>CM077116.1:323390133-324807633 GCA_039619475.1 Icerya purchasi
AATAATAATAATAATAATAATAATAATAATAATAATAATAATAATAATAATAATAATAATAATAATAATAATAATAATAATAATAATAATAATAATAATAATAATAATAATAATAATAATAATAATAATAATAATAATAATAATAATAATAATAATAATAATAATAATAATAATAATAATAATAATAATAATAATAATAATATAATAATAATAATAATAATAATAATAATAATAATAATAATAATAATAATAATAATAATAATAATAATAATAATAATAATAATAATAATAATAATAATAATAATAATAATAATAATAATAATAATAATAATAATAATAATAATAATAATAATAATAATAATAATAATAATAATAATAATAATAATAATAATAATAATAATAATAATAATAATAATAATAATAATAATAATAATAATAATAATAATAATAATAATAATAATAATAATAATAATAATAATAATAATAATAATATATAATAATAATAATAATAATAATAATAATAATAATAATAATAATAATAATAATAATAATAATAATAATAATAATAATAATAATAATAATAATAATAATAATAATAATAATAATAATAATAATAATAATAATAATAATAATAATAATAATAATAATAATAATAATAATAATAATAATAATAATAATAATAATAATAATAATAATAATAATAATAATAATAATAATAATAATAATAATAATAATAATAATAATAATAATAATAATAATAATAATAATAATAATAATAATAATAATAATAATAATAATAATAATAATAATAATAATAATAATAATAATAATAATAATAATAATAATAATAATAATAATAATAATAATAATAATAATAATAATAATAATAATAATAATAATAATAATAATAATAATAATAATAATAATAATAATAATAATAATAATAATAATAATAATAATAATAATAATAATAATAATAATAATAATAATAATAATAATAATAATAATAATAATAATAATAATAATAATAATAATAATAATAATAATAATAATAATAATAATAATAATAATAATAATAATAATAATAATAATAATAATAATAATAATAATAATAATAATAATAATAATAATAATAATAATAATAATAATAATAATAATACTAATAATAATAATAATAATAATAATAATAATAATAATAATAATAATAATAATAATAATAATAATAATAATAATAATAATAATAATAATAATAATAATAATAATAATAATAATAATAATAATAATAATAATAATAATAATAATAATAATAATAATAATAATAATAATAATAATAATAATAATAATAATAATAATAATAATAATAATAATAATAATAATAATAATAATAATAATAATAATAATAATAATAATAATAATAATAATAATAATAATAATAATAATAATAATAATAATAATAATAATAATAATAATAATAATAATAATAATAATAATAATAATAATAATAATAATAATAATAATAATAATAATAATAATAATAATAATAATAATAATAATAATAATAATAATAATAATAATAATAATAATAATAATAATAATAATAATAATAATAATAATAATAATAATAATAATAATAATAATAATAATAATAATAATAATAATAATAATAATAATAATAATAATAATAATAATAATAATAATAATAATAATAATAATAATAATAATAATAATAATAATAATAATAATAATAATAATAATAATAATAATAATAATAATAATAATAATAATAATAATAATAATAATAATAATAATAATAATAATAATAATAATAATAATAATAATAATAATAATAATAATAATAATAATAATAATAATAATAATAATAATAATAATAATAATAATAATAATAATAATAATAATAATAATAATAATAATAATAATAATAATAATAATAATTTATTTATTTAAAGTCGCTCAGCAGCTAAGGCCATTTGCGACGCCGAGAAGTTACATCTTATAAGTATAATATATGAAAAGAACAAAAAAGAAAATTAAAATAAACAATAGAAAGAGAAAAAAGAAAAGAAAGGAAAGGAAAAGAAAGGAGGCAAACGCTGCTGAATATTAAAACTGTATAAAAGGGAAAAACCGGGTAAGCTTTAAAATTTTGAAAATGTTTCCGCAGGCCTTTTCATTGTCTGCCGGAATTTCAGCCAGACCAGCATCCACCTCGAAATTTTACGGCACGAGGTGAGGAGATGTTCCACCGTAACCGGCACTCTACAAATTTCACATGTCGGTTGCGGTAGTTTTTGTGTGGAGGCAGTGGCCTATGCGCAGGCGAGCTAGTGTTGTTTCCTCATGTCGGTCCTGTCTGTATGAGGTGCTCCATCGCCGAACTTGACTTTGAACAGTTTCTGAGAGCGACAGTTTTGTTCCCATTCATGTTGCTAGACGGAGTATACATGTTTTATTTAATTTGGACTTCAGATGTTGGCTGTTTTTCTTATTCTGTCCCCTAAATTTTGTTAACTGCTGCATACTAACGTTCCACGGAGGGGCTTCAACCATATGTTGATGGGCCGTCGTCGTCCATTGAAGACTGCTAACAGCATTCTTCCGGCACTCGGTCCTCAGGGTCTTCAGATTTTTTTCATATAGCTGTATATAATTCAGGGGCAAACGTTTTTTAATGCGAGGGATTAGATGGATTTGAGGACAGATTAAAGAAATATTTCAGAGAAAGAAGTAGCCTTCCGTGTTTAAGTGGCAGGACATTAGTTTCTGCATGAAGGCTATCAATTGGACTGCAGTGTAATGCGCCTGTGATTAGTCTTAATGCGGAATTCTGAACAGCGTTTAACCTGTTCATTAGGTTTTCGCGGATCTGTATATGATCGAACCGTAATCCATTTTAGACAGCGTAAGAGCGGAGTAGAGGTTCTGCAGGCATTTTCTATCTCCGCCCCATTTCGTATGAGCTGTCATTTTGAGGACGTTGACAGATTTTTGTGATTTCGCTTTAAGTTCATCGATGTGCCTGAACCAAGACAACCTCCTGTCGAATACTAATCCAAGGATTTTGACCGTTGGGGCTGATGTAATGAGGCTATTTCCCAGACTTATTTTGCAGTCCGAAGGGGATTCCCGTTTATTGCTGAAAATAAAGCTAACAGAAATCCATTTTGAAAACTTAAATAACCGAAAAAAAAAAAAAAAAAAAAATTGTTTATGAATAAAACAGAACGACACAAAACCGATTTTAATACATAAATTAAAATCCAGTTTTAAGTTTCACTTTCAGCTTAATTAGGGTTGCCGCCTTCGGGCAAACTTTCATGGCCCGTCTTCCCCCTATAGGGGCTAATTAAAGTCAAAGTCAAAATTGGAATAATATGAAATTTTCGATGCCAAAAAAAAAAAAAGCGAAAAAAAGGGTAAGATATATGTAGTAAAGTTACATGTATATATTTCTCAAAATGAGTATTATTTCAGATTATATATGTTGGCGATTGGCGCATTTGCGTCGCTTAGTGACATGTCACGATCACATATTGTAAAAGTTCACGACATTCTTCTCTCTGACTTGCACGCAGAACACACACGCTGGTACAAATTTTGACCAGCTGCTTTCTATTTCCCGCTCTTGCAGCGATTTGCTGGACGATGTTTCCTGCGCTCGATCTTTGCCTGCATTAGCAGGTTTCTAGTTTTCGTTCATATAGTATGTCCAAAATATTGCGACACACCGAGCATATCAATATCAGACAGTCGTGTTGAGTCATGCGAAACTCTGATATTGCGGATATGCGATTGTCCGTTTAGCAGCTTCTGGTATTTAGAGAAGTCTCGCTTTTGACAAGACCGCGCTATTTTGAAGTTGCTTGATCGATTCCTGTTAATTTTTTTGAGCGTCCATCATATTTACTCGGAACATAAGCGTTTTTACTAATTTTATTTTTATCGGTTTATTAATGCCTCTAATCTCCCATATGTTGCTTTCAGTTTGATTATAATGCCTCTTGGAGCGTTTCTCTCGGCTTCCGTTATTGCCAATCAACAATATCCCGAATAAAATTTACTACTTCGTATCCAGCGAAGATGTTATGGTCAGATTCTAACAGTTTTTCTTCGTGCACTTTCCTCGGTTTTTCCTTATTTATTTCCAGGCCATATTCTCGATTTTAAATCTTTTATTTCTTCCAGATATCGAACATACCGTAAATTTGAGATTTTTCCCGTCCATCTGTCACGGTTCACATAATTTATTTCCGTACAGATTGAACAACTCTGTCTCATTTCCTCCTTCTCTGTATTGAATTTGGCAGATTGTATTCCTTATTGCATTTGAATGATGTCACCGTTATTTTCGTTTCAGCTTTTCATTAGTAAGACTGTATGTTTGAGCGCGTCCATTTTCATTAGCTTTGATCATAATAACTCTTGGTACTATCGAAGGCCGTATGGTAATCGACAAAGCAGAGCACTGCTGGCATTTGATGGCTCCCGAGCCTTCTCTGCTATTTGCCTCAAGCTCGGTATTTGTTTACACATGCTCCTCAGAAATCTGTATTTTCATTAATCCTTCTAAATGTTTCCGGAGAAATCTTGTCTCCATGTTGGAGCAGTGAGATAGTTTTATAGTTTTCGCGTTTTATAAATCCGCAGCAGTGCCATGTGAAATAGCGTATAAATGGATCCATCATTTCCGTAACTATTAGTATTTCCAAACGTATTTTGTCAGTTATCATTGACTTTTTCTTTTTTAGATATTGCCGTTCCTGTTATTTCGACTTTTAAATATTACCAGTTCTTTCTGACGTGATGATTTTGTTTCATTTTTCATCAATACAACAGATTTTGACATAATTTTCCGCATATCTTACGCATATCCGCATTTATCCTCTGAAGTCTAGCTTTTGATTTAAAATTTTTTCCTTAAAGTTTTACTTTTTTTTAAAAGATCTCTGAATTCATTCCTCTCTGTATACTCCTATATTTCACAGTAGCGCGATGTAAGTGTTTTTATCTTTCTCTCGCAGTTTCCCTTAATTTTATTATCTGTTGTCATTATTTGCTCTTCTGTGGTCAGACCTCCTGCTTTCATTCTTCTTTCAGTGAGTAGTTTCCGATGAGAAGTAGATTTGTTGCCGTTCTATTTTGGTGCACTGCATTTTTTATAACGCGCTTTAACCGTTTCCTTAGTTTATCTACCGAATGTGAAATTTCAACACTATCCTTAGCTAGTTCTTCTTCCACGTCGTCTATTGTTCTTGTTTTCATCCGCTGTCATAAGTCTTTGTTGGATTTTTATTCTTACTCTCGGTTCTTTTAACCTTCTATTATAAAAGGCCGGTGCTAATAATTTACGGTCGCTATTAGTGATAATTCGTTATTTCTTCGGATACGGATCCGGAACTGGATTGAAGAACTGAGAACTGCATCTCGGATATGTATCCAGATTCGACATTTACGTGCACAGTACACTCAACACTGGCACTGGTTTCCATTGATTGTCGACGCAAGGTACTGTTTCCGTTAGATTACGCGTGTTATAGAAAGAGAGAAGGAAATTGCAAAATAGCTAATGTAAGAGTATATAACCGTACAGAGAGAGTTGTGTGTCTATAGAAAAAACGATGATAAGGTTTCTTTCTAATTATCCTAATGTTATCATTTTCCACTTTTCTAGAACTGATCTGGCACATTTCTGCTCAGATATTCATTCCATATGAAAAAGAGGACAGACGGTCTATTCTTCTCTGCTCAAGGTCTATATTTTAGCTTCTGTAATGGAACCGTGAGAATCTGTATAATATTCATCGATTTAGTATTTGCTCGGTCGCAATTGTGGATACATGTCTAGAACGGGGACACCTGAATTGCGCACTAACACTTCACACAGTGACAAGTCGGACTCGAATTGCGCACCGACCCGAAATAGCCCGCCTGCTGAGAACTCGAATTGCGCACCGCTTTAAAAAAAAAACAAAAAACTCCCGGATTTTATAAAATCGACCAAGGAATTAAAAAATCAGTAAAAGTTTCGTTCTTTCAGTGACTTCCAAAATGTCTTATCTCGATGCGGGGAACGTTTGCTATTTGGAATAACACATTTCGTCGGTTGTTTAGAAAAAACCTTCTTTAAAGGTTTGCGAAAAATAGGCTATCTTTTAAGTATACGATGATGCGTAAAAATGTTGAAAGCCATCGGAACATATTCAAACATTATAAAGCGGCCATCAGTTTTCGAGTCCAACAAATATCATGGACTGAATGCCGTTTTCGTTCGTTTTTTTTATATTTCATACCAGCAAACTTCCGGTGTGCAATTCGAGTGTTTAAATTACTAGAACCACCGTCGAACAGGTAAACAACGGTGCGCAATTCGAGTGCCGCCGTCTAGAACTATAGTCGGAGTTACATTATCAACTCTCCTCTGTCGAATGCGGATCCACGGATACGTATCCTTCCGGACTTGCTCATCACTAGTCGCTACAGCATTCTGCCAGTGCATTTTTGCAGGACGATTTTTACACTGATTAGGATAAAGTAAATTTAGTTTTTTTTTATAGGCATTCTTTGGAGATGTACCTATACTTGGTCTTCTTTGACGGTGTTGTAATATAGGATTTACTGTTGAAAGTTAGTTAGCAGCTACAAATTCGACGCTTTCCCCTATCATTGCTCGGGCCTAGTCTGAATTTTCTGATCAATTCGCGGAGATTTCGGTATTTAGGTATTCAATCACGATTATCAGTTCCCGTTTTGGAATGTTATTAATTAATTCTCGTAACTGTACATAAAACGTTTCTATTACCTTACCTGCTTTATACGTGTAGGTGCGTATACTTGGACTATATTAACTGCTATGGGTTTTGTATTCATTTTAATAATCGGTATCATCTTATCATTTTTTTTATTTACAACTATACCTACTCCGTTCATGTTTTTATTTCCATTGCTTGAACAGTACATTACGCTGCTGTCTTGATTGATAGACGAGTGAAAACATTTTTTAATAGCATTTGAAGGCGCTACAATGGAATTTACATTAGAAAAAAGAAGAAGAAGAAGAAGAAGAAGAAAATTGTTAGATAAATTTTCAAAATTATTCCTATATTTCTTGGGAATACGTATTATTTAAATTGTTTTTTATAACCGTGCGGAAAGATATTTTTTTGAGAAAAACACTGTAAAGTTTGGAGTTGGTCAAAAGAAACTTGCCACATATTAGAATTGTTATCGTATTTAATTTCAACTGTAAAGTAGCCAGGGTGTGACTAGGAGAGAAACCTCTAGCTAAATATCTTGCCCCTACTTATAATTGTTAAACAAAATATACCATTAAAAATAGACTTAAACGTGATTAATATATTTTCAAGTTAACCAGAATATTGATTCGTATTTTTAAATAATATTAAAATAATTAAAAAGGGAACGGAATACGTAAAAAGATTAGAATTTTTGTCAATAAAAAACTTACAGGAAACATTCCTTAACTAAGAGACTCCAAACACTCTTTCACCACGAAGCTATCAGCTTCGAAACGCGTCGAAACATAATAATTACATATTATTCTCTTAAAAGTGTATTTTACGTGAGCTTTATTCGCTAATCTACTTATTGATAAAAATACAGAGATACTGATAATAATGGGAAAGTCCGTAAAGTTAGAAGAGAGAATAGAAATAAAATGTGATTTAAGAGGAAAACTGGTGATGCATCAGTTATCAATGGACAGAAAAAGAGAAGTATCTGGTAATTTATAACCTATAACTTGAGTGGCAGAAAAGGTGCCCTACAAAATTGCAGTGGAGAAAAACCTAAGACAGTTGAAATTGTTGGGTTGTTTGCGTGATAAAGAAAATATCGAAAAAAAAAAAAAAAAAATAATAATATAAAAAATAAACGCTAAAATAAAGATAAATACAAAAAGCGAACATAAAAAAATTTATACATTGACTGTATAAAGATGCGGAGATTAATAATTAAAATATATGTAATTAAAGTTTTTCACCAGCTGGAGAAAGATACTGTAAAATGCAGACTATAAGAATCAACTTCTGAGTTAGAAGCGTTGTTTTTAAAATCGCTGCTTTCTCCATCATTAAAAAAATAAAAATATAAATTAAATTGGAATGAAAATTAAAAATAATAAAATTACAGAAAATTGTCAACCTGTTTACGACAGTGTCACTTGCAGCTAATTTAATTCATTCGATATGGTCACTGAGATCAAAATTTTACCGGAAATTAAATAATTACGAAATTTAACAATTTCGTACCATTGCAGAGGTTACAATTTAACTTATCTTTCTTTCAGTATTAAAGATTCACGTTTCTGCAACAAGCTAACGTTCCATTTTCAGATTTTTTCAAAATCAGTCGTTCTAATCGCACAAAAATGTTATGTCAGATCGCTTAGGCCTGACTTTAAAAAACAGTAAAATTGATAACCATACCTTTGGTGCTATTTTTAATTTATAATTTGAAAATACAAAAAAAAAAAAAAAAAAAAAAAATGGATTAAAGGCAGATAAATTATCAAAAAGAATTATACTACATACATATATAGGGTAACGTATTATTAATAATAATACCTATAAAACTAATGACTTTCGAGAACAAAATAAAACAAAATAAAGGGTGATACTACGAAAAAAATTGTATAAGATTATACTACTGAACAGCTGAGAAAAAAAATAAACACACTGAGGAACGGGGGAGAGTATAATTTTAAATTCGTTTTTTCAGTTTACCTTAATTGAATACATTAAATAGTTGGTCGTTGAAAATAATAAATATTGAAAATATTTTGTAAAAAAATCGGCATGTCATTAAAACTGTTATAACTGGCTTGTCCATACTTTTTTTTTATTTTTTAGGGGGGTTAGTTTAACTTAAGAAATGAATAAAGCTGCTCTTTTATTGCTGGCCATCGAATAAGAGCTACTCACCGTACTGCAATTCTTTTGACTCTCATATAAACATATTTTTAGCGTTATGCGTTAAGACCTTAGTACTTTCAAACCTCCTTATGATCACTTTCTTTCCCTGTAGATACCTTTGCCTGAACGTCTTCAGTTAGTAACAGCACTTGCTCACAACAGAGATTAAAGAGGAGCTTTTAACTGGCTAATTGTAATAATTTTCTAAATTGTACTAAGTTCTTTGATATGTTCGGATGTTGTTGTTTGCATGCGCTTTAAGGATCTAGTTTGTTGCGCAACTAACCAATTTAATAATTTACGAACTCGTACTAACTTGTTTCTGAGTGTTTGTAAATGCTTTTTTGTGCTGTACGTTTTTTCGTTAACCAATCAACTTAAACACTTTTCCAAATTATACCACAAATCTTTGTTTATGGGTGTATGCTTTTGAGTATATATTTTGTTGTATCTCTTAACGAATACTAATAACTTACTATCCCAATATTGCTACGCTTTTCCTGTTTGTTTGAATGAATATGCCTCTGAAGATGACTTTATGGCGTGGATTGCATACTAATCGTTGTTGTCACTGATCTCGCAAGCGTATAATTTAATATGTTGTCCTCTTGTAATTTTTTAAATTAGATGTATCAATGCCTGCGGTAGCAATGTATGCGAGCGAGATATGTTTCGATATGTAGATTTTGCAGCACGCTTAATATTCATTTAACTAAATAACCGCAGTACTAACCTTTGTCAGGTTTTTATACTTGTTCTCGTCTGCATACTTCTAGCGAGATACTTTGAAAATAAGTAACTAGAGTGAGACGATTTTGCTAATGCTGCCTGTTATAGCGATGCGTTTCAATGTTTATGTCTGATCTGCATCTAACTAAAACTGATCAGTCTAGTAACCTATGTAACTATTCAACTGGTTGAATTGCTGTTAATGTACATTTTACAAAAGTTGTTTTTCTGACATATGTTGAGGCTGCTTATTTAATCATGTGTGTTTCTAAGAAATTTTTTGGGGGCATAAATAATCAAAACGCACAATCACTCTAACCTGTGCGGAGTTAGTGTACTTCACGTATGCTTACTGCACTATATGCATGTATATATATATAGCATAATGGTATGCATGGCTGCTGTTGCGGATGATGATAACATGCATGTGCGTGCGTAGTGGAGCTTTAAGGAGTACGATAAAGAAATATCACTTAATTTTTGGATGAAGCTACACATAACCAGTGTATGACTCTTTGGTTTGTCCCTCATTGCTGTATAATGAGCCACAACAAGCTAGGCATTAACTTTTCATACAACAGTGTTTTGCCTCGTAATAAAAGGGTACACGTAAATGTCTGCGGTTACTTTTTATTGCAATGAGACAATATCTATAGCAACCTAACTGTTACAATTCTTAGAATATTTTATTGTTGTTTAAAGCAAATTGAATTCAAAAATCAATTGTTCACTTACATCAACATAAGAATATTAATGAGACGCACGTGCCTGCTGGTGCGTACGTTTTTCCTACGCGCGTATTCAAAAATTAAATTATACGGCTTTGAAATGAAATACTATTCAATGAATCTTTTAAATCAGTGAACTTGAGTCTACATTGTCAATAACTATTTCCCTTTGATCTGAATTTTTATCTGTCAAAGTTACAGTAAGGTTCAGCCGCGATAAACAGACTAGCAAGTCAGTTGTTGCATTTGATATGTTCAAATTAGGGAAAAGAGACCAGCGCTATAACAAAAAAGTTAAAAATCCAAGATCACAAATTACAGTTACATTCAAATTTTTAGTTTAAATATTACGACTTGTTTTGTTATATTGTTTTTTTTACACACGCACGTACATATATATATATATATATATATATGTATACATAATTTATTTTTTAATCATTTTAAACATTTCATTATTTTCCATTAAGAATGTGAAAATTTTTCAGCTACAAATGACACTCTCTAACATGGGCGTCGCCAGCGGGGGCAGGGAGGCACAGGTGCCCCCCCTGGAGCATTGAAACTTTTTAATCAATTGGCATTGATGAGTATTCATAGGCGCGTAATCATGGACAATTTGGAAAACTTATGTTTTAATTAATATTTTATTCTTGTTTAATAAAATATTAAGCGCCTTTACGACTTATAAATTTTATTTTTCCTCTATAACTCATATCCTCTTTCTATTATCTTGCCCCCCCCCCCCTCTTGGCGGTTGGCAACTCATCTTGCCCAGCTCTGGCTCATCGGCCGGCGACGCTCTGCTCCCTAATATGGTAGAAAGATATACATTTTAAAATTAGCTTTTTTATATTAAGAGTTCATCATTTGTTCCGAAATCCTTCCCAGTAAATATCTGCAAAACTTGATTCCATTTCCAATATTTCTGCTACGTTTACGTGTTCTTCGCACAGTTAGCAGTGTAAGATTTTTAGTTGTCCCATAATTTTTCAATTTTTTTTAATGTTTTCTTTGATACATTCTACAATTCATTGCGCGTATTAAATGATGGGGTTTTGCATCTTTTTACTGCAATACACCATGCTGTATGGTGGTAAATCAGACAAACTTTGAAACAAGATTATTAACTTGAATTCTAAATTCCGCATCTTTACTTTCGTTCCCCGTTATTTCCGAAAGGGCTTTGTACAAAATTAATTTCAAAAGGCTTTATCGTTTCTACGTGACTTTGCTATGTTGCATTTGGCAACGGTTTCCAAGTTAAATTTTAAACATGAGAATTCAGTGTCATCCATCACACGCTTGCTGGATTTAGAAAATAATAATTGCCTATGATATTCGTGAATAATAGTAGAAAAAAATTAATCGTTTCAAAAGAAAATGTTTGATAGAATTTAGGCGACAAAAAATGTTCTAAAATTTGTTTTAATAGTTTACTGTTCAAATTCGTTGAGTTTACCGTACATATTAGCTCTGTTGTTGCATCCGTGACTCCGTAAATTACAAGCAATGGAATTTAATCATTGCAAACGTTTTAAATTCACATAATCGTTATGCGGCAGTGTTCCAAACAGCAGCGCAAAATTCGGGGAAAAATGTCCATGAAATTCTACTACATATTTATTTTCGTGTCGCGGTGTGCAAACTTCGTAACAGCAAAAGTTGGTTTGTACATTTATTCACTTTGAAATTAAACGATTTTTCATTCTGTATCTAGTCTTTTAAATAATGCATCACGTTCCATCTGCCGGATATTTGAATTGTAAATGTGTGCAGCCACTTAATTTTATCGAATTTGTAAATAATAGTTTATATTAGTTTTAAAAGTTCCCAATAAAGCCTTACAAGTTAAAAATCATATTTTTAATATGTCCTCATAGAAGACGGCCTTTTTTGAAATTTTTCAAGTTACCTCTTTATAGGGGTTTCTCTTATTTTTTCTTACTATCGCAACCTTAAACAAATGCAGAAATAAAAAACCGAAAACACGATTAATCTCACAGCGCAGTACAGTTACAGCGACAATTTTCTCCGTATTATGAAATTTATTTTTAAAAAACCAGCCGCTTATTAATAATGCCGGCCACAAACGATTTCTCTAAATAGACTTTGGAGCGCCATTCATATAAGGCGAAATATCATTTACTACCCCATTCGCTATTCTAAAGGTATCATCTTCTTGTTGTTTTTGTCGCCCACCTATTCAAATACCGCTGAAGAAAATGTGTATGTGAGCGTGTGCTTGTAATTGGTAATAGATTAGTTTTCGCCCACGAGAAAACATGCATAATACGCGATTTACATTGTCCGTAAGAGCTCATTATCAGAAGGATGCCATTTTAAATTTCATCGCGATTAGATCTCTGACAATTCCTTGGTCGATTTGTTCGTTAGTTGCCCCCCTGTCTTCAACATAAACATTGAAAAGGACTATTTGTACTACTTTTTCGAAATATTTAAATTTTAACATATAAATTAATGAGATATCCATATGTGAGACGAGGTGGCGAATCTATAGCGGAAAATATGTAAAGATAAATATTCAAACGGTTTCTAATAGCAAACTAAAAAATAAAATAAAATAATACACCCACAGGAGCTGCTATACACACACACACACACACACACACACACACACACACACACATTAATTACAACGTAATTCTTAGGCCATCCTCTATTAGAAAAAATGTTGCAAAAAGCCCCTTGACCTCTCTCGCTTACATTTCTGTCTCTTTCTCTTCTATACTTTGTATAAAATTATCAAAATTTACAACGTAATTCTAAATTAGTCCATATGAATATAATAACAATCACAAAAATCCTATAAAATATAACAAACATTACATAAAATTGGAACATTTTTTTGGGACAATTTTTTGGGGCATGTTTCGTTACATAAAATTGAGACATTTTTTCTAAGGGGGTAGCCTAACCCCTTAGAAAAAATGTCTCAATTTTATGTAATGAAAAAGCGTTCCAAAAAATGACCCAAAGAAACATCTCAATTTTATGTAATGAAAAAATGTCCCAAAAAAGATCCCAAAAATATTTCCCTAAAAATGTCCCAGTTTTATGTAACGTTTTTTATATTTTAATTTTTACCGACTTCCAAAAAGGAGGTTATACGTTATGCTTTTTTTTTGTTTTTTTTTTTTATATTTGTTCGCGCATAACTCATATATTTATATAGACCGATTTTACTGATTCTTTGTCCATTAGAAAGAGAACCATTTGTCTTAGATACTATGTGAGTAATGATGAAAATCGGTCAACATAAATTGAGTATTCCTAAAAAAACGTGAAAAAATTTGGTCCTTTTGGATAATTATTTTTTCCTTATTATTTTTTATTAGTATAACAGAGGCGGTTGACTTAAAATGCTGTTAATTTTCAAAATTACTATGGAAATGTAACTTTGTTATTAAATTCCAAAAAGAAGCAGATTACACGGTCATCGCGTTTTTAGAATCACGTTGTAAATTTTGATCATTTCATATAAACTGTAGAAGAGAAAAAGACAGAAATGTAAGAAAGAAGGGTCAAGAGGCATAGCCCCTTGCGAGGCCAAAATGGCCCAGCTTATATATATATATATATATATATATGTATATATATATATATATATATATATATATATATATATATACATATACCAGTGGCGGATCTACGAAGAGGGAAGTAGGGACCCCCCCCCCCCAAAGGACCAAAAACTTGAAAAAAAGTTGTTACAACAGAGAACCGTAATTTATACTATAAAAGATTTGTATAAATGATACCTATGGATTTAATTATAACTAATATTTAATACTGTTTTCTAGTAAAACTATTAATGTTCCGTTTTTATTCTGTTATAAATACAACTGTCGTCGATCTTTTGTCTTTTTTATGTATTTTTGATTTTGCGATGTAAATGAAAATAATTCAATGAGAAATATATATATATATATATACTTAAACTTGCCCGCGGACAAAAAATTTGGATCGGATTAATAACAAAAATAAAAAAGAAATAAAGTCTAATCAAAATACTACCGTTCTATTCTTTCTAATAATTTACTATTCAAATTCTGAACTACCATTTTAGCTGCAATTTTATAATTTTTTTATTTTTCATCTAAAAATAAAACAAAATTTTAATTAAATCGTAATAATTATGTATTTTTAGAACCTTTTTAAATTTTTAAGGAGGTTGCTATTTGGTTTTCTTTATGAAACAAGAGGTATTTCTCAAATCTACTGCTTACCGTGTAAGATATTACGTAATTATACAATTTCCTTCCCCGAAATGTCTCTTTGTATCCGTCCCTGATATATATATATATATATATATATATATATATATATATATATATATATATGGGGCGTTTCACGACAAATGTCCCCGCGCGGCGCTCGAACGCCAAAACGCTTACTTTTCAACTGATGATTACGCTATACTGTGAGAATCATAAACAAAAAATAACAACACGTTTTCGATGTATTTTTTCTTCAGCTTTCCAATGAAATCATTAGCCGTTTTTTGAAAATGTGCCTTTTTAACCTCAAAAAAACACAAAACGTGTCATATCTTTAGAAAGGCATTTTTAATGTTTTTTAAAATACTCTAGAGATCGAAAGAGAGGGGTTTTTTACGTCAATGTAGCAATTTTCAGAGTGTGGTATTGAACGCCAAAATAAGGACGGACCGCCGCTGCGACGCGTGGTGAAGCGTGACATGCGGCACAGCGTGTTTTCCATCAATAATGTTTACTAAATAATTAATTTTACTACACATAAAGGTATATATTATTTATTTACGCATTGAACCATTCTTTATACATTTTTACAATATAATTACATAATGAATATTTACATAAGTATCACAGAAATTGTTATTTATTTGTTTTCTTCGTTTTTTAAGAATTTTCTTTCTGTTTTTTAGATAAATATTCTTTTGTTAAACAATGTGGCTTAGTTTTATCTTTATTTTCTTTTTCAGCAGTTTGTTTTGGAAAAACTTACTATCCGTAGATGTTCTTTTAAGCTGTAGTTTATTTTTTCATCGAGCGGAATAATGGCACTGCATAGTACTCGGTATAGTTTGAGCTTTATCCATTCTTGTTTTTAATTCTAAAACCATAAGATTCCTTGCTACTGTAAAAAACTTTAGTTTCTTTGCAATAATGAATGTTGCCTTGTTGAAAAGGTCTAATGTTGTTAAAATTCGGTTTGAAGAAAGTTGTAGACTTGCTTTTCTTGCTGCACCTCTTTTTACATTTGCGTCGATGCCATCATATGTACCTTTGTCGTGAGCGGTAGGGGAAAAGTGCCGTGTTAAACGTTAAAGTCTTTTGCATTTTGAAAACTACTTTTATTTTAAAATGCTGAGCTACTCCGTTGGTTAATTGGTTAAGCAGTATATTTTTTTTACTGTAAATTTTGTTTTAAGGTATTTAATCGCAGTTTTTTGATATTTATAAATCGCAATCGTGTATCATGGTTTAGATTATCAGAAATTATAGCAATGCTTTTATCTGAAAGTTCATTATTCTCCCTGAAATAAACTCACAATTGTGAGCAAATAGTTGCGCCTGGTTGTTGTTCCAATGAAACGATTGTGATGAATTTTGTACATCAGGAAGGCATAATTTTCTGCACAAAATCAAACCATACCATGAATTATTCTACTTGGAGATTTTTTTTTTTTTTTTTCAGGTTATTTACAAAAAGCAGCAACTGTTGTCTAACCAAAAAGTTGTGAGTTTTAAAATTCATTAATTTTTCTCCTAATAAATCTGCAAATTGTTAACAGTCTTCGATGCAATTATACTCCAATCTGCTTGAAACCACGACTCATATTGAACTTCAAAAATGTTCTTTTTGTCGAAACATTCCAAGAGATGTTTTTCGTATTAGGACAATGTAAAGAATTTCCCAAAACACATTTATCTTGCGGTTCACTGCATATACTATTGCTTTGATGCAGTCGTGACAATTTTTAAATGTCAGTTGAGTATCTTCGCTTAAAATTTTTAGATTAACAGCTTCAAACGTAAGTCGGAGGTTTTCATGATGAATGCAGATACGTACATCATTATGTGTACCACTACTTCCAGCTATAACACAGTGTTGTGGCTTTAACTGTGTAAATTTTGTAAACCCCCTATTTCAACATGGGGATTTTCTTTTTTAAACAAATTGTAAATCTTCCTGCTTAATTGATGCATAGTCTTTCATACCGGGCACAACTCGACTAATATCATCGATTTCATAATAATTCTTAACGAAAATTACAGTTTCAGCCGGGAGCACTTTATGTTTTTTCATCACAGACACTGAAGGTATTCCAACTTCATCAAACAACTTTTTTGCTAGTCGACATTTATATTCGCTGCATTTAAACTCTGTCATTAAATCACGACAAGAACAAAATTCTGCAGTAAGAGTAAGCAATAAGATTCTGTCTTTCTTGGATGTAGATTCGGAAAATTTTTATTTTCTTCCCGCGCGGTTTATTCTATCAATCATTTTCTGCATTTGAGCTTCTGTTTCAGCTATAAATACCTTATCGTCCGCATAGCTTATTTCATTGACTCTTTGTCCATTGATCTTCAGACCCATTCCTTCAATTCGTGCCTCTTTTGTTATTTCGTCTGCGTAGATGTTAAATAACCGTGGAGAGAGTGGGCATCCTTGTCTTACACCCCTCTTTATACTGCATCGCCCAGTAGAGTATTCTGCGCCTATCTTGATATTCGCGTACTGTTCCCAGTATAAATCCTTTATTACCTGTAAATCTTTGTCGTCAATATTGTATTTCTTCAATATCTTGATTAATTTTTCATGTTTTACACTATCAAAAGCTTTTTCGTAATCAACGAAAGACGCGACGATATCTCTGTTTGCATTCCGAAGCTCTTTGTATAACTATTTTCAGGAGCGTAATGGCGTTTCTGGTTCCTTTTTTTGAGACAAATCCGTATTGTGTTTCGCTTATGTTTTCATCGATTTTCCGTTCAATTCTGGCGTTAATTATTGCCAATAGAAGTTTCAGAGAGTGGCTCATCAATGCGATGGTTCTGTATTCAGAGCATACTTGGGAGGAGCTTTTCTTTGGTATCGGTATGAAATTTACTTCTTTGAAATCTATAGGTAGTTTGCCTTCTCCGTATATTTCATTGATGATCTGTAATAGTTCTTTTTCATATTCTGGCGTTATGTGTTTTATTAAGTCTATCGACGATTGATCTTTACCTACAGCTTTGTGATTTCTACCTCTTTTGATCGTATTTCTCAGCTCCCATATTTTTATTTTTGGGGCCGATTCTTTTGTTGCGCAGTCGATTTGGAAGGGTCTTGCAACGTCGTCATAGAGTTCCTTCACGTATTCTAGCCAAACTTTTCGCGTTTCTTTTTTATTCATATTGCGTATGTATGAGATAGATGATGTTCTTCTTTTTCTTGTGTATCTGCATCATTTGCTTAATTTTAGCGTGTAGTTCTCTGTCGCTACGTTTTGCGTCGAGTTCTTCGATCTCTTGACATTTTCTATCGTACCATTTACTTTTCTCCTTTGTACGTTTCTGTTGTATGCTCTTATTTAATCTGACATATTCAGGTCCGAATCTGCTTTTAAGCTTTCTTCTTTCTTCCATCGTCATCCAAGGATTATGCCTTCTTTTTTTTCTTTATCCGGTATTACATCACTGGCAGCTGCAATAACTTTGTTTTTCCATGTAGACCGCATTTCGTCGATATTTTCGTTTTCGTGCGACTCGGTCTCGTTTTGTCTTCTCAGTTCAGCCTGGAATTTCTTTCGTATTCCGTGGTCTTTTAGACAATTTGTGTCTATCTGTTGCTGTTTCTTCAGTTTCTCCTTTCGACTTTTCAATGCTATGCGGCATTTGGCCAGGAGTAGCACATGATCCGTATTACTGTCAGCTCCCGGGTATGTATGGCAATTTTTCACAACATTTTTATATCGCTGGTTCACCAGAATGTAATCAATTTGATTTCTAGCTTTATCTCCAGGGCTAACCCACGTGTACAACCTTCTTACGTGTTGTTTGAACCATGTGTTACAAATCACATAATCATTCTTTTCTGCGAAATCAATCAGCATTTCGCCTCTTTCGTTTTTATCACCGAGCGCGTATTTTCCAGCTATTTCGCTACCATGATCTTTTCCTACTTTGGCGTTAAAATCTCCAATTACGAATACTACATCTTTGTTTTTCGTGCACTTTCTGGTTTCTTCTAGATCGTGATAGAAACGTTCTATTTCTCCTTTTTTGCTCTCTGCGGTTGGCGCGTATACTTGTATTACCATGATAGGTTTTGGTTTCGTATCAATTCTAATAAGGATGATTCATTCTGATTTAGGTATCACTGCGCTTATTTTATTAGCCAGTCTTGTATGTATCACTACTCCTACTCCATGTTTATGCTTATCTTTTCCAGCGCAGATCATTTCATAGTCGTTGTTAGATTTTATTCTCCCGTTTTCTGTCCATCTCGTTTCACTGATGTCCAGTATGTCTATGTTTAATCTTTTCGCTTCTGATATGATATTTGCTAGTTTTCCGATCTGATATGCCGATCTTACGTACCAAGTTCCAATGTTTTTCCGTCTTGCTTTAACTCCGTGTATTCTTAGCAGCCTATTTAGCTGTCTGGGCGGATCAGTAACAGTCTGACGGAGACTTAGAGGGCCATTGTTTTATCGACGTACATAGATGTAGTTCTAGGGAAAATTGAAATGACGGTGGTATTCCGTTGCCTTCCGTCACGATGTACTGTCGGGGTTTACTCCCCTAGCCGGCAGTTCCAGTTTTAAGGCGCTGAATATTCGCCTGCTCACCCCAAGACATAATGTTCATATAGTATTAGTCTTGCCTGGGGCACTTTGGTTGTGGGTGAGCTGCTGATGGCCTATAAGATGTAGCTGCAATATTATGCTTATCGGTATTTATTGGTGTGTTGCTATGGGCCAACGACACCCCACCGTTTTCGCATCAGCTATATGAATTTCCGCTTGAAGGGTGCAAAGGACAACAAGGAGACCGCACAAGAGAGTAACGGAAAAACGAGGAAGGAAGCAAACTGTGCCCAAAACGCGCAGGCGGCAAATCGCAGAGATGTTGGAGCGACGCACGGAAGGAAAGTCAAGAAACCAGTGAAAACGGGGAAGGGAAGGCTGAATAGAAAAGAAAAAGGAATCCGGGTTGGAGAAAGAAGAGACGTAAGAGTTTTGGTATGTGCAACTGCAGACAGAAGAGTAATATTGGAAAATGAGAAAACAGGAAAAAATCTATCGGAAGAAGAAGATAACGGAGCGAATGAGTCAACTAACTTATTTCCCTCAATTCCGGCATAACCAGGGATCCAATAGAAGTCCGTTTGGATTCAGTAAGAAAGGAATAGATCATGAATCCCGGAGCGAATAAGAAGAATAACGTAGTCGGTTGAGTGATGAGGGAGAGGAGGTGCGGTAGTCTGCAGCACGCTTTGAGCATCCGACAGGATAAGGATATTGCGAGGGACAGGTGAGGATCTGATAAAAAGAAGGGTACGCAGAACAGCAGAAGGCTTCGTATAAAAGACTGAGCAAAAGGAGGGAAGTTTAAAGGATTCGACATAATTTAGAGGAGGACAGAAAAAAGCTACACCAACACCATTGGGTCCCTGGGGAGCTATCAGTGAAGATCAAAAAATGGTTACGAAAAAAAAAAAAAAAAAAAAAAAAAAAAGAAAAACTTAGATTAAGTAAACATTCTGATCTAACCACATTATGAAGAATAGGTTTAGGAGGAATCGGAGAGTAAAATCACTGTTAATAGGATGAAGAAAAGAGGAAAAAATGGAAAATGGAATAATGGAGTTTATCGTGAATGTAGATGTACGGAGAAAACTGAACGAGACGGGCAGCGATAAAAGATAGAATGGGAGTTTTGTTGGCAGAAAAACGCCAGCTTCGTAAGATGTAGGAATAAGAAAAAACAAGAGAGAAAGAGGAAATAAGCAACCGTTTGATGAGGAAACGATAACCCAAGTAGGAACGTCGAAGAAAAAGAGGAAGAATGTGAGATTCAGCGTGTAGAGCTGGGATAGGAGTAGATTTTCGGGCACCACAGCGGAAGCATGTATTTTGTGCCCGATCGAGCTTAGACAGAAGGAATCTAGAAGAATGTCCGTAAATGTAGGAACAGTAATCAAGAATAGAGCGGACGACAAAAGATTTGTAAAACATAAACAGGATCACAGGATCACCACCCCAATCAGTATGAGAAAGAGATTTGATGAGGTTGAGCCTATTGCAGGCGGACACGAATAGAGATGGTTGATATGGTGAATGAAAGTCGACTATCCAGAAAAACATTCAAATAACGAAAGGAGGAACAAATAGGAATTGTAGATCATTATTTAAAACCAGGTTGATTAAGGAAGGAATAAAAGTGCGCAGAGTAAAGACAACAGTAGATGATTTAGTAGAGGAGATGAAAAGATGGATGTTGGATAGAGCATCTTGCAATGAAATTAAGAAGTTTCAAAGTTGGCAGTTAGCCTGTGCGATGTTGCGATGAGAGGAATAAGATACCTAACCCGAACAATTTGAAATTTTTGAGTTTCATAATTCCACTATCACCGCGTGTTTGCAGTGTATCCGCTGAATCTACAAACTACAAAAGCAGCCTCAAAAACCTAACTACCGCATGTTGAAAATATATAGTCAATCGGTCGAGTGGTTTAGCCGTATGTGGCCTCGAATAAAAAATACTCTAGAATTTTATACATAAAATGTCGTTATTTTTCGTTGTTTTTGTAAAATATTCTTAGTAGTAAACTTTAAATTGTAATTTCTGTCATATGAGAATATTGCGCGCTCTATTTTAGAAAGGTGCATCTCGGTTCTGTACCGTTCCATTGAAAAATTGCGATAGCGTCTTTGTTGCGATATTTATTATAGTCGATGTTTAGTGAAGGTGTTTCGTTTTATCATTATTTCAGCGAGGCAATTTTCCAGTTCGATGTTTTATGTTTTGCTGGAAATTGCTGGTTTAAAAATTTTTCCGCTGAATGTGCAGCATAGCCGATTTTTTCCCATTCAATCGTTAAACGCATCGAGAAATAATAAATAAAGCTACTCTTCAAAAGCGGTTCGGGGAAAGTAGCGAACACTAATGTGTAATGGCAGTTCGACGACACGTTATTTTCCTGTAAGCTATTAATTATTTCCCGACAGTTATTATTAAATCTCGCAAGCGATACTTTCAGCTCTAGCGAAAACAATTCTGAAAAGCGCCGTTTTTTAATAAAATCAAACAAGTAACAGAATTAAGTTTGATATTAGAAGAACAGAACCGGGTGAAGGACGAACGATTTATTAGAGTGGCGCTCTTTACTGTTCCGTTGGTGCGGCCCAAGTCGATCTTCGCTTCTTATTCGTAGATCGCTCTTTTGAGTCAATGTTGTTTTCGTTTTCTTATCGTTAAATTTTCTAAATCTCTTTATTCTCAACAGTTGTTGTTTTATAAATTACCGATCTTTTATCTCTTACTCTTTCTTGTTCATTTCCCGCTTTTATTCTTTTCTTCAATGGTACTCCTTACCTCACTTCCAACCATTCTTTCGTCTTTAAGGTAAAAAGATGAGCAGCCAACACACTGCAGAGTGGAGATATACTTTTACCTAATGTAGAACCCCTAACTAGATTTGTACCAATAAATGAGACACAAAATGCTGATGCGGATAATATAGCAAAAAATATGAAACATTGAGGAAATTGAAGGATTAGCACAAGAGAGGTAGTAAAAATTAGATAGCCAGCCGTTTATAAGGTAAAACAACGATTCAGGGGGCCAAATTAGTGAAATTATTGAGGAAAACCGTGTGAAAGGGGTTACAACATAAGAAAATGGTGAGGAATAGTGAAAAATACTGAAAAACTGCATACGAGGCGTTGCAACATAAGAAAATGTCGGGAAATAGCATACACTGGCGAAAACTAGTGTAGAAGTGTTAAAACACAAAAAAAAAAATGTTGAGAAATAGTAGAAAATTGACGATAATTAGTGAAAAATTGCTAGCAAACCAACACATATATGGATTTCACCTGTGAGTGGAAAGAGGAACTATTAGACTCTAGAGTGGTAAGATTTGTGGTTAACACAGAGATGATAACCAATATCACACATCATTAAATTGATAAGGATATTATGGCAAAAACGGTAGATACAGAGCCTATTTTAAATTAAGACAATAGTTCGAAGCCGAATTAACAAAAGCATTGACAAAAAATGGTGAAAAATCGTGGAAAATGGTGAGAAACGAGACGTGAAAGTATTTTGAACGCGATTTTCAAATAACAACAGTAGTCCAGCCGGAACAGACAGAGCATTTATTAGGGAATTTTCCGACTTTGGCTCAATAAAAGTTATTGGGGAAATTTAAAAATTTTCAATTGCCAACGGAAAATCGAAAAAAGTTTTCAACGATGACTGCCCCCCTCGAAAATGAAAAACAAAAAAAAGACGCCTTCTGACTCACGTTGCTGCTAAATCAATTCGGTAGCGTTGTTTCGGGAAAAGTGTTTCGTAAATCGACTACCGGTTTCAAGTTCGGAGCTGATGTTATTATTTTGATTAATAGGTTTCACTCGACTAGTTATTATTATTATTATTATTATTATTATTATTATTATTATTATTATTTAAGTATCAGTATCATCCTCGTTAATTATTTACCGGGCCACGTTACATAAAGAGATCTACAGTAATGACGGGGTTATTATTATTTCGGCTAAATATTATCATGTAGAGCCGAGAATACCTTCCGATAACATCGTACGGTGGGTCCAGTTTCCATACAAGTCTTGCCCTCAAAACCGGTCGCTTAGAGATGTCGGTTAATATCCTCTGCAATAAATAATATTGCCGTTTGTTAGATTTATATAAATTGAAGTGCGAAATTATAAACGGGGTACCGTTTTACATCTTTATTCGCGATCGTTTGTTTCAGCGATTTTTAACCGATTCTGAAATCCGAAAAAAATTGCACCACGACCGAATTTAGTTTTCTATTCCGTTTTATAATTTTAGCTTCACGATGATAATTTACGTGCATTTTCTGTTTATGAAGAAAGTATTAAAAAAGTTCTACCTTTTTTATTCTTAAATCCTTCAAGTTATTCCTGAAAAATTTATGCGCACGGCGTGTGAAGTCGTTGAACCTGGAGAATTTTATAGTCAACCTTTTTTCGCTTACTGCGCTCCCGTACAGTAATGAGTTCAACATTCCGTATTTGAATGACTTTCAGAAGGTCGCGATAAACACGAACGGATATGGTCTTGTGTAAAATTTCATCGAGGCGAGATTACGCTCGATGGTTAGTTTTGAGTGAAATAAATGGCGTCAGGTATTATTGAGTTGCTGTAAACCGGGTATTGCACCGTGAACATCTTACGGAAAATAACCGTTAGTAGCGATATAAATTCCCCCGCATTCCTCTACATCTAAACGACACGATAAACAAATAGAGTTAAGACCACAGCCGTCAGATTAAGGACTACTACCGGAAGAAGAGCCCCCCCCCCATACGGCAGCGGTGTTGTTTTTTTAATTTTTTTTTTTTTTTTTTTTTTTTTGGTTTTTGCAAAAGAGGATTGACAATTTGCGAAAACGGCTTTTTTACGTAATTCTTACAAAACGGTTTGTAATCGAAATATAACCATTTCAACTGGGAAGTTGCGCCTCCGGTATTACGAATTTTTCAGTTAGTCGCCGTGACACAAACCAATGATTAAAATTAATCAATGTGTTCTCAAAGATGCGCGCGCTATCAAACGAGGCCGCGTTCGGGCGATTTTTCAGAAAGCTTTAAAAGCAGACGATCGCAAAAGTCGGACAGTCGAAATGTCAATATTTAATCTACCGATGAAATAAAGAGGTTGTAAATAAAAAAGGATACCAACGAGAAAGTCTTTACAATGAAGGTCGACACCGCAAAAACAAAAATTGCACTAAAAAAAAAAGGCAAGCAAAAATTGCATTAAAAAAAAGGCAAACAAAAATTGCACTAAAAAAAAGGCAAGCAAAAATTGCACTAAAAAAAAATCAAACAAAAATTGCACTAAAAAAAAACAAACAAAAATTGCACTAAACAAAAAGGCAAACAAAAACAACATTTATTTGCGAATTGACGGAATTATTAATCGGTTCGGTTAAATATTTAGATAGCAGACGACAAGATGAGAATGGCATGAAATTAGGTGATCTAGAGCGGAACAAGCCGGCAGTGTGAACAATTTCTTCATTAGACAGCCGATTGAAGTTTAGCACTAGGAAAATGTAGGATTTTCAGAAATCAAGATGACCGAAAGAGGGCCTTAATTTTTGAGACACTACCGCCGAAAAATGAAAAATGAAAAAAAGGTGCCGAGTGGATTGAAAAAGTGCAAATGCGCGAAATGTGCCTAATTTAATCGCACTGACGCAGAAGTGAAGTACTCGGACCGATGTCGGAAAGGAAATTTGGTTCACCTTTTACCGTACAGTAAGTAAATTTAAATACACCGATATAAAGCAATTATTTAATTTTTCATTTCGAAAACGAAGCTTTTCATATGATCACGGGAATTATTGTAATATATAAATTTAATAAAGACAATGACTGAATATAAATATAGTTGCAAGATCTTTTCTTCGAATAATAATATAATTAATAGACATGATGTGCATAACATCACGAATAGCGCGCTCCAGTGGATATCTGGACTCTCGATAGATGTTTAAGTTTATTTTCTAGCTTCATACGAACGAACGAACTGAATATAAAAATAACGGATTTAAGTCGATAACAAAAATCGATTATTGCGCAATTAAAAATGACGAAAAATGACTAATAAAAATAAAATTGAAATATTTCAAAGTTGAACAATTTTTAAGCAACGTTTACAAAAGATATAAAAATCAAAATCAAATATAATTTTAAAAAAATTTAAAAATTTTTAAACTTTTAAATGTTTTAATTTTATTTTTATTAGTCATTTTTCGTAATTTACATTTTTAATTGTGCAATAATCGACTTTTGTTGTCAACTTAAATCTGTTATTTTTCTTATTCAGTCATTTTCTTTATTAAATTTATACACGGTATGTCGGATAAGTTCCCGAACTTCTTATCTAGCACGCATACAATTGGCACGATCCATTAAACAACGACCGTGTGCTATTGCTACATCCTTCTAAAGTGTGTGTGTATAAGATTTCAGCAGTTTCCGTTGATTGGGGTTTGCGAGTTAGACGTAGCATTTTAGTGAAGGTGTGTGTTTGGGCCGCAGGTGCAAATCTGAAAATGGACGAAAATGGATGAAAAGTCGTTCCGCGATTAAATTCTGTGTTAGGCTTAAGAAACCGTTTTCGGAAACGCGAAAATTGATCGATGATGGCTTCGATGAAGGTGTAGTATCTGGTACAAGCGGTTCAAGGACGATAGGCAGTCGTTAGAAGAGGATGACAGAACGAGATGGCCATCGAAAGCTGTTACCCCGATGATAACGAGGTTCGAGTGTGCGCCCTGCCGATGAAAGATCGTCACATGTCTCTCCGAATGTTAACTAGCGAATATGAGTAAGGATAGCGCAGAAACGATTTTGAAAGAAAAAATGCACCGCAGGAAGAAGGTGTGTTCTCGGTTTGTTCCGCACTACTTCCTCACACCAGAACAGAAGCCTGCGTCGATTGTTGTCAAGAGTTTATCGAGACTAGCGATGCGGATTCGAACTTCCTAACACTTCAATTGTTACCGGAAATGAAAGTTGCTGCCTCCAAAGGCCCTCTAAGAAAATGTCAGTCATCCGCGCATGGCTCAGTCCAAGCGTTTCGAGACCTCAGAAAGTGCGCTAACAAAAATCCAAGGTGAAAACCATGCTCATCGCATATATCTTGATTGGAAAGGGTTAAAATTCATCACGAATACCTGCCTCCAAATCAAACAGCGAACGCTGCCTACTTCGTCGAGGTCCTAAAACGTATCAAGCGTCGGATCCAACGCATACAGCCCGAGTCCAAAGAGTCCGGATCGCGGAGTCTGTTGGATGACAATGCACCCGCGCATTCGGCGAACATTGTCAAGCGTTGTCTCGCTAAAAATAAAATCCCACGGATCAATCACGTCCCCTATTCGCCTGATTTGGTACCTGCCGACTTTTTTCTGTTCCCGAAGTTTAAAATGCACCTGAAATGACGATTTTTTGACGACGTAGCCGCCATTGAAACTTTTTGCACCGAGCGCCTCAGAGCCGTTACTTCAGAGGACTACCAGAGAAGCTTCGAATCGCTGTACAACGGCTCAAATACGTCTCTATACTTCGTGAAGTATGTTGAAAATTAATTCGAATAAATTACTTTATACCTAATTGTAGTTCATTTATTTCAGAAGTTCGGGAATTTTTCCGACACACCGTGCATATATATTATAATAAGTGCCGTGATGATGAAAACGCGTCGGGTATTTAATGAAAAATTAAATAATTGTTTTATATCGGTGTATTTAAATTTACTTACCGTACAATAAGTGTAATTAACGGGTATATTTATTCATTTTCTACCGATTGGAAAATAATCTACGTAACGGAATTATGAAAGCGTCTAATACGAAGAATATAAGTTTACGGTCGAAGAAGACGTTTACATGGAACGCAACAACGCTGACGACAAAAAAAAAAAGTGATTGATCGCGTCGTTCGAAGACTTTAATTAGTACCTATCGGTGGACTGGTCGAAAAAAAAAAGTAAATTGAACCTTAGAGTAAGCAGTACACTATGCAATCTGATATACAGTATAAATTCGAACCTTCTGTGATAATAAATTAACTTCTATTCCATTACTTTTTTCTTTTTTTCTTTTCTATTTACATAAGGAATTGGTCTCAGGATACGTTCTTGACTAACGGCCGCGACGCCCTGAATTGTTTAGGTAATTATTTATTTAATTCTTGTAATAAAGTTCTGTCGTCGCTCGGGATCGAACCCGTGCCCTCCGTAACGGAAGTCAAGGGGTCTAGCAACTAGGCTATCGCGAAATTGTTTAGGTCACGCAGTTTGTTTCGGACTACTAAGCAGTAATCCTGACCATGATGCGAACGGTAAAAATCGGAGAAACGCGGCAAAGACGATCCAAAAAAAATAAAGAAACAAAAGTGTCTCGACATTAGTTTTAAAAAGAACTTTACGATCAGGATCAAAACGTCTGCAAGTTTAACACAACGGAGTCGCGAAAGTTTAAAGTATCAAATTCAACTTTTTGACGATTTTTACCGCAACAGCGAATTAAGAATAGCCCGTGATTAGTTAATCCGTGGCACAATGGTTTCATAAGGGTGTGTAAAAATATAGAGTATAAAATTTAGAAAAAAAAAGAAAAAAAAAATCGAGATAGTAACAGTTTCGATTATTATTGTCAGGATTGACTTTGGTAAAATACCCCCTGGATTATCGTTAAATCTTTTTCAGTTTACTTCTTAACTTTTCAGTTAATCCGTGTTTGCGCGTCTTACATCTTGTCTTTTCCTTCTCCTTCCATCATCCCAGCCTATTAGTTCCTCTATATTACCTGCATCTGGTCGAATAAAAATTTAACACTGATGACTCTTTTTCTTCTTGTTTCTGTGTAAAGATCCTTGGTTGACGTGCCCAACAAAAATAAATATATATATATATATATATAGAAAAAAAAAAAAAAGAAAAAAGAGTCGACTGATTTTCATAGAAAATCCGGCATCGGCGAACATTTTGCTAAATTTAACTGAGCTGTGGCTGGAATTCCTTCACGATGTAACCCATTTCTTTACAATTCCGAAAGGCTAAATCCAGCTCCCAGCTTATATTATTTCCAGTTCCGATTCCGTTGTCTTGAACGGTTTTTCGTAAAATACTTTACGAGGCTTTCTGTTAAAAGTATGTTTTTTAAATTTTTTTTAAAAAAATTTTTAAAGCTTGGTTACATTTAAATTTTCTTATTTAAGTAAAAATTTATATAGCCCCCACGAATTGCACAGCACACTGCTCAATTGTCTAAAAAAGTCTCGTTTTTTTTTGTTTTTTTTTTTACTTTTTTGGCGATATTTTACCGTATACTCTTATATTACACTGACAATTATTTTTCAGTTTAAATTAAATCCCTTTCATACTTCAAACGCAAGATTCACTGCGTCACTTAAAATCCGGTTTTTCAAAAAATTTCATAATTTCCCTTCTTAGATAAATGATTTATTTCAAAAATATTTACTCTTAGGAATTTACCGCTGAACATGGGTTGACGCTCCCACAAAGTCGAAACCATTCAGCCCTTTCGTTCGCCTAGTACGTCTCTGTGGCTAGCAAGGAATTATCACAAATCACCTATGCAACCATTTTACTAGTAGCTGTGTTTCCGGAACGTGTCGGAGGTTATGTAAATGATTTTAGTATATGTTTTTCTAATGAGGTTTAGTAAGGTGTTTTTGCAAATAAGAACATAATATCATATAATATTACTTAATATTAATAAATTATAACGCGCTATTATTTAGGTACTAATTTTAATACGCGCTAGTTATTGTTCCCATTAAGGTTATTATTTCGTTATATTTATTTATTTTATTTTGTTGCGTTTATTTATTTTTTTTACTCTGGCAATTAGTTGTAATAATTGTTTCTTATTTTTTTTTTTTTTTTTATGTAATATTACTTACCACGCACCAATTATTATTATGTTCATTAGAGTTATTACCTCTATTTTTATTTTTTTTGTTTTTTGGTTATTACAACTGTGTAGCATATGTTAGAGCTGAAACTTTATACGAATGTGTGAGCTGGGTTGGTGAAAGGTTACACATGTAACTTTTAAATTTAATCCATAGTTTTATATTGCGCTAGATTCGGTTTCGTTTTTGTTTTATTCTAGTTTTACTTTTATTTAATTCATATTACTCATATATTTACCTCGAATGGTATTTTATTTTGTTTTCTCGTTTTTCACATATTTATACGTACTACTTTACATTTCGCTTTGTTTCAATTTATATCTACTTCATTTTTACTTTTTATTATTTTTTTCTTTTAATTTTTTCCCTCTTTTTTCTATTCTTTTTTTGTATTTTCATGATATTTTGGATTTATTGTAATTTTTTATTTTAATTTTATTATTATTATTATCATTGTTATTATTATTATTATTATACTGATTTCCATTTATGCGCATAAAATAGCGGTGGACTATCGTAATGCAACGAAAATAATGAAACTTAAAAAATACTAGAGGAAACTGAATAATTAAAATTTCTTAAAAACAGTAAAATTAAAATAATATGACATATTCTTCTTATAAGGTAACAATGAATAGAATAAAAAAAGTAAAAAATCTAATAGGAAAATAAAAATGCGTATCAAGTTATATATTTATATTGAGATTAAAAAACAAAAGTAAAAAAATATATACAAAAGTTGCAACTTCCTACTTGTAGAACTATACACAATATAGAAAAATAAATTCATACTGATACAACAGAAACATTCACAATCATTCAGTGTGTATATTAGCATATTCGGTCTGCATATAAAAGAGATTTTAAGAGACACGTAAAACTCGAAAGCGACGCTCTATTTAAACGAAGTATCTTGTCAACAACTGAATGAAATCAGATATTTTAAAAATTAATTAAAAATGAAAGAAATCTGAATCCGCTATACATGTAATAAATATTTACGCCTTTTTTGTAGTTTTTATTCAGTTTATCTAATGCAACGTCCGGCAGCTGGTTATAAAGTAATAGACCCATACAGGCCCGCGCCCAGAATTTTAAAAATGGGAGAGGGTTTTGAAATTTTTCTTCGCATATTTATTTCATAAATAACAATACATTTTTCACTAATATTCATACTATTAATAATTTCCATAATTTTGATTTATATATTAATAATTTACATAAATGAATTACCCCGTGTAAACTTTTTCTTTCTTTTAAAGGTAAGAACTAGGCCTAAAAAATCATCAATATTTATTTTAAATTTTTGACTTTTTTCAGATTTTTTTTGTGTATTTATAATGACTATTTCAGTTCTAATAGGAGGAGGGTTAACCCAACAAAACGTAGACAAGGCCTTGGACCCATATAAAATGTCTGCATTCTTGAATGATATTTGTTAAATTTCGGTACGAACGCTAGTTCTTTACCACAGCTCCCTAGTTTCCTTCCTGAAGAATCCAAATTCATTTTTATACTTAAGTACAAATACTAATAGCTGCGTTTTGTACAATATATTAATTTGATGAAAATTCTAATCAAAAACGGAACCGCTATTATTAATAAGTTTGAATAGACCGTTTTTGCAAATAATTTATTTGATTCGAGTGATACTCCGCAATATTGCCGCAGTGCATTAAACCGTAGTATATTAGAAGTATCGATTGATAAAGCGACACATATAACCGGAATAAGTGGTTCCCCTGAAAAAGAAACATTATTCGGATCGCAATCCTCTGAAGTGATTCTCGTTAGTTTCGCCCGTCGACAAATTAAAAAATGATAATATTTAGCCGGCCAATTTAAGTATGGTTATAAAAACTTTTACTAAAAACGAAGAAGACGAGGAGGAAAAGAACACATCAGCTGCTGCAATTCGGACAAATTACGTTTCTTTCGACCGTCAAGAAAAACTGACAACCACATCCCACACAATTTTTGGACATTTCAATCTCTCTTCCGCGTGTTTCCAGGTAGAGAAGTCTTCTTCGGTCAAACTGTCGCGATAACACGTACACCAATCATAAATTTACAGGTGCAACGATATTACTCGTTAATTGAACGATCGAATTTCTCCGTGTTTCTTCGATTGGACAAAAGAAACTTTTTTCATATTTTCTAATACGGTACCTTTTTTTTTTTTTTTTACTTTAGAAGTAATTCTGCTATCACAGTTTTTTGTAATTCGCACAATTTCCTTTTTATCCAAAAGTTGATTACACCATTTTTATAGGACTGTTTTCATAAACCAGCATCAGTTTTAAAATTCATATCGTCCGATGTTAGCCTTGTTTTTGGTGTCGCAGTTATCTCAAATCTTAGTGAACCGGAGTTTCTAAAAGTAGCCGCATGGATGTTATTAATCCAACCCTCGTGATCTCTGAGCTTTCGATTTACGAGAGATTGATTGTTTATATCCGGTTTACCGGCAACATTATCTGGTCTGAAATTTTGAACAACAAAAAATTGACTCTCCATTCTTTTTGGAATTTTAAAAGTTTTCCTTCTAGTATGTTTATTTATTCTTTTCGTTTCCTATAGTCTTGGAGGCACATGTGTACCGATCATTAAAATCGGTTTAAATTAAAAATCTCTCCGAATATGTATTCTACGTTAAATATAAAGAGACTGGATAATTTGAAAATACTGAACAATTAAGTTCTTCTGACTAAACTGATTTCAAAGTTAAATCATAATTAGCCGAACGGCGCGAATAATTAGGTAGGGAAAAAATTTCAGAGTTATTCTACAAAATGACGCGTACCGTGCAATATATCAATATGACAGAGGTGGCTATGTTGCCTTTTTTTTTTTTTTTTGGCCTGAACAAATACCGTTCATTTGACCAGCAAACTACACTATGAGAAGGTATAAGGAATGACTATTAACGGAAAATTAAGGAATAGCAAGCATGGAAAGAAATTTCCATTAACAGTATGGCCACAACTACAGAGTAATGCCCACAATACCCAATGAAATTAACCAATAACAAAAAGAAAAAACAGAATATGAAATTAAAATATTTTGTCATTCTACAATATGGCCGCAACTGCATAGCAGTGCCCACAATGCCCAATGAAATTAAGTAATAATAAAAAGGATGAAAAAACAGAAACAGGAAAAAAAAAGAAGACAAAACAAGAAAACAAAATAGGTTATCATTGTACAATATGGCCGCAACTGCTGAGCAGTGCCCACAATGCCCAATGAAACTTCTTTTTTTTTTTGAATATATATATTTCAATTCTCTCCCACGAAAAAAAATAAAAAAAAATAAACAAAACAAAAGTAAGGAGAAGAAAAAAAAATGTTATAGATCCAAAAGTGAAACTGGTTTCATCGGTCGATTGGAATGTGGTAGTGGTGGAAGTTGAGTTCTTCTGGTTACTTCAGTGCAGTTGGTATTGCTGGTGGTGAAGCACTTGAATTTAACGGTTCTATAGAGGTGTTGCCGATTGCTGTTCTCGATTTTGGATACCTGACACAATTGGTTTAGTGACTGTTGGCGGTGTTGTCTGTGTTTTAGCTGGTTGGAGTGTTGGTATTGATATGAAACTAACATGTCGAGCTGGTATTTGAATTCCAACATCGGAAGTTCTTAATTGATAGTATAGCCATCATCTAGTTCAACTAGGTAATGGAGGTTACCTAAACGTTCAACAATAGTGCCATACTTCCATAGGTTAGATGATTAATAATTACGACTCTGAACACGTTGGCCTAGTCGGAACTGATAGATGCTGATTTGTTTGTTTTGATGGTCTGATGAGTATAATAGTGTTGATGAATCTGGATTAAATCGATGACAGCAATTTACAAGTCCTAAAAACTGTCGGACCTCATCAGCATTCTTTGGGGGGGGGGGGATTTGTGTAAACCTTTTTTGTTGACTTTATATCTTAAGTAATCAATCTCGGTTACAAAAAATTTACTTTGCATTGACGTGTAAACTTTTTTTTTCGCGGACCCTCTGAAGTAATACTCTAGTCTTCTTTCACGGCTTTCAATTGTTTTACCTTGTACTAAGATATCATCAAAGTATGGCTACTGTGCCTGGTAGGTTGTGAACCATTTCGTCAATGAATTTGTGAAAAATACTTGATGCTACCTTAGTTCCATAATATAACCGTGTCACTAGGTAGATACCTCGATGTGTTGGTAAGGCGTGCGCCTTAGCTATGTATTGTCATCAACTGCTAAATGTAGATTGGCGTCACATAAATCTAGCTTGCAATAATAATTACCGTTCTCCATTTTGTTAAAAATATCTTCAATAGTAGGTCTTTCATAATGAACATCCTGAAGTTGATAATTCAATGTGCGTCTATAGTTGCCACATAAGCGAACTGAATGGTCATCCTTTTCTACATAAACTGCTGGTATGCTCCATTCAGAGACGTCAACTTTTTTTTAAGATACTCAGCTTGACTAAACGATCAATGCAGCGATCGGCAGCTGGTGTTCATACGGAACTTTGCAAGGTTTTCGATAGATCGGCTTAGCATTCTTTTTTTCCCAATATCAGTGGAAAATACATCAGTAAATTCAGCTTTAAGCTCGTCAATATTTAGGGTGTTTACTAAATTTAAATCGTTAATTTTGATGATTTATAGTGATAGGAAACATTGGCGATCCATCCATTATTGATAATTTTGACTTGTCCGTTATATACATGTCACCATTAAATACAACGATTTTTAAATTGCACTCACACACGCACGAAACCTACCGGTCGAAAAATATTATACGTATAATAGTCGCGAGAACGAGTATTGTCCTGTTGAAGTTTACATTTAAGATTTAAACTATTAAAAAATTCTAATGACACAATTGTTTTCTTACTACCGGAATCACATTCTAATTTATAATTCGCATTATTAATTTTTAATGGAACTAAAATTTTTCCATTATCATCATCGATTATATTAATTCGTTGAATATCGTCATCACTATCATTAATTAAATATGAAACCGATTCGTTTTTATTTTTACGATTTTTTAATAATGTACCGACGCAAACTTTTTCAACATATTCAACGCGACCGCATGAATTACATTTAAACTTATCGCTTTGATAACGGCAATTTTTAACTAAATGGTTGCTATAGGCGCAACGTAAACAACACATTGATCGATACCTAATTTCTTAAAGTTTACTTTTATTCGCGATTTAGAGTGATGATTATTTTGCAATTGATTATTTTGCAATTGATTATTTTGATTCCTGTTGCGGTTAGATGTACGACTGGAATTTGAACGTCCGTTATAAATTTTGCGCTTTGGTAATTGTATCTTATTGACTTGGTCTGGATTTGAGGCCGAAATATTCGTATAAATTTCTTTGTTTTCGATTTTCTATAATTCAATGGATTGAGCGATTTCTACAAGTTTTCCAAACGTAATATTTACTTGATCCGGTTGTTGTAACAAACGTTCACGAATATCCCCGGACTTGATAGACTGCGAATTAGTTGCACTCATAAAATGACAGACGTGAACTGCTTTTTACAATTTCGCAATTCAATGCGAATTCTTGTAACGCGGAAACGTAAAATCGACTCACCTGGTTTTTTCGTTCTCGATAAGAATTTATGTTGCTCGCTGAAATTTTTAAAATGTTGACTAATTGTCGATATTTTTTCTCTTTTGGGTCGTCTGGTGCAGTGGAATTTCGAAGTAGCTGGATATATTTGGTGCCAATACTGTCGATTAAAATTCGGCTCTTTGATGCATCGATTTCGGCGGAATCGCCAGAAAGATTTTTAATTGAAAAGAAATTTTCTAAACGAAGTAAATAACAATCGAATTTTTCATCTTTAGGATTAAAAGGATCGAACTGGATAGATTGTTTAGATAAATGCCCTGCTTTTGTTGATGTGCTCTATTGATTGAGAAGAATTTGGATAAGTTGATTTTGTTGTTTGAGGATTTCTGCTAATTGTTCCGAAGCCATTGCGATTGATTAAATTGATATTTACGACAAAAAAATAAAAAGGAAAATTTGATAATATCCTTTAACGCTATAAAATGGTTAATCGTACATTCGTACGTCATAATCGTCAATTTACTTTATCAACTGTTGCAATATACTAACAAGTTGCTATCGATCGAAAAAAGTATAAAGTTATCTTCATCCTCGTCGCCAGATTGTGGTGTATTTCTTTAAAAACATCACTCAAATAACGTGAAAAACCATCGGAACGATTATTCAACATAACATATGTATCAAATATGTAACAATTGACGAAACATAAAATAAAGTGCAATATATCAATATGACAGAGGTGGCTATCATTTGAATATATTAAAACAATTGTGCTATATAAATGTAGCGGGCTGATAGCAATAGCATAAAGTCACGAACAGTATAATTCAGAGGTTTGTTAAAAGAAATCGTTTTGTCCGGAGGTGGCCAGTTTGCGGAAGATAGATAAAATGATCATACCGGCTTTGTTCAATGAGTACTTTGTATTCATGGAGCATGAGTTAGTTTGTTTGTTTTTTTTATGTGCGCATCATCGCGGCTTTTACCTAACAACAGGAAAAGCTAAGCTTTAAAACTAAATAGCTAGGCGGTCAGAAATGGACGCATCAGTGTCACCTGTACAAAGAGGATCACAATCGTGAAGAAAACAATAAGGTGGCGGTGATAGAGCAAATCGATATGTAGAAGAGGGTAGTAAATGATTGATCTGGAGACGAATTAGGGAGTCAATAGCGGAGCGACGACCGAAAGGAATAGAATGGAACCAAGACAGGGTACAAGGAATCGGCTGAATAAGGCGGTAATGCGAATGGCGATAAGAAAATAGGAAGGGATAAATGTCTCGCTAAAGTCTGGCGTAATTGGAGGTTGATAAGGAAAGGATGTCTGAAGAAGGGAAATAATTAAGGAATGAACCAAGGCAGGCAGCAGAGCGCACTAAAAAGTCAGCTGCGTCATTGCCGTCTATTCCGGAATGACGGGGGATTTATAAAAAAATCAATAAGAATGGAGCGGGATGACTGCAAAATTGAGGTAAGAGAACGAATTGAGAGAATAGTACCATCAAACGAATGAGAAGGAGGAGAGGATATGGCTTGAAGGTTGCTGGTGGTACATTGGAATGAAAACATTTCTGAAAAGTGACCCCAAACAATAGCAAAAAAAGCAAACTAGTCAAACTCAGTCATTACTCAAAAACTTCTAGAAGAAAATTCCCACGCAATCTGTGCTAATGCAGCTAAGAAAACTTGGCGTTACCTGTTCCTTTTTTTTTTTTTTTGCATACTCAGCTTCGTACGGATTCTCGGAAACGAGCAGTCCGACACAACGATCCATATTTTAGCTCGTTACACATTTTTCCTTCATCTTTCGTCAATTTCGTGAAGCAAGCAATTACCCCTTCTTTGACATAAATCCTTTTATACCATGAGTTTTAAGCTTTTTTTATGAATAGCGTTTATTTTTTTATGTTCAGATTTATTTGCTCCTCCCCATGCTTGTATAGCGTAAGATATCCTTGATGTTATCAGAGCATTATAGTATTGACTTAGAATTTTTGAAGGTAATAATAGCCTAAATCTATAAATCGTTACGAATACGTAAAAATAAAACAATAGGACACGCGTAATTTGAAAGTTACAATCGCATAACTCTATTTTTAACCGACTTCAAAAAAAGGAAGAGGTTCTCAATTCGACTGTATTTTTTTTTTTTTATTTATTTATTTTTTTATTTATTTTTATGTGTGTTACCTCAGAACTTTCTTTTAGGTGAACCGATTTTGATGATTCTTCTTTTTTTCCGAAAGTTGGTGCTTCTGATGTGGTTCCATTTAAATTTGATCAAGATCTGACCAGTAGTTTTTGAGTTATCCTTAATAATGCGGTAAATTGAAGGTTTTCGAATGCTTTTCATTCATGATTGGTTTCACCGTCGGGTTAGATTTAGCTTCACTTTTTTGTTTTTTTAATATTTATTTTTTCATTCATGATTATTTGCCAAATTACCATGGAAATGTAGCTTTTGATGTTTTTACTGTGGACATGAAGTTCCAAATAAAGAAATCGATTTTTTTTAAATATAAAGTAAGGAGAATAATGTGAAAAAAAATTGATTTTTAACAAGAAAAAAATTCAAGTATAACGCTAAAAATTGTAAAATAAAATGCGTCTTTACAAAAAATAAATACCGATATTTGAAGATTTATTATAAAAATTTAATAAAAATGGACTAGAAAGTAAAAAGTAATTACTCCCGATGAGAAAATATGTATCAGAGTGATATACTCTTAAAGGTGATATCGTAATTCTTATACAAAATTAATACCTTAATTAAAGTAGGATTCATATTACATATTAAAAATAATAATTAAAAACTGCATTAAATGTTCCTTAAATTGTTCCTAGATATTGTAATATGAATTTTGATGCCGACTCTAAGAATTATTAATGTTGTATAAGAATTACGATATCACCTTAAGTGTTATATCGCTCTGATATATATTTTCTCATCGGGAGTAATTATTTTTTACTTTTTAGTGCACTTTTATTAAATTTTTATAATAAACCTTGAAGTCGGTATTTTTTTTTTTTTTTAAAACATTTTATTTTTCAATTTAGAATGTGTATTTTAGTTTACATAATATTTCGGAATCGCCATGTAAATATCATAAATAAATTTATTTCTCAGGAAATTTCAATTTACTATTTAACGCAGTAAGTAACCAAATTATTCTTTATTCACTATTAAACTCGAAATAGAAAAATTCAAAATTTATACGGCACAAATATTAATTAATATAAATCAACACTACCTTTATATTTTTATTACAATTTTTTTTTTTTTTTTTTTTTTTTTTTGGTAAAAATTTTCAAGAAATAGTACTTTAAAAATGTTGTCATTTTTAATAATGTTTTTCTGTCTTATGAATTTTGAATTTTTTTTTATCGATAAAACGAACATTGGTCGCTTCCCTTTTTCGTAGAATTTTCTCGACAGCAAGACCTTGACTAATCAACTGATTCTTAAATTTTATCAAAATCGTTAAAATAATTTCTGAAAACTTAGTTATGTATATCATTTACTATTTTTTTTTAACCTATGTCAATCCACTGCTGAATGTAGGCATTCTACTGAAATAAGCTGACCTAATTTCGCGCCCTGCCCTTACAAATTGGGAGATGCATTTTATACCTACTATGGGCATTTGTAACTGGGTTTCCGGAAACGGTTCTAACGATTTTGATGAAATTCACGAATTAGGGGGTTTTCGGATCTGGAATTAGCCGAGGTCTTATCGTTGAGAAAATTCTTCGAAACGAGCTAGAAAGCGACCAGTGTTCAATCGATAATAGTATTTTTAGGGCTTATTAAAAAGTAAGTGAAACGCTTATTTACATCCTAATGTAAAAAATAAAATTTTTATTTACATCGTTAATTAAAAATAAACAAAGGTATAGTAATATCTTTACATTAGTTTACGTCTTACATAACGGCAGATGGTCGTTATTGTACCAGTGATAATTTGTGAAAAAAATGTATGCGACCATAAAATTACTGCTTTTAAAAAAACCATCAATTGATTTGCAAGGCCAGAAAACCTCAGTTACTAAGTATATTATTAAATTAGAAATTCGTGTGTACATACATATGCAATTGTTTTTCAGAAAAAATAAAATTGAATAAAAATATACAGCTCTAATTGGTAATAATTTTTGTGTCTGGATTATGATTTTTTTTTATTTTGTTCTAGTACGATAAATTTCATTTCAATTGCATTCTACCTGTCTTAGTTTTTTTCCTAAATCAGCGCCTTATGTTTTATTTATTATCAAATTTATGTAATTGCGCCTGAAGGACATGCTCTGGGAATCGGGGGAGTGTAATTTCGACGCAAATTCTAACTACGAATGCCTTTAGACCAACTGTCTATTGAAGAAATACAGGTGTTTATAATTTCCGCATTTTGTTTATTCTGTTAACAAAATTAAAATTTACAAACGCGAATTATAAACATACAATGCTTTTTCAATTCTGCCTTGCATTTTTTATACGTTATTACAATAGGTTTTAATTTTATACGTGTTTATTTTTAAGTGTTTCTGAAACTCATTAATACCTTAATTGATTTCAAAGTTCAGAATAAATCGGAACAAAGCACGATCATTAGGTATATTATATATATATATATATATATATGTGTATATGTGTATGTATATATACATTTGTATGTAAATAATTATGTGAATCATTGGAATTTAATTAGTGTATTGAATTTATTTATTTCAAAATCAACTTTGCTAACACAAAAGTTATCAAACAGATAAATTAAAAGAATAACTTTAGAGTTAATACCTAGACTGCTTAAAGTAAAATTGATAACAAAGGCGTGCAAATAAAACAACAAATTACCTGAATGCTTACCTATACATCATTTAATTTAATAAACTGCATGAACTTATCAGGAAAATAAACAAAATCGCGCTTCAAGCTAGTAGATAATAAAAATTAAGTGTTTATTTCATTCGACAGTTAATAAGTATTTTAATGTGCCAGTTGGCATGGAAAAAGCAAAAAATATAAATAAATGAATAAAAATATATCACTAATTAATTATAATGTATTGAGAGGGTAAATGCCCGAGTGTGTGGGAACCTGTCGCTGGCTGGGGAGAAATGGATCGATGTAGATCATGCCAGAGAAGGGATGCGCGCGATGATTGGTAGAATGAAGAGATGTTTGGTTGATCTGTGACGGGGAAGAGACAGTTCCGCGAGGAAAAAGATCGGTAAATGCCGAAAAATTAGAAAAGAGATTTAGTTCTGTTTTTGCCGAGGTGGAAGTTAGTTCTCGAGTTTTCTTTTATTCGAAAGATAAAAGGTCAGCCAGACTGCGAATCGAGTCGTTGAAAAGAACAACGGCTCGAACGAAAAATATTAAAGAAAACGTTCCAGCAAGGCCCGAAAATCGGATCAGTCGTGAAAGTTCGATTCAACGAGATTATAAAAATCTGTTGGGTATCAATTTAATCAACGCGTTTCCTCCTCGTCATCATCAAGAAGCATCATCGTACGTCGGCCTACCAAGGGAGCACCTACCGTCCACCGAACAACCCGGCCCCAGAGTGATACGTACACCATATTATTTTGTTTAATTTCATTTTATTATGTTTATTATGTGTGTATATCGTTAGCTATCCGTTGTTTTTCTAGGTCGACCGGTCTCGAAAGATTCCTGTAAAAATTGGACTAAATAAATACTAAATCTTCGCCAAATCGTTTAAAATAATTTCAATAACGAAAATAATCAGAATTTTAATTTAAAAATAAAAATTTTAAATTCTACTAAAATAAAATTCAATACAAAACTTAAATAAAACCGCGGTGGCATCCCCGAGGACAAGATAAAACGTATGTAATGTACGTTGAAAGTTGCATTTTGTGCATAATTGTCAGAAAAATTTAATGACGAATTGAAAATATTATTACTAATATTATTATTATTGTTATTGTTATTATTATTATTATATTATTATTATTATTATTATATTATTATTATTATTATTATTATTATTATTATTATCATTATTATTATTGTCAGTATTATTATTATTATATTATTATTATTATTATTATTATTGTTATTATCATTATTATTATTGTCAGTATTATTATTATTATATTATTATTGTTAGTGCAATATTATGTGCAGGGAAAAAGAAATATAAGGTCAAAGTTGAGGTAATGTACATTATATAGAAATTAGATTGTTGCTTTATGTGAACTATACAGATATGGAAAATGCATGAGATAATAGACCACCATATGGGGGCTAATTCCGCTTTTAAGACCTTTCAGCGTTTCGTCCTATCGCATAGAATCTTTCTGAAGTTGGTGCGTACGGTATTGTTGCAATCGGAGGCTCAGGTTGTTCCAGTCACACCCTTTGTTGCACAGATGTGCTGATAAGATCGAACAATAGAACTGAACGGTGCAACTGCTGTTGCTGCATTACCATCTCTTACCGATCGTCGTCCATTTCAATCGGCTTATTTCCCTAATTAATTACCTACCAGCAGTCAGCTGGGCGTCCACACACGTTCTTTAATTTTTTCTTTTTAACTTAAATTATTTATTTTCACAAACAATCGACCATTTATTTCATTTTCACACTTAAAACTATACCAGCATGACAGAGGTAACGACGATAATTGCCTTCGAGATCCACCGTCATCAAACGAGCCTTCTTTCTAGTGGTGCATCGTTTTACGATTATTCTTTAGTGAGCTTGTTTAATTTTTTTTTAGGAGAGGCGTAAGGACGTAATATAAGAAGTCACAAACAATTTGAAAAATTCGTTGTTTTAGAATGTCTTCTAAATTCTTATCCGGTTAATAGCCGTAATTTAAAAAGCAGTTCGTTATATTTTTTTTCGAAAATTCTTAAACAGCTGAAAATAGTCGATAAACAGGTGAACCGATTATTTTAACGTAATTACTATTTTAATATTTTTCTCAAAGATAAAAGCACCTCTTATCTGTAGCCAGAATTCACATTTGAGAGGGGTCGAAGCACTCCAATCCTAACTCTTTTTACCTTACTATACAACCTTCTCCACCTACTTCTTCCTGGTTTAATAATTTTCCCTGCATCAGCCGTTCTGTTATTTCTTCCATAATTCGCCTCCGCTTTAATCACAGTCTGCTTCCTGCTTCCCTCTTTCGTTTTAATATTGTTCAGTCTCCCTTGTGTCCCTTCCATCCTCCTATCTTAAATTTGACCTGTAATGTAAATCACCTCCTATTCGAATACTCATCTATCTCCGCAGAACGCGCAATCCTTTATTCTAATTTGCTTGGCCTTGGATTCTTGCTTTTCCTTCTCTTTCTGTTGTTCCTATATTGGCTATCTTTATTTCTTCTGTTTCTAATCGCTTCCTGATTTAACTTTCAAGTCCCTACGTTTCATTATTTGTTAGTCCTTTGTGCTGGGTAAACGTCCTGAGTTGACGTGCCCAAAGAAAAAAAAAAAAAAAATGTCTCAAAGGACGTGACGATTATAACTCGTTGTTAAATAAGTTTTTCACGAATAAATGGTTTAACAAAATGACAACTCTACCGGTATCGATATAGCCGTCTTGTGTTTTTCGATAATACAACCGTTTGCCATCTAAACGACTGATTGGCTAAGATTTTTACAGTATTAAAAAACCACACTTCTTCTCGCTGTTAGTAGTAGTTCCATATTTATAGTAATATACAGTTTTGAAGTTCAAACCAAAATTTTTCTTTGCCTTACACGTTTTTTAGTCCAACCTTCATTTATCATTCCAGTTTTCGGTCGCATTATATAATTTACCTTTAGATCATTGCGAATCACGCCAACCTTTTTCTGAGACAATGTCACTTTCAGCTCACACGAACGTCAAAATGTATAATCCGTCCTTACGCATCCTCGTGCATGTATTGTGATCTATCTGCTCACGTTCTATAGTGAGGTTCCGAGCTTGCACTCATAATAGCGGGTTCGAGATTTTTAACTTGAAATTTAACCTTGTCTCCGTTTTTCTGTACTCTATTCGCGCAGCAATAATCCTAACACATAAAACCTTTCTTGCATTTCGGTCATCATACGCAAGGACCAAAGTGCCCGGTTATGCTCTTAAATGAAAACGAATCCCCTAGCGTTCATGCTTTTTAATCCGCTTTGTTTTTATTTATTCGTACGCTGTATCGTGCAATATCCTGGAAAAATCCTTTCGGCCAATATCATGTTGATTTGGTCCCATTTCATCTAAATTTAGGTCTCTTCTGTGCGACAGATGAGAAAAGAGAACAGGTAAGTGTATGATTTCGTATTGGCAACAAGGCGACATATAAATATCAGAATTTATACTGAGGTCGAAAAAGGCAGTAATGCCCTGAGTTAGTTTACACGGTTGTTAACAATAGCGATGTTTAAAAGATTGAACGTGCTACTTTTCATAATATTTGCTTCCGCTACTAAAGGTTTTATTTTTCTTTCTGGGGAAATAAATACCAAAACCTTCAAATAACATGAAAATAATACGAAAAGCAAAAGTGAAAAAAATTATTGTTAAAAACATTTAATGTATAAATAGAAAAATGATGATTCCAATAATGAATACCGGTCAGTTATCCCGTTCAAAGTTCCGTGTTGTGTTCCTTAAAAATCCCGTTCTAACTGTCACTATGTAGAAAGCCTTATTAATATTTAGAGCGATGCGTTCATTAAAATACGGAGTTTCGGAAGAAAAAAAGAAAGATACTTTAGATAAAAAGAGCGATCTGTAAGTGAACAAACGTTTTATTACGAAGGGGTTCTACAAATTGAAAGCAATGGGCACATATGTATATGTTAGTTTTCGTTTAAATCCTTTCTCGTAAAAATAGTACGAATAAATATTGTTAACGAATCAGCACTTAGATATTAAAATTTACATGTTTTACATTTTTCATTAAATGGTAAAAAAAATTCAATTAAAAAATAAATAAAAAACCAAAAATAGTTTAATATAATTATTTAGAAATTGAATTACTTTTAATATATAATCAAGGACAAAAATATGTCTTATTCTGCGTTTTCAAACAAGTCAATTAATACTTATTTGTTACCGACAGCCCTAGAAGCTTGTGTGAAATGTAAAACGTATTTCATTTCAATTTACTACGAAGTTATTTCTTTTGTATTGTATTCGGCGGTGTCTTCTGTTGTATAAACTTCACGGGTTTACTTATTTTATTCAAAATCGGTAGTCTAAATTATGGAAGTGAGTTGTTTTTACAATATAGCCTTTATCATACGGCTGAAATTTCAGTATTTAAATATTTCCTATAGATTTTTATTCGGACGTTCGGAAAATATTAGACTGAAATAATATTTCACGAATAAAATAAATCATATGCTTCTCTCAGTCGTAAATTGTTGACGTGTTAACTATTGGATTGTAACATAATTATTGTGTATGCATTACATCATTTAATGTTAAAAAAGCATCAAGTAATTTTTTTTTTTTTTTTTTTTTTGCGCACGTCAATAGTGGATTTACCAAACGCAGAGAGTTGTACATTATATAAGGAAAAGACTAAAAATTGAGGAGATAAAGAAGGAGGCTAACAAAGGAACTATATAGAGAGAGGGGAATGCAAGAATGGAGTGAACACTATAAGGAGTAGGAAGGCCAAGGCGCAGAACATAAGAATTCAGAGTAGCACGTTCGGAGGAAATAAAGGGACATTCGAACAAGACGTGATTCGCATCGCAGATATAATTGAGCTCTGGAGGGTCATAAGGACACAAAGGAGATTGAACAATAGAAAAACGGAAAAGGGAAGCCGGAAGCAAATTATGATTGAACCGCAGGCGAACTATAGAGGAAATAATGGAACGGGTAAGGTAGAGGCAAAGACTAAACCAAAGAAGAGAGGAAGGAAAAGGCTGTACAGAAAAGTAAAAAAAGATCGAGGATTGGTAAAGAATATCCAGTCCTGAAATCGTGGTGGAAACGATAGAAGAGACAGTAGAGAGTTTGAGCAGGAAATCTACTAATGAATAGACCATTGGTCGCCGCCGAACGTACCAACGGGTCACCCTTTTTCGGGCGCGATCGATCGGGCGCGATTTATCGGACGCAGGCGAACTCAGACCTTTTTACAGACCACCTACGGTATTTTCAGGTATCATCCGTTAAACGTTGTCATCTGAATTAGTGAGAAACACGAGCTACCAAATACTGCTATCAGAAATTCCGTCCAAAAAATACCGTTCTTTGTTAACGATTTAGTTTTTCCGCGCGTATGGCATTTATATATGCATATATAATCACAAAACACATATTTTACATGATTGTATTTGGTTATTCGCTTTTTAAAAATATTTTCTATTTTTTTTTTTTTGAAATAACGACTTCAGCGTGAAATACTGATAAACAGATTTTCGCGATGTAAATTTAAGAGTTCAGTTAGCAATAGTGATACGAAACGGACGAAAATTATTAATATTAATAATCGGTCAAATGCATTCTCGGTTTTCTTCGTTTTTTTTTTTTTTTGCTAAACGTATAGTCAACCGTATTTAAAAAATTACAAACTATCAACTCCACGTCATTTAAAGTGTAACATAACTGGATTGAATTTGCTTCTGATACATATTCCTTATATTATCTTTCTCTTTTATTCGTATCTAGCAAATTTATTTGAGGATACGTTTATTGAAGTTTTTTCTGTATCTATAATTTTAATTATATGTTTAATTCCTATATCGAAAATGACAAACAAAGGCGCAAAAATGTTTAAACCTAAACACATTTATGTTAATACTGGGCGAGAAATATATACGATATTACAAATTAAAAATTAAATATCTTTGTTTTTAATTTAATATTATGTAAATGTAAATTACGAATCTTCAAAACACTGGACTAATATTATTTTCGTAAAAATTTTAATAAAGCCAATAAGCAAGAAGCTTTTCTTGTTTTGCTTAATAATAAAGCGAGCGACTCAAAAAAAAATTATAATAATTAGAAAAATCGACTCGGTAATACTTGATGCGTATTTTGTAGGGGAAAAGAAAAAAGTAAAGAAATAAGTTGAGAAACAGAAACGATTAAGTAATTTTCCACTGTGAAATAGTGTTTAATAAAAATCGGAAAAGAACCGTCAATGGCTACAACCACTTTGTAATTTACACGTTTGTTAGTTACAAAACACGTTTTAACCGAATTTTTTTTTCTAGAATTTCGTTTTTTTACTAACTTATCACACTAAATTGCAATAATACTTTCTAAATATTGTCAGTTCAGCTGGGTTGGATTTGAGTAACACAAAGCTTTAAAAGGAATAATTCGCAGGTATTCGTTATTCGAATTATCGTTCTTTTAATTTACATTAAATATTTATAATAATAACCTTTTTGTCTTCTGTTTCTCATCACGACGGCTTTCTTTACTAAAGGTTTTTTGGTTTTATTTCGAAAAAAAAAATTCTTTAGTGACGGTAGTGAATAATATGAAAGAAGCTGCTTATTGGTAATGACTGCAAAACCTAAATGAGAATTACCTTTTTCGACCTCAGTCTTATTTATTTATTTGGTCACGTCAATCAAGGACCTTTACCCGGTTTGCATTTCGGTACTTTTGATGTGTTGTTGCAAATACGAAATTATTCGTACGCTTGCTTGTTTTCTTTTTGTATTTGCTGAACAGAAAAGTCCCGTTGAGGCAAAATGTGATCAAAACAATAAATGAGTAATTGTTAAAATGAGCACGATCGTCTATTTGTTTTTATATAGTTATTTCATTAATTTATTCAGAATGATTCGTCAGTTAGCCTTAGTATGTTTGTTTTTATTTTTGTTCGATTCCTTTAGGTTGCTTTTTCAGATTTAACCTCATTTGACCTAAAAGTAAAACGCACAGAAAGAAAAAAATGTTTAATATTTATGAAAAAGTGAACTTGCTCCTGCGTGCATGTTTTGTAGTAAACGAAAACATAAAATGTCGCATGAAGTAGGCATGAAAGAAAGAAGAGGATAAATTTTGAACGTATTTATAAAAAAAATAATATTCTGGTCCGTCGTTTTTTTTTGTTTCTTTTTTTCACATACGGCTTAAACACAACTGTGCCGATATAAAGCTGAGATTAGCTTATAGCATACTACACAAATTACAATGTTTGGTCGTTTAGTTATAACTGAAATTTATTCTTCGATAAGGAATCAATCTTTCTTATATGAAATGGATATAGTTTTATTTAATAAATAGGTATTTTCTGTAACACGCATAAACAATATTTAAGTTACCAACAATTTGAAACCTATAGTATGTATTGCGATAAAACTGTCGCAAAAAAATTATCCCCCCCTTTCCGCAGGAATGATAATTTCTCAAACCATATATATATATATACAAGGTACAACCAGTGTTCATACAGCTAGTCGAATTAGAAATTATGTTTTTCCTCTTTCACGTTTTCCCAACAAAATAAGAGTTTGCAATTATAATATAATAATAACAACATTAATTACAAATATAAAAATAAACGATTTCGAAATCTTACATATAAGTAATAATAATAATACCTATAATACATGCAAACACTAAAGTTAACTAATTACATTATGTGGTACTCCACGAAGATAATCTTCAAGCTGAAGCTGATTATAATTTGTTTCGACTTTCAACAAACATTTGTCGCAATCGACATATTTCTTTTTTTTTACTTGGTTGCTTTTATCAATAAGACTATGTTTTCTTTATTTTGTTGATATTATATCACGTTCAAAGACGAAGACAGAAACTATTATGTGTCAACATCCTTTGCAGCATTCTTTTTTTTTCGGAACAGAAAAGTAAAAATAACAATAATGGCAAGTTTTACACGCATTCATTGTACATTTTGTTATACTCTTCTGTTAGGAAAATTATCCATTTTCTTAGAAATTAAAAACTGAATATCCAATCGTACAAGTTATGAACAAGCAGGTAAATAAATTTCACCTCTTATGAAGATATTCAGGATTTGGTAAAATAAACAAACTAAAGCACTACACTTATTTACAGAAAACAGTTTCATTCGTTAATTCTCCGTACTACGGTCATTATTAAGAATAGTCTATTCGAAAAATATTCTAGTAATTCTTCTTCCGCCGAAATAATAACAACTGCTTTACAATAAACTTATAGTCAATTCCAAGAAAAATATACGATTTTTTCCATGACGATTTTATCACTTTTGCTTCTTCTTTTATTCCTACGGATTCGCATAATGTAAAATATTCGAGGTCCTATTCATTATCTCTTTTCAGTCACTCGCAGGAAATCTCCTATGGTGAGAACCGAACCGACAAAAAAAATTGACGCCTGTTTGAGAAATATGAGCAGTTTACAATATATCCATAAAATTATTTTCCGCATATATGCTTTTAGTGCTGTTGTATTTTTTAGGAATACTCACTAGCGATCAATATTTACTTTTTTTTTAAAATAATTACATATAACGGTTATAAAACAAATATATACTTTTAAGAATGTCAAATAGTTGTTTAAAAATCGGAAAATTTTTGTTACTTAGTTATGTTAATTTTATTACTAATGTTTTTGCATGTTTTAAAAACGAATTCTGGTTTATGTAGGTCATATTTCACAGTAATAAGAAAAACAGATTCCAAGTAATTAATCCGTGTTACATAACGTGCATGATTAAATATGTAGCTCTAAAATATTTATTTTTCAGGTAACTAGATTTTAGAAAAAATAAATAAATGAATAAAAAATAAATAAAATATAATTTTATCGCAAATACAGCAAAGTGGTTGAGCATAATGGTTGATTAAATCATTTTGCAATGTAGAAGTATCTCATATATTTACAGTTTGCCACTTCATTCACGTGTTTATAAATACTAGAGTTCCCTCAATGGTTCAAATTTGACCATAATTATCATTAAAAATTTTAGAAAAATATATATAAATTTGTATATTTCCAAAATTTATTTCCCACTTTTATACATTAGTTCATTATATATTTGAGAACATATACTTTTATATGTACTTTCAATACAAAAATTAAATGATACCTTAAGATTTAGTACACTGTAAAAAAGCCAATAATGATGATTATTAAGAAAAATTAAAACATTTCAATAAGAACAGATTTAGTGGCTGCAGCGATTTCCTTTTTCACTTTTTGTATTACTTTTTTATTTAAATATGAAAAACAAAGTATAACTGTTTTCAAAATTTTGTGTACTGACAGCTCTAAAGATCATCAATAGTTACCAAACAGAAAAAAAAAAGCAAGAAAATCGGTTAATAAACAGTGGTAAAGTAGGTACTGAACTGTTTTGTCTTTGCCTATTTATATACAGAAAAAGATTATCCATTTTTTTAAAAATAGAATTTCCCACAGTGCATTTATCGGGAATATTGAAACAAATTCAAGGTTTGAAAGCTTCTTCCTTATTGGCTTTATTAAAATTTTTACGAAAATAATATTAGTCCAGTGTTTTGAAGATAGGAAATTTTTCTAAACGACCTAAAAGAAAAAAAGAGGTTAGCCGGGCAGGAGGTTTCATGTATGAACATTCTGTGAGTTAATTTAAAGATTACCGTAATTTACATTTACATAATATTAAATTAAAAACAAAGATATTTAATTTTTAATGTGTAATATCGTATATACATATTTCTCGCCCAGTATTAACATAAATGTGTTTAGGTTTAAACATTTTTGCGCCTTTGTTTGTCATTTTCGATATAGGAATTAAACATATAATTAAAATTATAGATACAGAAAAAAAATCAATAAACGTATCCTCAAATAAATTTGCTAGATACGAATAAAAGAGAACGATAATATAAGGAATATGTATCAGAAGCAAATTCAATCCAGTTATGTTACACTTTAAATGGCGTAGAGTTGATAGTTTGTAATTTTTTAAATACGGTTGACTATAGGTTAGCAAAAAAAAAGAAGAAAACCGACAATGCATTTGACCGATTATTAATATTAATAATTGTCGTCCGTTTCGTATCACTATTGCTAACTGAACTCTTAAATTTACATCGCGAAAATCTGTTTATGAGTATTTCACGCTGAAGTCGTTATTTCAAAAAAAAAAATAGAAAATATTTAAAAAAAGCGAATAACCAAACAAAATCATGTAAAATATGTGTTTTGTGATTATATATGCATATATAAATGCCATACGCGCGGAAAAACTTAATCGTTAACGAAGAACGGTATTTTTTGGACGGAATTTCTGATAGCAGTATTTGGTAGCTCGTGTTTCTCACTAATTCAGATGGCAACGTTTAACGGATGATACCTGAAAATACCGTAGGTGGTCTGTAAAAAGGTCTGAGTTCGCCTGCGCCCGAAAGAGGCTGCGCCCGACAGAGCTGCGCCCGATAAATCGCGCCCGATCGATCGCGCCCGAAAGAGCGGTCCCCCGTACCAACGAGTCGACTAACTCGTTGCCAGGAATAATGACCAGGAATCCATACTAGATCGATTGCAACAGAACGGGATGCAAATAAATTAGAAATTAAGAAGAGAATTTGGAGAATAATGGGATCAGTGACATGAGTAGGAAAGGGAGAGGAGGTAGCCAATAAAACATTTTTCGGGTCCGAGGATAGGAGCAATCTGGAGATGTTGTTTGTCGAGGATATGAAAAGGACTGCCTGCAGGATAGCCATGGATTCGGCAAGAAAAATAGAGGAAAAGGAGGGCAACCGAAAGGATTCGGAATAGTTAAGCGCGGGGATAATGAACGCAGCCCCAACGCCAACATCAGACTTCGAACCATCCGTGTAGATAATAGCATCAAGTTATAATTAAGTAATAAATAAAGAGATCATTAGTTCACTTAAACTGCCTGGGAGCGGTTTTTTATAATTCAGCATAGGCTTTTTGTCTTGCGCGGCGATTGCGTTGGTGAAATTTTTCGTTGCACTTTGTACAAATTTGATCTCCAGCAACCGGAATAAAATCTTTCGTTAATTATCCGCTTACTATGGGTTTCAGAATTTTATCCGGTGTCTCATTTTTCATAATGCCATCGCGTGATTTGTTCTATTCCATAATCATTTCTGGACATCTAGGCAGGCCCGGATTATGTGTATAATAGGCCCGGGGCTACGGAAATTTTAAGGACCCTTTTCGGAAATGACAAAATTATCAGTTTTATAGAATAACTAAATAAATTTAATTATATTATTTTGAATTCATGAATTAACATATAATTATCAATGTAAATAAAATTAAATATCATATAGACAATGGGTAGAATTTTCGATGCCAAAAAAAAAATATATGTGTATATATAATTTTAAACAATAAATTTTTCATCAAATTTTAACCAAAGATTTGCATAAAAGGATAGTATGTGTGCGAGTGTTGCGCGTGTACACACGCACACACATTCATACAGACATTTCCTAAAAACGTAGATTCCGACTCGTTATACCTTAAAACAAATTTCTGGTACTTTTTTACGAAACTCGAAATTTTACTATTACGAAGTTTCCTCCTCTAGGTGGAAATAGAAACGGATACAAAATTATCAACAAATAAATGTATCGAAAAATGCACTTGCTCCTGTAAAGTTAATTCTATTTATTTCCTGCATCCAGATAACTATAATTTAGATATTTCTCTTCTTATAAAAGATTCCGTAATGATGCTTTTTTTACTATTTACCTGAAGTCCAGTTAGACACACAATGCTGACAGAATATTAATACTAGTAAAGTATGATCGGCTATTCTTCCGGAAAACGATGTAACAAAGTTGCGCAATTAAAATGAACGAATCTAAGCGCAAGCAGTTTTTACGTGTCGGTGAAACAAATAAAAAGTCTGAAGTGAACGACAAATTCGTAAATGAACTAACACTGCCGAAATTATTTTAAATCGGATTCAGGATTAATTGAAAGAGGCGAACGAAAAACGCAGAGCTGAAAAATGAATATTGCTACAGCGGTGAGATTCGATCGAAAAATAATCCGTTAATCTGCTGTCGAAATATACTCAAATGGGGGGATTATAAACTGTAATTTTTGTTTTTACAATAAAAATGAAATCGAAATTCTAAAAACCGGAAGGAAAAAAAAAATTTAAAAAAAAATGTATATATTTAACCTTTGTCGGACCGCATAATTTTGCAACGCTAACAGGGAGCGTAGGTACAATTGTACCTTTCTAGGTTTTCTTTAAATCTTCTCAGAATAGAGGTATTATTTATTGGTTGTAGTTTAATTTAATGATTAGGGGTAAAATTCCTTGAATATAATAATAACGAAAGTGATAATATTGAGTACCCTCAGGTAATTACAGGGCTAATAAACAGGTAAGTTATTTATAACATGATTGATGTCACTGGCTTAGCATCCTATATTATGTACCGCAAACTCAGCCCATTGCTGGAGTCGAAGGATTAACGTAAGAAATTTTTGAGGGATTTTGCTAAACCGCATGTTGATGAGATGTAAATTTCTTCGGAGTGCTGTGGAAATGGTGTTAGGGTGAAGCATAAGTGTAACAGCAGTTGATCCTCCTCAAGTGCCTCATGGGGCAGTCGTGGACCAACTCCGGTAGTCGGAAGTTGCTATGTTTGCCGTAATCAAAAGAAAAAGCAGCGTAAGAAAAGACAAAAGTGTATAATATGTATCAATCCTGTGTGTGGCGAACATTCTGTATCTAAAATAACATGTATTTCTTGTGAAAATGTACAATAAAATTCATTTTTTTTATTGATAATTATTTTTTTTTACATTATAATTGACTATATATAATATATATGAAATAAAATATAATTTGAAAAAAAATATGTTGTTTTTTATATCATTTACACATAAAAAATATACAAGGTACAATCGTGCGTATGTTGATATTTACAGTGATCAAAATAATTTAAGTTGGTTGATACTTTTTTTTTAGATTTGGCGCACATAATCTAATGGATAAACGTAGAGATGTCATAAAAGTTCAAGTTATGGCAATTTAAAAACTCAAAAGTTACAATTGTACCTGTACCGGCCGACAAACGTTAAAAAAATACTAAAAGTTGACGAAACTGTTACCACCGAACCCAACAAAAAAATTCCAAAAAGCAATCAAAATCACATTGTCCTAGATCAATTTATTAAATTAATGAAGACATAATTAGCAATTATAGTGGGTAAAAGTGAAAAAAAACCACGAATTACGTCGTGGAACTCTTCATCTGCTTAACAGAAATTTCGAAAAACTCTTCGCGGCCTATTTTTTTTTTTTTTTTTTTTTTTTTGTGCTCGTCAACCAAGGACCTTTACCCAGAAACAAAAGGTAAGGAAAGAAGTCGGTTATATTTTGATCCGATCAGAAATTTTATCTAAAAAGGAACATTTAGCAGGAATAATCAGTGGGGAAGGAAAGGACAGGATGTAGGAAGCACAATAAGGAGTAGGAAGTCCAAGCTTCAGTAAATAAGAATACAAGGCAGAACACTCCACAGAGAGAGATGAACACTGGAAAAACACATGATCGGCGTCGCAAGTAACTGCATCATCCGGACGGAGAGGACAGTGTGGAGAAGAAATCAAGGAAAAACGAAATCTGACGGAAGGCAGCAAAAAATGGCCAAAGCGCATACGAACAAGGGAAACAACATCAGAACGCCGAAGGGAGGGATGCAAAAGAAACCATGAAAATGTAGGAAGAGTAGGCTGAACTGACAGATGAAATGAATAATTATTAGAAAAGGAGGAAACATAGGTGTCCGACCTAAATCGGATATGAAAACTTTAACAAATTAATAGGCGGTTATCAGATGGAATTAAAAAAAAAAAAGACGAGAGGAAGCAGCAGCAGCCCGAGCCAAGGAATCAGTCGCTTCATTACCAAATATGCCCGAGTGGCTAGGTAACCACAGCAAATTATACTTAATGCGAGCGAGTTAAATACTTTTTAACTGTTATTAAAATGTATAGTTTCCACATGGTACTATTTTTCACAGAAGACGGTGATTTTTTCCTTGTTTTTTATGCCAGAGCGACCTTTGCCCAAAAAACATCAGGAGCGAATAGTTAATTACATCTTAACATTGGATATTATTTTGGTATGAAAGAAACATTAACAATAACAATAACACACAGAGAAGGAAAGGATACAGTAGGAAGACCCAAGTTTTAATATATACATATAAACTCAGCCATTTTGGCCTATCAACACAAAAAAAATAACCTACACAAAAATCCTATCTTAACATTTAACTTTCATTATATAAAATTAAGATATTGTTTCGTTACATTTTTCGTTACATATTTCGTTACATAAAATTGTGACATTTTTTAAATAACAGTAACAAAAATCCTATAAAATATAACAAACGTTACATAAATTGGGACATTTTTTTGGGACATTCTACATTACATAAAATTAGGAAACTTTTTGGGACATTTTGCTTTACATAAAATTGGGACATTTTTTCGAATGGGCGGTAGCCTAAGAATTACATTGTAATTAATATATACGAGTATATATATATATATTCATAAATACAGAGAACACAGAATGTTTAACGGAGAAGAGCATTCGAAGAATACGTGATATTAGGATTTCGCTGAAGTGAAGAATAGGAAGAGCAAACAAAGGGGAAAGACGACAGCGAGATGTAGGCAGCAGTGAATGATAGAGGCAACAGAAGAGCGAAGAGAAGGAAACTCTTAAGAAGCAAAGATCAGAAGAATTAGGTTCAGGGGAGAGATAAGATAAGCGATTATTCGTTAATTGAGGAAGGGTAAATACCCGACACAAAAATTTCGAGTGAAATTTCCTTAGACCAGAACCTCAGCCAACGGCCATTTTATTAATACTTTACCAGTGTAACATCTCCGTGGCTTCGAGCTACAAGAAGTGTTTTCCGCAGTCTTCCGCAAGGTTCCCCCCTCAGCCCCACCCTCTTCAATATATATACCATTGCTGTAGCATCTCTTCCTTTAAACTCCCTCTCTTTATTCTTTGCGGATGATATTCTTCTTTTTTCCTCTTCCTATGACTTGGTAATCGCCAACGAAACTCTTAGTTCGTCTTTGTTTGCACTTGAACAGTCCCTATCTTCTATTCACCTTTCTGTTTCTCCTTCTAAATCCTCTTCTATGGTTTTTACTCTCCGCTCCTACAATTCCACATTAGTCAACCTATCCCTGAATCAAGTTTCTCTTCTCCGTGTTATTTGCTTCTGCTATCTCAGTATTTACCTTAATAGTCGTCTGACCTTCTCTGAGCATATTGACCACCTCTTTCTTGTTCTGCCGTTAAAAGACTGAACTTGCTAAAATCCTTGTCTCCAACCAAATGGGGAGGTGATCCTCATCTGCTCATTTCCCTGTATACATCCATTATTCGCTCCAAGTTTGATTACTGCTCTTTTATCTATGGTTGTGCCTCCAGATCCCTTCTTTCCAAATTAGATATAATACAAAACTCCTGTCTCCGTCTTTGCCTCGGTGCTCTCAAATCCTCTCCCATTTCAGCAATGCTCGCGGAATCTAGCATACCTCGCCTCTCAGTTCGAAGGTCTTATTTGGGCTATCGATTCCTTTCCAAACGTTTACCTTTCACTTCGTCTCAACTTATTCCTTCCTACATTTACATTGCCAAGAACTGGCGTTTTGTTTCTAATAAAATCCCTATCTTAGCCCCTATTTCTCAACGTCTTAGCCATTTTTCCTCCCATATTATATCCAGCGATAATTTTCCGTACTTCTCACTCAATTATTTCGACCTCTTACACCCTCCCAAAGTACATTTTCTCCCTAAATTTTCCAAGTTTATGCCTCAGACCGTCATTAAACAGGAATTTCGCAGTACGGTCAGTTGTCTTTTTCCTTCTCATGCACTTGTTTTTACTGATGGCTCTAGAGGACCCGATGGGGTCGGATCGTCTTTTATTCTTCCCGACTCCAACTTCTCCGAATCCTTTCGCCTCCCATCTTTCTGTTCTATTTTTACAGGCCGAATTGATGGCTATCCTTCGTGCGATCATACATATCTCGTCCAATCGTTCGTCCTCCGACTATCTAATCATTTCTGACTCCATGGGTGCTCTCCAGGCTATCAGTTCACCGCTTCCTCCTCCCTCTTCTGACTTCTTCATTCTTCGTATACGATCTCTCATTTATAATCTTTCTTTCCATCACTCTGTACACATTGACTTACTGTGGGTTCCTGGTCACAGAGGCATAGAGGGTAATGAAATGGCGGATGCTTTGGCTCAGGTTGCTGTTCGTTCTCGCTTCTATTTAAAAAAAATCCCGGCTGTTAATCTATTACCCCTAATTAAGAAGCTTCACTTCAGATTTTGGTCGGATGTGTACCCTTCTTCTTTTACCAACAATCGTTCCTTCTACCTTTCAATCCAACCTACACTTCCTTCTCATCCACGGTTCTCGGAGTTTCCCTCTCTTCCACGATTTATAATTTCCTCTATTGTCCGCCTGCGCTTTAATCACACACTGCTGCCCTCTTCACGCTATCGTTTCCCTTTGCTTTCCTTTCCTCATTGTCCGTTGCATCCAAATGAAGCAGTTGTCTGTGATGCTGATCACATTTTCTTCGAGTGTTCTGCTCTTTCTGCGGAGCGTTCTCTTTTCTATCTTCCCGCAGTTCTATCAGAGTCGGTTGCCCAACCACTGTTTATTCGCCGTTCTCAGCTTGGGTATCGCTTCTTAATTAAACGGCTTCCCATCTCCTCGTCCAAACTTATTTCCTCCTATCTATATATCAAAAACTGCTGGCGTTTTTCTCCTCATAAAATCCCAATCCTGTCGCTCATTGCTTCCCGTCTTTCTAATTTTTCTCCTGTTGTCCTTTCCTACAACACTCTCCCGTACTTCTTTCATGACTTCAATAGCCTATGAGAGCCTATCAAATTTTCCTCTGTCCCATTTCGAGCCAATTCCTCCTCTCACGGTGCAGTCAACAATGAATTTCTTCATTTGTTGAATTCCTCTTTTCCTGCTCATGTATTGATCTTTACTGATGGTTCCAAGAGCGAGGACAGCGTGGGTGGTGCGTTTACTGCTCCGTCGCTTCGACATTCTGAGTCCTTCCGGCTTCCTTCCTTCTGCTCTATTTTTTCTGCCGAGTCGGTCGCCATCCTTCAGGCTATCTCTTATATTTCCTCTTTAAGCGATCTTTCCCAATTCCTCATTATTTCGGACTCTAAGGGCGTCCTTCAAGCTATATCCTCTCCTCCTTCACATTCCTCTGATAATATTATTCTCTCAATTCGTTCTCTTACCTCCACTTTGCAGTCATCCCGTTCTATTCTCATTGATTTTTTGTGGGTCCCCAGTCATTCCGGAATTGATGGCAACGATGCAGCCGATTCTTTAGCTCGTTCTGCTGGTCGCCTTGATTCATTCCTCAATCATTTGCCTTCTTCAGATATCTTTTCCTTACCTAAATCCAATCACGCCAGACTTTGGCAGGATATTTATCCCTCCCTATTTTCTAATCGTCATTCTCATTACCGTTTCATTTAGCCAATTCCTCGTTCCCTGTCTTGGTTCCATTCTATTCCTCTCAGTCGTCGCTGCTCTTCTATTGTCTCCCTAATTCGTCTCCGGATCAATCATTCTCTCCTCCCTTCCTCTCGCTTTCGATTTGCTCTATCGCCTTCTCCTGATTGTTCTCTCCACGACTGTGATCCTCCTCGTACATGTGATGCTAATCACATTTTCTTTGAGTGTCCTGCTCTTCGTAACGAACGCTACCTTTTATACAGTCAGCTCCTGTCATTAGGTCTCCCTACTCCATATAACTCTTCCTTTATCATCTCCTTTCCTTCATCTTCTGTGGTGTCCGCACTGCTGTCCTTTGTTGCGTCCATTTCGGGCCGCTTAGTTATTTAATTTATTAGCTTAGTTTTCTTGTTGTTGGGTCAATGCCGCTGGCGTGCCCAAAAAAAAAAAAAAGAAAAAAAAAATATCTTCACCTTATAAAGCTGGGGCTTTCCACTCCTTACTGTGCGTCTTACATCTTGTCCCTTCCTTCCCAGTCTGTTGTTCTTGTCCTTGGTTCCTTTATTTCAGCTGTCACCAATCGAATTAGGTTCTAGTTAGTTGTCTCTTTTTCCCATTGTGTCTGGGCAATGGTCCATAGTTGATGCGCCCAAAAAAAAATAATGAAAAAAAACAAAAAAACAGATACCATCGAGTAGTCAAGACAAGCTTTTTTTTTTTCACAGATTTACATTATTGATAACTAATAGGCTGCAGCCGTTATAGCAATCTTTCTACAGATAAACTCGATATTTTTTTTTTAACCCCCCTTTGGGCACGTCGGTCACACCCAGAAACAACAAGAAAGAAAAGAGTCGTCAGTTAAATTTTGATTCGGTCAGATATGGACAATATGAAGGAACTAACGGATGAAATAATGGATGGCGCGGAGAAGGACGAAATATAAGATGCACAGTAAGGAGCGGGGAGCTAAAACTCGATATTGAATAGATCGATTGCGAAAATTCCTATACGAGAATACCGATTACAGATTTTAAAACTGCTGTGGAATCTAAGTTGAAAACAATTTTCAGATATCTACTAACTACTAATAGTGTCTAAAGGTACAGTAGTAAAAAAATAGCCTTTTTGAATAGTTGGGTTATCATCTCTGATTATCAATCACCGAAATATCTTCTAAACACAGCTATATGCACATCAAACTTTTATTGATACTGTGAGAAATGGGAATTATACTTGTTTCCATTGCCTAGTCTGCGCAATATATATCGTCCGGTTCAACACGTGCAGGTAATCATTGAAACTGACAATTACTTTTATATGCAATAAAAGAAAAAAAAAAAAGAAAAAAAAAGGAATGTTACGGTAAATGTGTTATCTCTTGTTTGCTCGCGTTCTCGTCGGCTTATCAACGTGCATCATTATCAGTAAATCGGTGAGATCGTTTCATTTTAATACGTTACCGTTAGCTTTATTTGTATATCGAATTGTAATTTGCCTTGCTCTCGTGTACCTACACAAAGTAAATACGTGTACAGTGCATTTGTTTCGTAAATGTAACTTGAAACCGGCTTCAGTACTCTGAGCCGGTTTCCTCTTATCACCTACCATCGGTACTGACTACAGACCGAGTAGGTATGGCTACATACGCTTCCGCACTTCGTAAAGACGTCTTCCCCTCCGCTAAACAAGCCATCATTTTTCCGTTCATCGAAGGTACGACAGCCTCTTATTATGCTAGAAAATTAGTAAATATTATCGGAGATAACATACTCCACTGTGCCGAAATATCCAATAACCGAATTCGTATGTACTTAAAAACCAGAGAAATTGCCGAAAACTTTCTCACCTCTGGAGGTGAAATAGAAATAAATCGTCAGGTGATTAAAGCTCGCTGGTACAAAGAAGAACGAAACGACAAAAAAATCATCATCTCTAATGTCCCACTTCACGTTCCACATGATGAAATCATCAAATTAATGAAATCGCACGATGTAACTCCGAGCTCACCTATGAAATTCTTGAAACTCACACAAGAAGACGGACTATCGAACATATTATCCGAAAGGCGATTCGTTTACATCCCTGAAGAAGCAGCTAGTAAATTGCCTCCCTCCGAAATCATCAAATACGATGATGAAGAGTATCGTGTCTTTTATAATGACTCTCAAATCAAGTGCTTCATTTGTCACCGGATTGGGCACACCACAAAAGCTTGTGAATTCACGTATGAGAATAATAAAGAAGATGAACAATCTGAAATAAACGTTCCCGAGACCAAAGCTATCACAACAGTAGTTACACTTCCAGGTCCTTCAAAAAGGCCGCTCTCAACCTCGACTCAATCAGCTTCCAGCGTTATTACCGACGATACCCTACCTACCTCAGCTAATAACGAACTTCGTAGTACAGAAAACGATAATCTTGTACACCAAGAAAAAATCATCCCGCCCTCTCACGTACCTAAGAAGAAGATAATAAAAACTCCAAAGCCAAAAAAAGCAAAACTTGAAAAAGATAAAGAACCAGTTTCCATAAAAGAACAACTCAAATCTATTGAACAGAATTTCACAGAGCACCAAAAAGATTATCCCATCTCATTTTCGAATTTTCAACTCATGATGGACATGCTGAAAGGTGTTAGCGATCCACTTCCAATTATATCGCAATTTACAGACAACGTTGACAGTATTATTCAAATTCTGGAACAAAATTATCATCTTCTCACCAACAGAAAACCATGAAAACTCGATTCACACGATTGAAAAAAAAAATCTCAAATAAATCAACCGGCCAATCAGATGATAATAACATGGATACAGAATCAGCATCCGAAGGGCGCCGAAGATGAACTCGATATGAACGCTAAACCTACTGAATAATATTTTTGAAACTTTTCTTGTATTTTACGTGTATTTTCGCGTTTGCTATGTTTACCGATTTTATGTAAAATTGTAATCTATATGTAACCTATAGTAATGATAACTGTACTGTGTAGTGCTAGGTTAAACTCAGATAGGTAATGACTAGATTCCATGCAAAAGCAAGTTATTATTCTGAATTGGAATTGTAACGGGTTGTACGCCCATTTTGAAAATCTCCAAATATTACTAAGAACCTATAACCCAATAGTACTTTCGGCTCAAGAAACCAATCTTCGTAAAACTAATAACCTAAAATTGAAATCATACAAAATTTATCGCAAAGAATTAGATGAAATGAATCATGCTCACGGAGGTATTCTCCTTGCAATCAAATCCTTCATTTTACACGAACAAATTCCACTTCAAACAAATTTTCAAGCCCTTGCCATCAAACTACATCTACCTAATAATTATAATGTAACTATATGCAACATTTACCTACCCCCCAATATGGACTTATCAAAACAAGATTTTCAATATATTATTAATCAACTCCCTTCTCCATACATCCTATTAGGTGATTTAAATTGCCACAGTCCTCTTTGGGGCTGTTCAAATTACAACTCTAAAGGAAGAATTATTGAAAACATTATTGATGACAATGATCTATCAATTTTGAACACTCCAGACCCTACACATTTCAGCCCTTCTTACAACTCCTGGTCTACAATAGATATGATACTCTGCTCTCCATCCTATAGTGATCAAGTTACCACATACTACCATGATGAATTATGTGGTAGTGACCACATTCCACAAATTGTACAATTTAACAATCAGTCATATAATGCTCCTTCCCCTCCTCCAAAATGGAACTTTAAAAAAGCAAATTGGTCAATATATCAAGAACTAAGCTCAAGCATTCCTAACATAGATTTCAACGATGATATTGACAAAATCATAAAGATATTTTGCGACCATCTTCTCGAAAGTGCTTCCTCTAGTATCCCTAAAACCACATTTAAGACAAAAAGACAAGTACCATGGTGGAGAATGATGATTGTTCTACAGCTATAAAAAATCGCAAATCAGCCCTCAAACATCTCAAAAATAACCCATCCTCAGAAAATCTCCTTAACTATAGAAAGCTCAAAGCAAAAGCCCAATGGACTGTAAAACAAGCCAAACGAAATTCTTGGAGAGATTTTACTTCAAATATTAACACAAACACATCTCCGTCTCGTTTATGGACGTCCATCAGAAAACTTCGCCCAAATAACTCAACCTCCCCTCCAATCAACATACTCATCAATAATAAAATCGAAAATGATCCAAAAAATCTAGCAGAAGCTTTCGCTTCTTATCTTCACTTCATCTCCAGCGATGAGTCCCAAGACCCAATATTTTTAAAATACAAATCAGAAAATGAAAAACCTCTAAATTTAGAAGAAACGGACGCACAACCTTTCAACAGTGATATTACCTTGAATGAATTACAAACAGCAATAGAAATGGCAAACATATCCGCTCCAGGCCCGGACCTTATTCATACACAATTCCTCAAAAATGCTCCAGATAAAGTAATCGCTGTTCTCCTTGACATTTTTAATCATATATGGTCCTCTCACACATTTCCCAAATCTTGGACAAAAGCAATAGTTATACCCTTTCTTAAGCCAAACAAATCTCCATTTCAAATAGATAATTATCGACCAATCTCCCTGACCTGCAATTTATGTAAAATTTTTGAAAGAATAGTTAATAATAGACTTCTCTGGATACTTGAAAAGGACAAAAAAAAGCTCTCTCCTTCTCAATGCGGCTTCCGATCCTCACGCTCTACCATACATCAACTTTCCTACTTGACCTCCCGTATCAAAACCGCCTTCAAAAACAAACATCACCTTCTAGCGATTTTCTATGATATTACAAAGGCCTTTGATACTGTCTGGAAATATAAAATAATCTCAATACTCCATTCTTGGAACATTAAAGGAAATATCCTCTACTTTATAAAAAATTTCCTAAACAACAGAGAATTCACAGTCCGAATTTCCAACATTCTCTCTCAATTCTATCCACTGATAAACGGAGTCCCACAAGGAGCTGTTCTCAGTCCAACACTATTCATAATAGCTATAAATGATCTCCCCTCCGTACTTCCTGCTCACGTAAATGAAGTTATTTTCGCCGATGACCTTGGCACATTCATTGAATGCAACGACCCCTCAATTGGTGAACAAATCCTTCAAGAAGCTGCAGACAACATCCAAAATTGGTCTCTACAAAATGGTCTCAAAATGTCTTCTTCAAAATCAACAGCTATTCATTTCTGCAGAAAATACAAATGCCCTAAAACACTCGAAATCTTACTAAACGCAAATGTGATCCCCTCTTCAGACACAGCTAAATATCTTGGCATGACGCTTGACTACAAACTCTCATGGAACCAACACATAATTCAATTAAAACAAAACTGTTTTTCGAAAATTAACCTTTTGAAGAAGCTAGCACACACAACATACGGATCTGATAGAACTACTCTACTTAATTTATATAGAGCACTTATCCGCTCCACTCTCGATTATGGATCCTCTATTTATACTTTCGCAAGTCCATCTACTCTCAGCAAACTTGACACCATCCTCAACTCCAGTGTTAGAATAGCTCTTGGTGCTTTCCGCACAACTCCTACTGCCAGCATACTTTCTGAAGCTTCGGAACCTCCCTTGAGCATAAGAAGACAACAAATAATAGCACACTCGGCTCTCAACATACTTTCTACCCCCAACTTTCACCCTAGATCAGAATTTACTTTTCCACTCAATGATTTAGAAGCGGACACTTCACATTTATTTCAATCTATAGTTAAAAATGAAACAAAAATTAATCACTATGTTATAAATATTCTTCCACCTTGGTCAAACTTCAAACCAGACATATAAATACTTCTCTGACTGAAATAATAAAATCAGATACAAACTCCATCATCGCTAATTCGCACATCAACGAACTCGCAAATAAATTCCCAAACTACGAATTCATATTTACTGATGGATCTAAAACCTCAAACCTCACTGCATGTGCTTTTGTACATAATGACGAAGAATTTTTATACCCCCCCCCCCTCCCACCCCAATTCTCAATTATGTCAGCTGAACTATATGCCATTATACAGGCACTTACCTATATAAATAACTCTTCTTTCAACAACACAATCATTCTTTCAGACTCTCTCTCAGCACTAGTTTGCATAAAAAAAAATTTAATAAGAAAAAACAACATCCAATAGCTCAGGAAATATCCTATATACTTTCGTCCTCATTGAAAAATACAATTTTATGCTGGCTACCTTCACACAAGAACATTCCAGGCAATGAATCAGCTGATAAAGCCGCAAAACTTGCACTGAACATAACTCCCATCCAAAATATTCCCATTCCACTTTCCGACCTTAAAACCTTCATCAAAACTAAAACCCAAATCACTTTTCAAAACTTTTGAAACCAAATTCCCCCCACCAATAAACACTGAAAAACATCAAAAACGATATACTTCCAAGAAATTGCTTTGATATCTCTCGTCGAGAAGACGTCTTACTCACACGTATACGTACAGGTCACTCTCTTATCACTCATTCTTACCTACTCAATAAACAACCTCCCCCCATTTGCTTAATATGTAACACCCAAATTTCAATAATGCACTTACTTTTTCAATGTCCTAAATATCAAAATGAAAGATCCCTATATCTAACTTCCAATAATCCAAAAGAAATTTTAACAGATGATCCCAATAAAACTCAAAATTTATTATCCTTTCTCTCTAAAACTGGTTTACGACCCCTTCTATAAAATTTAAGATTCCATCTCCCAATATAAAATCCCTTCTAAAAGCAATCCTCCTGCGCGACACGCCACTAGCCTTAGTAGCTGTACATGGCGTTATAAAAAAAAAAAAAAAAAAAAGAAAAAAAGAAACAAAATCATAATTTTGCGAAAACCAGTTAATCGGAGTAAAATATTAATTCTGATCTCGAGTTATTGGGGCAGCTCGTTTTGTATGCAGGCAAACTGAAAAATTTGCGTGTATTGTTTCGGTCAACCTGCACTTCTCATTGAAATGGAAAGAATACCACATGTGACAAAATAAGCGTGGTTCATTTATCACGCCAGACGTAATACGTTCGTGGTCCAGTGCAGTAAGAGACGAACTAAGAGCCTCATTAGCGGCAGCAAAATCAGAGGCGGAAGAAAAAAGCAGGATATCATCGGCAAAAAACAAGGAGGAAGAATTCGATAGTGTAGATGTTAAAGAGAGTAGGACTGAGCGAAGAACCTTGTGGGAGGCCACGAAAAACTTTTCTTTCATGGTAGAGAGGTGTAGAAAAAATATGGATAAACATCATGAAATTATTAATAAGGGAAGAAAATTTAACTGGGACGTTAATTGCCGACATTTTTTTCTCTTAGAATTGGCAGATGCACATTATCAAAAGCAGAGGAGACATCAATGAAGGAAGCTAAGGTGTATTTTTTTTTTGGATGAAGGATTTGTATATACTGGAAACAAAAAGACTAATACAATCAGGAGAGCCAATCCCAGGCTGAAAGCCAAACATATTGCTGGGAAAAAAGGTGGTTGTGTTGCAGCCACCAAACAAGGCGCCTGTTCAGCATACCTTCCAATAATTTTCTGATACAGGATGCTAAAGAAATTGGGCGAAAGGAGGAACTTTTTTTAAGAATAGTAATTATGATAAAAGAATTCCAGCACGGAGGAGTTATACCTCTGGAAAGAAAGGCATTAAAAAGGTTGAGAAGAAAGGTTTTTAAGAACAAGGTAAGGTATGCCATCGAGGCCTGGAGTGAGGCTGGAAGATTTTGAAAGAACAAAAGGAGAGTCTTGTGAAAAAGGAGCGGGATAAAATTTGTCAAAGTTAGGAACGTAAGCGGGAGCGACAGAATCAATAAACGGTAATACGCAATCGTCAGAAATGTTAGAATTATTCGGACGTTCAGAGGATGGGAATTTAAAAGCTCTTTCTATTTTCCAGATACGTGAAAGGGGGGTAGTTCTCGAGAAAGAAGAGCAGAAATTCCTCCATGAGGACTTCTTCGACGCTTTTAGTACATACCGAGCTCTTGCATTCGCTCATTTATGAGCAAGAATATTTTCAGTTGTAGGGTTCGTACGGAAAGCTAATTGTCCAACCATCGAAACATTCAAAATATTTGTACGCATAAAGTACTCCTATAAAATATAACACTATAACGCCGTCATATAATTTCTATTTTTTATTAATGTAGATAAAGAACAAAAAAAAAGTAGTATACATTGAAAAAATATTTTAATGTTCGCTCGAAATCTTCTTTTATTTGAGAAAATGCAATCTTAATATATTTTTTTCACCATGCACACCAAGACAATGCTGGTATAAAGTTCATCATGTGAAAATACATTTTCCGTCGATCTTTACGATCAATCTTAATTGCCAAGGAAAAGGCCAAGATTATACGGCAAAATGGAAAAGGCCTAAAAATAAATAGCGTATCATTCGAACGTATCTGTCGTTATGTCAAAAATAATCCTTGTGTTCTGAAATTATCAACTTTTCATTATTTTCATCTTATTTATTATTATTATTATTATTATTATTATACTGAGTGTTTTTAATTGCTATGATTATTGCACCCAGTGTCAGGTAGGTATTTTAAATGCCGGTTGTTAAGTTTAGTTTTCTAATCGGAGCGAGAAATTTTTAATTTCGTCTTGGTTGTCAGGGATGTTTGAGTTATTTAAGGGGATTTTTAGTTCTAGACGGATTTGATTAATGTTAGGGCATTCGCAAAGAAGGTGTTTGACTGCGATGGAAGTGGAGTTAAGTTTCGTACGTTCAATTCTAAGTTTGGTGATTATTAATTCTTCTTGTCGATTTAGTTGGGAGAGGTTTTTTCAAGGTTGTACGGATTTTTTTTGTCTTGACATAATCTGTTATGGGATTTTGTGTTCCATAATGCTTGCCAATTAGATATTTCGGTTTGATTTAGTAAATGTTTGATGTCCGTGACTGTGGTGGAGGTTACAGGAGAGGATGTAGTGGCGGTTTTGGCCAGGTTATTATCTACTATTTCATTTCCCTGAATTCCGATATGACTGGGTATATACATTAATTTGATATCGATGTTTCAAGATTTTAGCTTGTTTAGTTGTTACTGAATATCTCGGACAAATTTGTCAGTTGAAAAAATGTTCAAAATGGATGTTAGTGAGCTTATAGAGTCGCTTTGGATTAGATAATTTTTGCTGTTTTCTTTCGTTTTTAGGCTTTTCAATCAGTGAAGAATTGCTCTATTAATTGGGCTGTGTATAGTTGAAAGAGCATTTGTGAAGTTATTTAAATATGGCAATGTAAATTGTTGCACGATGTGCAACCATATAATTGTTAGCAGACGTCACTGAGCCGCGATGTGAATGATTTCAAACATCATTCGATTGTTCTCAATTTTTAATAATTCTCGATTGTTTGATTAATATTAAAATGATTTTCAAATTTTTAAACCAATCACAAATTAATTTCTAAAATAGTGAAAAATTATGATATACACTGAGCCTGGTTGGCCATTTGACGGCTTCGGATTTTTAATCACTTTTTCCGCGATTTTTTTAAAATAAAAGAGTACCGCAGTTTGAACATAGTGTTTATTTAAGAGAAAAAAAAAAAAAAAAAAAAAATGATAAGAATACATCAATTAAAAAAAAATAAAGTTTGGATTAAAATATCTTAAATATTAAAACTGCTTGCCCCCCAGAGTGCACAATGTATGGGAGATAAATATTTTTAGCGCTCTTTGAAATGAAGCTATTTCTTCAAATTTACGCTAACTGACAATATTTTAAATTTGCTTCTTTTCTTAAATTAAAACAGATAATAAATTTACTTACCATTTCCATTGTCTGCGCTTAAAACCATTAAACTGGACTATAGGAAGACTGTTGGGATTTGCAAGTTTATAATTTTAATGAAAATCGCGGTAAACTACAATATCCATAAGGGTAAACACAGGTGGTTATCGCACGAATAGGAAGTTAAAATAAATTCAATAAAGGCGGAAATCGAATTAGTTTCTAGGATGGTCGTCAGGTTTTTACAGCAGTTACAGCCAATCACGGGCTTTTAAACGATCGAAATCCGCGAACATGAAACTAATCGAAGAGGAAATAATTCAAACGAAATAAATGTGTAGACTTAAAAAAGTCCGTAAACGCAAGCGATAAATGCAAAAAAAAAAAAAGAATCGAGGCGAGATTTTTTAGAAGTACTAATTAAAAAAAGGAAAAATATTACAAGCAGACATGTTGGTTTAGTAAAAATTACTGATTGACGCTACATATCTCTTTCTCGATTCGGTCTCTTAAATTAAAAAATTTCGATGTTTCGAATTTTTTCCATATTTTTCAAACAAAAATAGGTTGGTTAAAAGAAAGAAAAAAAAAAAAAAAAAAAAACCCAACATTAACTACTGTAGACAGGACTGTGAAATTTTTTTTAAATCTTTGTCTTGCAGCTTAGTATATATATATATGTGTCTACATTTTGCATTAACTTTGGATTCTTTAATTTTGAAATTTTAAGGATTTTCGTAGTTATTTTATAGTATAAAAAAAAACAAAAAACAAGTCAATGAAGACTGTTTCGACGAGCACCAGATCGTTCATCCGTTATCTATGTCGCCTCCGGCTGGGGTTAAATCGCCTCCCTGCTTCTTTATACAACATAGGCTCAATCTCTTCTTACGATTGCCAACATCCGCTTGACTCGGACAAAGTGGCAGACGTTGATCACTTCATCTTCGAATGCAATTTGCACACGGCGCAAAGAATTATTTTCTATAACTCAATGATTAACTTCCAGATCCCTCTGCCATGTAGTGTCAATTCTCTCCTGACCACCGGGAGTGCTACAATATACAAGTTATTATTTAATTATATAGTTCAATGCAATATTACTGTGTAGCGATAATCAGTTAATTAAAATTATATTACACTGTCGATGGATTGAATTTTTGACGCCCCCCCCCCAAAAAAAAAGAGTCAATGAAAGTAAAAAGCAACTTTTTAGCTGTTACAAAACGAACTGTAAGCTCTTTTTAAATTTGTTGTTACATATGTGTGTATGCGTATTAAGTTGATGAAGTTGTACTTACTGTAGGAAATTAATGAAAAGTAACAAAACGAAATAAAACTTCAGCTGGCAACTGCCTGATGAATTATTGAAGATTTCCTCTTAGCAACTTTGATTGTTGAAACTTTAAAAGTTCAACAAAGTTAACTATTGGAAAGTGTCAAAGAAAACATGGAAAATTACATTACGAGCCGTCTTTAAACTTCGTAAATCTGATCATTTAAAAAAACAAAAAAAGAACTTTGCAACTCTGAAATGATGTCGTGCCGGAATCAATAAGTTTTACTGAAGAAAGCTGGAAAAATCTGTGCCAGACTGTCGGCTATTTTAGTGTACTTACGCTAGTTTCAGCACTTACGTGTTAATGTACTACCGGATAAGGTCCAAGACTTGATAATCTCAACAAAGTTGAAGTACTGTTCATTTTTGAAGAAGCTGTAGCGCGAAAATTACATTGAAAAATGATAAGCTTGTATTGGAATAAAAACGTAGAAAAAGTTAACCTATTTCAGGATCTCTTAAGAACGTTCGCGAATTCCGGTTGAATCTTTAACACTATCGGATATAAGGACGCATTTTAATCGAGAAGCGTTTATACAAAAAGAATATATTTGCCCGATTATTTACAATGTTAAATGACACATCCCAATATGCTCTGTGTCCAGTTAAAAGCGGGGAATTTTAGGGCTACCGAAAAAAAAATTTCATTAGTCCCATAATTAATCGAAATTTTCAATTCATGCACCTCGCTGACGTAAAATAACGCACATATGATTTTCATACTTATGAACACGCTTCAAACTTGGAAACTAGTAAGACGTAAAAAACTAAACAAAATTCAATAGGGAATAATCAATAAAAATCGATGAAACTAGTAAAACAGAATTTAAAGTACGACGTCGATATAATTGAATATGTCAGATTAAAAAAGGGGAAGGACTGAATAAGGCATGTAGCTAAGATATGATCGTACGAAATCACCTTTTCTTGACATTCTTCACAGCACAGGACGTCAGCTGGAACTAAGGAGATTTCTATACATCGAATATTTTTAATGAGATTGAAACGGATCTATTTAATTTTATACGAATTTTTAGAACTTAGTTTTTATATTTTACTTTCATCGTGTAAATCGGAATAATGTTATTTTTTATTCATATTTATTCACGAATTTCCTCGATCAAGATGATTAATTTTGATGTTGTATAACAAGGCCTAAAAACAAATAAATTCAAGTTCTAGGTAAAAGCCACCGAATGGAAAGTAAATGACTTGAATATAAACATCCCAAAAAAAAATCAAATAAAAAATATATATGTATATCATCCAAAAAAAAAACTAAACCATCGATATACCATGCACTATGCCAATCTTTTTTAAACTATGCAACAGTAGTTCGGGGAAAAGCAAATAGAACTAATATGAAATATATCAACTACCTTAAAAAAAAAAAAACAAAACAAAAAACAACTATTATGAAAAAGTATTTATATGCAGATGGAAACCTATTAAAAATAAATACGATATTCTGAACTCCAACTCGTATCTGAACTATTTTTAGTTATAATGGAACAGTTAAATGAGGAAATAAAAGTAGAAAATGGAAATCCAACAACTCATAATATTAAGGAAACACGACATTATAAAATCCAAATAAATTCAAAAACTTAAACAAACATGAAGACAAGTAACAAACTACCACCAAACAGAAAAAACATCTAAAATATAAATAAAAAAATGGATTACGAATAAAAATATTAAAATACAATAATGTCAAATGTATATAAAGTATAGTCATGGGTAAGGGTGTCAAATATGTGTGAATACCCATATGTCTCTTCATATGAGACAGTATGTTACGTTTATATAGTTCTCTATATTGTGCATAGGTGTACTTATTTGAAGTATGTGGGTTATACACAATGTATAGGTACATTAACTATAAACATTTTTCTAAAAGAATGTTTCAGGTTAACAATAGGTAATGTTTTATATAATAATTAATATTAAAATATTCGTAATTTTAAGGAAATGTTTAGAGTACATAGAATTATTATTAATCAAAACTAACTATAAGTATTACCGATTAGCATATCTCCGAACTCGCTGTAAATGTAACAGTTGTATTATATTAACAAAATAAAGAATGGCATATGTTCAGCTATAGAGCTTGGCAGGATCCCCAAACATAATGCACATGCAACTAATGGAAATAAAAAATTACATTCATATATATATATATATATATATATATATATATATATATATATAAATATATATATATATACATTATATATACAAAATATATATATATATAATATATATATATATATATATATATATATATATATATATATATATATATATATAAACGCACAGAATCGGTAGATGATTAAGTGGTCAAAGTGAAAAACAAAATTAATTTTTAAATCTGAATTTTTTTTTTACGAGCTTTATTTTAAATTCTGAGTCGAGATGTTGCGAAATTTAAATTTCAATAAACTTGAAATTGAATATAAAACACGTCGTGAAGTCTATTCACATATCCGCTTACATTCCTTCAGGCTACCATTTCTAATTCAGGGGTGCATTTACCTTCATTCTAACTATTCATTACGTAAGTGGAATAAATTGCAACGATTCTACTCTATTTACAACGCAGATTCGTTCGCAATTTTGCGCCCTATTGAATTCATCATTTCTGACTGTAAACTGTTTCTTTTTGTATTTGATAGCGTCCTCGATCGTATAAATTCCTTCAGACTTTATTACTCTACATATTCGATTATTAATTTCTGTCCTCTTTCTCACACATTCATTACCGATAAGGTTCCTCGGAGGTCCGCTGTTTTGCTATTATTGAAGCTAATGAGAAAGCTGATTATCTCGCTCGTTCAACTTTTTCATCTAGGCACCTTGTCGGGCGATTTCCTTTCTTCGAGTAAGCATGGCAAAAAAAATTTGTTTTGAAAATTGTAAATCTTTCCGTAATCTACAAATCCCCGTTCATTATAATTCAATCTTATCCGCCATCATGTCCTTTAAGTTTTCCGTACCGTTATTATTACTTTCTGGTTTTCCCGTCTTCGGTCATAGTTCCTACTTCCACTTACCCTCTTCGTCCATTACCCTTAAACGACACACTCGCGTGTGACGCTGATCACGTTTTATTTGAGTGCCCATGGCTCTGCCCCTTAAAAGATCATTTCTCCGCTCCGAACTATTGACGCTTAATATTCCGACGTACGCGATGTGTTGTAATTTTTTCTTTCTCGACGGTTGTCGCTTCTCTTCGCCTAAATTCAAACGTAGAGCAGGGTGCGTGTGTTTGTTTTTTGTTTCAGAAACTTACCATCTGCAGCAGCTGTTCAACGCAAATGTGATAATTGTACATAAAGGAGAACAATCTGTGCGACGATTTTCGTTTAGCTTCCTATAATAAGTGTAACGCAAATTATGCAAATAGGTGACGTGTTCGGACCGAAACTAATTTCAACGTTCATAGAAGCGAATGAAAATGTTCACACGATCGATTCGATTACTTATTTATGTCCGACTATGCACCCAATCACTGCGAACAGATTCCGAGGGCTCGTCAACAATATTCTGACGTCTGCGCAGCAGCTGTATGACAGAATTCATTCGGTTTGACGCCGAAATAGGTGACAACAATTACAGCAATAAAGCCGAACGCGCTAATAAAAAATCTGTTCCTTTTTGTGGTTATATACAAATATTTTTCGTTTTTTTTTTCGCGTACCGGCTATATTCGCCTAACCGATCTTTGCCATTGTCTTCCATTTCGCGGCCGGCAAGAATAAAAGAATTTTACCTTTTCAATTGCGCGGCGGCCGCTCATCTTAGGTTTCAATGTTTACATTTCCTCCGATCACTCTTCTTCCAACTGTGATATCTCCGATTCGACGACTGTTCTCTGAGCTATTTCCTCTCATTTTCCAACTCGCTCCTGCAACTTTGTCACTCTTCGCATTGAATAATTTTTTCGCTCTCCATTCTATTCATATTAGAATGGCGGATCCCTTGGTTCAGGTTATAACATCTTTTCGCTTTTATTTCAATCCTACGTCAAAATCTTTCTCCCTATACGGTTAAAGATCCATCTTAGATTCTGGTCAAATTTTTATCGTTCCCTACTTTTCCAACAAACTTTCCCCTTCTACTTGTTCACCCAGTCGAATTTTCCTCCCCCAGAACTGGTTCTTTTCCTACTCTATGGGGTGTTCTACCGTCGCCTCCATTATGAATGTTCATGCCTTAATCATACTCGATTACCTTCTTCGTTTTCATTTAGCGCATCCTCTCCGAACCATCATCTACGAAGAATCTGTTATCCCAACCGTACCCCTTCTGCGCGTGTTCATTCCTTTCGTCTGAATGTGCCGTTCTTTATTTTAATTTGTTGTTGTACCTTGTGAGTTTCCTGGTCTTTATTATGCCGCATACATCTTGTTTCTTCTCTCCATTTCCATTATCCCAGCTCTTCGTTCCTCCATTTTGTTAATTTCAGACCGAATCAATATTCAGTTAACTTTTTTCCTTCTTATGTCGTTTCCGAAAAAAAAAAAAAAAAAAAAAAATAAATAAATAAAATACCTTTTCGGCTGGTTTTAATTGGCGCACAAGTAAGTCACAATAAAAATTACAAAATAATTACCTGAATTAAAATTACAGAGTAGTTATTTTTTATTAGACTATTTCTTGAAAAGTTTTCTCATCATTTTTTTCGAAGTAATCATTCTTTCCGGAGATTAGAGAGGTGTCTAATCGTTTGTCAATGACGTAATGGAAAAGATTTTCAATTCTCGTATACAAGCAATTACGCTTCCTTTTCGAGATCATGGCACGGAAACAGGCTTGTTGTTTTTTCCATTAATTTCCGGGTTGTTTTCAGAGCGTAATTTTTGATTCTCTAGACGGATTTTAATGCTTCTTTGTAACGCCCCCTCGCTGTGATATAAGTATATCGAAAAGTATCGATGAAACTCAGAAGTCATTAAAATAAACGTTAAGGAAAATGTATGGATTTTTTCCTTTTTTTAATATAGCAAACTCGATTGATATGGAAACGTAGATTGAAAACTAATTTTATCCAAAGTCGTAGAGTTATATACATTCTGTAGAAATTAATATTTGTTTTTATTATTTAACGTAGAAGATTACTCTGGCCAGAGGGACTATACTAATGCAGTCTATTGCACAAAAAAAAAAATGCAAAAAAAAAAGCGTCGAACAGGCCAAAACAGAGAAAAGATAAATGTTAGCTACGACGCCTCTGCATTCTTCGCTAATCATCTGACACTAATATGAATATTAATAGCGTATTATATGTTCGAATGATTTCCCTTTACCTAATTCTTCCTGTACTCCTTAATCTGCAATCCCAAAATTTAATACATTTTTTCGCATTCGCATATATCTGAGAAAGCCTATTAAGTTCCTTTATTTATTTTTTTTTTTTCGGAGATAAGTCCCAACCTCAGTCTTATTATAATTGCAATCAAAAATCTTTGCAAATTCTTCTAGAACACCACAATCGTACGATATAGCTCATTTTAGATGGTGTGATAATTTTCTTAATTTTCGCTAAATACTTATATTTTAAGTCTATTATAGACTTTTTTGTACAATAATTAATTTTAAACGCCAATTTAAAACAATTCGCCAAAATTCATTACTGTACAACATAAAAGAAACAATGAGTGAACTAAACAGATATAGCGTGATTGACTCTTTTGTTGAACGTTTAAGTACTATCTTTTTTTTGGTCGCATATTTTTTACTTTTGTAGCATTGAACATTAAGAAGGGGGTCGGTCATTGCTTCAGTTATGTATGTCGCATGCTATTTTAAAATTAATAAATGTTTAACGCGAAATAACATATAACCACGACCGAATCAACAATGTTCTAACAAAATTATAATAATCGTAATATAATCTGGTTGCTGCTCAATGAAGTTGCAGTTCACAATAATTCAGAGTGAACAACATTTGTTATGTAGAATAATATGAGCAGCATTTCGTAGGTTGCGTGATAATGTGAACATTTACATTTGCAACAATGCGAAGTATAATATAGAGGCCACTCATGCAATTAAGCAGAATGCACAACGTCGCAAAATGATTACATTTACAATGCCCGGAGCAATATGGTCACTATTGTACTTACGGAACTTATAACGGAATATTTCGACCGCTGCCTCGAGTTCAGAGACGGTTCTTTCAGACGTGTCGCTTAAATACCGATGCTTAGCTCTCTATATAGGGTACTTCAGACGGTGCCTGGGTAAACATAGTTTTAATCATTGAAATTCGTGATGTCAGTGTTCGAATTTTGAGACGTCACTGTGCACCACACAAAATATGGCGAAAGGTATCGTCATCAGCTGATTTATTAAATACTTTGTAAGTAGTTTTCGCCGATTAAAATAATTTTCCACTATAATATATTAATTACAAATTCGCCTTACGCAACAGTAATTTTAAGTACTTGTAATTAAAAAAAGAAAAAAAAACTGACTTCAAACTTAGTCTAAAAATTTAATAAACCCGCAACAAAAAAAAAAAAAAAAAAAAACAATAAATAAATAAATAAAAAACAAGTAAGTAGTAAAAAGTAATATGTTTCAGAGGAACATGGTTCTTAAGGGTGGTAATATTATATGGTATTATGTTAATTCTTAAATGTCAGAGCACCTTAAATTGTAACAATATTTTGGAGTTTTGTCCGTATAGCAATCCAAATCACTCGTTTCCTAAAAGCGAAGTACTGAAAACATCGGGACAATGTTTTTAATTATTGTAATTTGAATTTTGTGCCAACTCTAATAATTATTGATGTTGGTTAAAAATTATAACAACATCTTGACTCTGTAATATATAAATAATTTTTTACCAAATTTTTCACTTTTTAGCGCGTTTTTGTTTAATTTTTTGAGTAAATTTGAAGCCGGTATTTTTTCATTTATTTTTAAGCAAATGGCCATTAAACATGGAAAACGGATTCATCGACATGTTAACGTAGAAATGATTCGACTTCTTAACACCAAAGAAGACGTAAGGCGCCTTAAACGACGCCATCCATCAGATTTAATTTAGTAATATATATATATGTGTATGTATATATATATATATATATATATATATATATATATATATACATTATAGGATATAAGATGTACGATTGTAATTATTATTTATTGTAAATATGTAATATGTTAGGAGCAGTGGTCAATGGACTGTTGCTTCCATACGGATTTGGCTTAGTTTAAGGCAACATTTATTAAAGTAGATACTTATTTAATTATAAATTAAGATTGTATCAATAAAATAATAAAAAAAAATAAAAAAAAAAAATAAAAATTTTATTTCACAATTTTTAATGCAAATAGTATACATTCCAGAGTGAATAATACAGATAGAGCAAAATATTTAAAATGCCACTACTACTTTCCGGATTTTATACAAAAGTGGGTATTGGTTCGAGAGTATAATGTTGAAATTCCGTCACAAATGAACTTGCAAACAGATGTTTTAGCCGTCTCAAATTCATTATCTTTATTCGAACTTGTATTTGTATGAACTGGTGTTGGGCTAATACTACTATAAGTCATTTATCGTCTCTTTAATTTTATAATTTTAGACGTTTATATTTTCCTTATAAACTCCAATGTAAAAATGTAAAAATGTTTTGGCTAATTTTTGTATCGTTATTTCGTATAGCTCTAAGGAAACTCATTTTTTTTTTTTTTTTTTGGCATTTTTATTTTAACGACTAACTCAGTCAGTACACGTAATAATACTCAACGGTATAATGGAACTGTCACTATGACCGGTACAAGTTCTATAGAAAAAAATGAACGTAAAATAACTTCTGTTACGCATTCGGTAATATTAAATAAAATGTTTTTAAACATGTCACTAAACAGTATTTTTATCGGCCAAAAATACCTTGGAAAAAAATAAAATTCAACAATATCTATCACCTATGAGGAATATAAATATATAGTTGTAGTTAATGGACTAAATTATTACAAGGCTAGAAAATGTTTTATTGGTACCATTGTACAGTTTTCAATAAACAAAGGATTTCCTTGGAGTCAATTCAGATCGTTGAAAGTTATACACGCGTTAATGTAAAACCGTAATAATATTTCGGTAAGTGATGAGCTCGTAAATGATGCTGTGGGAGTTTCAATTTTTCCTTTATTCAAATCTGGCACTCACGCAACGGGCATACTTGCCCAGTGAGACCCACAACTTATTTATTTATTTATTTATATTGAAAAAAAAAAAAAAAAAAAAAAACTTTCAAATCCTAAAAAAAAAAAAAGAAACATTTATCCGTGGTTAACATGGACAATATTTTAGTTTTATTTCTCGCTAAAAATGAATTTGTTTCTAAATCATTAACATTCAAAACCGCGTTTGTTATATTACTTAGTAAAGCGAGTCCCATACCCTTAGCAGGGCGTCGGGGATTGTGAAGTTAGGCTTTTCATAATGTACTAAGCCTAATGGATCTAATGAAAATACTGGGGCCAGGTACTTTCTACTTGGGATCCGCCTTTACTTTCCCAGATTTCTCTCTGGTACCCAATTATTTCAGGCTGGGTAAACCTGGGATCGATTCAGTTCGATAACCTATGATACCTCTGATTTAGTAGCCAAGCACCTTAACCACTAGGCTGTCTCTTTTTCACGATATTTGATAATTACTTCTTCTTCTTATGGCTCAATACGGGCACTCGTTAAAATTTCGTATCCATGTCAATGCCGTCATTGGAATTTCGTGAATTTCGTTAAAAGTTCCCCTGAAAGCTCTTTTTGTACAGCTACGTGTACGATATGTGTTCAGTAGTTTGGTGTGGTTGGTTCCACAGAGCCATTATCTTTTTTTTTATGTTTATCCGGCTAGGAGCTCGTTACAGCGTCCATGTATTCAGTGCGGTTACTGCTGCGTCCCGATATGTGATTAGCTACCGCTGAGCAGGATTAGATAGTTCCCATTGTTGTTCCCGTCATTTCATTATGCCATCAAAGTTTTTCTTTTTTCTTTGGGGGGGGGGGGGTATGTTGGCTAAGGACGTTACCCAATTCAAAGGTATGACAGCATTAGTGATTATAAAGGAAAAATATTAGAAATAAAACATATGAATGAAGCTAACAAAGGAATAACCAAGGGAGACGGAAAAGAAAGGATACTGTGAACGCTGTGAGGCGTAGGATAAGACGCAAAAGACCGAAATACAGTATCGCGCGTTCTAAAGAAATGAAAAGACATTCAAGTAAAATGTGATTCGCATCACAAATGAAGTTTACTTCTGACGGATCAAATGCACAGAGAGGAGACTGGGTAATGGAGAAATGGAAGAGCGAAGCAGGAAGCAAGCTGTGATTTAACCGAAGTGTCTAATTATAGATGAGATAGTTGACCGCCTCATGTTGGGGAAATTAAGAAACCACGGAAATAGAGGAGAAATAGGTTGTATGGCTACATAAAAGGAAGCAGGATTAGAAAATGCAGAAGGATAAAGATCAGACCAACAGTCGCGGTGGCAACGAAAGGAAAGAGGAAGAAGACTTTGAGCTGGAAAATGACTAATAAATGCCATGAAAGTTCTCTGCAGTAAGGTTATCTACAGTTATGCCGACTGATTTCTTTGACTTCAGATGGGTCACACCACATGATCGTTTATAACAGGGAGAGATATTCAGGTTAGCTTTGTATTTTAACCATTTCCGTGCAGTAGCAGATATCTGCGTTTACCGATACTTATCTCGGTGTACTCACATGGGTTTAAAACCACACTGACCGGTGCATTTTCGAACGAACAGAGAATCATTAAAATTGTGAACCAGCATTAAAAAAAAAAGTAAATAAAATCAGTACACCTTACAGACCCCGCCGGGACATTGATATGTCTTTAGGATGGTGCATAATGATGCGACTATATGAGTTCAAACTGTTAATCGCAAATTCAATATAAAATGTTTACCATTACGTGAACATAAATAAAGAGTAACGACTCTTATGAAGTACAAGTTTTGCGGAGCGACCCCCAGCCACAAGACATAATCAATAAAAATAAAATAAAATACGCGACGAACATAATAATAGACTTTTCTTTTTGCGGTCGGTGGTAAGAAGCAAATGTAATAAAATTTAAAAAATATTGTCCCGGGAGAATAGATTTTTGTTAAGCTAGAAGTAATTTCAATGCATCTTAAATCGGCATTAAATACATATCAGACAAAATATTACTATCTATATATATGAACGATTGGAGCGAACCAACGAACTAATGTGAACATTAAACAAAATGTACACACGCCTATATGTATATATCCTGATCGCTGTTTTAAAGATTTCTTTTGACATGCTTGATTTTTCCTTCGCAATTCCAACACTAGACACGAAATTATCGAACCTCTTTAGTGAACATAGTTTACGGGCTTCCTGTTTCCTTTTCGGAATTTCGACTTTTGTTCAACCTTAGATACGGACTAGTTAAAATTCCGTTATAGTGTGCATCTAACGGAGAATTAATGGAGACCTAGCCGCCAAAGTTCACGTTTGTGTACATCTAGAACTTTTCCTCCGATGATTTGTGATTTGCGTTTCACGCATTACGTTCAAATGGATACAGGTATAATACAAATGGTCAAAGTCTGCTGTTTCGCTAGATCCGATTAATCGACACGCTTTCACCGAACGTGCGTGAAAATAAGTCAAAGTTTACTAACGAGGCAGACACTTTCAGCAAATGGCATAGAACGAAATCGATCATGTTGTCGAATCGGAGACGATCAAATTTAATTTAGCAACGAAGATAGACGGATGGCCCGAGGCGTAAATTCGTTTCGAATGATTGGCGAATACGTCTCCGTCGTTTTCTGGCGACGGCAAAAGACATTGCGAAACATCGAAACGTCTACTGCTCGGCGAGACTGTAGTTTGTCGTGCAAGTATGTCGGCTTCGGTGTCGTCGCGATGGGACCGAGTAACCGCAACAGCCGGGAGCTGACAAATTTACGTTATTTTCGTGTTTTAACATAATTTAAAAAGAACTGGTGGGTCGGTAACCTTTTTAACCGATGATGACACCGATGACAGTTATCATCTCGGCGATGACCGCGCGATGATGATGATGCCGAAGTAATGACGCCGGTGATTGCCTAAAATAGCGCTACGTCCTATCTTGCGTAGTGGTTGTGTCGTTTATCTGAATGTGTCCATCTTCATTTTAGACATACATTTGCATACGGATTTATAAAATATGTACGTAAAATATGTGCAGCAGGACGTACACTTCGAGCTCTACTCTTACATTCGTTCAATTATATACCAGTACACGTGTGTGTACACTATACATATATTGTATCTGGTCTAATTTCCGATTTGTAGGAATTCAAGGCGATCTCCCGATAGAAAAAGCAAACATATACATGTATATTAATCGTAAAATCTATCGCTTGGCGCTACGGTCATAGTCGCGAGTTGACATTATAGATACACAGACACGTATTAAAAACGATTTAGGAAGACTGGATGATACACGTATATATCTATAATTTAAGTATCATTATTATTATAATAATTATTATCATTATCATACACACACACACATATATATATATACATACATATACATATATATACATACATACATATATATATATATATATATATATATATGTATATAATGATATGTGCTTTCTCTAAAAATTTTGTGTTCACACTCAAACACAAAAGCTACACGTATACGTATGTACATGAATGTATGCATGTGTAATAGTATATTCGCGAACTGTTTACATATGTAATAAGTTTCACGAACGACTATGATAAAAAGAAGTGAGAAGTCAGTTTTAGTATATATGTCATCTCTTTCTTTATCACTTCTGTATAATAAAAATAATGATAATAATATTAATAGCGATAATGATGACGATGGTAATAGCGAAGGAACAACAACAAACGATTATTTCAGAATATTCCAGTTCATCGTAGAGCGCTAGACAAAGTCAGACAGACGAGCCGGTCCGGGGCACGCGATAGACCGGCTTTAGGCACTCCTTCGGCCCACACTGATGACGTCACATCCGGCCAACTGCTGCTCAGGTGACCGTACCTATATTTCTTCTACGAGAACGGCCAAAAGGTAGAAACTTTCGACATTTCGCAGGCCGAAAAGAGTCTGGCGACTTTTTGCGCGCACCAGTCCGAAGAGCAATTTGAAAAAATTCCCAGGCCAGCTTGAATGAGATCGGTAGCTGCAGCCAGAGCTGCAGTAGGACGAATTTAAGTTCTCTTGCGCAACCGCTAATGATGCGTTCGTCATTGTCCGTGTAGAAAACAGAGGACGAGTTTTCCTTTCTCTTGAAAGAAACAACGTATGTGCTCCCTCCTGAGCGGACAACAACATTGTACGCGTTCAGGGCGAAAACAAAGCCGGCCCCACAGACTGGTCGAGCAGCGCTGAAATGCCAGGTAATACGGCAGCTCGGTTTCTTAATGGAAACAATTAAACTAGGCCGAACAACGTCAGACACGGACAATTAGCCATTTTAGACGGTAGCACGCAAGTTTTCGTTCTTCCTTTTCATCGAAGTCGACCTTATGTGCCGAAATTGATAACACGCCAAATAGACGAAACAGAGAAGAACTCCAATGAACGGTAAATGAAGAAAACGAAGAAAATGGTGTACTAACAATTAAGCTAAAGCTAAGAAAGATTAAAGAAAGAGTGTGCTAAACCCTTAGTATGCATCCGGTTTATAGCCGGTGCTAGAGCATGGCTACTAAAACAGAAAAACTAAATGTAGGTAGGAAAATTACCAAAAAAATGCTGCTTGGATTTACATGCACCGATTTTTTTTTTTTGGTTTTTTTTTTTTTTTCGACTACACTATAAATGTAAAAAAATAGACGCGAACTTACAAATTAAGTATGCGAACAATCGAAATTTTATAGATTAAATTTTAGTTGTAAACGTCTACAGAATAGCGCAGTGCAGAATTCTTGATTTTTTAATTTTTCAAATGTCAGGTTCTTTTGTTTTTTGTGTGTTTAAAGGTTTTTACATGATTTATGTAGTTTGTTTTGAAAATGGTAATAGTATACAAAACTTTTGTAAAAAAAAAAAATAAATTAAATTAAAAATGTTACGGTGTTATATACGGAAAATGAGAAAAAAATACTATTATAGAGAAATAAACCGGTGATTGCGCATTCGACCAGTAATTACATATTATCACCGTTACTTCTTCCTAGGGCCAGATTTAAGGGGGACCAGGGGTGCCAGTGGCCTCGGTCCCGTCACCAAAGGGGGGGAGGGGCTTCACTGAAAAGGGGCTACCCGCTAATCGCTAAGAAACTGAAAATTACATCAGATGGTGAAACGATGTATATCATTGTAATTTTCATGGTGATGTTGAGTTCCAAATGCGACATACTTCGTCAATTAAATTTTAATGATCTAATTGAAACTTTCGCTATTGAAAAATCTCGACGCGTCTCTCTCGTTTAGCATTAATTATTAAGGGTCGATTTTATTAATTTACCGAATAAATAAAATAAAAAATGTGTACTTCAATTATTGGATGATTACGGGGGTCTTCAGAAATTATTTGGCCCCGGGGTATTTTTTTTCCTTAATCCGGCCCTGTTTCTTCACCCTCAACGCCGATGTGTTACAAAATATTTATTCCTTTCCTTTAGATTTTTCAGTCTGTTCCCGCAGCCGAGCTTTTTCGCCAATTTTGTTCTGCCGTTTTTTAACTTCCGGCGCGATCTTGTTCCTCCAATTTTCTTCCGCACAATTGTCTTAGACCGTTGCTCTGACATCACGTGACCGAAATATTCTGCAATTCATTTTTTCATCGTTTAACTCAGTCTATCACTCGCTCTCAATATTATTTTGCTTTTTTCTCCCCGTCCAAGCGATTCATAGCGAAGTTTCCGAAATCATCTATTTCATTTCGTATCCGCTACTTAAACGATCACCGATATCGGAACTAGTAAGAGAATTTTCGCTGTTTTAGGGGTTCTTCTAATGTCGCGTGCTCATTTCAAACTTGCGTAATTTTTAGACACCGCTGTTGTTGACTTTCCTTTATTTTTCTTACACGGCCACCATTACATACATCTTTGACTACTTCGAACCACATGCATTTTCCGTTTTTCGGTTGATCATCGTTATTTTGGTTTTTTATTTATTTATTTATTTTTATTTTTTTTTGTACAGCATGTCACGCTCCTACCATATTTTCCTCACTTATTTTCGTATTGTTATTAATTTCTTTATTATCCATATATTTTCATTATTACTATTATTAGTCGTTTTTAATTTTTTTATTTCTATGTTTAACTTACTCGAATTTCTTCTCGGTTCCATATTCTTCTTAAAATAAGATTCCCGATAACTCTATCTTAAATTCCCGTTTTCCTTGTTGATTTTTTTTATGTCGCAATAGCCTGATTATTTATTCGATTCCGGACCGAAGACCATTTTCGCCACTAAACTCTCGCATCTTATCCTCTCGTTAAATCCGTTAATAGCGTGTTTATTCTCCGCTATCTTGTTTGTATTTCTTAACGCCGTCTTTTTATATGTTGACCGTTGCAACTGTTTTCTGGCCTTTTCGGGGCCCGCCGTTAAATAATTTAATTGCGACCTTTCCTGCCTCGATCGCCTCCATTATTTTTATATAGACGATATCGTGCTTATTTTCGTTGATAACCCCATCTGGAACAAAGGCGAAAGCTGAACCTTTTTTTTCGCAAAGTGAGTTAGTTGCCAGCTCTCGTCCAAGTGCTAGTTCTGCCTCTAGACCTAGTCTCCGTACTTAGTTCTAGCCCGAGTCTGAGCCGTAACTCAGTTCGATTCGAGTTTCATTCGGTTTTCTCGATTTTTTATGAAATAGTCAGTCTTCGGAGCTTCCCGCTACGTTTGGCGGTTCGAAGTCGCGACTTTAACAGAGCGCAAAGCCGATAAACCCTTGTCTCGTGAAACATATATAGTTTTGATCGTTCCTTAAAATTTTGTTCAATTATTATTATTATTTACTTTTTCTTCTTTTTTCTTATGCATCTAACGATGAAAAATTACGAGCCGTTTTCTCGCTACGAATTAACGTCGAAATAAATAAAAAGAGGACATTTATAGTCTTAATTTGTAATTCCCATTCGCCCCCCTGTTCGATCGGGAGTAGAGGAATACAACAAGCATTAATTTTGCTCACTAGTTTCAATAGCTTCTCTTTTCATACGAAGCAAGCAGACTTCTTGTGTCGTCTATATATGTCTCTTAAACTGTATATTTTTCTCCTCCTGATTGTTACCAATTGCAACTTGCTTTTAGAATTCGATAGTAATCGAGTTTTCAAGCTATGACAAGAGTGAGTATATTTTATAATACTCAGTTTTTTTTTTTTTTTTGGTTAAGTTATAATCAGCTGTTAAAAAATCGAAACCTACTCACTAACCGCGGCTATTGTTTTATGTTCTTGTTTTATACTATCCGCCTTAAACAGGTATTCTAAAAAATTATACTGCATACGAAAGCAGTGTTCAAGTATTTGTCGGTCAATTCCTCCTACACCCTAACATTATTATGAAAAAATTAATAAAAAATAATTTGTAATTTAAAAATTTTGTACAGTAACTTCTTCTTTTAGGAAATAGAGAAATACCAGAGCAAAATGTGCAGGATTATTATTATTAATTTTACTTCGGGAAGAGGAAAAATACAATATCATTTAAGCAAATTAAAAAAACTGTTGTGCCAAAATGAAATACCGAAAGGAAGAAAGAAAAGCTAGAAAAATGAATGTATAAAGCCAAAAATAAATTTTATGCGTTATTTTACGAATGAGCTGGTCATTACCAATAACGATACTGTACTCAGTGAAACGTTTTTGTCATCCGCAAAAAACAAAGAATAGATTAGAATTTATCATTTAACATTAAAGTTTTCGATATATGTGTGACCTGGCGCGACAAAAGGTACCACCACAAGTCGGAAAACGAGTTTTCGAGTTAGAGCGAAAAACATGAACGAAAGTCAAAAATATCAAAAATCGTTTTTTTTTTTTGGCGAATTCTGGTGGTTAAACATGTCGACTACACAGCGACAAACGCACAAAGTGTATTTCAGCCGGGAAATGGGAGAAAAACGGATTTTAAGTTGCCGACTTTGAATTTGAAAATGGTACCACCACAAGTCGCTGGTGTTTTTTCTGCGAGCTTAATCACTTAATTTCTATCTGCGCTCAACATTTCGTGATAATCATGCTGTTTTCATGATAATATTTCGATGAATGCGATGCACAATGCATTCAAAAACTGGTAGTAGTTCGAAAGAGGAGAAGAAACCTATGGAACAGTCAGATACTGCGAGTGATAGTAATGAACAAGATAATTTGAATTTCTATTCGATAAGGCGAACTTCTGTTGTTCTATTCCTTTATTCTTTCATGAAATCATTAATTTTGAAAATGTTAAAAGAATTATGTAAATAATAGATTGGAAAAAAATTTACTTTTATATAATTCAGTAGCATTTTTTAAAAGTTTTGTTTTTTCTTTATTACCATCGAGGATTCAAAATATCTTTTAATAAATCTATTTTATTGGTAGGGGAATCGAAAACAATGTATTAGTCACGGCTTTCAACTTTGTTTGGAAATTGATAAGCAAAAAAATAATAATTGTAGCGAATTTTCTTTGTTTTTTCTTTAAACTCGATTTTCTCAAAATTTGATTGTTCACTACTGAAAATTCAAATGCCTACAAAATCGTGAATTTTCGAGATAGAGGGTTCGAATTGGTCTCATTTTGATCAGGAAGGTCTCTAATTTTCAAAATAGAACCAAAAAAAAAAAAAAAATTCCGACTTGTGGTACTTTTTGTCGCGCCAGGTCATATATATATATATTTTTTTTCTAAGCAATATTTTTCAATTTATTTTACTCTATCACTACTTTTCAATGACCGTAAGAAAATATATTTCTCTTTTTATTATTTATAATATGTTCAGTGTAGAGGCTTTGAGAAACTTCAGTCCCTGACCTCCCCCAAACTTTAATTCTAGATAGGGCCGGATCTAAGGGGGGATAGCCCCGGGTTCCAGCCTCCACGAGGGGCCCGCGCTCTTGAACAGAAAAAAATATAATTTTCCACATGCAAAATTTAAGTTCCCCCCCCCAAAATACTCAATATTGTAAAAATGCAAGATCGTTAATTTTGCGTTTTTTATCCTAAAAAGAATTCAGTTAAAGAATATATGAGTTTATTAATAAAATTATATTCTAATTCTCCATAAAACTTCTCTTTTTTTCCCAATAAACTAAATGCTACATAAAATGAATATTTATAAAAATGTTCTACGATAAATCTAATTTACTGTGTTAAAAAAAAATGAATAAGTCGTATAACTTACATATCGAATTATTAATTAAATATTCGACAAATCGATTGATAACAAATATTGATACCCATACAAACGTTGTCAATTTTTTTATGCAAAAAAAAAACGTTTTAAGATCTGAAATATTCTTAATTTAAATAATATTTTATTTTTTATTTTTATTGAAAGTTAATACGGTTTATTAGAACCGTATAAAAATTATTTAAAGTAAAAACGAGTTTTAATCGATTGCTAATTTTATAAATGTATTTATATTTCGAAAAATACTGTTAAATTCATTTTTTTCTGATCACATAAACAATTATGGAATTTTAAACACGCATGTTTAGTTTACATAAAGAAAAGAACGTGATATAAATATTTTTTGTAGAAAAAGGAAACATAATGTTATTAATAAAAAATTACAAATATTAACACGTGTGTGTATATTTATGTATGTATATATAAAATTCTTTATTTGACGTTCAATTTACGTAGTTTCTAGTTTGTTAGAGTAAGAAAGTTGATATTGCAAAGAGAGCGTAATTTTAATTTTACTAGTCATTCATGCGTGTACGCAGTAGGCTTCTTTTTTTTTTTTTTGTTTGTTTGCACATATATAATACTGAGCTTTTTCCTAATTTTTTCTTCGAAGGGGCCCCTTATTCAAGATCCGCATCTGTCCATGGATCTTACCTGTTTTCCTGTAAACGGAAAGAATCCCGACTATTCCACATTATCGAAGGTATTGAAAATATTCAAAATCGCTAACCTCCACTGATGTCGTATCTACTCTAAAATGCATCGCTAATCTTCATCGTAAAATCCGCATTTATGTTTCGCATTTACACTTACATTAAATTAAGCTTATATGTTATTTTTAGTTACACATTAACATATCTAAACATAACAAATTAACCAAATAAACTCGTAATTATAACCACGAATTAGCTATTGCATTTAAATTGAGAAAACAAGGTGGTTTTGTTGTTGACCAAATGGTTTTGCGTTGGGCCAAAAAAAAAAAAAAAAAAATAGACAAATAAAAGTGAACAAACTAGTGAACATCAAAAACAATGATATAATTAATAACACTAATAATGGTAATAAAGTAACAATAACACTAAAAATTACATGTCAATAATATAATTAATGAAAGCAACCTTACCTTGATGATAATATTGAGACGGAATATTAATTATAATAACTTTTAATGCTACTATTGATAAGAAGAACAATGAAACTACCGTTAATAGTAATAACTAATATAACTCCGATTCAAATTATTATTGCACTTATCAATAATATTATATTAATAGTACAACTGATAATTAGACTCGGATTTTTTTTTTTTTTTTTTAATTTTTCCGGATGTAGATAAGTCCATTTTGTTAAAATTATTAAATATAAAATAAACAAATTTCCCTTAATAACAGACAATAAATAAGTATAAATTAATTTCCTGTAATTAATTCAAATAAATTCTTTTTTTTAATTTATGAAAGTCAATTAATTTATACTTATTTATTGTTCTTGTTATTAATTTATTTATTTTATATTTTACCACGTGTTTTATTGAAATTAGCTGTGTAGAGATTAGATTCAAGGCCGAATCTACTAAGGAAGGCTATAGCCCCGGGGCCCGACCACCAGGGGCCCCGCGGTCTTAAACAGAAAAAAATTTAGTTTTCCACGTGAAAATTTAAGTTTCCTTTCCCAAAAAAATCAATGCTGTAAAAATGCAAGATTTTAAATTTGTGTTTTTTATTTTAAAACAAAAGAATTCATTAAATTTTCGTATATATAAAAAAAAAATATATATATATATATATATGAGTTTATTAATAAAATTATATACTTTTTCTCTATATAACTTTCTCTTTTTTTCTCAATCAATTAAATGCTACATAAAATAAATATTTGTAGAATTTTTCCACGATAAATCTAGTTTGTTGTGTTAAAGAAAAATGAAATGAATGGAGTCCTTTAACGTGTACGTATTGAATAATAAATAAACATTCGACAAATCAATTGATAACAATTCTCTATTCAAATGCTGTAACCCACGTGATTATCGTAAATTTTTTATATAAAAACGTTTTACGATCTGAAATAATTAAAATTTTAACAATATTTTATTTTTTATTTTCATTGAAGGACCGTATGAAAATTATTTGAAATAAAAGCGAGTTTTAATCGATTGCTGATTTTTCTAAATATATTCGTATTTCGAAAAATTTAATAAATCATACAGTGTTTCATTCCCGTTTTTCTGATCACATAAGCAGAGTTATGGAATTTTAAACATACTTGTTTAATTTATATAAAGGAAAGAACATGATTAAAAACATCGCATGAGTGTATCGAAATTAGCTTGAATACCAGCGCAACGCCGTCAACGCTGGCGGCGCTGTCGCTGTAAATAATTCATTATAAATTTTTAAAAATTTTTTATTAAAAAAAGATTATTTTTTTGCTAGGCAAAATATTTAATTTATATATATATATAAATATTTTTTTTGTAGAAAAAGATAACGTTATTAATAAAAAATTACAAATATTAACATGTATATACGTATATGTGGCGGTCGCTGAGAAACGGTACATAGAGTCAGAAAAGAAGTTTTCGAGAAAAACGCTTTTAACATTTCGCAGTATGATACACTTTAAGGTGATTTTAAACATACAATTACGATTTAGAACAGGAACAAAATTTTTTTTCTCCAGTTTGACCTCATTCACGTTAAAGAGTCAAAACCTCATTTTTGAGACACTATGTATACCTTTTCTCAGCGACCGTCACATATATGAAATTCCTTTATTTTAACATTCAGTTTATGTAGTATTCAGTTTTTCAGGGTAAAAAAGTTGATTCTGTAAAGAGAGCATAATTTTAATTTTATTAGTCGTTCATAACCCCGAAGTAAGTTTTTATGAGGGGCAGTGGCGTAGCTTGCTTTAGACGAGTCCTGTATCAAAATTTGTTAGGGGTCCTAATAAAGTGGAAAGATTTTTCACAAAAGAAACAAAAACGCTCGCATTAAATTAAAATAACTACTTATCGATCATAAGTTATTACTTACAATATAAATGCTCCTGGGAGCTAAGTTACAATTCAATCTAAACAATTCCACTTCAGTCAAATGTACACTTTTCTCGCCCCTTTTTTTCGGCAAACTTATTAAATCATTCATAGATGAATACGATTTTAGCTTTTCTAGATTTCCTTCCTCTACGGGGCCCAAATAAAGACAAGTCTGAAAGCCGCTTCTGTCCCACTGAAGTCCTAAGATAATTTTTTATCAGTTTTAATTTCGAGAAACTTCTTTCAGCTATGGTAGTTGTCACCCGATGGGTCAAAAATCATCTGATTTTCATTTTCTTTTCAGTTTTTCTTTTTTATTTATTTCCTTTTTTTTTTTTTTGCAATAAAAATCTACTTTAAATAAACTGAATTGTGTACACTAACTTCAGGAATCCGTAAATGTTTTTTCTATGCTCACCCATGCGAATTAAAAAGCTGAAAGCGTGAAAAATGAAACAAATATGATTAGCAAAAATCTCTTAAGTAATCCACCTGAATTTCAAGTTTATGAAAACGAGAATTGTCTCCGTGTGAAAAATTCAAAATACTTATTTGTTTGTTATGTATTATAAGAAAAGTAAAAAAATATTTCACATTGAACTATTATTACCGTCTCTATAAAGCGATTAAAAAAAATAAATAAAGGAAATAAACGACGCGTTATTTTATAAATAAAATATAATCGAACTTGAATGAAAAAGGCAAAGTATTTCGCTTAAAACCCAGTATTATAAGGTGTATCACTTTAAAAAACAATTCTTGTAATAAATACAATTTCGCCCCTCAAACTGTACCGCTCTGAGCAGTTGCTCGTTTTTCTGTGTCTTTGGGCGGGCCTTGATATTAAATCTCTCCGAAATTTCGGAGAAAGGCGAAGTACGCCATTGTATAAATTAAATACAAGTAAACGATCGATATGTTTTAGAATTAAAATGTTAATAGTTCCAAATTAAAAAAAAAAAAAAGTTTCAAATACATATATTTCATGATAATCGCAGTAAGTAATTTTGTTCAAAAAGTTTGATAAAGTTAAATCTGACGCAGCTGGAAATAGAAATGACAAAAAAGCCAAAAAACAAAAACGATATCGGTAATAGGAATAAAAATAGAGGTTAAAAAGTAACATATAAGGAGTAGTTCAGTTTAAACAGTTCAGCAAAGAGGAAAGAGCCTTTAGGAGGTCATTCAAAGAGAATATATTCAGGAGCGCATTTTTGTCTATTATCATTACGAAATTGTAAAAGATAGCATGAAGAATTTGCAAATAAAAAGAGATATCTCGATGAAAAGTAGAAGTTGAGAAAAGTTGTAAAGAAGTTGAACCAGAATTTGGATGGAATTTTTTAGATTGTCGACAGTTTAATTAAAAAGATAATCTCACTTCAACACCAACATAGTTGGGACAAAAAGCGATTGTAAATAATGAAATTAATAGTCTACCTTTCTCCTGGAAACAAGCCTACGAGGAAGCCATCCGCCAGCTGGAACAGAGCGCAGAGTGTTCTCGGCGGTCAACCGCCTCGAAACAGGACATACGACTTCCTCCACAGGTAAACTGCCCCTTTTTGTCCAACACCTATCAGTCTTGCACATCTTGCTTAAATGCATACGTCTTAATGGGTTACGGAGCGGCCAGACTATATCGCTGGCAAATATTCTCTTAAATATTCCTGCCGCCGTGATCAGGCTCATGACTTTTATTCAGTCTGCCAGGCTGAGGGGTCTGATACTGGGGGTCCATGCGATAGTCTGAGTAGTTACAAGCAATGCGCGGAGTCTCCATTTAAAAAAAACAAAAACAAAAACGAACGACACAAAGAATTACACAGAGATTTGTAAAACAGTTTCGCTGTTGGAGATAATTAGGAGTTTATTGTGCAGACATTGAAGTCATAGAACAAAGGGTAATATCGCAGCTGATTAGGTGAAGGAAACTGAACATGACCAAGGAGTTTTAAAACTTTGTGAATAGAACTACGAGTAAAGTATAAGAAGAATGCTGCAGCACTGGTGAAGGTGTGAGTGAAGATGAAATAAAAAATTGATCCTATTGAGATATTCCAGGTCGCTGTAACTAGAGCTACGTTCTCTAGTAGGTAGTCACTCGACCGTCGTATGGTGCTAGCCCCACCGACGGGAGAAACGTACCAGCAACCACGTGGGTTCTGTACGTCAGCGTTGATTAGAAAAGCTAAATTAGAACCCACAACACACTGCTGATAGGAAAACGGAGGGAGGTTCACTTGCCGAAATGTTCTTACTAATAAATACCGTTAAGCTTTATCACTGTAGTAACAACAGATCAGTAACTCGTTCGTGACAATGTGCCCCAGTCAGATTGAAGAATGTCAATCCAGAACGAGTAGGCGAGTCTCCGGCGTCTTAAAACCGGATCCTTTCGGCTAAGGGAGACAGTCCTGACAGAAGATCATAGCGGAAGGCAACGGGAAACCACCGCCATTATTCTTCCCTAGATCTACATTTATGAATAAGAGAAAAAATAGAACAGCCCTAAGTCTCCGTCAGGCTGCCTCTCATTCGCCAAGACAGCCGGATAGGGTGCTAAGAATAAGAGGAAGAAGATGGTTAGAATTAACAACAACGATCCTACCAATAAATCTGCCGTGCAAAAACCTACAGAAGCTCTCCCAGGGAACGAACAATACGAATGTATGCAATCTCCGGACTCAGGAGAAGCAATTATAATGATGATGATGATGATGATGATGATGATGATGATGATGATGATGATGATGATGAGATATTCATGATTATAAGATAGTGAGAAAGAAATTTAGAGTGAAAAAACGTAGAAAATAAATGAAGGAAAGTTGTATAATTAAAAATAAAAAAAAAAAAAAGAAGTTTATTGCGCAAAAAATAAGTACGAGGAAAATAATTATGAATTTCGAGAAGATTTTTTCAAGAATTAACATTCATAGTTGTTTCATGGAAAATTTATTTCTTCTATTCTCTTCCACATCATTTTTTGTTGGATACACGCCTACTGAGACTCCAGATTCATATTTACCAATACGACTGGACACTTTTTAGGACTGAAAGGTAATTTAAAAACGAAAAAAAAAAATAATAGGATTCAAATAAATTTGGAAGTTTTGAGAAAAATTTTTAAAGTCATTTTATAAAAACATACTCTGATTAAGAATATTCGTTGTATAATAAAAACTTTTTTTTTTTTTTTTTTTTTTTGGCTTGGCCGACTAAGGGCAGCTACCCATTGGACTAGATTAGAAATTAAATTTTAATCCGGTCAGAAATCGATGACAGAAAAGAGACAAGAATAGGAACCACCTTGGATGACCGCAAAGCTAAGATATAGGAAGCACTATATGGAGTAGGAAAATTCAGCTTTAATAATTAAACGTACAGGATATTACTTTCGGAGGAAAGACTGGAACATTCAAACAGCACGTGGTCAGGATCACAAACAAAGGAACAAACTATTTCGCTGAAAGCTTAATATTTTTATTTCGAAGCTTACGGCACAATTTATTAACGTTGTTTTAATTTGATTACTATATTTTCTAATTCAAAGTTAGCATACCGTTTTCCAATAAATGTCAACCAAAAAAAAACTATTTTTAGCGCGTTTTAATTTTTTTTTCTTCACATTATTATTTATTTAAAAATGCAATATTTCGACTTAATCTTTAGCTCTTTAAAATAAACAGACAGAATGGAAATCATAAAGAAAACAAACCGCACATAAGAAATTACAATGGAAACTAAATGAATCTGCGTCTGGGATATTGGGAAGAAAGTTATGATAAAATGATCGCGCGTTCCGCGATAGGAAAGATGAGTTTAGTTGCGGAAGAGGTGCTCTCAAATATGCGGTTGTAAAACGTTCCTTAACACCTGGAATTTGTTTCACAGCGTCAAAAAGCATACAAAAGCTTCTTCACCACATCACCCATAAAAGACTCCTGTTTCCGCCCTCTTCAAGTTTCTCCAAGATACTAACTTTTACAATCAAATTTAACCCCCTATCTCAATGTCGTGCTGCTAGCCTATGATGCTGTGAGCACGTATGAAAAAATAAATAAATAAAAAAAAAAAATTTGTTGAGAACGAAATTGATTAAAGGGCAGTTACGGAAGAATAAGTATCTCAGCAGGCTGCGTAATCCCCGTTTTTCTTGTATACACTCTAATAAAGAAAGAATAGGATCTTTGCCGACGAGACATCGGATGATATTTTTTATTTCCATCCGTGATGCTCCGGCGCTGATAGAAACACAACATAAATCACCGTGGTAAAGCTGTATTAAATTTTTTTAGAAAAAAAGTTCAAAATTAAAAAAAAATAAAATAAAATGACATCCATCTTTGCACGCTATATGAAAAAATTTCTGTTTTTTTGTGGTCATTTAATAATTTCAACCAGTTTGTAATGCGCAGAAAGAGAAAACAAAAACATAAGCCTTTTTCGCGATGCGTACCCTATTGTTTTTTTTGGCGCGTAAACTAGAGGCACATCAAAGTAGCGTAAGTAAATTGTTTTTTGTAAGTTTCAATGTACGGCAGTGGGCTCAAACTGGGTCCTACTCGAACGAAACACCATTGCCTAATCACTGTAAGAGCCTTATTATTTTCGCGAGATGGTTCGGATTTTTTTTTTTTTTTGTTTTTTTGTGGCTTGGCCGTTGTGTCATTTGGCCAGTTTCCTGTTTATAAAAAATTAAGTTTCCCGAATGAAACTTATATGATATATAAGTATATTTCAGAGTCGTTTTTCAAGTTATTAATCAAATATCTGTCAAATTTGGAGAATACAGAAAAAATAAGTAAATATATGGCAGCACTTTTATAAATTAATATTTACTAAGTAGTTGTTATCAGTAAATTTTAAATTTATATTCGTAAGTTTCTTTATTTTAGTGTTTTTCCTACAGCTCATCAATTACATGTTCACCAACAATTTGTAATTATAGTATTCTCTCAAATATAATTCATATGGCAAGGCAAGGCTAATACAACTTTATAATGCTCTTGTTTTAATATATGAATTTTGCACAAAAATATTCCTTTTCTTGAAATTTACTGTCGTCATAAAAATTTGTACTTTTCCGATGTTTTTCGAAAGTTTTCGGACTTCTGTGAGGACATTACAAATTAATCCGCGCGAACTTCAGATTATAAACGGCTCATCTAAATGAAACAATGACATATTTTCGAGTTAAAACTTTAATTTGGGTAGCTTTTTTTTAATTGTGAACTTTTTTTTTCGGATATTGGTGGGCGTACGTAAAGGTCTCCTTAAGAGAAATCTTCTAAAATATTGATGAAACTTCCGTTTTAAACCGGAAAACAAAGCAGTTCTTTGAATATGATAACCGCACATCAAACGTTTTACATTATTCTGCGCCTAATTCATAAATGCTACGATAGATGGCAGCACCGAAAAGAAGCAAAGTGACGCTTGGTGGAAATAGAATAGTCAGAAGGATTTCGTCACCGACACTGAAGTAACACTATTAATGCAAAGCATTTCCTGAACATGTCAGCATATCGCTTCTCTGCGTGGCGGCTGCTTTATTGAACGGGCATCCGTGAAAAAAAGTAAATAAAATTTTCACTTATCAAAAACATTTTCTTATTTTAAAACAAATTTCGAAGTTTAGTTTTATATTTTACATAAGGAGTTTAAGTAGAGAAATTTTATTAAAAAAATTATACGTTTTTAATACTATTTTAATATATTTCCGGTATAAAACATTAATATGATCATAAACAATACTGTATTTCTGTAGCAGTATAACGTTATTATATGAATGTACCAGATGCAGCCATCTTATTCAGGGGCGGATTATTTACGGGGCCCGGGACTAATCTCAAATGAGGGGCCCCCTTGGAAAAAAAAATGATAAAAAAACCACTCAGTATTATAAATGCGCAAACAAACAAGTTAAAAAAAAAAAAACTTGCTGCGTACGCATGCGAATGACATAAGATTTAAATTATGCTCTCTTTAAAAAACCAATTTTTTTACCCTAACAAACTGAATACTACATAAATTGAATTTTAAAATAAAGGAATTTCGTATATACATACATACATATATATATATATATATATATATATATGTATATATATATATATATATATATATATATATATATATATATATATATATATATATGTATATATGTATATATGTATATATATATATATATATATATATATATATATATATATATATGTATATATGTATATATATATATATATGTATATATGTATATATATATATATATATATGTATATATGTATATATATATATATATGTATATATGTATATATATATATATATACATATAATATTTATGTTAATTTTATAATTTTTTGTTAATAACATTATCTTTTTCTACAAAAAAATATTTATATATACAAATTAAATATTGTGGGTAGCAAAAAAATGATGTTTTTTTTAAATAAAAATAAAAAATGTATCGGCGGTCCGGTATTGTCGCTACAGTGGTTTTCAAGCTAATTTTGATACACTCATGCGATATTTTTGATCATGTTCTTTCCTTTATATAAATTAAACAAGTATGTTTAAAATTCCATAACTCTGTTTATGTGATCAGAAAAAAGGGAATGAAACCCAGTATAATTTATTAAATTTTTCGAAACACAAATATATTTAGAAAAATCAGCAATTGACTAAAATAATTTTTATACGGTTCTAAATAAAACGTATTAACTTTCAATAAAAATAAAAAATAAAATATTATTTAAATTAAGAATAGACCAGATCGTAAAACGTTTTTACATAGAAAAAGTTTACAACGATTGTATGGGTAATTTGAATAGAGCATGTTTATTAATCGATTTATCGAATGTTTATTTAACATTTATTTAACGTTTATTTAATTATTTAACACGTTCGTTAAAGGACTCATTCATTTAATTTATTTTAACACTATAAATTAGATTTATCGTAGAAAATGTCTATAAATATTCATTTTATTTAGCATTTAATTGATTGGGAAAAAAAAGAAAGTTGTATGGGGAAAAAGTATATAATTTTATTAATGAATACAAAAATTAGCTGAATTAATTTTTTAAGATAAAAAACACAAATTTAAAATTTGTCATTTTTACAGTATTGAGTATTTTGGGAAAGGAAACTTAAAGTTTGCACGTGGAAAATTAAATTTTTTTCTGTTCAAGAGCGCCGGGCTCCCCGTAGATCCGGCCTTGATCTTATTTTATCATTGCAACAAAATTCAATCCTGGGTATGCTACTATTTATTCATATTTATTTTCTATTTACCTTTCATCGTAATAATTACGTTAACTAATTTCTTTAAAATCTCGAATAATATCGATAATATCTTCCACTTCTCAAACAGTTCCGTTGATTTTTACCCTTTTAAGGAAAAAGTACGCGCGTGTCTTTCGAAGAAAAAAAAAAAAGAACGTATTTAGAAAAAGTTACTTGTCGCACTTTTAGAAATATTTCACCTCCTATTACAAATCGAAACATTCGTTCTTTTCGATTTTTACCCGCAAAAAACTTTCTTACACCACTTTATAATTTACATACACTCAGGATGCGTTTATTTAATTTCCTTGTCGTAATTCTAAGTCCTTTTACATGTTATCCGGTTCGTAAGATTTAATTTAGAATGCTTAATTATGTACTTAATATTACAATTAATGTATATACTGTACTACATAATAAGGGTATCGCGGTAATTTATTTATTTATCGCTTTTAATTACGAGCTTTTAAAATGATTTTTATCGGTTTTTCTCCTTTCTACTGAAAATATAAATATTTATCTCGTCCCGTAATCAGTCATAATGATAAAATTTGAAGAAACTTATCTGGGCTATTTATGCGGCGGGCGCGCATGTAACTAGAAGAACAAGCGCCATAATACGAGTCATAATTATGCTTAATATTTGATATAGCAATATTTTATTTAGGCAAATATTAAAAATGATAAAACTACTGCTTTTTTTTATTTTATTATTTACGAGGTACATGTTGCCAGGGAGAGGGCTATCACCTCGGATGAGGTTATTTACATTATTTTAAGATTTGTAATATTTATAAATTTAATTAGTCTGTATAAGTTATTTATGTTTAAATTCGTGGAGTGATCGTGTGTGAGTGTGGATTGTTGGCGTTCGGCACTGTAGATGGGGCATTCAGTGATGATGCTTTTGTAAGTGGTGTTACAAAAATTGTTTAAGAATCACTTTAAAAGCGTTACAACCTGCTATTACTGCAGCCGTAGTTTTAACGTGATTTCTACTTTCATGGTACCGTTATTTTTATTCTGAAGATTGTAGGAGATCTCTTGAACTCACGCAAGTAACGTATGAATACTTTGATCATACTTCGGCGCGACTTCCACTTTATATTTCTCACATTCGAGTAGAGTCGCACCGAAAGAATTTCCAAATGTCAACGGTAATTCGAACAATTTAAATCACTCGTTTGTTTCGCAATCGGCTCTGAAACTTGTTGTTAACTGCAAAAAATGTTTCCAAACAAGCACGGGATTTCGGAGTAAGAACAGAAAATGTAAAAATGTAAAAAGCCACCTTTCGCGCCAAATAATCCGGAAATCCGATTCAATTTTTAGCCTATTTGTTAAATTTTTCATCGAATGTAAATGCACACCGTCTGTCAATGTCAATAGCGCCGTTTATATTAATCTGTAAAAAATTAGCCGGCAAATCACGATTATTCACACGCCTAAACACATCTTCACCTTTTCGGAAGTCGAAGTAACATCTTTCATTTTGTTTATAAAATATCTCGTGATTTTGGCAAAACTTTTGGCAGGTGAAAAATTTGAAGGGAAATTCGCAGTTGGACGGAAGAGACGGGGAGCGAGTTTATGAACGAGGTGAAACAGGTAGAAACAGATTCAGCAACATAGAAAGAGAGAGAGAGAGAGAGTGATTGGACAAGAATAGAAATATCATCGGAGTATATGTATATGGGATTGCAAGGATGACTGGTTGGAGAATTTCATTGATTAAATCGGTGTGCATTGGAGCTGACGAAACGATTAGGCAAGAGACGTAGTGCGACCGTTGCTGGAAGTATTTTTATGAATGAACGAACGAGCACGGAACGCCATTCTGAGGAACTGAAAGTCGTACAACGACACACGCATATTGGCACACTGACGAAGCAGGCTCGTCCATTATATTTGCCTCGCCAGACCGGCCGATGATGTGACGCGGGTTAGCTATCCGGCTGAAACTGATTATTATTAATGTTGTTATTTATGCTGCACGTACGCCATACGGAACAGTGTCGTAGTGTGCACGTGGTAGAGCATCTTTGGACAGGCAGCGTTTGCCAGTGCTCGAACGCGTGCATCTGTGTGCGAGTGCCGCTATATTTTTGCATCGGTAAATATCTTAGAGGATACCTTTTTATTATCTCTCGAGTTATCTCTTAGTTCCTATCAGTAACTTCCACGAGCAGGAATGTTCTCTCTGCAGAGAATGAAGATAAAGCCCATTAGGTGCAGAACCTATCTTCGAATACCGTGCCCGTAGCCTCTCTCTACGTTTCCACCTTAATTGCTTGTTTTCCGTGTCTTAATGTGCACGCACAAACGTACACGGGATACTGAAAATTCACACACACACACACACATATATATATATATATATATATGCATGTATATACATATATATATATATATATATATGCATGTATATACATATATATATATATATATATACGGTATATTATACGTACTTGTATGTATGCAGTCAAAATCGTTTAATCTATCTTCAATAATCATGTCTTTTCTTGAACCGCCCTAACCACAACCATATGCGATTTACATCTGCTCGGCTAATTCGACATCATTTAATATTCCAGCCTTGTTCGGTTTGTTATGTAAATTGTCTTCTCCGGTTTTCGTACGATTATGCGGCTTAATTTGCCTCTTTATTCAATTATATTCTCAAAACGGGCACGCTTGTAGTTTTGAAGAATACAGAAATGAAACAAAACCGATTATCCAGCCGGCCCCCCCACGTAACGTTTCTAACGTCGTCCATAGCAAAAATCTGCACATCGGTCGAGTAGTGTGTTAAACAAACCCTTCCTTTCCATGGCAGACGACTTGCAGGCCATAGATCTCTAGCCTTTCTCGTTCATTTCGGTCACTTAATTGCGCTTCCCCTCCCTTTACATCTATTTCGACGTACTTCCTATTGCGGTAGAGTACTTTGATATAAATGAAGTTCCCCATTTGTATTTTATTTTTAGCATTTAGTACAATTAGCCGTTAAAATACTTCATCGTCGGATAAAAATTCGAAAAAGAAGAAAAAAACTCTTCTTCGCATAGTAACAACAAGCGCATTACACTACTGAGCACCTGTCAGTGCAGTTATTAAAAAGAGAAACAACTTTAATAATAATAATAATAATAATAATAATAATAATAATAATAATAACGATACTAACAATAATATTATAAAATAAACGAAAAACCTGATGGTAAAGTGGTAAAACTTAAATTTTATGTTGACATATTGTATGTAATGAAATTTCTCGATTGTGTGATGTAAAAATTTGTCAAAACTATTTCCTTGGCACCGTTTATAAAATAAACGACTTTGTTATTTTTCGATTTTTAATTTTACTTCCAGTATAACCCCGATGCTCGCCGTTCTTATTTCCCGATAGTAATGGTAATAGCGTAAAGTTAAATTACATAAGCCGGCAAAGGAATTTATCTTATAAGATTATCAATGTTTCTTGTTGGCTTCCGTCGATGCAAGTAGAAAATACGATCATCGGTGCCAGATTTTATATTTGTATCATTTCGATGCGGACAACGATCTATTGCTGGCGAAGACGAATTTGCGATGATGAAAGAAAGACGATGACAGTCACTTCGTGATCTAGTAAAAGCAGATATATACTTTTGACCAATTTGGGTATGGCCGGAAAAGCATTCTAAATCTCCACTTGAGGGGGGATGACTATTATGGTCCGAATCAAAAAAAAAAAAAAAAAAAAATTCACACCAACTTTCAGCTCTTAATCTTAAATATTTTCCAACGTATTTTTTAAAAAAAGGCTATTTTTATTTTTTATTTTTATGTGAAAATTAACGAAGAATGGGGAAATTTTTTTCCGAATACTAGGAAGTAATAAAATAACTCAAATATAAACGCAATTTTTTACAAAAAAAATTAAGAAAACTAAATTTTTGTTTTTTAACTGTATTCTTTCAGACGCGCAATTACCATATTTTAACAGAAAACGTCTTCTTATCCTTCGCACTGAGGGAATTTTTTCAAATTTTTTGATTTGGTGCAATATTCTGAAGGAAAAAAATTGAAAGTCGATTTCTTTGGAAAACTTTCAATTTATAGGTTTAACTTTTTAGAATTTCGTAAGGAAATATTCAAAATTATTTCGAGAATTGGAAAGGAAGAGAAAAGAAAGTTGCATTTTTAAACGCTTAAAGGATAGAAAGTAAAAAATGATTTGAGGACAAGAATGTCGGAAGCGGAAAAGTGAAAAGGGAATAATAAGGTGTATCAGAATAGCGAGTTTTAATGGAAATAAAAAGGACAGGTGTAAGCAACCGAATAGAACAGCGTTCACGAAGAGTTTGTGAAGTGAATGCCAGAGCACAGTGAAGCGGATAAAATTGACGGGCGATAAAGCGATGCAGAAAGTTTTATGACACTAAACCTAAGGCGATGATAATTAGACGGAATTATGGAACGTTTTAAATGAAAGACAGGTATGCAGAAAACCATCGAAGGGGAGTGGAAGAGATGGTTGAATAGGAGAGATTAAATATAACGGTATTTGGAAAATATTGATATTGATATTTTTTTCGTATCACAAATTGCTAGAAGTGCCTGTTCTCCCCTTTTGTACATTTCAATTGTAAAAATATTTATACGCCGACTGTACTGTTATTATTCCGGTGTGAAACCGCATCTTTTACCTGTCTAACAATGTGATATTTCTCGCTTATAACGACTAGTTTAATTGAAATTTATTTCGCTGATTATAATTATATTCCGAAAACCGTTTATGGTTAGCAGCTGAAACTGACAATTCAGTCTTCAATAATTAGTGTGTTTTTTTATGGTTAAATGCGTATGTATAATGAAATTAAGGATTAAAGCGTTATTTAGTGATAAGAGTTCTTTTTATAAAAATTAAAAGTATTAACGATTTAATGCAAAGGCAAACGTTTTACATAAAAGAGACTTACACGTACAAAACGACAAATTACAAATACAAGTAATTTATTGTTATGATTACAATTGTGTCCTTCGTTGTTCAGTAAAAATTTCGTAGTAACTTCATATTGACTTTTACGTATCTATGCGTTTAAATTTTACAGAAAATAATGTATATTTGTTAAGATATTCAGTGAAGTCTGTATTAACTTTCAGTCACTTTAAATTATTTAATATCGTCTATTTGTCTAATAAAAACGTACGTATATCAGTGGCGGATCCCGGGGGAAGGGGATAGGGGACATTTCCTCTCCGAAAGAACCAAATCCTCGATGAAAACATTTTTTACAACAGAGAAACTCAATTAATACTATAAAAAATTTGTATAAATGTTACAACGTACGGATTTAATAATTAATATTTAATACTGTTTTATAGTAAAAGTACTAATGTCACGTTTTTTATTCTGTTTTAAATGCAACTGTCATCGATCTTTTGTCTTTCTTATTTATTTCTAATTTTTATTTTGCAATTTTAATTTTAAAAATAGTAGTCAATGAGAAATATATGTATATTTAAACTTGCTCACAGAATAATAATTCGGATCGGATTACCAATAAAAATAAAAAAGAAATAAAGTCTAATAAAAATATACTATTTTTCTATTTTTCCTAGTGATTTACTATTAAAATTCTAAGTTACCATTTTAGCCACAATTTTATAATTTCGTTTTCTTTTTCGTGTCCTTCACCAAAAGGCGATCGTTTTTTTATATTTAATTATTATTTCGTTTTTACGGATATAATAAAAACGAATGTATTTCATAAATATCAAATAGCGGAGATTTCGATATTTAACAGAAATATCGATCTTGTTGTGTATCGGAGAATTGTTAAAATAACAAATAAATTTTACTGTCTTTAACGGAGCGTCTAAAATTCCGTTTCTAGAAGTCACGGGCTTGCAGATTACACGTCAAATAATGACGTTTTTAGCGGTAATAAATCTCAAGAAATCATAACGTTCCAAAAGTAACAGAAAGGTGCGCATTCAGTGCACTGCAGAACGGCAATTTCGTTGACTTAGATCTGTGACTTGTTTTTGACTAACTTTTGGCCTCGGAATCTAAAAATTAACCCAGTTTTTGTCTATCACGTTAACTTTTTAAACTATAGGACACCGTCCTTTGTCTCAATATTCATATAAAATGTGTATAAAAAGGAAAATAAGGCGAAAACTTACTAAAAATATACCGTTCACAAAGAATAGTTTTATTCATACAGAAGATATATATATATATATATATATATATATATACAGTATGTCCATTAGTTCTGTCAGTAAAATTCGAACGCGTGTAAAAAAAGAAGTTTTGAGTGTAGCGAAATGGTAACACTGCCTAAATGTAGTGTGTATACGATTAGTATTCAGTAACTACAGCAAAGGGTCGGCAGTCTGCTTGTATAAAGCGAGTGAGTACGTCACAGTGGGACATTTATGAAAAAAGTGTTGCGGTAATCGCATTATTTCAGTATGACAGTCAACGAAGATTCATACAATTTTGAAATCGCTTGGTATCAATGGAAGGTTTGTGTTTCATACAAATGCAAGATGGAAAGAAACTAACACACTCGATGATCGGGTCAAATCGTCCGCGTCCTGTACGAACGAAACAAGCGATGAACGCTGTTCGTACAAGGATAATACGCAATCCTGTGCGGAAGCAAACAATCCTATCTCGAGAGATGAATCTCGCTCCTCACACTGTATCGTGTATTTTGAACGAAAGTTTTGGGTCTTTGCGCGTATAAATGATACGCTCGGCACCTGTTGACGGCGAAATTAAAAGAAATTAGGCGCGTTCGAACTCGGAATTTGTTGCGCTTGTACAGTAGCGGCACTTATCGCGACATCCTCTTCACAGATGAAAAAATATTTACTGTAGAAGAGTCGTTTAATAAACAAAGTGACACACCGTACAGATGCTAAGTCTTCTATCGAAGCACTGGATAAAGTACCTTGCGTTCAACGCGGGCATCATCCGGCTCAAGTCATGGTATGATTGGGTGTCAATTGGAAGAAAGGTTTCACAGACGTTTACTTTTGCGAAAAACGTCCGCGCTTGTGTACCAAAAAATGTTGAACGCGATGATTAAACCTTTGAATAGGAAGATGTTTGAGGCATGTCGCTGGATTTTTCGGCAAGATACAAAGCGAAGATGCCCCAAACCTGGCTTCAGCACAATCTTCCCGATTTTATCAGAGTAGAAGACTGGCCAAGTGGTAGCCCCGACTTAAATCCGTCAGATTACTCTCTCTGGCAAAAGATAGGAGCGGTAGCATTCGCGAAAAGTCATCGAAATGTCGACGCACTGGAGTAATCTATCAGGAAAACTGTAAAGAATTTTCCATTGGACACGATTATTCGTAATTCCATAGACGAATGGCCACGACGTTTTCGTAAATGTGTTGCTGCTGAAGGCGGACATTTCGAATAATTTGTATGTAGTTTTGTAGCATTTTTCATCTACTTTTCGAAAATATAATTTTTATTGGGTCTCCGTTGCTCTTTTACTGACAGAACTTCTGGCCGTACTATGTATATATATATATATATATATATCGTCGTCTATTCTCATTCGATTTCGAGTATGAGATTATCCCCTAATTCAGAGGAAAATTAGAGGATAGAATAGCCGTGCAATAGATAAGCACGTAAGCAGGAGCGCAACCTAACTTCCGTGCTGCCGACAACGTGAGAAAGGTACCAATGGCGAGGCGAACTAAGACGACTGGCCTTTACTCACGTTGATGCGATTGTTCGCCGACTGAATATTTCTATACGACGCTAATACACACGACTACAATTCGAACTGACTATCGCCGTTTGTTATCGCGCTACAGATGCAGACCAAATGTGTTTAAACTGCTGTGTACTAAATCTAGCGCCGTATATGTATATATATATAGTTATAATAATAAAGTTTACCAAGTAGTAAACACACATATTCGGGAAAAATTTTCGCTTATAGTTTTTTCTAGAGTGTTTAATCTGTGAACATTCTCGCTTGATACTCGAACAATAGTCAGCCGTCATATGTACATCCACCTTGATATCGTGTCTCCATGACTCCGTCAAATCTTCGTGGAATCGCTCAGCCTGTTCGTCAATGTGACTGTACCAAGATTTTTCGTGTGAAGTCAACAAGAAAGCTTTGTAACTAATGCAAAATTTGATGCTCATGTTGAACAATTTCGGTGTAATTTTGTAATCGTGTATTTCCAAGGAAGTCTTTAATAACGTTATTAAATGCCAGCCAAGCATTCTTTTAAAGTTTCGCCATTGTTCCGATGAAATAATGCTCATCTCTAACCAGCTGCCGCATTTGAGGATCATCAAAAACTTTCAAATGACAGACTAGAAAATTCTAAAATGAGATACACTTTAAATAGTCTTCTTCAATATTAATAATAGCTTCAATAAATTGCTTTGTGAGATAAAGTTTTATATGCACAGGTGGATAATGTTCTTTCTGTCGACAAGTGACTGATGTAGAATGTTCGGATCACTACGTTTCTGGTCAGATCTTGGAAATTCGACTGCACCCAATGCTTCTCACGAGCTTTGCTGTCCTACATACACAAGAACAAAAAAAAAAAAAAAATAGGTATACTTTAAGAAGAAAACAAACCATTTCAAGGTCAACATAGATGATCCATTAGTGCATTTGATATTGCAACAAATCAACTTCTCTCTTTATGTCTTCATATTCTTCACGAAAATAAACCAAACGAGACCTATTGGGATTGCACCAAATAAATTTCCGTAGTGTAGAAGGACATACCTCAATACCTCAAGCTTCGCTTCGAGTTATCGGTGAACAATCGTCATTCAATTGCGTTGTAGGCTAAAATTCGCAACCCTTCCATTAAACCATGTATATTATGGAAATATCACCTCGAAAATATTTTGCAGAAACGTACTTTCCCTCGATCGATAATCTTTTAGAAGTTCCTTTTTCAAGCAAGTTTTTTTCGTGCAGTCGTGATGCTAACAGTTCTGAAGGTCTTTCGGATAGTTACAAGTCTCGTGTCAAATCATTCGCCTCATTTCAGATCCCTTACGAAACGAACGGAGTCATCTGCAATTTCGAAATCTTCGTCCGTAACTGAACTAATATTGAACGTTATGTTGGTCTTCTACAGCGTCAAAAGGCTGAAAGTTTATTAGAACCGTTCGATTGAACCACGTAGGGTGTAATGTATCCTGGTAATGATGAACCAAGTATAGAACGGCTTCAGAAAAAGCCACTAGTTCAAAATTCTCAATCGGAAATCGGGAAAAAAGTAACTTTCGAACCTATTAACAACCTGAAAGAGCACGCTCAGACGGACTACGATAATTACCATGCTGCTGACCACTAATTGCTAGTCGATTCTTTTTTTTCGAAGATAATGTTCTTCTCGTGCTCCGCTAGCATTGTTTTTTTTTTGTTTTTTTTTTTTAATTTTTATTGTTCTATTTCCAGCCAGCATAATAATGATGCCCTTTTTTCTTTTTTTTTTTTAATTTGGGCATTTAATGAAACAAGCGGCATTCGGTGCTGGACTCATTTTTTAAAAATGGCGCCGCCCAATTACCTCTTTTTAAATCACGTGTCCAAAACGAACATTTATCATCGTCATTTTGAACTAAGAGAAAATAAAAAGGCAGAAAAAAAAACGCCGTTCCTTATTAATAGTAATCCTTACCTTTCCGTCTAATATATACATTACTTCACTCACAGATATATATATATATATATATATATATATATACGCGTTATACGTATTTATATTGTGTTTCTTTACGAGCACACGGTGAACAGTGAGTAATACGGTGTAGAGTGGATAGAAAAACGATTGGCGATTTGTTGATGTTTCTCCAAGTGGAGAACTACTTCCAAGTGCGACTCTATTAAACTGGTTGTTCGCTCTTCTTCCATACCGCTCTAATCTGATCTTTATGTTAATATTATATAACACATTTTCGCGGCGACAGACGTAGAGCTGCTGGCGACTTCGGACGCGCGTCTCAACAAATGCCACGGCAACCTACCTGTCCACCTATAACGCTGCAGAACTTGAGATTAATTACCCGGTCGCCCCGGTACCCGAGTATGTCTTTTTAACAACAACTCGTTCGCTTCCTCCCATTCTTCTTCTTCGTTGTAAAGCTCTCTCCATCCTGCTCCCCCGCGCCCCTTAAATTGTTGCCGTTAATTTGAATTTACCGGCGAACTGGTCGCCAGTCAAATATTACTATTATTATTATTATTATGCATACTCGTATATATATATATATATATATATATATATATATATATATATATATATATGTATATATGTATTCGGCAGATCAACATCACACGGACACGGCGCGCCACTACTATTGATCTGATTCCTTGTAATAGCCATTTTTTAAAGTACCGTGCGATCAATTAGTTACGCATCGTAATGGTCGCTCCTGCCCGGCTCGACACGCGATCCCAACAATCAACCGGGCAGAGGCTAGCACTCTGACGACAGAGCGCGCCCGATAAAGACAGATCATCGATGTGCACGCACACACCGACACGCCTATAGCCTCATATTCGTGCGCAGATGGGAAATATTCCACGGAAAAGCGGTAATCACGAGCCATGCGTCGTTCTAGGACGCATCAGCGGGACAACAAAATCCGAACCGATCGACCATAAATCATAGCTGTCCAAAGCGATCGCTAATCGTAATAAAGTTTTAGCTGCTAGCGCGCGCTTGTGACTACACACAAAACGCCACTAACGCGCCTGTTCATTGACGCTGCGCAGCCGATGTCGGATATGTCGGATTTCTTCTCGCGTTTTATTGATTTCAAACAATGCGTTAATTAATCACTGCAGAATCTTTCCCCGTTTGTTTTGTTTGAGCCCCCCTCCCCTTGTCCCCGGTTGTGCGAGCGCGTATTTGTTCCAAAAAGTTCCATTCACAAAAGTCGTAAATTGTCTATCGACTGGCTTCGGGAGATTAATGAAAAAAAAAAAAAAAAAGCACGATAGAAATAACTTTGGTCAGAATTTAACTTAAGGAACGGCAAGTTTTTAGCCGTTTAGAATGGTTGCTAAACGCTTGAACGATGATATACAGTTACGAAGAACCCAGAACCGAGTTCCCATTTAGTAAAACACGCTTCGCTGTTCGCCGTCCTAAAATCAAATTAATTTCGCCGATTCGTCTGTGCCTCCGTTGTCTTCCGGATGTTTTTTTTTTTTTTTTCTAGCGCCATCTAAAAAAAAGTCGTGCGTGCTTCACAAGAAAAACGAATTTCCCCCTTTGTTAACATCGACCCCGTTTGCATGTAAAATATACGTAGCCTACTCGCAAACTCGGAGTAAGAAGTATTATTTTATAAGACAGGAATTTTAAACGAGAATCGTTTAATCGCAGTTGCAGTACTGTGCACCGAAATACACACTGATCTTAGTGCAAAATAACCGCGATATCGCAAATGCATAGATGACGTGTAATTTTTGAAATACACGAATACACTGCACTAACCACCGCAATTACATCATCCAGAGGCGGACCCACAGAGAGATGGGGCGATAGGGGACATTTCTCAAAGAACCAAAACTACAATGAAAAAATTTGTTACAACAGATAAACTTAATTTATATAGTATAAAAGATTTGTATAAATGTTATACCTATGGATGTTAATAATTAATATTCAATACTGTTTTCTAGTAAAACTATTAATGTCACGTTTTTTATTCTGTTTTAAACGCAACTGTCATCGATCTTCTTATTTATTTCTAATTTTTATTTTGCAATTTTAATTTAAAAAATAGTAGTAGTTCAATGAGATATATACTTAAAAGTTGCTCACGAACAAAGAGAATTCGCGTCGGACTACTAATAAATATAAAAAAAAAAGAAGTAGTAAAGTGTCTAATAAAAATACTTGCTTTTTTACTATTTCTAAACTACCCCATTTTAGAGTTAGAATTTTATAATTTCGTTTTATTTTTCACCCCTAAATATAAGACAAAAGTTAATTTAAAACATTTGTAATTATCTCTAAAACGGTGGTCGCCATTTAATTTTCTTTATGAAACGCAAGGGGTATTTCTCAAATCTATTGCCTACCGTATAGGATATCACGTAATTATATAATCCCTCACCCACCAAAATGTCTCACTGGATCCGCCCCTGCGTCATCATTTTTAAAAATTACGCATCGTTATTGCGAATGAAATTTTGTCGTCACGGCGAAATGTGAAATTTCCAAAAAAACGGAAAAAGTTTCGAAAAATTATTTTATTATTCGGTTTTTAATAAAGAATAGGTAATTGAAATTTGATGCTAATTACAACCCGGTTTGTTTTGTGAGGTTCTCGCGTGGATCAAACTCACTAGACGTAATCCATAATTCTGGCCCTTCGTTCGATATTAGGAGCTCATCGAAATCCAGCATGTGCAATTTGTTGGGGTGCCCGCCGTTGCCATACTATAGAAACTACCATAGACGGTGCAATAATCTTCTGTCCTTAACACGTACTCCTTTGGCTGGTATTAATACCTCACGCACACCAAGCTTCTCAAATGATCCTGTGCCCGAAGTCCTTTTTAGCTGTTAACACACGGTACTTTTTGTACTTTTTCGGTTACAAAACTGGTTACGGCTTTTTTATTTTATTTTTAATTTTAGTTCTTTCGAATCAACGTCTAGTATGGTTTTTCATTTAATCTGATAATTTCAAAGTAGCCCCCTCCTCAATAGTTTGTTTCTGGGCCGCAAAAAAAGAAAAAAAAAGTTGAAATAAACCCCTTTTTGCGGTGATCGTATCGTCAAAATTTACATAATATAAAGTAGTTCAACATTTTCTATACGATTAGATATTTAAATTTATTTTTTTTTCTTTTCATTGTACCGACAACAGCCAGTTATAAACAATGGTGACATTAGAATAGAAGGAAAGGGGGGAGAAGATTGGGGAAAAGTGGAATGAATAGAAAAGGAAAAGGAAACGAATATTATTAACCTGACAGTTCCAACGAATTGCCCGATTCAGGTCTTAAGAAGAAAGTGGTTTATTTTTTTTTTTTTTTTTTTTTTTATTTTATTAATTAATTTATTTTTACAGTAGATAAAAATTAAACGCAACAAGATTACCGTTAAGTGTATAAATAAATTTTCGTACATATTAAGTTTAACCGAGCCGTATTTCCTCTATATTTCATTTCAGTAGTTAATTCGCGGAATTGTGTTATAATAAGAGAATAAAAATTTTAATGCGAAGGATTTTTTTCTGCAACCGAAACTAATTTATAAATTATTAATCGTGTTTTTTGCGTAAATAACTAATTTAGAGGAGAGACTAATGGCGAAAAGTGAGGACAAAAAAAAAATTAATACGGATTTTCTCTTTAACAATTCAATGTAAACGAAATAAAATAAATTACCGTTCAGCTAGAAATTTTTCGTCGTTAATGTTTTTCCTAAGCGAAACATAAAATCGTTATAGATTTTATCTAATTTATTATATCTGAATACTTATAGTATTTTGTTTATAAATCAAATAATATTTTATATCAATTAATTAGAGTAAGGTGTGTGGCGCTTTATTTTACAAATATCCGTGCCTGACTTTCCCCATTTTTTCCGCGACTATATTTAATTTCGGAGTGCTTCGTAAAATGTTTATTATACACTAATCGAAAAGAACTAAACAAAATAATAAAATTACAATTTATCTGTGAAAAAACAAGCGTGATAGTTACTTGTAAATTATTCTCGAGGATAATTTTAATAACATCTTTTAAAAAGTGTCCTTTTCCTTTGTGTAGTATATTTTAATTTTATATAATATGTATTCTTTGTAAAAAAAAAATATGACATGAATGTGGCCGTATTTAAATTTTTATACGACAGCGCATTCATGAGTTAATGAATAATTTTTTTATTAATTAGTACGTAATTTAAGGGAAAATTATAAAAAAAAAAAAAAAGCTATCGATATTAGCGTGTCCGGTAGCAATATTTTACATATGTACCTTAAACGACGTCAACAACGAATTATTATCATATCTTCACAGGGTGTCGCGATTGTCTTCCAATTTTTTCGTTACTAGTAGCGCACTCTGGCGAACGATGTTGGAAACAGCTAAAAAATAAAAACCGAATATTTCAAGAGAACAGAGAACAGCGCTTTTACACCGGAATAGTTGTTATTACACCCTCGGCTTAGAGGGGGATTAATCTGAAATGACTGGCCGGTTTTCGTAAATCTGTTTCTGCCCCGTGGCGTTTAGGCCAGTGCGATATACCCACTATTCTGTCTTTAACGAACTCCAGAACAGAACGAGCGAACTGAAGGATTTAAAATCAAAAAATTTCTAAGCAGACGGTCTTGTAACATCGGTCTGCCCGAAATTTCGGCGTAAATTGGAACAGATCGAACACATTGTGACAAATGTTCCAGAAAATCAAAGAAAATGTTCATTCCTTTCGACAATCGCAAATCGACAGATGCGAATTAGTAGAATTTGCAATGTTAATTGTTTTCGCGACAAAATAAATAAAAATTAAAAAAGGAAAAAAACCAGAAATAAAACAAGTTTTCTTCTGCATAACGCATACAAAAAACTAAAAATATAATTTACAAAATTTCGGGTACCATTATTTTAATCGCTATTACGTACTTAAATTTTAAACTTCGTCGAAAAACCCAAAAACAAAATAAATAATTAAACTTCCAAGTTTCACGCACAATTTTCCTGGTGTGTGGTATTTTAAAAAGTGTCCAGTTGTAAGTGCTACTCTTCAGCAATGCCATACTACATTGCCTTTTCTCTTTCTCGCTAGTTTCGTCGCCCCTCTTGATGATTTTACGACAATCAGGCCGAAAGAACGAGTGTAAACGGAGAAAAAGAAAGGCGCCGAGATGATTAGAATTTTTTCACGACAAATTTCTCTCGCCAATTACATCTAGCCTTTTTTGGCATCACGGCGAAAAATTTCATTTCCTGCCGAACAACGTTGTAACAGTGCCGGATTATGAATCATCAACTTTGAATAATGCTGATCAGCTCGCCGTTGCTTACGGAATACGTAAACAAACGGACAAACAGACATTAGAAACTGTTTTGCAACGTGTGGGCAGCTCAGAGCGACGCGCACAATTCCGCCCACAGAGATCAACCGAGCAGTTGTCTCTCCTCGCTCTGGCCTATGGTCTTCCACTCCGGAGCGGACACCTTGAAAGGCAACTCTAATCAATAGTGTCTCCTCCTTCGCTGCCTGTAACCTGCCGATACCTGCATACGGTCGCGGCGCAAATGTGACGATATGGAATAATAATAATAATGATAATCGTACTTTGGCCGCCCTCCAAGTACCAGATGACTTTTTAGCCTAATTATTGTCTGCTGTCAAATTAACCGAGAACCTTTAAGGTCGCGCCGATGCACGCTATCCTCCGCCGACCCAATTAAAGTACCCTACCACACACACACACACAAACTGCCGCATCATCGTGCCTCATATTTATTATTCGAATAAGTGCGCTCGTGTGCTCGAAATCGGTCCGATGATCAGGTTCTGTTAATCGGTGAAATGCAATTAGGTTAGTATAACAGAGACTACGACCAATCTCGGCGGCGCACCACTTTTCTCAGCTCGTTTAATAACATTTAAAGTCGAATGGAGGGAAGAGAACACTTTAGATATCCTGGGAAAAGGAGAAAAAAGAAATTCAGGAGGAAGCTTAATATTTTGAAGCAACGAAATTGTACAGGATCGTTGAAAAGGTCCGCTAAAAAGAAATATCGCATTTGCTATTTACAGTATTTTCAAGGAAAACTGCTAACAACTTTTCCGACTGTGCAATTAAAACTCGCGCATTAGATTAAACGGATGTTAACGGAGTCGATGGACTACTGTACTCATCTTCAGGCTCCCATTTTAATCTAGGACGTACTGTCTGCACTCCAAAATCGGTACCGGAATAAGAATCGAAAAAAAATTGGCATAACACGGGGTAGCGCAGCTGTAGGAGGCAGGGAACAAATTATTACACGAATATGCAAATAATACCTTTTCCTTGCATATGTGTACCTTCTGCCAATTTAGTTGCAAGACCGTGTCATCGAGTCGGAACAATAGAAGAAGAAAAGTTTTTCTTAATATCACTTCAATAAAATAATCAGTCTGAAACGAAGATCAACAAGTTCGATTAAAAAGGTAGAGTTGTAAATGTAAAAAAAGAATGCAAGAAAACGAAACGTGTACATTAATAGCACTGTGTTTACGTCAAACTCCGTAAAATGCGTAATTACGTCGTAATTCGATCAGAAAGAGGATATGAGTTATAGGAAAAATAAAAAATTTATAAGTTGTAAAGGCTTAATATTTTATTAAACAAGAATAAAATCTTAATTAAAACATAATTTTCGTGGGTTTCCGGCAAATTGCCCATGATTACGCGCCTATGAATACTCATCATGGCCAGTTGATTAAAAAGTTTCAAGGCTCTAGGGCGGGGGGGGGGGCTGCCCTCCCCCCGCTGGCAACGCCCATGGTTTACGTTATGAAGCTGCTTTCCGTGATTTTACCTTTTTTGCTAAAATACCTATTATAGTCAATGCTTCATTTCTAAAAATCATATTGCTTTCATCACTGCAATCATCTCTCTTGTTTACTATTTTTTCTTAACCTAATTTCGTTACATCATTCACTTATTCTGTAAACTACTTAACCGCTTGCTTCCGAATGTAAGTTTAATTCTTTTTTTTTTTTTTAAATTTATGCGAGCGGATTCTTTCTTTACCTCTGAGAAACGCGTTTATTACCGTCCGACAAAAAAAAGTTTTCACTAGCAACTGCAGATTCTCGGTCTTTCCATAATCCGCGTCTACGCGATGTAATAAACAGTTCCGTTTGAGACTTAAGGAGACACAGCCATCATTTTAAAACTATAACATATAAAATCAACAACCGACACATACTCCTTTTTACCGGACGCGCATAAAATAATCCGTTGTAAATCGGTTGCGAGTTGGAATCTCCTATAATTACAAAAATTTAAAAGAACATGTTCTCCGACCATATGCCCGTTTTGTTCTACGTCTTCCAACCTCTCCATAGAGCATTTTTTTAAAATTATTTTATAAATCGGAACAGCGAACAGTTAGACAAAGATTTAAGAATATAAACAATAGTTGCAAATTCTGTTGCAGGATTCTTTATTTCCGTGTAAAATTTAAAAAAAAAGAAAAAATAACGCTTCATTATTATTATTATTTTTTTTATATCTTCGAGTTGTGTACAGCGGTTTAGGAACACTGATCCCTCTCATAGAGGTTTATTTTCCCGTTTTCTTCCAAAACTTCTCTGTCGAGTATTCTGTTAAAATTAATTTATTACTACGATCGAAAACGGCAGTAGTTGGAAAAGGATTTAAAATTTAAATGTGAATAATATTTCCAATATAACGCTTATTAAAAATTCTATCGCGGGAATTCTTATTTCTCTATAAATAGAAAACACATCTTTTCGCGAATACAGTATCTAGGCCAGGAAAGTGGCTTGTATGTTTGAATCCTATCGTAGAGGTTTAATATCTGAGTATAACCTTAAAAAGAGATGAGACGGAAGGCGATGTTCTTACTTGCGCCGGAAATTAATAAAATGTTATCTAGAGCTTAATATTTACTATAGTAACCATTTCATTTAAAATATTTATCATAATAATCATTTTATTCAAGTTTTTTTTTTTTTCTTTTTTTTGATTTCATCTGGTGTATGAAATCTTTTTATTTTCTCCACTTGCTAAATCACACTAGAAACCTAAAAATTATACACACTAAAACCTTCTGCAGAAATCAGTCTATCCACTGATGAAAACCAAAAAACAAAATCGGCTTTTGTAGTTCTTAAGATTAGCGCGTACAGATACACAAGTAGACAAATTTTCCGACTTACATTTACATATATATGTATAGATAGATCTAACTACGTATACAGACAGACAACGGATTTATATTATTTATGTGAAACAAACTTATTTTTTAACGGGGGGGGGGGGGGCGCTTAAATACTACTAATAATAAATATCGATTTTAAATGTAAAAGAGGGCCAAAAAACTAATAATTGCAAGTGGAAATGCCGAAACAGAAACAAAAAAGGAATGAGACAAGAAAAAAACAAAGTTAATATCCAAAAACGTAGGAATGTTCTTCCTCTTTGCGACAATCAAAAATTTGGATCGTAAATGCAATGGAACAAAAGCAACAGGAATTTTTTGAAACTTGTACTGTAGAAGAGTACAAAAAATTCTGCGGAATAATACGATTCCAAAAAAATGGTGGCGGTGGGGGGGGCTCAAAAAAAAAATTAATGAATGATATACTGTTCAATGAAGAATATAGAACGTAACGGCGATGTAACTGGATTGGGTACATATTAAGAAGCAACTGAGATTTTTAACTCAAATAATAAAAATAGTACGGTGAATGGTGTTGTCAGTGGGGGAAAGATTGTGACAAAAATACATCTCACAGGTCGTTGAAGTTAGTAAAATATTAATGAACGGAAAAATTATTAAATGCCTTTTATCTATCGTTCAAAATGTGGTGACCTACAACGCGATGATGATGTAGGAGAAAACGTCTAGGGCTGGTTGCACATCAAAACAGGTCAAGTCAAATCAGTCGAGTCGGGCTAATTTAACTGTATTTGATTAAAAATACTATGGAAACAAATGTAGCCCCCAAATAACATTTCCCGCTAAATCTGTCAAATCAGATTAGTTCGATTTATCAATTTCGATACGTTGAATTTTTCAAACATTTGTGATCTATAAAGTGCCTACGATTTCACGTTTTTATAAGACTTGACACATTACTCTTCTGCGTGTTAATATTTACTGTTTATTTATTATTTTATGAAAATACATTTTTCACCACCATTATCGAGCAATAAAAATAAATTTTATAATTTCTTACTATTTCTGTATTCAAAATTTAAAAAAAATTGAAACGCAAACTAGAGGCAAGCAATTTCGCGAAAGAATACTAAACAATTTTTCTAAAGTAAATACATACACTATTTAATCAAAATTGCTATCTACAATACTCGCGCCGAATCACTTCTCGAGATTTTTTGAACTTTTCGTCAACTTTGAAAGTTTCGTTAAGAAAATTTGAATACGGTTCTGTTCCCGACAAATAGCGATCTTTCCATAGACATATCACACGCCCGGAAGAAAAAAATATTTTTTTTTTTAAAAAAAATTCGAGTTTTCAGCGTTTCGCGGGCCTAATTTTAAAGTTGGAAACCCGGATGTTCCAAATTAGAGAAATGTACGGAGATGGGCATAATTTTAATCTTGTTCAAAATTTTTAGCTTTAATACTCGCGGCGCTAAGGCGGGAACACGTAATTTTTCGGGCTTTTTTGAACTTTTCACCAACTTTGAAAGTTCCGTTAAGGAAATGAAATATACACGGTTTCGTTCCCGACGTTTTTGGCGCCGCGAGGGTCTAAATATAAACTTGTAAGCTCGGCTATAGTTTTCATATAAAGCGGTCCTTTATGAGAATACATTAGAGATGTGTTTTGCTCAAGTTTTTTACTCAGGCTATTACTTACGTGAACATGCTCCATTTTGCTGTTTTTGGGCCCGGGAAGGGGGGAGGGTCTATATAATTTTTTAATCAGAATTTTCTGATTTTATTAAAGAGCTTCTGCGTTTTGTTTTATATTTTGAATTTCACTTTTAAAGGTTTATCTGGTGATAAGTTGTGAATTTTTTAACGGTGATTTTTGAGGATGTTTTAAATTCCGTATTATATATTCGTTAAAGTTTTTTTTTGCTTTTTGCTGCTCAGGGTAATCGGTTAGTTTGAGAAGTTATAGATTTTCTTAAAGAGAATTTTAATTGTAATTTATGATCCAATTTTGAAGTTTATTAGTCAAACCGTTCGAGAGTTATTGATTATTGATATTTTTGTCGTTTCTGGGCCATTTTATTAGGATTCCGTAACTAATATGTACGAAATCTCAAAAACAATGCTCAATTAATACCTGACGCAAATGAAAAATCATAGAAAAATGCAAAGAAAGAACTAACAACTAGGGGAAAAAATAGTTTTACTATATTTTTAAAATTTTTAATGGTTTTTCATTTTTTTTTCAATTTTCTTCAGTTAGTTTTGTACGCTTTAAGAAATTAAATAAACATTTACGGGAAAAAAACGACTACATATTGCACCTTTTCCAACACACTTTACACTTTCAGGTATCGAAATCTGTCTTTAACCCAAAAACTATATTTTCACACCACATAGGGGTGGTCTTCTCCTTTTTTTCGCCGAACGTCACACATATATGTAATTTACGCTGAAATTACGTTGTTTCAGTTTTTAAGTTGTGTAAAGATAATCCGAGATGAATAAATTCATTAAATGTATAATTATTGTGTTTAACTTTTCCCTGTAGAGTTTATTAATAATATTGACGAGTCTTATTGTGGATTATCCTCTTCTTTTTACCTTTTATTTTACCTAAGGAGAGAAAATTAACTTATCCGAAATTAATTCCGTTAAAAAAAATTATTTTGACCTCGGACTAATATCTCTAGAGGTTATAGTCTAAACACGTAATACTCGTAAATACGTAACAACGCAATAACGAAACAAAAAGTTGAACAGTATAAAATTGTATTTAAAAAATTAATTTTAAAATGTGGCCTGCACTTTAAGCTATAGTGATATACTCTTTGTCGAGCTGCCAAGATTTCCCATTTATCCGATACACATTCTTTTAAATACTTAAGTAATAATTTTAAAAAACCGACAAATTGTTTTTTTTTTTTTTGTTTATAATGCCGCGTTTCTTCATTATTTTTCGTTTAATGCTAATTTTAAAAATCCTAAAAAGGCCCCGCTGGTTATAAAATTAGTCTTCTTCTTTTTCGTTTAGCTCGTAACTTTCTGCAAAATGATCGATATTCGACGACAAAAAAATTCCTAACCAGTGGGAGGATCGTCAGTCGCTTTTAGCTTCATACTTATAATTTATTCGCGGCTGCATAAAACACCGCTTGATTTATAAGATCCGCGAACAAATTACATTTCTAAGCGAAATCTCGGCAAACAAAATTATAGTAGTATATTAATGTTATATTTGCAAAACTGTTCAGTTGAGAAGCTGTCAAAATCGCTTGCTGGTACATTTGCTTCTTAATAGTTATTGTACGACACACATAAGTACGTTCATCGGAACTGCTTTAATTTAAATTTATAGAAGTTGTAACAGAAATTGCTATGTCATCTGTACCGAAAACGGAAGGAAAAACGAAAAAAAAAACCATTATTTTGCGGAGAATGACATAGTTAATTGAAACTGATTATTGCCCATATACGGATATACGGCAAGACTCGGGAGGTATCCCCATGGTGATTTTCGAAGAATCGAGTTGTGTAATGTATATATATGCGTAAGCCTTGAGAACGTTCGGCATGTGCAGTTGATAAAATAATAATAATAATAATAATAATAATAATAATAATAATAATTGTACATTAAAACGACGATTATAGTATCTTAATGCCGACTAATTTCGGTTATTTAAAACTATAATAATCACGATTGCGGTTTTAAACCTACCGAAATTAATCAGCGTATTTCAATATTATAACGTAGTACATGTATTATCACTTTATTTGGAAAACTACTAGTTGTGGAACATTTTTTATCTACTACCCTATGAATTAAAAACTAAAGCGTGTAATATTTGGTTGCAAAAAAAATAAAAATAAAAAAATAAAAAAATAAAAAAAATTATACATATACGATAATATTTAAGAAGCTTAGAACGAAAGTGACTACTATGCCGCCACGAAACATGAATATATTATTTTACAATCGTGTCTTAAAGGTACGAATAAAAAAATGAACTATTCGCCCTTGTTGTGAATAAATCACTCGTATTTTTACCGTTACAAAACACATGTTTTATCACCGATAATATGTTCTGAAATAAGTTATGTTTTACTCTTATCTATACATTTTTTTTTTTTTAATATACCGAATGTTTTCAAAAATACACACACCAAAGTCGAAACATAAAAGTTTTTGTAGGCCCCCAAAATTTCTAAATCCACTAATGTACGGTCTGTGTCAAAATTATAATAAATCTATTTCAAATATGAACAAATTTAGGGCTTGCAGTTTTCATAGTAGAAATCCAGAGATTAAGCGGAGTAGTTCAATTGAACGTCTAATCGCAAATAAGCATATGATACGAAAAACAAGATGGAGAAAACGTGCGAGATGTGCTTGAAAAATAGCGGAAATTTTCATTTCTACATCAATGTTATTATCCTCTTCAAAAAAGTTACATTTTCAATCTCCAAAACACGTCTAGAACTCGCTTTAGCTTTTAACTCTTTGGGCTTTTAATCTCATCTTTGCTTCGAAAACTACGGCCCTTTAAGGATCTCTTGATTTTCGTGGGACGAAATAAAATCGAGCATTTAACGGTGAATACAGAGAATGGGGGGGGGGCATCGTAGTGTTGAGTTTGGCCAAAAATGCACGAACAAGCAATGGCGTACGAATTGTATTGCACAAATCTGGGCGTTTTTTTCGGATTGCTTCACGCAAACAGTGTTGAACTTGTAGACAGTGCTCTTTATTTTGACCTCGCGGCAAGAACTCGTACGGTATGCCGTTAAAATTGAAGAACAAACGAGAATTTCACATTCGAGACCGGACTTTAGATTTCCTTCCCTAGAGTGATGGAGGTTTAATTTCAAATGTTTTTCATTACCTGTTACGATACGTTTCGGTAGTTCGGCATCTAATTGCTTACTTTATCTAGCGACTGCTGCGAGATTCCTCTTCGCCGCTGTTTTTGTTCGAAGTTCAACAATTTCGCAACAAATTTTGCTAACGCACGTTTCGAAACACCCGAAGAAACTTCATGGCATGCCAGGCTGATTCAGCGATCGTTCATAATCAATTCTTTCACTCCTTTTCCACGTTTTTATCGGTTCGCGATGTGCTGCAACGTTCAAGGCGCTCGTCATCTTCAACGTCTTCACGGCACCAGCTTGGAAAAGCTTGTATTACCCGTAAATCCTTGTTCTACTCATGGCAGACTCGGCCGAAAAAAAAATATTAAACATTTCTAAAACATAGCTGTTGTTATTCCATTATTCTTACAGCAAAATTTAATGCAAGTTTCAACAAGTAAAAAATCACGGATCGTAAACAAATGTAACACACTTCCTTTTTTGGACAACTGACTAAATATCTGACAACCATTGCACTGAATCGGACATGTTTATCAACATGAGAAAAAAAAAAAAAAAAGAAAAAGATACGAATCCCAATAATGATGAATTAAAAAATTAACCGCTATTTTTTTTTTTTTTTTTTTTTGAACACACCTCGTACGTTCTGTGTTGCGAAGGACAACGCCAAGTAAAAAAAATGAAACAGCAAATTTGTTGATAGTATATTCGGACGCGGCAAAAAAAGAAATTCGCTTAATCTGACTCTTCGATAAATTTTATCGTATAATAACCAAAAAAAACTTCTTTCCTTCGTATGCGTTTCGAGGAGTTTAATAATATACTTGGATAGAAATATCGTTACTTTTTGTAATAGTGGTCTTCCGACTATGTACGATGTGCACAGATATGCGCGAATTTAATACGTACTTAGATTATTCATTTAAACGAAACTTTTTTAATATTATGCATACCTAAAAGCCGAATTAACGCATAAACAACAACAATAAATACATTTATTTCTTCACATTATGTACAGTTTTTTTTTATTTATTTTTTTTTTTCTTGTTAAAACTAAAGCGAAAATGTTTCTTAAATATAGATATAGTTTACAGATTACGGGCGAAATAGTTCTTATCGACATTATTTCGAAAATACGTACATTTTGTAATTTTTGACAGATTATATACATAATACGGCTACACTATAGTTTACAGAACGACTTAGGCGTGAGGAAAGACTTTGGAAAAGGCTTAAAATGTTTTTAAATATCTGAGATCAAAATAATAAACGGAGAGTATGGTTTCTCCGTAGAAAACTATTCTTATTTGTTAATTACGAAAAAAGGAGAAGAACAATAAACGGAATGTACTTACGCACGCTAATTACAATGTAATGCCGCCTGTATAAATAAACTAAGATTAACAACGTGATTATTTCCAATTAGAATTAATTCTATTCGAATGAGCAATTGGAATTTTCGCTGATGATTTAAACAATTACGAGACTGTATAAAAAAGTATTTCTAATATTTACCTTGATAAATAAATTCTAGGTCCTGATTAGTCTTTCCGTAAATGAAATTAAAAATTAACGCAAAAAATAGAAGAAAAATAATAATAATAATAATTTAAACCCCTCAATTAGGAAAGATTAAAACAAACACGACAGTTAAAATGCGACATTAAAAATATTATTACTATTATTATTATTATTATTGGCTTTATATCAGAGATCACGTAAAGTGAAAGAATTTTTTTCTAAACTTATTATACACCGTACCCGATGTAACTGATCGTAGTTGTTTAAATGCTCAATGGAAGAATGAAAGCGCATATATAAATATAGGACCCTGAACAGTGCCCAAAAACGAGTGCGACTGTTTTTAAATTCGATGTGTAAACGAAATGGTCACAAATATAATAAAAACGTTGCCATCAAAATTACATCCAAAACCGGCACGTACTCACATGATGCCAGTAGAACCGGTTGAGGAGGACAGACTGTTCAGTTCCAATATGTACTTGTCATTGGCCGAGCTAGTAGCGTTGATGTCCGGCGGCTTTGGAAACATCGCTTCGTAATTTTTCAGCTTTTCCTTCAACACTTTCGCTTCTGACTGACTATTGTTCAGTTCGGTAAGTAGTTGACCGACTAACTTTCGCAGTTGCGTATTCAGCGTGTGCAGTTCTTCGATAACTACCGAATCGTCCTTGGCGAGCTTCGTGCTGCAGTACGACGGTGAGCCAACGTCCGACGGTGAGCCAACGTCCGACGGTAACAGGTCCGCACTTGCCATATCCGACGATTTTTTCTCCCTCACCAGTACGTTCAATAAGGAATCAACCGTTTCGATATGCCTGTAACGGGAGATGCGACGTGAGCAAATTTAAACGACATTTCGGATATGAATAAATAAAAGTATATATTATTTTAAAACTATTTCACCGTTGTGTTTATAATTTTTTTTTTCCCGTGAATTTTTGTAATCCAGCAATCCCTTTCGAATGGTCAAATTTAATTATTCGAGATGAAATGTAAAAAGCCGGTCGCATATCTCGCGACATCCAAGCAATAAGAAACGATATAAGTAAACGGCGCATTATCAACACCTTTCTAACAATTAGCGTACTTGCAGCAGCAGCAGCAGCAGCACTTTCAGATCCGATTCCCCGTTGCCGGCGGAAATTTATAACCTTTTCGTATTTGCCCATCGTTCATCTGTCTTACGCTGCAATTAGCGGTTTTTCCACTGACAGTGCCCCATATTCTCGGTTTACATTTTTATCCGGAACTCAACGTCATTTCGTCAGCTTTGGATTTACGATTTAGAAGAACGCGTAATTTTCTTCTCCGATTCTTGTAGTCCATTTTCGACTGCTCACCTTAATCGCAAGCCCTTTTTCCGAATTTCAAAACAGTACTATTGCCGTCTCGTCAGGGGAAAACTTGTGTTCCCGTGTAGCGACAGCGGTGCCGAAAATTGCTAATTATCGAAAAAAAAAAATCGTAATTTACGTGCAAATAATAAAGGAATATTCGTGCGACATTAGTAATAATGAAAATAATAATTTTCTATAATACAACAATTTTAGTAAATCGGGGAGAGGGCTTAGAACGTTAGATTACTCGCAATTCGTCCCTCTTCCAATGTATTATATGTAGTCACTTTAAAATCAAATTGATCGTCGGATGGAGCTGCCAGAAGTAAAGAAAAGCAACTGACCCGAGTGCACACCGTACGAATCTGTTCAATTTCGCGGTTAACTTAAAAAAAGATTCGCTTTACTTACATTACTAATAGAAACAATGTCGTAGTAGCCCCGGGTATTCAGATCGCTCAAAATTAAATAAACAACAAGAAAAACTACGAGAGCTATCCGGAAAGTAGTACTTGTTTGCGCCATGCGCAGCGCTGGCGAGTAGAGGAGCGATCGGACACAAGTACTAACACGTTCAGTTGTATTTCAGCTGTCTGTGTGCAAAGTTACGTCTTGCTGATACATAACTGTGTTGATTCCGCGGGTGTTTATATAATAATGTTCAAGCAAATAGAGAACGCCGCCAGTTGTAAAGTTTTTCGGAGTAGATTTCTCGACGCAAGAAATTTGCGACATTCATCGTCAGTTGAAGAAGGTGTATGGAGACAATGTTATGGATGAGTCTCTCACCTGTTCGGCGCTGGTGTCGTAATTTTAACTTGAGAAGAGCGAACACACCATGATGACGGCGTCAGTGGTGCAGCCATACGCGTAGCTTTGTGTTGTTCATCAGTAAGCATGAGAAGAACCCTAGCTCGCACAAATTTTCGAATAATACAACTGGTCTTTAACAGTTTCACGAATAACTCTGTTCGTAAAACATTACGGAAATGTTCACAGCGATCTCATCAATTGTAACGCGCCGATGGTTCTTCACGAATTCGTTCATTGAACAACTCAGCAGTTCGTCCGTAATGACTGACGGGCGTTAAACACGCTCGTCATCATAGTCTTCTCAAGTTGAAATTATGACATCAGCGCCGAACAGCTGAGGGACTCATCCACATAACATTGTCCCCATACACCTGCTCCAATTGACGATGAATGCCGCAAGGTCGCACATTTCTTGCGTCGAGAAATCTACTCCGAAAAACTTTACAACTGGCGGCGTTCTCTATTTTCTCGAACATTATTATATAAACACCCGCAGAATCAACACAGTTATATATCAGCAAGACGTAACTTTGCACACAGACAGCTGAAATACAACTGAACGTGTTAGTACTTGTCCGGCGGCTCCTCTGCACGCCAGCGCTCCACACGACGCAAACGGGAACTACCTTCTGGATGGTCCCCGTAGATCAGTAATTTTTAAAGAACTAAACAAATGCACACTTATTATCTTTTTAACTGAGATTTCTAGATCAGCGGCTACAGAACGTTCAACGGACCCCAGCAGTGGAGTGCCGGAAATTCCGACGATTCCCTCGAGGACTCTACCCAAAAAGTTGTCTTTTGTTTCAGTTAATAATTTCTGAAATTATATGCAATAATATTAGCGCCGTGTTTAATTATCTGTCTTTAATTATCGACTAAAACACGATCTCAATGAAGGCAACATGAAAGCCTAGCTGATATTATCCGAATACGGTTACGACAGCGCACTTTTACAAACCGGCGTGATTAGCTCCTCCACAAAACAGAAGCGGCAAGCACGAAGCCGGATTTGAAACTAGCGAAATTAAATGGAAATGAAAAAATACACGAACACTTGGAGGAAAAAACAACCGACATCTCGTTTCGCTTAAAAAAGTAAATAAACGAATAAATAAGAATAATTAGAAATAAAACAACCATACCCGTTCTTATAGGATTCTCTTTTTAGACGAATCGAATAAATTTTCTATAATTATATATTAGCGCGGTAAACGTATTTCTGACTTATATTTCTACGGAGAATTTTAATTTAGAACTGAATGCTTTTGTCTCGGAACAGTACACAACGGTGTAGTTCAGTTTTCTCTTCAACAACATCGTTCATTGTTCTATGTCTTAAAAGTGATCGATCGGGTTAAAATTTAGCTGTAACAGGCAACTTATCTTTACGGAAAGAGTAGGAAGCATTTGACAAAACGAGACACCATATTTTCGTCTGTTTTAGAGGGGAAAATTCGTTAGGAGCTGAATATTTCCAAGTTGCGAATAAATGCGATACGTACCATGGAAAGACTCGAATTTACCGAGTAGGGAGGTAATAAAAAATTATTGTTTACACTCAATCACAGGATATTTTTAATAGATAAAAAAAAAAAAGAAAAAAATCGTAAACGAATGAGCGCATATTGTCAGAAAAACATATATACCATTTCTACCAATACTTAACATTTTCCAAGAGGTTTTGAAAAAGAAAAAAAAAAACGAAATACATTCTTTGTCGCATATCCAAAAAGTGGGGAGAATTTTTGACTTGCTGCAAGGCGTAGTTGTATAAGATACTTCGTGTCATTTCTATAGACAAGCTGAATATTCGGTTACATCGCAAAACAGACTGAAAATAAAAAAAAGCATATACCTCTGTTGCTTAACGTTTATACTCCGTAATTTATAATGATAATTGTATTCTTGTAAGCAACTGCATGCAATTATCATCCAAAAAAAAAAAAAAAAAAAAAAAAACGTATTACACGGCAAGGCATCCGGTAAAATTTAAATCTGTAAAAAAATTACTTACGATTAAATCACCTTCTTATCGACTTTTCCCGAGTAGAATACATATAGATATATATACATACAAAGTAAGTCCCATATATCCTTGATACGAGTATCATGGATTGTGAAGTTAAGCTTTTTATAATGTACCAAGCCTAATGGACATTGGGGCCAGTTCGTTTTCTCACGGGATTCGCCTTTACTTTCCCACATTTCTCTCGTATAACCAATATTTAACTTAAAATTAGGTATATACATGGGAGCGACCTAGATCCGGAACGAGACAAGTCTCAATAACTTATGATACTTCTAATTCGGCAGCTAATCATCTTAAAGGCTACCACGCTATCTATATACATATATACGTATACACATACATGTGCAAAAATAAATTATTCAAGATGTGTTAGAAGTCAAATTTTCATTCGTTCTTGGTGAATTAAGGGTAAATGATTTGCTTTTTATTTTTTTGGACAATGAAAATAAGAATATTTTATACTTACGCAAAAGCATCGAAAATATTTAAAATAACCGCCCGAAGGGGAACCATTATTAAGAATAATTATCCATTTCTCCCGCATTTACTACCGGCAAATATATTCGAAATTTAAATATATATAGCATTAAGCCCAAAATTTGATCGATGCATTAAAATTAAAGTGAAAATATTAAAATAACCCGAAAACATTTCCGACGTAAACACATGCGGAATATATATATATATACATATATTCACGTTTATTTATGTCGGAAACTAGTGATGTTCTCCGGTTAATTTTAATACGTCGGTCTATTTTTGCCTATAATAACTTATTGTTGAAGAATAATTGCCCTCCAAACAGATGTGAATAACAGCTGTTCGATTTTTAAATGCAACGAAATAAGTCACAGAGTTACACTTTAACCGATATTTCTCCTGTATGATTACTAGGGGGCTTCGCCTCCTACTGGTTTCGATCAACAACTAACCAGCAGGTTCCTTCCATATCCACCTTGATCGTACCCCGCAGCACTTTTAATTATTAATATTAAAAATTTATATTCCTGCATACTATAAAGAACAGTACTCCAGTTAATTGTAATCTGCAGTAGAAATATGCAAATAGTCTCATACGATTATTTCTCTATAATTCTTAATTTTCATGTAATTCAACTTCCAAATAGTATGATTATCAGCTGACGCCGCTAAAGCGCAGCGCAAAAGTAGCGAACAGGGATTTTTTAATGATAATCGAGTGTTCTCAATATTTATTTATTTCCGCTTACCTAATTAACGTTGAAGTAATTTTCAAGTTTTTAAATAAAATATATAAGGGAAAAGACAAAAAACAATTAATTAAGCTAAAATTAAAAATTCGGACTTTTCCGTAAATCTGACAATCAAACTTTATTCTTATAAAATTACTCAAAACAATATAACAGTAAGGTTAAATTAATACAACAGACTCTTAATGGGCGTTGAGTTAGTTACACTTAAATTTTAGGCTACAGGATAGATTTATGAATAGTATTTGTGATTTTCTAGCGAATAAAAAATTTGTAACATATACCCGCACACAAAGAAAAATAACTTGCAAAATAAAATTAATATCGTATACACATATGTATATATATATATATTAGTGATGTTACCAATGTTCGCATTCGCATTCGCGTATGCGAATAATACGCATTATTTTTAACATTCGCATTCGCATCAAACGATGCGACTATTTTGCTAATGTGCAAGTCGCTACATATTCTTATGAATTTCTTATTTACAATTTCAACATGTTTGGATCCATGGTATAAGCATAAATTCTTTAATGATATTGTAAAGGACAGAGTAAATGCTGACGTTGTTGCACTCGCATTAAAACTGTCTAATCGAAATCGGGCTTCTTCAGCTTCAACGTCTGGTACTAAATGGCCGAGGGAATCAACAAATAATATCAATGAGCTTTCAACAAGTTCTGATTGTTCTGTTAAAAGTCTCATTAGCAAATCTAGCCGGAATTCTGGAGTCCTCGAGCGAAGACGAAGATTATAATCTAGGGCTAGTAGAGATATACAAAAACATGAAATTAAAGCACAATTGAAGGCATATCTCAAAGAAAAACGAGCCTCCCTCGATAAAAACCCTCTGGACTGATGGAAAACTAAATTGAAATACGACAAGTTGTCAGATCTTGCTCGCAAGTATCTCAGCGCTCCTCCAGCCAGGGTACCGAGTGAGCAATTATTTAGTGCAGCTGGCCTTATATACGAGCCACTCAGAGAAAAGGCAGCTAAATTACTATTTACAAAATATAATTTGCTACTTTTAAAATTCGATTATTAAAACAAAACTATATAATATATTGATTCTATAGAGTATATAGATCTTTTCTATGTTTCGAGTTATTAGTACTGTACCGTATTAATGTAATTAATTAATAAACATGATTAAATAAAATAATCTGTTCTAATGACTTTGCCAAACATTCGCATTTGAAACATTTGCATTCGCATTCGTGAATATCGAAAATATATAACATTCGTAACATCCCTAATATATATATATATATATATTTTTTTTTTAAAGTAAAATTTTCGACACGAACAGTATACCAACGACGATAGTAGTTACCAAAGAATTAGAATGAGAATTAGAAAAAAAAAAAAAAAAACGAACATTAAAATAGGCGAATAGAACTTTTACAGAAAAAAACATTTTTTTCGAGAAAGTTTGATGACTCTAATTTTTTACTTGTACCAAATAAATTGAAAAAATTTGTTTAAGCATACTCTTGGATGATACATTAATTAATCGGAAACTTACGGCAAAAGAAACAGCGATAAAAAAATTTTCAAACCATTTTTAAAAAATTCGGAACGCAGCAGAAACTTATCCTTCAATGTATAGAAAAAAACAAAAATAAATAAATATAATTGGTTCGAAAAATTGGATTTTATAAAAACGAACAGGGTGATTGTAAAAAATAAACTTCCCTTTCTGTTGTCAAATTCTATTAGGAAAATTTCCCTCGCAATAGGCGGGACACTAAGGCCCCGCTATATGCTCTTCTGAACACCGATCAATTCTCTTATTGTATTACAAGGGACACGGGGCCGCAGTGAAACGTGTTTATCGTTCCTAAAACTAATGCACACCATTTTGCAATTATGTAATTTTTTTTTTTTTTACGCGATCCCACCTCACGAATTGTAATAAAACAAATTATTTTACCTGTCATTAAGTACTGTAAATATTATTTTAGGTAAGGTTAAAGGATCATTTTGTAATATAACCGTGACAACGTATTTACTGATTATTCACGATTTTATCATTATTAACAACAAAATCAAAACTGCGTGCCGTATTTACTAGAAATGAGCGTACAGAGAGTTAAGACCGCCGCATATTGAACCCAGCCATCACAAACTCACATGCACAACCTACATCCAAGCGTTTTGCAAGTACCGCTCATGCCTACGTTTTTATATATAAGGCACGTGAAACATAAGAATAAATCAGAATTTTCAACAAATAAAAATTCTGAAATCCAATCCATGCAACACGAAAACTGTGTTCTTCGCACAGGCCACTCACGCGTTGTGGGCGCGGGCTGTAGGTAAACTTGGGTTCAATACGCGATACCCCATTTAAATACACAGTTTTTACAAAATAAAATCCGTGTAGGCTGGGTCCAATATGCGGCGAGTTTAATCTCCAAAATACGTCAACGCGTTTATAAACGTAATGTTTTAAAATCAAATGTATTTCTGAACGGCAAAATTATTTTAATTTTCTTCCTTTTTTTTTTTTTTTTGTATATATATATATAATCTAACGCCCGTTTTCGTTGTTGTGAGTATTCTAATGATCGAATAGCAGATTAATTATTAAAGGGAGTCGTCTGATTTGTGTTTTTTTCTTGTTTTTTAATTATTGTTACTTTAAAATTTGAAATGTAAAACACATACGTGAGAACTAAATAACCAAACAGTGAATATCAAAGTGGTACTTATTCAGTAAAATGTGTTTTCACAAAAACCAGATGAGAAAAAATAAATTGCTGACTAAAAACGTTGTACGTGGAAAAAAAACCCAGCGAACTGTCAGAATTAAAGAAAACCAGTAATTAAATGTAGAAATTTATACCATAATAATTACGAATCGCGTTAGAACACGTGTAAAAATTTAAAAATTTAAATGGTTACTGTGATATATTAAAAAAAAAAAAAAATTAAATCATATATTTAGAACTAGTAAAGACTATCAAATGGATAAATGGTAAAGGAATTGTTACCGAAACAACTTGATTTCCTCATCAATATAAACCGAAAGGCACCAACTTGAAGTACTTTAATTAAAAGTTCGTAAATCGAGATTTTCATTTTCATTTAGAATCTCTCGAATTATATACCTTTCGACTGTTCAGAAGCACTTGGAAAGGTATGCGAATTTTATGTTGAAGCACTAACAAAAAATATTCTCTTTAAAGAACGTGTTTCTCGACGAATAAGACGAACCAAGTAGAAATTTTCAAAAAATACATTAAATCACGTTATCGCATAATACGTTTATAAACGAAAATTGTAACAATTTAAACAGAATTAATAAAAAAAATTTAAAAAAAAAGGATTTTATATTCGTGTACAATAATATTCGGACAAATTAACAAAAAGGAAAAAAAAACGTAATAACTTCTTTTTTATATTTTATCTCTGCTTTTATATTAGTCTTTAACGTATAATTATACTTTTTTTATATATACATATATATATATTTAGAACTAATATTACACCATTCTTCCTTAAGTATCCGTTTCTGTTCATTTATGTAAAATTCTCTCGCGGGATCTGAATGGTCCCGAAATTTTCAATAGGACTGGAATTAGAACAATGTATGTTTGTGTGTGTATAGTGAGGAAGTGGAAAGCTTTTGTACAACTTCACAAGAGCTACAGACGTACACTGTAGTCTCTTAAACTATCATATTGATAGAACCTATAAAAATTTTTCAGCATCGCCCTTTTGCCTGATATGTCGACACATATACTGGAATTTATTTTTCGCACAATAAAGACTAATTCACGGCCCCCCCGAAAGCTGTCAAACATCTCCAAACTATAATATGTCCACCACCATGTTTTATAGTACGGCATAAATTACTTTTATTTAATAAAAACGGCGTCTTTCAAATCACATGATGTTTTCCGGTTTGTGAATTTAATGAATTGTTTATGAAGTATACTAGTAATTGTTGGAAAACTAGTCTTTCAAAACGTTTCTCAAGCCCCTTTTAGTGAAATAAATTCAATTCTATTTTCCAAATTGAACAACATCAGCGACTATGCGTTTACTGAGATCCATGTTCATATGCAACGCAAAGATATTAAATGCAACAATACCAAGCTCACAAGCACAGGAATATGCGTTGCACAGCGTGACCCATTGGTCAGTCCGAATATTTTTATAACGAGTTATATATGCATTTATCGCTGAATTTTTAAAATTTTCGAAAAACTATAACTATTTTCCTTTTACCCGTTGTACAAACAGCGATATTTCATTCAATTAAAAAAAAAAAAAAAAAAAAATCGTTGAGATTTATTCGTTTTTTATTTACAACTTCTTACTAATCCATAATTCATTAATTTTTCGTAAACAAAACATTGTACAGTGGAGGAATGGAAAAAACATTTCGTTCTACCGCGAGAAAAAACGTAGGAAGAATGGAAAAAAAATTAATAATTTTTTTCCGAAATTAATTGTATTTATTTTATGCGTATTCATTTAGTAAGCAACTTAAAATTGCACGAATTTTTTTTATTATTATCCCCCTCCTTCAATCCGTTAACCATACAGACGCTGATCGTTGGACAGAAATTTAGCAGACACTAGTAATCATAGAAATAACTCTGACAAAAACTGTTTGTAGTCGTACACTCAAAAAAACACAGAAAAGGTGTTTATTAATTTTTGTTAAATTGATTAAAAAAATTACTCTGTTCAGAAACAAAAATTATAAATCGCACCTTTGCACGATGGTACCAATAAAGAAAAGCAGAAGGAAAGACAGAAATCACCGTAAATGAAAATTAAAAAATGAGTCCGATTCTTTGAAATGGCATCTCGCATAGATACAAAGTGAGTAAATTTATCATTTTTTTATTTTTGTTTTTAACGACTAGACTTTTTAATGGCGATTCCAGAGAGAACGGCCTTCGAGGATTATAACAAAGATAAACGTAATATGCGTATGTAACGGGGAAAGTTAAGTTAAACCCGGCGGCCGTAGTTCGCATACTTATTGTCGTAGTGGCCAGATAATATCGTTACAACGGTTAGTGTGTGTCGGGTCACCTTCGAAATTCGAAAAAATCGCTGACGAATGAAGAAGAACTCTAAAAAACTATACACTGAAATATATTTACGATAAGTTAGTCGCTTTTGTTTTTTTTTTTTCCAGCGTTCAGAACGCTGATTTAAGTTCCGACAGTGCTTATTTGATCCGAACTCAGGCTAAGGCGGATAAAATTATATCTTCGCTACGTATTTCGACTAAGCCACGATTCGGTCAAGTCTATACGTATAATATGATGATAACGAAGCGGAAAATTTTTGGGACTGAAAAAGTTACATGGACGTAATTAAAATACTGCAATCGATAGTGTGAAACTGGTCAAAACGTTGAGCGAGGTTTGTGAAAGTAACTAATCGGGGCACGTGTTTGAAATTTCGTAAATATTTGGCTTCGGGGGAACATACGCACATTCGTAATACGAATTATCGTCCAATGGTAGACTCGAAAACTAAAGGAAACACGCGCGAAAATGCGTGTTTATCCTCGATTGATAAATGAAAGTAATTCTATCGGTATTCCGTCAATTTACGCGGACGCGTTATTTTTTCGGGCTGGCGACAACGGAAACCAAAATTCGAATAATCAATAATGCTATACACAAACAAAGAACTACCATCAGAAAGTAATATTTTTGTTTCAATGGCACTAATAAGCAATCACTGGTTTCTTCGCCCGTTTGGAATAACTTGTAATTAGTTTCTCAAAAAAGGGCAAGGTAAATAACTTGTTTCTATTTTTACTCTCCGATTTCGAGCCTAAATTTACGCGCATAAACCAATATTGTCCAATGCGCTTCACTACAGGACAGTCCTAATTATAATAAAGTAAAGTAAAGTAAGTCCATATCCTTGACAGGGCGTCGGGGATTGTGGAATTAAGCTTTTCATAATAGTACTAAGCCTAATGCATCTGATGAGAATAACGGGGCCAGTTCCTTTCCACTTGGGATCCGCCTTTACTTTCCCAGATTTCTCTGGTACCCAATTATTTCAGACTGGGTAAACCTGGGAGCGATTCCGATCTGGAACATTATAATAATGTGCCATAATTCGTGCCCATTATTTGTATCACATTATAGGGTATTGTAAACACCTTACTGAATATTCAAAACTTCTACGAGTCATTAGTATCGAAAAGTTATTTTTTCTATTATGACCATATCAATTTCGCTCTCACTTTTAATATTTTCTGCAAAATCACAGCTAGTTTCGAACATCAGAAAAAAGAATGACCAATTTAAAGTTAAAATAAATAAGATTTTAAATGTAGAATTAACAATACGACATCGTTAATTTGAAGAAAAAAAAGTTGTTTTTCATTGCGATGGTCAAACGGTAACATGTGTATTACAAGACGGAAATTGAATCATGAAGTGAAAAGGAATTATCGAATGTTACATTAAAAGTACCTTTAAATAATTTTGAACTAACGACAGTCGAAACTTATAATAAAACGAAAAGCTCTACTGTTTTTGATCTAACCCAATTACCGAATTCCAAGTTTACATTTTAAAATAAAAACATGACGCCGATAACTAATCTAAAGAAATTACTTTTTATCTTTGAATTTTATGTTTACGGGGCACAAAAATCATCGTATTTATTGAATTTCTCACCTTTTTCTTTTTTTTTTTTAGTACAACAACTCCTTCAGTAAAATGTTCTTTTCATATTTTTACAACATTCTATATAATTTTGATCAAATTAGTCGACTTTGCATTTACAGCTAACGTTTATTTCGACTTTGTGTCATTTAAACTGTTAATAGACTTTTACCGTAACATTTGGAAAAGCAAAATGTTATGAAATTATAACGCGGAACTTATCTTCTCGTAATAATTCGTGCTTCCATGATCAAAAGAATGCGTTGAACGAGCACATGTTGTACTTTTCAACATTTTACTAGGTTATAAGTAAGCTCTACACGTTCGTCGGGAGATTTTTTTTATTACTATTGAACGAATAGATCAATTTAAACTTAAATCGGTTACAGTTTTTAATAGCAATCATTTATCCGATACATTTAATATGAAAAAAAAATAAAATAAAATCTTTAACTGAACGTGTGTTTATCGATAAAAGATATGCAAAAAAATGAAGTTTAAAATAAGCGACAATGTACGTTTCAGTCGCGTTAACAGTCGAATTTCCTTTCTTACCACCTTAATAAAAATCTCTTTATTCAATTTTTGTTTTTAACGGTTTACTTTAAAATTGTTAACTGAGAAATAAATTAGGCAAATATATTTTTTTTAAAAAAATCTTTCTATTTGTAATAAGTTACATACAAAAACATATATATAGTTAACACAAATCGCGGAATTTAATAACGATTATAATAAAAAGTATAATAAACCACCAGTAAACGTAAACAAATTTTAAACATTTTTTAATACCTAAAAATAGTCCACTTCAGATTATTGTCCGGCTTTTCCGAGAGGCACGCTTGACTTTGTTCCAGAGCCATTTGCCTTTTACTTTGCTCCAATAATTCCTGATGCAATCGAAAATGTAAACTCTTTAACCTAAAAGTCGGATGAAAGCAGCGTATCAGCTTACTATAGGTAACGTAAAATATCGAGTTATGTAAAAGGTACAGCCCAATTACTAACCTTAAAATGCGTTTCTTATTTATATGAAAATCTTTTTGTAATTTTAACGACTGTAATATATTATTGAATGTTGTTATTGATATAGCTTCGTCGAAACTGTCAATTGCCTTTTGGTGACACTTTAGGGCCTCTGGAAAATTACACAATCGTTCGAATGACTCTGCTTCGCGTCCGTACTTATGGGCCTAGAATAGAAAACGTAAAATATTACTGATTAATTACCAGTTAATAAAACTACCATAATGATATAATATAATCGTGGGAAAATATAACTTACTAAATTTAACGGGTGTTTGTAATGTAAATCATCCATAGAATTCGCAACGAACGATGTAAATATCCCTTCACTTTTTAAACAGTATGTAATGCGACTTCGGAATATAAACAATGTTTACTTTCCGTGTGTAAATTTAATTAGCTTTTAACATTGATTTATAACGATTTTAAAATGAATATTAAATAGTGCAGAATATAATGTACATACAAATAAATGTATTTAATTTAATATCGTTTTTTTTTTTCTTTTTAATATACATTTGAATATATTTATAATAAAACATATTATTTCTAATGCTTACGCTTACTTAGTATTTAATTTTTTGCGATCCATTAATATTTTTTAAACTGTATCGGATTATTTTTATTTACTTTTTTTCCACGATAAAATTTGTTACACCAATGTTCACAGTAAAATCGGACGATATAATCGACTTTTCAACTGTTTCTTCACACACCGGTTCGAGATATGTGTATATCAATTTCACATAATAATGATAGAAAACGTAAAACGGGCGTTCTATCCGGGAGAAATTAAAGTTGTTTAGATGAAAATTGAATATCTGAACCGGCTTGCCGATAGAATGGAACATCCTTATGTAATTTTGTATTTTATTCGAAGTTATTTTATAGTATTCTTTCGCATGTTAAATTATTTTTCAATTTTTCCGACACTTCATTAAAGATGCTTTTCTGTTAAATAGCTTTCGACAATTCGTAATTTGGGTTGCTCGGATGAATCTAAAATAATGTTGGCATTTCAGTCTTACATAGAATTATGTAACGGTACGTATACTTTTTAGAATTTGTTATACACGCCATTGCGTTCATTTTACAGTCGGAAATGTCTTCCTAATGTGTAATTTAAAAAAATAAATAAATCCACCATTCGTAATTTCAAAAAGGTTTAATCTTTATTTGAAATTTAACACATACATGTAGAATACATTTAATTTTACACCACGTAGGATTTTCATTTTATTTCAAAATACGACCTAATGTATTTCAGTTTAATTTTTTGAAGTCGCACGTAAGTATTTTATTCAGCAATATAAACTGTACTAATGTTTGTTTTTAACATCTTCATGTATTATGTAAATTGAAATAGCGACGTGCTCGTTAACGTGTTTTTGGTCTGAATAATGAAACATTTCAGCTACACAAATCGGATTCAGTACGTATTCCTAATTTTTATTATTACGAAAATTATATCTTATATGAATTCACACTGCAATAAGACAAATTTACTTACGTATATCAATCTAATTATAATTTTATGAATTCTGTTAAAAATAAAAATTTATTAACGTTGTGACTTCTCCATTATACATAATAACTGCTAATTGTTTTCTATATATATAATGTTAATAGTAACGTAATGGTCAAGTGTCGTAACAGAAATGTAAGCTAAAAGTAAATGTTAGCGTATGGCTAAGACGGGTATATATATATATATATATATATATATATATATATATATATATATATATATATATATAATGTTCATTTAAAAAAGGTATGCGTATAAATTTTGTTTTAGATAGTTCTCTATCGGATGTTCAGTGTTTTTACTCTCGTATGTTGGACATCATTTACATTAAATGTAGAAGTGAAAATTCTTCTTTGCAAAAAATATATGTTCCTATTCCGGCAGAATTTCAAATTTCTCTATCGTGGATTTCGGATATTCAAGAGCAAACATTTTCTGACGATACTGAAAAAAGGTCTGAAATTTACTTATACTTTCTTTTGTAATTTTCGAGTAATGCATGAAACTACTAATAGTGTAACATGTCGTAAACGTTAATGTTTTGATTGCTGCAGAAGACCATTCGCGAAAAATGTGTATGTACATTAAAAATCCTTGTAATAATTACATATGCCACTTATATGCTGTGTCAGAATATTTTTGCATTTCTTTCGTTTAACGCGCAGTGCAATAATTAGGCTACAAATCGTAGGATATACTTTTGTTTTTGTTTTGTTTCACTGTTCTAATTTACATTATTTCAGCGTGATATTGTTGATTCGAGACCGAGATTCGAACTGTGTTCATTACAATTTAACGCCCGGATTAATTCCACCGCTATCGGTAAATTGTAGTAGAAAAAGGAAACGTTCAAATGAATATATAGGGAAAGACGCGTGAAATCTTGAAAATCGATGCGTTTTTGATTCCTTCGAAATATTATATGCTTTGTTACGAGTATTCGAAGACGTCGTGCCAGTTACCAAAAAGCATACGGATGAACATTGGACCAGCTTATTTACTACGTCTAAAAATTAAAATGAGGTAAATGAAGCGTATCTACGTAGACATATCGCTATAACGTTACGTCTGTTCTATGGTTTTACCTTTAACTATTTTCTAAACGTTATTTACACCTGTATCGTCATCTTTTTGGGAAATTTAAAATATCGTAATGAGAGCTTTATCGAAAATTAAGTTATTTCATTTCTGCGCTATACAAAAAAATAAAATTAAAGTCGAGTAAAAAAAAATGAATAAACGACTATGCGTACAAATGGAAAAATTACCGGTATTATTTAGTACACGGCTGATGATAACATGTATATAAAAGCGGTTGCGATAGCAGATTTATTATAGATCCTTGAAAATTTGCATGCTACCACATTACGGATAACGACAAATTAGTGAAATAAATTTAAAATTTTGTTTTTGAAGTATTCAACTGGCTTACATAAATTACTCGATTGATGCTTACATATTCATTTATACGGTATTTATTGGGTTAAAGAATAAATTCGTTATTATTGCATTCGTCTTATGATCTCTGTGTGAAATTCGTTAAGATATTAATATCGTCCACATTTATTTAAATATTACTGCTACAGATTACTGTTTTGAAGAACGTTTTTAAATTAAAACAAATAAAAAACTAGTGTAGTTTTAGTTCATAGTGCACATTATTATCTATTAATATACAATGCAGAGTGAGAAATTAATAATATGTGCACAAAATAGAACAAATAAAAATTACGTTATTTTTATTTCTTCAACTAAATGCCATTAAAGATGTACGTTTTTTAATGTTCAATGTAAGTTAAATTATCTTTGATACGGATTTAGTTAAATTCGTTACTAGACAATTATAAATATAAAAAGTAAAACTTTTCCGTGTAATTGTTTATAGTTATCATTTTTCAAAAACATCACCATTTTTTGTCTTAGCATTATTAGCATATAAATTGACGAAATTCTCTAGTTACTTTTTTAATTATTCTTCTATCAGCAAGTATTATTTAATTGATAACTTTGTTACTTTGTTATATATATATATATATATATATATATATATACTGAATAGGAAATTTAATATTCACATCCGCGCGTTTTGTAGTTGTCGATGATGAACTTATCACAATATAATTATTCAAGATAAGTCTAATTATATTTTATTTTGTTTTCGTTTATATTGTCTGTTATTTATTCATGTGTTCCATATAAGCCTTTTTTTATTTTTGTTTTTCTGTTTTTAAAACTTAATTGTTGTCTAATTTCGTAAATTCGATGTATATATTCTTAATCATTAGTATTGATTACAGAATTTATTTTGTATATGTTTTGTATATGTTTCTGTATATACATCTCTTTTTTTTACAATGTTTCTATTTTTAATTTGTCCAAGTCTAAATAATGAGGTGCACGTTGCTTGTTCTGTTTTCGGTGTTTACAGAAAATATTAATTTTTGATGTTTCCACATGACTATGATAACGAACCATGTAATAACTGTAGAAAAAAATTTCTATCAGTATTATCGTAATGAAATTAAAGTTTCTCTAATAACATACACCTTTATTAATTTTTTAATCGATGTGTATGCAATAATTCTCTTGCGTTTAAACGCTGAAATAATCATCTGTTTAAATATTCTTAAATGTCGCAGTTTAATAATTGGAAGATCTATGTAAATTCACTATATTAATTTTATTGAAAGTTTTCAGATAAACATATTTTCGTTCATGTAATTTAATTCTAAAAACTGATATAGCTTAACATTTACCGAGAAACTGTGTACTAAGAATAATTAATTTGTTTTTTTTTTTCTTCTTGTAAGTGAAATTGTATATTTGAAACATTGGAACAATAAAATACATTTTTGTCTTTCTCTTTTGTTGGTACAGTATTACTAGTATCGTTCACTACATTTTACGGGCAGCTACTTTGACAGTTTAATCAAAGTTCAAACAAAATTCTATAGAATAATTACACGTGTGTAATTAATTGAAATTATAATTTTGATATGGTAAATAATTGTTTTCCTTATAAAATTGAATTTTAAACATTTTTTGCGTATATATAAACAGTTTTTATAAAGCGAATTTAAATTTTAAATCATTTTTATTTTTCAGATATATTTAGTAATGTGTTACTTTTAAATTAGTGTTTATTTAATATTACTAGAACAGGTATTAAGGAATACGAATTGTGATATTATCGTAGTATAACGTATGATATATTTCTAAAATTGACTGATTAACGTGTGTTTTTCTATTTTCGATTTCTTTGAAGTTTTTTTAACGTAAAACAAGAAATCATACCTGAAAGATAATTAATATTTAACATTCGTTTTACGCCCGCAAACTGATAAATTTTAAAATTGTAAAAATTAATTTATTTACAAAAGTTACATTAATAATAATAATAAACGAAAACAAATGTATTTAAAAGTATCTTATAATTAATCTGAATTTTTCCTCGTATCGGATGTTGATCGAGACAGTCTTTCACAGTGGAAAGCTTAATAAAATAATAAATTTACAATTGTTAACGGTTTATTATTAGATAATTTAATATTCTGCTATTCGGGAGAGAACATTTAAGATTTTCGGAAGCCTTATCTTCTGCCACTTCATGACATAAAATTGATTTGCACTTTTTCCATTCTAATGATTTCGTTCTCTGCTTTTAAAATTATGGAATTGAAACTACCCTTTTATTTTATCAGTTTAATTAAATTTATTTAATAAAGTATGAGAACAAAAGTTAAATAGGTATTTAACTAAATAATAGTAGGTAACATATTTTTCAACATTTGAAATGTATGCTTTCTATATATATTTATATATATATATATACCTTGTTTTTTTGCTTTCTAAGAATAACTTAAAATAATTATTTCTATATTAGAAATTGAAATATATAAATGAAACATTATTAAATTATTAGAAATTTTAGTAAAAAAAACCGCACTTACAATAGCGGTATAATTTTTTGTTTTCATTAAATACGTTCTTAATTACTACATGAAATTGTTTAATAATTAAGTGTGCAAATTTTTAAATTTCTCGTTGTAAATATAATTGAATTTTTGGTTTTGAATTAGTGTTTCGAATGTTCCGAATGTATCAGTGTACACTGTTTCGGAACACTATATATATATATATATATATATATATATATATATACATAGAATTTAAGTTACGAATGTCCGAATACGACAATGTAACGCAGGTTTCCCAATAATAGTATACAGTGTAATTTGATTAATTCGATGAAATTTCACTATTTAAACGTATAATTTGCAATATAGCAGATAATAATGTAATATAATGATAAAATTATAAACGAATAATTAAATTTTAGAAATAATTTTGGATACAACCTTTCGTGGGCAGTGCAATACAAAATATATGACTATTACTAACTACTGAACGCGGTTTGACTGATGGAAAACGTTTCGGTTAAAAATTTAATTTGTATTATAATGTTTAGAAACGGTAAAATCAATTTTTTTCCCGCAGTTAGTCTTTACTCACGAATGAGAAATTTAATCATCTCATTCGTATTCGTTTTTAGTGTATAAGCTTTTCACTTTTGTTTATATTTGCACCGAACCGTTTCCTTTTAAAGAATGTTGCTGGAAAAACGATTTTCGGTCTGAAACCAACCTTCAAAAACGCAACATCATTGCTTAGTTCTTTTTTCCAAGTTCGTTGTGATCGTAATATCTTCTTTTATTGTCTCTCTATTTTGTCTAACGGTATTTGTTCTTTTTAAAAGCTGAGAAATAAAAGAACGAGAAGAACCGAAAAGAACTGTGAACCGGATTTTTAAAGAACTGTAGTTCTTTTTCAGAATCAGTTCTTGAAGAACCGTGACAGTTCCTGAACCACCCTTCACTACTCCGTATTAACAGAAGCAGGTAATGAATATAAACACGTTGCTTTTAATATTTAGCGTATTTTACAAAGGCAATTTTCTATTTGAAAATTTTCTTTTATAAAATATTTTATATAGTGGTGCACCTCGAAATTTTACTAAAAAAGTATTTTCTCTATTTGGAAGCGAAAATAATCCAGTTACGTATATCATGAACAACAAACGTTTGTAATTACAATTCGTTCATCGATAAAGGAGAAAGATAAAATAGTGAAACGTATAATAGTACGCTTTAAAAAGACACCTGTTATTAGAATTTGATTAAGATTTTTTTTTTTAGCAGCCTGCGTATTTTCACACGTCATATTTAACCACAGTAGCTATTATAACGTACGGAAAATCAGTTTATGCTGAAAACCGTAGATTGTTGTTATAGGTGTACAACACAGAAATTGTAGATGAATGGGTGAGTAGAACTATTAATGCTGTGTCTTTTGTGAGGCAAGACAGTCTTTTGTGCACTTTTTTTTACACATCTGATGCTGAGTAGAATACGATGGAGTAGTTAATTGCGTATTATAAATTGGCGACAAAGTAATAATTTGCTGAAACGGAAACACAATTACAAAAAATGGCGAACCAAATAAATAGAATATGAAAATTAACGTCAACAAAACAAAGGTAATGACGATTACAATAAGTGGCAACAAAAAAGTAAATATAAATGTAGGAACACAAAAGTTAGAATACGCGAACGAATATGGATGATTCTTCGGTGTTCTAATAACTTACGATGTTGGAGACTTAAAAGAAACAAAAGCATGTATTGGTATGGTAAAGAAAGCATTTAAATAATTTGAGCAGAATGCTGGGAAATCAAAAGATGAGTCTGAATCTCCGGAAAAGCGTAATGCGATGCTAGGTGTGGTCAGTGCTGAAATACTCACGCGGAATGCGAAAGGAAGTATCTGCATTCGAAATATGGTATTACTGAAAACTATTGAAGATATCGTGAACCGATTGTGTACGAAATGAGACAGTACTCGCGAGAATAGGAGAAACAGAAAAACTTATAGTTGGAAATGTTAAGAAAAGAAACTTAAAATATGTAACGCCCAAAATATATATAAGAAAGTGGATTATTCATGTTGTCTGTCTAAGGTAAAATACAGTCAAAATCGATCAGAAGAAGAAAGAGATTGGAACTGATGATGATTAATATACCACCGGCTAACTTAACATGTAAAAACCTGGCGGAGATTATGTATACCGGAAATCGGAGAATACGTGTAAAGATGTATGCAATTTCTTGACTCCGGAAAAGCGATCATGATAATGATAATTATAAATTTGAAATCGCAAATTGATATCTACAATATTTACTCTAATGTAATTTGTGCATTTTTCTTACCATCTTTAAACGTAAACCGTACGAGAGATCATTGAATTCCGGGATTTTTTAAAGAGCTAATGAGTATATTTAAATATAATTATTGTAAATAGATTATGGTGGCCACCCAACTGGGAATAAGCCTAGGAATTTTGCCGTAAAACCGGAAAGAAAAGTAAAAATAACGATATTTTTAATAAGAAAAAATCATTTGAAACGTTAAAAAATGAATTCATTTTTTAATGTACTTTACTCAAAATAAATGAAGTTTTGTTTTATTCATAATACCGCGGCGGGCAAATATCAATAGTAAAAAAAAACAAAAAACAAAAAACAAAAAAACATTCTTCTTTTGGTACAATTCTAGTAATCAGGAAATCGGGAGGATTTGGACCAGGAAAAATCAGAATAAATCGGGCATTTAAAAATTATATTTGAGTGGCCACCGTGTAGATGAATGTAATCGATATGAAATTATTTATGATTTACGTCGACATTTCAGAGGGGTCGACTCCGTAATTGCACTTATCGATAATAGCAGCTATTAATCATTATACAAATTAATAAAGTAATTAGAAGATGCTGAAATAACGTGTCCGGCTGTCCGCTGTTGCTGCGACTTACTCTCTGGGGCAGTATTATTCCATTTTCGAATCTACTGTTCCGCCGTTATTCGGATTTTTTTTCCTGTCCACCTTCGATGACTTTTTATTAATTTACCAACCGTAGGATGACTAACTGTTTTCCGGAAAAGGTTAAATTACTACCAGAAACGGGGGGAAAAAAAACAAAAAACGGACAACTGTTTTTCTAAGGGCTAGATTTCACTGATTAAACCCAGTTTTCCTTCTTCTAATATCGCGCTTTCTATCAAATTCGTCAGGCACGTGATTTTTCATTATGAAGACGCGTATCAGTTAACTGTACATCAGTTCTACCCTGACCTCACAACAGGTACATTTATACATTTTAATTTGTTATTGTTTCATTTTTCTTATAGAAAAAAACAGCGATATGTGTACATCGTGTATGAATTAACTGGCTCTGAAATTAAATGATATATTTTTCACTGCAAACTGTAGGTCTCTCGAAACTAAACAACAGTAGTATCATCTGATCGGTAATAGCTTATTAAAAACAGTCGGCCTATAGCCACAGAGGGCAGTACGACAATCTATCTTTATCACTGGTACCGCAGTACCTCAAGGCTTTGTATTGCTTTGTTATTTTCCTTGCTCTGGTTGCATGGACATCTATGTTAAACCGTACCCTTATAATTTTCCGAATAAATGATAAATTGTTTTGTCTCATGAAATATCTGATGATTTTGAAGCATCTTTTGAAATTATCGTCAAAAAACTAGTAGCGATAATTGAACTTATTTTTAATCAACGCATTCTTTTGACGTTATAATTTGCCGTTACAAATGTTAATACTTACACTATAAATCATTTGAAAAATAACTAATGTCCAGGCATCATTACGATAGTGCTACAACTTTAAAACAAAGCGGTGATACAATTTTTGTTTGGTCCTGTTCACTCAGTATTTTGACATTGTCCTACTATTTTCATGTTGAATAAATTTTTAATTTGATAAATAAATATTTATTCCTACTTTCGAAATTTTTATATTTTATTTTTTCAAACTAATCGTAACTTTTTGCTATTATTTTTTTATAATTTATGCCATTTCAGTTTTATCAGTTATTTAATTAATTTCAATTTATGATTTTTATTGAGTAATTTAAAGTTTACCCATCCTCCCTGTTGAACTACAATCGTAATAAAATCAAAAAAAAAAAATGAAATTTAGTGGTAAACAATGAACAAATTTAGTGACTTAATTTTATTGAACGATGTATTGCTAAACTAGTCATTAAAGATTTTACCTACAACGGCAATCTAGCAATAATAGAAACATGTATATCACGTCACTCGATTATTTCGTTTTAAAGTAACGAGTTGCTCTATTGGTATGGAAACTGAAAAACCATACCATAACTATTACTTGAAGAATGACTCAACTGTACTCATTTAGTCAGACTAATGTAATATTCTGAGACGATTAGGTAATTGTTGGAAATTGTAATGTGTGTTCGATTTCCCATCCTAATTTGGAAGGAGCTTTTGGACGGTTAAATTTAACAGCACTCTAACGGTTTAAAAAGTGTACGATTTTTTTTTTAAAAATTTCGTAAATAAACATTTTTGTAAAATTAATTTCTTTCGAGTTTCGATTCTATCAGTAATTAATTGAATTAAACTTCCGTCCCTATTATTGGCTTTCACAGCCGAATACGAAAATGAAAAAAGCATCAAGTCACCGAACTGAGGGATATTAGAACATTAAAGACTGATATAGCCCTTCGGAAACATCCAGGGAACGACAGAAGTAACCGGGAAATACAGGAGCGATTGATTGCTAACTTATTTTAATACATTATTGTCGCATATTGAACGTAGATGTTATTTTATATTTCGCCGAATTTTTTTATAAACTCAGAAATCCACCTTCCGAAAAAGTAAAATAAAAGAACCGGTTTAGGCGAAGGAGATAGAAATGTATAAAAGTCTTAAAATTATTTGTAACAAACTACTGGACTATCCAACAACAAAGTACGTAATATTTGTATTTTTATTTGAGCTTTGGCGTTGAACAGATTTTAACGTTATATTTTTCACTACAGAAGACCATTTTGAGGAGATTAACGGTCAACTAATGCAATTAAATGTAACTTTGCTACTTTATGATAAATTGGGTCAAAATAAATCTGTATTCTACCAGTACCTGATACTGTTTATCCTCTATATATTTTTATATATATAAAAATGAATGTATGTCGTTCTGTATGTTCTTTACGGACTCCGAAATTATTCATCCGATTTTTATGAAATTTGGACAGTTTATTTATAGGGTCAGGGGGAACAGTGTAAGCTACTTAAAAGTCAAATAAATAAATAAATAAAAATTGATCGAAAGGGTGGCCAACTGAAACACCGATTACCAACATTGCCGACAGATGACGCCGCCGTAGTAAAGAAATTATTCCGATACGCGTTATTTATACAGCTATGATATAAATAAACGCGGAAATCGCGGAACTCTTTAATGCTCTTCGGTATTCGATTGCCGTCGTGAATTCTGTCATTCGTTGGGTTTCGCCGGGCTTCTTTAATAGTATATCAGTATATAAAAATCAATTGTGCATGTATAAAAGATCATGACTTAAGAACGACTCGACCGATTTGGCTATTTCTTTTGTTTTTTGTTGTGTTCGTAATTGTCAGGGGACAAGGGTTGTATGAAAGAAAATTTCGAAAAATCCGTCGAAAAAGTCGAAACAATAAAAAAAAATGGCAAAAATGGCGTCCACGTGATTTCATGAAATAACAATAAATTCCGCATTGAATATTGATATTTTTTTGCGAAAAAGAATTAAATTGAAAGTGATAGTTCAATGTGTTATCGGTGGTGATCATACCTTTAGTGCACTCAAAACCGTAAAATTCATCGATTAAAATTTAAACAAAATGATTACTATATAGTAAATAATAAACTCTAAACGACATTTTATTCATTTCTGACGTAAGTGTAATAAATACGTTGCGTTCCGTTACTTCTCTTTTTGCATTACTGAAATCATCAAAGCTCCATGACATGATCTAAACAAACAAATCGCACTGCTAGTCTAATTCCTATACTCACTGCAGAGTTAAAAGAATAGAGGCTAGTGTTTTCTATTCGTTTTTTACAGAGCAATAAAAAATCCTGCAACGGAATTTTTAATATTTGCCACTACCGGGGATTATGTTATTCACACTTAAATTCGAAATTCTTACGCAACTACAGTAATGCGACGGTGGGCTACAATCGATGAAAACGGATCCGGTGCTAATGGACATAATTAGAAAACGAAAAACGAATTTCTTTGCACATTTTATGAGAGGACCAACATTTCACCTTCTGCAAACAATAATGATGGGATTGCGGAAGAAGGGAAAAGGAGAAGAGGAAGAAGGATTTTTTGGCTCTAAAATATCAAGACACGAACTGGAGTTATAAAAGTAGGAGAATTATTCCAGGTCACAAGAAGTCGAAACAAATTTCGTCAAATGGTAGAGTCCATGAAAAGTTTGTTAAGTTGCACCCGACGAATTCGGTTGCATGAAGAAGAAGACGAAATGTATCTTTCCTTATACCGTCATCGTAAACAAACCGTGTTTTCTTATTTTATGAGCCAAGACATTTCATTTTACGGTTTTTGATGTCTTCGAATAGTTTCCGTGTTCCCCTATTCTTGCTATCACCGGCAAATTTGTTACATGTTTGGTCTATGATATTTACAGTAGTCTCCGGATAGCACCAGAGCTACTCTTGTTTTGTAATCTGCACTCATGGTCCACGTTTTTTTTTTTTTTGTTAATGAATGTCTATCTGTCGTTTTGTATGTGCTCGATAGATTCCCCGAAACCATCTATCTGATTTTTATGAAATTTGGACAGTGTATTTGTGGGGTCACGAAGAACAATATAGACTATTTAAAAGTTAAATAAAACCATGGCAAAATTCGTTTTCGCGAGTTTAGGGGGTTTTCACAAAATATAAAGCTGAATGAGTATAGGGCGATACAGATGAATATTTCAGAAATCATAAAAAAAACAAAACAGAAACGATATGTATATATGTATACACATGTATATATGTATTGACATAGTTGTTTTTTTTATTTTCTTAGTTAGGCTATTTGTAAAACATTTCATGAACCATTTTTTGTATGTTCTTCGTGTTCAGAGTTATTCAGACCTATTCGTATTTACTTTTCAATGAATGTGGTTCATTTTATGTTCACGATTTTTAATCGTTTATAACCGAATATTTTCTTTTAACAGTTATAAAGTATCTGATTGCAAAATCGCTATTCTTTAATTTTTGCCTTTATTGAATTTTTTTATTCGCTATTTGTATTACTTAATTCTGACACCGCGCTAGATAACCGATGTTCGCATGTGCCGTCCATCCGTTACTCGCGTATTTTCGTATTTGGTTTAATTTGTGTTCGGTATTTTTGCGACGTTCGGTTATGTTCTCATAAAATATTCAAAAGAGAGAAAAAAAAAAAGGATTTCTGAGGACGACATGATTTTATAAGCCGAGCAACTGCTCAGTGCGCCGGATACTTACAATTAAATTACACGACGCGTGATTCGGTTAGGCAATGATGTTACTGCTACAGTTACGGAAAAACAAAAATGATAGTGCGCGTTGGATTAATGCCCTGAAAGCTGATGAGCCCAAAAATAGATAAATCAATAAGTAAAAACAAAAGGTTACAGATAAAATTCGTTTATTGCGATAATTATTATGTTCGAGGGAGGTAATTATCTCTAACGATGATCAATTTATCATATTTAATTTAAGGTTATAGCGTACCACAATTAGTAAAATAAACCCGAAAGAAAACCTCCACCATACACCGGAAAAGAAAACAGGTATAGTGGTATGAGTAAAAGTTCGTTCTAACATTTGTAAATTGTAGCGGACCACATTTACTGTCGTTAAATGGTCGCAACGCTAAACTAAATATATACTAAAAATATGTAGAACAATGTAGGCGATTGATTGTTTAGCAAGTACGATGCAAACCGATCTGCATTTCTCTTAAACACGATACACCTTAAATCGGGAAAAAGAAAAGTGAAACATTCACACGACTCGGCAATTAGGTCAAGAAAGAAATTTGAGGAGCACAAAAAGATTGTCCCAACAATGAGGAGACATTTATAACAACTGAAAGGTCCTTGATCCGAAAAATTAGCGACCGGCAGGAATCGAAAGATAGATTTGCGAACATTACAATAAGTGCATCAACCATTTTTTGTATGTTTTGTGTTCCGAATTATTCAGACCTATTATATTTTCGTTTCGATAAATCTGCTTCATCCGCCCGTCCGTTACTCGCATATTATCCGTGTGTATTCGTTTTTATTTTTGCAACTTTTAGTAATATTGTATGAAAATATTCACATTTGTTCGGTGCGAGTGTGACAATTTTATATTTCAGTCGTAAAAATATTTTGATTTATTATTTATTTGGGCAAGAAAAAAAAAAAAATTCTATGTAAAGAAGACGCCTATCACACCGACTGCTAAACGCCCGTTGCGTTTCAGACCTAAATTAACAATGGAACGTGTAAGCGAATATAGAAAACAACAAAATAATGTTTTAGATTTATCCGTAGAAACTCAAAAAACTATCTTATAAAGCTGCAAGAAAAAAAATCGAAAACTACAGTAGCTAGAGCGTTAATTTTTTTTTTTTTTCAGTCGGACGTATTTTCTTCACGAGATCATAAAAAAATTATAAAACCCTCAAAATTTTAAAATTTAATGGTCCAAATTTTAAAAAAATGTAAAAAATTCCACAACCGGTTCTGTTTGAGTTACGTTATTGATTTTACCCGGCGCACTATGGTCTTTAGAATACGGGGGAATAAAAAATTTGAAAAATTTTGATATTTAGGGACCGAAATTCGGAAAAATACACGCTTAAAGCGGAAAGACTCGAAACTAAAAAATCGTCCCACACCCCTTTCCATGGTAGTTGGGAGTCACTGTTTTTATAAATGGTGTATTTCCATCGCTGGAATATCGGAAAAATACGAGACACTCAAAATTTTATTATTGAAGGACCCAAATTTTGAATAATAAAATTTAAGCGTACAAATTCTGAAATGATAGGAGTGATAATGACAATTATATATTATTACTTGGATTCTAATAAAAATAAAAAAATATTGCATTTAAAAAAATAAATATTTGCTGATATCTTATTTTAAAAAGAATTAAATTTAACATATTCCCCTATTACAAATATTACCCTGTTAGCGGTTTCAGGTTTTCAGATATTTTAATCTAAATTTCGCTTTTTTGATTGACGTGTTCATGTATTTTTTTTTTTTTTTTAATAAGTATATGTGAACTGCAGTCTTTATGAAAATTTACAAAATAAAATAATTTAAAGTCCGAAGGAACGGGCTGTGAAAAGCAAGTAAAAATAAAAAAAAAACTAAACTTCATTTTTTTTTTTTTTTTCTGGCCCGGCGTAAAATCATTTGGCCATCAACCATCACTTAGGATAGAATGAAAGTAGATTTTGTAACGAAATAATACGAAACTATTCGTAAAAACAATTTCCAAAAAGAATCAAAAAAAAAAAAAAAAAAAAAAATAGAATTTTATGTAAAGTATTTTGGTTAGATAAATATAGCACAATTTATAATTGATATACGAGTATATATGTAATGTTTTTTTTGTTTTCTATTTTTAAATAAAGGAAGAACGAAGGATACTGCGTTTAAAAAAGATATGTATACTTTTTTGTTTGTTTTCTTTTGTTTAATCGTTTAAATTTTTTGTAAGTTAAAAAAAAAATTATAAAAAGATTATATACAAAAAGGTAAAGAATCGAAAAAAATGGTCTGCTGCCCCAGTCCAAATTGTCCACCTACCACATCTGTTACTATCATCTAACTGTTATTACATTGCACTCATTCACATTCCAGCTGTGTAGGCTCTCATTTTACGATTTCATTAAATTTGAGGAAAAACTTATAAGTTTCACGAGAATTGAACGGCGCAGGATAACGAGAAATTTCACTTATTTTCTGGATTTTGCTTTTGGGCCGCAGTAGAGAAAATCAGAATATCGAAAAAACCTTTTCGTCAATCCGCTAATAGCAGACAAGCCAACGTTCAGGCAGAACAACGTCTGCCGGGTCCGCTAGTTATTAATAAATTTATACGAACTATTAGCGGAGAAATAAATTTTATGCGTAACTTTAATTTCGTTTTAAATGTAATGTTATTAGCGCATTCGTTGCAAATAAATGTTTCAATCCGATTTAATATACCTATATTCTATTTAACAACGTGCCTATACAGTGCAAAAATTACAGTTCATTTTAAGGTCGAAAGTATTATATATTGTTTACAAAATATGAATTGCGACACTAGTTTTTAATGAAAATATCTGTATTGCATACTTTATAATTATTTTTTATTAAATTTTAAATATTCAATAAAAAAAAAAAGTTAAATGGAATCGAGGATTGCCGGTCTAGAGAAATGTTTTGTTCTAATTTATGGTTTTTTTTTTTTTTTTTTTGCTGTTAAAGATGAAAACCTGTTTCATATCTGAGTTTATTAGATTAATATATATATATTTATTTTTTTAATAATGTTTTTCCTACGTAGTAAAATAAACAAGATAAATAAAAATATATTTATCGTAGAAATGTTTTTAGGCAAAGCCCACTTCAACTTGAAAAAAAGGAAAATACAAACATAAAACCGAAGCCGAACGGATTTCACGAATAAAATTAAAAAATTTCTAAAAATACGAACATAGAACAAAAATGTGTGAATGCGTAAGAATACCACCTTAATTAGACATGGACAAAACAAGCCTCTGTTTAAAGCAAATAGAGTCCGGAAGGATATAAACGATTAGTAGATTGTTTATACTTTACCATTTAGTTAAATTTGAAAAATACATGGTTTTCATCAAATAACAACTCGTAATGCTTCTGATGAGAAAATATTAGGAACAAAACAATTCACAATGCCACCTGTCGGAATCATCATTATAAGAAAATACGGATACATTCTTATTAGAACTTTAATATACATTCATCAGAAAAACGACAATAAATACCTGTCTCAGTGCAATTAGCGGACTGTTACTTAGTGCTGATGATCAAAATTACAGATATTCAATTCACTCGGTGAGAACGCTGGAAATATTTCTTTTTGAATTATAATATTATGTAGACTTTTTAATTATGTAATTATTGATTTAGTAAATTTTTATATTTTCATTAAAAAAATTATTCCAACAGTCGAGAGCAGATTGTATATTACATTTTTTTTTCCATTTATTTAAAATCAAACGAATGCGATTTATCTTGCACGTGTTATATATGGTGTAAATTTAAATAAGCGTATTTAATTTATTGAAAAAAAAAAAGAAAAAAGTTAAAGCGATTATAAAAAGTTTTGGTTTCCGTCAGACACTAAACTACTTATACATTCATTTCTTGACTCAGAAATTCTAGTTTCCATATATAGTCTTGAAAATAATTTAAAAAATTTCACTAAAATTATCAATAACATACCAGAAAACTTGTCATTTTAAATTTTTTTAAAAAAAAAAAAAAGCAAGCAAGCAAGCCTCGTACTTTAACAGGGCGCCTAGGGATCGTAAAGACAAGGTTTACACAATACACCGAGACCGATAAATTTTAAGGGAATATGAAGTTTTAGTTTCTTTAGATCGTATTTTTATGGTACTACTTATTTCTAAATAGAGTGAGTACAGAATGAGGTTACTAAAATTTAATAATCAAAGGCTTCTTAATGTAATTACTTGAACTTGAAAAACTTCAATACAAAAAGTACATAAGGGTTTGTATTTATTTATGAAAAATAAACAAACTGCTTAGAGACCGTAAAAGCTATTTCTTTTTAATAGTGTCCATTATAAACACTTGAGATTTTTTTTTTTTCGACATGTCGGAGAAATGGTAACTTAACGCTTCTGACGTGTACAAAAATGTAAAAAAAATTATACTATAAAATTGTAAATTTTTATTTTCAACTTTTTAAAATATTTTTATTCATTTTTTTTTTTTTTTAACCTTAAATGATTACTAAATTAATTGTTTAAACATTTTATTACACCTTGAAAGAATATGTATGTGTAACATTTATAGCTGAAAAACATGCAAAGTAAATTATATATATATATATAACACTGTGTATTATAGGAAATTTAATGAACTAGGCGGATAAAAAAAAAACGGATTAATTACACGCGATGTAATTTGAATATTCAAAAATTTAAACGTCGAAAAAAATAATTTTTTTCTTATCTTCTTAAAGTTAACTGAAAATATATAATTTTACCGCGATCGAAAAATGAATACAAAATGTTATTTCCATCACGGTATTCATAACATCAAATGAAAAAACGGCGGCAGAGAAAGGTTGAACGTATCATAACTGCTGCTACAAATTAAACTTTTTAATTACACTCTTCATCAGATGTTTCTTCATAGTTCATTGCCGCATCAAAATCATCCTCATCCATTTCATAATCCATTGATATTTCATCATCAGACGTTACTACTGAATCATCATCACTGATTTCTAAGCTTTCATTGTCTGGCTCGTAGTACGAATCATTACTGGCCAAGTCGACGATCGATTCTTCATCATCTGCTTGTGGCTCTCCAAAGTCACTTTCGGCTGTTGAGGCTTCATCGGCGGTTGATGGTGACATTTCCAATTCGCCAAATTCGGAATATGCTTCATCATCGGACCTGGATGCTTCTGCTTCGGAATACTTTTCATCATTTGATGCTTCCGCTTCGGAATACGTTTCATTGTTTGATTCTGATGCTTCCGCTTCGGAATACGTTTCATTGTTTGATTCTGATGCTTCCGCTTCGGAATACGTTTCATCGTTCGACTCTGATGCTTCCGATTCCGTATACGTATCATCATCTGACCCGGATGCTTCCTCTTCGGAATACGCGTCATCATCTAATGCTTCAAATGTTTCTTCTTCAAACTCCTCTTCATCTGACTCATAATATTCATGTTCTTCATCTTCATCCGTTAACACTCCACCGCTCTCACTATATTCATCGTGTTTATAGTGCTGATCGGGAAATATCACGCTAATGGAAGCTTCATTATATACTAGAGTACATTCGGCAGGGAATTCTACATTTGAATTTGGTGGAAGGAAACATACGAAGTTTACAAAATCCTTCCTACATACGGGACAAGTTTTTCGAACATGCGACCAATTCAGAATGCAGTTATAACAGAAAGTATGTTCACAAGAACTTAAAGTAGTTAGAACGGAAACGTCTCCTAGACATATGGCGCATTTTTCTTTTTCTTCATCGTTGTTTTGAAAACAATTTTCGGCAACATTACACATTATTGTTTTCTACGGAACAGCTGCACTCGTTTATATCTACCATCGATTCTGTCATTCTATTTTAATCGGAATTAATGACCGGTTTCATCACTTTTTATCGCTTCAAACGGTTACCTAAAACAGAATCGACTATTTTAAATAATTCACCACAATTTAAAATTAGCGGCCTTCAACCAGAGTATAAATTTTTTTAGCAGCGGTGAATTTATGAAGCACACAGTACGGAATCGCTTGCAAAAGTATTAAGGTGCCGTCCGACAAAGCATCTTTTCTTAAAAGTAAATTTATCTTATTGCTAGAAAAATTAACGGAGATTTAAAAAGTGGACTTATTTATTATTCAATGGCCACACTTGTGATGGAAGCACTGTCATATCGGCTAGTCGTTTTCATTTGCAGTATCGTAATTGAACTTGAAGAGGATTGGATATTTTTTTCAAAGTCGGATGATAGTATTAAAACGGAGATTTAGCCTCCCTGAAGTTAAAACGTTCATCCGATATCGTAACCGATAGTGTATCAGTTTTAAGATAGGAAACAATAAAGGGGACATGCTTTTAATAGAGAAAGGTAAAGATGTCTACAAAGCGGTGTTACGAATTTCAATGATGAAGTCCGCGAGCTTTATTAAACTGTAACAACTAAAACGCTGTTCTTTTGTATATTAACGCGGAACACTAACGAGATGTTATTTATTTTTCTGATGTTCAGCGATTTCATACGCTGGAAACAGTAAACCTGAAAGAAATCACTGTTACGAACTGAAATCTCGTATCTGAATTTTCCAGCCTGAATGGTTAATCGATTTTATGTAAAACTGCAAGGAAAAAATAATTTGGCAAATAAAACATTAGAGGAGCCTTTAAAAATAAACTTATTTACGGAAGAAAAATCAATTTTGAAACAGTGATCTAACTCGATCTCGCGCACAAGTCAAATTATAATGAAAAACGAATTCAAACAGATTTCTGCATCCAAGGAAAATGACAAGAGATGATCGATCTACTTTCCAGATCTTTCAACACATTTCCCCGAATCTTCAAATACACTAAACTGGCACGCTTGTAGTAGAAATTTGAATGAGTTGATCGAATTTCGTAAAAAATATATCTAAAGAAATGTTCTATTATTCAACAATCTGCTTTGAAGATTTGCAAAACCACTTAACCAAGTGAAAAAAAATGTTAAAAACAAAAAAAAATAAATAATAATTGACGTCTATTTAGAGAACACGCTCAAAATTGCGAAACATTCCTGCAGAAGGCAGAGATGATGTATTGACAAAAAACAAGTGTTAAAAAATAAATGTACATTCCTTAAAACCAAATTCAAATAAAAATTTTCGTTCAAACTATTAATTTTTAATTTCAAAATTCGGCTTAACTTTCTAAAGTTTAGTTTCATTTTTTTTTTTTTTTTGGCTAATAAAATAACGGTATAAATTTTTTTATACGCGCGCTATTGAATCTAAAAAAAAAATGTAAATTTAATTTAGTGCACAGTGAAAGCAAAATCTAGACTAGTGGTTCTGAACGAGAGCCGTGTAATTTTCTAAAAGACAATGTTAAGAGAGAGGAGCCGTGAAAATTAAAAACTAAAAATGGACTACAAAAAATATATTAAATAAACGGCATCTAAAAGACCGCGGGGAATACAATTCAAGTTATTAATGAAATTCTCATAACAAATAAATTTGAGGATTTTTTTCCCGTAAGAGGCAAATTTAAAAGTGTTGACCAATTATCGGATAATGTGAAAAAGAAGAAAATATATTCTTTAAGTCTTAGTACGGAACATTTTATTTAGCTACATCTGAACAGAGTTCTCGTGAAAATCACAAGGGCCACGCAGAATTTATTTAAGCAGATTACTATGCACAAAATACACCTTACGTCTAATCTGAAAGAACTTTAAGGTTTTTTTTTTAATGAAGAACATTAAAAAACATATTACCATATACATTAGAAAAAGCAATTAAAAGTATGTGTTGATGCGTAGAAAACAAAAAACAACAACATTTACTAAACATGTTTTAAAAACAACAAAGTTACCGTGAAAGAAAGTTATTCTAGATCACATTTAACTGTATCAAAATGATTTACTAACGGTAAATTTGTTCTTCGCAAAAATGCAGTGGGGGTGTTGCGTTTAGAAGTAAAGAGAAAAAAAAAAAAAAAGATGCGACCTTACCTGAAAATGTTCAGTCGAACAGTCGATGTAACCGGAAATTTAAAAAGTCAATTCAAATCACTGATTCCAGCATTCCGAGATTTTTCCCGTTACTGCTGACAAAAGACAAATGTAAAAGAAATAGCTCAGACGGCTATTTTGATTCGGGAATGTAAATAAATTTAACAGAGGAAAGGGAGTTATAAATTATTACAATGCGTAATGCAAGCGCTAAAGTTGACGTTCTTTAATAAATTTCATGAAAAATAAAAATTCATTATTAGCGATGATAATAAACGGATGATAATTATTTATAGTGTAATACCAACATAATTCCGTAAGATCTGACATTTTTTGTAATAATTTTCTAACGAAAAATTATAAAACTAAATGATACGCCAACACAGAAAATATCAACTATACCGCAACAAAATGAAAATATTTCGTTCATTATGAAAAAGGAAAAGTAAAACTTACGCTAGATATAAATGGTTGGAAATATCGAAGGGGAAAATGTAACTGTTTAATTCTTAAAATAAAAAAAAATTAATTACTCTACTTCGGTTAAACCTAAAATTGAAGAACAAATGTATATGATTCTAAAATATATAAACGTAATGTAAATGTAATTCGATATTTCGAAAAACTATCGATTAATTCTTGAATGTTGAAATGTTTCATAAAATACCAATTTATAAAACAAAAATTTTTAAATGAAAATTTGTTTTTATTAATGGTTCCTGTTTAATTTTCATTAATAACGTTGTTGATAATTTCAAATGTTTTGCTGATAAACATTTTAAAGTTAAATAGAGAAATATACACATATAAATAAGCTATCGATATATTAAACTAATCTATTGTTGCCACTTCAAAATCCGAAACTAGAATATAATTTTTAATTAGTTTAATACGGAACTAAACATCCTTGAAAGGTAGTGGCTACATAGCAGTGATATTGAATAATAAGTAAATTATATAAATTAACATTGTTTTATTAACTTTTTTTTGTTTGGAAAAAAATTTAAAAGTTTTAAGGCACCGCTCACTTTATCCATTCGACTATTTTTACAATTTTACACCGCGGATTCCACAAAAAACTATGATAAATAATTGTAGTCGTTTCTAAGTATTTATAATTATTTATAATAAAAATAATTTTTTTCGTGATTTTTAATTATATAATTAAACTAAACATTTTCAACTAATTAGAGTGATTTCGATGTACGACATTAGTAACAGCGTTCACACTATTCGGTCGAATTTATATGTATTAGGATTAAGCCGCGTATCCACTTGTGCAAAATATTGCGAACGTACAGAATAATAGAACGTCCTTGAATACTGTTTTTTTTTTTTTTTTTTTAATTTTTGCGCATTCCTATTTAACGACAATGGACGGAAAATATTTGGCGTGTTTAGAGTATTCTTGTCAGTCCTGTGCCCAGAATTTTGAGGGGGGGATACATTTTTCACGAATATTCATACTATTAATAATTTCCATAATTTTGATTTATGTATTAATAATTTACATAAATGAATTACTGTGTTAACTTATTAATTTCAAAATAATCACTAAATCCTCAACAACCGCCTCCCGTGGTTATGAGCCTAAAAAACTGACGAAAGTGTAAAATGGTTATATTGGACCGCACATTTACCTATATACAAGAATCAAGGCCGTGTCCACGGGGAGGGTTTGGGGGTTACCCCCCCCCCATGAGAACTGAAATAGTTATTATAAATAGGTACATAAATATCTGCAAAAAATCAAAAATTTTAAATAAATATTGATGATTTTTTAGGGTGTTCTTATTTTTAAAAGAAAAAACAAAAAATGAGGCTCCATATTTTTAGGTATTTTATGCAAAATTTTTTATTACGATTATAATCAATAACATATGTAATTCTTATTAATATTTTTTGTTTTTTCTTTTAAAAATAAGAACACCCTAAAAAATCATCAATATTTATTTAAAATTTTTGATTTTTTGCAGATTTCTATGTACCTATTTATAATAACTATTTCAGTTCTCATGGGGAGGGGGGGGGGGGGGGTAACCCCCAAACCCTCCCCGTGGACACGGCCTTGATTCTTGTATATAGGTAAATGTGCGGTCCAATATAACCATTTTACACTTTCATCAGTTTTTTAGGCTCATAACCACGGGAGGCGGTTGTTGAGGATTTAGTGATTATTTTGAAATTAATAAGTTAACATGTTAAAAGTTTTATTCATAGCCCGATGCTGAACGAACATTAACGAAGCGAACGACTTAAAGACACAAAGGCGATCAATAAGTAAAGGCGAACAACGAATACGAGAGTGCAGAACAATATGGTCGGCAAAACCTGGAAACAGCGAGGAACGAAATAAACAAAAAACAAATATCAGCCTCGGCTGTCTCAGCCGATCAACGGACGGTCACATAATGGCGGTTCGAAAATCAGGCGCTACGCATGCAGTAAAGAATATATATAACGAAAAAAACATAAACGAATCAAAAATATTGTAACAAACTTTCATGAACCAAACGGGGTTCATGAAAGAACGATGATGAGTGAAAATTTTTTACAAAGAGGAATAAGTTGTAAACTAATATTAATACAAACAAAAAATCAAAAATTAGAAGCAGATATGCGACCACCAACACGAGTTAAATTATTATTATCTAAAAGTAAATTAATAAAATATCGACAAATAATTACATTTATTAAAGGATGAATATTTACGTAGAATGGATAAAAAAATACGAGTATATTAGTCCTTTTTACGTTAAAGCTGGCCTTTTCTGTACGAATTTCTGGTACGTTAATAGAAATAGAAAAATTCCTCAAAATGTGAGCATCAAAATCATTTATGAGTCGGCTTGAGCCATTCGACTATAATTTGTTATTCATGAACTGCTTCACAGATAAACCGCGTATGACTAAATCTGCGGGGTTACAACTAGTTTCGACAAAAAACCAATTGAAACCAGTTTTATGATTTTAATGACACGATTACATACGTACTGTTTCAATCGTTCTACGGAATAATTAAGTTAATTAAGTATAATTTGGGAATTTGAAAAGGCGAAAATATTGCAAGATTCGATTTTTTGAGTTATGTTACACACGAACCAACAGTTGCGATAAAATAACTGCCGACTGCAATTCTAAACGAGGAATAGTTAACGCTTTCATTGGTGCTACTAGAGTCACAGACGAACGAAATTGTTACATTATTCTGGTCGTGAACAACGCGTATAAATACAACGGCACAATAGGCTTTCGGTGAGGCGTCGCAAAAATAACCGATTAGTTGGCGAGCAATTACGTTACTTAAAAAACTATGACAGCGGAGAATAAAATAATTCGATAGCGATTCTAAATTTCTACGGTAAGATAAAAATTCGCGTTCGAGTTCGTAACTAATACGATCATTCCAATGGACGAGCCCTTCACTTCATAAACCTTGCATTGAAATTTTGGCTCTAATTGTGATCGGCGATAACATACCGAGAACATCAAAAATACGAGAAGCATCGGATAACACATTACGCGTTTAGTGATTGAACTAGGTAACGAAACTAATTTTATAGGTACATTAAAAACATCGGACTGCGGACGCCACATTAAGCCTAATAGAAAGACAAAGGATTCAGAGCCTAACAATCTAACGGTTAATATTTCATTTAGCGACGGATCAATATGATTTAAAAAAATTACCGAGTTTATTTTCTCAGCGGAAAATTAGCTGATAGCGAGGCTGCATGTACGAGCTGTTGTAATTGTTGAGTTCCTCGACGGAATTAGCTCCGGTTATAAAATCATGTTCGAGTCGATCACGTTAGCAGCGTTCGGATGCGAAGTTTCAAACGAACGAACGATAATTTGAAGACATTTGATTGCGAGATTCGATGCGGAACCGGTACCATATGTTACCGTATTAAGTTCGTAGTGACCAACGGATTCTGAAGGATCTTGGTACTTTCTGTCATCTGGGTGAATCAAAATTTGTCGATACGTCATCTTGGTATCTGCACAAAACGCGACGCGATGAGAGCGAAATTTAACTATCACATCGAACAACTCAGGTTATAGCGTTGGGTCAGTTAAAAGGTGATCATTTAGTGAAGTACCAGACTCGTCGGTAGCAGATGCATTAAAGACGAACCGGTATTTCGATATACTGCTGAGCTTACTAACGACGTGGTGAGAAATATAGTACGAGTTAGCGACAATTTCAGAAAGTTTCCTCGTATAACCGAGTTCTTCATATTTTAACATAAAATCACGATAATCGAATAATCGACGACCGTTTCCTTTCCGATTTAACTAACATCGACTTAGCCTTATGAAACGAACCATTTAACTTTACGATACTAGACCTAATTGATAAACAAAGTTGAAACATATCGTTTTCGAAACGTTCATAAGTTGTTTCAAAATGTTCCTCAATCATTTTATGTTCGAATAAAATTTCCGCGTTCTTGGAAGACGACTCTTCACCGGAATCCTCGATTTCGAAAAAAACTTTTGAGTTGAGCGTCGACGTCTACTTTCGAAAGTCCACAATACGATTTTCTAGCGAGAAAGGTCGACTTTTGCGAGCCTGAGATTACATAACCGAATTTAGTGTTTTTCATAAACAAATACCGTCGAAAAAACGTCCCCTTGATCTTCTAAAATAAATTCGACATATTCAGCGCCGAGAACTATATCTATGTCACACTATAAGGAAGATCGTTCGATTCAGCGAAAGTAAACTTAGGGAAATATCGCATTACGTTATGAAGGTTGCTGCGCGATACCGTGTACGGGATTTTACTGATTACTTCCGCCTCGATAGCGATAGAAAATTTAGAAAAACGAAATTGCAAAACGAATTGAGTTACCGAATAATCGAGAGTGATCGAGTTATCATTAATACCGACAAGAACGGGTGGATTTTCATTTTTTGCAAGTGGGAGTTTTCCAAAATTCACGAAACAAATTAACGTAGTTTCGGACGCTTGATCGAGTAATAAACGAGCGAGTACGGTACCTGAAGTAGTTTTCACCTTTACCACCGCTGTTGACAAGAATACCATTTTGTGAGTTGCATCGACAGCACCACACATCGTCGTTTTAGCTATAATCGAGTTCGGATTACTGGGTGGTGGTTGAGACTCCGGTTTTGAAGTTTGTTTCGGAATCGTAACTTGCTCTGACGATGAATTATTCCGATGCAACATGGAATGATGATAGCCATCGCAGTACCGACAATTTGAGCGATTGCACTCCGCAATGACGTGAAACGGATTAAAATATTTTACGCACAATTTACTTTTTTTTCACGATTTGGAAACGATCATTTACGTTTTCGGACACGAACAATTTACATTGATTCAAAAAATGGCCTTCTCGGCACACGACGCATTTTAATTTGCTCGAATTTGCGACGAACGATTTTCTTTCAGCCATATCGAACACTGGCTTCGAACTTTTGCTAGGTTTCGACGAATTAGATACTTCCACCAAACGATCGTCGACATTGAAAGACCGCATTTGCAAAAAATTCCGCAATTCGTCGAAGTTTGGGTACGAATCGGTCGAAGTAGCGGAATTTCCCCAGTCCCGGCAGGTTTTGGGATCGAGTTTACCAGACACAATAAACGTTAGAAATTTCGAAAACGTCTCATCGATAATTTCACCCGAAGCTTTAAGACCGCGAATTATTATTTCGATTTTATCTTAAAGGCGGCGAATTCGACTCCCGTTGTTAATCGGCTCTAAATTGTATAGATTACGGAAAAGAGCCTTGACTAGCGCGCGTTTATTGTCAAAACGAGAAAGCATATGTGACCAAGCTTCTGAGTAAGCCCCGTTATCAAGTTTAAAATCGCGAATAAAATCCTCAGCATTGCCGATTAACGCTTGCTTAAGGTAATAAAGTTTCTGCACGTTAGAAAGTTCATCGTTTTTAATTAATTAAATTCTCGAACAAACCTTTAACATTTTGAAAGTTCAAAATATTTCCATCGAAAGAAGGTACAGATATTCTTTCCAACTTCGGTTGAGTTGATGAGTTACGACAAGATGTGTTAAGTTCAAAGTTCGGCGAAATAAGTGATTGTCGCTGCTCTTCCTTAAGCAACTTGTGATGACAATTTTTAATGACCGCTTCGTAATGAAACCCGACATCACTGATTTCAGACACTTCCTTCATGTAGTTTTCCGTTTTGGGGGTATAATTGTCAGCTTTTTCATCGAGCGCATCCATGGTGTCATTAGTCTGAATCTCGAATTTGGATTTCAAATACCGATAATCGTTCAACATAGCTTCCAATTTACTTAGACTTTCGATGTCCAGAGGTTGTTTCGAGTAGTTGAGATCAGCCATTTCATTTCTTAACCTAGCGAAGTTGAGTTTCAGAGTACCGTGTTTCCATTTGTTGTCCGACATGTTAACAATAGAACAGTTTAAGTTCCGTTACGAATGGAGCGAACGAATAATTTAATTGACTACGAGCTCAACGCAGTCAAACATCGACTTATCAACGAGAAAAACAAACCGGCCTACTGTATCCAGCCCGGAGGACCATGGTGAGGATTTAATGATTATTTTGAAGTTAATAAGTTAACATGTTAAAAGTTTTATTCATAGCTCGATGTTAAGCGAACATTAACGAGAAGCGAACGACTTCTTAATGGCACAAAGGCGCGAGCAACAGATACACGGGTAGCGCAAAGCAATAAAACATACTATGGTCGGAAAAACAGGCGAACGCGAAATCCAGATATCTGGAAATTGCAAGGAACGAATAGGCAAAAATAAGGTATCGGCCTCGGCTGTCTCAGGCGGTCAGCGGACGGTCACGTAATGGCGGCTCGAAAATCTTGCACTACACATGCAGTAAAAATATATATAACAAAAAAAAAAAAAAAAAAAAACATAAACGAATCGAAAATATCTCGTAACAACTTATATACCGAACAAATAATGTTACGCCTGAGCCTTGCAGTATACCATTTTCAAATAGGAAGGAGAAAGATAATATTAGATCGAATCTTTACTCCGTGATCACCCTGTTTGAAAGAAAGATTTTAGGATATATTGTCCATGTTTTCGCTAATTTTGACGTTCTTCAGAGCTAAATAAGTACACACCGTATCGCTATACGCAGGCTTTTTCTAGGTCACAAAAAATACAGGTACTGCTCTCTATTTTGAACTATGAGTATTTTTGCCTTTATAAGCTTAGGTCGATACATAATTGAAAATTTTCATGTTCGGCCATCGACCTGAATTGCAGATAAGATCTTTCGAGATTCTAAGACGGAATATCGAGATGCCTATTCGTAATTTTCTCTACATAGTTTTCTATAATTTTGAGGAAAGAAGGGTTCCTTCTTTGATTTAGAAATGGGAAATTAGCTTTCGCTTTGTATTTTTAAAATCGAATAAATCTTGTTATGACCTGATTGCCTTAAACTTTTTAAAGGCTCTTTTCCATTGGTCTATTGCAGACTTAATTTTTCGGCACCACCATAGAAAGCGTTGGCATCGGTAATTAGGCGTCGTTGAAATTGTCGCTCAGGCTGTTAATTTTTGACAATGACTGTTTTTTTCCCGTATTTACTTAATTTAATTTTTCATATATACGCTACTTTTTCACTTCATATTGGCTTTTCCCTAAACCAGCGGCAGTTCTTAAACTTTTTAGTCATGGAGCCTTTTGAAATAATTCTTTTTCTTATAACCTTAAATTTATTTTCAATTTTTACTAACCTCGTAATACATACACTTTCTTTTTTTTTTTCCATTTTCCGCTGCATAATTTAATTTAACAAACGAGCAAGTTTTAAATGCAGAGAAAACATTGGACATATAATTTGACTTGAACAAAGTTAACATGTTTCTTCGTACTGGATCATAAAATATTTCACAATTCGGTGTCCGTGTGTTTTTATACATTTTTCTATTTATTTAAATGCGTACTGTCAAATGATACCGAGAAATTTCATTCTAATTCGTCGGATGAATTCGTACAATTGAACACTTTGTGAAATCATCTGCCAGTACTGTTATTTTCCTATTGCTTGCTCTGCCATTTAGGCCGCGATTCGGCTGAAACTTTTCTTTCGCATTATCCAGAGACAGCTTTGGCGAAGCAATGGCAGAGACGTCGAAACTAGACAAACCTGACATTTTATTCTGCGCTATGTACATAACCTTTTTTTTTTTTCTCTCTTCCCGACAACATTTTCAAAACAGTAGTACAGTAGCTGTCAAAATAAAATAGACATTCTACTTTGTAATCGAAATATTTCCTAGCTTTTATTGCAGATAGGAAACGCGAACATTATTATTCTGTACGATATGTAGCCGCCTTATGCAAAATACTTAATTTTAACTTCTAGTTTCGTATAGACTGGGACTAGTATATCTCGTTAACGAATGGCGTTAGCTTCACAAAAACGTTACTATCCTAATATGTTATAAAATAAATCATCGTCACTGTTATTTAATGAAAAATTCTCATCAAATACAAAGTATTTCAACAGTGGGGATACACTTTCATCGAAAAATAATTGTTCTTAGGCGCTTAATTTTTACCGTAGGGGGACTGAATCGATAACTTATGTGTAAATTATACATAGGCCGTATAAAAAGTAAAATATAAAATAGGGATAAATAATAGTAAAATGTTTAATAAAAGTAGAGTATGTTGAGAGTGTGAGTAAATGGGAACCACCAGTAGCTTGCTGGGGATTGTTGGATTCAGATCGATGTCGCCTTTGAGGGATGCGCGCAGTGATTGCGTAGCAAATGAACGGATTGTTTTACATCTGTCGCGGGAAAGGAGACATAGAACGAAATAAAAAACCAAATTGAAAATCGCGAAGGAAAAACGTCAACTTAAAAGACAGCGCCACTCGTCAAGTCGTAGCAGAATATTGACCGTTTTCGATAAACATAATACCGTCAGGACAACCGAAATCCAGCAAGGTGCCCCCGGGTAAGCAGATCGTTTCGAAAGTCGGCTTTGTAATTACTTGAAAAAGTATATCGATTACCACGTCTCCGTTCATCGTTGATCAAACCATCAACGTACATCTGTCTGCCAGCAATGGGCTAATGTCCTCGTTTTGTACAAAACTATAAGAAACAACAATGAAGTGTACAGAACGATTTTAGTTAGCAACCTTCGATCTGCGCAATATTACATTGTCAGTTACACTTGGACGATTACGATGGTATTAAATCCGGTGCAAACTTAGGCGTTTAACTTCCGTTGACAAGTTAGAGTATTTTCTTTTTTCCTTTTTAAATATTTTCGACACTATTGACAAAAATTAATGTTACGAGAACTATATTTGTGCGGCGATAGTTTTCGTTAATTGATTAAATACGGGCACGTTACGATGAATGCCAGCAATTTTTCTAATTAAGAAATTGCCTGATTAATGACAGACAAGCATATCATTCATCCTCCGGATAGAGAATGCCTTTAAACGTCTTAAGGGCCAGCTCGGGCAGTTCTGCCGTCCAGCAGTATCGTTGCTGTGTTACATGTTGGATTATTCTCGTAATAAATTGAAGCGGATTAGTTTGAAAGACAGCCGTAACGAAAAGAAAAATTTGGACAACGGAATAGAGCCCGAAGAGATAATGTCTCGAACAGGGATGGTGGAAGAGAGATATGCAATGCGTGCATGAACGATGGAAAAAGAGTAAAAACGGTCGCAGATGCCGATAAGAGAACCAGTTCGAAAAATTCTTTCTAGCCGGCGCGAGTCTATTAATTTCGTTCCAAGGCAGTGTTTTTTCACATTAGAAGACGAAGCGGCCATAATGGAATTGTCAATCTCAATTTAGTGGAGTGGCGGCTGCGTCCGTTTATAATACCGGATCTTCCGAACTCGGAACGATTAATTCGAAATGAAATCGAAAAAATTATCTCTCTGGTAAAATTCGACACTAATTTGTATACAGATTTTTACTCTTTACTCGCCTAAAGCTCTATTCGGAAACCCGGAAGAGTTCCCCTTTCGGACGATTTATTTGTCAAAGCGTAAAGTTTTCCTATTTTCAAACTTCCGAGTGGATTGCACACACTTTTCCGATGGAGGAAATGTTTACTGCGAAAGGTAATTTTTTGGTTTTTGAAAACGATTAAAGAAAAAAAAAAGTAAATAAATAATAAAAGCCGAATTAATTACGGTCAGAGAAATCTCTATCAATCATCCTGTTTGTTAAAATTATAAATTATTTAAATATAATTACGAATACGGCAAACCAGCAGTAATTGTACACGATAATATACTCGGTTATCTGTTGTAACGTTTGCTCGTGAATATCTGTCTTTTTGAAAAGGAAAATTAATAAAAATAAATTTTTTTGTCATCTTATGTTTGGAACCCAAAGGAGAGCTAATTTATTTGTCTTACGACTAGAAAAAAGGAAAACCGAAGGATATTATTAAATAATGTTGAAAAAAATGAAGATTATATACTGACTTCGAGGTTTACTCGAAGCATTTTTACTGAAAATGCACACTCAGACTCGTAAAAGAAAATTCCTCGATGAAAAAGATAGTACTACATTTTACAGCAAAATGTATAACTTAAAGGCCGTATCTGAACCAAATTTTCGGGAAGGGGGTTTCAAAAAATCCCCAAAAAAAATTAAGCAAAGAAACAACGAGAATGTTAAAAGACAATTGTTACGTTTTTTAAAATCTAGTACCGCTTTTTTTAGGATACACTAATAACAACCAGCCATATGAAAAACCGCAAGAACTAACAAAATTTAAATTACATCTGATTTTCGTTTTATTTTCAGTCTTTTCTTTTTTATTTATTTTTTTATTTATTTATTTATTATTATTTTTTTTTTCAATAAAAATCTACTCTAAATAAACTGAATTGTGTACACTAACTTCGGGGATCGGTAAATATTTTTTCTATACACTCCTATATGAATTAATAAGCCGATAGCGTGAAAAATGAAACAAATACGATTAGCAAAAATCTCTTTCCAGTAGTCTGCCTGAATTTGAAGTTTATTGCGCTAACGAGAAAACGAGAATTGTCTCCCCGTGAGAAAAATTCAAAATATTTATTTGTTTGTTATTTATTATAAGTAAAAAAATATTTCACATTGAACTATTTTTATCCGTCCCTATAAGCGATTTAAAAAATAAATAAATAAATAAAGGAAATAAACACGTATCACTTTGAAAAATAATTCCTTTACAGTGTAAGTATAATAAATTTAATTCCGCCTCTCAAACTGTACCGCTCTGAGCAGTTGCTCATTTTTCGTGCCATTGGGCGGGCCCTGATGTTAAATCTCTCCAAAATTGACGAAAGGGGGGCCCTCCCCGAAAAAAAAGTACGCCACTGCTTAAAGGTATTGTTTTGATTATTATTTTAAAACAATATTAAATACTTATATCAGAGTCGGTAGCGAATTTAAATTGCAAAAATAATTATTAAAAAGTCGCATTAAATATTCCGAATATGCTTGTAATGTTTTATAGGAATCTATTGAATTGTTTTTAAATACTGTTGTGATTCGAATTTGGTGTCGACTGCAAAAGTTAAAAAATCGTGGAAATGTCGTTATGTATATATACTATCACTCTGAAATGTATTTATTATTTTTCATCAAACTATTATTTTCTACGAATAATTTTTTTTTTTTTTTTTTTACTTTTTAATGCGTTTTTATTAAATTTTTACAGTAAATCTCGAAGTCGGTGTTTTTTTGTTTTTTTTATTTTAAAAACTATTTTATTTTACAGATTTTAGTGTAAATATTTCTTTTGAACGATAAAACACGGCTGTAAAAACCAACTTAAAATGCTGCTATTTTTTTCTCTATTGTACAAAGTTGGATTGGTCGCAGGAGTAATGTTCAAATACCGAAAATGATGAACTTTCGGATATCGCGCCTTGACAGTATATTCATTATTTTCATTCGACTCTACATTTCAATAGGGGGAAACTAAAAAAAACGTTGGTAATAGTTTGTCACTCATTCCTCCTTTAATTATTTTAAAATTTCAGTTGTTCATATTGTTCTCGTGTCGTAATGATAAATTTTTGGCTACCAATTTTTGTACAGTTATCTTAAGCCAAAAAAGTTCATTCATATCTCTTTGAGGAGACATTTCTTTTTTTAACGTTATTTAATGCTACTACCGATTATCGATACTCATCGATTATGGGCTATCGTACAATTTCTAATAAATAAAATTTGAATACCATTTCACGAGTCAAAATTCATACGCAGTAACGTGAAGATACATATAATTTTTCCGTCAATGAGATAAGCTCGTAAATAGCGCTACGGAAATTTTTGATTAGTCGAAATTCCGTGGTGTAATTTTAACGATATTTGTCGTTTCTTTTTTGTTTTTTTTTCTACCTATAAATATCTTCGATAATTAACATTGATCATATTTGTAAGTGACAACGCGGTTTTTTTTATATTACTAAAAATTTCTCGAAAGAGATTCCCGTTTTTTTAACGTTTATTTTAAAATAACTCTATCGAGTACCTGTGTTCATTGGTACTTATCTCGATACATTTCCGCGAGGCCACCACTGACACTTTCCAATAAACAACGAATTATTCAGATCGGTCCAAATAATTAAAAGTTATGTGTTAATAAACATAAAAACAAAAAATATTAAGAAACGAACGCGACGAACGTGTAATCCCACTTTTTTTGAAGTCGATACAAATGAACGTGAATATTTTAATTGAACGCGATAAAAAAAAAAAAAAAAAAGTATATAAATATGGATATTTGTAGATTTACAAAATTTTGCGGTGTTGCACGCCTAAGGTGTCGAATGTTCAGTGTTAAGAATAGTTATTGCCTACGCCTTCACGTTTAGCTGCGACAATATAGATGAGGTCTCGTGGATGAACAGAGCTTGAAATTAGAGTTAGAATTCCGTTGGTACCGTCTCGCATTATGGCAGAAATGAACTTTGCCTAGCCTGGTTAGGCCGTAGATTTGGGCTTGGCCATGCAGCCCAGTAATTGCAAACCAGATAGCTTGTATTATTTGCTTGTAAAGCAAGCGCTTACATTTATAATTGTGATCGTCTTCCAATAAGCCAGCAGATTCGCGTCTTGGTTTTAATCCGGGCAGACTATTTCTCTCACTGCGCATCCGCGAGGTTAAACCTTCAATCAAGATGCATACCTAGATACTATTTAGTGGCTTTAAGAGGGGGTAAAGTTAATTTCGGTGAAAACGCGATTTTCGCCTAACAAAATCGATAATTTTTTTATTGTAAAATAAATAATAATTTAAAAAAAAAAAAAAACCCTCCCAGCGTTACCTCGTAATTGATGTGTAGAAACATTGTACAAGATTTCAAAAGAATCGGTGCATTAGTTTTCGAGTTACAGTGTCCACGGACTTTAAAAATGTCAAGTGCGAGAAAAAGGCTTTAAAGTTTTGTGTACAAAAAAATTCGACTTAAACATCAGTACGCGAGTGTTTCTTCTAATATACTTATTCAGAGTCACCCATAAAGCTCATAAAGCTCACAGCTTTCAACTGTAAAATCTACGGCAGCTTTTTGCGCTTGTCAACGTAGAATTCTGCCTTCTTTACTTTCAAGTGCAGCTTGTTGCTCCACTCTGTTTAAGCTCGTTCAATCTACCATGCCTGTCCATTCATGAGAACTTGACCCTGTACTGATGTTTATTTCTTGCATACATGAGAGCAAAGCAAAACAGCCCTCATTGAACGCACATGAAGGTACGTGAGCTACGATTTCAACAACAGTCGTTTTGGGGTAGTTTTCCAAATGAGCTGATTCAAACTCTCACTGTTGTTTTGAGTGAATCCTCCAAGACATCGCTGTAGAAGTGCCCCCTTACTCAAGTCTTCATATATCGGTTTAATTGCTTCAGAAACGTCACTTGGAAGTGCAGTGTAACTGTGTTTGAATGACTTCGGGGCATTTATAGCTGCAGCTTTCTGCCATTCACACCACGAGTCTTGGCCGCTCGGGGCATTTGTCGTGCTGCGGTTTCTCGTTCGTCAAGCAGTAATGGTAGTAAGTAGCCTGAATGGCATTCGTCATTTTCTCCACAGAATCATGATTGTGTCGAATTGCCAGAGTTAGTTTATCTATCAGATTTGCGGTAAGCTTACCTTCGCCACCAAGATCTTTTCTTATCACTTTTTTTTTTCAGTCTTAGTTTCTGCATCGACTACAGTTGATTTTACTAACTCACGCTAACGACTTCCCATGCACACTTTTTTTATATACGAATTATAGCTTGGTCTAGACAGATCCATCCACAAGGCCTTCCTTTTTGCATGTTTGAAAAGCAACTTCTCCATCGCACTTGACACATTTTACTAATGTAGAAATGGTCGAAAATACGAGAGAACAAAATCTATGATTCTATAATGCTTTTGAACATCCTCCTCTACGTCTACGGAAGTATTTAGTTTTATTTTTTTGGACGATGTATTTTTTGCTTCGACATTGTCTATCTTGCGTTTCTGCGTATTACTTTTTTTGATCGATCCAATCTCTTGCGATTTTCTCTGCTAATTTTCTTCGGCATTTTATTAATAATAAATACACAATCACAGCGAAACCAGAACATACGAATTACAAAAGAGCACGAAACAGCTCTGAGGTAACCACGCTGTGTAACTGCCCAGCAGATGTTCAAAACGGAGCACCGCTCACTCAAAGCTCTATAGCTCCGTTGTTTTACTGCGATCGGCTTCAAATTTTGACACAATAATCTTGAGATGCTGTACATCCATATAAGTAAAAAATGAAAAAAAAAAAAAAAGTTTAAAAACTTTACCCCCCCCCCCCTTAAAGAGCTAAAGTTATATTCAAATATCATCAATGATCGACGTTTGTATTATCTGAAATCGGCAATTAACGAAGTGATTAAAATAATGAGAAAGCAGAGGAATTGTGTAAAAATCGGCAAGTATCACATAAAAGATGATTGCATCGGTGGTAAAAGTGTTAAAAAATGTAGTAAAAGAACCGAAAAAATGATAGAAAACCGATGACATGTTGGATAACCCTTGTCTACGTTTACAATACTTTCAACTTGTAATATTGTTTCATACGTATGATTTTTAAACTTCAAAAACTACACTCTCTAGAGTCTACTCCTTCTGAAAAGACATTTCCATTTATTACCACGTTATACTTTCAAGCATATATGACAAATTGACTCCTGATACGAAAATATAGAAGTAATAATTCCTAAAAAAAAACAAAAAAAACAAGATGAAGATAAAAAAGATGAAAGAAAAAAGAAAAGATCCCGGGTATTGAATTATTTTATCAGTATCGAAAATCTATTATATTTACGTGCTTGGCTACTAATGTACGATAACCATAAAAAAAACACATTACTATAACGGTGTATATTTAATTTTATAATTAATCGTGACAAAAAAAAAACGACGAATCTTTATGTAATCTATATGTACTCGTACATTTTTTAATTCAAATTTCGTAAGAAGGCGCGTATGAAATATTAGAAAGTTAAGGAAAAACAATAAAATAATGTATTGTTTGGAGATTTTCTTCTTGGGGGGACACCATTTTGCCGTGTTTGAGAGGTTTCGAAGTCTATGGTAATGTAAAGTTCATGTTCTTTGTATAGTAGAAAAAATAAATAAAGTAAAATAGCAATAAAATGTTGTTCAGTGATTACAAATTAAATTATCATACATCCTCAGTGTCTGATATTTGCATGCGTTTGAATTGGTGTCACCGACGGAATAGATACAATGCGCTGGTAGTATAACGTGTTTCTAATGGTGTGTGTGGTTTGCAGTGATTTTGCTCTAGTCTATTATTTAGAGGAGAAAAAATAATAAACTATCGTTTGGTTAAAAATTTATCATTCTATTTTTACGATTAACAAAAAAATCTTGGCGAAACTTAAAAAAAAAATGGCGAATATGTAGAGTTGTTTATAATTTTCAAATACTTCGAGTCCTGTTTTAAATTTCGAGGGACTCAACTAAAATGAAGAACAATATACTAGAATAACTTGACAGTTTAATATTTCCTTTTGCAACAAAACAGTCAGCAAACGGCAAGCGTTCGGAATGTCGGCTTAAAGGAAGATCCTGAGAACACGGTATGCAACCCCGGTTCTGCACAGGTAAATTAACACTACTTCGGATTGAAAATGAACAATGGTAAGAGGACTCTGTTAACAATCGTGAAAAGAAATTGTTTCAGAATTTTCGGATACTTACTGCGAAGCAAAAACTTTTTGAAAGAAAAAAAGAAGCTATTATAGAGGGAAAAGTAAAGGACAGAGAAGCAGTGATAGACCGCCGATAGATGGACAGGTAGAATTCAACCATGGAACGTAGGCCAATAACCGGTAATGCCACCTCGTCTGGGGAGACGATTGGAATGGTGACGATGGTGCCGTACATACATATATTTATACGTTTTTTACGTCTTTGTATAGATTAGTTTGCTATTAGTTAATTTATTTCTTTTTCATGATTAATCATTTCCAGTAAATAGGTATGAACTTAACACTATTTTGGAGTTACGGTCCGCCTGAAAAATGTACAAAATAATGAAAACTTTTTTCATGTAAAACTTTTTACATTTTGCTTTTGTTAAATTAATAACATTATTTGCAAACTAATAACGAACAACTTAAGTGTTCGCTTTTGAAAATTATAGGACATAGAATGCGATGGGAGCCTAAAATTGCGAGTTTTGCTTTAGACCTCTCCGTCAAACTCACGTGGTCTTCAGCTAATGATGACGAGAGATAATTCTTCCGCAAGTGTTTCTATGTCGCATGCAACAATTTAATTCGACATCACATTAGTCGTTTCCTTTTCGATAAGTTAATCCTTAGTGTAGAAGCGTTGTTTCTTTCGTAGAAAGTAATCCATTGCAGCGAGAAATGTGACATGTGTTTTTGTCGATTGTTCGTTGCAGAAAATTCGCTGGGGCCGGAAAATCGTAGTTTGTGATTATTTTCGATCTTTTTTACATCGTTGTTTAATATGTTTAGTTTATTTTTAACTATGTGAAAGGGTGATAAATACAATTGGTTTTTATTCTTTTTCGGGCGCTTAACGGGAGTCGGGGAGCCTCTTTTGCTCTCCCCGATATTAAATTTTCTGAATCTTTTTATCTTCCTTCCTTTTGTACTATCTTTACTGCCAAAGTTGTAGCTATCCTACGTTTTGTAATTTATACCTCCTCCCGTCACTCCTCTTCTTCCAGTTATTTCTGATTTTATGAGCGCTCTCCAGGCTGTCTGTTCTTCCTTTTCTACCCACCTCTGCGACTTTTTCATCCTTTGTATATGTGTACCTAGCCATTTGGGCATAAAGCGTAACGAAATCGTGGATTCTTTAGTTCGCTCTGCTGACGACCTTAGAGTAGTATTTCCCTAGCGTCTCGTGATCCACAAATATCACGCCCAATCCTTCATCTCCAAACTCTAAAAATGGTCAGAAGTCAATGGTCTAAACTTTTCCTCCGCAAAGTCAGTGTGGGTCGATTTCAATAGGGGACGATCTGTGGCCAATAGAACTCCTTTCCAAATAAACAACGCCGTAATTCCGAACCGTCTCTTAGGCAGGTTCCTAGGCCTGGAGTTTGGTAGCAGATTAAATCGGCGCCTACACATTAAAAGTAAAATCTAAATGTATAAGGTCACTGTTAATAATCCGGTACCTCTCCAATCCATAACTCAATATTCACGCCAAATTAATCTCCAATATTTACAAATCCTTGATCCTAAGTAAAATAAATTATGGGTGCTAGGTGTACTTCTCAGCTTAAAAAAATGTTAGTCAGTTTTTGTATGGTTTACTTTTAGATATCGATTTTTCAATGTTAGTCAGTTTTTTTGTATGGTTTACCTTTAACTTCAGTGTATATTTTCACCATGATTATGGAGCATTGTCTCCGAAACATGTCGATGTATTAATTTTTAATAGAAAAATTTATGTTTTTAATCAATGTTTGTTATTACTGCTTTATTACATAAAATGATACAAGTTGTAGTAAAAAAAATTGTGTAACAGCACGGCTAAATAGTTAAAAAATTTGTAATAAAAAATTATGCTATAAAATTTGCGCGTGCAATATGTTCTGTAAAAAAAAAAAAAAACTTGCTCGGCTAGCCAGTTCAAGCGGGAATTTATTTTTCTTCGCTCGTCTCCTCCGACTACGTCGACTGTCGCTTAAATCAGCATTTTAGGTGCATGACAATTGATTTTCAAAAGACACGTCGTTCGACAATTCACATTTCTCTGCTTTTTTTTTTTTTTTTTTGTTGGCCTGAACAATAACATTTTTCTGCTGCAATGGGTAATTGGCATAAATGTTCATATCATTTTTTTCCGGTCAAGTTCATATTTTGGAGTTTTTTATTGTAGTTCACAAATTGTATTTAAAACGACAATTTTTTATGCTTTCATCCTCTATGGCATTCACTGGATCGTTAATTTTTAAAATCAATAGTTATTATTTTTCGCTTTTTCTAATTTCGTTTTTTTTTTGCCTAATTTTCTCGCAGTTGTAGCATCTTCACTCGCAAATAAACAAAAGGGAAAAAGCACCAGTTAAATTTTGATTCGATCGGATGTTGACCGTATTTAAGGAGGAACCGATTGGTTGAGATAGTAAATAGAGACGGGGAAGGCACAGAGATTAGCTGCGCAATGAGATATAGGAAGCTCGAGTTCTAGCAGATCAGAATATAGAACACTGCATTCGATCGAAACGGATGAACATTCAAAGATATGATCAGCGTCACGGGCTTCATTCGAATGGAAAAGACAATATAGATCAGAAACTAAAGAAAGACGAAATTGGATTCATCAGAGAAAATAGGTTTCACGCGGACGAAATGGAGAACTGCTAGGCTGCAGAGTTTCTGGAAGAAGTGATTTGGAAAATGAAGGTAGAAAAATGTATTTTGAGAGGCAGGCAGAGGTTAACGAAGTTAAACTGTAGAAAACTATTACAGGAAACCCTGTGTAAGATATAAGAGCTAGCGCAGGAATTGAAACGTAAGACCTGAGCTCTTATAAATGGAATGAAGTAGGAATGGATAAAAGTGTACAGAAAACAACGTGGATGAAAGACGTTTAGTGAAGAAATGATAGTTTAAAAATAAGATTTTCTAAGAGGCCTCGTACCGAATTCAACAGGAATCGAATTGAAAGGTACTTAAGAGAATCGAGACGGAGCCGAAGACATGAATTTTGGATTATATCTAGTTTAGACAGACGGGATTTGCAGGATAAAATAACAGCAGGACTGTTTTACATTAACATCGTTAGAAAGAATTATTATCTTCGTAGCTCATTGCGTTTATATTGAGACAACGTGTATAAAGTTCTTCATAAAATCTAGTCTCGTCAGATTAACCAATTTTTTTCTTACATAATTCGGATTACTTCTTTCATTTTTCATATTATTTTACTAATTAACTCTATTATTCCTGAAAGGGATTCTTTTTCCAAGTTGTGTTTGAACGCAAAAGTAATCTCATAAAAAGTCAACTCGTATCCTTTCCGTTTTTTAAAATTAATACTATCTTAAAAAAATATCATTTAACCAATCTCGCTCTACCTGTTTTTTTAAATTTTTTTTTTCTTTTTTTCTGTGCCTAGCTTTTACCATCTAGCCAATTCAACATTTTTTTTATTTTATTTTATTAAAGTATTATTATTATCTATAAATTATTAAAATAAATTACATTTTATACAATTATGTTACTGAGTTTTGTTTATTGGTACAAAATGTAAGCAAGTTCCTGATCTGGTTCTCGTACCATCTGTAATAAGGTTATTGGCATGGTCTTATAGAATGGTAATATTTTTTTAAAAAAAATCTGTTCTATGATCTTCACATTGCCAAATAATGTGTTCAATTGAACCAATCTCTCCGCATTCGCATAAATTATTCGTTATTATGCCCAGCTTATGTAATATTTCCGGAGTCATCGAATTGGATTTTATCCTTCTTCGCGTTAGTTCGGTTCTATTGTCAGTTGTTTAACCGATGGATAAATTATCCGTTGTTCTTATTGCGGAACAAAAATTCACGCTTTATTCGTAATAATTCATTTTTTTTGCGAGATTACATTATTTTTATAGCCTTTTATTTAACTCGCTTTGTCATTCTGTCTGTCTGGGGGGGAATCTTGCGAACGATTTTTATCCTATTTTCCGATGAGTTTAAGAAGTGTCCTTTTGCAGAAATACTTGTTATAGATGAAAATATAATATTATGCAACATCTGGGTTTTCAACTTTAAAATTAGATCCCCGGGACGCCGAAAGCTCAAAATTTTGGATTTTTTTTTTTTTTTTTTTTTTCGGGCATGTGATATATCGTTGGAAAAATCGCTATTTGTCGAGAACAAGACCATATTTTATTTCTTTAATGAAACTTTCGAAGTTTACGAAAAGTTCAAAATAGCGCAAGATCTAATATGTAGGTCTCTCTTTACGGCGCGAGTCTTATAGCTAAATATTTCGAACAAGGCTGAAAATATGCACATGCACATATATTTCTTTGGTTTGGAACATCTAGGTTTCCAACTTTAAAATTGGTCTCTCGGGGCTCCGAAAGCTCGAATTTTAAGAAAAAAATATTATTTTTCCGGCCATATGATTTACTGTTTGAAAGAGCGCTATTTGTCGGGAGCAAACTCGTATTTAATTTTTTTAACGAAACATCGGAAGTTAACAAAAAAATTTAAAAAAGCACAAAAAACGACGTGTAGCCCCCCCGCTCGTGGCTCAGCTTTATATCTAAAAATATTGAACAAAGTTAAAAAAATGCGCATCTTTGTGTATTTCTTTACTTTGGAATATTTGGGTTTCTAACTTAAAATCGGACCCTTGCGGCGCCGAAAGCTCGAAAGTTTCAACATTTTTTTTTTTTTTTTCGGTCATGTGAAATATCAATGGAAAGATCGCGATATTAGTCAAACATTGTGTTTCATCTGCTGGGGATTCCGTATGTATTGTATGAAAAACAAAAGACAATATAATTGAAAGTAATAAAATGTAAGGATGTAGGTGGAAACGTCGGAGGGCATATTTCCTCCAAAGATGGAACATATAAGGGATTAATTGAGTCCAGAAAAGAGATGAGCTACTCCAGAAGACGGTTGTAATAGGAGGGACGTTCGGACCGTGGGGACTAAAAGGTTTTCGTCATTTTCCAGAGAGATGGAGGTGGATCTAGAGAATGATGAACAGTGCTCTTTTTGAGAATAAATTTAGCCTTAGCATTGGACTCCCCATAAGATATGAAATTTTCGAAGGACGAGCAGGACGTCCTGAATTTTAAAGAACTGTCTCTATAAGCGATGGAACAATCGTTGTTCCACCATAGGGAAGAAGCGAAAAGATAAAGGTTCCTTTTAGAGAAGCGGATTGGAGGAGAAGAGGCCGACAACGCCGAGGTAATGGAATCGATGAACCTATTGTATTGAAGAACAGGATCTGCGAAGGAATGTATGTTGGGGAGGGCCGAATTGACCCCAGCCCGAAATTTATCCTAATCAACTTTGGTTAGGCACCATTTGCGAGCATCGGGAGGTCTGGAACAACTGGGATCAGGAGGAGGACGAAGATCGTGAAAAAAAAGAATAATGGGAACATGGTCACTACCGAAAGTACCTTGTAAGATTTTCTAATGACAGCTGAGACCAGAATTGGGAGAAGTGAAGGAAAGGCCAACCGAACTGCGAGTATGCATACCTCTATAGAAGTTGGAGAGTATTTTTTTTTTTTTTTTTTTTTTTTTTTTTTTCTTGTTTGGGTTTTTCCCTGGGCTTGTCAGCAACGGACGATTACCCATCAACATGTGTACATAGCAGCAATTAGGAGTAACAAGGAATGGAATCTGATAAAGAATGCTATACCAAAGATGGAGAAACAATAACAATCAACGTCGAAAAATGCCAAACGTATGTATCCTGAAAAGAAAAGAAATGACGAAGGTAAGAGCAAAAGGAGTTAGCTGTCCCATACCATGGTCACATCTGCAATTACAGAGCCCACAGTACAAACGGACAAAGGAATCTGTCTATAAATAATTAAGGAAGAAGAAACACGGGATGTTTAAAAAGCAGTTAGATCCATCAAGCACGAAACCTATATAGAACACAGCGCTTAGCGTCCGTAAACAATTATCCGAAAGTTCAATGACTTTCTCCATCACTATAAAGCAAAGTTTATAGTTTTTAATTATGAAACATTAATCATATTTATGGCGACGACTGCAGAAACAGCGCCTACCATTCTGTTAAAAGGAAATGAGCAGAATTTTCACTGAACACTATGGCCACACTGCAACAGCAGCGCCCGCAGTGCCGGCTAACAAGGAGTTCACCTATCTACCGTTAGGGCCGCAAATGCGACAGCGAGCCCGCAAAATTAACTGCGAGCTGTGCCTGTTTGTGACTGTAACTGCAACATCAGTGCGTGTTCTTCGTTTAGAGAGGAGTTCGTTGGGAATCACTGGACACGATAAGTTAGGAATGCCAAAATAGGAAATACTGAAGGGATTAGATATTAATATAATGAAGTACAGAGGATAGGAATTTTGCTACAATTGGTATGATCAACGTTGACTGTAATGAGAGAATAAAGGACACACAATATGGAGTTGGAACATCATGTGAGAGAAGCTCCGCGTATAGAGCTGCCCTTTCCGATGATAAAGAGGAGCATTCAAAGAATACATGATCAGAGTCACATACGACTGTGTTATCGATACACAGCGGACAAATAGGAGAGGACACTATGGAGAAACGATACAATGAAGCAGGAAGTCGACTGTGACCAGATCGAAGACGACAAATAGCAGATATGATGAATCGGGGAAGGTGCGGAAAATGTAGATACCATGGTTGAGTAGGTGGATTAGGGTGAATGGAAAAATATTGTGAATTAGGACTGGAGAAGGATGATTTATAAAAAGATTTCCAATTGGCCTTTTGGATACTTTTTGCTATATTTAATAATTCATGAGAAGGAATCCGTCCGACTGGCCGCCCAGAAGAAATAGCCGAACGAGCAAGATAATCCGCCTTTTCGTTGCCCGCAATTCCGGCATGACCAGGAATCCAAAGAAAGTCGATGGTTAATGAGTGCAATCTGCAAAGACTGAAAATCAGTGATCGGATGCGCAGAATAATAGGATCAGAGTAAGAAGGAACATATGCAGAGGATATACACTGAAGGGCGCTTTTGCAATCAGAAATTAGGAGGAACATTTTACATTGAGGAAAAGATGGAATGAGCTCAATGGCACGTAGTAATGCCAATGTCTCCGCATAGTAAATTGAACAAAATGCAGGAATTTTGAACAGGCTGGAATGGTCAAGAGCAGGAATGTAGATAGATGCACCCACTCCGTGTGCCATTTTGGACCCATCCGTAAAAATTAGGGTATGGTTAGCAAAGAATGATGAAACTGCCTGGTTAAATTCATAAACTGTTGCATGAGCAGGGAGATATTTTACATAAGAAGGCAAAGAAAAAAGATTAGGAGAAGGAATAACATTTAATATCTCAAACTGGAAAAATGGAAGTTTATCGAAAGTTAGGATGAAGGGCGAAAACTTAATAAGACGCGAGGCAATGTGGCAGAGAATGGGAACCTTATTAGAGGAAAAACGCCAATCTTGCAAGAGAGAAGAATATGCAGGGACAAGATTGTTTGGGTAAATATGTAGACGTTTAATAAGGAACCGATACGCGAGATAGGATCTACGAATGGATAAAGGAGCCATATTAGCCTCTGCTAAAATCGCAGGAATAGGCGTGGATTTTAAGACTCCTAGACATAAGCGCAGGGCTGCATTCTGAACTAAATCTAATTTAGCTAGGGGAGAACGAGCAGCAGTACCATACAGAAAACAACAGAAATCAAGTTTGGATCGAACAATGGATTTGTAGAGCATAAGAAGTATCATAGGATCACCTCCCCAATGGGAAGAAGATAAAGACTTTAAGATATTCAAACGTTCTAGAGTAGACGAATGGAGGTAATTAATGTGCTCAGTAAAGGATAAACGGCTATTCAGAAAGATTCCTAAGTAGCGGAAGGAGGAAACAACAGGTATAGGTGTATTGTCGATATTTACGTTGATTGACTCAGGATTATAGGAACGAAATGTGAAAACAAAGTTGGAGAGTAATCATTAAGAATAACGAAGCTAATGTTAGTGATGAAATTTTCAAGAACACGACCATTATTGTTATAACCAATAGAGCCCGATAGAGGAGAGTGAGCGTTCCAGTCACCGTCAATAATAAAGAGAAGAGAGAAAGAATTGGATAATAATGTAAAAGGGAAATTGTGGAGGTCAAACTGCGGATGGACGTATGTTGAGATAATATGGACTGGTTGAGGATGAATATTAGGAACAGAGATATGCAACAGGTTGGGTGACCGGACGCCAGAAGGAAAATAAGCGGAGTGGTGGTGAATGTTAAAGTAAATATCGTTCCTTATCAATATGGCGGCGCTACCATATCGATCCACACGATCAGATCGGATTAACTTAAATCCACGGATGGATATACTCAAGGACTCAGTAAGCTAAGTTTTGGACAGTAGAGCAATATGGATGGAGTAAGAATCAAGAATCCCTTTTAAGGTCTGTTTGTTGGCTTTCAGGTTCCGACAATTCCATTGGATAATATTCAATTTATAATACAAATATCCGAGTAATGTCTTCAAACTAAAAATGCGTTTTATTGAGAATTAGCCAATTCGTAACTAAACTTCAGAAGTAATTAAGGAAGAAACGCCAACTTAAAACCAAAATAAAAAAAAAAACAAAAAAAAACGGGTAATTCTTTTGCGACTACAATACATAAGTCAACTGTTCAGCGAAGATTTCTTTAGACCAGTATTTCCCAGTCTTTCTTTTCCTTGCTTTGCTTGTGAACCATTAAAAACTTGATTGATATTTTCGATCGGTGAAAATGAATAAAACTCCATTACGGATCTGTACCACATTAAAGCAAATAAAAAACCTTACGCGAAAAAAATAATTTTACAACGTATCATCACATATTTATTGCTGTATTTTATTTTATATAATATAATAAAAATATAAAGCGTATTAAAATCCTACATATTTATTTTTCCTGACGTGTCGTGATAGACATTAATACAAGAAAGTATATACAGGGTGGGCCAAAAAAACATCCTGAATTTTAAATGCTCGTCAAATAAAGACTAATATACTTATGGAAATGAAACAAACGTTGAAATACTTAAAAAAGAACGCCATTTATTGTACACTATTAGTTTTGAACAATACTCCGTATGAATAGTCACCCTTTTTAATTTTTACATTGTTGCAATCTTTCCTCAAAATTATGCATTACTTTTTTAAGAGTTGGTTTTTTAATCGCCGCAATTTCCTTCTGAATGGCCAATTTCATCTCGTCGGTTGTTGCTGGTTTACCCTCGTACACCTTGCTTTTCAAGTAGCCCCATAGGTAAAAATCTGTCGGTGTTAAATCCGGACTGCGCGGCGGCCAAAACAGCTCACAGTTTCGCAAAATCAAGCGGTCCTGAAACTTCTCTCTTAATAACCGCAAAACATCGTTACGAATATGTGGTGTGGCCCCGTCTTGTTGAAACCACGTTTTAGATAATGCAATCCTCTTCCGTCTGAGCTCCGGTAGAAAAAACTCGTTTAACATTTGGATGTAGCGGTCGCCGTTCACAGTAACATTCGCTCCGTCCTCCTCGAAGAAGTAGGGACCGATTATCGCTTTCGCACTGACTGCGCACCATACCGTGATACGAGGGGAGTGCAAGGGTACCGGGTGAACGATTCGAGGGTTCTTAGTAGCATAATACCGCATGTTTTGTTTATTAACGTTACCATTTAAATCGAAATGCGCCTCGTCGCTAAAAAAAACATAATCCAAATCGACGCCTTCTTCCTCCAGCATATCCAAAAATTTATTACAAAATTCTAACCTTCTTGGCTTATCCGTTGGTATCAATTCTTGGGTTAGTTGTATCTTGTATGGGTGCATATTGAGGTCGTTTCGAATTATTCTTCTGAATGAAGTACGGGGAATTTTCAAGGCGGAAGCCTGGCGACGAACGGATCTGCGCGCACTTCGCGACAATGCTACGCGCACTTTTTCGATGTTTGTCGGGGTTCTAGACGATCGACGGCGACCTTGATGGTTGACCGCCACCACACTACCGTATTCTCGGAAGTTTTTTACCCATTTGAGGATACTTTTACGGTCGGGGGGATTGTCATGACGTTTTAAATCAAATTGTTTTTTAAACGCGCGTTGTACCGCGATTACACTTTCACCGTTTTTCACAAAGTACTCGACAACGAAAGAGCGTTGTTTACGCATCCACGACATCATGACTACTAAGCAACTATATTTATATTAAACGGCATATTATTTAGCGCTAGATGGCGTTACAATCGCCACGCTAACTCACAGTGTATGATTTTGACGAGCATTTGAAATTCGGGATATTTTTTTGGCCCACCCTATATATATACTGAGTAAGTTCAGCAAACGATTCATATTTAGATCTGAATTCAATATGATCTTTGCTGTTTCTTCATCTGACATTAACATCAGTTTCGATACTTTATTAATTCGTATCGAACTGATTAGTTGACAGACAATTTTGATTTCTTATCTTTCGTCAGTAAATTCAGCATTAACAATCTCGTCGTGTCTCATATTCGTTTTAACCGCCTTAATGCTGAGACCGTTTAACACTTAGCAATGTTAAATTTTTACATTATTTTCGACATTTAACCGAATTTTAATTTTATTTGAAAATGGAAACCTGTTTTTAATCGCTTGATAACCCGATGTTTCCATTAAACACCTTTTCTGTTTGTTAAAAATATAAATGAACAATAAACCCTTTGTTTTATTTTTCTCAGAGGAAAGGTAAAAAAAGAAATAATCGAAGCAACAAAATAATTCTGGTCAAAAATACGCGAATAGTCTAGAAATACTGTATGAAAAAAGTGGACAATTTTACAGAATAAGATGGCGGCCAATAGGAACTAACATAACACCAAATGGGATCGTTATACAAATAAACTGTGCCTATACATCTTCACGAAGATTTTTTTTTTTCTTTTTAAACAGGTATAACACTAAGGATGTTTTTAGGGAGGACGACGATCCAAAGTTTAACATGTTGTTAAGCGTCCATTTTAATTTCTTCGTAACAGATATGTAGAACACTCTCAACAGAAAGATACCTAAATCTGATGGATAGGTGCGGATATTTTTGTCGGTCGGGCTCTAGTAACCGGTACAACTTTCGCAATCTATTACATCGAACTTTTCGCGTTTCATTCTTACTTTTAAACGGCAACGATCAATGTACAGCGTGGAATATTTTTAGCCGAATGACTATTAGAAATAAGTTTCCCATTTATTACCGCTTAAGGAATTCGACTTGCAGAACATGGAGTGAAATCGGTTCGAATTAATTTATTTTCAGTTTTCCGGTTTTGACTTAGATACAGATAGAGCTGTTTTAATCGCTTGTTTCGTCGCATGAGCGGAGTTAGGAGAGCAGTGTCGCCTGTAGGCGCACATAGCGTAAGTGCTACTGAGATGTCGTCGATGTAAAAATGTCGGCCGCCGAACATGCCATAGGGCTCCTTTTGAAGATTTCGCGATAATTAGCCGGCTACGATTCAGTTTAAGAATCAGACCTAACTGCCGTATGCCGATTTATGGTCGTTCTTTAGGGCAAGAAAAATTTTCCTGTCTCCAAAAGTTGCCCCGTTCTAAATTCTCGCAACTCTGCTCGATAACTGAATGGCGGCTACGAAATTTTGTGTGCTGGTCGAGTACAAAAACCGGTTTCTAATTAACAATATTAGCCGCATCTGGCAACAGAAAGGTAATATATGGCCATAGGAATGCGGTAGAGCTCCGGAATTAATGCAAAAGTTTAGAAATAGGAAAAGTCGGACGGGAGCTCTTTTGAGGAAAATTTTGAAGCTTTATCTTTTTGATAATTATCATTAGATTTTACCTTTTTCTTTTTTCCGATAATGTAACTCGATATTTCTATCCGAATGCTAAAATCTGCGTTGTTAGGATCAAAAATAATTTTTCAATATATATTGTGCGGAAGCTTTAAAGAGCGTTTTCTTCCCATTATTGTTGCAACTGGACGTGTTATAATGCGAGTTCTTGGTGCAGTATCATGGAACCGAGCTGGTTTTCCTAATGTACACAAAGTATCTAATAGATCTGTAGAATTTATTACGACGATCTGGTCTGTTCGATTTAAGAGATTAGAACCCAGAGGTGGGGTGGCGAGCAACTCGAGTCTGGAATAATCAACTTATCATGACTTTTCTGTGTACTTACAGTGTTCTCGGAAACCTTTTTAATTTTTTGCAAAGTTTGCTAACGGGTGTTAGCAAGAAATATTTACGAGATTCAGATGTCTGGTTTACGATGTGTTCACACGACAAGACATCAACTTTCCAGAAAGGGTGCCAAAAATCATCACGGTTGGAAGAAGTCACTGCTGCACGTCGTCGACCAGCATTGTTACGTCCGGACGCTGGCATATCTTTTTCTTTGTGTACATCGACACACAAATACATTTTTATAGATATATAGATATGGGAAAGCTTTTTTCGCAGGCAGTGTGAATAAAAGCTTTCGTACAGAGCGAGCAAATTCTCTGTCGACTTTTGCCTAGATTAGTTTCGGAACTTTTTCTTTTTGCTGAATTCCGGAAACGAAACTGTAAAGCACCGTTCGCAGTTTTACCGATTGGCTTTAATTCCGAATTAAATATAAAACTCTTTAGACGTCAGTCGCAGAAACAACCGGCCTAAAAAAAGGCCACAGTCACAGTCGGGGCCAACTTACACTTAAACAGAATTACGTCACGAGTAGCGTTTTTTAACGACTACTGTGTCCGGATAGTAATTGCAGTATGCTGTATTTCGTCTAAGAGATTAATTATAAGCCGGCGGCAAGCGATACACATTCCGTGTGTTACGCAACACCCGGAAGACTTAAAAATCAAGCGGCTTACTCGTCGTCGTCGTCGTCGTCGTCATCGTCGTCGTCGTTGGGCCAACTTCGGCCCGGTGAAAGTTTTTCAGAAAAAGCTCGACTGGTGTAGCCAGCGAATTCGACTGTAATTTTGTAATCGGCTTTCGTAAGTTTCTCCGGACAACTTTTAACTTGTAATTTCGCTTTCGGAATACGCAAAGTGTTCGTCGTGGTGTGTAGGCGCGTGCTTCCGGAAGGTGTGCTGCATGAATAGACGCACGTGAGTATGTGTACGATGTGCGTTGTTAGGTTTGCGCTGCGAGAGGGAGTTCACTATAAATCGCGACACGTCACAACTTCAGCGACACTAGCTCGTTGTAATTCTTCGAGTTTAACGATGATGATATCAGCAATTCGTTGCTGCTGCTGCTACTGCTGCCCTAATACAGCGAAGGTGTCTAATAAATAAGTACATTTAGCTGTGTGGCCTAGTCATCTAGTTCAATTTCTGCTTTAATTGAGAATATAAATTTAACGCCGGGCCTTCTGTTTACGTCATTTTACTTTGTAATTAATTTTATCCGGTAAATTTATTAACAATTAGTACTAATAAGAAACCGGCAAACTGAGAATCCGGGCCGCCTTAGCCGGCAACACAAACTCGCGACGAAATTCACGCATCGGCCGCTGTTAATTGTGTGCCAGACGTTTTACCTGCAACATGCGGCCGTCAAATTATGCTCGTTCAAACGGACCATTTTTTTCGGCTTCGCATCGAAAAAACACTTTTTAGACAAAAGACGGACTATTTCATTTCAGTTGGAATTTCTCCGATATTCTCCTCTGAAACTACAACCCGTGTGAAATCAAGAATAAAATGTCGCTTCAAGTTTGCATTGATATTCATTGCGTGACACGATAAAACTAAGTCGTCCCATACCCTTTATAATGGATTGTGAAGTTAAGCTTTCCATAATGGTTTTAAGCCCAACGGAACTAATGATGAGAGTAGCCTCGATAATAAAACAAATACTAGATACGACTTTCAACATAGTAGAATATTAAGATCTATTTGTATAGGCGTTCGTATGCGTATACATCAAGTCAATATGGGTCCTCTTTCTCTGGAAGAGCAGCCTCGCAATATGCTGTGTGGGGTACATTTCCTTTGATTACGTTATGCGCTGCTGTTTATATTTTGATTGCGTACTTTTCTCTAGTTTTATCGCATTACGTAGAGAAGTTAATAATGACGATACATCAGGCGTCGCGAGATATTTGAGCATTGGTGTATGCTGCATATGTTACCGGACCATAATATTTATTTACCCGTTAAAATCTTTTATTTATTACCCCGCATTCGAATTTTAATTTTGTCACCGTAAAATTTAAGTAAAAATTATTTTTTTAAAAGTTCTGCAAAATTTTCTACGCCATAAAAAAATGAAAAACAAGAAAATTCTTACGTACGAATTAAAAAAGGTAAATAATTGTCCGTTAATATAAACAATAAAATAAAATGCTCAAACGAAAAAATTTCCTATAAAAACGAAATTCGAAAGATGGGTCCTGCAAATGTATTACGCTACAGAAAGTTTATAGTAAAATGATTTTTTTTTTTTTTTTTATTATTTAAATGTACAGTTAGTCGTATTGATATACAGATACCGCGTTTAAAAACGAACGTACAGCTAGAAAAAATGTTTTTTATTTTTAACAACAAGTAACTTAAACGTGTATGTAAAAAAAAAATGTCGAATACATCCAAAAAATAACTTAACCATGGCTATAAAGAACGCAAACATAAACAATTCCACACCCATTAATACCTAGATATGAAACTTTAATTTGTAAAAGAAAATATCAAATCCATCCAGAAAATAACTTAGCCATGGCTATAAAGAACACAAACATAAACAATTCCACGCCCAGTAATACCTAGACATAAAACTTTAATTGTGTCTAAATAAGTAATAAGTCTCGGCCGAAAAAAAAAAAAAAAATCAATTAAAACTTAAATATTTCCTCTCTAAGTATATGGGGATAGAGGGTAATGAAATGGCAGATTCCTTGGCTCAGATTGCTGTATCATCCCACTTTTTTTCTCTAAAATTTCCGTGTCTAATTTGCTCCCATTGTGTAAAAAGTTTCACGTTAGCTTTTGGTCAGATTTCTTCCTTTTCTAATCAACCTTCCTTTCATTTTTCCATCCAACCTAATCTTAACACGCGGTCTTATTTTTGCGATTTTCCTTCGCTTCGCCGCTCCGTTATTGTCTTTATTAATCTGTTTACGTCTCAATCATACTCTTCTTCCTTCCTTACGTTTTCGTTTTCATCTCGCTTTATCCCCTTAATTATCCTCTCCATCCTAACGACGAAGCCGTCTGTGATCCTGACCATATCTTCTTTGAATGCCCATCGCTCGTGAATGAACGCACTTCTTTGTACTCCAATCTGTCATCACTTAAACTCCCTACTCCTTATTGTGCCTCGTATATCTTTGCGTTTTCGTCGATCTCCGTTGTTCCTATCCTCAGTTCTTTTATCTTATCAATAGCTAACCGAATCGGCATTTAACTAATCCTTCTCCCTCGTGTCGTTTCTGGGCGGAGATCCTTTGTTAACATGCCCAACGAGGGGGGGGGGGGGTAAAAAAAAATACTTTGCATGTTTTAAATGGTCCGATAAATTAATACTTGTTATGACAGGCTGACCAAATAAAGTATTCAAAAAATATGCCGATTATTGATGTAGTGCACGCAGCAGGGAATAGTGTTGCGTGGCGAAACATCGTTCATGGGGCTGCATGAAAGGTCATGACGTTCGGAATCGAACTACGACAAAGAAGAAGGATGACTGGCCCACAACCGAATGATAGAACCTTTGCCGCATCGAAAATGTCAATTTTTCTAGCAAGCAAGCGAAAGAATCTCCTATTCTCCTTTCAAGCGCTCTCTCAATCAGTTCGATCTGCGAGCTTCTCGCGCGGTCTTTTCGGGCAAGTAATGCCAATGTGCGGAGACTGCGGCGACGTGTCAATAACGTGAGTTATAAAGGATCCGTTGTAGTATTGGCTTCGCGCTTCGGATCGTTACCGTTATTCCTAATCTCCGCGCGTTTTAACGTGTATTGTTCTTTAAAATTTCCGCCTACATTGGTCATGACCTGCACAGTGAATATGCCATTGGCCGCTCAACCGGCTACATTATTCTTCTCATTCTCTCCTTAATTCATGATCCCTTCTTAACTTAATTCAAACTGATCTCTTTTGGGTTCATGGTCATGCCGAAAAGAAGGGAAATGAGTTAGTTGACTCATTCGCTTGATTATCTTCCTCTTCGGGCAGGTTTCTTCCCGTTTTTTCATGATCTTATTACCCTCCCGTCTACTCAGCTGCTCATTCCAAACTTTAGTTTAACTTTTTTACGTCATTCTCTTTTGCTCGCTTCCCCCGGTTTTTTGACTTTTCTTCTATGCGTCACTCTAATCTTTCTTCCGTTTTTCTCTCGTGCCGTTTTCTTATCATCCATTGCACTCTTTCAACAACCATTTTATTTGTCACCCCAACCGCATAATATTTGATTGGTCGTCACTTTTAACTGAACTTTTTCCTCTTCGCTTTTATCAAGCGCTATTCCCGCTCCGTAAGTGCTTCTTTTATTCTATTCCTCCTACTCCTTCTGTTATATCATCCATGATCTTGATTTTATTCTGTCGGCTATCTTTGATTGCGTAAAGATTTGAGTCTCATTCCTGTCCGTTCTTCTGTTCTTGGGTCAATGTTCATGTTGACAAACCGATAAAAAAAGAAATAAACGCCGTGTCCGATTATTAATGTGACTCATTGTACATATACCCGTACTATGTATAACAACGAAGGCTTGAAGTACGGGATTACATGGGAAGGAGGTATTTTTTTCTTCTTTTTTTATTGGATTGCCGTTTTTAACTACCAGGGTTATCACTTTAAAGGCTACCTAAAGTAAAGTAAGTCCTATACCCTTGACAGGGCGTCAGGAATTATGAAGTTAAGCTTTTCATAATTGTACTTAAGGGGACCAGTTCCTTTCTACTTGGGATCCGCTTTTACTTTCCCAGATTTCTCTGGTAGCCAATTCAATTTCAGACTGGGTAAACCTGGGAGCGATTCGGATCTGGAACGAGACAAGTCTCAAACCCGTGTTCTCTGGTTTAGTAGCCAAGCGTCTTAACCACTAGGCTACCGTGCAGACGGTCTACTAGTTTGCCATCCTGAATGTATTTCTTCAAGGTGTGGTATAGCTTGTTGTCCAATATTTCTGCAAACAACGTAAAAGTGCTTGGGCCTATGAATTTCGATCAGGATATATTATACTGACGGATATTTTAACGAGTTTTCCTTTGTAGTATGTGTAGTCTCATGATTTTTAACTATAAGCCCTATTTTTAGCCGATTGATAGTTGTCCATTCAGCAGATGGACTATTAATTGACGGTCACAATGACACCAGTTTTATTTGATTTAAGAACGTAGTTTTGGATATCTATTATTTACTTCACTGCTCGGTCATTCTTTCTAGTAGGAATGTGACAAATTATACTTTGGAATGTATGTAGCATCGGGGATAACATAAAAGAACGTATGTGCAGGAACCCATAGAAACTCAACATGGTAGTCCGTCCGGTTTAGCAAAAGAAAAGTCCCTAGAATTGATTCTTTTGTGTTATCCTTCTGTAAACTTTGTATCATGGTCAGAGAATCTGTAATAATTAGCTTTTTTTTTTTTTTTTTTTTTTTCTTTTTGGAGACTTGGATTCATAGCACTTCTGGATATCGAACAAAACCGCAAACATTTCTGTATCCATTGCTGAACAGGCATCATTTATTCGGACTCCTCCGCTAATACATTATTAATTTCGTAAGTGTATGCTGCTGGTGATAATTTACATGAGCAAAAGTCTTTGATCCGTCCTTATACGCTTTTGTGAACTCTTGATATCGGTTAATTATCTCAATAGCCTTCGGTTTAAGATTTTCCGGTGATGTTTGAGAATTATTGTGTACTTTAATAGAAATATATTTGTATTTTCACTGTTTCCATGGTGGCTTTAGACAGCATTTTGTTTACCTTTGAGAGTGAATCGTTGGTAAATGCAGGTATGAAGGGACACACAATTTTGTTCTCTACCGACCGCATTAATAAAATATAACGGAAGACTGTATTTTAAAGGTAATGTCTCCGCTAATAAACACAAACTGGATAAAGGTGTAGTACGATGCGCTTCCGGGATAATACGAATAGCGAATTTTTGTATTGGATCAATTATCTTTAATCCGGGTTTCTTTGCTGAAGAGTACACCTGGAACGGATAATTTATTTTACTATCAATGTCTCGTATATGTGTAGTGGTAGTTTCAGATGGATTTTCTGAAATTACATTTGAAACTACTACTAAACATATACGGAACATTATTACTTTGAAAAATAAATCGGTACTGTTTATTTATTCGTGTTTTATATTCCATTTTTGAATTAATCGATTTAATCGACGTTACAGTTTCGGTACGAATTATTTTTTTCTTTATGTTGTTTACTTTTTCGGTCTTCTGATTCTAAAATTACGATTTATTCGAGACGTTTGTTAATTATTCTTCCGTAAACCATTTTTAGACACAATTACGTTAAGAAGACCGTAAAAAGATTAAAAACTTGTTAGATACGGTTAATTTGGATAGCATTTGTGGCGATAAAAATGATTGAGGGGGGGGGTAAGAGAAATACAGCAATAGTGAAAATTTGTGCTAAATTGTGTAAAAATTTTATTTAGAGCTCCGGGCGATTTTCTACGCGACGATCGTATAAAAATTAATAAAAGCGTTTTTTAAAATGACCAGTTGCTACCTCAAAAACGCATATATATATATATATATATATATATATATAAACTCGGCCACTTTGGCCTCGAAAGGGGCTGCGCCCCTTGACCCCTCTTGCTTTCATTTCTGTCTCTTTTTCTTCTATACTTTGTATAAAATGATCAAAATTTACAACGTAATTCTTACTGGCATCAACACACACAAAAAATAACATAACCACAAAAATCCTATTCTAACATTTAACTTCCGTTATATAAAATTAAGACATTTTTTCGTTACATTTTTCGTTACATATTTCATTACATAAAATTGTGACATTTTTTAAATAACAATAACAAAAATCCTACAAAATATAGCAAACGTTACATAAAATTGGGACATTTTTCTGGGACATTTTTCTGGGACATTTAGCGTTACATAAAATTGGGACATTTTTCTGGGACATTTTTTTGGGACATTTAGCGTTACATAAAATTGGGGCATTTTTTCGAATGGGGGGTAGCCTAAGAATTACGTTGTAATTAATATATATATATCAATCGCGTAATTTTTAAATGTAAGTTGGAGTTTTGAGTAGTTCTTCATTATTAAAAATGCGACAGCTAGGAGAATGCGAGTAATATATAATAATTTCTTATTTAGAAAAATTGGTACATTATTGTATAACTATACTATATACTAATCTCACGAAAATTCAGTCGAAACACACAAAAAATAAACAAAATCGAGTTTTCTCGCTGAAGTATTAAATACAGCACACGTAGTGTGCTTTAACCGACATCGATCAGCTAGCTATGCTGAAATTCCTTATCTTCTACAATAATGCATCTTATGCGTAAGCGTGCAGATCGATCATTTATTGCGTACCTTTAGATTCTCATATGGATGGTGCCCTAATTCAAATGGAGCGAAGAAGGAGGGTCAGTTCAATTGAAAACTAATAAAAAGTCGGGAAATTATCAAGCTTCTACAACGACCCCTGTGATATTGAAGTTACATTTGACAACTGTCGGTCAAATCAAGTTTTTTATAGGCCGATGTGAATGCTGTGCTGTTCTGAAAAGACCAAAAAAACACCGGCATAGTCCTTATAAGAATGTAATCAACCCTCGAGGTTTTTACGCAGGGAAACTGGGGACAATGGACTTCGGGGACTAAGGAAAGCGTTAAAAATAGGAAAGAAGGCTAAATTTTAATGCGAATAGAAACAGACAAAATGACTGTTCAACTAAGGTAAAAAGTAGAGAGACCAAAATAAAGAAGGATAAAAGAATTTTATGATGAAAGAAGCGAGAACTAGCAAGGAGAGTCATTACCTAAGAGACTATGTTTTAATACGAATATTTTGAGCTAATGATGCCATTAATAAATCGATCGTAGACATAAATGAGCCATTGACTAGAATTATCCGAAGAAAATCAAATTTGGATGGATCGAGTTGAAACTATTGAGGAGAACGATACGAGGGCGTATGGGATGACACAATAATAGAGCCAGACGAAAGCGACATAGTCGGGGCAGGATGGTTCTAGAAAATATCGGAATGGGAGGAAAGATAAGTAAAAAGGATTTCTCTCGAAGAACGGTATATATATATAATATTCAGCCGTGGAGAAAAACGGCGTATTATTCGTTTATCTCACCTGGCGTGTTAGCTCGCCTTCCAACTCTTCCACTATCATCTGTTTTAGTGTGGGTCGTCGGCTTTGCGTATAATGCGATCAAAGTTACATCATTCTGAATAAAAATTGTTTTTGTAATTTCTCAGAATAGATGCGGTCCGCAAAGCTTCGTTCGTCTGACTGGTAGAATTTTCCGATATCAACTTCGGCTGACTCTGGTGATGGTCGGTGTAAGCTGTAAACGTTAATTAACTAACTGCACTAGCACGGTGTTTACCGCGATGGTAGTTCAGATGTTCAACTTTCGTTAGACTGAGTTGCAGTTGCTGTTGAAAACTTATCTTACAAAAAAATTGATTTGCAATGTGTGGAGATTGAACATTTTCACCTCTGCCACTACTAAATCTGTTTAACCGCAAAAATAAATGGATTGCCGGGGAAATGAGCGGGCAAATATGACCAGTTTCTCCATGTTACCCCGAGTTTCTTCAGATATACTTTATAAGAAAGTGCGAACGCAATTACGGTCAAGTCGACACGACTTCTATTAAACCAAAAGCACAGGCAGGTTCGATCCTAAACAGACTGACAAGGAAAGTACACGAGTTGTCAGACACCGAATTTGATAGAATTTTGATATGTTGTAGAGTATAAAAAAATATTAGACACGTGTTTTTTTTTATCGGCCCATATGCAGTTTCAAGGGGTGAAAAGCACCCCTAAAGTTCATCCCTGAAAATCGTTTTTCCTAAATATCTCTTCTTGAACTCTATATTTTTTTATGAAACAAAACGGAAATTATTTCTCGCGCAAAGGACAAGTAATCCACAGTGATTTAAGGTTGCATCCCCTATTTTCTAAGGGGTGAAAACACCTTTTTTTGGTCATAATTATGGAGTAAAAAATTATAAAATAACATAACAAAATAAGAAAAACATTTTTTAACACACGCAATTAAAAAATAAAGTTGACGTGTTTTGGCATTTTCATGAATTTCACCCTTAAAGTGGGGTAAAACACCCCTTACAAGAAAAATCAATAAACACATGTATCAAGTATAATCCAATTTCGAAAAAAACTGATATATAACGGTTTTTGAGGTCGCTGATTACGAATCCGTCAACAGATTTTGTTAATTCAAAATAGCGGATCCAATATGGCGGACACGAAAGTCAAAAAAGGTTTTAATTTTAATGACAAATTGTATACGAGGATTTTTGAGGTCGCTGATTATGAACCTGTTATCAATTTTTTTAAATTCAAATTATCCTGCGCTTTATAACTATACAGCCCCAAATCCCTAAAACCCAGACAGGCATTTAGCCTGTGTTTTTTTAAACCAACAAACCCCAAAACTCATAAATCTCAAAGAGCCCAGAGACCTGTGCGTTATAAGCATACAGCTTCAAACCTCTAAACATCAAACAGGCCGATTGTCTATTACTAAAACCGCACAACTCCTAAACTGCAGGCAGACGGAAGGCCTATTCATTGTGGTATACTGGAAAACCGTTCTTATAATTTATTTATTTAAAAAATTGTCGGCACGGTTCAACTTACGTATTTATTTATTTCTTTATCTATTTATTAACGGAAATCACTCTCTTCTTACGAAAATAATAAGAAAAATAAATTAATAGGTGGCCAAAGTTAATTAGTAATATAATAATTTTTTTTTTTAGAATGAACCTTAATACATTAGAAGAATTACACATTCAATGAGTAAATTGAAACATTTATTACTAATTCTCACAATCAATAAACAGTAAACAGGATGATATTAATACTATTATAGATATAATTCGTACTGCTATCATGCTCAATAAATCTGCGAGAATCTGAAATGTAATAGTCAACATTTTTAAAAATAAACATCTTCAACTTTGAATATTGGCTCGTCCAGGAGGACGGCGGTGTTCATTTTGTTCGTTATAACTTTAGTCAAAACAGTCTGTCTGAGGTTTGGGAGTTTGGGGTTTATCGGTTTAAAAAAACCGGTCTTCGGCCTGACGGGGGTTTAGGAGTTTGGGGTTTGTTGGTTTAAAAAAACACAGGCTGAATGCCTGTCTGGGTTTTAGGGGTTTAGGACTGTATGATTATAAAGTACAGGATAATTGGAATTTTAAAAAATTAGATTCGTAATCAACGACCTCAAAAACCGTTATATATGAATTTTTTACGAAATTGGATTACTTGATACATGTATTTATTGACTTTTCTTGTAAGGGGTAATTAATCCGCTTTAAGGGTGAAATTCATGAAAATGCCGAAACACGTCAACTTTATTTTTTATTTGTGTCTGTTAAGAAATGTTTTTCTTATTTTGTTATGTTATTTTATAATTTTTTACTCCATAATTATGACCAAGAAACGGTGTTTTCACCCCTGAGAAAATAGGGGATGCAACCTTAAATCACTGTGGATTACTTGTCCTTTGCACGAGAAATAATTTCCGTTTTAGTTCATAAAAAAATATAGAGTTCAAGACGAGATATTTAGGAAAAACGATTTTCAGGGATGAACTTTAGGGGTGTTTTTCACCCCTTGAAACTGCATATGAGCCGATAAAAAAAAACACGTGTCTAATATTTTTTTATACTCTACAACGTATCAAAATTTCATCAAAATCAGCGTCTGACAACTCGTGTACTTTCCTTGTGAGAATACTTCCGTATCGCATGATTATGTTTTCGAATGTGTTTCTTCTGCAACATGGCATAATATCTCTTTTTTGTTTACCATCCGCAACGATTTCATTGAATCGATGTTGATTAATAACCGTGACCAACTCGAGCGGAACATCAAGCTAAATGGGTTCACATAGACGGTCACATATAGCCGCGATAGCTCAATAGTTTGGCGTGCGGGATGTTATTTAAAAAATAAATAATAACGAATTAAAATTTTTAGCTCTCGAATTGAAATATTCAATAGTATACAATGTATCGTTTCCTTATCCGCAGTTGATAATGCGCCCTCAGATTTGTTGGTATACTTTTTTTTTCTCTTAATTTGGCTCGCCGAACCCACGGACGTGACGCAATGGTTATCGCATTAAAATTCGAATTATATATTCTATTTAAAGAAACATTTTTTATCGACTGCTTCGTCGGTACTACATCTGGTCGCAGCGGCCGTTTGCAATGTGCCGTCCGAAACAGTTTCAAAAATTCAATTTAATTACCATCAGCCATCTCTGATTCTTCTTTCGAATTTCGTATCTGGACGATAAACACGAGCCGATAATGAACAACGCAGAGAAAAAGAAAATCTACTACTTACTAAGAAGAAAAAAAAAAAAAAAGGCACCGGCTAAAGTTCACAAATTGTGCGCGTTCTTATAAAAACATTTGCGAGCGGCTTTTGTTAATTAATATGTCTGCTCCTGAAGTTCGCTATTTTCGACTTTACTAGATCCGGTTGTCGCTGGAAGAGAATCAAGGGAAAACAAAACGAGGAAAAGTAAAAAAGGAAAAAGGAAGAAGGAAAAAGGAAAAAAGTTGATTAGGAGTAGCGATGGTGGTAAATTTTATTAGGAAAGCAGATGTGGCTCGGACGGCGAGTTTGAAAAAGGAGTTTAAACAATTTTAATAAAGTTGCCATCGTTGAATTAATAATAAATTCGCCGATGCAATAAATTTTAAACAGTATCCAAATTTCATTATGCAGCGTGTAAAGTGAATTCGATGAAAAAAAGTATCTCTCCCGAGGCATGTCGATGAACTGTGTACGTCGTCACGGATAGCTGGACCACCGTTTGCGGAAAAGATATCGCGTTGATTTCGAAAGAAAGAAGAGGAAAAGAAAAAGAGTGAAAACTAGCAGCGAAGGACCGTATTTTATTTTTAATTACCGCTTAAAAACGGGAAAAAAAAGCAAAAGTTTTTCTTTAAAAGTTGTTTTTTTCGCTTTTCACTTTTCGCTCTCGGTGATAAAATAACGAAAAATTCAAAGTCATTTTCGGGATAGCTTTTCTTTTTTGCAATTTTTATAAACTCTTTATCCATTGATTAAAGAAGTTTCCGTTAGATAAACAAAACCAAACGACTTAAAACCGTGTGCCTAGCGTATAATTTCCCGACCATTCGTCGACTAGAAAATGTGTCACCTTCCTCGTAATATTTTATTCCATCAAAATTCGCTTCTACCGTACCCGATTATTTCATTATTATCAGTCATTATCATTATTAATATTAAATATTATTTATTATAATTTTTACCATTACACTATGATTTTTAACTACTACTTCTGTTACTTTTTTTTTTCTTTTTTGAGTTCTTCATAAATTCTTTGCTATTCCAATTGCCGCGTTATTATTATAGCGTGTCTGGCAAAGTTATCTCAAGTAAAAGTTCAAAAATAACTCGAAAAGTTCAACTTACACAACGGATGGGAACACTAAATAACCCGCGCCATTTTATTCCTTCTTTACTAACCCGCTTTCCGTATAATAATCCATTAAAGAAAATTATCCGAATGGCGGATTTAATAATCATGAATTATTAACCAACTAATTTACAAAAAGTCCCGCGAAATTTTATCCTCACTAACTTTTATTTTTTCGGTATATTTCCTTTCGGAAGCGAAAATTAATTTAAAACCACTTCGGTCTAGTGGGACACGTCTTCTTTTATAATCGAATTGATATTATTTACTGCTTTATTATTATCAATATAAATGTGTTGCACAGCGCTAATGTCGGAAATAAGAAAAAAAAAAAAAAAAATCCAAATTAAAATGAATAAAATAAAAGTAAACGAGTAACGAAAATCGGAATCTGATCACGATATACAATTAATACAATTAAAAAACCAGGTAACGATGAAACAAGATACAAAATAAATTTGTTAAAAATAAATGATTTTGATAATAAGTTTAGCGCACACGAACTCTGTAATATATTGCAATAGAAAGAAACATGCGCCGATATCATTTATTTTTTAATCTAAAAATTATTTTGTTTTAGAACATACTCTGCTGTTAGCGCGCACGTGCTTTACAATTCTTATGTGATACTAATGGAAATTTAACGAACAATCAGTGGAATTAATAAACAACTGTTAATGCGGCAATGATAATACTGAAACAGATGATAATTAATGCTCATTATAAAAATATTTACATCAATAATAACAGCAATAATAATAATAAATAAAATAATGACAATATCAAAAATATAGGGGAATATTGATCAGTAATGATTAATTAATAGTATATACTGATTATAATTAATTGTAGTATTTAAGATATTTTAGTATTTAGTAATGCTACGATAATTTTAATGATAGTATATTGTTGTTTTTTACGTATTACGTGTTTACGTATTTTTTTGTAGTTCATCAAGTTTACTTTTAAATTATATGGTACGGAATTGAATAATATAGCACTCTCTCCTATATAGCCTGAATTCGGGTATCTTCTTCTTCTTCTTCTTCACGCGCCATCTGCGCCTCGGAGGCTGGCGATCCACGTTACTAGCACGACCTTTGAAACAACTGAGGGCCGGAACAATTCAATTGATGTGTAGCCAAGCCATCGGCGAAAATCTTTCATCCAGGAGTAGTTCTGCCGGCGTCCAATGGATATTTTGCCCGCTATTTTTCCTTCTAGGATTACTCGCAGCATCTCGTACTTAGGGCCTCTCATTACGTGACCCAAATACCGTAGCTTACGTTCTTTGACCGAGCTTCACGTTGTCTTCCAATTCGATCTAGTACTTCCCTGTTTGTGATTTTTTGAATCCACGATATCCGTAGCATACGACGATAGGTGTACATTTCGAAAGCCTATATGCGTTTGTCCAGTGTGGAATCCAACGTCCAGATTTCGCAACCATACTGCAAGATCGAAAACACGTAGCAGTTCAGGGGTCTCAGTCTTAGACCGATGTTCAATTCGCGGAATTTGGGGTATGGAACTTTTTAAATCGTGGGATAAAGGCAGTTTCAGTATTAGCTGACCTTTTAATTCCCTCTGTAGGTTCTAATGGTAATAATAATACTGCCTATAATGGAGGCTCAAATTAAATATAATCCTAATTTAATTTTATTGCATAGTAATATTTAATTATTAAAAATAATCATTCACCTACCTTTCGTAATTACAATGGAACAAGCATTATTGATTACCTGTTGGTGTCCGCCGATGTTATGTAATTAATTTTCAATTAAAGCATTTCGGTCTAGCTTTTCACAAAAACATGTTATTTTCAGTTATACATTTAAAATGATAACTGGAAATATGTTTTTGCTAAACTTGATACCGTGGAAGTTTAAACGAACTTTGGACAGAAAGTATATTGAAATATTTCAAGAAAACACGAAAAAATTTTCCTGCAGTTTGGCTTTGGACAAACTTGTAACCAAGTTAAATGCACACAACAGTGCATTGCTAAACGATTTTAAGTTATTTCTTCATCCCTAACGTATGACTGGGGTGGCTTGTAAGAAAAAAAATAAATACAGAGATTCTGTTAAATTAATTTTGACGATACTCTGAAACAATTTAATATTGAATACCAACGTGAAATGCCTAGAGTAAAATTGCAACAGTGAAGGAACTTGTTACTAACCGTTGGGGCAAATATCATATCAAAATAATTATCAAAAATATTCCGGATATATATTACTCATGCCGAACAACGTACTTTTCGACAACTATTGTCTATTAACGGCGTTACACATGCCACTTGCCGCACAGTGCATGCCAAACTCTGAATTTATTAGAGAACGACCGACACTGGGATGTATGCATTAATGATGCCTGCAAAACACGTCACCCCTAAATCTAATTTGTCCATTGCAATCGTAATAACCGCTTGCGATCGTCTAAAACAGAGTTACCGGAATTTATATAAATGGTACATGGCGAACATACGAGAAGAAAATTCAAATACAAACACATGCGGATTTCACGGCAGAAGTGCCATAACTAATTTCCGATAGTGATTGAAGATATAGTAATTGCAAACAAAGTTCTCAGCCAGCACCGAATCGATTTTATGCTGCTTCGTTCGATGTAAAACTGCGTCTCGTGAACGAAATTACAACACGGGTGATGTGATCTTTTGTCGTACGCGTGATATCAAATATTGCTAAGCCAACGACGCTTGAAGAAAAAGACAAATTTACAATCAAATAATGCTAATTGGCAATAACGAGGTTGGAGAAATATTCTCTTTAGATGCAATTGGTAAAACGTTCCTAATTAGATTGATGCTGGCAGAAATTTGATCCCAGAATGGCGTAGCTTCAGCTCTTGCGTCATCCGGACTAGTTTGCGACATTGCTGCCAGGTGGAGAACTGATTAAAAAATGCACTCTATTGAAACTCCCACGTGCAATATTTGCAAAAGTATTGCAGAAATGCAACCTTATTGTCTGGCATGAATGCACAATGGTTAAAAAGAAATTGCTCGAAGTTTTTGATTGATCATCGTAAGATTTGCCTGGAAACAGCGGACCATTTAGGGGAACGCATTAATATAATTTAACCGCTATTACTATTGTCGTAAAGTTTATTAAAAATACGAAAATAAACTTGGTTAATTTAGTTTTAGTATAATTAAAGTATAGTTATTTGTGAAATGTAAAAATATAATCAAATGCGTAAATTGATGCTATCTCGTATACATAATACATATATATATATATACAATTCGATATTTATTGGACGCGAACAGGTTTATTAAATAATTACATTGACAATAATAATAATAATAATTAAATATCTACGTATATATTTATGCATGTACAATATATAGGCACATATAAAATTAAAATTAACACGCATGAGTATATCCATACACATACATAGGCCTTAGAAACCGTAACGAATGAAGGATATAGCACAATCCGGAATGAAGCATTCTAGTTCCATGTCGCCACTTTCACATTTATTCCGCGTGCCTTGTATTGATACGCAAGTAGTCGGCTATGATAGAACCTGTGGTAAATGTTCTATAACATTGGATGATATTGTCAAGGTAGCACAGTATATTAAATATAAAAAGCCAACGCAAAAGTCCCGTAAACGTCGTCGATAGAATTGTTAAAGATGCCACTGCTATTGTAAAAGAGTTCGGGCTGAAAATTATTGGAAGGAAACGGTACGCAAACAACTAGCTAGCAGGAAACCCTCGGGAGTTCTGGAGGGGATCTTTGATTATACCATACTTAGACTCAATTATTACTTCTCTTCTGGAGCGGTTTGCTGAGGGAAATACTACATCACTTGTGTTGTTTAAATTACAACCGGTGCAAATGTAGGACATGTCTATGGAAAATCTTAAAAAAGTTTGTGCGACCTTCTTAAATTTTTACGATTTCATGAAAAACGAAATTGAACTTTGAAAAATTGTGCGGCAGGACAAGGGGAACCGAACTAAGTTCAGTATTGTCGAAGTCATAAAAGAGACAAAAGCCTTTTTTTTTCTCGAAAGAGGAAAAGCATTAAGGTTTTTCGGTCGCTCTGGATCATTCAGCAGCTTGAGGCGGATTAAAACTTGGCTAAGAAGTATAATTATAAAAAGTAGTCTCCCCAATGGTCTTGTAATAATAAGTGTCCTCGAAAGATCATCTCCGAAGACCTAGAAGAAAGTAATCAAAAAATCTACAATGAATCCTAGAAGATTATATTTTAATTAAGATTTTCGAATTATTTGAAATGATTTCTAAAATTATAGTAAACTTTTAAAAGTCACAATTTTTCACTTACAATTCACTTACCATTTATATTTTATTTAAATAAAATATATATTTTTACAAAAAACGAAGAACTCATTCGCACATGTAATATCATCATGCCCAAACCAGCAAGCGGCGTTCTTGAATACAACTATTAAGTTTTGTAAAGTAATCATTTAGCACATATTTACAGTTTGAAAAATTAAACGTTATAATAAATAAAAATAAAAATGATCTTCTTAAATTAACGATAAAGATAACAATAATCCCACCCATACCCAAAACCCTGGAAACTCAGTATCCTAACTTCAATTGCAATATATATATATATATATATATATTAAATAAAACTAAAATGGAACTACAGTTAAACTAAAAGACTACAGATCTAGTCAGAATAAAAATAATATTAGTGTATTAGATTAATTAATCAAATACAACTCTAACTTACGATAACACGATATATGTATGATAATAATAACTGAATTATAAGGTGACCCCTAGCTACAATTTAATAACAGTAATATTCATTTCTAAATATGGTATCATTAAATCAAAAGAACTTATACAGCAGTAACGGAATTGCGCGGTGAGTTAATTAATTAGTTATGTTACAGGTAATTATTAATATATATATATATATATAGACATATAATATTATCAATCTATAAATCTAAAATATGTGTGTTTTGCGTCATCGTCTCTAATTCGCTTCTCACCATCCGTTGTTGAATTATTCATTTATTTTTTTCCATTTTATGCCGTGTCGTCGCATACTTGTCATAAAATTTTTAATGTACCACACATCCAGTGATTAAAAATTATGGCGAGCGTTACTTGCGTAGGTTAGTGGCCACCCAAACCCGCTGGCCAGTTGATTTATGAGACTCAGGTAACGACAATCATAGACTAAATCGTTATACGCCCCTAGATCTTCCTATCGGTTAGATTGACTAGTAAAGCAATGCGAAGTGTTACTGTTGAATGGAATCTCCCATCATGTCATAACCTAAATTTCAATTGCTTTTATTGACTATATTAGCCAGATCGCAATTAAAAAATAAAGAAAAAAAAATACACCCGCCGCTAACATAACCTATACGCAATGTTTTTTTTTAGGTTTTTTTTTTATTCTGAATAAAATCTTAAGCTTCTACATACTTTTTTCATAACTAGGGGCCTTGTATACTTTTCGCTAAGTCGAGTCGATTAATATTGCACTCGATTCCACATTACGGTTAGTTTTTATACAAAATAGCAGGGACCATTTTTATTTTTAAATTTTCTTAAATTACTCGAAACCCTTCGGAACAAATTTTCTTAGAATTTAATCATCTTTGTTCTACATTAATACGTGTAAGGACATGAGCCAAATAGTACCTCCCATTTGCACGAGCCTAGTCACAAAATGCTCTCTACGACTTACACTCAAAAATCACTCCATCCCCAGCGGATTTGGAAATTCTTTGCGTTCTATTTTTAGGGGTAAACTGTGTAAAGAATGTAAATAGAAAACGATGTTCCGTAAGAAATAAGAAAATACGTAATTAAATACATGAGAAAGAACAAAAAAAAAGAAAAAGGAAACAAACGAGGATTAATTTCGATTTCTCCTTTTTTTTTTTTTTGCTTAATTTAAAAACAGCAAGCACCGCTAAACTAGACTTGAAGGGAGGAACCTGTGCAGACGGACAGAAAAGACATCGGAAAAGGAAACGATATTTTTTAAATGGAATTTCTTAGTTGCCTATAGATGATAAAAAAAAGAAAAAAAAAAAAAACCCAAGTCAAATAGAAACAGAAACTGTCACACCAGAGCAAAGATTATCTATTTTCGATAATTTTTTTCGAAAAATACACTAATTTTCAGAAAAAAACTGAAATAGATGTCAATGCGTTGTCAAAATTTTATTGGTGAATGAGCGATAAAAGTTGGGAGAAAGTTGAACTGAAAATTACTCGGTTTATTATTACGGAAGGAATACGAATTTTTTGTCAGACGTTAAAATATTGAAGAATTCCAAAAAACGGATATGTATTATTTCAAATAAATGCCGAAATTGGTCGATAGTTTTTTAGGTAAAAAAAAAAAAAAAAAAAAAAAAAACCAGAGCACGATAAAATCCGAGAATTGATGGATTTTCGTTTTTTTGAGGGGTTTTTCGTAGAATTTTCGGTATTCAAATTGCAAAGCGAATGAAATAACATATGGCGGCAAAACGGACATGGTCTAAAGGTAGTGTATTGGAATTATTATGATAACAGCGGGGAAGTGCTGATCCGTTCAACTATAGTAAAAGCCAAAGAAAATCGCACACTCGCGTACAAAACCAACTTTTGAAAATACTGATTTAACGAACGCAGTTTATACTTTTTTAAAAATGAATTTGGACTTTTTCCAAAAAATGATAAAGCCGATTTTACGAAGCGACTTTTTATCGAAGGATTTTGCACTTAAAGAACCGTTGTTCGTCGGGGAAAATATCGGAAATAATAGCGAGAGAACTGATTTAATCATCGCTAACTGACTAGTTAATTTTGCAGACTCCTGTAATTATACTTTTATTCTTTAATTCGCTATCTAGTTCTGTTCTGTTCTCTCTTCTCACGCTTTTACACTTTTAGGAGTCCGTACTTCAAAGGGACATTCCGATTTATGTTCCCATTTAAGATGTTCCTTTACAGCTTTCATTTATTCGTCACAGTGAATAGATGTAAAAATGACCCTCCTGTATTAATAAACATTCTAGAGTAGATAAACATTTTTGAATTAATATGGGACCTCGAAAACTTAAATGAATGCGACTCGTAGTAACATACAAATGTAAAAATAAGCAGAATCCAGAGAAAGTTTTCGGATTACGTAGGCGCGAAAGCACCTTCGTCTTTTGCAAAAGTTCTAAAAGTATACAGATGTATATAACTTTTACATGCACATATGGAAACTTCTTGTGTTTATAAATATCCATCGTCGTTTTTAAGTTAATATGAAGTCTGTTTTTTTTTTTTTTTTATAAATAAACACAAAAAAGCAGAAATACCTGTATAATAAAATTTTGCAAAGCATAAAATTCGACACGTTTCGCAGTCACTTCATAATCGAAATTATTATTATGATAAGATTACTTCACAGAGAAGAAATTAATATTGCCGAATAAAAAAAATATCTTAAAAGCTTATTGTTAATTCATTGAAAATTAAAAAAAAAATATATATATATATATATGTTTTTATTCAGGCTATAACTAAAGCGAATCGGCAGAAGAATTGAAGGTTGTTCAAACTTTTAAACTTATTAAGCGGTTTTAGATGTATAAAATGGCAATTAAATGAATGCGCTAACCGCGATCGAATTGAAATGTTGCGAACAATTTTCTTTTAAAACACTTCGAAAAATGCTACCATCGAAATCTGCCTAGGTAAGGTGTCAACATCGATTAATATACATATTTATTTATAATAATGGAGGTGAAATAACCGGTCCAATTAAGTATTTCGTATTATATTAAACTTTACAATTCTCTACGTAAATTACATTTCTACATTTTTATTTCCATATTTCTTCTATTGCAAATTTGTTGAATTCACTAAAATAAATTTCTATTAGTTGTGATTTATATCATAATTACAAAATCAATTATTATTATTATTATAATTGCATCCTGCAGTACGTAAAGAACCCTTACAATTACATATTAAACAGTTTTCGGAGGACCGGAGACCTTAAATTTATATAGGTATACTTTCAATACAAGGTAGCGTGGTAGCCCAGTGGTTAAGGTGTTTTGCTGCCGAACCAAAAGCGTCATAGGTTATCGAGACTTGTCTCGTTCCGGATCTAAGTTGCTCCCAGGTTTACTCAGTTTGGAATTGAATTGGCTACCAGAGAAATCTAGAAAGTAAAGGCGAATCCCAAGTAGAAAAGAATTGGCCCCAGTATTTTCCTTAGATCCATCAGATCCTTAAGTACAATTATGAAAAGCTTAACTTCACAATCCATGATACCTTATTAAGGATATATGGGACTTACTTTACTTACTCTAAATACCCTTGAATAAGACGAACGGCACCAGCATTTAACACAAATATTTCGAATATTACTTTAATATATTTTTGTGTTAAATACCAATGTTGTTCACGTTATTCAAGTGTATAGAATGACACAAAGGGCGCATGATATTAATACCAACCTAATCGTTGTTAAATAACCTATATCCTATAATAAATTGGATACTGAAAATAAATTTGGCATTTATCGATTATATCTAAATCGAACTATTTTGCGTATAGGAAAAATTGATACATCGTTAATAATTATTCTAGATTTCTTGAAGCTATTAATATAAAATTCGTCCGTATGTTTCTTAATTTATTTCACTTTAAGTACTTTATTTTCGTATTTGAAATATGATTTATTACATTTTAGATTATTAAAAGGATGATTTTTATTAATATTATTTTTAATTTCGAATAAGCTAACATGTTTTTGTATTTCGAATTCAACGGCGATAACTATTTTATATGATTTAATAAGTTTTATGGCCGTGAAAGCCTTTGATAGTTTAACATCTTTTGGAATCTCCTAATTTTTAACTTTTCTTCATAATACTATTATACAATCTGTTAGATAAAAATAAAACTCTTATAAGGTATAATTTCTTTTCTGTAATTTATATAGCTTCTTTTTTTTTTCCTGGTGGCGCTCTTCACCATTTTTAACTATAATGGTTATTACAGCACATGGGCCAGGGTAAAAAGGCTATTTCATAATTTAGTTATTAAACTGTTGGTCCTAAGAAAACCGAGTAGCATTTGTATGTGTACTAGGTCATTTGATAGTATAGTTGACAGAGGAATACCGGCATAGCTTTGATTATTATACAACTTATTAAATATTATTACGAATTTATTATTTTATTTTTGATGTAATTAAAATGATTAGAAAATTTTTAATTAGTATTTATTGTTCACCCAAGTATTTTATTTGTTTTATGTAGTTCATATTTAAGTGATAATGTTCCAAATTTATCTATTTTTGTAATTTTTTATTAAATAGCATATTATTACATTTAGATTTATTAATATTAAATTTAGTTGTCACGATAGCCTAGTTGCTAGAGCGCTTGACTTCCGATATGGAGGTCACGGGTTCGATCCCGAGCGACGACGAACTTTTATTACACGAATTAAATAAATAAATAAATAATCGCTAATAGTCACGTGGAAGGCTGTGGCAAACCACCACGTACAACATCATATGCGCGCTAGGTCAGTACACAGCAGACCCACACCGAACGGACTGCACTTGTAAAACGATTTAAATCAAACGATTACTATCAGTTCCGAATGTAGTCTTGCGTGTGTACACCTGCGTTGCATATAAACAATTGCCTGGTACACTATGCCTATGTCTGTACAGCTGAGATGTATGAATAGGTAGTCGCCGACGCTCAGGAATTAAGTATGGCACTATAAAGAAGAAGAATATTAAGGTTAAATTTGTTAAGCCGCTTTGATATTTTTGTATAAACCAAATTTATCTTATTTTCTAATACATCTTCATTTCCGCTTGCAAGTACAACGTCAATATCATCTATAAAGATAAATATTTTAACCCCCGGAGGGTAAAATACTATATTGCATAACTGAGATAAAAATACGTTCCATAAGAAGGTCCTAATATACAAGCCCTTTTAATACTCCCGTATTTGTTTTTTTTTTTGTTTTTTTTTTCGTACATTACCTATGGTAATATTAGTATATTATCTATTTCCACAATACCTACTAATAACATTTAATAAGTTATAATTTAATCCTACTCCTATTAATAAAAGTTAATTAAATTATTTAAATTTAGGCTACCGAATATGCCTTTTATTTATATTTGCGTATCTTAATAACTTTCAACTTCAACACTATTCGTAATAACCACAATTAAGGAATAAATTCGCAACGTGTTCCATTTTTATTCTTTATGAATTTATTACATTTGAAATTCACGCTCAACTTCTTGTTTTCTGGGATCTGTGACCGTGTATAAAAAAAAAAAAAGAAAAGAGAAACAAGAAAAAAATGTGATATTACGCGATTACAAATTAATATTTTTAATTTTTCGTAGATTTATTATTTTTTTTTTCCCTAGAGAGAGACATCTCAATCTAGTTCATCTACATTATCATATACGTTGAAATAAGTTCAGTGTACCTCAAATAACGTAAAACATGTTTCCAAGCTACAAAGAAGAATAAAAACTGTGTAAAAGAAGAGAAAAAGAAAACAAAAACACGCACTGCCATTTAATTAATTAAACATGTTAATACACCGAAGATTGAACAGCAAATGCCTGATTTTACCTGTGGAGAGCAACACATATATATTATATACAATAGGGCGGAAATATATTGTCAGCTATTAGTTCATCGACGAGGGCATGTCTACGATTGTTCAACCGACGGCAATTAAATATTAAATAGTCGATACATTCTCTTAAATTATTATTATCGGAGTGATCGGAGTATGTCGAGCAGAAAAAGTCAACATCGAGAAAGTTAAGTGCCAACCTAGGATGTCCCATATGCAAACGGTAAATGATCGTAGCGTGTTTGATTGAAAATGTGGGAGAAATCGAATAAAACCAGCGGAAAAAGATAATACAAGTTGTACGCAGTTACGACCTACCATAATGAAGACTTCCACGAATATATATATATATATATATATATATATATATATATATATATATTAACCAGTCATCTCTATTCTGTCTCTTGGTAAGTTGGAGATACTAGATCAGTCGAAGGGATGATATGTGAAAAAATAACTCCAACCGTGGCATCTTTTGCCGCAGCATCAAGGAGACCACAGAGTGTCCCGGAATCCATCATAGTTGAAGCGGTCTCTCCCTTGTCTGGAGATATTTAAGAATTTTTTCCTAATAAACTTTCTTTAATGTAACTAGATAAAAATTAGCCGAAGAATTTTCATTAGAAAGCAGGGAAAATATGAATAGCTAAAAATTTAAAATTAAAGGGACGATAAACGAGAATTGTGCAAAGTATTGCTTAACCATTAATTTCCTATGGAAATGGAAATTCGCATTAAGATAATGAATTCGAAACCAGCAAAGCGCGATTTATAGGCTCATCGCTGACGGAATTTGAATATTATATTTTTAAACCAATAGTTTTCTAGCTTTATATAAAACCGGAAGTAGCACACCAGTTAGGTCGAACTATCCATATTATCATTCAAAAATGTTTTTACTAAAAATTAAAAAGTAAAATAGCTTTTTTTAAAAAAAAAAAAAAGTATCAACTTAAAAATAAAAAATAATTATGTGACAAAAAAAGAAAATTATTTCAGAGCAATGCACACGAGGATACTATTATGATAATTCTTAAACAACATTAACTTAGAATCGTGGGACTAAATTCAAATTACGATAATAATTAAAAACCACATTAAATATTCCTGATGTTTCTAGTACTTGGCTCACAGGAAACGAGTGAGATTGTGTTGTGTTATATTCATTAAGTTGTTATTGTGAAATTAGTAATATTGTTTAATAATTATATAATATCCTTATATCGATTACTCTGAAATAAATTATTATCAAATAATTATTTTTTACTGCTTAATTTTTAAAGAACATCTCGAAGTGTATTTTTATTTTAAATTAATTTTTTTATTTCAAATATTTCAAATACTTGTTTTTTACTTTTCAATTCGTTTTTATTAAATTTTTAAAGTAAATCCTGAAGTTGGTATTTTTTTAAAAAAAGGTATTGTATTCTGAAAATGGTAGTGTGTTTTTAGCGTTTTTATTCTTTTACGATGCAATATTTAACTGTTACACAAGTCGCCGAGATAGGAATAATGGATAAAAAAATACTAATAATATGCGGAGATTATGTTTAATATATATATATATATATATATATATATATATATATATAACGATGTGGAGAGAAAGAGATTTTTATTTACTTAAAAAGAAATTCTAAACACTAAATTAAAATATAAAATAGGCGTCGAACGTTCAAAAAATTATAATTTTTCAACTTCGCGTTATTTAAACGATTTTTACTCATTCGAAATAAACAGATTATATTGCGCGCATTTAATTCTAGACATTTTGAAAGAAGGAACCGTTCCGAGTTTGTTTTTCTACTGTTGGCGTGGTTAATCGGAAACGTCCAAGTTTTGAACTTATTTACTTTTCAACTATCGCCTTCACGTCCGCCTCGTTTCTTTCATTAGTCGGAATAAAATATTTCAGCATCATCTCTATCATCTCTCGTCTTCGTTGTCTTTATTCTTTCTTCGTCGAATGGCATTGTTTTCATCTAAACTTCCGCCAACTTCAACGGAACTGCGGACAACAGTTACCATCGAATAACGATGTAACGTGTAGTTTCTGAAAATCAGCATTTCCTTCAAAATCTACATCTTTTGTGTTTCCCTCGAACTGCTTGCTTCCTCTTTTTACTTTTCTCGGAAGTATTGTAAAATTATTTTTATTTTTCTCTTTTTTCTTTTTTTTTTTCTTCAGAAAATTATTTTATTGAATTACATTGTTATTTAAGGAGGTTTAATAATATATGTATTTAAGTTTTTTTGGCAAATGGAAAATATTCGGTTGTTTATAAATCAAAGATGAAATAATTTTAATTATCCCCCTCCTACATTGGAAATATGAAAAACAGCGTTGGTTCTTCGGATGAGATACATCACGGTAATAATTGAAATTGACCTAGAAAAGCTCTATAGCCTCTTACTATAATAACATGTGTAGTAAAGGTCGGACAATAAAATCGAAATAAACGCGCTGAAATTTCGAAAGCGAATTAACAAAATTAGCACAAAAAACATAGCCGGAAAAATGAAAAACTTCATTAAGTTTAAATGATTAAACTATCACGTAGGAAACGAAATGGGGGGGGGGGGCAAAAGTAACGAAAAATAAATAAGATCAGTCAAGCATGATGTTTTATGCGCTGAGAAATACGTATGTTAAGTTAAATACAACAATAGTTTACATTTACATAATACCAAATTCAAAACAGCGATATTTAATTTGTATTTTGTAATGTGGAATATACTTTTACCCCGTAAATATTTATCTTTATAAGTACTTAAGAATTTTTACGACTTTACTACCCTTTTTCGATTTTTTTTAAAATCTAGGAATCTTCGTTAAGGAATCAAAGTATTTTGGTAACATGTTTTTTGAAGTTTCTTTATTATCTATAGATTTTATTATGTTTAGTGATGGCATTCGTTGTTTGTATATATGTTTTTTTTTTAATTTTTTTAATTTTTTTAGTTTTGTTATTTAAGAAAGATGAACTCTTTATATTACAGTATCAAGTGTAATGGTTTTGATTTATTATATTGTAATCAAATAATTACTTTGATTCCTTACGAAGCTTCCATAGTCGTATTTTGAGCGGATCTGCGAGCGGTAGATCATCATTAGTGAAGAACTGTGGGCTCCGTACGACGTGTGCGATAGTTTTTTTTTAGCAGATTTAGGTTTGCTTTACACCATTTAGAGTTAGTGGAGTTATATGCTTTCTCCGAGTTAATTTGTTGTCGAAATGAAGTCCCAAATAACGGATACAAGATGAGAGTTGAATGGGTGAAGTGTTTAGTAAGAGATGTATGTTATTGTTACAGGATCTTGTTCGGCTGAAATGCACTGCTTTGTTTTTTCCGGAGAAAATTTCCAGCCACTGTTTTGAGCTCTTGTTGCGATTTTGTTGGTCGTCTCTTGCATGATGTGTTTTCCTTGTTCTACGTTGAAACATGCAAGAAACAGTACCAAGAGTCATCTGCAAAAAAAACCGGCTTTTACCGAAGATTGAACCTTTTCGATAATGTCATTAATGGCTATATTGAAGAGAGTCGGACTGAGGATCGAGCCTTGTGGGACTTCATCATTTTGCAGGTGATTTGCTTCTGATAATTTGCCTTCCACTTTGACCTTAAAAAAACGATCCGATAAAAAGTTTACTATAAAACGCGGTAGTCGACTCCGAAAGCCCCAACCGTAGATAGTGGTCAGTATTTTTTGATGTAATGCAGCGTCGAACGCCTTAGACAAATCAAGAAATACCGCCAATAGATGATGTTGGCTGGTAAACGCTTGTAGTATTGATTCTTGTAGGTAGAGGGTCTATTGTTGATCATCTTTTACGGAAGCCACACTGGTATCTGGATAGCCGGTTTTGTGATTCCAGTTCTCACGTTAGTCTGCTGTTAACTATTCTCTCCAATACTTTTCCGAGCCTTGATGTGGATTTTTGTTAGGTTTTCTGATTGGAATTGTTTCTACTATCTTTCAGTTTGGCGGGAGATGCGACGATGTCCACAGTTTGTTTAGCATTTCGAGCATTAAGTGGTGCAATCCTTCCGGCAGATTCTGTAGCATGGATATGTGAATACTATCGTGTACTGGTGAGAACGGTTTTATTTGTTTTATAGCTCTTTTTAGTTCTGTCATAGCGAGTGTCGCGTTATATGGTTCTCGATTGATTGAGGAAAAGTCCTTCGGCTGAATTCGGTCTATTTGGTTATATTTTGTGGACTGAGGATGCAGATTTTTGTCGCTGGAGGCGAATGCGAAGTATTTGGCGAATTCTGTCAGGATGGTGTAGACGGTGATGGCATTTCCGTCTCAAAAGAACCAAATGCTCGATGAAAAATTTTTTTACAACAGAGAAACTTAATTTATATTACAAAAAATTTTTATAAGTGTGATACCTATGGATTTAATTATAACTAATATTTAATACTGTTTTCTAGTAAAACTATTAATATTACGTTTTTATTCCGTTTTAAACGTCATTGTCGTCGATATTTTGTCTTTTTTATTTATTTTTAATTTTAATTTTTCAATTTTAATTAAGTTCAATGAGAAATATATGTATATATCCGTTTTTCTTGCTCACCGACAAACAATTTGGATCGGATTACTAACAAAAATAAAAGAGAATTAAGGTGTAAGAAAAAATACCATCGTTCTATTCTTTCTAGTAATTCATTATTCAAATTCTAAGCTACCATTTTTTGGGTATAATTTTATAATTTCGTTTTATATTTCACCTAAATATAAAACAAAATTTAGATTAAACTGTAATAGTTACGTATTTTTAAAACATTTTTAAATTTCTAAAGAGGTCGCTGTTTGATTTTCTTTGTGAAACAAGGTATTTCTCAAATTTACTGTTTACGTATAAGATATTATGTAATTATATAATCCCTCCCCCTAATGTTACTCTGGATCCGCCCCTGCACGGGTCACAGTATGAGTGAGACAAAACTTTAAAAACGGATAATGAAATATAGTTGTATTTCTATTATCGACAGGTACCATAATTTGGAACTTTCGGCGCCCGGGGAGCTTAATTTTGAAGTTAGAAAAAATCAAGATGCTACAAAGTAGAGAAATATCTTAGAATACGCGTATTTATAATCTTGTTGAAAATTTTCAAGTATAACACTCACGGCTCAAAGGGTAACACTTTTTTGAAATTTTTTCCAACTTTGAAAGTTTCATCGAGGAAATTAATTTTTAATTTTTTACCTTTTTCCATTGATATATCACACATCCAGAAAAAAATGCTTTCTCCAAAATTTGTAGCTTTCAGCGCTCGAATATTGAAATTGAAAATCCGAATGCTTCAAAGCGTGCCTCGTGAAGATCCTTGCATTGATGTATGTCAACAATTTGAGATTTAATTTAATTTGCTTTAAACGGCAAGAGCTGTAACAGTCCCGCGTCAGTAAGTTGTTATGGATATCTTCATTATAATAGAAAATACGTATTCACAAACATTTATATATACACTCACATTATCAGAAAAATGATTATTGTACAATTGGTTTACACAAATTAGTGTACGGGGCTATCTTAACTTATAATACAACAATGACAGACAAATACAAGGCAGGGACAAATAATGAATGTTTACACTTTGCTGAGTTTAGCTTAGTTCAAAAATTCGTTAGTATTTCTTTCTCACAACATAATACACAATCATTAATATTACTATCATTATCAATATGCTACAATTTGCCCCGTGAGACCCACAACTTATTCTAAAAAAAAAAAATAAAAAAAAAAATTATTAGATATACATACACTTAAATAAGCAGACATAAGAGGTGAACGATTATAACGAAGAACGTGATTAAGGTTATCAGAAGGAATCGTTTGATTAGGCGAAAGACATACAGTGGGAACTGATATAGGGAACGGAATACAAACGAAGACACGGCAATTGTATGGTTGATGGGAGATTAATTTTATAACATTCCAAGTTATTTTGAGCAGCCAGTAAAATTCTTTCACGAGCGGAGCCACCTAAGACTGAAAAGAATTGACTTTTAGGCGAGCACTCCTTACATGCCATCGGACAACATTGTATTCATTAGGAGACTATTAGGAGTTGTAATTGTCCATTATCAGTTTTTAGATGCCGTTAAAATTGCAAGAAATTAGTAGGTTTTTCATTTTGCACTTTTTTTAAATTCGGTTTGTCAAGTTCATTTTTCTATCGGAATTTTTTTTTTTTTTTTAATTAGTGGTAATTTTAGTAATTTTGGTAATTAGGGTTATATTGAAGTGTAAATTTTATGAGTAAATCCAAATCTCTTTTAGATTTTTACACGTATCTATAAATAGCATAAAATCGGAATACGAAACAGAGGCTTTTTAAGATCCGAATTTTTGTATTGAACGGCAACTGGTTCAAATAACTGATCTGTCGATAATGTTCTGAGGTAGTTTATCCTTTGAAAGTGTGAGCTTGAATTCTGAGGTAAATGTTATTTCTATAAGAGTTAAAGTCGTAAAGCTGTACGGTGCTTTTTGCGCTTGTAAAGACGGTTTCTTTATAATGCGATCGGCAAAAGTGAACTATGCCGAATAATATTTCAAAGAGCTGCATTTATATTTAAAGCCGACTTTAAGTCCTTGAACAATATGGAAGGGGAATTTTTGATGAGAAGAATCTTTAGATGAATACAGTTCAAGTTAAGTAGCACTTTCAGTTGCAGTGAAATTTAAAAGGTTGAAGATGTGTCCATTTCTGCTTTTTAGTCTTCAGTTTTATCAGATAATTGACATTTGAAGTGAGTAAATTCATTTTTAGTAGATGCTGAAGGATTTTCTGTTGTAGTGAAGATAAACGTAAATATGTATATCCCAAAGGCAAATGTAGAAGAAATTAAAAAAATAATTGAGCAACTCAACCCGCAAAAGGCAAGTGGCATAGACAAAATCAGAATAAAAAATTTAAGAAAAGTGAAAGATGGTGTAGCAAGTAAAATCACAGAATTAATAAATGATACGATTGAGACAGCAACTATTCCAGAAAAAATGAAAACGTTGATAGTGAGACCAATCTATAAAAAAGGAGAACACACAGATTACAAAAACTACCGGCCCATAGCGATAATAAATGCGATCATGAAAATTTTGGAAAAATATATAAATAAGCAATTAGTAAAATATATAGAAGAAAATGAGATTATAGATAAACAACAATATGGGTTCCAGAAAAACAAATCAACCTCCAAAGCACTTGGAGATTTCGCAGAGAAAATTAGGGAAAACTTTGAAGCAGGAAATAAAGTCTTAGTGACATATATAGACCTGACAAAAGCATTTGACACAGTAAACCACCAGAAGCTTCTAGGAAAACTAGAGGATATTGGGATAACTGGTAAGGTAAAGGAATGGTTTAAAAACTATTTACAAAACAGGAAAACAGTAGTTAGGATATTAGGGGAACAAAGTGAAGAAATAGTAGGAAACAAAGGGGTGCCTCAAGGCGGCATTTTGTCGCCGCTGCTGTTTATAATATACATAAACGGGTTGCAGAATTTATTAAAGCAGTGCGAGTTATTTGCTTTTGCGGATGACCTCGCCATAATGGCAGCGCATAAAGATGCCAAGGTATTAGAAACGCAAATGCAGCAGGATTTGGTAACAATAAGTAGATGGGCGCATGACAATGACTTAAGAATTAATATAACTAAGACCAAAATGATGCTGTTGACGCCAAAGAAAACAAAAGAAAGTTTTGAGCCGAAAGTTACAATGCACTCAAATGAATGTGTTCATGATATAGAAAGCAAAGAGGAATGCCAAAGGATAAATTGTGAGGAAATTGAAAGAGTGCAAAGTTACAAGTACTTAGGAGTCATAATAGATGATCATTTAAGATGGGATAAACATACAGATTATGTAGCAAAAAAGGTAAGGGGAGTAATACCATCATTGTATACATTGAAGAAATATGTAAGTAATAAAACATTAAAGATGATATATTATGCCCTGGTTGAATCGCACTTAAGATATGGAGTACAAGCATGGGGAATAGCCGGGAAAACGTATATAGGCAAAGTAAACAAGATACAAACGAAATGTATAAGATTAATATCAAAAAAAAAAAACTATGTAAATTCAGAAGAGACTTTAAAAATAGAAAACTTATTAAGCGTAAGAGGGTTGTACTTAAGTATAAAATTCTGGAAACACTTAAAAATAGACAGTAGAGCAAAGATAGAAAAACGAATAGAGATAACTACAGAATTAAGAAATAGACCCAGATATAAACTCCCGAGAGTCAGAACAAAATATGGAGAGCAAACGGATAAATATGTGTTGGCGCAAATGCTAAATAAAATGCCGGAAGAAATAATAAAGGAAAAAATGGAGAGGAAGCTGAAAAAGGGTGTTAGAAAGTGGTTACAAATGGAAAAGAATATAAACAAAATAATAAAATAAACGAAAGGGAAAATTAAATAAAGGAAACTATGTGTAAATGAAGTGGATGGATGGATAAAAGTGATGGATGATTGAGCGCTTATATACTTTAAAAACCTAGAATAAGATAAATAATGAGAACTCCGTCGACAAGCGCAAGCTTGACGGACGTAAATATAACATTATAAAATGTTAAAATTTAAATATACGTTTTTAAAAAAAAAAAAAGTGTAAGAGAAAAGGATAGATATACTTCAAGTTTATTCTGTACATATATTTCTGTCGGCAGCAGTTAATTGCACGATTGTACGAGAGTATATATCGTCGATGAGACTAACCGTTAATATATATATATATATATATATATATATAGAGAGAGAGAGAGAGAGAGAGAGAGCGAGAGAGAAGAAACGATGAGTTTTAGAGGGTTCGTAAGTGGTAGTCGAATACATTAATCGGAATTGTAAGAAAGAGATTTGAGGAGTTCTGACGATGTATCTTTTAATCCTCTGACGATTATGAATCTAATTTCCGTTGGAAGGATTCATTATGCTTTTTACTCGCTAGGTATAATACGTGTCGGTTACCGACTTTTGATGTTGCCGTGATAGGTTTTAAAAGTAATAGTTGCTTCTTCGTCGAACGGTCGGATGAAATTAAAGTTACTAGATCGTGATTCTATTCAATGTTTTTTCTGTTTATGTTGTTTTTTTATTTGCAAGTATATTGCGCTGATTTTCGGCGTGTCGAGTAAATCGCCGCGATAGCCTAGCTGCTAAAGCACTTAACTTCCGTTAAGGGGAGATTTTGAGCTCGTCTCCAGGCGATCACGGGAATTATTGCAAATATTAAATAAAATAATTGCTAATAGTCACGTGGAAAACAATGACACCTATGCCATCATACGCGCGCCAGTTGGTGTATAGTAAGCAGATATCGCGATAAAATTTTAGTCACAATATCAGTTTTAAGTGTAGTATTGCTTGTACACTTACGTTTTGAATATAGCAATTGCCGGAAATACTGTATCTGAACGAACAGAACATGCAAATAGGCAATCGCTTACGCTCAGAAACTGAGTATGGCACTACAAAGAAGAGTGAATTTTTAAGAATGTTCATTTCTATTATCGTTTACGAAGTCAATTACGGTGAACCGCCTAGAGCAAACAGTCGAAAGCAATTGTTTTATTGCGATAGTTTGTCCGGAAATTAAGAGAAAGTACGAAATACGCGAAATTGAATAGCAGTAAAGCCAGTGAGGATGGCTGAATTGATAACAATAAATATTTATTGATATTAATCGTATAATTTTCCATACTATACCGTATGAATGTTAATACTAAACGAAATATGAAACACATTCCCTCGCAGCAATTTATTTAAATTATAGCAATGTAGTGAAAACTAGTCGGTATTTTTCACTACATTGCCATAATTGAAATAAATTCTTGCGAGTTAATGCAGCATGCCGTTTAGTATTAATTCGCCGATATTGGTTTTTGTCAATTTATGAACATGGAAAACGGTTTTTATTAATTTGAAGAAACACGAGTCAGTTCGAGTTCGCTTATATATCGGCTGCTAAAAAATTGTTATACCTACAACTGTGGTACGCGCTATGGTTAGAAAGACCGGTTCAAGTTGCTTGAAATCCCAAAATTGGGCACTGGATAATACTGTTTATTGTCATACTTTCAATTTTTTTTCTTCTCATTTTTCTTCTTTTCAGTATATTTCGTCCGTTCTAAAGACGTTTGTCTGTGAAAAACAGCTGCCCAGTTTTTAAAAAAAGTAGTGACACGACTGCGATGAAGAGATTAAAATTCGGTGTGGAATCGCGAAGGAAGTATTCAGGAAACTTGACACTGCCCTATTGTAACCTAAATTCCCCTGGGCTACGAGACTTCGCGTTGTGAAATGTTACATATGGCCAGTCTTACTTTACGGACTAGAGGCCTGGATCATAAAAAAGAAATCTGAGAATCGATTAAAAGCAGCTGAAATTTGGTTCCTGATACGCCTACTAAAAATACCATGGATTGATAAAGTATCAAACGAAGAAATCCTCCAAAGAGCTGGCGTGGAAAGAGAGCTGTGGGATACCATCAAGAATAGGAAAATGGCATATTTTGGTCACATCATCCGAGGAGAAAAGTATCGGCCACTACAAGTCATATTAGAAGGCAGAACGCAGGGCAAGCCACCAAGAGGGAGAAGAAAATGTGGATGGATTGATAATGTAAAGGAATGGATGGGACTTCGTAGTTTCGGGGAACTGGTTGAGGCAGCAAGAAGCAGAGCATTGGGAGTAGCCAGCGCGTCATTGACGTAAGGCATCCAGAAGAAGAAGTAACACGTGTAAGCAAAATCAAAGAAACTCGGATAAAGATGAGAGAATTTTTCTGTTAAAAAATCACAAGTTTCAAAACTACGTCGATGTCTCGTCGAAAATGATGAAAGAAGAACGGGCCTTTCAATTTGACAACCGGAATGTCTAATAGATGAACGGTCAAACTGAGAAAGTAAAATCGCGTCGAATGAAGGACAATTGATCCGCAAACCTCGAACATGTTAAAATAGGATAGTTAATGCAAGAATGGAGTGGTTTACAATACAAGATCAAATTACGAACAGTAAATCCGTCTAATATATATATATATATATATATATATACATATATTTTTTTTTTTTTTTTTTTTTTTTTTTTTTTGGGCTCGTCAACCGAGGACCTTTACCCAGAAACAATTAGAATAGGAAGGAATCACTTATATCTTGATAGGGTCAGATATTGTTAGGAGAAAGGAACAAATAATAGGAACAATCTGTGGCGAGGGAAGAGATAGAACATAAGAGGCGCAATGTGGAGTAGGAAGACCAAGTCTCAGCAAACTGAAGTAGAAAGCCGAGCATATATACATATATATATCATAGAGGCAAAGAACACTGAAACATATTAATAACGTCTTGGCACTAAAATAATATAGAAGAAGACACAAACGCGATATTAAACCCATCATTCTTAAAGAAATTCTACAGAAGTATATAACGTAGATACGGGAACAGTGAAAATAACCCATTATAATTGTATTATTTTTTTTTTTTTTTATTTGAAAAAAAAAAAATACAATTATAATGAAGTGTGAAATGTTAAAATTTTGCTCACTTTAAAAACAATAGCAGACAATCAGGCGCTATAGAAAAAGAAAAATAAAGAACGAAAATAGTTAACAGTGCCACTTATTGTAGAAATATGACAGCAGCAGAAAAAGGGGAAAAAAAGGAAGTGCATCGAACTGGCTAATGAGATAAAAAAGCTGTAAAAATTTTATTACGTACAGATAATAAAATAGGCTGTCACTTCGGCAATTGTGATTATTCATAAAGAACTATATCAGACGATGGAACTTGAATTAATAATTACAGCGACATTAGAAACATCAATGCCAACATATGAGAAGTGATTCGTCAAAAGCATAAGGATCGCACTTGCAAGTTCGGTGAGTATGAAATTCCCAGAATTCTGGAGAATAGATAATAATAATAATAATAATAATAATAATAATAATAATAATAATAATAATAATAATAATAATAATAATAACAATAATAGCAATAATATTAATCAAAATCAAAAATACGTTTATTATTATTATTACTACAATAGTCCATCTATGCGCATATTTGCGCGAGCGATGGGTATTAAAATAAAAAAAAAAACATTAAAACTTTCTTCAAGCTGCAAAAAAAAAAAAAAAAATGCCGAATGCGTACTATTAATTTATTTAATACAATAACTTATACAAATATAAAACGAATTAAAATTTGATGAACCTTTTTTTTTTTTTTTTTTTTTATTACTCTTCTCTCTCTTCTTTCTTTATGTTTCCTTATCTTGTTATAGTTATAGTTATGATGATAGGTAGGATACAAGAATTTTACGGCGTTTTTTGTAGTTTTTTAAGTCTATTTTTAAGGATGAGGGTAAAGAATTAAAAAGTTTGGGACCCATATATATTGACTGATTCCGGATATGGTATTTGTTAATATTTGGTAGTGCTGCTAATTCTTCCCCCGCTGATCTTGTAATACCCTGTGTAACGGAGATGTTAAATTTTTTTCTATTCTTAAGGACAAACATAAGGAGCTGCAGTTCGTAAAGTTTTGAAAGATGTATAATATTATAGTCTACAACTGTGTCTTGACTTCTATCAAATAACCTTATAACATTTTTCTGTAGTTGTGTCAGATGTTTCAAATGGTAGTCTGCAGCTTTGCCCCAGTGCATGATTCCATAACTCAGCACCGGTTGGTATAGGGCCGTACATAGTTTACGGAGGTGTATGGTATTAAAAAATTTGCTCATATAATAAAATATATAATTTAATTTTCTAATTTTCGATGCAAGGTAAGTTGGATGTTTATCCCAGTACAATTTACAGTCTAATTGAACACCTAAATATTTTACATCATGAACTCTATCCACCGGAACGTCATTTTCCCAGAAAATTTTGAAATCATTCCATTTAAATTGCGGTATGTGGCTATAAATAATATAATTAGTTTTACTCAGATTAATAAACAGTTTATTAAGGCGTAACCAGTTTTTGATTTTGTGCAAGTCATCTTGTAAAAGATTCTGGAGAGTAGCTTGTTGGCGGGAGTTTACCATAAGCACAGTGTCATCTGCGTAACAAAATATTTTCCCATGTACATTCAAATTACACAAGTCATTAATATAAACTAGAAACAGGAGGGGTCCCAGTATACTTCCTTGAGGTACTCCGTGAAATTGTTTTACATAGTCACTTTTTATGTTGTTAATTTTAGTGCAATACAATCTATCCGTTAAGTATGATTTAAGCCACTCATGGATAATACCCCGAAAGCCGCAGTTGTACAATTTACACAACAAAATGTTATGGTTAACTACGTCAAACGCTTTCTTTAAATCTAGATATACTGCTGCAACCGAAACGCCTATTTCTAGATTGGATGCAATGAGTGAAATGTGATCGAAAAGCGCGTCATCAGTGCAAAGTTCAGGAAGGAAACCATACTGATTTTTACTGAAAAAATTAATATTTAACAAATAATTTAACAATCTACGCTTAATACATTTTTCAAATATTTTAGATATGGTGGAAAGAATACATATTGGCCTATAATTGGAAATATTAGTACAGTTGCCACTTTTAAAAACGGGCGTAATTATACCAAATTTTAAGACTGCTGGAAATTTCCCAACTTGTACGGATGTATTAAATAAATAGGTTAAATGTTTTACGTAAAAGTGTAAATTATCTTTTATTAACGAAATCGAGATTCCATCATATCCGAAAGAGGACTTATTAGGCATTGACATTATTCCAAGCCTAACTTCATCCAAAGAAAAATCAATAAACCCAAAGGAGAGAAGGGCTATGTTTTCATTCGCTGGTGTGTAATTGGAAGTATCCGCGTTATCAATCATATTGTTAACTACATTGCTGTAATAATTATTGAAGTAATCAGCAATCAGTTTTTCGTTACCGCACACATTCATTTGAAGGCCATTAATTGATATGTTACGTAATGCTCGTGAATTGTTTCCTAGGGTTTTTTTAATAACCGCCCAATACTTTTTTTGATTATTCTCGCAGCTCGTTAGTAATTTGGTATAATAATTCACTTTTGCTTTCCTCAATAATCTTTGCAACATTCTGGAGGTTTCTTTAAACTGCGATTGTAAACAAGCATCAGTAGGATAACGCTTAGTCAGTTTGTATACTCGATTTTTTTCGAGAGAAAGCTTAGCTAACTCATCTGTAATCCAGGGTGACCTTTTATGGATTTTTCTAGTCTGCAATATACATTTAGACTGTTCTACACCGTTTTTTATTATAGTTATAAACTCTTCAAATTTCTCGTCAATTGTTAATTGCGAACTATATATTTTTTCACAGTCGATAGTCGCAAGATATTGTTTGAACTTAATTTTATCGAAACGATAAACACAGTTGGGTTTAATTGTCTTATGGTTGGAATAAAATTTAATTGATGCGTCTATAGCGCAATGATCGGAAAAACTTATTTTGAGAATTTTGTGTGTTAAATTTGATTTAAACAGGATATCATTAAAATCTCTAACAAAAAGATGATCTAAACACGATGAATAGCCGGAACGTTTTTGCATAAAAGTCGGTGTATTAACAACGCTAGTGAAACCCCAGAAGTATAGTAAATTCAAATAATCAGAAGATTTAACGTTATCCAAGAGATTTATGTTAATATCACCCGATAAGATTGAGGTTGATGAGGATAAATTTATTACGCTCTGTAAATCAGATAAAAAATCATCCTGATTATGATTACAGAAACGGTAGATACCGAAAATAGTTACGTGAATATTGTCTTCGAAAAATATTTTCGCTCCGACTATATTGGCGGAGAGAATGGAAATATAGTGATAGTAATAATAATAATAACAATAATAGCAATAATATTAATAGTGATAGTAATAATAATAATAATAAATGTAAAAAGTTTCTATAATATTATTTTTTCAGCTCGAATAAAAAGAAGTCAGATTAAATATGGTCGATGAACATTTATAAAAGTTCAATGGAGAAACACAAGATAAAAATTTGTTTGCGTGGAAACGTCTTCTTTTGTGCAGCGGGAACGAAGAAAATGTATAATTCCGTAAATACTATCGAGACGCTAGTATCAGGTTAACGAGTGACATGGGGCTCGGCGGTCGCGAACTGTCGATCTGCAGAGCCCCGGTCTATTACGACGTTGCTCGTTAATTTTAATTTTCGTTCTCTCTAGATGTCGCGTAGTCTTTCCGCTATTTTAGTTAATTTACCATTTGCCTGGCGAATTACATTCTGTTAGAGTTCCCGTGCCGCATCTCCTTGCTGCACAAAAATCCATTCGCTACATCAACGTGTAGCAACGAAAGGCACTTCCTAAACGAACGTCATTTGCGTTTTTTTGCTCGGTCGCGGTCGCGCCCATCATAGATTCCCCTCCTACATCGTGCACACACGTACACAGCCATCTTCCACGTTACCTGTCATGAGTCATTTGTTTTTGCTTCCGTGCAGTGTTCCCTTTGCATGATATAAAATGTCATCTTTTTTTTTTGACCGTTTTTCCACTATGCATATCATACAACATGACTTTTTATCAGGCGTTATTCTTCAAATATTTTAAACGGGCCATGTCGAGTGTGTTGCTAATTCCAAATTCATCATGTTGAGTAAAGCTGAACTATTCGCTTCGCATTTAGCTTCAGTCTTTACAACACATAATATAAACTCCCAGATCGATACAACGAAAAATTACCAACCTTTCCAGCAAATAAAACCAGTAACTCCTCTTGAAGTTGCACAAGAGTTAGATAATAATATGAATCCCAAAAAGGCTCCTGGAATCGATGAAATTTCACCTGGAGCGCTTAGAGAATTACCACGTAAAGGAATTATCATGCTGACATATCTCTTTAATGCCTGTTTCAGAATGAGATACGTACCAAAATGTTTCAAAATCGCTCAAATCATCATGTTACCGAAACCTGGGAAACCAACAGAAGTAGTAACTTCGTATCGACCAATCTCTTTGTTACCTTCCATATCAAAATTATTTGAAAAACTACTCCTTAAGCGACTCAAGCCCTTATTAAAGATACCAGATCATCAGTTTGGCTTCCGCAATCAGCACTCTACGATTGACCAAGTGCATCGTATAACTAAGCTAATTGAAACAGCCTTTGAAGAAAAAAAATACTGTCCGGCGGTTTTTCTAGACATATCGCAAGCTTTTGATCGAGTCTGGCACGAAGGGCTGATCTATAAAATGAGCAACCTGCTATCGGAAAATATGTGCCAACTTCTTGAATCATATATCTCTGATAGATCCTTCAGAGTTTCTTATGAAGAAGCAAAGTCCAAATTTCATCCAATACAGGCTGGTGTTCCACAGGGTAGCGTCTTAGGACCTTCTCTGTATTTATTGTATACAGCTGACATTCCAACAACAGCCAAGACGACTACTGCTACCTTTGCAGATGACACAGCCATCTTGTCAGTTGGCAATTCCCCAGAATTGGCTACGACTAACTTGCAACATGCAGTAGAAAAAATTAGCAAATGGACATGTGATTGGAAGATCAAGATTAATCAAGAAAAATCAGTGCATGTTATGTTTACGCTTCGTAAATCTAAGACCTGTCCTATATATCTTGATCGTCTTCCTATTCCGAGATCGGACTCTGCTAAATACCTGGGTATGCATTTAGATTCCAGGCTGAATTGGAAGACGCATGTCAAAATGAAAAAGGAACAAACCATGCATAAATTAAGACAGATTTGTTGGCTGATTGGGCGTTATTCTAAACTCAATCTGTCTAATAAGCGTTTGATTTATTGTCAAATCATCAGACCGATATGGATGTATGGTATTCAACTCTGGGGCTGTGCAAAGACATCCAATCGGTTGATTATTCAGCGCGCTCAAAATAAGTGTCTCCGAAACATCACTGGAGCTTTTTGGTATCAACGAAACGAAGAAATACATTCCGATTTAAATATTCCATGGATCGATGAAGTCATACGTTATATTGCAGAAGCGCACGAATACCGACTTCACAGTCACCCAAATCTAGAGGCTTTAGAACTGCTACTTTCCGATGATGACTTAAGGCGCCTTAAGCGCACAAAGCCTTATGAACTAGTCACCTAATTTATTCTGTAATATATTCGTATGTATGTATTTTGTGGATATGGGCATATACTTGGTGTGCGTGCGTGTGAGTATTTATATGCGCGTATGATTATGTATATATCTGTATATTAGGAGTTATGTAATTGTACATAGTTTCTACTCTGCTCATGTTACAAATTAGTTAGATTAAGTTGTAACACTGTTTTAAAAGTAGTGCTAATTTATTTACTATAATAAGATTGTACTGAAATATACGTGTAAAAAAAAAAAAAAAAAAAAAAAAATGTTGCATTGTACGAGTTTATCACCTTACAGTAGGGCCTAAGCATTTCGATCTTCTATTTTCAACATAGCGCTACAGCTTGACGTTTTTCGTTCTTCGATTGCGTGACACCATCGCTGTGTAATAAATTCGAAATAATGGAAAACTGCGATAAAAACGCATTTTAAAAGATACCGGGATTACTGTTGTTGTTCTCATTGGTTCATAATCGCGAGCTGATACTATTATTACCCGCCGCGGTCTACTTAACGGTAACCGAATACACGCTAGCGGTTATATACAAGTTTTTCTTGTTGTTACGTCACTGCAGTGAAACGCTGTAAATACTACGTTAGCCACTGATGCATATTACCCTTTTTGCTAAAAACTTAAGTTATTGCCATTCAAGGGGCGTTATTAATATTTTCCACGGAAATCCTATTTTTGTCTGTTGTTCTAATTAGAACTTTATTTTTCACAATTATTTCACAAAAAATAAAAAAACAAGTTATATTTTTTTTGAAAAATAAAGAAAATGGTCAAGGGTAGTTAGAATATCTTTAAATGTTATTTTATTTTTTAACTAAAATTTAACACAGGAAAAAGTACAATAATGCAGAGCTAAACACTAATACACACACGTAAGGTGTATCTGTGTCGATCCAAAGATTTCAAGTACATCATGATCTGATAATAACTGCCAGAATGTATTTTATTTAAAGCGGTTTATTCTATTTCGCATAGTCTTCGCTATATTATATTCCCGAAACAGTGCTGTAATGACTGCCTACTGCCAAATTCGAATATCTTGTAGTCGAATCATATGAAGAAACTCACGCTAGTTATAAAGGAATATCATTGAAAATATTAAAATGACGGAATTAACAGTATAAAGTAAAACGAGTAAAGTAAAAAAAAAAAAAATCCAGGTCAGACAAGCATGATGTTTCAAGCGTTGAGCATTCCTCGAATGTTAAGTTAAAGATGCACCATAATATTTATATTTACATAATACGTGGGTCGGCTGAAAAGTAGTGCATACATGCTTGTGAGAACGCGAACGAAATGAGCTACAAAGGGGGACCTGGTGGCATTCGTAAGTGACATTCCTCCTTTATACGCCTGCGCAGTTTGAAGTCCTTGCGTCTATCCAGTGTGCTGTGAGCAGCGTAAATATGGAGATTCGTTTTAGTGTTATATCAACGAAATGGGTTAAACAGCATGCCATTATAACAGCTGAAAAAGTGACTCCTACTGAAATTGATCGTCGTTTAAAGGATGTTTATGGTGACAATGCTGTTGATAGGTCTAGTGTCAATCGATGGGTAATAAAATTTTGCGATTGCGAGCCTGGAAAAACCATAATTATTGATGAAGCGCGCAACGGACGTTCGATCATTGCCGCAGACGGTAAGCATGTTGATGATTTGATTCAGAATGACCGGCGAATCACTCAACAGCGTATCGTAAATCATGTTGGAACATCCGAGGAACGTGTCGGCTTCATTATTGAACAATCAGGGTACCGTAAAATCTGTGCACGATGGGTACCACGCCGTTTAACAAACGAGAACAAACTGCGTCAATGAGAAAGCTGAAGTTTGAACCGATTCCACACCCTCCTTATTCCCTCGATCTTGCGCCTCGCGATTTTTATCTGTTTCCTCTAGTGAAGAGAGACCTTAAGAGCAATCATTACACCTCGGATGATGAAGTGAAAGCAGCTATCAAGTAGTCCTAGATTCGAGAAAAGTCGGAAAAATTTTTCAGTGACGAAATGAAAAAACTTGTTACACGTTGGAATAAATCTGTTAGTCTTAATGATGAAAAATAAATAGATGATTTTAAAGCTTAAGAATTGTACTTTAATCTACTTTTTGTCCGATCTCGCTATTTCTTTCGTTTGCGTTCTACAAGCACGTGTGCATTACTTTTCAGCCGATCCACGTACTAAATTCAAATAAATTAAACTTTTCTCGCTGTAAAAAGAGCACGTCATTTTTCGTGCTTTTTGAACTTTTCGCCAACTTTGAAAGTTCCGTTAAGGAAATGAAATACAATTTTGTTCCAGAACAAATAACGATCTTTCCCCGTTAACCATATCACATACCCGAAAAAAAAAAAAAAAAAAAAAAATGTTTTCAAAAATTTCGAGCTTCCGGCGCCGCATGGATCTAATTTTGGAAACGTTTTTTTCCCATTAACGTGCCGTTTACTAGGTTGGAGGAGGCCGCAGGGCGGTCCCCACCAGCCGAGCTCATCAATCAAGGATATCGGAGTGAAATGTAAGCGAAATGAGAGAAAAAAAAAAAGAGCGCACACGAGATAAACGAACGTATTTAAAAAATGTTTATGCCTAGATAGAACTCCTTACCAGCTGAACGAAAGATTGACAGAGTTACACATTGATAAGATTATATAAATTATATCGAACTGATCAGAAAAAATGAAGCCACCACGTAGAGTTATCTTTAAAAAAGAACATTATAAAATAGTTAAGAATATCAAGATATTTGGTTAGAGAGCATAGCGCCTTTTCAAGCTCTTCTGGTGACGAATTTGAAATTAAACATTCGACTACTATATGATATACGTATATTTCATTAAAATTAATATCCCAGTCGTATTGGTCGATTCCGAGCGCCGTGACTACCTATTTCTTCATTCTAGTTACATAGAATAGGTAGCGCTCATGGAAATTGTTTATATGCAGTACGAATGTCTAGGTCCATTTGTTCAGGGCTACCCTTGTCCCGACGTCTTCAAATTCTGTCTTATTTCGGATATATTCTGATTTAATCTTATCTCGTAGCTTTATGCGAATTAAAGTTCGTTCCATCCGTCTTTCAGTTTTTTAAAATTTTTTCTATAACTTCCTTCGTTAAGGGCCAGGTTTCGGCAGCATTTCAATTTAAAACATTAAAATATCAATTTCACGACGTCAGCAAAGTTGCACTTAACCGGGCACATTTTACACGAGAACAAATGAGCTTCGTTACACGTACATAGTGAATTATTAAAAACAAAGAATCATTAAAATTGTTCCACAGCAGCCATGTACGCGAACAAACGTAAAAAATAAAAAAAAATAAACTGAATTAATTCAAAGCGGACATTACTTAAACATAGACGGTTTTTGACGTGAAAACATCTTATACGGCGTTTTTCGCTTTCTTCTCGAGTAATTCTGCAAAATATTTAAACTTAAAATATTTAAAGATATCAAATAAAAAAAATTAGACTTAAAAATTTAATTATTTTTATAGCGGAATTGTGACTAGAGATCAAGTTTATTTGCTAGATTCGAGTAAAAAGTAAGATCAGTAACCGTCAAATGAGTACAGTAGCTATTAACCGTTCCGATGATTATACAAAAGATGCTTACTCTTTCTGTTCGGACCGTTTTCGTGTGAAATTATTCTTGCCATTCTATTCAATGATTCAATATACTCCTTCTCCTCCATAATTAAGCCCACACTATTCTTTCATTCTAATGGGCGACAAGATTTACAGTGTAATAATCAGAAACGATGGCGCACAGTAATCTTACGTAAACATCTTCTGCGAAGTTCTGATAGAAAAAAAATAAAAAGATCAGTTAGTTTTTTCGCTGTACGTAGCTTATGAATGTAATACATCATTTTAAATTTAATAGAGCCGCTGTGCGCCCTATTTACTAATGCGGGTCTTTGAAAGTGGAATAAATTAAAAAAATAGGACGGAAGTATATTTGGCGAATGGACGAGTACCGTAAGACAAACAAAAAAAAAGAGAACGATGTTATTTTTGCTGGGGAAGATTTAAAATCACCCGCTAAGTTCATTTAGTTATATTTCAAGCGTAAAATTTGAATTGAGGGAAAATTTCGAACTAGAAGCATCGATTATGACGACATTGCGGTATGAGTTCTTAACTCCCACTGCAGCGGTTGTATTTTTCGCATATTCCATTCCGGGAAATTACCGTGCGAAAGGAGTTGTCGAAAACGAGTTATTTACATAATTTACCGAGCTTCTAGGAAAAGAGTCGGATGAACTGAGATCTCACTTTGTTGAAACAAATTCGCCCGACATCATTTATCGAAAAATAATAAACATCGAGGAAATCTAATCAACCGAGATGGTCGCTAAGGGTATTTAGAAAAGCGCTCACTAATCAAAAGAACCTTTCTGACGCAACGGTTACAGAGGTTGTTTCTTGTCTACTCTGCGACTGTTTACCTATAAACGATTTTAAAAACACCACCTATCCTGTGCGTATAAAAATGATACACCCGAGACACCGTGTCAATTACTGACATACCCTAAAAGAAAACGTATTTCGATCACGGAAAAATGTGACAGGAGCAAATACGTTACAAAACTAGCTCGGTAACTTACGGCCAATGCGTAATCGTGTTCTATTAATTATAACTAAATTCTATTTTATTTATAACGTTGATAAATCTTTTGGATACTTTTTTCCCAAAGACAATCTATTCTCATTATTGTAACGTTCATTATTTTCTCATGTATACACGGATAGCCGTTCAGGCATATATAGCGCCGCTTTTTCATGAACAAAACCTCAAAGCTGTCCCTTCCGTTCACACGTTTCAGGTTTCCCGTTAGCTAAATTATCATGATAAGCGAACATACTTCGGCTTTTCCACTTTGCAGCATCGTATTAATTGCTTTTTACAGGCAAAAACTACTTCACGGTACATCGTTAAATCGGAACTTTTAAATACCTTAAGCTCTCTTTTCTTCGATCGCTGTACTATCATCACTGACGGCTCCAACGGCCCCGGTGGAGTCAGTTCAGCATTTTCTGCTGTCCCCTTAATTAATCCGAACAGAGCTCTTCTACGCCGACTGCTACCTTATGCGTCGCTGCCGTTATTTTTAATTCTCTATCCCTTCAGTGCGTCCTTACTATACCAGACATCCAAAGTGTATTCTGCAAACCGTTCCTCTTCCATTCCTAGCCCTCTACAGATCGTATAATTCTTTTCTTAACCATTTCCTTTCTCACTCTATTCAAACTGATCCCTTACACTATTCTGGAATTTAAAAATTCAATAAATCTACTAGCTCTGGAATATCTTCTTCTATTATTAGGTTTTTTTGATATTTTACATCCTCAGTATGGTTTTTTTCTGCAGCCGCTCATTTGACGCTATAACTATTATATTCCTCTTCATTTTCAAATCCTGACTTCTTCCGTCTATCTTTGTTTAACAAGCGGATCTTCATCGTTCGTTTTCCAATTTTCCTTCTTTTCAGCTTCGTCTCTTGTTGCTTTGGACACAGTCTGCTTTTTTTTCATCGCTTTTCCTTATCCTCCATTCTCTCTATCCTTCCGTTTTCAGTGATGACGAAGTTTAGCGGCAAATCATACAACGAGAAAGTCCTCTTTAGGGTCTACTCTACCGGCCATATATGTGGAAGGGACTAGAAGAGGTGTCCTAAATATAGCTTGTCCTTTATGTGTATAGCTGGTCAGTTAGAACAGCTTTAGTTACGCAGGAATTAAGGAAATATAGGCGGATTATGTGAAGCACGACTTGCTGACCAAGGACAACAAATTAGCAAAGAAAGTAGTGGGTATGTAATATTATATACTGGAAAGGCGTAATGCCTGGAAATAAGCAATTGAGACGTGTAGCAGTTGATGCAAAACTGGCGTGTACATATCGGAAGTCGGCGATCGACTTATATTTATGAAACTGCAATTTCCAAAAAATTCTACATTAGCGATAATTTGTGCATATATGAGAAATTTAGATAATTCCAAATACGAAAAAGATTTTTTCTATAATAACCTTGAAAAAATACTGAATAAAATCAAAACCAATTTAATGGCTTAATATTTTTTGAGATTTTAATGCGCAGTTATGTAAAAACGTAAGCATTTGAAACAGCACAATTTTTATCCATACAATTACAAACCAAAATATGCCTTTCTGCGGTCCGCGAAAGCGTATCACGGTAAGTAAAGAATATTTTGCTGTAAGATAATGGCGGGGCACCAGCTAACGAACTTAGGTGTTTTTACTGGGAATTTATACCATGGGCATCAAGTATCATGCGAAGAGCGGCGTTGTATCAAGTATTTTTAGTAAAGAAACACTTGCCACGCCTGACTGCCATAATTAATTTTGCTAAAAACAACGCTTTGTAAATATTTAGAAGAAATCTTAGTTGGATGTTAAACTTAGGATTTGACAAAAACTTGACCATCCTTAAAGATTGAACGGATTTAGCTTTTCAGTCGTATATAAATGGTTTCTAAGTCAGCTTTCACGCCCGTCAAGATGTGAAGGAAATTTTCTGTTATTTTACAAAGAATCGTCTTATTGTTTAGTTGTAGCGACAGCGGATTCTGACAGAGGCAACCTCTGTGGAATACAACAGATTGAGACTTTTGAGAGGAAAAATCGGATCTATTGTTTAGCTGCCATTGTTGCAATCCATCAATGGTCCCATATCGAAAAATACTGCATAAAAATAGATACAATTTTGAAGATTTTTCGGCGTCCAGTTTGCATCGGAGATAGGGCAGCGTTTGCTTCAAGGGAACGCAGAAGTCGCCTGTTCACCATTTTTAGACAAACAACAATATTATTGGTCTCTAACTTTCAACTTGGAAAGCGTCTTTATTCACCTTTAAGATAGGAATATCGGTTGCAACTTTCCAGGCGTCAGGAATATAGCCCCAGCTAACCATATCTGCTTATATATATATATATATATATATATATATATATATATATATATATATATATATATATATTCAGAGGGGGAATTTTTGTAGTATGATCTGTGGGGGGAGGGATATTTTAGCATGTACAAATTTTTTCTTATGCCATCCGCTTTTCCCCATAATATTATCCTGATCAGTGGTTCTTCTTTTTATAGCATTTTGAAATTTAAACTTTAATTATAATCACCCTGTATATGTATAAGTATTTTCAGCACAATCGAGGGTTACCACTTTATTTTTGTTTATTCCATTTGTTTTGGGAAATACAAATTGAAATCAGAAAACATTTTTGTTCTAAATATTACCTTATTTCTCGAGGTTTCGGCAGTTTCTATTCAACCGAGCTTGATTAATTAAAGGAGCGGGCTCGATGAGATAACTAAGCGCAGTAATTAAAGAACTTTAACCATTAATACATAAGGGCGCAAGACAATAGTTAACATTTCTAACAGTGCTGCTGAAAAGATTGATCTTGACATCACCGCAATGGCTACATCATTTTTACACAACACCACGCAGTAAACGAAATGGTAAAATCTTCCTATCGCCCTCACCTCGTAACAAACCGGCTGAAATATTTTCCACTATACCCTTCCCGCGTGCCTATTTACCCAAATTTTAAAATGTTGCCTAAACCTAAACCGAAGTAAACTTTCAACTAATATCCTTCCACGCGTCAACATAGTAAAACGGAAAATTCTAACTGTGAACTGTTTCCCATAGCCGAAATTTCGAATTCTCCGAAAAACGACGCATTTATTTTTTAAGTTCCTAATTTGTGTCCCGAACAGTGGTTGTAATCGAGAATAATTATCATGATACAGTTTTAAAAGAGCCTAAAACGGACAAATGCACCAAGAGCGGTCTCTTTTTATTTCGACTTGTACAGACGACATGGGGAAAAAAAAGAAAAAAAACAGTGAAAATTAAAGACGGATTTATAGGGAGAATTTCTCCGTCAGCTGGTCAGGGGGCTGTGGCCTCTTTAGGTTATAACGAGTTGAGCCCGGTTTACAGCGCAATCATAACATGCTTTCAGTGTTACAGCGCAATAGTCGTACATATTACGCATGCGGTTCCTATTTGACTTTGGCCGTCAGAGGAAGACCCGTGTTTATCAAAGAAGAACGGAATCCCGATTCCGGTGCAGTAATATTTTCCGATTTCGGGGCGTGTGTGTGTGTGTCCTCGAAATTTCTAAAATAACAACGAGCGTATTACTGCCGGTCGTTTCCATCAAACGTCACTGCGCATCTTTTTCTTCTCTTTCTTTGCTAGGATTGCCCGGCAGGGTGTGAACGTAAATGAAAGAAACGCTCGACTGAAATATAAGGAAAAACCTAAATATGTTTCGAATAGCTCCTTTGAACCCTGAACGGTCCTATTACACCCAGTACCTCTACCCTGTTATTACCCTCTGCAATCACTTCAAACGAGTGAACATCAAACGGCACCCTTGTCACTGCCAACGGAGGAGTTCTTCTTACTTCTTCACAACACTTTCGCTTTCATGAAATCTCTTCAAAAGTCGGCTGGATGTTGAATTCCCTAGCATCGTCACTAACATTTTTGCTTCTAAATACGTAACAAGGCCGCGTTTTTCGCAACGTCCTAGAGTGAACTGTTTCATTAAGACGTTAAATTAATGGAAGCCGAAGAGTGAACGCGACTTGTGATCTATTCGTTTTTGCGTTTAAACGCAGCGCCAAAAGCGAATACAAACTATGAGAAATTTACGCGGTTACACACAAAGCTGCTACTTCGGAATTTATTTATTCATTTTTTTTTGATCGCTTCAAATATGGACATTAACTCAATGCAAATGAAATTTTTGCAAGTTTCAGTGTGCGGCGGCGAGATGCGACAACCTTAACACTGACCAACTGCGACGTCACGGTGGCTATAAGTCGTACTGAATCGACATAAATGCAGAAAAATGCGGCTAGTGCATTTATTATTATAAATCAGGCGCGTCTGATCGCCTCCGTTATCGAGTCGTATTAGCGTTTCTGCATACTCTCTCCAGTCCCAGAAAAAACTATGGACTAACAATTAATTTTTGTACAAATTTTCTTGCTGAACGTTCGCAAACGGAAATTCAATAACTAAGGAACATTGTTACGTAATTAAGGTTTATCGATATTCACAGACTTAAAAAGTTCTCAAGTCGAAAAAGAAAACCTTAATATAAACTATATGTATATATCAGTGGCGGATCCACGCGGAAGGGGTAGATGGAGGACATTTCGTCCCCCCACCTCAAAAGAACTAAACCCTCTGTGAAAAAAATTTGTTATAACAGAGAAACTTAATTTATGCTATAAAAGATCTCTATATAAATGTTACACACCTAGGGATTTTAATAATTAATATTTAATACTATTTTCTAGTAAAACTATTAATGTTCCTTTTTTATTCTATTTTAAACACCACTGTCGTCGATCTTTTGCCATTTATATTTATTTTTAGTTTTTATAATGTTTGACTAATAGCAATTTTATTTCACTTGATTGCATTTCACAGCATAGCCATAGTAACACAAAGTATGGTATTAAATTGAATGGTGTGTTTTTTCAGTGAATTTATGTTTACTACAATACTTTTATCTACTTCCCCAATCATTAATATCAATCTGAGCCACAGCGAAATGTGGCCGGGTTTAGCTAGCTTTTGATAAAAGAAAAGAAAATTAAAATTTTTTATTGTAGTGTTCAAATATTCCATATACAATAATTGACTACAAGGCTTTAGTGTACCATTTATAAATAAATATATTTCATGATAACACACACACACATATATATATATATATATATTTATAAAAATATTTCCGTAACCCCCCTCCCACCGAAATTTTGGTCTAAATTACTGTGATGATAATTTTGTGTTAAAATAGAGTTTCTTTGGGATTCCAATTTTGGTCTCATAACTTCATATCATACACGTTATGCGCAAGTAATGTTATCACACTGTTCATGAAATGAGGAGAAATTTACACACTTCGTGAATTATATATCATCATTGAATAATCCGTGAAGTATGAAGAATGATTTTTACTCATTCTGTAAATTGCGAATTACGCACACTCGCATTTGTTAGGTAAACATTTTTTTTGAAAATCCTTGAATTTTCATAACATGTAAAAATATTTTCTTAAACGCTTCACGATATATACATAATGCTTTTTGTCTATAACACAACGATCATCATTTTGTTTACTTACTCGTTTATTAATTCTGTTATTGTTATTTTTACCTACCAGGAATTTGCTGTGCAGTGTTCGGTTTTAAGTAATAAAAATTGTAAAAGGTCATTTTAAAGATTTAAACTCTTTTTGGTTTCACGGAACTGTACAGTACATTAAACGAGTGAAAGCCGTTACATTCCACTGAACCGTTTGAAATTCTGCACATTTCACGAACTAGTACTGGCTTACTTGGACTGTTTATAATTGTTCACTATCCGAATAGGTGAGAAAGCGGTATTTAGTTATCGAGGGGAAAAAGAAACAGTATGAGTAAGGCAGAGAAAAAAATATGAATGTTCAGCCGTCTTCAACTTGAGGAACAGACGCCAATCAGAGAGTTGCTCCATAAAAGACATACTTTTCTGTTTTTGAGAGGGACAAAAACTTTGTCAAGCTTCCCCTTTAAAGCCTGTTTGATTTGGGTGTCCTCTCTGGCAGCTACGTTACCAGCTACATTATCAACTACATTACCAGTTACGTTACTAGCTGTGTTACCGTCAACATATCTTTTAATTTCATTAAACCATTCAGAACCTTCCATATATTCATATATACATATATGTATCTGATACCCTGTCAAGGATATTGGACTCACTTTACTTTATATATATATATATATATATATATATATATATATATATATATATGTATGTATTTCTCCTGCAGCGCGATGTATTCAAATTACAAATTAGTATTATATTTTGTTTCTAAATGAAGAGATCAGGTATTATGGTGTGGCTGGTCTAGAGTAGAGCCGACATGTGCGCTCGCTCATTTAGCTGTACATTATCAGATCCTACATGTGTATCTATTTACCCTGTACTGTACACCTTTGTACCGGGATATATTGTGAATGTACTTTGTCTTGAGCAAAAGATCTGACAAAAAAAATTATACGCGTTTTTTTCTTTATTCTAAGTGCCGTAGCATATAAAATACGCGAGTCTTTGAGTGGGCTAATTACCGGTGTGTGGGGTATTGTAGATTGGTATCTTGTGAGTGCCGATAAGTGAGAAATTAATTTCTTAATTCCTCATGAAACTGGCCATCAATGTTATTTTTGGCAGTTTGCACGAATTCATGTTCAGCCTGGTTGTCTCTGAGTCGCTGTCGACTTTAGATATTCGTATTTTATTCGCTATAATCAATCACTAGCCTTTGCCATAAAAATTACACCGTGCAAATAGTCAATTTCTAGATGGTTTGCACTGAGGTCGATTCCCTTCATCGAAGCACCATTTTATCTTAATGCGAGTTGATGAACAGTGTTTTTCGTCAATCCCTGAGCTGTATAAATGAACAAACTCGATGGTTTGCAAACTCGAGACACGCAACATATAATTGGCCATGTGAGAAGCACGGATTTTCCAGATCTAACCCACAAATGGACGTCGTTTGACCTTGTGACTTATTAATAGTCATGGCGAACGCCGAGCGAATCGGAAATTGCAGACGTCTGAATGAAATGGGCGAGTCTGAAGGAATCATTGGGATCCGTAGCAAGAGAACAACTTCACCTTGAAACTTGCCACTGAAAATGGTAGCTTCAAGAACATTGTCCATAATTTTGTTTATGACCAATCGCGTACCATTGTATAGTTTTGGTGCATTCAAATTATTTGTAGTGTATTTAAACTATTGAAAACGTATTTGACTTCTTTTTAAAAATACATATATCGCCAAGGGCGTCGCCAGCCAATGAGCCAGGGAGGGGCAAGATGAGTTGCCAGCTGCCAGGGGGGGGGGATAAGATGATAGAAAGAGGATATGAGTTATAGGAAAAATAAAATTTATAAGTTGTAAAAGCTTAATATTTTATTAAACAAGAATAAAATCTTAATTAAAACAGGGTCCATTTCAACAGCCCCCCCACTTTAATATTTTTTTTTCATATATAGTGCAATCGTTTGTGCATCGTTTGTGCAGAAATGTGCACAAATTTTCATCGTTTGTGCACATCTCTATCCCATGATATTGGGGGGGTTGTTAAAACGTTGGCCCCCCCACATTAATATTTTTTTGAAAAATATAGTGCATCCGTTTTTGCTTCGTTTGTGCAGAAATGTGCACAAACTTTCATCGTTTATGCACATCCCTATCCCCCACAATATGAAAGAAAAATAGTTGGGGAGTTGTTAAAATTTTATGTAACAAAATTAATAAAAAGTGGCTGATGAAATTGAGTTCATTGCAAAATAATCGTTTAATACAAAAATCGAAACAAATATCATTTATAAAGCTGTTGATTATTTTACATTTTTATTTATTAGGAAATTAATAGTCTACTTTTTAATGTCTAAAATTTATGTTTAAAATTTATAAGTTGTAGTTCATTAATTTATAGTTTTGTAATACACCATGATATGGGGCTGTGTTCCCGAAACATGTCGATGATTAATTTTTTATTTATATTTTCCGATAAAGTTTAATTGTATGTTTGTTTAAAATAATATTTTCTTTCAATTTATCATAATTTTAGCATCCTTCATTCAATTACATTAACCATTAAAAAAAATAAATACTGAGAATCACAAGTTCTTCCATTAAAAAAATTTGTCTAAATTTGTTTATTTTTCAAAAAATAACAGATATATAAATATATAATAAAACTTTTTATAAAATCAGACAAAGAAAAAATATGATACAAGAGGCAGAAAAATAAGTATTAGTGTGTGTAAAACATTTACATTTGGTCACTACAACAGTTATTTATTTTTATACAGATATAAGAATTATAAAATGTTTCAATTAAAGAAGTATTACAAAAAGTTAAATTAAAAGAATAAAAATGGTACACAACCAAATGTAATTGTGACTCTGATTATTTAAAACGCTTAATAAAATATATAATTCAACAATATTACATCAAGAAATAGTTATTAAAAGTAATATTGCATATAAAATGAAAACATATAAAGAGAACGTATAAAATAAATCAAAATAATCAGTACGGGTAAAATTGCTCATCATTGTAATAAAAGAGAAAACAAAAAAAGTAGAAAATCCGAAGTATAACAAAAATTTGTATGGGCGATATAAAAATTTACTAATCGTATAAAATTATTTTTGAAAGTGTTGTGTGCACTATTTTGAATATACTACAATTTGAATATTAACGCCCTCTGTATTATTTACATTTACCACTGTTTCTTTTGTGTCATGATAGATCTGCCATGCATTTGGTAGCTCCCGATAGCTGTGGGCATGGTAATGCTCTATAGTAGTATATGAAATCGTTGACCTTTGTTTATTAGTTGTTGTACAACCTCTCTTCTTAAATAATAAATATCTAAATTTACAGCTAGAGTTAATGCCGTTTTACATAATTCTATTTGAAAATCAGCCAAATTGGATAAGTTAATTATATTAAATATTAAATGTACATTATACTCTGTATCGCTTTGATATTTTCTGCATCTGAATGAGAACATATATTACATAACTTGAAATAATTCATTTCTTCATTTAAATATTCTAATAGTTCTTTAGTTTCACCGATAATTGTGTTAATACAAACATCTATAACAATTTTACATTTTTCGCAGTTAATTTGAAAAGTAACTGATGGATCATGAAATATTTTTTTACAGAGTGTATCAACAGGCTAGGCTGTTCCACTGAAAACAATGAAATATTATGTGGCATTAATTCTCCATTTCGATATTTAAGTAAAATTTTGGCCCGTTTTCTATAAGTTTGAGTTGTGACACCACCGCGTAAAAGTGTGTACACAAGGTCATATAAAGCGTAATTTTCTTTTTTTTTAACCACAGATCTTTCGTATTGTGCGCTATCGCAATAACATACAGCTACAATTTCTTCTTCTTTTTATAGTGCCATACTCAGTTTCTGAGCGTCGGCGACTACCTATTCGTACATCTCAGCCGTACAGATATAGGTAGTGTACTGGGCAATTTTAATATGCAGCGCGAGTGACACGCGCAAAACTACATTCGGAACTGATAGTAGTCGCTTGTTATCGTGCTACGAGTGCAGTCCCGTGTGTGTCTGCTATGTACTGACCTAGCGCGCATATGATGTTGTACGTGGTGGTTTGCCATTGCCTTCCACATGCTTATTAGCGATTATTTATTTAATTCTTGTAATAAGTTCTGTCGTCGCCCGGGATCGAACTTGTGACCTCCGTAATGGAATCCAAGCGCTCTAGCAACTAGGCTATCGCGACGACTTAGCTACAATTTGAATAACTGAATCAAATGTGCATGTGTTTAATAACACAAAATTCCCTTCTAGTAACCATATAGATTTAAAAGATGACCTTGATCGATTTTTTATTAATCCTATTGTCTTGGATCAGTTCATGAAAATATATTTCTGTGCAAGATTTTTTTTTTTTAGTTAAATATTTGGATTTTATTTTTTTAGCACTTTTTGATTGAATGATTCACCAATTTTCTTCTGTTTTTTTCTCGTCGCTTATTGAAGGCATTTGAAAATAATTAAATTCCTGATTTACATTTTTTGAAGAATGTTCAACATTTGATTTTGAATATGTGCATAAAAGTTCCTTCTTTCTTGGAATAAGTGGCAGTGTTATTTTTTAAGTTTCTGATTGCAAGATATTACTTTTACAATACCCGCACTTAATTTAACATTTTTTTTTCCCCTAAATTTATATGGTCCATGTGCTGTGTGTAATTGCCGGGATTATTACAGCACATGGATCAGTGCAGGCTCAGAAGTGTTTTAATAGGTTAGCCGCTCTAATATGTTTTAGCATATCCTGGACCTGTTTTGGTTCGTTTGACAACGCAACCGTCGGTAAGTTGGAGGTGCCTGCAGGCAAGCAATGTTCCAGAACGTGTTCAGCGGTTGGTGAAATTGGAGAATTGCATATGGAACAGGCAGAGGGAGGACATGTTCCTTCCAGTAAATAGTTGTGGGATATTGCTGTATGCCCTATGCGGAGTCTAGTTAATGCTGCAAACTCTCTGCGGGACATGGATATCGGTGGCCACCAAGGCTCAGTGCTCACCTTAATGGATCACAGCCATGATGTGTGAGCCGACCACATAATTTCCCATGTCTCTGCCTTATGTTGCTGTAAAAAGGGTATCCCCAGCTGAGGCAGAGGGGCACCTTCGGGCATTGAACTATATGTTGCTGCCTTAGCAGCCAAGTTCACACGCTCATTCCCCGGCACACCGGTATGACCCGGGACCCACAATAATGTTACCTGTGAGCCAGCCCGGAAAAGCACGTTAATGATGCACTTTATTTTTCGAGATAATTAATTTCATAGAACCATTTATTGATAAAATATGTAACTTTAAAAAATTATCTAATCTCAATGGTCTATCGGCTTGGATTAGAACATTAATAACTTTATCCATTTTTTTTTTAAATCTGTAAATTTTCTTTTCTTCGTGGGTTTAAAATTTTTAAAATTTCCTTGATATGTATAACTGAATATAACTATAGAATTCAATACTGGTTTTGTTGGAAGAATACCTATTAATTTGCTTTTACATAAAGTGCAAACAGCAATTAAAACACAATAATTTAACCGATCCTCATATATTTTTGCTCTTTTATACACTAGGAAACAAGGAAGTCCTGTTTCTTGCCAAAAATATTTATGGAATAAATTAGTCCGTAAATGAGACTTTAAAATATTGTAACGTTTTACCCTAGTGATACCTGTTCTCTTCTCATTGTAAATAATATCACGATATTGTACGCTACTCCACTATTCAGCAGTTATTTGGAATCAGTGTATTTATTGTTCAAACTCACTGTTAAATTTATTTTTGTCGTAGTTATTTGGAATATCAATTTTAATGTATCCATATATTTTTCCTCACTTTCTAAATCATCAGTTGCAGAAGATTCCCTACATTTTTCATGTTTCTTGTCGTCTACAGTTACCTCTATCTGTTGTATATCTTCAAAAATACTGATACCTAATTTTGTTAACATACCATTTCTATTACATTTACTATAGTATACAGTGATTTTGGTGAAATTTCATAATTTAATTCTTTATATATGGCGTTCCACATAAGGTTTGATAGTCCAATGCAGACTTTTTCTTGGTCAAATATATTCTGTAGATGTTTTTTTAATTTCATCAGTAATTTTATTCAGGGATACCTTTAAGTGACGTGGCATAATTACTACGATACTGGAAATATCCCATATTTATAACTTCTTTTGAATTTTGAGATGCAAATAATTTTATAAACTTTTGTATAACATATACTATTTGAACAACTTTAACGAGGATGAATCTATTGAGGGTTATAAAAATCTTTTTGTTTTTAATTCGAGTGGATTTATTAAAAAATTTTTCTTTTTTGAATGCTGCACTAATGCAAATAGTTATAGGCTATGTTCCATTTACAAAGATAAAATATTCAGTGAGAAATTATATATTTCAAATATTACTGATTATTTTTGTACTCGATTTTATTATTTTCCGCGTCATAATGTTTAAATTTCATACTTTGTAAAATTCAATTTAATATTTATAATATGTCTTATTAAAATTTTACAAAATCAAAATATTATATGTATTTAAAAAATGTGAATAATCAATAGCTTTTTAAGTGATGTTTGTTTCGATTTTTGTATTAAACGATTATTTTGCAATGAACTAATACCCCAGCAATTTCATCAGCCACTTTTTATTAATTTTGTTACATAAAATTTTAACAACTCCCCAACTATTTTTCTTCCATATTGTGGGGGATAGGGATGTGCATAAGCGATGAAAGTTTGTGCACATTTCTACACAAACGATGCACAAACGATTGCACTATATATGAAAAAAAAATATTAAAGTGGGGGGCCAACGTTTTAACAACCCCCCCCCCCAATATCATGGGATAGGGATGTGCACAAACGATGAAAATTTGTGCACATTTCTGCACAAACGATGCACAAACGATTGCATTATATTTTGATAAAAAATTCCAAAGTGGGGGGGGCCAACGTTTTAACAACCCCCCCAATATCATGGGATAGAGATGTGCACAAACGATGAAAATTTGTGCACATTTCTGCACAAACGATGCACAAACGATTGCACTATATTTTGATAAAAAATTCCAAAGTGGGGGGGCCAACGTTTCAACGGCCCCCCAAGTGTTTTTCTTTAATATCTCGGGATAGGAATGTGCACAAACGATGGAACTTTGTGCACATTTCTACACAAACGATGCACAAACGATTGCACTATATATGAAAAAAAAATATTAAAGTGGGGGGCCAACGTTTTAACAACCCCCCCAATATCATGGGATAGGGATGTGCACAAACGATGAAAATTTGTGCACATTTCTGCACAAACGATACACAAACGATTGCACTATATTTTGATAAAAAATTCCAAAGTGGGGGGGCCAACGTTTCAACAGCCCCCCCACCATTTATCTTTAATATCGTGGGATGGGGGTGTGCACAAACGATGAAAGTTTGTGCACATTTCTGCACAAACGATGCACAAACGATTGCACTATATTTTGATAAAAAATTTCAAAGTGGGGGGGCCAACGTTTCAACGGCCCCCCCAAGTGTTTTTCTTTAATATCTCGGGATAGGAATGTGCACAAACGATGGAACTTTGTGCACATTTCTGCACAAACGATGCACAAACGATTGCACTATATATGAAAAAAAAATATTAAAGTGGGGGGGCTGTTGAAATGGACCCATTAAAACATAAGTCTTCCAAATTGTCCGTGATTACGCGCCTATGAATACTCATCAATGCCAGTTGATTAAAAAGTTTCAAGGCTTCCGGGGGGGGGGCAGCTGACCCTCCCTGCCCCCCGCTGGCGACGCCCATGAACATCGCGTTTTACATTTCAGGAAATACATTGCATTTTCAAACGCAGTTGTCCGTAAATTTATTTCACCATTTCAGAATATTGTTTTAAAACGTTTTAAATAATTTTGCGATCGTTTTGTTTCAAGTAAAACTCTGGAAACGTATCTAAATTCTTTTTTAAAACTACAACGCGATGGAAATTTAGGGAAAATGTTTGTAATTAATTTTATAAAATGCAAAGACAGATGACGCTGAATTCAAATTAGAAGTTCTAGAACAAAATCTGAAATACTTTTCGTAGTCTTAGAATAGGGAGTCCTGTATTGCTAACAATGTTACAAAACTATAATGATGCATTATCCAACGAATAATTTTTAAAACACTTTGCATGTTTGCTGTAGTTTATTTAAAATTTCGTGAATATACATTTTTTTTTTTTTTTTTAATCGTAACTAAAGCAAAATTATGTCAAGGAAATTATTGTATATATTTATGTTAAATTTGAAGACGTGTTTTTTCTCACTGTATTTTAATTAAAACTTTTAAAAAGCTCGGGTTATACTATATATTTAGAGAATTGTAATAGGGAGCATTTTTAAAAATTCGGACATAGTTTAAAATATACTATACAAAGCAAAACGATATTTACTCTTAATTTCTTGATATTATGATAAATATAGAAAAGGAAAAATTCGGATAATCGAACAATTTTGACTATAAGAAAAAACTTTGATAATTTCGAAAGTTGGATGGATCATCACACGAAAAAACTTTATGACACTGTAATCGTTGTGATGAAGCCAGCGGGAAGATGGCAGAATGCGATCGAACGTCTGGGACAGAGGTCCAAACGGAGAAATTCGGCGTTCGAGGCGATGATGACCTGTCTGAGGGGGGTTCAGTGGGTGGAATACAGTATCCGACAGTTGGGCAGAATATAGGGGAGTCGCTAGAACACGAACGAAGAGCGTAACAATCATTATTACGATTATCATTTCATTACCTGTGATGTCACTGGACGGCTCAGTGAGAAAGACATGTTTCTCCATCTCTCTCCTCCCAGAAGTAATAAGTGAAATTGTGCGGGTTAGCAGGGGTCTACCCGGTCCAATTGTAAATTAAACCATACGTAGACCCTCTTGAACACACACAAAGCATTCCATCGAAATAGGTTAAACCGTTTAGGAGAAGTTCAGTGACAAACATACTTGTCCTACAATTTTATTTATTTATAAAGAGATATGATATATGTATGTAATTAGTAAAAAGGGAGAAACATCATTGAATTCAAACGAATGAAGAAGTTGAAAAATAAACAGGTGTGGATCCTTGAAATTCGCTTTTTTACGATTTTTTTTTTTTTTTTAATTTTCTACAAAAATACTCCCCCCCCCCCATCATCAAATGGATAAAAATGCGGCGTTTCTACAAGCGACCGAATTGTTAGTATTTAGAAGAAATGGTTTATCTTTCAGTTATTTACTAATTGATCTTTCAATGCGCAGGGTAAATATTACATTTTTAGAAATGAGTAATTTTGCTTTACATAAAAATACTCTGGTTTTTCTAAGTAGCAAACAACTTTGAATCGAATCAAATTAAATTGTGTTCAAGTGACCACTTTACTTTTCGATTAACTTTCTTAAAATTCCGCAAATACATTTACGCGGATAATTTTTAAGTATTCCTCGAAATCTCTCAAAAGGCATAAAGTACGCATTTCGTCGAAGTAATCGAATTTCCGGTAAATCGTTGAAAATAATCGTTAGCTGCTATTCGAATTAATCGTTTATAAATTCCGCGATTGCTGTAAACAATTTCATTTACAACGAAGCAATCGCGGTGTTCTCGACTTCTCTTAAACGCTGTCAGGTGCGCGTTTCCGTATTTTCGTGTTTTTTTTTCTAATTGAGATGAATTCGCTTACCGTACTATTCGTAGCCTGCTTCGCTTCCGTTATAGCCACCACCACTCCACCGTCGACTAGTGTCACAGACTGGTACGATCATGTTGAGGAGCAGTTGCTGGCGGACAGCATAATAAATAAAATCGATCAGGTAATAAAGACCAGGGTAAAAACGCGACTGCAGGTGCCGGACGTACGGCCGCCGGTGTTAAAGAAATTATTAAATCTGAAAAATGTCGATTTTTCCGCCTCCAATGGTAAATTATTCGATCTTTCTACTTTGTACCGAACAAATGATAAAATTAATCTAGCGCACATTAGTGGTAGTGGCAACAATGATCGAGTGTTCCGAATTAAACTATCGGTGGGTTTGAAGAATGCCGTTTTCGAATACAATCGTTATCAAATTAATCTACTGGAAAACTTCGAGAATGCCGGCAAATTAAAAGTACACGTCATAGAGAATTCTGTCGATTTACAAGTTTTGGTAAATAAAACATCCTGTAGGGCTACTCTGGAGAAAGTTTACTCGGTAAGGATATCGAAACTGGCGCTGAAATTGGACGGTTTAAGCCGATTCAATAACTGGAAACTGAATGAAATGGCGCAGCAAACGTGGCCATCTCTGTCGAAAAAAGTCGAACCGCAGATCGAATCGTGGATATCGGAATTAGTCGTTTCCGGATTACAAAATCAAAATATATGTCAGCTATTGCAATAAAATTAACCAATAATTAATTAATACGGCTTTTTTTCTTTTTTTTTTTTCTTCTTTTTCCTTTTCGAAATTCATTTAAAATTACCGGGAAATAAATTACATAAATGCCGATATGCTTCTATTTCTGTTTAAGTACGCCGGCGATCGAATTCAAACGAGTAGAAGCCGATCGATCTCGCCGCGGAAAAATTTTCGAAAACTTCAATGCTGTAAACTTGTATCCGATCGAGAGTATAATAATTTTGACGGGATTTTCTTGCAGTTTAAGGCGAAGGTGCACAAATTTCGAATATCTGATAAAATGTGTAATTTTCTATATTCGGTATTTAGAAAAATTCGATTAATTTTCAACGTTAAATAACAAATCAAAAAGCAGTAAATTAATTTTAATCGATGAAATTAATTCCAAATAATTTTAAACGGAAAAATGAAGGTAAAATTGAAAAAGAAACACTCCTGTTCTCTTATTTGCCCGAAAAAAAATCAATTTGCAGCATTCTTATTACTAATATTACACATAGTGAAAATTAGGGAAACAACCGATAGGAAAATATCGCCTTTTTAAAAAAAACAAAAAAAAAACGGCAGATTTTACATCAAGAATTATTCGTAAAACCGGTGCCACGTTCGATGAAATAATTTTTAAAAACCGTTCCAAGTGTGCGTATACACCGACTTTGTAAAAATTTGCATAAATAATTCCTTTAAAATCTCATGTTAATTAACAGCGCATCGTAATGTTTGATAAAGATATTTATATAATTTTTTGAAGCAATGTATATACACCAAATAGCAGTTTTTTTTTTTTTTTTTTTTTTTTTTTTTTGTATTTTAAATAATTATTATTCTAGCAAACAGGTATGAAGTCACATAATTACTTTCAAAATAAAAAAAAAAAAGAAAAGGAAATTATTATAATGAAAGTTCATGAAGTTGTCGACCGAGTTCTTTGCAAAAAGAGCCGATAGTCGTCGAGTGGGCAGCTTCCTCTGAGTTGTAAACATTTTATTCATTATCAACAGTTTAACGTTTTATATAATACGTCTTTTTTTTTTGGTAATTTTTTTAAATAATATTTAGAAAAGTTTCGAGACATTGAACACGGGGAAGCCTTTATTAATCAAAAAAACCGAAAAAAATACGACATATATCTCAACATGTTTCAGAAAACAATAAAATACGAATATGGGGGGGAGTGTTGTTCTCTGAAACAAAAAAAAAAAAATCTCCGAAACATGTCGGGTTATCTTTTTTGTTTTGTAATTAATAATGATTTCTGTGTTTCGTAATTTTTTAAAAAAATATCCGCATTCGCTACCGAATACTTAAAATATTTCTTAACGTGTACGCGTTTTTGAATATTATAAAAAACTTTCTAACGCCGTTGCCGCTGCTCTGTTGTAATTGTCGCCGGCGTTTAGGTTGAATTTTTAACAATTAACATTTGAAAGATTTTGTTTTAGCCCTTTATGCCCCGTGTGTTCGCTAAATGTCATCATTATAAACATAATTCGGAAGGTTGCACATGACCGAACACTACTATATATGTACGTACGTCGGCATCTGGCTGAGATTCTATTAACCGGAAAAAAAAACATTAATTTCCATGTTTGTGTTCATTAGTTCCATTCTTTTCCTTCCTCTGAGTGCTTTTCCTTGAATTTCGTTAAATGTAATCTCTATTATTATTGCCAATTATTTAAAACTCCTGATGATAAAAACCCCCTTATCGTACAACAACTTACACGCATATCGGGACCACAATCCATTGTGTGTGTACACCTTTAAAGAGTTTTTTACAGGTAACTCTCTAACATTATCACATAGTAGTGTGTGCTTTTTACCTTAATGATGGACAAAACTTCAGCGAAACAATTCTGCGTTACAATAATATCGATTAAAAGCGCTTTCGATGAATATGTCGATGTAAATATACTGCAGAGTGTTATCGAACCTGAAGAGCACTCGGTAAATTAATTCGCGCTTAATAATGGCCATTTTCGGATTTAATCTAGTTAATTGTAAAATAATCGTCAATTATTTTAATTAAATTTAATTCTTCACAATTGATATAGAATGTTTATGGACAAATGGGGGCGCCATCTTTGGCGTGGACGCTAATTTTAAAATCTAGTAATAGAAACTTTTATTTCGAACTAGTTTAATGACATCGCGAAATTAGCAGCGATTTCCGACGAGCTTTCAAAAGTCTAAAACCAAACTGGTCATCATAATTTAGTGGGTTTTTTTTTTTGTTTCTTCTTTCAAGTATGTTAAGTAACTTTGTCTTTTTCGAAAAATTATTTTTTTTCCATACCGTTCAACAAGGGTGACGGTGTATACAGTATATAGGATCTTTTTTTTTTTTTTTTTTTTAGAAGATTTATTGAAACCTGAAACTGAAAACATTTTTCAAAAGATGCCTGGAAAAACATTGAATTTCTCAAAACAACCGATTTCTACATATTGCGGTGCTTCCCTTTCGAATATTCAGCGATTATTATTTGACAACTAATTTCACTTCGTTATTTATCTTCAACGTTCCGCGCATAATCTACTTTGTGCAGGGGCGGATCCAGAAGGACATTTGAGAGGGGGGGGGGGAATTATATGATTACGTAAAATCTTCTACGGTAGGCAGTAGATTTGAGAAATACTCCTTTTGTTTCATAAAGAAAATCAAATAACCACCTTTATAGAAATTCATAACAATATTTTAAAAATACGTAATTATTACAATTTTTAATTTAACTTTTGTCTTATATTTAGAGGTGAAAAATAAAACGAAATTATAAAATTCTAGCTCTAAAATGGTAGTTTAGAAATAGTAAGAAAGATATAGTATTTTTTATTAGACTTCACTTAACTTTTTTATTTCTGTTCGTAATCCGATCCTAATTCTCGTTGTTTCATGAGCAAATTTAAATATGTATCTCATTGAACTACTATTTTTAATTAAAATTCCAAAATAAAAATTAAAAATAAATAAAAATGATCAACAGCAGTTGTGTTTAAAATAGAATAAAAAAGGAACATTAATAGTTTTACTAGAAAATAGTATTAAATATTGATTATTAAAATCCCTAGGTGTGTAACATTCATACAAATCTTTTATAGCATAAATTAAGCTCCTCTGTTATAACAAAAATTTTTTCACCGAGGCTTTGGTTCTTTGGGTAGGGGAAATGTCCCCTATCCTTTGGATCCGCCACTGACTTTGTGTAATCTGAAATGTGTTCCCTTTAAGAGGAAAAAAATGAAAGGTATTCGAAGGAGCGCCGCTTTCTCGGTCAACTCAAATAATCTTAATTTGTTATACGATTTATCATCTTCCGAGCATTTCGAATAAAAAGGTTTTCCAATTTTTCGAAAATAATTAAATTTTTTCGTTTAAAATTTTATAAAATTTATTTGTATTTTTTTACTTCTATTTTTTTCAGTAGCGACTTTAACCTAACAGCAGAATAAAACGGTTAAAATGTTATACGATTAAAAGTGAAAAATACGAAACAAAGTAGCTAGGAAATAACAGTGGGAGTTGAGAAGGAAAAGGGATGCATTAAAAGGTTCAGCGCCAAAAGTTAGCAATATCGGAGATTCGCTCCGAAGAGTAGAGCATTCGACGAAGATGTGATTGGAATCATAAGAGAAGGATCAGAGTAACACGGAAAGGATAATAGGGAAAATGTGAAAGAGAAAATCGACAAGGAAAAGAGGGAAGAAAAGAGTGAGATTTAGTCTTAATCCAATTAAGGAAATAATAGCAGAACGACGAGAAGAGGAAACGTCTTGGAGCCGAGGCTGAGAATTAGGAGTGGACTGAAGAAAAACGGTTGAAGAAGAAAGAACGGTAGATGTCCATCCCCCCTATAAGGAAAGAAGAAGGATCCGTCTGAGGCTGGAAAATTGTCGAAAAGAGTGGACAAATAATAGAAGCCGAGCAAGCTATAAGGTCTGCTGCATATCGCATTACCTTCGATGTCAGAATGATCAGGAGAGAACGTGGAAATTTATAAATAATAATTTTTCGCTAGTTATCGAGGCCGCGGGAGGAGTCCATCAATCGTCAAGTATAGGATTTTTTTCAGCTCTCCTCTTGGATAATTTTGAAATTTGACAAAACACCGTTATTCAACTTTCGAACATAGAGTGACTTTGGTCAAAGTTAAATAATATATATGTCGAATCTCTAAAATCTTAACATTTTATAATGGACTTTTTTTATGCGCAAATCCGCGAATTACTACAACGATTCGACGATGTCTGCTGGAGGGTTTGCTACGATTTTCACGTCACTTTTAGATCCTTCGAGTTGTTCTTTTACGATTCCGAAAAAGTGTATAGCCATCTTGAACGAGCGAAAAGTCTATTCCGGTCTGCTTCTTACTTTGAAAAATACTAATAGTATTCTTACGGTGTTTATCTCTGTTCGGACAATTAGATCCGGAACTCAGAAATTCCTTTTCATCTAGGTTCGCCTCGAGCTAGTACATGGAAGCCGATTATTAAATATTCACCGTATTAAATAAGACATCTTTTAACAAATGCCGTAGTTTTGCTGCGCTGATCGCCTTTACTGAGCTAGCCTAAATATGGCAATAATTTTAAATCACTCGAAGATTAAACGTTGACAAGCGATTAACGTATTTACATGTAAATTACCTACGTCGACCATCACGTTTTGTCACTAAAGCTATACGAAGAATTAGCCTATTAGACTGAATTTATATTATTTCGTGACTAGTATTTTCTTTTGTTTTAACGAGTAATGTGCATTCTTGCATTTCTCGACAACTTTTTCCAGCGAAGTTATTTTGTACGAGCGCAGAAATTTGTAACGATCCGAAGCGTACTCCGAAATTCTTCGATTATTATGTGGAAACTTTTTTTGTTTCTGTTAAAATTTTCTCACATTACGGTCGAATTCGAAATAATTTATTTTCGATTTCTTCCTCAACGTATTAACGCGACTAAAATATTTCTTTTCTGTAATTTTTACAAAAACTCTTTCTTCACGGAATTTGTTTAATTCGCTTCACTTCTGAATTTCCGATCTGTTTTGTAAACGCACCTCGATGGAAACTGATCTGCAACTGTGTCACCTCCTCCCGACTTAATAAATAAGAGAGATCTGTTTTTTTTTTTTTTTGTTTCTGTTTTTTGCTACATTCTCGTTTGATTCTTGTCTGATTTTGTTTCATTACGAATATGCCCCTCTCGATGACAGTGAATTATTAACTCTCTCATTAATGTGTTTAATAGTACTTCCTCGACGACGTGTTCTTAATTTTACCGCTCGTTGTTTCCAGTTGAAGTGTGTAGATTGGCGCGGATTCGGTTATTTTTTTTTTTTTTTTGCTTTTGTTGAAGTATCTCGTGTTTTTGTTTTTCTTTTACATTTTATTTGATTTTAATTAGGACATCATTCCAAACGATATTTCATCAACTCTTGCGATTATTACGTAAAAATAATAAAATCATTTCATTCCTCGTTATTTTATATTCTTATCGCGTAACGTATACAGTAGACGAAAGGATATTTGCTACGAATTATCGACCTTGTTAACCTCCCGTCTGAACTCAAAAACCCGCAATATGCTTTAAATTACACGAAGTTACAAAAATTATCGCCGATAATTTAAATTAACTTCAACATATACGCTAATAGAAGTCTGCCGACATTTTGCTTTTCTATCGGAAAAAGTGTATGTTGTCCGGCAAGGCTGAATATCGCCACGATGGTCGGAGAAGCGGATAAATCATCCGGATTAATTGAAAAATAACTTGGGAACTGAATTTTTAAAAATAACTGAGTGAGCTTAATTTGTTTTTTTTAAAATGTTTTTTTTTTATTTTTTGTTATTATTACGCCATGTCTTATGGCTAGAGGCGTGAGTACTGTTAGGATTTGTAGAGACTGGTAACTTGCTGGAAGGAGAAGAGTTTGAGAGTTTTGACATCACTATCTGAAAGTCCCGGGATTCAAGAGATTCGTTTCGGATGTGTAGGTTTCTTTTTGGACAATCGATTAGTATGTGTTTGATGGAGATGAGTACTGTGCCGGATTCACATATAGGCTGTTTGTTTAGTATATAACCGTGAGTGAGATTTAAGTGACCCGTTCTTAGTTTGAATAGTACGACTTCATTTTTTCTGGATTCTCGATAAGAGGTTCGCCAAATATCATCTACGGTTTTCTTTATGGTTTTTAGTTTCATTTGCGTCTGGAATCTGATTCCAGTATTGTTGGAAAGATTCATGTACGAAGGATTTACTGGATATTTTCAGGTCTGAAAGAGGAATCGGAACGTTTGGAATTGGAGAGATGGTTAAATTTTGCTGTCTCATTTCGACGGATGTTGCAACGGAATGATATCCAACAGAAGATGATTTCTTCGTGCGAGAAAATGAGAGAGTACTTGCTGTTTCTTGAGAAACGGGATGTTATTTATTTTTATGATAGTTTTGTATTGTGAAGAGTGCTGACAATGAGTCTGTTAGAATTAGAATATTGTTTGATGAGAGATCTGTAGAGTAGTTTACGGCTAATTTGAGAGCGTGAAGTTCGGTTGAGAGGACTGTAAAATGTGGGGAGGTAGTGGAACTAGTATTTCATTGTGATCGTGAATAATCGAGTATCCTGCTCCGCTTGATTCGGAGCCGTCAGCATAATATTTTGAAAAAGTTCTCGGTAAGGAGGTTGTTGAAGTAATGTTAGACCGGAATTTATCCAAGTGAGTCAGTGACAGATCAGTCTTCAGAGTGTACGAGGACTAGATTTGATATTGACGGAAAAGATAATATTAGTGTGCTCTTTAGGATAAACTGATTTTAGAAGATGGCCATTGTTGTGAGTTGGAAGGAATCACGAAATGGAGAGGGCTGTTGAAGTTGCGAGGATGTTGAGAGTAGCATTTGTGAAGATAAAAAATGTCTCCGAATGTTTAGCGGAAGTTCTGATGATTCGCTTTGAAAGCTGTCAATAGGAGTTGTTCGAAAGGCATCTGTGACTAATCTCGGGCGGCATGTATTGTGGACTGCTCAAGTGTTGGAAACTCATTTCTTCGAATGGGCAAATTCATTTTGACCGAAGCCGGGGACTCTAGTCACAACAGTGGTTGACGATATTTAAACGACGCCAGCGAGATTGCAACGACTAGCAGGCACACTCTGCTCGATGCGCTCTTGAGAAAAACTGTGGGTCGCTTCTAATCACGGCGGAGGAGGTGAGATCGTTAAAAGAATTTTACATTCTTATCTTCTTTCGTGTTTTTATTTTCTCTTACGGAATTTCGGAAATAGTCCGGTGGTGGTCAACAATACAAAGTACAGCGACGAAACTGCCATCGTAAAAACTGAGAATTGTTGTGGAACCCGAAAAAATCGTCTACGCGAGTTTAAAAGAAAAAACGATCGCTCTAAGACCGTTTTCTCGCTATTATTAGTTTTTCCCTCATAATCTACGCTAGCGTACCTGGGGAATTTATTATCGTAACTTTTACGACTCGCCTAAATATATAAAAATTCCTGCGTACCCCGTTTGCATCTCGCTCAATTTTATTATTAGTTAGTTATTTTGCCGCTCGTTTATCACGGCAGCTAAGATAGGTTTCAGCGATGCGAACGCGCGTTCGTCTCTGTGTGTGTGTGTGCGCGTTTAGCTTGCGAATGTTGTCGAGCATGCATATAGAGTGTCTATGCGTGTATGAAAGAAGGGGGAAAAAATTACGGAAAGTCATTAACATGTGCTCGGGCGGAGTGGCGCACATCGACACAACAGGTGGAAAGCTCTCGCTGTTATCAGGCGAGAGAACGTATTCGGAAATTATCGATGTCGAGCAAGTCTTATCTCGCGTTCTTCGCCGAACTTCATTTTCCTTCTGCGGAAGAAACTTTTATAAAGTAGTGTAATCGAGATAAGTTAGTGTAAAAATTAATGCGATTTTTGCCCATTCAAAGTTCTCGTTGTGTGCGCGGTAATTTCCGGTCGCAGATAACATTTGCGAATTTTTATCGGCGGCACGATGGGAAGGTGTGCGTCATCGTGACCTGTCCTCTTGGCGTTCGGATGCGACTTGGAATGTTCTTAGCAGTGCAGAAGTCTGATGACACGCGAACGACTGCCGCTAATGCGAAGGCTATAAAGATCTCGCTGGAAAATTATCCTAGCGCGGTCATAATTCGTTGAAGGATAAAACGCCACCGCGAGATTGTTCACGCCGACACAGTTGAATTCAAAATCAGATTAAAAATGTTAAAATAGCGGTCGCTTCTTTGCTCGACTTTAAATTTTTTTCATTTATTTTCATTTATTTTCATTTTTTTCTTCAAATAATAAACTACATTGCGTTTCGCCCGACGTTTGCTCTTGGTCGAATGTTTACAACGAAAAAAATCTCGAAATGTCGCAGAATAATTTTCGAATTAAGAAAATAAATTATAACAAAATGGACCCCTTAATGGAAATATCGAAAAATCGGGAAGGTCTCCAGGTACCACAGAGTGCTTAAAAACGTTGTTCCTTCATCATTTTGTGATGGGAATGAGGGGGCATAGTGGGGTATTTACGATGTTACGGATATTTTTTTTAGCTAACAACGACATCAGGTTGACTTTTTTTTTGATTTTACAGTATACATCTATCATTATTTGGCATGCCATTTTGGTTTAGCTAACGGAACGAAATACATTCAGAGTGAAGTTTACCCCACTTTGCCGCCCATACCGCGGGGTAACCAGATGGAACATTGCGACCTATTTTTATAGGGAATTATTTTAACAGTTTCTTGTAATCAAAATATACACTACTAATCGTTGATAAATTTCTTAAAACAAAATTACTCACTTTATGCATCGTATCCAACCCTTCGTAGACTGCCACCATAAATAACCGCAGTAAATGCATTCAGCATTTTCACAATCTACGGTTTCCTATATTTTTGTTTTGTTTTTTTTTGCTATTTTGTTCCTCTTGTTATTCGATTTATTAGCGCTTAAATCGATAGTTTCGGTGGAAAGTTATACGACGACTAAACACCAATCAGAGAGCGTCATTTGAATCGTCGTTTGGCTGTTTCTTTACAGAGTTTTGTTTACCCTCTGGGGTATTTGTGTAAATAAGGTTCATTTTAATATAATTTATTTTATATGGTAAGTTAATGATTTTTACACTAATGAGAAATATATAATTACCGTACGTGTACAAGAACGAAAATTAGAAAGCCAATTTGATCAAAACCGACGCTTCCAGTTTTCCAACATCCGCTACGCAGTGCGCTTATTGGACGAATATTATTTTCATCTGTTACATGAAATTTTTCGAAGAAATAAACAAAATAAATTCAAAGTAACATATAAATCCTTATTTGCAGACACTCTCCGTGTAAAAAAAAAAAGAAAAAAAAGCATTTAATATATCTTCAGTCAGATGTTCCATCGAATCTCCCCTTATGCTCGTTTGTTTAAAGTTTATCGACGAATCAATGTGAAAGTATAAATTTAGTACGAATCCCCCGTGTTAAGCGTAGTTTACAACACTTTACACGTCTAAAACTACAACATTCAAAATGTTACGAATAATCTGCAGTAACGAATTATCAGTACTGCTAAACTTTGGATAAACATATAAATACTTGTAAATGACCTAAAACTTGCAATTGATTCGTACAGAACACGTGCTCATCTACGGCTAACGTTTTTTTACGTTCGCATTCATTATTAATTAGCCCGACTTTCGTTAATCCAGCCTAATTAAATTCGATTTTTCTACCTTTTTTTATAAATACGTTTATATAGACCTCGTCAAAACTCGTAATCTTTGCTTTTAATACAAATGAAGATTACTTATACAATGACAATAAGTTCGGCCGAAACATTAAATAAATAATTATATCTTTATTTTTAATAATATAAATGAAGATTACTTCAACGATAATAATAATAATAATAATTTCGATCAAAACATTAAATAAATAATTATAGTAAATAGAAAAATATTAGTCAACGTCGAGGCGATGTAATCGACGAAAGTAGTGTTTTAATTCAATAAACTATTATATGTAAGCGATTTTTTTTTTCTTTTTTAAATTATTATTTCGTAGTATTTAAAATTGAGCAATTATTAATATGTTCGATAAGAATTGTTACCCTAATAAGAATTCTTATAGTTATATCGAATCCCATTTTCCTTCCCATATAGCTATTTTTACGGATGGTTTGTCTAATGGAATTGGAGCTTCTTTCATCATTCCGAGCATTCATTTCTTTGAATCTTTTCGTCTCCCTTCTTTTTGTACTATCTTTACAGCTGAGTTAATGGCCATTTTACATTCCATAATCCATATTTCCTCACATCGTTCTTCTTCTAAATATTTAATTATCTCTGACTCCATGTGTGCTCTTAAAGCTATTTCCTCACATTTCCCCTCGCACTCCTCTGACCTTTTTATCCTCCGTATTCGCTCTCTCATTCACACTCTTTTCTCTCTTCATGCTATCCGCATTGATATGCTCTGCCAGTCGTATGGGGATAAACGAAATTGCAGATTCCATGGCTCAAATTGCTGTATCCTCTCGCTTTTATTTCACTAAAATTCCCGCTTCTAATTTACTCCCATTGTGTAAAAAGTTTCATGTTAGATTTTGGTCAGATTTTTACTTTCTAATCAACCTTTCTTTTATTTTTCCATCCAACCTAATCTTCCCAAGCGGTCTTGGTTTTACGATTTTCCTTCGCTTCGCCGCTCCGTTATTGTCCCTATTATCCGTTTCGTCTGAATCATACTCTTCTTCCTTCTTCACGTTATCGTTTTCATCTCGCTTTATCCCCTTAATAACCCTCTCCATCCTAACCACGAAGTCGTCTGTGATCCTGACCACATCTTCTTTGAATGTCCATCCCTCATGAACGAACGCACTTCTTTGTACTCCAATCTGTCATCACTCGTACTTCCTACTCCTTATTGTGCCTCGTATATCTTATCGTTTCCATCGATCTCCGTTGTTTCTATCCTCTGTTCTTTTATTTTATCAATATTTGACACCGACTGTACATCTAACTGATCTTTCTCCCTTGTGTCGTTTCTGGGCGAAGATGCTTTGTTGACATGCCCGGTGGCGGGGGGGGGGGGGATTTAAAAAAAAACCAATATATTTCTCGCTTCATTTCTAGTGCCCGTCGGCAAAAAGGGTTACAAAGTGTAACGCTTTGGCTCGCTTTGGTGCATCTTCCCTTTTTGCTAAAATTCCTAATCTGCTATTTTTGTACAGCGAAAAAAAAAAAAAAGAAAGAAAAATCAAACTTTGATCGGATACATGCGCTTAGTCATTTTTCAGCACCCTCTCATGCTGCCTGGCTATTCAACTTCTTCCATCTGATCTCTTAACTTTTGCAGCGAGGAAAATCAGATTCCCTTTTTTTTGAAACTAATATTATGTAAATGTGAAGTATAGTTTAAGCATACGGAATCCTCTCAGCTTATGAAAAGTATTATGCTCGACTGAACTTGTTTTAAGTTTATTTGGTCTGCCTCACACGTATTATTAACACAGCGCAATTACAATATTTAGTTCTTTTCAATAGTTGTATTCAAACTAAGTTCTACTTTTGAATGAAACACCATAGTAACTGGCTTACCAAACTTCTGTTATATGCTTCTTTCTCACCCATTCTACCAGTTGTGCACTTTTTTTTTTGGTGGGGGGGATGTCAACCGGGATCTTTACCCAGAAACAATTAGAATAGGAAGGAGTCAACTATATCTTGATACAGTCAGATATTGTTAGGAGAAAGGAACAATCTGTGGAAAGGGATAATATAGGACATAAGAGGCGCAATATGGAGTAGGAAGACCGAGTATCAATAAAATGGAATAGAAAGCAGAACGCTCATTTGAAATAGATGAACACGTAATAAACACATGATTAGCATCGTAAACGTGCTCTTTGTTTGGGCGGAGAAGACAATATGGAGAAGAAACCAACGAAAAACGAAAACGAGAGGAAGATAATATGGATTAAGAATGCAGACGAATAATGGACACAACAACAGAACGACGAAGTGAAGGAAACAAAGAGAACCACGAATTGAAAGGAAGACTAGGTTGACCAGACAGATAAAAAGAACAAATGATAGATAAAGAGGAAACCTACATATCCGACCAAAACCTAAAATGAAAATAGCGGAAGAAGATTAGATGATGGGATTTAAAAAAAAAAAAAAAAGAATTAAAAAAAACCAGCAAACCGAGCGAAGGAGTCTGTCGCTTCGTTACCGAAGATGCCCGAATAACTAAGAACTCTTTGGTAAATATCAATATAATAGGAATGGCGGGAAGAAAGAACGTGGATAAGAGAGCGTATACGGAGTATGATAAAATCACATCAGGTGGGGAAGAATGAATTGAAGGCGGTCATGGAGTCTCATATATAATGAAGAATTTAAAAAAAAGATGATCAGGGGAAATGAAAATAATGCAACCTAGCGTAGTCATTGATACGTTTATGAATGTAGAAGGAGGCAGACGAAAAGATTCTGAAAAGCCAACCTGTGGGAGGATAAAAGGGGCACCGTTCTGCACTTATTCTCACAAGTTAATGATCATTTACAGCAAACTTTACATACGCGCATGTGCACACATTTGCACATAATCGTACAATACCAATATGTTTGTGAAGATTTCTGTAATAACAAAGAAAAATCGTAAATATCATTTATTTTGAAACATTGAAAAGATAAGAATATAAAAAAACTTAAAAATGCAAGAACCGAGTGCGCTTTGTTAAATTTGTTTAATGAATAATATGCATTCTCACGCATACTGCATTAAAGATAATAAAAAAAAAAAGAGAAAAAAAGTTTAGAAATTCCGGTTTTTATTATGGAACAAATCCGAAAGCGCTACTACGAGGATGTAAAAAAGTGTTCAACATTTTTTAATCGTTCTCATTAGCTGCGTTTGAACGGTACGACACCTAAAAAACAAATCCAACAATACGCCTAGTTCGATTACTTAGACTGATAAGCCAAATGTTTTAGCGTCTCAGTTGATTACAACGGGTCTGATATATATATATGTATATAAATAAATAAATATATATATATATATATAAAAATAAATAAATAAATATATATATATATATAAAAACAAATAAATATATATATATATATATAAAAATAAATATATATGTATATATATAAAAAAACTCGGCCACTTTGGCCTCGCAAGGGGCTGTGCACCTTGACCCCTCCTCTTTTCATTCCTGTTTCTTTCTCTTCTATACTTTGTATAAAATGATCAAAATTTACAACGTAATTCTTACTGGCATCAACACACACAAAAAATAACATAACCACAAAAATCCTATTCTAACATTTACCTTCCGTTATATAAAATTAAGACATTTTTTCGTTACATTTTTCGTTACATATTTCATTACATAAAATTGTGACATTTTTTAAATAACAATAACAAAAATCCTACAAAATATAACAAACGTTACATAAAATTGGGACATTTTTCTGGGACATTTTTTTGGGACATTTTCTCGAATAGGGGGTAGCCTAAGAATTTATATATATTATGTAGTTCCAGATTATATAGGACTAAACTATTGTTAGTCGAACGATGTTGTTTAATGTGTAATTCGTCATTTATATCCAATAAACTGTTTCCATCAGCTAGTAAGATCGGATATTAAAGTCGAACTCCGCCAGTCCTCCGGTATCGTGGGGGGAAAATATTAAGGAACGAAATCGGCGGTCTGCAATAGCATCATCGCACGGACTCCACTTCGTAATATAAAGATGGGAGATTAGCGATTCGCACGCTATTCAGCCTATATTATACAAGCGACCACCCGTCGCTCAATACTGCACCGTACACACAGACTTCATAGCTCGGCTGGCGCAATTTTTAATAGTACATTTTACCGGGCGAACCCGAGAAGCGACATTATCATGACGGGGCTGTGTTTTGTTAAACAAAGGGCGCAGAAATTTTACAATACAAAACACAGCGGGAAAGGGATACTACCTGAAGAAAATTTTCTCTGCCGTTAGTTTAGCGTGATAAAAGTAATGCTGGGCCTGTTCGGGGGGGGGGGGGGCTGAATTTTTCCTTTAAGGTATATGCCGTCGAATTTTTTTCGCTCTATTTGTTTTTGCGTTTTTCGTGTTGTTTGTCTTTTTTCCTTCGTCAGCCGACTTCTGGCTACGGTGTAGGACATACGGCATCGCTATCGTTCTAGTTCGTAGTCTAATTTGTTCTGGGAAAAATGAACGGATCAACGTTAATGTTAACTGAACTTTGTCAGGGGAATCGGTCCAGCGTATAAAAAAGCAGTTTAATAAGTCAAATGCGGAAGAATGGTACGTTTTCAGCGTTGTAGAGTACCGCTGGTACCGGACGGTGGTGTGCCGGGGGATCGACGCTAGGCGGCCGCTTGTCAGAATGGTGAAAAATTAACTCGTACAGTCTATTTACTGGTAATTTATAACGGAGACTCACGCGAAAGCCCCGCCACAACCGCAATCAATTTACTTTTTAGCTTTCGGTACATAATTTATTATTTGTACATTATTGCTTTTCCTCTGTCTGCTCCTTCTTATTAATGAAACTGAACACGATAAATTCCGTCGAAACGAACAAAAATAGAGCTCTCGCTCCGATAAAAAACCACCGCACTGTACCGTGCTCGGACAAATTACTTCGAAATAATATTTCTGCCGGCCAACTTGCATAATCGGACCTTGCCCGCTCACTAAAAATCCCTTCGAACAATGCGGCCATTGTCGTCTGCCGTAAGAGCCGAAAAAAAAAAAAGAACGAAGCAACCCGAAATTAAATGTAGCTTATACGATTTCCGGAAAATGCCACCCCACATCTTTGCCAACGTGTACTTTGAAAATAGATTATTTATGTATTAGTATTTTTCAAGTAACGGGAAGAAGAATCAAAAAGTTATACATTTTTTTTATTTCCCTCACAGATGCATGAAATAGAGACTAAACGCTTGACTATGTTGTAAAAGTTTTTCTTCCAGCTAGCTCAACAAGCAATCGGCATTGTATGTTTCTCAATGTCAAGACCGCCCCGATGGAATATGATTATTTTTCAAGAAATTTTGCGAAGGCTCGCGCAATTTCATTATTGCATCGCGGAAAATCACTTTTTTCTTCGACTATTAGGATTCCGTACATTATATTAATCTATGGAATCCTAATAATAATAAGGTGGTTTAGAAACGACGAAAATATTCAATTAAAATATGCGATAACTCACGAACGGTTTGACTAGGAAACATCAAATTTGGAACATAAATTACATCTAAAATTCTGTTTAAGGGGAATATCTTTTACTTCATGCTGACCGATTACAAAAAACCGTCAAGATTATGGTATTTAAAACGACCTCGAAAACCACTTCAAAAATCATAACTCATTACCGTTAAAGGTGAAATTCAAAATACAAAATAAAATGCCGGAGTCCTTTCATAAAATCAAAAAAAAAAAAAAAATGTTACGAGAAATAAATAATCCCCCCTCTACCTTTTGCGACAAAAACAGCAAAAAAAAAAAAAAAGTAAGTTTACAAAAGTATTAGCCCGAGTAAAAACGTTAGAGAAACCCCGAAACGTATTTCAGATATGTAAATAAAAGACCGCTTCGTAAGAAGAATATAGAGCCAAGCTTATAACTTTATATTCAGACCTTCGGGGCCCCGAAAGCTCAAAAAGTTTGAGAAAAATATTTTTTTCCGCCATCATTGGAAAGCTCTCTAATTGTCGGAAAGGAAACCGTAAGTCATTTTCTTAACGAAACTTTCGGAATTAATGAACATGTTCAAAAAAGTGCAAAAAATTACTTTTTTCCCACTTAGCGACGCGAGTATTACAGCTGAAAATTTTGAACTCGGTTAAAAATTTGCGCATCCCCGTATATTTGTTTAGTTTGGAACATCCGGGTTTCCAGCTTTATAATTAAACCCTCGGGGTGCGGAAAACTCCAGATTTTGGAAAAAAATATTTTTTTCCCCGGACATATGATATATGTCGTTGGAAAGATCGATCGCTATTTGTCGGGAACGAAACCATATTTCACTTCCTTAACGAAACTATCGAAATTAGACGAAAAATTCAAAAAAACCGCGAGAACTGATATGTAGCTTCCCCTTTGCGACGCGAGTATTATAGCTAAAAATTTTAAACAAAGTTAAAAGAATTCGCATACTTCTCTAGTTTAAAACATTCGAGTTTTCAACTTTAAAAGTCAGGGCCCCGAAAGTTCGAAAATTTTTAATTTTTCTCCGGGCATGTGATATATACTGTTAGAAAGATCGCTCCATTTGACGGGAACGAACCCATAAATCATTTCCTAAACGAAACTTTTGAAGTTGACTAAAAGTTCAAAAAAGCACCAAAGATGACCGTATATTTTTCTAGTTCGGAGCATCCGGGTTTCCAACGTCAAAATTATGCCGCAGGGGCGCGGAATGCTCCAAATTTTTGAAAAAAAATACTATTTTTTTTTTTTTCGGTCATGAGATATATTGATTGAGAAGTCGCTATTGGTCGGGAACGAAACGGTATTTTTCATTTTCTTAATAGAATTTTTGAGATGGTCAAAAAATCTCAAAAAAAAAATTATTTTCGTCGTACAGGATATCATCCAAAACATTCCTCTTTTCCGCCTACATAATTGATTCCAGTTATACAGCCGCCTCGAAATACATATCCAGCTTGTACGATAACCATCTTAAATTCCTGCTATACCTACACAAATCGTCTGCGCTCTCCCAGAATAAATTACTAGCTCTAGCAGTTTAGTTCCCAGCTGGTTTACTTCGCAGTTTGTTTACTTGCACTAAAATTCCTCGATCTCTTTCGTTTATATCCTCACCACTCTCCATGGTGGTTGCTTTTGCTTTTATACAAAGTAGTCCCCCCCGTGAGATCCGCATCATGAAGGTGACCTTTTCCTTTTCACTGCTGCTTTATTATTATCTCTCAGCCTTATGACCGTTACTCGTTCGTACCATAAAAGCCCCACTGACAAATCAACACGTTAATCTACTTCTAATATGAAAAACAAAAATACTGCGCAAAATCAAAAGTGTGATATGGTTGCCTGTCCCATGGTCTAAGATGTATATATATATATATATATCTATATATATAAAAATCCCGTGTCTTTATGTTTGTGCAGGATAAACTCGGAATTTACTTAACCGATTTTTATAAAATTTTGAAAGTACATGCAATTTAATCCAACTCTTAAGAGATAGGATACTTTTTGTTTTAATTATTTACATAAATATTTTTGTTATATTAAATAATTTAATCAATCAATTAAAAAAAAACGAATTTAATTGTTGGCTATTACTTTTTGCTTTAATTATTTACGTAAATATTTGTTATATTAAATAAAACAAATTTTGACAATTTTATTATTTTTTGAGCACCAACTACTTTTCGTGGCGACTTTTGTGTATCATGCGATGTTAATCGAAATGCAACCATCTTTATCGCTGGCGCATGGCGTTTTTATCGATGAATGATAAAATAAATTTTTTCGCTGTTGTTTACAAAAAAGTTCGTGTTATTACGGAGTTGTTGTTTAGGGGGGGGGGGGGGGGAATATTGTGCGATAATGTGCGGCATTTAATTTATTTATATTTCAGTATATTTAATAAACGTCCTGCCTTGATAAAAAAAAAAAAAAAAATTAAATATTCCGACAACAATAGTGTGGCAGTGATACAACTCTCTGACATAGTTGGGCATCTAAGTTGCTTTATATTTCAGTATAAGATAATGCCGCGGAGACAATCGAACCTCAACAATGCGCGTAGCAGAAATGCACCACGGCGTATGCGTGTTATGAGAACTACTGAATCGGAAGAAGAAATTGCAAGAATAAACACACGTTGCCTGCTGCTCACGTGTGGGACACCATCAAGTGTCTATTCGTGTTAGCAAAAGACAGGTTGACCAAGAACATTGTGCACAAATTAGTGCTTAGATAATTTTCAATTTTATAAAATAATATAACTAATAGATCGAAACCAACGTTAACTGCCTCACTGATAACATTTAATTTTTATGTAACTAATTTATTTAGTATATATTGTGTAAATAAGTCATTGGTTACAGATTAAAGTTAAAGATTAGATAAATAAAATGTAAATTCAATAAGTGTATATTAGTTGGATAATTTCATTCTCTACATATGATTCAAAATCGGCTAAATAATTTCAGGTTTATTAGTAAAAATTAATTTGGTTGCATCAAAATAATAAGTAAAAAATTAATTTAATCTACTATAACTACTAAGCCACAGCAACGCGTGGCTGGGTCAGCTAGTATATATATATATATATATATATATATATATATATATATATTGATGCACACAAAACATACACACGCACAAGTGGAATAAATTTAGTCTGCCGATAAACCGCCACAGGGAGAGATCGAAATTCGATACATGTATTAATTGAAATGGTGTAGAGATTATTCAAAAGGATAAAAAACTATAAAAAATGATGTCGATCAAATATTAAATATTATGTTGTTTATGTCAAGATATAAAAGCAAAAAGAAGGTTACGTTTAAACATTAAATTACATCAGCACAGACAGTGAAAACGTTTGACATCGGTATGTGATTTTATAATGTGCACCGAAAAATTAACGCGTATGCTGGAACAAATCATTTACATCCGCTGCCGGCTAGGCATGGACTGACAATGAGTGAGAAATTTTGAAGAACTTTAAGAACAGCTTAGGTAAGGTTAAAGAACGAACGTGGATGTTCCTTTTAGGGCAAAAGTACTTTTAATCGTGAAACTGAAATAACGCTGAAAGAGCAATTTTAACTGAAACTTATGCGTGTTTAGGTACATTAAAAGCTGTTTAATATTAAGTATTAGTAAAATTCTATTGCTCGACAGAAATAAATCGATAAATTGCAAAAGTCGATGAAAGTGAAATTCTACTTGTCTACTAACTTTTGTCTTCTTCTTCTTCTTCTTATTCTTTTTTGATTAGCGTGCCGTGTACTGCCGCCTAGGCCAGAGGCACGGATAAGATAAGGGTTAGATGGAGTGGCAAACGTTGGTGGTTTTGAGAAAACGTAGGAGGCGTTCAATTCTGTCGTAACACCTACGAAATTCGATTTTTCGAATGCTTAATATAGAAATATTAAGCATTAGTTTAGTAGCTGAAAAAACTTCCTATCCGCCCAGACACAATACCAGGTTGGTACTTATCAGATTACGTTTGTAGTATAAATCTGGTCGCCTACAAATCTCTTAGGGCTTTGTACACTTTCGCGCGTGTGTGTTGTTGACACGTTATACGTTTTACTTTTTTGGTTTTTTCTTTAATGTTGGGTTCGTCAAAAAAGACAATGGCCCAAGAAGAGGGAAAAAGATGAGAAGCGAAAACACATTATTATGCGATCAGATATGGAGGATAAAAAAGACTCAAGTACTGGAATGACCAAAAGCAATGGCAAGGAGAGAACAAAAGATGCACAATACGGGGTTGGAAGACCATTTTTAACAGAAGTGAAAAGAGTAGAAGGAAGAACGTTCAGAAACAATACAGAAGCACTCAAGCAAAATGTGATTAGTGTCATCTATAAAGTTATGAGAAGAGGGGACTAGAGAGAAGCGAAATAAGGAAGCAAGAAGCAAACTGTGCCCAAAGCGTAGGTGACAGATTGCAGAGAGAGTTGAACGTCGCATGGAGGTAAAGTTGAATAACCAGGGATAAGACGGTAAATTGGGCTGGATGAAGAAATGAAAGAAATCCGGATTTGAGCATGAGGAGGAATACGAGTTTAACCATAGTTTGGAATGAGCTGAAGTGGAAAGGAGATTAATATTGTGAGATGAAAAAAGCGCTGAGAAATTTACCGGTGCTCGATGATCTACAGCGGAGTGTGAGAAAGGAAAATGTTATGGAGAAGGATTACGTAATCAGCAGAGAAAGAAGAGAAGATGACTTATAGTACACTCTGTGGGAATCTAACATAATAAGGACTTCATGAGAAAATAGGGGAAGAAGCAAAATAAAGAGGACAGCACGCAGGATAGCAGTAGACTCAGCATAGAAAACTGAGCAGAAGGAAGGAAGTTTAAAGGTTTCAGAATAATTTAAGGAAGTACAAAAGGAGGCTGAATCAACTCAATTGGGTCCTTTGGAGCTATCAGTGGAGATGGCAAAGTGATTAGAGAAAAGAGAGCCGAAGGAACTTAAAAGGTCTGATTTGACAACATGATGAAGAGGATAGGTTTCGTAGGGCAAGTTAGGATATAGTAGAGTGGAAAAATTGAAAGAAAAGTATGGCGGCTTATCGTATGAATAAATATACGGAGAAAACTGAGAGAGGCGGGTGGAAATGAGAGATAGTATTGGCGTTTTTTTTGTTTCTTTTTTTTTTTTTTTGATGGCACATCGCCAGCTGAGGTGGATAGAAGAATAGAAATTAAAACAAGAGAAGAAGGAGAAATAGGTAGACGTTTGATTAAAAAAACGGTAATCTAGATGGGGATTGTCGTCGTCGCGATAGCCTAGTTGCTGGAGCGCTTGGCTTCCGTTACGGAGGTCACGGGTTCGATCCCGGGCGACGACAGAACTTATTACAAAGAATTAAATAAAATAAAATATTCGCTAATAATCACGTGGAAGGCAATGGAAAACCATCACGTACAACATCGTATGCGCGCTAGGTCAGTATACGGCAGACATACTACCGGACTGCACTCGTAGCGCGCTAACAAGCGACTACGATCAGTTCCGAATGTAGTCTTGCGTGTGTACACTCGCGTTGCATATTACCATTGCCTAGTACACTACCGATATCTCTACAGCTGAGACGTACGAATAGGTAATCGCCGACGCTCAAAAGCTGAGTATGGCATTATAAGAAGAAGATGGAGATAGTGCGGTAGACTAGTGGTTAAGGCGCTTGGCTACTAAATCAGAGGGCACGGGTTCGAGGCTTGTCCCGTTCCAGATCTGAATCGCTCCCAGGTTTACCGAGCCTGAAATTAAACGGGGTACCAGAGAAATTTGGGAAAGTAAAGGAGGCCGAAAGAAAGGAACTGTCCGTAATATTCTCTTTAGTTCCATTAGGCTCAGTATACTGTGAGCCTTAACTTCACAATCCCCGTCGTTCAGCTAAGGGTTTGAGACCAACTTTACTTTCTAACCTAGATAGGACCTTCGAACGAAAAGAGGAGGAATATGTGTAAGTGATTCGGCATGTAAAGCGGGGGAGCGGTAGGAGTAAACTTCCTAGCTCCCAGATAAAGACGAAGACAAACATTCTGGACACGGTCGAGTTTGGAGAGCAAAGATTTGGAGGAATTTCCATAGATAAAACAGCAATAATCAAGGATAGAACGAATAAAGGATTTGTAGAGAGTATTAGTGGAATGCATGGATCTCCACCTCAAATTAGTATAGGGAGAAAGAGACTTTATCAGGTTGAGCCTTTTGGAGGAAGACAGGTAGACATAGTGGATGGTATTATGGAACGAAAGACGACTGTCCTGCAAAAATGCCTAAATAGCGAAACGGGGAAGAAAGAGGGAACGCTCATCGTTATTTACGACGAGACTAATTAGAGAGCGATCAAAAGGACGAAGAGCAAACACAACAATAGACGATTTAATAAATGAAACTGAAAGATAGATGTTTGATAAAGAATTGTTTCGAATGATGTTAAAGAATTTTGGAGCTAGGAGCTAGCGATAGAAATATGATGACGGAAGGAGTAGATTAGTAGAAATCGTCCCATTAGTGTATTATAAGATTGGAAAAAAAAAAATATGCCATATTTGATGCTTTTGCCGCCTCCAATTTTGAAGTTAGATGCCTGAGAATGCGCATATTTTTATCCTTATTCAAAATATTTAACCATAATACCCGCGCCGCAAAAGTTGGAATGCGCCATTTTTCGCGTTTTATTTAATTTTTCATCGACTTTGAAATTTTCATTAACGAAATGAAAAATGCTTTTGTTCCCATCGAATGGTTCGCTGCATAAGAAAAGATTTCCTGCTTCTAATAAATAAGTAAAATGAATTATAAATCATGATTTTTTTTTGTTTTTATAATATGTTTTAATACTAAATGAACTCTTTAGTGGTCGTCCATCTTCCTCAGATATCTGCCACCCCGATAACTCTATGTAACTGCTATGTGCCTCCGAATTATATAATTACTGCAGATATGTTTCAGTCAGTACTATCACAGGTCAGCCCGCCACTAATATTACTCGGTGATTTTAATGCCCACTCACCTCTGTGGGGAGCAACACTGGAAAACAGACATGGCTCTGTCATCAATAAACTGGTCCTAGATAACGATATGATACTGCTTCCCTCCCCAGGTTACACCCATTTCAATCTGTCCCATAATACATTCTGAACAATCGACCTACAACTTGTTTCCAATCCATCTTCCCTCACCTGAACACTTTTGTGCTACAGGACTTATGCTCTAGCGACCATTTTCCTATACTCATATGCCCGTCCAAAGCCCTCCCTACCCAACCCCCCCCACCTAAGCCTCAATTTCTATTCCACAAGGCGGATTGGGATATGTTTTCAGTTAAAGTAAACGTTCCCAGCGAGCCATCCGAATCTTTATCAGAGAACATCAACTCCTTTATCGACGCTATTACGAATGCTGCTCTAGCATCCATTCCTAGGTCTGTCCCAACAAACAGATCCCGACGGGTCCCATGGTGGTGCCCCGAAATAGGAACAGCCATACGCCAACGTAAACATGCCCTTAGGAAGTTTAAATCAACAGGCTTATATCCTGATTTGATCGAATTTAAAAAACGCCGCGCAGCTGCGAGGAGCCTCATTAGGCGCAAAAAACAAGAATCTTGGCAGCAATTTATGCATTCAATCTCCATAAATACTTCTAGTCACAATATTTGGCACAAAATTAAGGCACTGAACGCCCTTCCTTTTCGATAAACCAGAATGGTTCCATGTTATCTGACCCGTTGGAAGTCGCAAATGCTTTTGCGAATCATTTTGCAATGGAGTCATCCTCATCGTCATATTCGTCTGCTTTCTCTTTAAAGAAATATTCCACGGAACAACAACCAATAACTATCATCTCTGACTCCTCACTTTCCTACAATTGCCATTTCACCATTTCTGAACTAGACTATCAACTCCAGTACCATACTGCAAACAGCGCGCCTGGGCCCGATTCCATCCATCCTTATATGTTAAAACATTTACCTCCGTCAGCGAAAAACTTCCTCTTACATATCTATAACCAAATATGGTTCTCCGGATCGATCCCTGAGCCATGAAAATTAGCAGTTGTTATTCCTATTCTGAAGCAAAATAAAGATCCTCTTTTTCCACAAAACTACGGGCCTATATCCCTCATAAGTGTCCTCGCAAAAACGCTGGAAAAAATGGTTAACCGGCGTCTCCTTTTCTTCCTTGAACAGAATAATCTCCTATCCTCGTCACAAGCCGGAGGGCGTAAGAAGCGTACTACAGTTAATCATCTGCTGAGCCTACAAAGGCAAATATTAACAGCATTTCACAGACGCCAACATGTATACTCCGTCTTTTTCGATATAGAAAAGGCGTTCGACAGAGTATGGCGATACGGCCTCTTATCCAAGCTGACAACAGCTGGTATAAGTGGAAACATGGCCAAGTATCTGAATAATTTTTTAACAAACAGAACGTTCCATGTTAAGATTGGTTCGTCAACATCGAGCACCATTCAAACTGAGAATGGCTTACCACAAGGATCTGCCCTTAGTGCAACCTTGTTTATTTTTTATATCAATGATATAAATGATTGTATTGCTCCGCCTGTAAACGCCCGGCTCTACTTTGACGACTTAAACATTTCCCTGTCTTCCAGTTTTCCAGCAAATGCTCAAAAAATCCTACAAAAAACTATTTCAAAACTACAATCCTGGTGTAACAATAATGGTCTTGTGTTTTCTCCATCTAAGTCTATCTGTGTTGATTTCTATAGGGGACGTCAAAACTCTTCCAGCATTCGCCTCAATCTAGAAAATTCCTCACTTCATTTCCACCCTATTGCTACTTTCCTTGGACTACTGTTCGATCAAAAGCTAACTTGGCGATCCCACATATCAAATCTTAAAGTTAAATGTCATAAATTCCTATCTATTCTTAAATATGTATCAAACACAAAGTATAATGTACCTCCGAAAACTCTCCTCTCCATATACAAATCCTTAGTCATTTCCAGAATAAACTACGGGTCCCAGGCGTATGCGTCAGCCAGTCCCTCTTTACTTAAATCCCTTGATTCAATACACCACACGGCGCTCCGCACGATACTTGGCGCACATAGAACTTCCCCGTCTGTAAGTTTGTGTGCCTTGTTAGGCACTCCCCCACTAAAGTATTTCCGAACCTATTATTACCACCGTGAGACCCTCGCTCTTTTCTCTAGTAAACGCGCCTGTCCTATTGACACAAATGACCTCCCCAACACCCCCGAGTTCCCTAATGACCCTCTCCCAGAAATCCTGGCTCTCCTATCACAGCACAACGTGAGCGTAATCCCTTTCCCTAACCTAGCTCCTAACATCATGATTCCGCCGTGGGCCCCTTTAAACATTGATGTTAACTTTTCCCTGACGAAGTATAATAAACCCCTGCACCCGAATATCGTTCAGCTGACAACAGCAACAATGCAAAAATACCCCGACCACCTCTTTTTCTACACGGATGCTGCCAAGGCTACCCCAGAGGCTTCTTCTTCCCCAACCGCCTGTTCCTTTGAGGTCTGCGACGTGATTCGAAGCATTCGACTGAATGACAATTGCTCGGTACTGGATGCTGAAATATACGCAGTATTTTTCTGTTTGGAATATTTTCTTTTTACAGAGCCTACATCACAGAAAGCCCTGCTGGTATCTGATTCATCCGCGGCCTTATTGACAATTTCTAATCCCCTCACCAAACATCCTGTAGCAATTCGAACCCAGCAGGTATTATACGAACTTATTAAGAGACAGTGCTCCGTATCCTTTCTGTGGGCGCCCAGCCATGCAGGGATTCCTGGAAATGAACGCGTCGATACATCCGCCCGAGCAGAAATATATTGCCCCTCGCCTAGTAACAGCCCACCTCCACCTTATCTCTCGAACATAATCTTGAATAATCTCACGTCCTTATGGAAAACCCATTGGTCCTCGTGTCAGACTTTCTCGAGGTTAATTAAACCCTCAACGGAACCATGGTGGCCAGAAAAAAGCATCTCCCGCAGAGATTTCTGTGCACTTAGCCGCTTGCGCATAGGCCATACGGCCATGTCGCATAATTTTATTTTGCAAAGAACCCCCTCTCCTACGAATTGTCCTTTCTGTGGCCAAGATGTTGCTCCCTCAACTCCTCATATACTATGCGACTGTCCAGCATTATCACCTCACCGACCCCTTTCAATTAATAACAAAACAGTCACCAACATTCTTGAGAATTCCCCCGATGCAATTTTATCCATAACACAATTTATCAGAACTAGCGGAATAATCAGATATCTATAAAAAGAAACTGCGCATCTTCGTACTGTAATAGCCACAGCAGTTAAACACGGTACAGGATGTTGCTTTCACAAAAAAAAAAAAAAAAAAAAAAAAAAAAACTCTTTAATCGTTGTTTTTTTTTATTTTCGGAAAAATATCAAAATCTTATTTTACAATATGTCTGCTAGAAAATATAAAAGTGGAGCTGAAGAACGAAAATGACAGTTAGATCGAGAAAAAGAAAGAAATAAATGTGCAAAAATTAAAACTTTTTTAAAATTAGAACATAAAATCGAGAATGAAATAGCTACAAATCAAATAAATGGATCTTATCCGAAGAGAATCTAATCGAAAGGAGCAGAAAATCGCAAAACCAGGAAAAAAATACAAGTGATGAAAATGTGCAAGATCTCGATTAACAGCAACCCTCTGTGAACGATAGTTCAGCAAGAGTAATACCGGAGGCGGAAAGAAATTTAGAAAATATTGAGTTTGAGAAATTTGCGGCCAGTATTGCTAAATAATGATTTTATTAATGACTTCCTCTCACATGAAATGACTGACTTTCAAAATAAAGATTCGAAAAATAAATATTCAGCTTCAATAAAGAAATGCAAAGAACAAAACAGATCATTTTTAAATGGTTATTTCATTAAGAAAATGAAAAATGGCCAATTACTGGAAAGATCTTGGTTATGTTATTCAACCAGGGTTGGTACTATGTTTGTTTGGCTTGCGAACTTTTTTCTAAAACCCCTTCTCAATAAATTTCTGTTTGAAAACACATAGGAACTTGTTTAGAAAATCACGAAAATTCTAATGAACATAAGAAAACTCAATGTTAGTGCGGTTGACACGAAAAGAAAATAAGTCTGTTTTAGACAAGCAGCTTCAGGAGCAATTAAGGAAAGAAACAGAATATTATCACAATGTCCTAAAACGGGTTATTGCAGTGGTAAAAATGATAATTTTATGGGTGCACTGGAACTATTGGCAGAGTTCGGTCCATTCTCATTTGTGAACATATTGAACAAAGAGAGCTGCGACCATAATATCGTACTTACCAAAAACAGTATATTATAAGGAAGTAATTGAGATTATAGGCAAACAGATAATTAAACAAATTATATATAACTCCAATAAATAACGATGATAGAAAGTATTATTCAATTGTGATGGATTCAACCCCAGATCTGTCTCACAATGACCAACTTGCTATTGTATTACGATACTGTTTTCGGGGAAAAGTGTATGAAAGATTTGTATCGTTCATTACAATTAATAGTCATATCGGCTTATTTAATATTCTACAAGACTTTTTAGAAACAAATGGACTACTACTGAATAGTTGTAGGGGGCAGTCTTATGACAACGCTGCTAATGTACAGACACTATTAAAAAAAATAAAATAAATCCGCGGATTATGTGCCGTGTGCTGCGCATTCCCTTAACCTAATTGGTGAAAAATCTGTTAAGGTTGCAATCGGAATTGTGATCTTTTTTGGAGTAGTGCAAAAAATATACGTTTTCTTTTCTGCTTCGACCCATTATAGGTGGGAACTGTTAAATCGCGAAACAAAACTAAAATTTACGTTAAAAAGTTTAAGCTAGACCAGATGGTCTTGTCGCTATGATGCTGTCAAAGCTTTAAAAAATAATTACGATGACATTATGAAAATTTTTGAAAAGTTTCAGCGAAAATGAGGATGAGAAAGTTGATTCCCGAAAAAAGGCACGAAATTTATTTAATAAACTGGCGAAACTCGATACTGAAATTTTGATTATTTTTTGGGAAGAAATTTTGGAGAGATTTAATTTAGTTAATAAAAAAAAATACAAAGCCCTGATGTTTAGATATTTGTGAAGGCAACAAGTTAATTGTGTGCCATTAAAAGAGTTCGTGAACAACACACAGCACCAATCAGATCAGAAGCTAACGGAATACGAAGAGAAAGCTAAAAAATCAAGTACAAGTGCGGGAACAGACTACAGTGGCATAAACAAGAAAAGACTACAGTGGCATAAACAAGAAACGCATTATTTCAAAATTTTCCGATAAGTCTACAAATAAAGTCTCAGTATACGGCTCAGAAAAATTTAAAAGAGACACGCTGAACGTTGCGTTGGATAAGCTGATTATGGATTTAAATAAAACATATAGCAAAAAATTCAAATTCTTAATGGATTTGCAAGACAAAAATATGAAAAACATAGATCTGGAAAGTGTACGTAATGTTATTGATTATTATCTAGATGACGTAGATGAACATTTAGTGAATGAATACAGTTAAAATCATATTTACTGCAGTCTATGCCAGAGTCTTACACCTGCTGCACTGAAATTTTTACGCTAATTTATGAAGAGAAACTTGTTGATGTTTTTCCAAATTGCTATACCATCTTAAAGATTTTTTTTTAACGTTGCCAATTACTAGCTGTGAAGTCTCCATGATGTCGTATATAGAAAACAAATATAGTACAACGATGTCGAACTATCGACTAAATCATTTATCAGTTCTTTCCATAAATTGTGATTTAACAAAGGACTTACAATGTGATAAGCAAATAAAGGAATTTGCAGAACAAAAATGCAGAAAGGTTGCTTTATAATTTCTATAACACAACTACAAATTTCTTTTGCAATAAGGTCGTACAGTTGCTGTTTGCATGCACGCACACTAAGTCATATTAAATAAATAAAATATTTTATTGTCCTCTTTATTTCCTATGTATATACCTATATACGATCACTATAGAAAACAGTTTTTTTTGATAAAATGGCAATTAGTCGAGTAATTACGTAGGCCCCTAAAGAACACCACCACACAAAGTTAATCGTTTCGAAATGCGTCAGTGTTTAATTTTAAATACATTATTATTCTATAAAAGTGTATACGAATGATTCATTTAACAAATTATTTATTTCGTTTATTTTTCTACTTCAACTACTTTTAATATTATATTTTCGGCATTTTCTGTACTTTTAGTTATTTCTTTTGACTTTACTTTCCGTAAATTATTATTAATCCATGTTTTACTTCCTTTTTCTGATACGTACGTATTTTACATCATATCCTTCCATGCTGTGTAAATTTATTTCATCGCTGAATTCTAATTTCAGTCCGTTTTCTCCTTATTAATCTTGTAATAATAAATGTGACATTTAAAGTTTTGCATTTTTTACTGGTTTTTGTTTTTTTTTCTATTTAATTTTTATTATATTCTCTTTATTCGATTTACTTTTTGTAGATAAGGGGGCGTTTTAAGTACACACTTCAACCCTTGAAATGACGTTGACTTGATCGGAGAAGATAACAGAATTTCATAAAAAGTCATCGATTTCACTGTTCGTAGTAGTGGTTAATTTCGGTTTGAAAACACCTTTTGTAACATTTTACCGTATTCTATCCGAAAAATCGGGCGTTTATTCGTTTAATTATTTTTGCACATTTACACAAAGAATAATTAAGAACAGACTTCATGAATGACTGCGAAATTTCCACAAAGCGTAATGTAAGCGGACAAAGACTAGTTAGGAAGTTGATGTAGGAAAAATGTTAAAATGCAGGCAATTCGAATAGCCAAGGCCGTGTCCATGGGGGGGGGGGGTTAAACCCTCCCCATGAGAACTGAAATAGTTATTATAAATACAAAAAAATCTGAAAAAAAACACAAATTTAAAATAAATATTGATGATTTTTTAGGGTGTTTTTACCTACTTTTAAAAGAAAAAAGAAAAAATATGCTCCATATTTTTAGGTACTTCATTAATATTTTATGCAAAAAATTTTTTATTACGAGTATAATTAATAACATATGTAATTTTTATTAATGTTCATATAAGGGGTAATTCATTTATGTAAATTATTAATATATAAATCAAAATGATGGAAATTATTAATAGTACGAATATTAGTGAAAAATGTATTATAAAATAAATATGCAAAGAAAATTTTCAAAACCCCCCCTTTTCCAAAATTCTGGGCACGGGCCTGCGAATAGCACATGGCTAACTTGAATAGGCTTGATTGAGAGCAAGATTTTACAGGCTATACGATTTTTTAGTTGTTAAATTAATATTAGATTAAAAATTATTGAGGTTTAAAGTACTACTAGAAGAATCGTTTTAGTGACAGTTACGATTTTGTAATAATAATTTGAAAATTATTTCACCTAAAACGTCCGGTTCGCAGGATAACAGGTACAACGGGAAAACTTTTCCTACGCTCTGTTATTAACCCTTTTTTCTTTTTACAAAAATTTAAAAAATGTTTTAATCTGTTGTACTCGTCGCGATAGCCTAGTTGCTAGAGCGCTTGACTTCCGATATGGCGGTCACGGGTTCGATCTCGAGCGACGACGAACTTATTACAAGAATTAAATAAATAAATAAATAATCGCTAATAATCACGTGGAAGGCAATGGCGAACCACCACGTACAACATCATATGCGCGCTAGGTCAGTACACAGCAGACCCACACGGGACTGCACTGGTAGCGCGATAACAAGCGGCTACTATCAGTTCCGAATGTAGTCTTGCGTGTGTACACCTGCGTTGCATATATAATAATTGCCTAGTACACTACCTATGTCTGTACATCTAAAAATGTACGAATAGGTAGTCGCCGACGCTCAGAAGCTGAGTATGGCACTATAAAGAAGAAGACTTCAAAAAAAACGCAAAAAAAACGCACAATATCTTGTTTAAATATACGATCGTTTAGTATTGGGCTTAATGAGAAAATTATTAGTATTGCGGGTGGGCAAGTTTTTTTGCTAATTATTTATTCAGAGTTGGTAAGGTCTATCGAATTTAAACATCAGAACAAAATCAGTAATGAGCTGACTCGAACGGAAGGTAATTTACTAACTGATTATACATTCAATCATTCAATTACTGACGGGGAGACTACACCGTTCGTCGATAAACCAAATATGGATTACATTTCCTTCGACGACATCCATGACAAATAATATCCTGCCCGTGTCTTTAGCACTGGTTAGCCATTTTTCATCACCCACGACGTTCAACATTGTCACCATATTGGAGTACTAATGAACCTTGTTGAAACACCGAGAGATATGCTAATTAGGTGATGTATCACTCATTAGTCTTCGTGTCGCAGTGGGAATGCGCTATTAACTCGTAATGTTTGTCAGAAAATGACGAAAGATGATTACTCGAAATGAGAAATTTTTAAAAATTGTCCCTTTTTTTAAATAAGTTGCGAATCTCGCAAGGCAAATATGCCCGTTTCGTGACTAACGTTCTTATTATCGTGTTTGTTCATGTTAACAAGATTACAATTAGTTCTTGATATTTACATAAACATAATCAAATTAAGCTAATTTTAAATCTGTTTAAATATATATATATATATATAATATATGTTACATACATCTATGTACACGCACCATTACACCACTACAAGAAAAAGTTTTGTTAACGAAACAATTAGAAAGAGTAGGGGGCACGTAAAAATTAACTGTAATTTTTTTGTTTTTTTTTAAGGTTTTTTGTCACTTGCATAATACTTTTTAATGCCCTTTCATGTTTTCATATTTCAGTTTAATACTTTTTTCTTTCCCCACAATTCCAAAAATTCTGCCAACGTTCGGGCTACTTTCGACATAATCGGCCAAAAATGGTTAAACAGTAACGTAATTGTACGAATGAATGCTATTGAAAAATTGAAGCGAGAGACGTGCAAATTATTATAAAAACATCTGCGTTTAACTAAATATTAAAGTTTCAAACCACTGGACACCATTTACTGTTAAAATATGAAATGCATTTCTTTTTGTGAATTGCTTCTAATACTTCATGCTACTTAAAAATTTACCTGTATTTCCTTAATATACCTTTACCCCGTACTTTGCTCCCTTGATTAATTTAAACTAAATACAATACACTGATATAAAATTTAATTAGACAAAAATTTTGTATTGAAACAATAGGTACATTAATCAGCACCAAATTTTTCAGAATATGATGAATAAATCAAACTTTAAGGGATTAAAAAAAATCAGAAAATAGAAAAAAAAAGAGAAATAATGCTATTCGCATATTGGCTGGTGGAATTATAATAAAGTGGTACACAAAGCAGTAGGTTACTTATTCAACGATGGATAAAACTGCATCAATCCGAAAAAAGAGCAAAATGTAAAAAGTTTATAAATCAAAAAAAAAAAAATAAAATAAAATTGGTATAAATTATTTTTTAACTCATAACATTCTTAGATAAAACCCATCTTCAGCTGATCAAAAATTATCCCAACAAATTTTAATTGTACGCAAAGTAATGAAAGAAAACACAATTATTGAAGACTAGCTTTTAACCCGTGACGTTGTCCGCGGAGAATTATTATTTCAAGTAAACTGTTTCGACGTGAAAACAAATATAAATGAAAGAGATTTTATTATTAAATTATAACTATAAGTTTTGTTTTTTTTTTTATTATTATTGTTTTTTTTATTAGGTATTTACTTCTATATATTTTTTTTATTATTTACTTTTATGTAATTATTTTTGTTTATTTACAATTACAGTAGTAAAATTTTAATTCAACACATTTTTGTAAACAACGTTTTTCAGACATTGTCCTGCCAGTGTATATTCATTTACTATTAAATATATATGTATATACCTCAAATGGATGGCCTTTATATTACAATGAAAAGTTTTGTCGTAAAAAAATCAGTTAAGCGGTTTAAGCGTGAAAAGGTAACAGATAGACAGACAGACAGACACACAGAGTTACTTTCGCATTTATAATCTCGGCAGCCCTTTGAGAGGAGTGACACTCAGCATCTAAAATCTGTCTGGTCTGTGCCTGCTCTTGAGATTTCTCAGTTCTAGCTACTTTCGCAGCTCGAGCTCTGTTAGAGTTACGCGCTAGATCAGATTTACGCCTGCGAGGCATATTGACAGTAAAAATAATAAGAATTTTTTTTTAAAATCAAAATATAATACGTTTATGTAAATGTTTTAAGGAAATCTCCGGCCTACTCACTAAGTACCTATATAACTATTTATGATTTAATAATAAAACCTCTTTCATTTATATTTATATTGACGTCGAAACAGCTTACTTGAAATAATAATTTTCTGCGGACAATGTCGCGGGTAAAAGCTAGGAACGGACGAACGAATGGCGACTATCGAAAATGAACAACACACTAATAATAAAAGCTAGCTAGTAATTTTGTTTACATAACGAAACCGATTTCTGGCGTTCTGATGTTTCTTAGAATTTCCGAACAAAAACATCTGGCTGAATAAAATAACATACACCAACGAACGAATACGTAAGAAATAATAAAATTAATATAATATTTCCAGAATAAAAACTATCCTATGTTCTTTCCTTGACCTCAAACTATCTCCATACAAAATTTCATCTAAATCGGTTCAGCGGTTTAAGCGTGAAAAGGTAACAGACAGACAGACAGACAGAGTTACTTTCGCATTTATAATATTAGTAAGGATTATATGCATTCTATTATATAAAGCTGCAAGAAAAATAATCGTACAGCCAGTTCTATAGTAGCTAGAGAGTTTTTTTTTTTTTCAATCGACGTATTTTCTTCGTCACATCGTAAGAAAATTATAAAACCCTCAAAATTTTAAAATTAAAGGGCCCAAATTTTGAAAAATTTGATAATTAAGTTTTGAGAAATTTTTTTTTAACAAATTCCACAGCGGGTTCTATGTAAATTACGGTATTGATTTACTTTTTAACCTACATAATGAAGTCTCCAGGATACAGAAAAAATGTAAATTTCGAAAAATTTTCATATTTACGGACCAAAATTTGTAAAAATACACGTTTAAAGTGATGAGACTGGAACCTAAAAAAAATTCCACAGCTCTTACCATGGTAGCTGGAGGGTCACTATTTTTTTTAAATTATGTATTTCAATCGTTAGCATATATTAAAAATGTGAGACACTCAAAAATTTTAAAATTAAGGGGCCCAAATTTTGAAAAACGTAAAAATCAAATTTCAAGAAAATTTTTTTTAAAAAATTTCTCAGCCGGATCTATATGAGTTACGGTATGGATTTTCTTTTTAACCCGCATACTAAGGTCTATATAAAATTCGAAAAATTTCGATATTTACGGACTAAAGTTTGACAAAAAACACGCTGAAAACGGTAAAAATAGTCTATAGCTCTCTCCATGGTAGCTGGAGAGTCACTCTTTTTTAAATGATGTATTTCAATCGCTAGAATATAGGAAAAATATGAGATCTCCAAAATTTTAAAATTAAACTGCCCAAATTTTGAAAAATAATTGAAGCATACCAATTCTGGAATGATTGGAGTAATGTTCAACAGTTGCTTAATATATTGTTGCTTAGATTCTAATAAAAAAAACGAAACAAATAAAAATTAAATATTGTTAATGTCTTACTTTAAAAATAATTAAATATAACATATTCCTCTGACGTATATTATTACCCTGTTAGCGGTTTCAGTTGTTCAGATATTTTAGTCTAAATTTCACTTTTTTGATTTACGTATTCAAAATATATGTGAACGTTGCACAGTCTTTATGAAAATTTACAAAGTAAAATAATTTAAAGTCCGAAGGAACGGGACGTGAAGCGGCCAGTGAGATCAATCTCCTAGTATGTATATATATATATATATTTTATATATATATATATATATTTTATATATATATTTTATATATATATATATATATATATAAAAACTCGGCCATTTTGGCTGACATCAACACAAAAAGAAAAACAAAACATAATCGCAAAAATCCCATCCTAACATTTAACTTTCATTATATAAAATTAAGATATTGTTTCATTACATTTTTCGTTACATATTTCGTTACATAAAATCGTGACATTTTTTAAATAAAAATAACAAAAATCCTATAAGATATAACAAACGTTATATAAAATTGGGACATTTTTTGGGACATTTTTTTGGGACATTCTGCGTTACATAAAATTAGGACATTTTTTTGGGACATTTTTTGGAATGGGGGGTAGCCTAAGAATTACATTATAATTAATATATATATATATATATGTTGATATTTTTTATAGTGAGTTTCACTATAGAATCATACTAGCAGACATGTAAATTTTGTGCATTGTAATTTGATGTATTTAATAGTAATATCCATAAAGGTTATACACTTATTAGGAACATAAATATTAATTTATTTACCAATCTATATATAGAAGCCTACTTGTACATCCTGAATTTTCGAACTTATTGACGATAAAAGCATAAGTTTATGATACCTGAATGTTATAATTAATACACTATAATGTGTAATTTAAAGGTACGTGAAGGTACAGAATAAAAATAGTAATAAATGTGTCTATGACTGCTAAAATTTATTTAAAAAGAAATTGTAGACGCCTTGGTTTTTGAACAAACACGGTTATAACTTCGTTCAGAAACTGCTTATCTTTTCTTTGCCTATGTATACTCATTATATCGAGACTGTTCAATCGGTCTTCAGTTGTAATTGATCTGAGCCACGTTTTTATCCTTCGCAGTGTAGAAAAAGAACGTTTAAATAGTATATGTTGTAACAGGAATTGTTGTTGCAACTTTCATGACTATTTTAATAAATTAATACACATACTCAAGTCAATCAGTTAATGTCAATTGCTCAATATTTTCAATAGATATTGTTGGAGTAATTATTCAAAAATCATACCAATTTCCCACTTCATAGAGGAGATTGAACTACAAAAATATCAAGCACCTACGGAAAGTTGTTCCATATCTGGAATATCATCAGCTGATTCTTTGATATTAGTCGTTTTTTTTTTATTACTTTTTTTTTTTTTTTGGAAAATATTGTTAATTGAATTTTTGGCGATGTGTATTTAGCATTCTGGGTAAAATTGTTTAAACGATCCCTTTATAGTATATCCCGAGCGTTAACTCCCAAATGAATCAAATCCATAAAATAACCAGTTTCTAACGATTTTCCACAAAGATCAATATCATGTGTACACATAAAAAACAATTGCAGAAAGAACGGATAAATATATTTGTTTTGATTCTTTTCTATTGTCCGCATTACATGCGCATCTACCGGTTGTCAATAAATAATTTCTTTCCCTCAATCACTTCAATAAAATAAATTGCATCCCGTGAAGAGCATTTTCATGCCAAATACTTTTTATGTGATATTGAACATATTCATGGAATTTTTTATAATTATCGCAGGGTTTTACAATAAATGGTCCCTAACACATAATACTGTGTGTATCCATCATTACGGAGCCTTGTTCTTCGAAACATGTAGGAAAAATTGATTTAAAATTATTGCGAATTTAATATAGTAAAATAACTTGAATGTCTAATTTATTGTCAAATCATCAGATTAATAGGGGTGTATGGATATATCAATTCTGGGGTTATACGAAGAAACCTGACCATTTAATTATCCAGCTTGAAGCGTCGCTAGAGTTTCTTGATAGCAACATTACGAAGATACACGTATTCGCTTTATGGAATCCATGGATCGATGGCATTATACGCTGCGCTGGTGAAGCGTACGGAAATCGGCTAAGCCCCAAATCTAAAGGTTTTCGATCTACTACTTCCTGACGACGACTTAAGGGGGTATTCTAGTCTAAATTTTTTTTTTTTGCATATTCTGATAGTTTATACATTTAAGAATATGTCCATAAAAATATTTTTCAAAATTAAAATTATTTACGGAGTTATAGCTATTTTCGTGACGCGGCAACTAAATCGGCTCAGTCGGGGCGGATCAAACAATATATGGTAGACATTCTTCGACTACCTGAGGATAAATCAAACTCTTTTATACATTATATATGACCGCGCATGGAGAAAAGGACTTAAGCGTAGAAAATTTAATTTTTCAGGAGGGCTGTTTCAAGTTAGTTATTAGATTTATACTTCCCGTGTATTTCTCACGTTAGGTGGACATGACTTTGGGAGCACGGGCTATTGGTGAAGTCGCCGCAACGATTTAGTGCCCATGTTACACTTTCAAATCGAGTAAACTCGTTCTATAATTTTAATAAAGTTATTATTTAATTTTCAGTCGTTTACACATTTCCAATATTATTTCAGTTGTGGAACTTCTCGCTTGTTTACTGTTTTTATTTATTCTGAAATCATTCGGTAAAATATTACGTAATAATTATTATTTGAGTGTCGTACACGATGAGAAATCGAAATATTACTGATAATTATAACTGTATTAGAAAATTATTATGATTGACGAATTCGAAGAGGTGGAAAAACGATATCAATTCATCCCGATGATGATAATGGTGATAATTGCTCTATCTCGTCATTGTCCAGCTCCAATAATTATGATGAGAATAATAATTTTTCTTTCTTCCTTATTTTTGTAAGTAATCGTAAGTTTTGTAGTGCATTAAGTAAACGCTTAATCAGTGAAATGAAAATGTTTCAATTTTGTTGTATTTGTTCCCCTTTTAACGGCTCTATCTCCCTCAAAAATGATTTGAATTGATTTTTTTTCAATTCTCCGACATTTTTCGCAACAGATTATGAAAAAAAAGAAAAATCAATTTTTTGACGCTTGGGTCCGTTTCTCTATGCGCGGTCTCATATTTAAAAATCGATTAACTGAAGGTCATTATAACGTATTTCGTTGAAATCTTTTCTAGTTTAGTGTTTAGTTCAGGTCAGTTTCGTTTCAATCTTCAAGCAACGCAAATATATATGCGTACTCTATGTACAGTCCAAAATATAAAATTTTGAGTAAATATTTTATTTATTAAGTGTAAAATGGATAAAAAATGTAACAAAGGAAGTGCTGTGCATCCAGATAGACAAAAAAAAAAACGAACATTTAGATTGTCGGGCGGGATTCGGATTGAACGCTCTGAAATCCAAGTTTCTGATGCTTCAAAGGAAGCTAGGACTGCTCGTCTAGTTTTAGAACTTCCGAAAATGTACAATTTGAAGTAGAAGAAGGTCCATTGTATGGAATCGCTGATTAAGAAAATTTAAATATAACGTATCGTTCTATGACAATTAGACTGCTCCTGAAACTTTATTTGAATCTTTCGAAACTTGAAACGAGTTTTCCTTGAAATTACTTTTTTCAACACGGTTGACGTAATATTTCAAGTTCTAATAAACCGATTTATTTGAAATTTGGTATGGATCTTCTTCATATATCCCTTTATAGCTTCTACTAGAATAAAGTCGAAATTTTGATTTTTATTATTTTTAAAAAATTCGGCAAAGTCAAAAAACAGGTAAAAAATCGACTTTGTTTTTCAAACCTTCACCGTTTTACGAAAACAATTTTTGTTATTCTTCTCTGAGGTAGAAGCTATAACGACATCCTTACTGATTAGGAATCTTTTTTTTACTTTTTTTTTTTGTTTCAGATGACTAGAAGGGTTGGAATTGTGTCAACCAGGACACACACCCTTTCTTTTTACCCCTCCACTTAATCAACCTATAACTTTGTGAATTTTGGATTTTTTTTTTTGGTAATTTTTTGTGCATTTTTAAAACATGAATAAATAAATGGTAAAAAAAAAATGGATAGTAAAAATATTTATTGTTTTTTTTTTTTTATTCAGCTTGAAAAAGCCTCCTAAATTCGTGCCTCTAGACTAGAATAACCCCTTAAGGCGCCGCGCAATAACATCATTTCAAAAGTAGTGTTAATTTATTTATTGCGATCGTGCTAAAATATGGGTCACCCTCTTTCGGGCGCGATCTTTCGGGCGCGATCGATCGGGCGCAGGCGAACTCAACCTTTTTACAGACCACCTACGGTGATTTTCAGGTATCATCTGTTAAATGTTGTCATCTGTGTTAGTGAGAAACACGAGTTACCAAATACTGCTATCAGAAATTCCGTCCAAAAAATACCGTTCTTCGTTAACGATTTAGTTTTTCCGCGCGTACAGCATGTTATATATGCATACACATATGTAATCACAAAATATATATTTTACATGATTTTATTTGGTTATTCACTTTTTTAAAATAATGACTTCGGCGTGAAATATTCATAAACAGATTTTCGCGATGTAAATTTAAGAGTTCTGTTAGCAAAAGTGATACGAAACGGACGAAAATTATTAATATTAATAATCGGTTAAATGAATTGTCGGTTTTCTTCATTTTTTTTTTTGTTGCTAATGTATAGTCAACCGTATTTAAAGAATTACGAACTATCAACTCTATGCCATTTAAAGTGTAACATAACTGGATTGAATTTTGTTTCTGATACATATTCCTTATATTATCTTTCTTTTTTATTCATATCTAGCAAATTTATTTGAGGATACGTTTATTAAAGTTTTTTCTGTTATCTACGATTTTAATTATATATTTAATTCCTTGACGAATCAACCCTGATTTCAAAAAAATATCGAAAAAGACAAACAAAGGCGCAAAAATTTTTAAACATAAACACATTTATGTTAATACTAGGCGAGAAATATTTACGATATTACAAATTAAAAATTAAATATCTTTGTTTTGAATTTAATATTATGTAAATGTAAATTATGGTAATCTTTAAATTAACTCACAGAATGTTCAGTACATGAAACATCCTGCACGGCTAACCTCTTTCTTTTTATTTAGAAAAATTTTAAATCTTCAAAACACTGGACTAATATTATTTTCGTAAAAATTTTAATAAAGCCAATAAGGAAGAAGCTTTTCCTGTTTTGTCTAATAATGAAGCGAGCGGCTCATAAAAAAATTATAATAATTAGAAAAATCGACTCGGCAATACTTGACGCGTATTTTGTAGGGAAAAAGAAAAAGTAAAGAGGTAAGTTGAGAAACAGAAGCGATTAATTAATTTTCTACTGTGAAATAGTTTTTAATAAAAAAAGGAAAAGAACCGTCAATGGCTATAGCCACTTTGTAATCAACATGTTTGTTAGTTACAAAACGCGTTTTAACCGATTTTTTTTTTCTAGAATTTTGTTTTTTTACTAACTTATCACACTAAATTGCAATAATACTTTCTAAATATTGTCAGTTCAGCTGGGTTGGATTTGAGTAACACAAAGCTTTAAAAGGAATAATTTGCAGGTATTCGTTATTTAAATCATCGTTCTATCAATTTACATTAAATATTTATAATAGTAACTTAATTTACTTCTGTTTCTCATCATATCGGCTATCTTTACTAAAGGTTTTTTGGTTTCATTTGGAAAAAAAAAAATTCTTTAGTGGCGGTAGTGAATAATATGAAAGAAGCTATATTTAGTTCTCTATATCTGCTTATTGGTAATGACTGCAAAACCTAAATGAGAATTACCTTTTTCGACCTTAGTCTTATTTATTTATTTGGGCACGTCAATCAAGGTCCTTTACTCGGTTTGCATTTCGATACTTATGATATGTTGTTGCAAATACTAAATTACCCGTACGCTTGCTTGTTTTCTTTTTGTATTTGCTGAACAGAAAAGTCCCGTTAAGGCAAAATGTGATCAAACAATAAATGAGTAATTGTTAAAATGAGCACGATCGCCTATTTGTTTTTATATAGTTATTTCATTAATTTATCCAGAATGATTTGTCAGTTAGCCGTAGTATGTTTGTTTTTATTTCTGTTCGATTCTTTTAGGTTGCTTTTTCAGATTTAACCTCATTTGGCCTAAAAGTAAAACGCACAGAAAGAAAAAAATGTTTAATAATTATGAAAAAATGAACTTGCTCCTGCGTGTATATTTTGTAGTAAACGAAAACATACAATTTCACATGAAGTAGGCGTGGAAGAGAGAAGAGGATAAATTTTGAACATATTTATAAGAAAAATAATATTCTAGTCCGTCGTTTTTTTTTGTTTCTTTTTTTCACATACGGCTTAAACACAACTGTGCCGACATCAAGCTGAGCCTGTTAAATTAGTTTACAGCATACTACACAAATTACAATGTTTGGTCGTTTAGTAATAACTGAAATTTTCAAAAACCACAAAAATTGGAACAATATCCTCATTATTCTTCGATAAGGAATCAATCTTTCTTATATGAAATGGATACAGTTTTATTTAATAAATAGGTATTTTCTGTAACACGCATAAACAATATTTAAGTTACCAACAATTTGAAACCTATAGTATGTATTGCGATAAAACTGTCGCAAAAATTTATCCCCCCTTTCCCCCTTTCCACAAGAATGATAATTTCTTAAACCATATATATATATATATATAGAAGGTACAACCAGTGTTCATACAGCTAGTCGAATTAGAAATTATGTTTTTACTCTTTCACGTTTTCCCAACAAAATAAGAGTTTGCAATTATAATATAATAATAATAACATTAATTATAAATATAGAAATAAACGATTTCGAAATCTTACATATAAGTAATAATAATAATACCTATAATACATGCAAACACTAAAGTTAACTAATTACATTTTGCTACACCACGAAGATAATCTTCGAGCTGAAGCTGATTATAATTTGTTGCGACTTTCAACAAACGTTTGTCGCAATCGACATATTTCTTTTTTTTTACTCGGTTACTTTTATCAATAAGACTATGTTTTCTTTATTTTGTTGATATTATATCACGTTCATAGACGAATGACAAAAACCATTATGTGTCAACATCCTTTGCGGCATTCTTTTTTTTTCGGAACAGAAAAGTAAAAATAACAATAATGGCAAGTTTTACACGCATTCATTGTACGTTTTGTTATGTTCTTCTGTTAGGAAAATTAACCATTTTCTTAGAAATTAAAAACCGAATAGCCAATCGTACAGGTTATGAACAGTGCAGGTAAATAAATTTCACCTCTTATGAAGCTATTCCGGATTTGGTCAAATAAACAAACTGAAGCACTACACTTATTTACAGAAAACAGTTTCATTCGTTAATTCTCCGTACTACGGTCATTATTAAGAATAATCTATTCGAAAAATATTCTAGTAATTCTTCTTCCGCCGAAATAATAATAACTGCTTTACAATAGACCTATAGTCAATTCCAAGAAAAATGTACGATTTTTTCCATGACGATTTTATTACTTTTTCTTCTTCTTTTAGTCCTACAGATTCGCATATTGTAAAATATTCGAGGTCCTATTCATTACCTCGTTTCAATCACTCGCAGGAAATCCCCCATGGTGAGAACCGAACCGAAAAAAAAAAACTGACGCTCGTTTGAGAAACATAAGTAGTTTACAATATATCCATAAAATTATTTTCGGCATATATGTTTTTAGTGCTGTTGTATTTTTTCGGAATACTCACTGGCGATCAATATTTTCTGAAATAATTACATATAACGGTTATAAAACAAATATATACTTTTAAGAATATCAAATAGTTGTTTAAAAATCGGAAAATTTTTGTTACTTAATTATGTTAATTTTATTACTAAATGAGCTGTTTTATTGATGTTTTTGCATGGTTTAAAAATGGATTCTGGTTTATGTAGGTCATATTTCACAGTAATAAGAAAAAATGATTCCAAGTAATTAATCCGTGTTACATAACGTGCAGAATTAAATATCGAGCTCTAAAATATTTATTTTGCAGGTAACTATATTTTAGAAAAAATAAATAAATAAAAAAAAAATATAATATAATTTTATCGCAAATACAGCAAAGTAGTTGAACGTAATGTGTCAACCGCCAAGGATATAATATGATAAGTATGAATTATCGTAATTTCAATTTACATAATACTAAATTAAAAACAGGGCCAGTCGATTTGGCTCAAACGAATGGGTTCCGTTAAAAATAAACATAAGAATAGAAGAATAATTTCTTAAAAGTAATAAACGATTTTTTTTAGTAGTTTTTCATAATCATTGAAGTTAATTTAATTTAATTTTTTTGCGAATGTAAAAATTTATTATAAAGCACATGGATTTCGTTTGAAAGCAGAAAATCTGTCACAGAGGGAAATTATTCTTATGATCTACTAATTCTTTCTGAAATTTTTTATTGAAATAACCCGCTAAACGAATACATAATCAGAACTTCAAGTCTTTATAACCGAAAATAATTCTTTTTGCGATATACGAATGCAAAAGAAGCATTGAAAACAGCTGGTTTATTTTCTAAACAAATTAATTACTAATTTCACGGGTGTTTTTTTTATTCATTACGCCTTAAATATGATAATTATAGAAGAAAAAAAAATTAAAAACTCACTAAGGCTAAACTAGGTCTACTTGGAAAAAAGACGAATTCGAAATGTAACGAGACGAATCGTGTTGCGGCCGAAACGAAATGACTCTCCAGGTAGGTATAAAAAGATTAGAAAAAAATGTGAATACTCCTACACCCGGCATAAACATGTAGGTTACTAATTAAGACTTAGTAGCTGGAAAATAAAAAAAAAAAATCGCGATACTGCATTTTTAATTTTGTGAAAACTATCCGCCAAGTTACGCCTGTTTATTAATTAATAAATATTCTAAAAACTTTCAATTATTATATGTATAAAAATTTTCACTGACTGCTTTTACTTGGACTTGGGACGTTAATGTTCACCACATTAATATTTTTAAGTTAATTCTAAAAACGAGGAATATGTCAATTTATATATTCTTGCTTGTACGCAATTTCAGGTAAATACGAAAAGATTATAAAAACTGTGATTTTAATTCGTCATTTAATTTGATGAGTCCATGCTATTCAGTAGGAGTATTATTCTGGGTTAATTAAATCATTTTGCAATGTAGATGTATCTCATATATTTACAGTTTGCCACTTCAGTCACGTGTTTATAAATACTAGCGTTCCCTCAATGGTCCAAATTCGACCATAATTATCGTTAAAAATTTAAAAAAAACATATATAAATTTGTATATTTCCAAAATTTTTTTCCCATTCTTATACATTCGTTCATTATATATCTGAGAACATATACTTTTATATGTACTTTCAATACAAAAATTAAATGACACCTTAAGATTTAGTACACTTTAAAAAAGCGAATAATGATGATTATTAAGAAAAATTAAAACATTTCAATAAGAACAGATTTACTAGTTGCAGCGATTTCCTTCTTCAATTTTTGTATTACTTTTTTATTTAAATACGAAACAAAAAGGATAACTGTTTCCATAATTTTGTGTACTGATAGCTCTTAAAGATCATCAATAGTTACTAAACAGAAAAAAAAAGCAAGAAAATCGGTTAATAAAAAGTGGAGAAGAAGGTACTGAACTGTTTTGTCTTTGCCTATTTATATACAGAAGAAAATTATCCATTATTTTTAAAATAGAATTTCCCGCAGTGCATTTATCGGGAATATTTAAACAAATTCAAGGTTTGAAAGCTTCTTCCTTATTGGCTTTATTAAAATTTTTACGAAAATAATATTAGTCCAGTGTTTTGAAGATTTAAAATTTTTCTAAAGAAAACAAAAGAGGTTAGCCGGGTAGGATGTTTCATGTACTAAACATTCTGTGAGTTAATTTAAAGATTACCATAATTTACATTTACATAATATTAAATTCAAAACAAAGATATTTAATTTTTAATTTATAATATCGTATATATTTCTCGCCTAGTATTATTAACATAAATGTGTTTATGTTTAAAAATTTTTGCGCCTTTGTTTGTCTTTTTCGATATTTTTTTGAAATCAGGGTTGATTCGTCAAGGAATTAATTATATAATTAAAATCATAGATAACAGAAAAAACTTTAATAAACGTATCCTCAAATAAATTTGCTAGATACGAATAAAAGAGAAAGATAATATAAGGAATATGTATCAGAAGCAAATTCAATCCAGTTATGTTACACTTTAAATGGCATAGAGTTGATAGTTCGTAATTCTTTAAATACGGTTGACTATACATTAGCAACAAAAAAAAAAATGAAGAAAACCGACAATTCATTTAACCGATTATTAATATTAATAATTTTCGTCCGTTTCGTATCACTTTTGCTAACAGAACTCTTAAATTTACATCGCGAAAATCTGTTTATGAATATTTCACGCCGAAGTCATTATTTTAAAAAAGTGAATAACCAAATAAAATCATGTAAAATATATATTTTGTGATTACATATGTGTATGCATATATAACATGCTGTACGCGCGGAAAAACTAAATCGTTAACGAAGAACGGTATTTTTTGGACGGAATTTCTGATAGCAGTATTTGGTAACTCGTGTTTCTCACTAACACAGATGACAACATTTAACAGATGATACCTGAAAATCACCGTAGGTGGTCTGTAAAAAGGTTGAGTTCGTCTGCGCCCGAAAGAGGCTGCGCCCGATAGAGTCTGCGCCCGATAGAGTCGCGCCCGCTTTTTCGCGCCCGATCGATCGCGCCCGAAAGATCGCGCCCGATAGAGCGGTCCCCCTAAAATATACATACATGTTAAGGGGAAAAAAAATAGCTACCCATTTGACGTTTTTTCGTTTTTAACAGCCTATTCGGGAGAATGATAATAAAATGAATTTAATAAAATAATACCCAACGCGAACATATTTTATTCAACAATCACTCCCATACCTACACTCCACATGACATCATTAGGTTTATTTTTATTTCATTTATATTATACATAATTGTTTAAGATAAAATAATTAAATATCATAACATGATTTCAGGACAGAAAAAAAAAAAAATAGAGGAAAAAGTTGTGTAGGAGCTGAAAGTATTTTTTCTAAAAATGATATACAATATATAACATATTTAGATAGTTTTATCGGAGTAAATTACAAGTATTAAATTAGTTATAGAGGAGCGCAGATTAAGAGAAATTATCTCGTGGTGAGCTGCGACATGTATGGAAAATTTATATTCGCCGAGTTTGAAATTAGTTCATTTTCATTTTTGCTCAATTTACCCTGAAAGGTTCGTAATGATACGGTTCCCACTGGTGGCGAATTTCGAATATGTCTCCTGAATATGATCCGTTCAGTATAAACCGAGCAACATTCGCAACTTTTTGTAACAGTTTTTCTTCGACCGATTATGCGAACTACATGATGTTGTCATCAAGAGATCTTTTAAACGCTTATGTGTAACTCCGTGCATTAATTTTTCCACGCATCCGAAACTGAAAATGGTTTTTTCCAGGTGATACTTTTTCCCATTACAAATACACCGGATAAACGATATCGTTTCCTCTGAAAATTGTGCACACTTTCGGGAATATTTACAATAACGTAATAGAAAAATTTTTCACCGGAAACAGTTTACACATTCCGTTTTTAGCTTTTTTTTTTGAAGTTATCGAGGAGGTTATCCCATTTAGTCTAAACGAACTGTTTTAGTTATAAGACTGACGGGGAAGAGGTTAATTTTACCCTATTGAAATATTATTTATTTATTTTTTGTTCAGAATTTGTCTGCATTTTCCTTTTTTTTTTTTGCGAAATAAATATTATTTTGCACGTTCAGCTGTCGTCGACCCGTTGAGTTTTAAAGTCGCAATGTCGGCACCATTTTTACACAAAGAAAAAATTCCCGTCGATATGCACGTATTTTAGACGTGCTTAGAATTTTTTCGGATTTATTACCCGCACCTTCAGCCGAGGGTAGACGTACGCGCCTTTTTATCGTTTGAAAGTACCCTTAAACTCATCATTCTCTGGCCGATAAGGGAAATGCGGGAAATGCACGTTTCTCCGGAAGAGGAGGGTATTAGATAAGTAGGAAATCTAAAATCAGCGTAGTTGTTTAGACGACGGTGATTGCTCAAGGGCAGCTGGATTCGAACCCCGTTGCTGCAACTGAATATGTAAAAGTAAACTACTTCATTCGGTTAATGTCCGACAAACTCAAACAAATTTAAACACATATATTATATTATATATAAAATGAAGTGACGTAAAAAAAAAAGGATGAAATTATTTAGTAATTTCACAGTAATAAGAAAAATAGTAAAATGATAAGTACACACACTAACATAATTGACAGACAGCTTAACTGCACAATGCGAATAATAACCGGAACACTGGCAAGTACACCATTGCAATGGTTCCCGATGCTTGCAAATATTGCGCCACCAAACGTCAGAAGACATTCAGGGCAGTAACAAGGGAATGCCATACAATCAAGCATAACTTTGTAACTGGCAAATTAATAATGACCTGAATATATACCGATGCGACTAAAATCTTGGAGACCGTTACCAATTCGAACGGAAGAGGACCGTTTTTAAATTCTGAATGGAACGAAATAATCAGAAATTCGCCGCCACGCTTAAAGTCGATTATTACAGACGCATCTGAGCGCGTACCTGGTTTCAAACTCCCGAGGAAGATTTGGACGTCATTGAATCGCTTCCGCATTATGGCCGATGATGTAATTAATGCACAAGTGGGGCCTAATCTCCACAGACCGTTGTGAATGTGGCGAGGTGCAATCAATGGGTGACCTATTCCGATGTTCCCAATATGGTGGACACTTCACGCTGGAAACAATCCATCAAGCGGGAAAAGAAGTCGTGGAATGGACTGAATGTTTTCCTAATGCACTATAGATTTTCTTTGTAATTTTTTAAATTTATATAATGCAGTTTCCTCAAATAAAATAAAAATAAATAAGTAAAATGATCGGTTTTCTTGATTTTTTTTTAGTTTAATGATCGCTTTAACTACGGAAGCTCGTGGGACGTTTCATTATCTGTGACAACCATGGCGTGCTTATTTAATTATTAGCCGCTGTGGATCCGTGATTTTCTTTCGATTCGTCATTCTGTTATCATTTCGATTATTTGTTTGCGTTTCAATCATTCTCTACTGCCTTCGTCTCGCTTTCGTTTCGCTCTTACATCTTCTTCGTGTTGTCGTGTTCATCCGAACGAGAAAGCACTCTGCGATTTTAACCACGTCCTTTTTGAATGCCCTTTGCTCGCAAATGGAACGGTCCGTTTTTTATGCTGAAATATTAGCCTTCGGACATTCCTGCTCCCTATTATGTTCCTTACATCCTGCCGTTTCCTTCTTTGATCTCTTTCCTTAGTTGTTTCATTTCCGCAATATTTGATCGTATTGCTAGGAGTCTTAAAGATATAAACGAGCAAATTAAAATTTTAAGCGTACTTTTACCGGTTTAACATGAAAATAAGGAAAGCGACACAACTCCTGAATTCTTGATATACAGCCTCCATATAATAATGCTTCGTTTATTCTTTCCCTTTCACCCCCCCCCCCCGGCGATCTTTCTATTATAGCGTCTTTCATTTCTACCATCTCTGGTAGTATTCAATTCTAATTTTTTTCTCCCTCTCTCTGTCACTAATGTAATCCTAATGTTGAGTAATCGATTTCAAAAAGAAAAGGAAAAAATTTTTTTTTATATTATGGGTGTTGATTTCTTTGGCCACGTGGGAATTTTTTTCCGAATTTTTTGGAAACGAGGATCCGGAACATAAAAAATATTAAAAACCCGTTTTTTTTTTTTGGCAATTTGCAATAATTAAAACGGTATATTTTGGAATAAAAAGTTTAACGGAATTGACTTTAAACTCCTTAAAAACATTCGTTTTTGCATAGGTTTTGGCATAAAAGACTCTGTCCGGCTTACATCGATAAAACATATTTACAAACATAAACTCCGAAACAACTTAGTTTTCTTGTTTGTTTAACGTTTTCAACGAATTTACTCGACAAGAGAAAGATATGTATTCGAAATTTGTATGGCGGAAAGATATTTAAGAAAACGATTTGTTTTTTTTTCAATTTTTTTATATTTTAATATGAAGAAAATCGGTTAAAAAAAAAAAAAAAATAGAAAGAAAGGCTTCTATTTATTAATGCTATAAAAATAAGGAAAATAATTTTTCCTCAAATTGGAATATTTTAAAAGAACAAGATAAAATACCGATACGAAATGTTATTTTTTAAACTGAAGCTTTTATTTCATTCTTTTTAAAAATATCCCGGAATGACGGATCTGCGCAAAAATTACTTTCCTAAAAGAATTTCCGTAATTTTTTTTTATATTATCGTATTTTACAATTTTGAGTTACACTTGTAAACGAATGAGAGCATAAAAGAGAGGAATGAAAAGAAAAAAAAAGTTACGAATGTTATACGAATGAGGAAGTAACGAATGAAATTTTTTTCGTATAACGTTTTCAGTTTTAAATAACTTGATTTTTTTACTAGCAAAAAAATAGTATAAAATTGGTTGGATTTTTTTTTTTTTTAATTTTTACTCTTTTTATCAATGTCCCTTCCAACCTGAAACCCTATACAGCTGTAATCGATTTTTTGCAAACCTTCCACGGGGCATCTGTCTAGCGGAAATTTTCATGAAAATTGACCCGGCTGTTTTTGAGACCTTAACATTCTAAGATTTGCAAGAATACAAGAATACAGTCACCAAGGTCAAAATAGAAACCTTTAATAAAACTTATTTGTTTTTTTTTTTTGTACAATAGACCCTTGAAATTTGAAACAAAATTTAATCTTAATAAACATATAATAAGTTTTTGTCTATTGTTAAAAAGTGTATGGCTAAAAGATAGTATTACCATTGTTACAGTATAATTAAATTACATTTCTATTAAAATAAGTAATTAAAATAATGTACAATAATTTATATTTCTCGGTTATCTTGTCACTCTGTTGGTATCTGTTCTTTTTTTGAAAACTTGACTCAATTTTCGGCAATTATTTTTAGACAGATACCTTGTCTGGAAACGGTATTATAACTGTGCAGCTGTGTTGGAACAACTAAACTGTTAGCGTACTCGTGGCTGTGGTGGTACCGTTATGGCCTATAGAATCCGATTGGTAATGAAGAGTCATCGGACTAATCTTTTCTATTTATATGTTGAAATCGAATTTTTAATTCAACTATGCTTTCTGCGAGTATTGTAATTGTAATTCTTTGTTTTCATTTCTTTATTTTGGCTAAATTCGATACAGCTCGTTCAAAAGTTGATGGATTTCCGTTAAAAATATTCTTAAATCGTTTTCTAACATTCTGGAAACGTTTGCACATCAACGGATGAGAGATTTTAAAATAAATTTTTCCTTCTACTCCACCTACCAATTTCTACTTTTGAAGCTAGTGTATTTTCACTGCTTCTTTGAATTACGCTCTTCTCATAGATTCTCTCCCGCTTTGTACCACCTTATTGTCCATTACATTCTCATAACTACCGTTTAGTATGTAACCTCGATCACGTATCCTTTTTTAAGAATTTACTATCATCCCGTTATATTCTTCATATAGATCTTTTATGAATTCTCAGAGTCACTCTGATATTGAGAGCAATGACACGGCAGATTTTCTAGCTCGGTCGGCCGCCCTCAATGGTCCTTTCTCTAGTTACTTTTCAACTTCCGACTTAGTTCTCCTTTGCTCAATGGATCATTCTATACTTTGGCTGGATAAAGGATATTCTCTAGTCGCGCTTCGCACTATCTTCTCATATCTTCTCATACAGCTGCCGCCCAGTTTTCAGCTTTGATTCCTATTTCCTTCCGGTAGTCGCCGTTCTACTTTCGTCTCCTTAATCAGATTAAGGATTAATCATTCTCTTCTGGCCGCTTTTCGTCTTCATTTTTCCCTATCTCTTTCTCCTTATTTTGTCCCCTCCACAACACTGATTCTCCTTTTAAATGCGATGCAAACCATGTTTTGTTCGAATGTTCAGCTCTTGTTAGCGAGAATGTTCTCTTTTGTATTTGAAAATCTTGGTTTTAGGTCTTCCGGCTCCGTACAGTACTTCTCTTATATCCTTTTCTTCCAATCTCCATTAATAATTCCCTTAATTCAATCTTTTGTTCTTTCCATCTCCTATCTCCTCAGAATCTAATTTCCTAGTGTAATACATTCAAGTGGTCAGGTAAAAGCCAAGGGCTAGTCGCCCGCCCCCCAAAAAAAGAAAAAAAAGAAAGAACAATAAAGTTCTTTCGTTTTACTTGAGCGTTTATATTTTTTCTCCGAGCTATTGGAACTGAGAATTTCCATTCCGTTTCCTCGTTTCCTGTCATCCTCTTGCTCTTGCCATCTTTATTTCCCTAATATGCAACCGAATTAGGTCTTGATATTTCTCTACTTTCTTTTGTAATTCGCCAAGTCCGCTAGACTGATGCCATTTTTCGGTAAATGCAAAAATGAAGGAAAAAAAGCTTTCAGAAAATACACTTTTTTTAATTATGCTTTACGAGAGAATTTTTTTTGGAAGGTTCCATTTGGGACCATTTCAAAGACCCTTTATGCAGGATGCGTGCAAAGGGAAGTATTGAAAGTAGATACTTCGGCAATATTTGTTGTTCCGAAATTGTGATTTGTTCAGAGCAAGGGGAGTAGGACACAGCAAACAGGACGAGCAGATCCTAAGAATCTTTATAGTAGATTATTAATTTCTCAGTGGAAATTTAGAATTTCGATTATTTATCTAACTGACACTCTGCACGACTGTTAAACAAAAGAAATTTATTATTAAAAAAAAAAAAAAAAAAAAAAAAAAGACTGTTAAACAAAATAAGCCATTATCAAATATTTTATCGTAAAACATTTAATTTTTTTTTTTTTTATGTTTTAATCTATGGTTGCGTAAGCAAGTTGAACAGAATTTAGACGAAAGCGTTCGCATATAATTTACATTAAAAAAGAGGTTGGCGGGTTTCGGTGGTTACACTGATATATATATATATATTACAAAGAGTTTGAATTAGTAAATATGATGTAAAAATGTCTTCGATTTTACCAGTTTTAATGCGATGAAATGTGGGAAATTGAAATTTATTGCCATAACTGCGGTTTCGAAGACGATTTTTCAATGCCCAAGGTGTGGACCACGACCCCTGTTTATTAATATCATTACTGCGCACAGCGTGCCGTTGTTTTGCTACTTTACCTAACATTTTCGTATGGAAATGGTGAGCAACCGAAATCCTACCGATACTGTTGATGCAGAAATCTTTCAGTCTGAAAATGCAACCTCAAATATTACTACTGAAGACAGAATTCGCCAAACAAGTAAACTTTTATTTTAGCAACTTTTAAGTATGGAAATAATTATAAATTTTGTAACGCGGCGGAGCAGGATGAAATTAAAACGGTGTAAAGTAAACATCGGCTGTTCTAGGAAGATGGATTTTAATAATAGCTATGCTAGTAGCGAAAGTCGCGATAGCCTAGTTGCTAGAGCGCCTGACTTCCGATATAGAGGTCACGAGTTCGATCCTGAGCGACGACGAACGTACTACAAGAATTAAATAAAATAAATATTCGCTAATAATAATCACGTGGAAGGCAATGGCAAACATGCGTATACCATCATATGCGCGCTAGTTAATATACCGACAAACACACACACGGGGGACTGCACTTGAATAACGATGTAAATCAAACGATTACTAATCAGTTCCGAATGTAGTCTTGCGCGTGTACACCTGCGTACTGCATATAATAATTGCTATGAACACACTAATACTTATGTCTGTACAGCTGAGATGTACGAATTATTTAGTCACCGACGCTCACGAATTAAGTATGGGGCACTATAAAGAGGTACTTTTTTTTTGTTTTTTTTTAGGTTTCGTATCTTTTCAGTTGTAACGAGGGGAAGTACGCGATATAATAAAAATAGCATATTTACTAGCTCCGTTGGATAAGTTTCGGAGAGAGAACTTCGCTAACTGCTTTATTGCAAGTTTATTTTTAAAATATGTGTGTGACGTTAAGTTACATCGTTAAGATATCGATATAAAATCTCGCAGAATAAATTTGTCGATAGATTATTAATCGTTGAAAACGGCGTTATCAAAATCAATCGGTGCAGGGAGATTACACAAACTGTTTTTCGAATTTTTCGGGTAATTTTCATCCGAAATTCTTCGGTCAAGTTTGAACAATGTATTTTTTCATTTCTCTGATACGGTGTTCTCTAATAGTCGCAACTTTCATCAATTCAATGGAATATTTAAGCGGCAAATTAGAATAGTTTAATGCTCAAAATAAACTAAAAAAATCCGAGGCGACGCTGTTTAAAAATAACAAAAAAAAAAAAAAAAACAAAAAACACCGCCCACCATCAAATAAAAAATATACATATATAATAAATAAACAACGTGGATTATAAATGGAAGTTGCACGTGCGAACTGGAGCGAAGGATAAATTATTAATCAGATTAAGAGCCTGTCTTGCAGACCACTTTGTTCTGAGCAATCAAAGTATAAGATACAATTAATTAGTTTTCAGACACGATTCGATTTCTCAAGCAAGCTGCTTACTAAATTCGGAAAAGTTATAGCAGACAATGAGCTGCATTTAAAGTTGAGCAAAGTTCGTTCCGATTAAAACTTTCCGATAAATAATAGATCTAGAAAACTATACGATATCTTCCTGATATTCGTTTTATCGCGAATTAACCATTATCACCGCCGCTCACTACCGAAGACGAAGGCTAACAGAGTCGCCCGGTTGAAATGTCTGCCGTCAACTGAACCATTTCGAAGTTGGTCTACTTTTTCTTTTACTTTTCTATTTATTTCTTTTAATTGTTCTTCTATTATTAGTGTTACTGCGAGCGATCCGTTCAGCATAATCTGATGTACTCGTAGCACGCTGCATGGTTTATCCTGTGCGATTCTCATTAAATTATTAGAAACTTTTACCTCGGCAGCTTGTTAACATTTTCTGTTAACGGTATAACCCCTTGTTTACTCACTCATTCAATTCTATTAATGTAAAATGCAACAACGAGGGGGCTACGCGAATCATTGACTCGGAAAAATGCAAATTTAGCGCACTTTTCGCCAACGTTGAAATCGGATAGTAGAATTTTAACAGCTGAGTGTCAGTTATGCTAGATTATCGAGCCGCTATTTCGAATTCGGCCAATAAAAATCATTTGCAATCCTTCACCTCAATGCATCGTTAGTTGGGGGCGGGGGGGGGGTCTCTATCGTTTCGGCCTCAACGGTTCGGCCTCGTCCATTTTCCAAGTAGACCTACTTTTTGGTGTTAGTGAGTTTTTAATTTTTCTTCTTCTTCAATTAATATCAAATTTAAGGCGTAAAATAATCATTGAATCAAAAAAGAAAAAAAAACCTGTACGAAATTAGAAATTAATTTACTTATAAAATAAATCAGCAGTTTTCAATGCTTTTTTTTTTTCATTTATGTATCGCTGGAAAAATTATTTCCTCTTACAAATTCATTTGACGGGTTATTTCAATAAAAAATTAGTCAATTACAACAATAATTTCCCATTATGTCATATTTGTTTGCTTTCAAAGAAACACCACGATGTGCTTTATAATAAATATTTACACGCAGAAAAAATGAAAATTAAATTAATTTTAATGATTATGAAAAATTTCTAATTTGAAAAAAGCAAAATCGACCTAGCATCTGAACTTTATTCAAAAAAATTTGTCTGTTTGTCTTAAAAAGTTACTCTCCCATTTTTTCATATTTGTTTTCGATATATATGTACGTGAAGTGGAATATAATTTTCCATTATTCGAATGAGTTTTAACGGTAATTCTTTATTCTGATCTCCTGAGTCTTTGCCTGCCGCTTCTATTCTTTCTCATTTCTCTTCTTTAATTTTTCTTTCGTTAGCTTGTTTTACTACATACACATATCGAACTTTTCCAACATCGATTGTTTAAGAATTATCGGCTTTGGGTAAACGTCTACCGCTCTCCGTCAAAACAACAAAAGTTTTAACAGGTAAGATCGGGATTTTCATTATTTCCCAAGAAATCATTTTGAGCAATTAACATTATCCGTTATTAAATATTACTTTAAAACTTTTAGAAACTTCAATTAATTTCTTCTTTTAAAGAATGACGAACGAAAAGTATCGGCACGAATTTTTAAAACGTCAGTTCTCCGATAATTTTTAAAATATTCATTAGATAAAATCGTCTTTTCGCGGTAACGAATTTTACGAAAAAACATAAAATTGACGATGAACTACTATTTTTAAAATTACATTACCGGCCGGGGTATAAACGCAATTAAAGAATATATTACATTATTATTTAATATCGTCCGAAGTTGAAAAAAAAACATTACTGAATTTGGAATCGAAGCATGTAAATTAATTTTTATATTCTATTTAAAAAGTTCTTTTTTTTTTTCTTTTTTTATTTTTACCAATTTAAAATTGAAAATTTTTCACCACACGAGGCAAGAATCGTAAATTAGTTACACTTTTCTCTTTAGCTGGACCGAGGTCTAAAAAAAAAAAAAAAAATATACAAATCCTGGAGCATTAATTGAGCCCGACCTCCTACGTGTGAAATAAAATAAAGGAGTTAAAATGATATTTATAATGTATAAATTATTTCGTTTAATTCTAAAATCCGTAGATTTTCTATTAAAATACGTTTCTCATGTAATTTCTCAGCCGACAAGTAAAATTTCGATAAAAATCATTGTAAACTGATCTATTTTATAATATCAAATTTCTAAATTTTAAAATAAATAATGTATAAAATTTACTCGTGAAGTGAGAATTTATCAACTTATTGAACAGAGTTTTTATTAAAAACAGTTGAATGATGTTTCCCAAAAGTTAAAACTTCTACAAAACATTTTCCATATTTTTTTTTTTTTTTTTACAATTCGGGTTTCATGTTGTGCTATTATAATAAGTAATGTTTCCGCAAAAAATTTAAAAAGAAAGTATTTTCAACGAATTTACCTACGAACAGGGGATATGCCCTTATGAATGGATTATATTTTCAACAGTGAAACTCTTTAATGATCGATCGCGCTTCTCTCTTATCGTTTTCACCATGACTTTTGGACTGATCTTTATCCGTCTCTTTTCTCCATTGCTATACAACCCTCTCTACTACCCTCTTCTTCTTGTTTTAATAATTTTTCCTGCATCATCCGTTCTGTTATGTCTTCCATAATTCGCCTCCGCTTTAATCACAGTCTGCTTCTTCCAAAAAACGGGGAAGCTTGGTAGCCCAGTGTCACTAAAAGCAGACCTATTGGCTAAAGAGCTTAGACTCTTACAACCCGTCCTTCGTTCATCCAATAATTCCGAATTTATAAGCAAAGCCATTGATAATTTCAATATAAAAAATGTTGACCAAAATAATTCAAGTGTTACTAAAACCGTACATGACACTGCTTCAAATATTAATAATAATTATAACGATAATGGTGTAAATAATAATAACGACTAGAGCGATAGCAGTAGCAATAACAATTATAGCAATGCTAATATCATTACTGACAACGATGATGATTATTTGAAATCTTCACTCCGGCTCTGCTTACGCTACAACTGAAATGGCGTGATTCTAAAAGATTTTTTCCTTAGTGATAATTTAGTTTTAGTACGTCTACTTGTGATATACTGGATCAATTTTTTGATTGTATGTGTGTAGTAGAGGTTAGTCACGTTTATATACATTCTTATACTTTTCATAAGTTTTCATAAGTTTACAGTGATCTTGTAAATATAAGCTTCAACTAAAGAATGAAATTGGCTTCGGATGTAAACACTCGGAAGTTATATGTAAACATTGGTCAAGCAAGTATTGTAAATTGAATTTAATAACATACTTTTTTTTTTGGTTAACACATAGGTACAAGTTTGACCAGTGTGATTTTTGATATATCTATATTCCACTGTTCGCGCAACCTTTGCGTATTCGCGGTTATATTAATTTTGATTACAATTTTTATATTTTAATTTATACGTAAATAAAATTGAAAAATTAAATTGAATTTATAAAAATCGATAAACCGTCGAAGTCAAATGAAGAATTATTATGCGCTGAAATGATTGCTCTTCTAACTTTGTCTTCTAGTAACTACCCAAAAGAAAAAGATATCAAAGTTAAAGTTCACTAGTATATATTCGTAACCAGATCTATGAGAAAAATAATAATAATAATAATAATAATAATAATAATAATAATAATAATGTAACAAAAATAATATTTATAATTTCTAATAACGAAATAGATAGTAAAAAAAAAAAAAAAAAAAGGAATCCTCTATAAACATTTAGCACTGCAACATTATTTATCACGACAGCCTTTAAACATTTCAAAACAAAATTTGCCCTTTATGACGCTGATATTTAAACAAAAAAATCAACCAATAAATTTTTGAAAAGCTAAAAATCTAGGGACTTTTTTTTATTACTATTTTCCTTTCTTTTTTCTTTTTTTTTTGACTTATTGGAACTAAATTTATTCGGGTAGTCTTAATTGCAAAAAGAAACGGTATACGAAACGAACTAGTAATAAAACTTGAGAGTTGAATACCATCGAAATCGGCCTATGTCTGCGATTTAACACGCTCAATGGTAGTCACGAATCTGCGTTACTAATTCGGAAATATTTTCATCTACCGGTTCACGTTCGTCATCCTACTTCGTTCCAATTCTTCGGCGCAGGTACATGCCGCCTACCATTCGTCACTCTGACATCTGTCACTTCTTCAGAAGTGCATCGTCCAATGCGAACAATAGTACATTATTGTCTGCACGTGTGCTTAGAAATAACACAGCTTAACAAAGTGATAAATATCGCGGCATGGACGTTGTTAAAAATATAACACCGGAGTCCACAAACTGCCCAATCGGAGATGAGCTCCTAATTATTAATCGTTCTTGGTTAGTACGCGTTTAATTTAAGTTAAATTATGATTGATACCGTTAAAAATCGCCACTGATGACTGAAAACCCCTTAAACATACCAGCTTCTTCAGTCTGAAACGGTGAACGCATTAAAAACGCGTGTCCTAGATACTTTTTTTACTCGTATTTAGCTTAACGAGTCTTTTTTGGTCTGTTTATCGCGACTTTCTTCTAAAGCATGTATTTAAAAATTTTTCCGAGGGTATTATAAATGTATTGCTATGTTACATCAACGATTCGGTGGTGTTGTACGTCTATATTTAATTTTTACTCGTGTATAAAAGAGAGGATCTGAAATCGTCTGCATGGTGTTGGAGATTGCAAACATACAAAACTAATGGATCAGAATCTGGGATGGCTGGTTGTTTCGACCTGTTGACAGCGACATGATAGACGGGGATACTTATATAATACTGGTATTATTTCAGGCTGGATAATTCAGAAGACTCGAACCTATGTCACCTCCCTGGTTAGTAGGAAAAACCTCTAAAGAAGAAAACGGAGGTATGTAAGAAACGTAATAAGGAGAGTGGAAAGGTTATAAGAGTTTGGAATATAAAGAACGAGAGTGCTGCTGCGACAGACAGGAACATTTCAAAAAAAATATATATATATGATCAGCGTAATGGTCCATCAAGAATGCAACGAGGAGGAGAGGAAACAGTAGAGAATTGAAAGAAAGATGAAGGAAGATGGCTACAATTAATAATAGAGCGATTAAGGATTAAACCAAGACCGTGATTAGACGAAATGCTGAATTAGACGGTAAAAGGAGTGAAATAAGGAAAGGAATAAATCGGACTACGATTTGACAATAGAAAATGAATATTACGAGCGGGAAATTTATTGATATATTGACTGTTGCAGGAAGTATCGAACGAGTCAGCTAAATGTTATCCACGAGATGCGGAAGCAATGATTGTGAATTTGAATGAATCGGGCGAATAGCGAATAGAATAATGTAATCGGATAAAGAAGATGAAAAAAGATGAAAAGGAGAGGATATAGCTCGCAAGGCACTTTTAGAGTCGGAGCAAATAAGAAATTTATTATCGTAAGAAGTCAAAATGAAAAGAGCGACGTAAAGTCACACGATTCAGATTGAACAGAAGCGAAGAAGTAGTAAATACATTTAAGGTGCGCGAAAGGGAAAAACCAAAAAAAAAAAAGAAAAAATTTAAAATTTGGTGCCGAACTTACGGCGATCGGGAATTTAACGTGCGATGGAAAGGAAATAAATTAGGCGTATATAAGAGGTCTGAAAAGTAAAAGGTAAAGGGAGCTTGTTTTTACCTGTAAATAAAAAGAGAATAGTGCGTAATACGTTGAAGAACACGGCCGAAAGAACAGGAACATTTTTTTTTTTTTTTTGGTATCGAATCTCTTCAAAATTGATTAAAATAAACGGATAGAAACTCAAGGAAGCTAATGGGAAGGCGTTTTAGCGATCGCTGAGCAGGATCTGTAGATATGTAAAGGATGAATCAATGTTAAGAGTAGTGCAGAAATAAGTGGGGGTTTTAGAACTCCGAGACAAAGGACTACTTGGTTGCGTTTGGAAAGAAGATGTGTTTAGGACGGCATTATATAACAAAGGAACAATCGATTAATTACGAAAAGATATAAACACTCGATTTATTATGATTGTTTCGTATTTTCAATGTATTCATATCGAGTGTGTTTATATCTTTGTAATTAATTTGATACTTCGCAAGAATGTTAAAATTCTTACGACGACAATGAGCAAATTCGGTTGATTTATAAAATTTAGGAATTGCGATTATTAACTATACCTATTTTTTTTATTTTTTTTTTTTGGGATCGCCAGTCGAGGGCATTACCCAACATAAACTATACCTATTTTCTTTAACGGATTAGTTTTTTTCAAGACACGGAAGGTACATCATATATATTGAAAATATGCTCACGGCAAGTTAATAATCGGTTGTCTAGAACAATGCCGAGATAAGAAACTTAATTGACACTGATGAGATAGGTGTTTCGCTTAAGGAGATAGTATTATTATACGATCGAAAGAGAATGTTACGCAGAGGGAATTCAAGCGCATTATCGAGTTTGTCATTTGCTGCAATGGTACTGGATGAAGAAAAATAAACAAGGATACTGTCAGCTAAAACGAGTGTAGCGGCTGGAATAGAGACACAGAGGAGCTAAGCCAAATTGAACCGAGTATGACCGAAACATGATCGTCGGAGAAGATATCAGAGTATAAGACAGGATAGAAAGACCGATGATTCTGTTTTGCAAAAACGCCTGATCATAAGCGAGGTAAGTTAGTCGGGCGTGCTGATTGAAAACATTTTTTATCTGTAAAAGATCGGAAATGAATATTATTATCGGAGATAGAGATAACATCTGCAAAAGCAGCCATAAGTAAATTTCAAATTTCTTCATCTTCAGTTTATCGACCAATATGTCGACGAACCGAAAATAGATATAGTAGAAAATTTCTTTTCGACAAGAGTTTTTTTTTTGTTTTTTTCTTTGTTTTTTTTTTTCTTTTTTGTTTTTTTTATGTAGTGGAAGGAAAGGGACTATAATACGATCAGGAGAACTGAGACGAAAATCAAATATGTCGCTTAATCTTCCTTAGTATTTTCGTCTGCGTACGGTGTTTTACATACATGAAGACGGCGCTATAAAAGTGTTCATATGAAAAAAGTCTTCTAAAATATTGCGAATATCTTTCTACCTGGTCAATGTAAGATTTTACAGTGCACGTAAAAATAATAAAAATATCAAATGTCCCCTTCCTAGTCGTCAAGGAGAGATAAAACGCCTTCTCCCCCCTATAGCCTAGACCACAGCAGTTCTTAAGAGTCCACGATATCATCCTCGCAGGGGGGAGCTCGAAGATTTAAAAAGTGCGCAAAGTTTTATCATTATAATACATTTAAAATTCATATATATACATATATATATTATAAATTATTTTTCCATACTCTCCAAATTTGACAGATATTTGATTAATAACTTAAAAAGATTCTTGAGATATATCTTTTATAATTCATTTCCAAAAAAAAAGTTAATTTCACACTACTTGATACTTGGGAAGCCGCGTGAATTGCGTAAATTGTGATGAAAAAGGTTCTGCATCGTAAAAAGATATAAATCCGAAACCTGCAAAGAGTAATGAGAAAATTTTTTAAATTGTAAATTTTTTCATACTCGAAGCACTTCAACTTCGCCCGTGGTTTGTTTTTATTTCGTTCCTTTTTTTTTTTCTTTTTTTTTGTAGGTCTCTCGTTTAAAATTTGAATTTAGGTTACACATTTAAATAATGCAGCCTTCTGAAGTCTGGCGTTACATTAAAAAGCCTACAGCAATAACGTACACTTTACCCGACCGAAATTGTTTAAAGAAATAACAGCTGCTAATAGTTTTCTCAATTTTTAATTTACAACGATGGTGTGTAACTTTTCAAAATACGGCAAAAACTTTCTTTTGAATAAGTATGAGAACACAACCTGTATATGAATATTATATTCGATATATTTATGACCGAATAATAAATTACTTCGATTCTGATTGTTAGTTTGTTTTTTTTTAATCATTTCGTTATAGCGAAGTAGTTCTATGAAAATATTTACCTTTTAAGTAATTATTCCAATTCCCTTTTCCGTTGTAAGAATTTATTTTTTAACCGGAATCCTTAGCTCGCCTTTAGTTATTCTTTTCGCTACTTGCAAATTTACTTTCTTTTTTATTAATTTTCAAAATGATTGCGTTGTAGACTTTTTTTCTTTTCTAGCGTGTTAATTACGGACATTACCCCGGCGCAAATGAAATTTTCGTAAGTTTCAATGTGTGGCAGCCGGGTTTCGGAAAACGAGACAGCACTGCTTGCGATAGCTGACTGCTCCAGAAATTCTTCAGTATCGTCTTAAGATGCTGGTGAGCGTATGTCTGCTTAGTGCTAAATTTAGCTATTTTTTCAATGAGTTCTATTAAAACGACGTCACTTATAACAATAGAAATTGTCCGTGCTGTTGTTACTTCAACCGCGTCGGTTTTATAGTGACATACATAAAGTTTGGCACGATTTTTCCGAACTGCAATTTGCTCGCTTAAAATGTCCGATAGTACGCGCGTAGATTACGTAGTAACTACGTTTTGTTTCCGTTATTATCGGTGATCTTCAAGAAGTGTGTTATCAGTGGGGTTCGGATTTTGCATATAATGCGTATTTTTTTTATGCTCGTAGCTAACACTTTAATATTTCGTATCTAGGCGTTTCAAAAGTTGTAGATTCGAAATGCACTTTTTTTTTTTTTTTTTTTACTTTTTTATTGGGCTTGTCAGCTACGGACGATTACCCATCAAGAAGGAAGAACGTAGGACGAAAGGAAACTGAGGACACTAAGAAAGTTATTCGGGGAAGGTGGAGACGGCCAGAACTACTATGGAGAGATAGCAAGGGAGTCAAAAAAGATCGGTACTAGAACTCGTGTAATTAGCAGTCCGAAGGGAAATAAATGTGTAGACGAAAATATATACAGGATACTACCTTAAAGGAAAGCTCTTATGTCTTGTTAGCCGTTATACCTGATTATAATATATTATATCTATTTAAAGTAAATGCGCGATGTGACCAGCATAAAAAGAAACGTATTTTTATCCATGTCTGCGATTGTTGGGCAGCGCCCACAAAAAGATCCTCATCAACAATATGGCCGCAACTGCAATGCAGTGCCCACAGTGCCCGATGAGGCAAGAGACAAGACATCGCTATTCGCCTACGGTTGCGACTGCAAAGCAGTGCTCGCAATTCTCGTCCAGAAAAGCAAAATGATCGATTATCCATTATTCAAACGCCATCTGCGGACGACGAGCTTACGATATATTAAGGATAAAAAGGAAAGATGCTCCACATCGGAAGAGGCCAGCATGATCGCCAAATAGCGTAGCGTTCATACTAACTCCGGAAGATCCGCACCACCTTGACCCAGTACCACTATGGCCACCATCCGAGCAAAGAGGCCCACAATGCACCAGGTGAAGGCGGCGGGGGAACCAAAATATTAAGATAAGAAAAGGATGAGGGATTTGCTTAAATGTTTATACGGTCGCGGATTAAAGACAAGAATTTAGCAATAGCAGGGACAACAGACAGCGAGGGAAAGGCGAGGATAAAGGAAGCACAGTACAACGTGGGTATATTAAGGGATAGTAGATCTGAATATAGTACTAATTTTTCGGAAGACAAAGATACACGCTGAAAGAAAATGTGATCAGCGTCACAATCGAGTGTGTTATCTACACATAATGGACAGAGGGGAAGGGAAGTAATAGAAAACCGATAAAGAGAAGCAGGGAGACAGCTGAGACCAAAGCGAAGGCGACAAAGAGAGGATATAGTAGAACGACGAAGGTGTGGGAAGTCTCGGAACCAAGGGTGTGAGGGTGGAAACGATTGAATAGACAAATATGAGGACCGCGGATTTGTAAAGAAAGACCATACAAAGATTTCCAATTTTCAAATTGAATTTTTTTTGCTATAGTTAGCAATTCGGAGGAGGGAAATCGTCGGACAAGACGCCCGGAAGCCAAAGCCGAACGAGCAAGGTAGTCAGCCTTCTCCATTACCATGAATCCCAGCATGGCTGGGGACCCATAGGAATCTTATATGCAATGAACGTGACCGAGAGAGGACAGAAATTAAGGATCGAATATGTAAGATGACTGGGTCCGAAGAAGGATGAATATAAGGGGAGGAAATACAATCAAGAACGCTTCCGGAGTCAGATATCGAAAGAAAATTTGTTTCGACAGTAAGAGAACTAGTGAATTCAATGGCGCGTAGAATTGCTAACGACTCTGCGTAGTAAATAGAGCAGGATGATGGTAGTTTAAATACATTTGAGTGGTTAAGCGCAGGAATGAAGATCGATGCACCCACCCCGTGAGCCATTTTAGATCCATCAGTATAGACAAGTATATGGTCGGGGAACGTCGATGTTACTAACTGGTTAAATTCGTTAATACGTAGATGATGAGGGGGGAAGAGACTTTAAACCGGGAGGCAAGGAGAACAGAGTCGGAGGATGAATAAGGTCAAAAAAATTGAAGTGAAAATATGGAAGTTTATCAAAAGAAATAACAAAAGGAGCAAACTTAAATAGACGAGCAGGGAATAGTATGAATAAATAAGATTATTTGAGGAGATAGGCAAGATAGTATCTACGAAGGGAGAGGGGAGGAACACCAGACTCAGCCAGGATCGCCGGAATAGGGCTGGAATTTAAAACGCCAAGACATAAGCGGAGGGCTGCATTCTGGACTGTATTCAGTTTGGAGAGAAGAGACTGGGATAACTTAGAACGGATAATAGATTTATAGAGTATGAAGAGAACTACAGGATCTCCTCCCCAATTGGAAGACAACAAAGCCTTTAAGATATTTAATCGTTTTAGTGTAGATGAATGAAGATAATTTATATATTCTGAGAAGGAGAGTCGACTATTGAGATAGATTCCTAAATATCGGAAGGAGGTAACAAAGGGTAGACGCAGGTTATTGATCGATACGATGAGGATTTTAAAGGAGCAATCGTAAGATGGATTTCCGATAATTGAGAATTTTTACATGTTTTTCATAATTACATATAAAAAAAACACGCTCATAAACGCACACAACATATACAATTATGTATTCGAAACGATAAAAAAGTCAGAGCAAATGTATGAAATTATTAACTTTACTAAAAAACAAGCTGTTATCATTTTTTTTATTTGTTCTCAAGTCCATTTATTATTCGTCTACGTTTCAATCACACTCTATTACCTGCTTCCCGTTTTCGTCTCTCTTTGGTTTCTCTCCTTATTCTGTCCTCTACATCCTGATGAAGTATTTATCTGTGATACTAATCACATTTTCTTTGAGTGTTCTGCTCTTTCTGCGGAACGCTCTTCCCTTTATTTACTCCGTTTGAAGTCAAGCTTTCCTTCTCCCTACTGTGCTTCCTATATCCTGTCCATTCCGTCCCAGTCGTCTATTGTTCCCGCCATTGGTTCCTTTATTTCTGCCATTTCCGATCGAATCAATTTTTAATTAGTTAACTCTTATCCTTATTGTTGGTCGTGTAACTACCATTGTTGTATCTCTTTACAGACAGAATATTATTCTGCAAATAAAAGTCCTTTTGTCTCCTTTATAAATGAAATAAATTTGAACAGAGCAATTACATTCCGAACTTTTAGGATTTTATGTTTATATTGTCAATTACCTGTGATGAACAATAGTGCCGGCAAACAAAAACAAATATTCTTGATCGACCTATGATTGACCGCTAGTTAACAGTGCTACATTACATTCGACGTTCTGATGGGTAACTGTCCTTTGATGCACCTAATATATACATATATACATACATGTATATGTATACATGTATATATATATATATATATATACACACACACATGTATACACGCACACATATACAAACACAACTTGTGGCACAGATTTGATCTATATATGCTCTCTTCGATATCTAGCACATCATTTGCAGTTTCTATTCAATTAGATGTCAGATAAAAACGAAATCTCACGCACTTTATCCGAAGTGGTTGCACTTAAATAATTACCAACTGTGTCTTACGATGTAGAGAGATCGTTTTCCGGAATTTATAATTTCCGCGTAGAAAATTTATAAAAAAATTCTTATTGTTAAATGTAATAATTTTTAAATTTAGATTTATAATTTAATGGTTTTTGAATATAAATTAATGCAATGGAAGAAAAAGCAGCATGATAATAAAAATTTGAACCGGAAAACGAAAGATTTTATTTTATTTTTTCAGTATGAGTCTATCTATTATTAAATTTTTAGTGCATATTTTCGTGCATATTTTAGCCTTTTTTGCATATTTTTAGTGCATATTTTGAGGTTTTTTAGTATATATATTAGATTTTTTCAGTGCATATAAATCCAAACCCTAGTTATCAGTCGCAAATTCTGTAATACCGCTGAAATTAAATACTAAATTTCGAATTAAGCAACCTCAAGTTGCCAACTGTGCTGTCTTTTACGTTTTCCAAGTAAATTCCTCCGATCACAATCCCAAAAGTAATAGTCCAGTCAGTGATACGGATGCTTGACTATAGGCTCCGCCAAAGCCATGTCCACGGGGTGGGTTTTGGGGGTTAACCCCCCCCCCCCCATGAGAACTGAAATTGCTTAAGTACTTCATTAATATTTTGTGCAAAATTTTTTGTTACGAGTGATTATGTAATTTTTATTAATGTTTATACAGTAATTTGTTTATTTAAATTATTAATATATAAATCAAAATGACGGAAATTATTAATAGCATGAATATTAGTGAAAAATGTATTTTTATTTATAAAATAAATATGCGAAAAAAATGCCCCCCCCCCCCCCCCCCAAAAAAAAAAATCTGGGCACGGGCCTGGGCTCCGCCGGATATATTCGGATAATAATGTTAATGACGACGTTCTAAAACGATAGTTCGCAGTCCATTCTGTCGACTACCGTTATATGTATTTCCGGATTTTCTAACAATCAGCTTGATGCAATAGGTGCAGATCGAGTTAAGTCTCAAACCCGATCGGCTGGATCGCGCTGCTTTACGATAAACGCGGTCATTTTTTTTTTCTTCTTTTCGCCGTGTACAGCCTTTTGGCTAGAGACGTGGGGAACTATTCAGTTTAAATTTTTGGGTAAAATTAAGTAATTTTTAGAAAGGAAAGGATCTTAGAATTTTCAGTATAGCTATCTTTGAGACTAAAGATTCTGGTGTTTAGGTTTCTTTGAGTAAAGAATTTTGAACAATCGAATATTAGACAGAAACAGGGACATTGCGTGAGTCGCATAGCGGTCGAGGTTATTTGTTTAGGATGTAGCCATGTGTTAAAGCGGAATAACCTGTTCTTAATCTGAGCAGGACGACTTGGTCTTTTCTGGATTCTTGGTATGAAGTTTTTTCCAGGGATTTCGATAGTGCCTTTTTAATGAATTTTAATTTGTTCGAAGTTGGAACGAGATCCCACATTCTTTGAATGGATTTGGGTATAAAGTCTTTGCTTGTTTTTTTAATGTCCGATATTGGGATTGAAATATTTGGAATTTGGGAAATTGTCAAGGATATCTTAGCTGTTTTGTCTGCTTTCGCGTTTTGAGAAATGTCGGAATGAGATAGGATGCGGCAGAATATGATTTCTTTTTGCTTATTGTCGAGAGTATTTTAACTATTTCTTATAAAGCTGAATATTGTTTTTTTTTCTTCATGTGATAGTTTTGAATGGATGGGACCGCTAATAGCGAGTATGTTAATATATCAGGATATTACTGAAGGATAGATCCGTGCAGAATTGGATTGCTAATTTTAAAACGTAGAGTTGCGTTAGATGAACTGTAAAGTATGGTGTGGTAGAGAGAACGGGGCAGTGATGGGTTATCATGAACAAACGAGCAGCCTCTATCTGACGACTTGCAGCCATCTGTTAATATTTTCCCGAAGTTAGAATATTTGCTAAGGAGACGCGATTATAGTTTCGGATATAGTTGATTGGACTGGTTTTGGATTTTTCCAGATCTAACGCGGCCAAATGTTTAATAAGAGGGCCGACTGAAATTGAAAAATTGAAAAACTGAAAAATTGAAAAATCAAGAAATTTCAACAGAGAAGACGGTCTTAAAATTGATTCGAACCGGAAATTGCTGGTATAAAAAAATACAAAAAGAAGACCAGTCGAGCGCTCGTCGATAATGATGTATCATGTTTCGGCGCATTTATTGCCCGGGTTTTAGTCTAACTGTGTTTTTTTGCACTGGTGATGAATAGTATAATTTTAAACGCCGGCTTACACCGCAAATGAGCTAATGGTGAATAAACTGCGAATGATTAAAGTTATTTTCAACGAATCATTACGGCGGGAAGAACATGTTTAAATTGACAAAAACCCCGATTTAAAAAATGCCACAGACTACGTAACTTATCACTTTTTTTTTTTTTTTTTTTTTTTTTTGGGAACGCCAACCAAGAGCACTGACCCATTTTATCCAGAAATTACGAATAAAGGGATTAGATTTTAATATATAGAGAAAAAGAAGAAATTAACTCTGCTAAAGCTCGAACAACATCTGGTGAAGGAAAGGAAAGTATGTAGGAAGCACAAAAAGGAGTAGGCAGTTCAAGATGTAAGAGCTTAGTGTACAGAAGGGAACGCTCCTGCACCAGAAGAGAACATTCAAAAAGAGAATATGATCCGCATCACAAACGCAGTCCTCATCCAAGGGATGAAAAACACAAAGTGGAGAAGAAACAATAGAAAAACGAAAAAGAGATGAAGGAAGACAATTATGGTTAAAACGAAGACGCGTTATGAAATGATGAAGCGACTGCGACCAGGAAAATCGGAAAACCAAGGCCGTAATGAAAGAAGAAGCTGTATTAGTTTTTAAAAAGAATGAACGAATTCCTTGGAAAATGTGAAACCTGGGGCCTATTAACGGAAAAACTTTTACGATAGAAAAAGATGCAATCAAATTTACCCGATAAATCTCGCAGGTAATGATGGTGCTCGACGAAGAAGTGAAAAACAGCCGGACGTGAATCGGCTAAGATAATATTTTTATCGCGCCGGCATAGGAGCAAATTTTAACAAATGAAACGTACCCGCCAAATAAATGGGTTTTCCGGTATAATAACTGGCTAGGGCACGTACCCGGAAGCGGTAGGGCACACCCAACGGGCTAGTTTTAATTTTAATAAATAAAAATACGAAGATGCTTATCTTTGTCTACTATGGAATCACAGGAACACGCGAGCTGATTTAAATGATATTACTGCATCCGTAATTATATTTAATATTTTATACCGGAATTTTATTAAAAAATGATGCCATTAAAAATTTTCAAGAATTGTAATAAGAAATAGTTTTACCCCCTTAATCCTTGCGGATCGTCTTTGTACGGAACAGATAACAAATAAAGCTGGGAAGTCTATCAGACTGTTTTAGACATACTTCCATTAAAACTGGAACAATTTTGAGTCGAATAAGAAAATATCTAGAGAGATTTTGGTTTCTGAGGAGAAAATGAAATAAAAAAATTCAGCTGACAGCGGAATAAAATTGAACAGAGGCAGCGGGATCGCTGTTTAGTGTTGCTTTTAATTCACTGTTACCTTTGTGTATTCACTAATTTAAACGACAAAATACCTTTTCTCTCTCATTTATTTTTTTTCATCAGTAGCTTCAACAAAGGAAAAATTTCAGCTATTAGCTTCGTGCTTTTATATATATATATATATTCTTTTTCATTTTTCATGTTAGGTACATGCCACAAATTCTAATTAGCCGAAAAGTCCAGATAGCACGTACTAGACTCCTCTCTGCGTTGTAAAATACATTATATTATGACTGCTGTTAAACTGGTAGCATGATGCGCCGTCTCGATTTATGTGTTGCTACTGCTCCACATGCTACGCTCGAAATTACCTACCAATACACACACACGTACATATGCATTAATAACAGTTTTTATATATATATATATATATATATATATGTATTTGTATATATATATATATATATATATATATATATATATTTGTATATATATATATATATATATATATATATTACGTTCACTTTGTTGTTAGATGTTTAGGTAATTTATCTTTTCAGACTGACATTTAACCAGCTAGCCTGTTCGCCGCTGGATAGTTATGTCGTGTTCTCGGGTAATTAAGAAGAGTAAAATATGTATTGAAGCAGGCTGTACAAGGAGAAAGCTCGACTTGTGGACTTGAATTATATTTTATTACCTGATAGTATTACAATAGACAGGATACGGTCGGAAATGAACGTTTCTGACACATAATCGGATCGCGTGAATCTCGTGTGGTCTGGCTCTCAAAGAGGGTGAACGACTTGATAATATCAACCAAACGTCAAATCACTCCTAATGATATTGCGGAAACTATTTATTACGTTTCCTCATCTACCTTAAAGTTCAAAATATTTAATAAAACACAGACGTTATTATGTATGCTACCGTGTTACTTTACCGTGTTTTTATTTTTAGAATCGTTTTATAATTATTATTATTTTATTTATTTATTTAATTTTTCCTCCCTTTTACTCTAATTATGTACTCTGATATACCGGTTATCGTTATATTAGCTGATGGGTTTGTTTGAAGGAGGCCACTCGACGGCTTCCTACAAATCTAGCTTATCTTTCAATATGGTGGAAGTGAACACGTCCCATAGCCGGAAGCTCTGCAAGCTAGTCTCTCAAAATCAGACTTGCTCACTAAGGAGTTTAGACTCTCGTAAACTGACTTGGCTAGTTCTGTAAACCCCATAAATATAAGCAAAACTCCATCGATAATGTTAATATCAAGAATGACGTTAAGAATAATTTAAGCGATAAGAAAGTTACAAATAATAATAGTAAAAAAATATATATATATAACAATCGCAATAGTAATAGTGTGAATAGTAATAAGTAGTAGCAGGAACAGTGGTAATAACAACAATGATAAAATAAACGCTACGACAACAATGCAACAGTGATTATAAAGATTAACCAAACTAGTGATACAAATAACAAAAACTGATTAACTGCACCTAATATCAGTCTTTTTCCCTGCAACTTTACTAGTTTTGTTCAGACTACCTTTAGAATCTCGCTTGGATACAAATATCGGCGGCAGTCCGTTTCCGGCTGTTAAATTTTTGGTTTACAAAAGCACAGTAATCAAAAAAATTGTGCGATCTGACAGTTGTTTTTTGACGATATCTCTTCAGCCAACGAATTTCTATTAAATACTAGCTTTTTAAAAAAATACAGATCCAAGACATTTATTCCGTAAACACTTTTATTTTCGTTTAGTATTAGCATAGTGGTTAAGGTGCTTGGCTACCAAATCTGAGGTCACGGGTTCGAGACTCGTCTCTTTCTCCGGATCCAAGTCGCTCCCAGGTTTTCCCAGCTCGGAATAATTTGGCACCAGAGTAGTTATCTGGGAAAGTAAAGGTGGCCGAAAGAAAGGAACTGGCTCCAGTATTCTCTTTAGATCCATTAGGCTTAGTACATTGTGAACTTTAACTTTTCACAATCTCGTACATCTTGTCAAGGGTATGGGACCTACTTTAATTATTGTTCGGGGTATCTGTAAAAATGATTTTGATGATGTATCATCGCTGGTTCCAGTTCCTCTCATATAACTTCTCTAAAAAGCTCCGACTGGTCTCTTTAGTCGAAATTAAATTCCTTTTTCATGAAATCCCCGAATTCGCCTTTTTTTTTTATTTTCGATGTCCAGTGGAACCTAGCGTGTCACTACTTATTATTCAGTACCGTGCTTGCTTTTATTTTGGTCGGTCACGCGGAAAAAATATGCCTTGATAAATGCGGTGAATCGTTCCAGTTCACAAACACAATTAAAATGTTTTTATTGCGAAAGCTAACCTGTTAAATGCCCAATCTTCCAAAAATAGCTTGAACTAAAAAAAAAAAAAAAAAAAAAAAAGGCTAAAAATATTTTTCAGCGAGCCAATTAGAAAAAAGAAAAATCGTAACTCCATCTGCTTGGAATACTTTTACTGTTGTCCTGATCACAAAACTTAACTCTTCCTCTCTTCGCACAATCCGTCTTGCTTCCTGTGTCGGGAAGCTTTTTGAAAGTCTAATTGATAGACGGCTGGTTTGGTGGCTTGAGCGCAATAATCTATTACCTAATAATGTTTGGTTTCCGCCCCGGACATGGCACTCTCGACTGTATCGGAGTACATTTTTGTCAAATGCGTATTTATCACTTATTAATAAAAAGTTCCTTATCGCTTCCTTCGCCGACGTTATTACTGCCTTTAGTGATGTCCACTTTCTCACCTTATTCGATTTTACGCTCTCCTTGAATATTCGCCAGCCTTCTTTTCTTCTCTTGTTATTAGTCTCTTTCAATCTAGGACCATCATTCTCTCTCCTCCTCTCGAATCTGCTACACTGGTCTTTTGTAGATTGCCGCAGGACTCTCGCCTTAGAACAACTCTTTTTAACATTTATCTTATTAAAACTGCTTCTCTGTCGATAAATTCTTCTTTCCTATTTTCCGCCGATGACATCCTCATTTACTCCACCCATCGCAGTTTCTTTGCCGTTAATTTCCAGCTTCCATACTCCTTAACAATTTTCGAAAAGGCTTTATCCAATATTCATCTTTCTATCTCCCTAAACAGATCCTCTACTGTTGTCTTTACTCTTGGTCCTTTTGATCCTCCCTTGGTTAGTTTCCCCTTAAAAATAGGTGGTCTAATCCCCCTTGCTAACTCTTTCCGTTACTTGGACGTATTTTTGGATAATCGCCTTTTGTTCCATAAGCACATTAACCATATATATATACGTGTCATTCACTTAAAAGGCTCAACTTTATTAAGTGTCTTTCACATACGGATTGGGGAGGTGATTCGTGCATCTTACTCATGTTCAATAAATCTTGTGTTACATTTATGGTAACTTTTCCAGATTTTTGCTTTCCAAGTTCGATCGCGTTCAAAATACTTGTCTTCGTCTTTGTCTTGAAGCGCGGAAATCTTCTCATATCCCACGCTACATTAAAAAAAAATGAAAAAAATCCAAAAAGTCCAAATCCCCTGGGGATCGAGTGCCAGAATGCTGTTAGCAGTCTTCAATGGACGACGACGGCCCATCAATATATGGTTGAAACTCCTTCGTGGAACGCCAGTATACAGTAATTAACAAAATTTAGAGGCCAGAATAAGAAAAACAGCCAACATCTGAAGTCCAAATTTAAAAAAAAACAACATGTATACTCCGTCTGGGAACAAAACTGTCGCTCTCAGAAACTGTTCAAAGTCAAGGGAAACCTTCGACGATGGAGCACCTCATACAGACAGAATCAACATGAGGAAACAACACTAGTTCGCTTGCGCATAGGCCACTGCCTCCACTCACATAGCCACCTATTTCAAAAACTACCGCAACCGACATGTGAAATTTGTGGAGTGCCGGTTACGGTGGAACATCTTCTCACCTCGTGCCGCAAATTTCAGCAAGAGAGAGCCACCTGTTTCAAGGAGGATGCTGGTCTGGCCGAAATTCTGGCGAACAATGAAAAGGCCTACGGAAACATTTTCAAATTTTTAAAGCTTACCCGACTTTTTCCTTTTATATAGTTCTATTATTCAGCAGCGTTTACTTCCTTTCTTTTCCTTTCCTTTCCTCTCCTTTCTTTTCCCTTAGTTTCTTTTCCTTTCTTTTCTTTTTTCTCTTTCTATTGTTTATTTTGATTTCCTGTTTTGTTCTTTCCATTTATTAATCTATACTTATAAGATGTAACTTCTCGGCGCCGCAAATGGCCTTAGCTGCCGAGCAACTTTAAATAAATAAATTATATAAGCTGATATTCCTTCTTTTTTTATTCAGCGTTCCTATGGATAGTTTTGACCGCTATTGCTTGTAGTACTTAGAATTAATTACTGAGAAGGGAAATACTTTTTTATTAATATGGCAACTCCCCTTAGAGCTATTGAACTCCGAGTGTAATCAGATCGGTGGACTACTTAATTTTTAAAGGAGGACGAATACATTGGTCTTGGTGGTATATTTCTTGCAAGCATACCACGACGGGAGTACGGTTGCAGATTAGTAATTTTAGTGTTTCCATGTGTTTGTAGAGGCTTCTGCAGTGCTACTGTATGATATCCTGCATATACATCATGGCTAAATATTATATTTGGGGTCTCGTAAGTGATGCACAGATTGTATTAATCTGTGGTAGCCCCGGATGTATCTTCTTCTACGTGACTTAGTGCATGTATAATGCGGGTAAACCTGTATTTCACTTTTTGCTCTTTCAAGTGCAGCTTTTTTACTGGCAAGCATTACAATAAGCTATCTCCGTTTTCGGTGAAATCTTAAAAAAAAAATAATTTTCGACAGTCATGATATTGCCGATGAACTCCTTAAAACCAATGAAATTGCTTATAAACAAAGATCGATGGTCGCCAAATGGGGGACTTAACTTTTGATTCTGTTGCTCGATTTTTTTAAAAATAGGCAGGTTAGATGTTTCGCTGGAGGAATTTGCGACTGGACGATTGTAATATCACAAACGGCGTTACAGGTTTTAATGCAAGGATAGATGATAGATAAAATTTAATTTGTCGTTGGAAATAGTTGAGGAAACATTGGACAGTATGAGTTTGGCACAGAATCATTTAACTTGCTATTTTTTCAGAGTTTGTTCTGATCACATACTTTGTGCGGTTTTATTCATTTTTAGCTGATCACCTATGCCTGGCAACGTTTACGATTTTGCTATATTTGTATTTGCTCGAATTTACTATGTATTGATATAAGTTTATTGGAGGGATTTTTTTGCTTTCCGAACAACTATTGTTTTGTCGCCTAAGGTAATCCGTTTGCAAAAAACGTATCGAAAATTTGTACAATTTTAAGAAAAGTTACCAACCTGTCACTGCTGATTTTTGGATCTTCTCTCATATTAAGTGAACCGCTACTTTAGCCTTCAATGCAACGAAGTTGTCGCGGATAGAGTGCTTACAGAAACATAAGTTCTCGCTAGTTTCCGGGGTGGTCAATAGTAAATAGTGACGTTATTCTCGGAAAATGACAAAATTGATTCCCGAAGTACTATTAGGTGGCTTAATGTCAGATGCGGCGGTATTTGAAAGAGACGGTGAGCTCACGTTTTTATTAGATTGCGTTATACTCGTTTAAATCAAGTTGAAGAGGAGTTGCAGCAAGGGATTAATGCTTATCAGTAATTGTTGTTTTTTGCGTGTCAGTGTGAATCTATAGAACCGAATTAACTAGGACACGACATCAGAACCTAAACTCGCATCTGACCAGCAAAATCTCTATAAATATGAAAGACGATTACAGATGGAACCGTACGACAGAGCCATCTTAGCCAAATTTAGTCACACGAACCCTAAGCTAAATCAAGCACGTCTGCGAAAATAACAACACGTTGCTTTAAAATTTCGTAATGTCTAAGAAATATCGAAAAAGTCAAAACGGTAAAAAGGGAACGATTTAGCCCACCCCACAAAAACCACGAATACATGATTATTGCACAAATTCTACTAATTCTTTTATATTGGAAATGCGCTTAAAACTTTGTAAGAATAAAGAAGTAGTTTGTGTTAAATGGGAAATCAAATTAAATTATACTAAAACACAGCTATCTTTTGCTTTTTCATAAAAAGGAGGCCGCCAAACATATCAGAATTAATGTTGGAAAATCAAGTCTGCCGGATTAAAAGTGAAATTAAATATTTAGGCGTCGTGCTAGACGAGAACGATTAACCTTCTCCAAGTACATTGTATTATCAATGATAAAGCCCATGCGGGCAATTTCTGACTGAGACACGTTTTCAATAAAAAATGTAAACTAATAACCGGGCAAATTACTCCTCCGCAAAAGTGTAATTGGACCTGTCCCCTTCTTTGTGCCTCTGCAATATGGGGTTTAATATTTCGAGATTCGCCATCCAGAAAGTTCAGCGATTCTAAAATAAATGTTGTAGAATTATTCCACGCGCTCCGCTGTGTACACTAGCCTAAATAATATGCATGCTGCATTGAAACTCCTCTTTATCGAAAATGTAATCTACACGCAAGCTAAAAAATTCTTTAACGACTGTTCTTGAAATGATCATATTTCTGTTAATAAAACTGGAGATTACACAAGAAACTCTCTCCAGCTAAAATACAAAAAATACAAATCGAAACTTATTAAACATATACGGCTTTAGTCTGTTCCCAGGCTCCTCCACATATATCAGTGATATTTTCTTTAAGTATATATTTTTTACCTATCGTATGATACTTTATGATAATATTAATATATCAGATGACTTTATTATATTCCTATTAATTTTATTATTTTTATTTTCTCTTCCTGAAGCTAGGTTTTTTGTTGTTTTTTCCCCTAATATTGTAACTTAGATTTACTCTTCAAAGCGTAAACCAGACGTAGTCGTAGACACTGTTGCACGTTGGAAAGGATATATAATTGCACGATACACGTATATATCACGTAACGTTATGCTATTTCATGTTTGTTAATTTTTAAGATTCATGTAATGAGCTTTTTATTCATTCATTCATTTAAAGCAGCATGTTACGAGCTATCGTAATCAAACAAAATCAAGCCGGTATATAACCTTTAGAATTAGAAATTAAAACACATATAGACTTATTTTTAATTGACGAACAATATTAATCATGATGTTGAGTTGGCTTATATAAAATATACAGATAGTAATTTTCTATATATATATATATAGTATATATAAGATCAAACAAAAAAATTAATCGATTTGTACAATGAGAAGTTTAACGTAAATTACTATGTTATTAACTTTTTTTTCGGATGTACAGTATAGATTAAATAATAATATTTTTGTACCAAAAATTTTTATTAATCAATTTTTAACCTATCACGATGTTTTTTAAGATTATTTATTTAGGTCAGTGCATACGAAAGCGTGTCCATCTTCCCACGCTCAAAAACGTTATGATTTCTTTAAATATCCCTGCATCCATATCCTTCCTAATTATCAATCTTTTTCAAAGTAGAACTCTCCTCTTTTCTGCTCCTTCCTTTTTCGCCTCAAGGAAGGTCTTCCAGGGCCTTCCGCAAGGTTCTTGCCTTAGCCCTACTTTATTTAATTTATATGTTTCCAAAATTGGTTTTCTCTTCTTAAAATCCAAAAATTTATTTTTTGCAGATGATATCCTTGTTTACTTCTCTTCCCGTAATCTTCTAGTTGCCAATGAGGAACTAAACAGCTCCTTAAGTACTCTAGAAGAGGCCCTTTCTAACATTCATCTCTTCATTTCCGCTCCAAAATCAGCAGCTGTAGTCTTCACCCTTCGACCTTACAACCCGGGCTCATTTGAAATAAATCTAAAAAATCATTCCATTCCAATAGTCAATTCTTTTCGTTATCTGGGTATCACTTTATCCCCTCGTCTGTCTTTCCATGATCATATCAGCCATTTATATGCTTCCTCGCTTAAAGTCTTTAACCTTCTTAAAGCTCTCTCACCTACGAGATGGGGAGGCGATCCTTCTGTGTTTATAATGTTGTATAAATCTCTCATACGCTCTAGATTGGATTATTGCAGTTTCTTATATGGCAACGCTTCCAAATCCGTTCTCTACAAATTAGATCGTCTCCAAAACAGTTGCCTTCGGCTTTGTCTCGGAGCTCTGAGGTCATCTCCTATCCCAGCCATTCTATCTGAATCCAATATCTGTCCTCTGTTCATCCGAAGATCTTATTTGGGTTATCGCTTTCTCATTAAACGTTTTTCCACTTCCTCGTCAAATATTAGTACCTCTTATTCTTTTATCCTTCGTCACTGGCGTTTTTCCTCCAATAAAATTCTTATTCTATCTCATATATCGTTTCGCCTTTCTAAATTTTCCCCTTTTGCCATTCCTCATCACAAGCTTCCATTTTTTTCTGTAAAAAAAAAAAAAAAAAAAGGTTCAAACCGTCATATGACAATCTGAGCATTACTTGTAATGAAGTTGATAATTTAATTCATATATATATGTATTATTATTATTATTATTATTCCTCGTTTACGAGTATGAGTTTTATCCGTAAAGATAAAATAATAGCGTTTTTTTTTGGGGTAGCAGAGAAACCGGAGCGTTGGCTTCCGTGTTGCCGATCAACGTGAGACAGGTTGTCAGTGGCCAGGCGAAGCCAAGACGATTGGCTTACTCACGTTGATGTAATTGGTCGCCGGCTATATATATATTCACGCAACGCTAACACTGATGACTACATTTGGAACTGACTATAGACACTTGCTATAAATGCAGCCCAAATGTGTCTCAACCGCGCTGTATACTAAACTAGTGCCGCATATTTTGTCGTCGTTCGGTATCAAACCCGAGACACCTCCGGATCGGAAGTCAAACGCTCTAGCCACTAGGCCAAACGCCACGATAAATATATATATATATATATATAAACTCGGCCATTTTGGCCTCACAAGGGGCTGTGCCCCTTGACCCCTCTTGCTTTCATTTCTGTCTCTTTCTCTTCTATAATTCGTATAAAATGATCAAAATTTACAACGTAATTCTTACTGGCATCAACACAAAAAAAATAACATAACCACAAAAATCCTATGCTAACATTTAACTTTCATTATATAAAATTAAGACATTTTTCGTTACATACATATTTCGTTACATAAAATTGTGACATTTTTTAAATAACAATAACAAAAATCCTATAAAATATAACAAACGTTACATAAAATTGGGACATCTTGCGTTACATAAAATTGGGATATTTTTTTGGGACATTATTTCTAATGGGGGGTAGCCTAAGAATTACGTTGTAATTAATATATATATATATATATATCATATATATAAAAACGAAAATCTGGAAATATTTGAAAGTCACAGCAATTATTAACATATCGTTGCAACTACTAGGTCTATGAAGCTGAAAATTGGCATCTAATACAACCATACTATGTACTGACACCATCTAAAAATTCATTAAAAATTTCGAATTTTTTAGGGGTGAAAAGAAGGGTAGAAGTTAGAAAATCGCTTATTAAAAAAGCAAAAATCACGCTATAGCCGAAACCGTTTACACCAGATAACTGAAATTTTACATGAACATTACTTATGTAATGAAGATGTCAAATAAGAACGCTTTCTTGAAAATTCGAACTTCAAGGGGTGAAAAGGGGTTAAAAACTGTTTTCCAAAAAACACACAAACTGTAATATTTTTTGTACAAATAGGTTGATTAAATTGAAATTCCGCATGAAGATATCTCATTTGGTGTACTAAATGTGTTCAACATCTTTTTAAAATCCCAAAATTTTAAGGGCGGAAAAGGGCAAAACTCCATTTCTGAGAAAACAAAAAATCATGCTACAGACCAAATGAATCATGACTATCGCATGTAATTTCATGTGAATATCATGTATTTACTGAAAATATCAAGTATTACAAATTGACTATTGCGTCCCTGATTTCGGGTGCCCGTGTTACAAATTGACTTTTCTTTAGCAGTTCGGGCTCGCCAGTGTAACAAATTCTTTAACTTTTCTAAGTCCCTGCTTCCGGGCAGCTAGAGTCACAAATCCTGACTTTTCCCTTCGATGTCTTTCTCTTCCGTAAGCCAGTCACACGGAGATGAAGATAAAAAAAATATAACGAGCATTAGGCTTTTAAAACACGTGTAATTCTTTACGCGGCACATAAATGATATCCGAAAAAAGGTTAACTTCACCGCATGGCGCTCTTCGTAACGCGCGAAAAAACGGTATCGATCGACTAGATGAACGAACAAAAACAAAAACGTGGTAACTATCAATTACGACTACGGCGACCAGAAATATAAGCGAACGAACAATGTGTTCCGTGCTACGGCGATAAAGGCTACGCAGAAGTTTCTAGAAGAATACTTCTGCGTCGATCACCGCACTTACTGCCCTGCCTGACTTTTGGCGGGATACATTAAAAATCTCCGCTCGCTCAATGTCATTCGCCACACTGTTCGGATGCGCGCTTTCGCCGCAAGCACATGTCACTGCCTTAGCCCTCGACCACAACCACTACACAGACACTAGTGCAGTATCATCCCGGTGCAACTGATCGAACGAACAGGCACGGGATTTTCGGTTTTGGCCGAGTAAGCATACTTGACAAGGCAAAGCGACGGCTAAAAAGAACGATGTCCGAGAGATCGTGAATTAATGATATTTCAGAGAATATTTTCTAACTCGGACATCGTTAAAAGATAGCGCTGCAAGTACCGAATCCGTATCACAAGTGAGAAAGATTTTTTGAAAAATTAAACTTTATGAGGTGAAAAGTGGTTGAAAACTGTTCTCAAAAAATAAATAAAATGCTATATCTTCGCAATAAATAGTTTCACCATATTATAATATTTACGAAGGTCGTTCCATTTTTTTTATATCTTCGGAATTTTAAGAGGGAAGAGGGTTATAATCTATTTTTCGAAAAACTTAATATTACACAACACCCAAAAAGAAGTGTGCTTTACATCATATCTAGTTTGGTTTGGGATTAAAGTGGTTTACAAACCGCAACTGTTTAAAAATTCAAATAGCCAATTATTAGGAGGAGACAGAAATATTTCTGTTGAACAGTTTTTATCGTATCCAAAAAGAAACATACTTCTGTCATAGTGTTAAGTTGTGTTATGATTATTTGTTTATTTCAAAAGGAGAGTGTGGTGGTTTAATTTTATTTCGATGTTTTTTTTCTCTTGGGTGATTCAACGTGTTTTCTTTCCGATTTAGTTTCTTTTTTTTTAGTTCGTTTAGTATTTTATGACAGCATAAACAATATGGTGTTTATTCTGAACAGGGACAGCGTATCTTAGTAGAGAAAAAATTGAACTATTTTTATTATACTAATTAATTCCTTTCTTTGTTTGTTTCGATCTGTATATTCTTTTCGTATCGTTTACATCGAAATTATTTCGTTTTCGTAAGTTTTGTCTGTTATGTGTGCTGTTTTTAATCGTTTAAAAATTTTTTGTGAATTGCCTGACCATGCAAAACCGCTATATAATATTTTTAAATTAACTTTTTAACTTTCTTTTTATTATTTTGTATTTATTTCCGTCACTACTGTCTCGGAAATTACTGGCAAAGGCAACGGTTTACTTTTCTTTCTTTTGTTTTTGAATTGTTCCACATGTATTATTTCAAGCGATTCAGGTAACGATTTATATCTAATGTAAATGTATTAATTATCAAATTTATGTATTATATTTTTATTTGTTGTAAATGTTTATTCAATAGTCGTTATTTCTTTAATTTTCACTTTCGTGTGTTTAATTTTATATATATATATATATATATATATATATATTCACTGTAATTATGAATGTAGAATTAATGTGTCAATAGTTCCCCATTATGTAAAGTACATAGATAGGGATGGTGCGTGTTTGTTTTCGTCTCTATCTTATTTATTGTATAAAGATGAATTATTAGTAGTAGAAATACGAAAATGTATTGTACAATATGTTTGTAAAAACGTGAAGATGTTTAAGCAATATACTATTGGACTTAATGGGGAACATATTAAAATAAAATAGAGTATTTAACTGATATGTCAAGTATTCGAACTTTTGAGTCAAAACCGCTGTATAAATTTTTGAAATTAACTGTTAAATTTTTAATAGTTTGCTACCGAGAATATTAAAATCCTTACTCAACTACTGCAGTTTGTTGTTGCGGTAATAAAATAATTTTAATAAAAAGTTCGAGACTAAGTGGTTGACAGATATAATTGAAGAAGATGTTCTCTTAAATGTCAAATTATGGGAGGTCACCGTGTGAATAACTCGGCCTCTTCAAAACGATGGCTGTGTGTGCTGTTTAGTTGAGCAAAATTTTTATTAGATCACGACGAATAGGTTATAGAAAGATCGATAATCTTCAGCTAAACGTGAAACGTGAAGACTATTTTCTGTTGAATGGTGATAAACATGTTTCACCCAAAAGATTGAAAGAATCTTTACATAAATACAATTCCAGATAAAACAAACATTTTTTTATGAATTACCTAGTACAGATTTAAACGGGCACTAACACACGGGCGAAGCCGTGGGGAACAGCTAGTATATATGTATATACTCGTACACAACGGATTCAATCATAAAAAGTAACAAATCACTTATCATAGGCATACCCAGGCTAGTTTTTCGGGAGGGGTCGATCCATTTAAAAAAAAAAAACACTTGGCAGAAAAAAGGATTTTACTTAGTAATTATATTTTAGAGATTTAAAAAAAAAAAAAAATTAATAATCTCTTGTACAATAGTTCTAAATGCGTAAAGGATTAGGATTAATTCTGTTCGTTTTCATTTTGAGAATAATTTACACTAATACATAGTTAGTTGTACTGTCAGAATGCCTGGTACTAAGACATCTTACGACCGTAAAGCGATAATACAGCAACGTAAAAATCCATTCAGGGAGGGGGGGTGAACCCCCAAACCCCCTCCTCGGTACGCCTATGACACTTATGCAGCAACTACACTGATTAATGATAAATTTTGTTATATGGAAGGGAAACAAAGACGGAAATTTCATTATATAAATATTTTTGCATGCACTATTATAATTTGAAAATAATATACGCTGTACAAAAAAAAAAAGAAGAGAAAAGAGGAAAAATAAACATTTATATTAAAAAAATAGCAACATACACAAGTTTAAATATAGCTTCAAGACTTTGTTGTAGGAAGTTACATTCTAATTATAATGCATATAATTTATTGATTTTTTTTTTGTTAATTCAAGTTTCATTTATATTTAAATATATTCGTCCCACCTTTTGGATTGAGAAAATAAAAAGTATCAAGCACGTTAAAAGTATGAATTACATACCGATCTATAATCATAGCGATTACGGATCATTTAATTTATAATTTTTGATATTTATTTGACTTCGTTTATTTTATTTAGTTTCAGTTTAACAGCCACGTTATTTATAGTTCATTTCGGTCTATTTTTTTAAACGCTTTTTTGTTGAAAGATGTGGTCGATGAACTCTGATAATTCGCGTCGTTGGTCAATAGCAGTTTGTTCGTACCACAACTTTTCTTCTTTTAAACATTATCGATGAAAACATTCTCGACAGCAGGCTTTTTTTGTTTCCCTCACTAATCTAAATATTTATATTATATATATATATATATATATTATATGTAAGTTTTCGCTATAAGGAGGTAGATCGTATTTGGAAATATATATATGTTTTTTCTTTCTACGCCTAACTCGGATACGAGAAAAAGAGCGTCTAATACTAAAAGTCCCCCATCAACAATGATAACATATATACAGATCCGGGAGAAAATCTTAATGGACTCGCAACATTTTTAGCATAGTATATGCATCTTCGATGACTTACCGGAAAGAAAATGATATAAAAGTCAATAGAAAAAGTCGCTAAATGGTACCGTCGATTATTAATAAGACGCTTTAGTGATACGATATCGGCAAGAGCAATGTACCGTAATTTTTCCGCAAAATATTTAATATTGAAATATTGCACCTTTCAAGAAGGACAAAATGGCGGTTCTCTTGATGCATTTTAAATTTCGCAGTCGAACACTAGTCCGATATTGTACAAATGTAACATGAGATGGAACAAAGAAGAAGAAAAAATGTAATTTGCTTGATAAAAAAGACTGCATTCAACGGTTCAAGAGAGCACGCGCAATAATATCGGGCACAATTATCGTCCGGCCCATTTAGTACCCCCTCAGCCGAAAATAATTTCAGCTCCGGAGGGGATTTCTGAAAATTTTTTTACCTTCGCGGGTTGACCCTGTTTGATCGCTCTTTCGAAAGTTGCTAAAAATTGTTTCGCCGGAACGGCATTAAAAAGTTTCCGAAAGTTCCCTTCTCTGCGTGACGGCTCGGACGCGAGAGGTAATCTCAGGCTGCTGCTTATGTTTAATGTTGTTTCTGCTGCAACTTTCAACAGTTCGCTTTTTAATTCTTTTTTTTTTTCCGTTACAGAAAATAATAATCGCTTTCGCTGGCAACGCGTTTAAGCTGTTTAAAATGTATTAAAGTACAATTTATTACAGGAACACCAGAGCGGGCGTTTTAAGATATAACACGTCCGGCCTTCCTGCGACATCTCCGTAATAATGTCCCCGCTTCTTTCGTCTTTTTTATTATATTGCGCGCTTTTTAATAACAACATAATTATTATTATTGTTATTATTATTAATGGTAAGAAAAATGAGATCGGTAATACGAAGTGGGGCGAGAAATTCACCTATGTAATGAACCAATCTTCGACTTCTGCCGTTAAGTTTTGTATGACTAATGAAGGAACAAGTTCCGAATCCTTTTTCATAGAGCAATCGATTTTCCTTGAAAATTCTTCGGTACGTTATGAGAAACATTTAAGCGCGCGCCATAATAATAATGGGAAAATTAAAAACTATAAAATACCTTTTTGTAAGCGCACTGATGTCGAGGAATAAACGTAAAGACACTCTTCTGCAGTGACAGAGATCCGCAAGCGGAATTTGATCGATAAACGATTTTTCCCCCCAAACAGCTAAAAAAGACGAATTATTATGTCTATGTCGAAATCGAAACCGCATTTATTTATTCCAAAAAATAAACACAAATACCGCACTTCTCTTAGCGAGGGCTACGGTTGGTTTAACTTTCTATCTGACAGTTCAACGGAAACGGCTATTAAAACCCATTACCAGGAGAACCACACGTATTCTAGTAGTAGTCTTAGAGCACAATCTGATATCGGAAAAAGGAGCACATTGGATAATTTCTTTTTTCCAGCGTTGTTACTGCATTTTCATTGCTAGCGTATATTTCAAATTTGAAATTATAATTAAATAAAAAAAATTAATTTTTTTTTTTTTAAATACCTTTTTATTTATTCAACTGAAAAGTAAAAATTTATTAGTGCGCGACACTACCAGATACGCATGTTAACATTAAAATCTGAAACTAGAAAATATTCTAAAAAATAAAAACGGAGGCCTCAGTTACAAAACTATTCGGTGTGTGTGGTATTGTGATGCACAACAGTGGAACAACATTAAATAGTGATTGTAGTTTTGGCTTAGCATGTATTATAATATTAATATTTAATTATTAATCTGCGGCCGCCGCTTTTATTTTTCAACATTTTTTTTTTCTAGTTCCAGAGTTTAATGTTAAGATGCGTATTTGGTAGTGTCGCACACTAATAAATTTGTACTTTTCAGTTGAATAAATAAAAAGATATTTTTAAAAATTTTATTCTTATTTTTTAGTTTGGACTTTTTACTATGTATTTCAATAAAAAACAATAAATTTAGAATTATATTTTATTTTGCTTTATTTTATTCAATATTTCGATTATAGGACATTTACAGAAATTTGTATTTAACATTTTATTATTAAATAACGGATCAAATTCTTTTTGTTTTTCATAAAATACATACGGAATCCTCAGCACATGAAAGACAATGTTCGACTAATTTCATTGATATATTACGTGTCCAAAAAAAAATATATTTTTTTGAAACTTTCGAGCTTTTGGTGCTCCAAGGATCTAATTTTAAAGTTGAAATCCTAAAGTGTAAAGAAGTACACAAGGATGCGCATTTTTTTAACCTTGTCCAAAATTTTTAGCTATAAAGCTGAGCCACAAGCGAGAGATACACGTCGTTTTTTGTGCTTTTTTAAACTTTTAGTAAATTTCCAATGTCTCGTTACGAAAATGACATACGAGTTTGCTCCCGACAAATACCGCTCTTTTCAATAGTATATATGCCCGGAAAAAAAAAACTTTTTTCCAAAATTTTTTCGAAACCCCGATGGTCTAATTTTAAAGTTGAAAACCTAGATGTTCCAAACCAAAGAAATATATATTCATGTGCATATTTTCAACCTTGTTCAAAATTTTTAGCTATAATACTCGCGTCGCAAAGAGATCAGATGTCGCGCTTTTTTGAACTTTTTGTAAACTTCGAAAATTTCATTAAAGAAATAAAACATTGTTTTGTTCTCGACAAATAACGATCTTTCCAACAATATATCACATGCCCGAAAAAAAGAGAAAATATATTTTTCCAAAATTTCGAACTTTCGACACTCCGAGGGTCTAATTTTAAAGCTGGAAACCCGGATGTTGCATAATATTTTGTTATCTATATCAAGCATTTCTGCAACACTTTTTTAATTCATCGGGAAATAGGTGAAAGAAAAATTGTTCGCAAGATTTCCCCCAGACAGACGGAATGACAGATAGAATGACAAAGCGAGTTAAATAAAAGCCTATAACAATAGATAAAAAAAAAAGTATAAAAAATAGCCTATTTACCCGACCAATTTTTTGGCTTGAAAGTAACCCCGTCTTTTATATATGAAACATTTAAGCATTTGGAAAAAAAAACTGTTTTGGCGGGTGAACATCAAGGGCAATAGCAAATGAATTTAGGGTTTATGGATTTAGGATTTTAGGATTTATGCATTTAGGATTTAAGGGTTAAGAATTTACATACAACAAAAAATAAAAAAAAAAATTGCATGTAAATAAAAAAAGATCAATTTACCGCTAATCCGAGAGTGATTAAGGAGGCTAAGGAGTAGTTAATCCTATTACATACGGTTACTACAATAAAATATATTCGTTTTTAGTTGACATTTTTAACCGAATTTATATCAGAATGAAAAAATTAATGTCCAAAAGTTCTGATAACGTTCCACATCGTAGCAAAATAATAAAATAACTTTACGGGTGTGGTGGTAACGCACGCTCAGAAATGATTTCTCCTTTGAAAATCCCGAAACACGTCGACTTTAATGTTTCATTTTCCTCATAACCGTGCAATTTATAATACAATCCATTTGGTTTATTTAATTGTGTATGAAAAAAAAATTTTAAAAATAGCACATTTACCCATAAAAAATAGGGGGGTCAACCCTTTGGCATGAAATTTGGCGTTTATTTCGTTTTAAAATTTCAAACTTTTTTATGGGATATTGAAAAAAAAAAAATTCCGAAATTGTCATTAGGGATAATGATTTTCACCTGTTAAATCGAAAAAAAAAAAAAAAAAAAAAAAGTATGCGCCTAATATCCTTTTAAGTACTACGACCTATTACAAAATGAAAGAAGTCTGTGAGGTGGTGTACCTTCTTCGTTAGTGCTCATCCGTTATAGACTATGTTTGACGAGTCTGATCAAAGAGATACGGCTGGTGGTGGGTCAGCGTTGATAGAGCGAATACTCGGCATAAAGAAATCCGAATATTAAATGAAGAATTACGAAGAAGTATCGTTATTTCTATTTTAATCCGATAGAAGAGCTGCAGCTGCGCATTCGGGAAAATCTCGCAAAAAGATTATACAGGCTGAATAATTAAGTGAGGGTAGATTAACCCCGATAAACGGAATGCTTATTTTATAAACACGCAATGAAAGGTTTTTGACGAATGGAATGAAATGACTATGTAGCGGGGTCAATCGAGTGTGCGATTGAAAATAAGCCAAAAAATGTAGTAATAATAGGAGAGCTTGGCTACTAAATCAGAAGGTACGAGACTCATCTCATTCCGGATCTGAATCGCTCCCAGGCAAAATTGGCTATCAGAAAAATCTGGGGAAATAAAGACGAATCTCATGAGAAAGGAACTGGCCCCAGTATTCTCATTAGATCCATTAGGTCCATTATGGAAAGCTTAATTACACAATCTACGATACTCTATCAAGGATATATGGGACTTACTTTACTTAGGTTAAAAAAGTAAGCGGGAGGTTTACAATGTCGGTCTGAATATATGATACTGAAAGGTCGAACGAAAACTTAGGGTTATAAAAGCCGAAACACAAGAACTTTGGAAAGAAAGATATAACAGAGTATTTTAATAATAGCTGCTGTTGATTTCCATGATTAAATTATAATACGTAATCATTTACAGATCTTTGACGGTTTGTTTTTAAACATATGTATATGTTCGATGGCAAATATTGATATAATCCTTAAGTTTTTTTCCACTTTTCAGCATGTAAAATTGTTACTTCTCATTAGGCGATCAAATAATTTTATCTTTAAATGCTGATAAGCTGTTATCTATGAATATAAAATAAATAATTTCCCCCAAGATGTACTATTATTATTACAGACTACTAGAATTTAACGTCAATAATATAAAATTACCATCTAGGCAAAAAACTCGATTGACAAGAAACCAAAGTAATACATATACTATATCTATCCTCGTGGGGAAAAATCTGCGAATTGATAATACGGATGATTCGGTTTTAATTAAATTAATAAGTACAATCCCCCGAATCATATATTAGAGGAAAAAAGAATTGGTGTGTGGAAAAAGGAGGTGGAAAATTGGTTAAAGGAATGGTGCAAACATTGAACAACAAGCTACGTTCTGAATCTCTCTACCTTTTAATGCTCCTTTATTTATACGGTTTTTGTTTTTGATTTCCTAGTATCTTTACCAGACATTAAGTCGTAAAGAAGATTATGTTTCCCATTTTAAATATTGAACTGTCGGCATGTAATAATGTACAGATACGTATTACGGGGCGTGTTACGTAGAGTTGCATGCGTATATATATCTATACTTAATCTTAACGTTGGAGTATTAATATTATGATTATAGAATAAGTTAAGATAAATTATAGTTTTTTGTATTGTATATATTTTTTAAATAAACGTTAATAAGAGTGTCAGGCACTCACACAACGGGCATGTTTGCCCTGTGAGACCCACAACTTATTTAAAAAAAAAAAAAAAAATCCCCTTAAATAACAAAAAACGAAAAAGTAAGTATATAAAATGATTTACTTTAATAAAGTAAAGTAACTTACCTCTGAAACGTTTACCGGCTACATCATCATCAGCTAATCTTTCTTTTCACATAAATTATAGCGCATTCAGTAATACGAAAAGAAAAAATGGACAGATCTCAATGGTTGATCCCACACTAATTTCCACCTTCAAGACAGGATGTGTTGCGACAGTGTGCTTATATGACATTCTTAAAGGACAGTGGCATAATACGATATAAATAAATGCTGATCTTGTGCTACAATAACCTTACTGTGGTACAAATGGCACACGGTTCGTATTTGACCGCGTAATGAGAAGTAACAATTTTACATGCTAAAAAGTGGAAAAAAACTTAAGGAGACTATATCAATATTTGCGATCGAACATATATGTCTAAAAACAAGCCGTCAAAGAAGATCTGTAAAATATGTCTACACAAATCGAATTAAATGATTACGCATTATAATTTAATCATGAAAATCAACAGCAGCTATTGTTGTTAATACTCCGTTATATATCTTTCTTTGCAAAGTTCTTGTGTTTCGGCTTTTAAAAGTTTTCCCATCGGAATTATTAATCTTTTCAAAATGTTTATTTTATTTTTTTTTTTACTTTTTCTTCGACGTTAGAATAACTTTTAAATCGCCGTCGCCGTTTTTAGACTCATATTCAACATCGTCCTTTGTGAATATGTTTTTGCAAACTTTTTTCGCTCCAAAAGGGGGATGTTTATTTTCATTGAAACAGTTCTCTCACTTCGAAATGCATTAGCTTGTGCAATTCTTCTCTCTCAATATCTGCCAGTGTGGAACGATGTAAACATAGCGAATGGCAGAGTAAGCGTAGCAAAGCAAGCGTAGGTATTGTAAGATAAACATAGCCTCTAAAAACGGAATTACGAGTAGAACAGCGCGGTAATAATGTTAAGAGAAGGGCATTTTTTGAAACTGCTTCAGTTTCGCATAGAAATATTTAGCGATAATATTTTTGTACATTTTTAATACCAACGGTTGTCATAAATGATTACTCTACTGCTATTTGCGGCTATTAAGTAACGGCCTAGGCTAGTAAGAGCACGCGTTAGAAAACTGATTTGAGTAATAAGCTCTGTGCGACAAGAAAAGCGATACAGTAAGAGAGAATTTGTGACAAATCGGGAAGTGAAAAAGGAAACACAGAAAAATGTTAGATAAGTTGTAGAACTACCCTTTTTTTTCTTTCTAGGAAAATACGCTTCTATAAGCGCACATTATTTGAAAATGAAACAATTTTATATCAAAGAACGTCTTTATTCAAATACATATTTGTCCTAAAATTATGTAATTCCTACTGAAAAAATATTATTAAGGGAACATCGACTTTTCCAATTCCGTTTTTATATTGATGTACATATTTAAATAATAACTGAAACTCCGGGTAATGCGAAAAATGAAATTCGAGTTCTTATCAAAGCGGAATGTTAAAAGTCGGAAGTAAAATACGGAATAAAAGGCAAAATATCTGCGCAGTTAAATATTTTGGTAGAAGTTTAAAAAATCATCGCGTAGTGAATGAAACAAAAATGTAATACGAAATTATTTAATTCGGTGTTTATTTTGATTATCAGCTACAATTTAAAGAACATTTTAAAGCAATTTACAACGCAGATAAGGAATAACGAGCGCTGTCGAAGAACGGCTAGCAGTTTATTTTTCTTTAACTCACTTATGAGTGTACAACATTATGTGTTTCGTTTTCTTCGCATATTTAAATTTATTGTTTGTTTTTTTTTTTTTTTTTTTTTTTTTGGGATAAGGGATCGAATACAAAGAGCAACAAAATTGCAGGAGTGAATAGGAAAGGAAGATGAAACGGCTTGGAGGGCTCTTATAGAGTTGGAGATAATCAAATAGTTCAAAATCGAGCGGTGAGAAGATATACAGGGAACGGAAGATGAAGCGAAAAAGATAGTACAGAAGGAAGAAAGACGAAAAGACTGGAAGTGATTAATGTGAGGAAAAATAAACGAGGCTCCCACACCAGGGCCGCTCGAATCATCCGCAAATACGGTTTTGTCGGAGGGAAATCTGATGGTACTACGGAATTCCTGCTTGACTACAAATTTGGGAAAAAAGGAGAAAAGAAGATTACACTGGGACGATGGGAAAGAGCGCAAAGTCGAAAGTAAGAAAGATTATGAGATAAGATAGGAATTTTCTTAGGAGTAAAGCGTCAGTTTTGTAAAACGAAGGGGTAGGAAGGAATAAGTCTAAAGGAGCTCAACGAAAAACGTAAAGAAAGGAATCGATAGACTAAAAAGGACCTACGAATGAAACCGTGAGGCGTTTAGGATTCAGCAAGGAGTCCTTGTGGAAAACTTGAGAAAACCAGAGACGGAGACAGGAATTTTAAATGATATCCAGCTTTTAAAGAAGAGATTTAGAGGCACAGCCATTGATAAAAGACCAATAATCAAATCGAATAATGGATCTGTAAAGGGAAATAAGAAATTCCCAATCTATTATAGTAGGATATAGGGTCTTTAAAAGGTTCTGTCTCTTGAGAGTAGAGGAAGAAAGAAAATTAATGTGCTCGCAGAAGAACAGACGATTATTTAGGAAAACACCGAGATAACAGAAATAATCCTTAAGAGTGACGAGTGTAGAGTTTAAAGATAGAAAGACACTGTGATTGAATTGTAAGGACGAAAAGAAAAAAAGTAATACAGGAAGACTTTAAAGGGGAAATAGAAAGGTGAAGCGAGAGAAGAGATTGTTTCAGTATAGATAAAGACGAATTAACTCTTTTTCTCATTCGCGTCTTCAGTATCATGAAAGGAAAAGAAGAGCAAGATGTCACCGATAGAGGGAGAGAAGCAGCTGAGATGGTATAAATATTGAAAAGAGTAGGACTAACAAGGAGAGGTCACGATCTGCGGGTCATCGATTTTGATGAAACTTTGCAGGTCGATAGAAGACCATGAGTATATAAACTGCGTAAAATATTAGAGTGCGACGTTTTGATTTACGCGAGAAATTTAAATTTTTAGAAGCCGAATTTAACGGATGATATACATAGCCGTTTAGGCAAAAATATGCAATAAATTCCAGGTCGTGTGTTAGAGTGAGTTATTTAAGTGGACTGTATTTAAAAGAATTAACAAACGAGAAGTATAAAATGTACTTTATTAAATCGTTAACATAACTTGGAAGAACCACAACGAACAACGTACAAACAGAAACTAAAACGTTAATGCATTCCGAGATCTGAATACAACAATACATCGCGATAAGATAAACCATTTCGAGCGGTAACCGGTTTTTTATGCTAGTTACGGCATCGGGTTTTTACACTATTTACAAATCGGGCGATAATCGGGTTTTTCCGCTGTTTATAGTTTAGGCGGTATCGGGTTTTTACGCAGCTCCTCTAATAAGAGCCTAACAGCGCTCCCCCCGCAAGACCACAGGTCTTAAAGTTACACCGCCGATGCGGATCCGGCAGATGCCGGAGCTTGTACCGGGAGCTTCACCAGTTGCTGGACTGAGCGTAAGTACTCCGACCCGTTTGACCGGATTGTGACGATCCGAAGTCGGCCTTCGCGATCCGGGTTGCCACCGACTATCCTGCCGATAGACCAATTTGCTGGCGACGTAGCTTCTTTTATCAGAACCATATCGCCGATTTCGAGATTCGGGCATTTCCTTTTCCATTTAGTTCGCGTCTGGAGTTGGGCGAGATAAGCGGTTTTCCATTTTAACCAAAATGACGCGATGATTTGTCGTTGAGCCGGTATTCGGTCGAGTAGCGGTATCGTGTCCGGATGGGTTGGTTCCAGCAGGTGCGATCCGACGAGAAAGTGTCCGGGAGTTAATACGTCGATGTGGTCGACGTTTGAGATATTTCGCTGCTGGTATAGTGGTCGAGAGTTTAAGATCGATTCCACGATCGCTAAAACGGTCTTGAGCTGGTCTTCGGTGTATATAGCTCCCTTGGAGGCAGCAAGCAAGAGCTTTTTACCGGCTTTTACCGCTGCTTCCCAGATTCCTCCGTGATGCGGAGATCGGGGTGGAATGAACTTCCACACGATCGGGACCGAGCTGTGTTTGCGTTCCAATTCGTTTTTGGCGCCGACAAAGTTAGTTCCGTTATCGGACCACATTATGGCGGGGACTCCACGGCGTGCGATAAATCTTTGAAACGCAGCGAGGAATGCTTCCGTGGATAGATCAGCTGCTGTTTCAATGTGTACAGCACGGGTGACGAGGCAGATGAAGAATACCGTGTAGTGCTTTATGTGTTTTGGAGACCGGTGATTGGTGCATTTTACTGTAAACGGGCCGGCGAGGTCCACGCCGGAATTCGTGAATGGCCGGGCGATTTCGGTTCTTTCGGCGGGTAGGTCTCCCATGATTTGCGATATTGGTTCGGCTCGCATTCGGGTACACCATACGCACTCTTGGATCGTCTTCCTGACGAGGGATGTTTTCGAAGCAAGAACGAGCGGGTGAATGCTTGAGACGCGTGATAGTACTTTTCATGTACGTGTCGTACTAGCAGCTTTGCCAAAATCGATTTGGCGTGAAGGATGGCGGGATGCTTTACATCGTATGAGAAATTACTGTTGCGTAATCTTCCTCCTACACGTAGAACTCCGTGTGAATCGAGAATGGGGTTCAGAGATTGGATTGGAGCTTTGAGATTGCACGGGAAAGCCTTGGCAGGCGGCGTTGATTTCGGAATGGAACCAGGTTGATTGTGATATACGAAGAACGTCGTTGATCGCTTGTTGAGCTGATGATGTCTCAATTTCCGATTGATTTCGTACACGTGAGATGAATGTTCTGACAAGCATCATCGATCGGACGAGTTTGTCGTATGCTGAGTACCGGGCTATAATCGACTCGTCCGAGATCGGGCTGGCAAGTAATGCGACGCGAAGTTTTCTGCTTTCCGGCAGATTATCCGGTAGATCGATATTTTTGTCTGGATAGTCTGGGCAGTGTCCGAGCTGCAGCCAAGGGGGGCCATGGTTCCATATCCCGTTTTCTGCGAGAGATCGCGCTTCGATGCCTCGCGTGACAAGATCTGCTGGGTTTTCTTTTGTATTTACATAGCTCCAGCATTTAACCGGGAGGATCGACTTGACGAAATCGATCCGGTTTCTCACGAACACTTCGTACTTTACCGACGGTCCTTTCAGCCATGCCAGGACTATGGTCGAGTCGCAGTATGCGAGTGCTTCGCTGAGGTCGAGATTCAAAGTTTCTGCCACACGCTCCATGAGCCGGGCTACCAGAACTGTTCCGAGCAATTCTGATCGGGGTATCGTCACAGCCTTTATCGGTGCATAAGCAGCAATAGCGGGTATCGATAGGCTTTATTCCAGGCAATGGGCCGATTGTAAGCCAACCGAAAATTGAGTTTGCGAGGCACAAACCTCCGTAAAATTTCTTTTGACCGGTGACGATTTTGCCATAGAATTCTGCGCCGAGCAAAATATCGACACTTCTGGTTTGCGAACCGTTGTCCGCAAGTTCGAGATGGGGATCGAGTGAATTGACGTACTTGATCGTACTTGGATTTATTTCGTATGGTAATGATCCGATTACATCCGCGCACACGCGAAGTTGACTAGTATTAAATCGGGATTCGAATAGCATCGACACTGCGTGGCCTGTTCTAACACTAGACGACGTTACACCTTGGATGCTGGATGCGGACGGGCGCTTTGCGAGACGATTGCGAGTCGCGAACGACTCTGTTACGAGGTTAACTTGCGAGCAGGAATCGATAAGTGCTCGAGCGAGGACGCACTTTTTCCCGATACGGACTTTCACTACCGCACTTGGTAACAGCACCGTACCAGTTTCGCGCTTAGTTGCAGCCATTACGACTTTTTCTTCGGGCGATGTGCTCTTTTGAGCAGCTTCTTGATGAGCGGGAATTTCGCGATGCAGCAAAGTGTTATGATCGATGCCACACTTACGACATTTCGAGGATCGGCAAGCATTGCGCAGATGTCCGGCACGAAGACAATTCGAGCAGAGGTTTTTGCTTCTGACGAAGTCCATTCGATCGGCAACAGGTTTTGCGACAAACGACGGGCATTGAGACAGGTAATGTCCTTGATTACACAATGTACACTTCGGGTTATGATAACCGCTGGAATTCCGCGGTGGAATCGTGACAGTGAGAGCTGACTTTTCTCTCGATCTGTTTGCGTTCGAGATCGATGCTGACGAGTTTTTCGGGGTTGAAACTGCTTTCGGCGTCGTCTCGTATGCGAAGCATCGATTGCTTAAAAACGTTGACAGCGGCTCAAAGGACGGATAGGTCGAATAATCCTTATTCGTAGTTTCCCACTCCGTTCTTAACCGATCGGGTAATTTCCTGACGACGAGGAACGTGAAGATTGGTGACATTTTTTGCGTTTCAATGCCACAAACCTTTAATCCGCGAATAATGGCGTTGACTTTATCCAGGGATTCGCGAATTGTCGAGTACGTGATAGTAGGTAGGTCTACTATTTCTGCGAAATGGGTCGAGATGATTATTCGCTTGTTGAATAATCTTTCTTCTACGTGTTTGTATGCTTCGGGATACACTTCTTCACTCACCGGATAATCTTTGAGCACTTCCGAGGCTCGACCGATCATGGCTTGGCGAAGAAAATAAAGCTTCTGTATGTCGCTGAGTTTCGGGTTGTTGTGAATGGTCGCGTTGAACATGGCGAACCATTCCGTGAAGCCTGTTAGTTGACCGTCGAATTTCGGCACAGGAATGTCCGGTAACTTTGCACCGGTTTGATAGTTCGCATCCACCGTGGTGATCGATGTGTTTAACGATTGCCGGAGTACACCCGATTGATTTAGTCGCTCCTTCATGGCATACATGCTTCCGCGAGCTTGCGAGTACGATCTTCTTATTTCGAGTATATCTTTTGAGATATCTTGCTCAAGTTTTAATACTTGATCGGGTGTTAGATCGTCTTTCCGGTCTAACAGATCGAGAAGCCTTTGGTCGATCTCGTCCAGTTTCGTCATATCCTCCTTCCATGTTTCGAGATAGGATTGGATTTGCTGGACGAGTTCGGACGACGGGTTTTCCTCCAATGCCTCTTTGACATCGGCCTGAATTTGGGTCAAAGACCGGATCGCGAGTCGCTTGCTCCGATGTAACTTTGACTCCACTGATTCGAGAGATGGCTGCACTTGCGTGGGCATCTTGCGAGATTTCGGGTACAATGTTTACAGTAGACGTAAACAGCAACAATCCAAATCGGATTACGGGAACGAGATAACACGAAGATAACGTGATAACTCCGAGCTTCGAGAGTATCGAGAATAGAGTGCGCGAAAGGTTGCGAGAACGTAGCTATCGGCTATAATGGCCGAACGGAAGCTAGTCGAGCGAGATAACGGGAATGTACTTACGATTTGAGACGGTGAAATCCATAAGGTATACGAGAGAACACTTTCACGCACTAACGAGAAAATTAACGAGAAATCGCGAAAAACTAGGTTACCGGAATCTACATCAGAATCCGGCCCGGAGGACCAAAACTGTTAGAGTGAGTTATTTAAGTGGACTGTATTTAAAAGAATTAACAAACGAGAAGTATAAAATGTACTTTATTAAATCGTTAACATAACTTGGAAGAACCACAACGAACAACGTACAAACAGAAACTAAAACGTTAATGCATTCCGAGATCTGAATACAACAATACATCGCGATAAGATAAACCATTTCGAGCGGTAACCGGTTTTTTATGCTAGTTACGGCATCGGGTTTTTACACTATTTACAAATCGGGCGATAATCGGGTTTTTCCGCTGTTTATAGTTTAGGCGGTATCGGGTTTTTACGCAGCTCCTCTAATAAGAGCCTAACATCGTGTTTATATTTATTTTATGCAATTGATTCGGAAGACTGAGTATTCCAAAATGAAGTATATTAAACAAAAAAAGCTATTAAAAAACAATAAAATAATTTAAAAAATTCAATTTTTAATTTAATAAAAATTTAAACATGTCATTTATTACATTTATATACTATAAAAACAGAAATTACAACGTATATGTTTTGTGGTGTAGCGGTAAAAGTGACGTCTATTTGTACACACTTGGAAATAAAGTATCAGGGTTCGAATCCACGCGCGGGTTGGGTTGGTGTCCCGTAAAATTTTTGATTTTTATATTTTAAATTACTAATTTTTAACTAATTATTTCAATTCTCTTTATACATAACTATATAAATATAATAACAATTTTTAAACATTTAAATTATTTAACGACTGTTTTTGTGCATGGCTTACCTCTAAACATTCAGATAAACGTGAAATATTTTTAAATGTAAATGAAATTTGTTTTCCAAATGAAAAATTAAAAGAACTTTGCACTTGTGGTAATAATTCATTTATATGTTGCAGTAAATGTCGCAGGAATTGCTGTTTTATTTGTTTTTATGATCTATGTCACCCCAAATCATGTAAATAAAAATTAAGTTTGTAGTATTTTAATTATAACTGATATTCATCAACTCTCTTATTTTATATGTAGATAAGTATATTTTTTTATTTATATTTATATACATGTGTATATAATGAATTCATTGTGTATAAAACATATTTATCTTACGCTTTATTATATTTATGTAGTTATGTATAAAGAATTGAAATAATTAGTTAAAAATTAGTAATTTAAAATATAAGAATCCAAAAAAATTTTACAGGACATTTCGGGGGGGGGGGGATTCAAACCCAGACACCTTACTTCCCCAAGCATGTACAAATAGACGTCACTTTTACCGCTACACCACAAAACATATACGTTGTAATTTCTGTTTTTATAGTATATAAATGTAATAAATGACATGTTTAAATTTTTATTAAATTAAAAATTGAATTTTTTAAATTATTTTATTGTTTTTTAATAGCTTTTTTTGTTTAATATACTTCATTTTGGAATACTCAGTCTTCCGAATCAATTGCATAAAATAAATATAAACACGACCTGGAATTTATTGCATATTTTTGCCTAAACGGCTATGTATATCATCCGTTAAATTCGGCTTCTAAAAATTTAAATTTCTCGCGTAAATCAAAACGTCGCACTCTAATATTTTACGCAGTTTATATACTCATGGTCTTCTATCGACCTGCAAAGTTTCATCAAAATCGATGACCCGCAGATCGTGACCTCTCCTTGTAAGACAGGAGGAACGTTGAGAAAAACCGCAAGAGACAATTCTAGTAGCCCAGAGAAACGAAGATGAGAAATGGCTGTAACCGGTTCTGCATGAGATTGATAATGAGTTTTAAAGAAATACTTCCGGTGTCGTACTATCCCAGAGAGAGCAGGAAGATGAACCAAAGTTGCAGGAAACATCAATGAAAGTAGCAATGGTGTACTATTTATAAAAGATTTAAATATGCATGGGAGATAAAAAGACTGACACAATCAGCGAGTCCTAAACAAGGATGAAAACTGAACATATTAGGAGGAAATACGTGATTATGCTCCGGTCAAGCATACCCTCAAATAATTTTCGAAGACAAGAAGTCAAAGAAATAGGACGTAAAGAGGAATTTTTCTTAGGAACAAGGAAAATAATAAATGAGTTCCAGGAAAAAAAAGTAACTCCTTCGAAAAGAAATGTGAATGTTCAATATATCGAGAAGAGTTTAAATAGGTCGGATAGATTTTTAAGGATAAGAAATTGTTTACCATCAAAACCGGGAGTGGAGCTAAATGAATTTTTACCGATTAAATGAACGAAGTATATCCTTGCGAATGCGAGTGTTAGGCGTAACGTACGCGGCGAAGAACCGACAATTGTGGTGACCACTTACTTAGTGTAATGGTCACAACAGCCAACGACCACGACGACGATGATGATTATCGTTATCATATGTATAAGTCGGAGTCACTTCATTGGAAGTGTAACTCTTTCCAAGTGTAGTCAACTTTGTCACCGTTATTGTTAGAGACTAAATTGTCGTCACAATAAAACAATTTAAGAAAAAAAATATATATATTATAAGTAAAAGAAAGAAAAAGAAATGCGACAATAAGTTATGCTACATAGTAAGTAAGCAACCGTCTTGTTCCTTGAAATGGGAATTCAAAAAAAAAAGACCAAAAATGAAATAAAATATTGATGTCAAAATATTTACCGCAATTTTTCATGAATTGAAGAATATTCGAGATGAGTTAGTGAACGAATTTATTTTTGGATCATTCACCGGATAGAGGACCGTTTAAAAAAGAAAATTCCCTTCAAACGAGCGATGAAGCATTTCATATGCCGAAATGTATAGATTTTTCACAAAAGCGACGGTCAAAGAGCGCGCGCTATATTAAAAACGCAAAAAACAAATGAAAACAAAATCGACAAACTACTTGAACATTACGCAACAACCTACTAAAGTCGCTGGGCACACCGTAAAAAACGGAAATTAAAAAGAAACATCTGCCCAATTTGTATTTTTCTTATAACAAATCCCCCCGAAATTACCTTTTATAAATGATAGCTGAAAAAAAGAATCGAATGGTTCCCAGTTTGAACGGTTAAGTGTAATCATCGATCTAGACCTCCGAATAGAAAAAATGACTGATTTCGATAGGAGCTGTGGGAAGGAGGAAACTACTAATTGGGTAGAAAAGGAGACGACGAAGATTTTGTAGTCAGTTGATTCTGATGGTTTGGAATGCGCTGGTTAAGAAGTTGCACAATTGGCAGCAGTACCCGTCGCACAGAAGAGCACCGACTATCAGAAGTTGACGGTGAATTAGTAAAATTCCGCGAATGTAAAAGTCCGTTCAAAGTGTATCATTGCGGTCGAAATATTCTCAAACTAATCCAATTCAAATTCCACATTCTTCCGCTGTCGGAGAAACTGGGGAACATTGGTGTATTCAATGCTCAACTAAGCACTGCTCGGATCATCAGAAGCCAGACATATAATTTTTAATTATTTAATAATTTCCAACGGATTTTAAAGGAATCATTAGCGGTCGATCGATGTGGAAAAATTTACGTTACCTTTCGGTCAGTGCCAAAAAAAAATTGGTCTACCTGCTATTATTATAATAACTGTACAAAAAATGATTTTCGGAAAAATTATGAAACCAAATTAAAAATAATATATGTTTACGGTATTACTGTAGGAGCATCTTCGGGAACGCTTTAAAATAACCCCCCCCCGCCCAAAATTTTGAAAAGGAGGTGGAAATTTTCTTCATATATTTATTTTATAAATAATAATACATTTTTCACTAATATTCATACTATTAATATTTTCCATCATTTTGCTTTAAATAATTTAGATAAATGAATTAGCCCGTATAAATATTAATAAAAATTACTTACGTCATTGATTATAGTGGTAATAAAAAATTTTGCATGAAATATTAATAAAGTGTCTAAAAGTATGGAGCATATTCCTAAACAATCATCGATATTTATTTTAAATTTTTGATTTTTTCAGATTTTTGCGTATTTATAATAACTATTTCAGTTCTCATGCCCCCTTGTCATGTATTAATTATAACGTAATTCTTAGGTTACCCCCATTAGAAAAAATGTCCCAATTTTACGTAACGCTTGTTATATTTTATAGGATTTTTGTGATTATGTTATTACATTCATATGGACCGATTTAGAATTACGTTGTAAATTTTGATCATTTTATGCAAAGTATAGAAGAGAAAGAGACAGAAATGTAAGCAAAGGAGGTGCGCGAGGCCAAAATGGCCGAGTTTATATATGTATATATATATATATACATATAAATGTACCATTACGAGAGAATGAATAAATAAACAAATGACCGGGAACGATAAGAATAACGGAAAGCGTCGGCACGAGCGTGATAAGTAAACAGAAAAGTCTCATTGGAGACTAATAATTTAGTCGGAAAAGTATTATTAAAAAGTACCTAAGGATCGGTGAAAAGAAAACTCTAGGCGAGTTTCGAGACAAAAGACTGCTGGCAATGTGAACGTCATCGTCACCGTCAACGTCGCGTATTAATCTAAAAGTCACGAACACCGTCTAAAAATGCACGCCAATTAGAGAAATCAGAAAAGCCTCAATAACAGCGCCATTATGCGGCGGCCAAGTTAGGGGTTACCGTTGTTTTTCAAAAATCTCAGGTCAGTGATTATTTCGTGCGCACATGTGCCTCCTGGGTACCGAGAGGCGCTTAACAAATGTTAAATGCGCAGCCCGATGCACGTGGCTTTGATGAAAAGAGGGGCGCGTGCTGGGCGCATCTAGAACAAAAAAAGAGCGCTCCCGGACGAGCGGATCGAGGTGGTTTTTTTTGGGGGTTCGCATTTTGAAGGTTTTGTCGGCAGCGGTTGATGCCGACCCCCATATGCGATTATTGAACGCAACCCCATCTGTTATACTTTAATAGCTTTGTGACAACGCTGCCAAGATGATAATCAGAAAGGAACAAGATGGAAATAATAGCGTAAAGTGGTACGAAGAAGGTGAATAATAATAGTAGTGAAAGGGGAAAAAAAAAGTAATTCTATCAGTCTTCTCTTTCTCATTTCATCGTCGTAGTCGCCGCCTCAAATAAGAGGGGCGCCCTCTTTTATCTTTTTTAATACACCCGACGCGTTGACAAGTCGACGACATTATCGCTATTAAATTTCCGTATAGCGTATGAAGGGGTACCAGCGGCGACAAAAGTTTGCCATTTCCATCAGTTTCACAGGGAAGTGCGAGCACCCGCACAAAGACACCGACGACGACCTGCTCGCAGCGATCATCGCAGCCCCTTTTAAATAACATTCAGCCAGTCCCAGAGCAGCTTTAATTTCTGAGGAATAAGAAGGAAAATCGCATCGTCAAAAATTTTCCACCGAAAATAACATGGAAAACCTGAAAAAGTTACAAGCCAGTATTTATCAGCTGTCCTCCTCGCGAAGCGAACTAATATTTTCGAAAGCGAAAAAAAACAAAGGGGGCGAGAGAGAAAAACAATGTAATGAAAAGAGAGAGAACGAGAGAGAGCGAGAGAGAGACAGAGAGAGAGAGAGAGAGAGAAGACCAAAACAGAAACGAGAATGAAGTTAGCGGAGGTTGAATTTTCCGGAAGGGTCCGGCGATGCAGAACTTTACGCTACGACTGATCAAATCCGCACAATGCAGTTAAATCGAGCCTCATCTCATCAGTTGGCGCGTTCGTAGTCATCAATAACATTTTAATTAATAGCAATAAAACGAACGTACATATCGAAATGAGGTTTCTTCTCTGTTTTTCCGTGCAGTTGTTCGATCGGTTTGTTTTGGAAGTATTGTATTTTTTTATCTCGTATCAATGCGTAAGATAGAATTTTCCGTCAACGACAAAAATTCCATAGGCAACAACTGTACGTTACGAATAGAGTTTGAAAGTTGACGGGGTGGCTGGAAAAACAAAAACGGTAAATAATACGCGAACAACAGGAGAATGATGCTCGTATTTTAGAAGTTACGAGGCGTTTGGTTAAATCTCTGTCTTTTCCGCGGATTTAGAGGAACAATTTACGAGACATTGACGGGTACATGAAAAGAATAAGATAGAGGAATTTAAGAAAGTATCGCAAGTGACCTTTGAAGTAAGAAGTGGTAGCGATAAAAAAATTCAGTGTTCTTTTTACACTGAAAATTGGAGAATGACTATCAAGGAAGATTAAAACGCTTAAAATACACTAATGATAAGAGTGAAGAATTAATTGGGGCTGCCAGAAGAGAAAAAAAAAAAACGACGCAAAAACGAAATGATTACAGAGAAGATAGAAAGTAAAGAGCAGAAAGAATGAAGATTAAGAGTCGGTAATGCAGTTAGTTTCGGAAGATAGTGTAAGATATTGTAGAGAAGAATGGGCGCATTAGATGGCCCAAGGAAGGAACTGTAGGGAATAAAATCACAGAGGCGTGAAAGTGCGGGGTGAAGAGAAAAAATTGAGAAGTTGGAAATTAGTGCCGTTGGTTGACTGTTAAATATAATAGAGAAATGGAATGAACGGTAAGGAAAGCGTAAGTAACACTTAAAAAGCTGCAAATGAATTACCGTATGAATATTCGCGAACAGTAATGATGTGGTTTTTTTACGTGTTGTTTCTTCTCGGTTACATTTGACAGCTCTTAGTCTTCACCTGTTGCCCAATACACATGTAGCACCTGATTAAATTCTAGCTTGATTTTCAGTTACGCTTCAACAGAGACACGACGTTTGCGATGTTAAGCCGTTCGATCAGTTCCATTTTTTTTTTTTTTTTCATCACTCTGTTGACATTTTTTTTCCTTCTTTTAGATTGTCATTATTTGCCGACTACAATTCAAAGAAATCGAGCGTTGGTATAAAACAGGTCTCTGCTTCATTTACAACGCCGCATTTTTTTTTTTTTTTTTCCTATATTCATCTAACATACATCCACGTTGCATTTATGCCTTCTAGCATTTTTTTTTTTTTTTTGGGCGCATCAACTATGGACTATTGCCCAGACACAATGGGAAGAAGAAACAACTAACTAGAACCTAATTCGATTGGAGACAGCTGAAATAAAGGAACCAAGGACAAGAACAACAGACTGGGAAGGAAGGGACAAGATGTAAGACGCACAGTAAGGAGTGGGAAGCCCCAGCTTTATAAGATGAAGATAGAAAAGAGAACGCTCCGCAGAAAGAGCAGAGCACTCGAAGAAAATGTGATCAGCATCACAGACAACTGCTTCATCTGGATGCAACGGACAATGAGGAGAGGGAAGCAAAGAGAAACGATAGCGTGAAGAGGGCAGCAGTGCGTGATTAAAGCGCAGGCGGACAATAGAGGAAATTATAAATCGTGGAAGAGAGGGAAACTCCGAGAACCATGGATGAGAAGGAAGTGTAGGTTGGATTGAAAGCTAGAAGGAACACGATTGTTGGTAAAAGAAGAAGGGTACACATCCGACCAAAATCTGAAGTGAAGCTTCTTAATTAGGGGTAATAGATTAACAGCCGGGATTTTTTTTTAAATAGAAGCGAGAACGATCAGCAACCTGAGCCAAAGCATCCGCCATTTCATTACCCTCAGAACCGACAGTAAGTCAATGTGTACAGAGTGATGGAAAGAAAGATTATAAATGAGAGATCGTATACGAAGAATGAAGAAGTCAGAAGAGGGAGGAGGAAGCGGTGAACTGATAGCCTGGAGAGCACCCATGGAGTCAGAAATGATTAGATAGTCGGAGGACGAACGATTGGACGAGATATGTATGATCGCACGAAGGATAGCCATCAATTCGGCCTGTAAAAATAGAACAGAAAGATGGGAGGCGAAAGGATTCGGAGAAGCTGGAGTCGGGAAGAATAAAAGACGATCCGACCCCACCGGGTCCTCTAGAGCCATCAGTAAAAACAAGTGCATGAGAAGGAAAAAGACAACTGACCGTACTGCGAAATTCCTGTTTAATGACGGTCTGAGGCATAAACTTGGAAAATTTAGGGAGAAAATGTACTTTGGGAGGGTGTAAGAGGTCGAAATAATTGAGTGAGAAGTACGGAAAATTATCGCTGGATATAATATGGGAGGAAAAATGGCTAAGACGTTGAGAAATAGGGGCTAAGATAGGGATTTTATTAGAAACAAAACGCCAATTCTTGGCAATGTAAATGTAGGAAGGAATAAGTTGAGACGAAGTGATAGGTAAACGTTTGGAAAGGAATCGATAGCCCAAATAAGACTTTCGAACTGAGAGGGGAGGTATGGTAGATTCCGCGAGCATTGCTGAAATGGGAGAGGATTTGAGAGCACCGAGGCAAAGACGGAGACAGGAGTTTTGTATTATATCTAATTTGGAAAGAAGGGATCTGGAGGCACAACCATAGATAAAAGAGCAGTAATCAAACTTGGAGCGAATAATGGATGTATACAGGGAAATGAGCAGATGAGGATCATCTCCCCATTTGGTTGGAGACAAGGATTTTAGCAAGTTCAGTCTTTTAACGGCAGAACAAGAAAGAGGTGGTCAATATGCTCAGAGAAGGTCAGACGGCTATTAAGGTAAATACCGAGATAGCAGAAGCAAATAACACGGGGAAGAGAAACTTGATTCAGGGATAGGTTGACTAATGTGGAATTGTAGGGGCGGAGAGTGAAAACCATAGAAGAGGATTTAGAAGGAGAAACAGAAAGGTGAATAGAAGATAGGGACTGTTCAAGTGCAAACAAAGACGAACTAAGAGTTTCGTTGGCGATTACCAAGTCATAGGAAGAGGAAAAAAGAAGAATATCATCCGCAAAGAATAAAGAGAGGGAGTTTAAAGGAAGAGATGCTACAGCAATGGTATATATATTGAAGAGGGTAGGGCTGAGGGGGGAACCTTGCGGAAGACCGCGGAAAACACTTCTTGTAGCTCGAAGCCACGGAGAGGAAATGTGGATAATGCGATTTATCGTAAGATTAATAGTCATCGAAATGAGTTTGACTGGGAGATTAATTGCGGCCATTGCGTCTTTTAGACTAGGTAGATGAACGTTATCAAAGGCTGCGGATAAGTCGATAGAAGAAGCCGGCGTGAAATGCTTATGTATGAAGGATTTATAAACGTGGGAAACAAAGGAGCTAATACAATCGGCAGGACCAATGCCTGGTCGAAAGCCAAACATGTTGGAAGGAAGTAAGTTGTTATGTTCCAGCCACCAAACGAGACGTTTATTCAGCATGCCTTCGAAGAGTTTCCTGAAATAAAACACACTGGACTTCGAATAACAATTAGCGACTCTGTTTAAAAATTAAAAAAAAACTCGGCGCTATGCGCCTCACAATCCATGCTTCTGCTTAAAATTCGGAACATGCTTTAGCCTACCTGCTGGCTCTTGAAATCTGATTTTTTGACTGCTGATTATCTGCTGTCTTTTCTGCTCTCGTTGATCTCCTGAATACTAATTTCCCTATAACTATAATGCTAAATAACGTTTGTTTATCAATTGAGGAACGTTTGTATAACGTCAAGCGTTCAAGGAACGTTTATTTATCTTTTGTTTAACGTGAAAGCATCAGTTGAAAAGCGTTTGTATAATGCTAAATAACGTTTTTGTATAATGCTAAATAACGTTTGTATAATGCTAAATAGAGTTTGTATAATGTTAAATAACATTTATATAATGCTAAATAACGTTTATATAATTCTAAATAACGTTTGTATAATGCTAAATAACATTTATCGTTCTTCGTTTTTTAAACACTGCTGAAACATTGGTGGAGGACTACAACAGTTGGAACTAGTAAGTCTATATAATATACAAGATCAAACGCTCTTACAGCAAAAGCTCTTGCAGACTTCTTTGAAGTACCGTTGCTGAAACTAGATGATCTAGAGAGCACAGCAAATCGTGCAAAATCGAAAAACTGAAGAGGGTTAACTATACTCAGCGACCTCTCAACTATTTGAAAATGGAAGATGCGACTATGAATGATTTAAATTCGAAAGAAAATTTGATTTTCAAAGTAACCGAATCTAAAAAAGAATTCGAACAAGTTCACTTTTTCGAAAACAGAACTTTCTAAATTAATAAAAGAAAACGTATGTTAACAAAGCTTTATACGTTTATTTTATTCTCATTTATTCTCGTGTCACACACGATCGTTAGAAGTAATGGACAATATGGGTGTGTAATAGCTGAAATAGCTTTTGTAGTTTTTAGAGTCAATTTTGTCAATGTGACAAAGATGATGTCACAATCTCCCGCCAGCAGCTGATAAAGCTGGATTTATTTTGAGCTGAAGTCTGAACTTTTCCTCCGTGAAATTAATCAATCGCGCTAATCAGAAAGGTACACATATTCTTATGGTAGGTGTGCTACTTTGGTGTCGCTTCTGCGTGTGACTTATTTTGCGACGTTTGTTAAGCAGCTGGTTCGGGGCTAATGTTCCATACTAAAAACAAAAATCTTCGCAATAACGTGCGTGAACAGTTTATTTGTATCTATAATAATCCTATTTCGAATTACTTAAGCTCCGGACTCTGCCGCCTTATTTTGATTTTCACTTCTACAAAAAAAAAAAGAAAGAAAAAAAAGATATAATAATAATGACTGATAAACTCTAATAACCCACCGATGAATAGTCAAGATAATTTTAAAGGCGAATAATGAAATATGGTTTCGTTAATATTAAATAGCGCCCACCCGATCGATATATTACGCGCCTAGAAAAAAACGTTTTTTTCCCTCTTTATTTCGAGCTTTCGACACCCCGAAGGCTTAATTTTGAAGTTGGAAATCCGGATGCGCGAAACTGATATCCGCATATGCACGTATTTATAAGCTAATTCAAAAAAATTTTGACTAGAATTGTCGCGTTTTTTTGAACCAACTTCGAAGGTTTTTTTAAGAGAATAAAAAATGGGTTCGTTCTTCTCGTCGAATAGCGATATCTCACGCCTGGGAAAAAAAATATTTTCTTCCAAAATTTTAGAGTTTTTGATGCGTATAAAAAATAATTGTAAGTTCAGCTACATTTTTCCCTTTTTTTTGAAAGCGTTTGAGATGTATTTTTGTTTCTTCGACCTTTTCACTTGGGCTTTTTATTTACGTAAACATTTTTTTTTCTGTTTTTTTTTTTCCAGAAAAAAAAAAAGTGTGGGAGATAACTTTTCATTTTTTATAAAAGAATTTCGGCGTATTATTGTATATTTTCAATCCTACTTTGAGAGTAGTGCTTATCATCTGGTAATGAGTTTTTTATGTGATTTTTGCCATTCTTTCTAAATTCTTCATTATACCCGATTATTCTTCTTAACGCTCTCCTATTTTTCTCGTGTTTTTTGTCGTGCAGGGTAATCCTTACGGTTATGGATTATATCCTAAAGAGAATTTTAACTATGATTTATGTTCTGATTTTTCAGTTAATAGATGTCAAGCCGTTCCCGATCTATTGCGCATTTTAATTATATATTTTTGTCGTTTCTGAACCATCTTCTTAGAATTCGGAATCTTATAAAGCGAAAATAGAAAAAAGCCACATCATTCGTATAATTTACCAGTAAAGATGGAAAATAATGACTTTCTTTCTTTTTTTTTTTCCAGTTCCGTATAATAATATTTTCCCAATTATTAAGTTTAAGAAGTTTCATATGAAAAGATAGGAACGCTCAGCTAATAGAGCGGAACATTTAGAAAGGATGTGATCAGAATTACACATTCCTGATTATCGCTGGCAGAATGTAGACGAGAAGACTGATGAAAAATGATAGCGAGACTAAGCAGGCTAAAACGCAACCACTATAAGGAAGAAATAATGCAACTTCGTAAGGAAAGAAGAAAGAGTTGAATAGATTGAAGTATAAATTAGAAAAGAAGAGAATATATGAGTCTGTTGCCCGAAACTGGAGTTTATCGCAACGCGTCTACAACTGAGACCATGCAGAATACGTCGACGAATTTATTTCGAGGGATAACCGATTCAGTTCTACCTGTAATAATGTTCCAAGCAAGAATGGTGAAACGGTTGAATACTGCACCTCATCAGAGCTGTAAGTACACATTTGTTCTCCGGAGTATTTAGAACTAATTTCGTTTTCCCCCTCCGCTACATCGCAATTTAATTCCCAAGTTAAAAGAGTGATGCACTTTTTCCAATGCGCAACACGTTCAAGGTTTAAATGCAATGCGTTGTTGAAGTCAGGAATTCAGTCAAGTTTGTTTTCTACAGGTGAAACTATTAAATTTACCAATATCAGAAAACCAGAGAATGATACAAAAACTGCGTATTCGAAAAAAGTAGAACAAAAACTGTTTCTAAATTATCGTTAAAAATAATGATCGTACGCATTCATTGTTTACCTGAAGTTTTCTTATTTATTTATTTCTTCAAATTATGCATATCTGTATGAGGTAGTGCGCGATGTCTTTGCTAGTAGCATTGGAAGGATTCTATCAGTGTATTGCAGATAAGATTAGTAGTAAAGATGTAAGCACTATATAAGATGGTAATTTTAAAGGTAAAATTTGTTGTGCATTATTCTGTTGTTTTGTTCGTATGATCACGCAGCAACCGTTTTAGATCAGGTTAATAATGAAACCGAAATTAGTTTTCCCTGTGCTTATTATTATAGGGTAATTGCGGTATCGTTCATTTAATGTTGTAGTCGATTCGTATGACTTCGTTAATGAAAATATATTAAAAATTTCAAGGCGTGTCGCGATCGATCTATTTACCGCACCGCTTACACATGTTTGTAATTGCGTTATAAGTTTTTGCATTTTTCATGAAAGTTGGAAAATATCAAGAATTACTCTGTTACCGAAAAACAATCAATCTAACGATATTACAAATTTTAGGTCTACATCGTTGCTACCTCAGGCTGCAAAAATATTTCAGCGCATCCTCTTTATAATAGTATAGATCCACACATATCAAACATCGCATACATCAACATGGTTTTATGGAGGGTAGATCCATTGTTACAAATGTAATAACATTTGTCGACTATGTTTTCCGTATTCTTATAGTGCCATACTTAATTCCTGAGCGTCGGCGACTACCTATTCGTACATCTCAGCTGTACAGATATAGGTAATGTACTAGGCAATTATTATATGCAACGCAGGTGTACACACGCAAGACTACATTCGGAACTGATTAGTAATCGTTTGATTTATCAATATATAAGTGCAGTCCTGTGTGTGTCTGCTGTGTACTGACCTAGCGCGCATATGATGTTGTACGTGGTGGTTTTCCATTGCCTTCCACGTGATTATTAGCGAATATTTTATTTTATTTAATTCTTTGTAATAAGTTCTGTCGTCGCCCGGGATTAAGATAAGAGTCATCTGAAGTCGATGCGATTTACACGGATTTTCCGAAGGCTATAAAGGAAATTAAGCGATTCTGGATTTTCACATAATTTAATAAAACTGTTTGAAAGTTATCTGAAAAATAGATAATGTCCAGGTTAAATATTGTAGATCGCCTTCCTTTCTGTGACCTTCAGGCGTCTTCAGGCCCAATAGCCAACCATACACATGTGCTTTTGTCTATGAATCTGAACTTGGCAGATTGGATTTGCAACAATAGCTATATAAACGCGCAGACTTATCTGTCGTGCGAATTATTTACGTCCGCGGAATTGCGCGCCGGTTTACTCAACGATTTCGCAAGAGGTTTAATCACGTTTTTCTTAAGACTTGCAAATTTTTCGCTTTTTCTTTTCTATTACAATTTTAATACATTTACTGAATTATTATTTAATTTAATTTTTATTTCGCGTGTTTAAAACTAATTAACACAACTTCTTATAATGAATTACGTGATTGTGCAATTGTGCAATAAAGACTCTTTGGTTGTTTATTTTTTTCCCCTTCCATTTCAGCCTCTATGGAGTACGATGAAAAAAAAAAGCTCTAAGTTTTCATTTTACATCTTGTCCTTTTTCTTTCCTTAAACCGTACAACGCATTATTTACAACCTTTATTATCTTATATAAAGGGTAACGGAACATAATCACGTAACAAAAAATGTAGTGTACCCCGGGCTAAATAAGACGTGGTCATTAATATACATATATATATACATTTATATGTATATGTGTATGTGTATGTATATAAATATAAGCAATATACAGCTTTTGCTCGTATTATAAGATATAATGAATGTATTTACTCGTATTTTAATTTATTTTCAAATTTCGTTTCCAGTTCAAAAGAAAAGATTTCTGCGTATAAATGATAATCTTGACTGAAGTAACCCTCGTAGAATATTTATAATAGATGATAAAATTAAGTTTCAAATTAACTATTGCTTGAAAACAAAAGGTATATTAAAATGAAATATTTCGTTTTGGAATAACTTAAAATAGAGAACACTTAATTTCTCATAAACTTACAGAAATACAAACGATTTTTTTTTTTTTAGAAAAAGAAAAAAAGAAAAACGTAATTTATTTGGGTTCGATGCAATTTTATCTTGATTAATATTTTTTGGATTTTTTCTTTTTCAGCTGTAGGTGGTTGAGTTTCTTGAGAATCTCAACAATATATTCAAAATTAACCCAAGGTGGGTAAAAAAATATATATATATGTATATATTCAAAATTCATCTTTATTCGGATAATTCAGTCGTATCGCTCGTTTTTCATTAACATTTTTATACATGCATATCTAAGTTTTACTTTCCAAATTAAAATCAAACATTTAGGTTCATTTTTACTGTCATTCTTTCTTTTTTTTATTTATTTTAACATCAGTACTTATTAATTAATACTGATTTATATATATTGTATTAATTTCGTATTAATCAATTATAGATTATGGGTAATTAATTTATCGTCCTGGAGAAAGTACGTGATCTTTTCAGGAAACGTTAGATCATTGAACAGCATATATGGAATCGAGAAGTTCATTTTGCTCCCATTTAGTGCTCTTATCTTAGTTCATAAGCAATGATCGGAGATCTGTGGGTCGATAGTTTCCATAAAACGGTGCCAGCTTTTTTTTATTTTTTTCGTTTCCTATGAGGCACCGTGTTTGTGCGCGTATTTGTCGGAAGGTTCGTAGGTCTTCTGGCGGTCGTATGGTTTGGAACTTGGCGAACGCTTTCTTTCTATTTCTGATGGTCAGTTAATCGGAAAGATTCCACCATTGCACATTTTTCGCACTAGTAGTTGATTTGGAACCAAGGATAGAGATATTACTATCATTCTTTGGTTTTCTGTTTAAACAAAAATAAGTCATTCAAGTCCCCTTCAGATTTTTGTAGGTTCGTCTACAAGGACATTGGCCTAAGAACAAAAGGAAAAAAGACGCAAGAGACTCAGATCTTTCTTGGACAGGAGAAGGAGAAGGAAGGGGGAGAATGAACGAAACACTGTATAGAGTGGGAATATCAATTTGTAAAAGGGAGGAATAGAAAGAAGTTTGATCGGTTGAAAGAGAGATTTCAAACGCACAATATGTATTTATTAATGTACGTTTCTGTTTTCTAGTATTGAAAGTGGAACGTTCCTCCAAAAAGACCATTCTAAAATACTTTAATATTCAGTCATCAGATGTCTGCTATTACGTTTATAATTTCACTATTTTATTAATCTCCTAAGGGATTTTTATACACATGTCATAGAGACATTTAAGTTACTTTTAGTTCTCGGCTGAATGAAATTACAAAGATATTTAAGGGTCTACTGTAAATCTGCCGTGGGTTTCGCTAAGAAATTAGTCGGCGATTTAAATTGTTAGCGTTTGCTAATGTGAACTAAACCTTTTTAATATAAATAACTTTTCTTGTATCAACATTTAGCCTCCTTATTGGTCTTCTTTCCCCTCTTTCGCTTCTAATATTTCTTTAGCTTTATAATTATGTTTAATCTACTTTAACGGAAAATCCAATAAAAATTTATTATGGTGTTTATTGGATCTTCATAATATCAGTATTGAAACGTATCTCTCCTCATTAGAACTTTTCCGAACAGCTGTTGATAGAAATAAATTCCAATTGTGGATCGCCAACCTTCGAGACGGAGACGGCGGATGAAGAAGAAGAAGATCTTCAGGGTCTGCCATGAATTTTAATTTAAGAGTTTTTCAAGTTAATCAGATGTGATCATGAAGACTGCCATCTTCGTTAGAAATAACATTCCATTCTGGTTTCACGCTATTCCTTTCAATCTCCTTTCTCTTTCTATTCTACCTAGCATTGTTCACATCTCCATCCATTCTTCTTTTATCGGTCTTTTTAAGATTGTTTCTATGAATATGTGCTTCATAATTACCATCTTCGCCACTTCCCTATTTTTTCATTCTTCAATTCTACTCCGCAGATATTTATTATCAGTAGGAACCGGAATGCCCACTTTCCACTGTGAGGCTTATACATTTTACAATATCAGCGGTTCCATTCTCAAGAATGCTATTACCTTTTCGATAATTTGGTACTTCTTAACTATCTCTTCCCAACCTACTTCAGAAATTCATTTGTCTCCGGCTATCTCGATTAGCCTATTTCATTTCCTTGTATTAGTCTTAACAGTTACCTGGAGAGAACCCTTTCGAGCTCTTACGGTAGTGATCACGTTCGTACATTAATAACTCCTGTTAGTTTTCCTCCTCCAACTTATTTCGGGCCTTTTCATTCTTTTCCATGAAATTTCATCAAAACAAATTGGACTCTGTTCCGCTTCTCGATTCATTCGTCACTCTCTAGTACTCTGCTTAATTCTCATCTCGTACTTCTTTATAATTCCTTTTTACATTCTATCACGTCTGCTCTGTCTTATCTTCTTCTTCGCGCCATCCTCCATCATCCATTCATCGCTGTAAACGCCGCATTTAACCATTGTCCAGAACCTACCGTTCTAATCCTAGACCGAGAAAAGGCTAACGCTAGATCTGGGTTTATAATTAAAGCCCCGCAGAAATCCTTTTGGAAAAATTTCCGATCTTCCTTCTCTAGAACTACTACTCTTTAACGTATTTGAAGAATGGCTAGAGATTTTAAATTCCTATCCTCTAAACGTCCTTCCGATTTTAAGGTTCATTCGTGAATTTTATCAAAATGGTTAAAGTTCCCACTTTGGAGAACCCAGTTACATATATACAAGAATTGCTCATCTAATGACAAATATATTAACTGAACTATGTTTAGATCTACTCTGAACTTGAAAACAGTTTCTCGCCAGCGGTCAAACTATTGACTCTGTTGCTGCTGCTTACGTTCCTTATTTTGTTGAATTGAGTCAGATCTATTTTCGCAAAATTTCCCATTTCCACTTCCTATCTATGGCTTTCAATTTTAATGAACTAAAGTCTGTTATTTCCAAATTGTTCAGCCCCACTCTAGGCCTTGAGGGCATACGTTATCTCGCTCTTAAAAACCTGTCCGAATAATTTCTTAGTTTCCTTATCTACTTTTTTCATTCTTTCCTTTCCAAACGTATAATTCCTCTCTCTTGGAATAATCCTTTTATCATTGTGTTCTTATTTCGAAAAAAGTTCTTTCTTATGCCCCATTTTCTTGACATCCTTGTTCGAGGATATGCTGAACGAGCGCTTTAGCACAATAATGTATTTCCTGGTAATACGATATGTTTGGTTTTTGGCCTGCTATTAGGCTTCCGACAGTATTAGTCTTTTCCTTTGTCGTAGGTAAAAATCTTTTGTGCACACGAATTACACCTTGGTTTCCTTTATTGATGTTTTCCGTGCTTTTTATAATGTTTTATCAACTCTAACGGACGAAATGACAGCAATTAACATTCCAGTTCAATTCACTTCTCTTATTATTAATTTAATTTCGAATCGTTCTATCCGCTTCTCTTCGCCATTTCTTTGCAGTTCAAGAAAGATTTTTCGTGTGCGTATTATTCGTGCCAGGGAGGAAAAGAGGCCTTCTCTTCGTCAAACTGGTTTACCAACAGCACAAGAATTAAAGACTTGTCCTTCCAATGCAGGCAAATTTCCACAAAGAACTTATGCGCAGGTGACTAGACATAATAGTCCGGATAACTCTGAACCTGATCATTTTTCGATTTTTTTTTTCGTTATTAAATAAATTTAGAAATATTAATGTAAATAAACTTTTTCGTGTAATGAAGTTCATATTAAATGAATTTAATGGCATGCATCAAAAGAGTATTTTTAGTGTAATCGGTAAGGTTACGGAAATTATAAGTAAGAATTATTTTTAATTGTGACTAATGATTGTCAATAATAACGGGATACGACTAGTTGTTTGGAATTGTAACTCAATCGCTAATAAGTATGAGGAATTGTATGAATTTATTTGCAATAACCAGATTCACATAACTGCCCTTTCCGAAACCAAATTGCACTCTTCATATAACCTTAAATTTCCTGGTTTCAAATTGTATAGAGAAGATGTTAATCGTAGAAGTGGTGGAGTAGCATTAATTATTAGCAATAATATTAAACATGTCTTACTGCGTTTACCTCGTTTAATGCACGTACAATGCATTGCTGTTAAAATATATTCTGATTTTTTATGTCATGTTAATCAAAATTTAAACTCGTTTGTTGTTTGCGCCGTATATAAGCCACCTAGATTTATACAAAAATTTGCTGATGACATTAGATCACTTCTTAACTTACATCCAAAGGTGATTTTAGTTGGCGATCTAAATGCTAAAAGTAGAATATGGGGTTGCTTCAACAACAATTTAGCAGGTAATATATTATTCAATATGTCCATTCGGAATAATTTTCAAATAATGGCTCCTCGAGAACCTACTTACTTTCCTTCTTCGAATCAGCTTCGACGCAGTGTTTTAGATCTAATCGTAGCAAAAAATGTTAGTGCAAAACTCCCCGTTACGTTTGATCATCTTATCTCTGATCATAAACCAATTTTTACGATTATTAATAATGTAAAACCGCTCTTAAATAGTAGGTCGTATCTAGACTTTAATAATGCGGATTGGGATAGTTTCAAAAAATATATCTCAGATAGTATTAATTAATATCTGACTTTTTCCTTTTTTCATCTTTCCTTCGGTCTTCTTTCAAACACGCTGGGCTACGGTAAAGAAAGACGGTTAGTCTGTTTCAATTTAATCATTTTCAAAGTCCTTTTCGTTCCAGTTATGACCCTTTTTAAAGCGAATTTAATCTCTAATTATTCCTTGCTTAATCTTAATTTCTTCACTTTGACCCGCAGCCCTTTCCTCATCATTCCATACCTAATTAAGTTGGTAAGCAAGCGAGAGAGGAAGTGGTTTTTCCTCAGTGAGCATCGCAATAAGTTTTCATATTCCTCATTCGTAAGTTATCTGGGAAAACAGATGTCTCTCCATTGTCTTTTTTTGCATCTTTTCTTCTGCCGTATCTTTCTTTGTCTTTATTCAATACTTTCAACTGGCTTTGCGTGGACTACCCGAGCCTACACTCATTCCTTCTCCGATTTTCCTCTCTCTTCCAAATCTGCAGGCTGTAAGGTATTATTTCCCTTCCTCTTCTACACTTACATGGTTCCTTCCCCTCCAATTGTTTTTCTGTACTTTAAATGATGTCAAACAGGCTAAATATTCTTCAATGGAACTGTAGAAGTCTTAATGCCAATAAATGCTCTCTCGAAGGTTTGTTGGATCAATATAACATTCAGGTTGCTCTCCTGTCAGAAACTTGGCTCAAACAATCTTCCAATATTCGAATTCGAGGATACTCCTTAGTCAGTTCGAATCGGGACGACGGCTATGACGGAGCTGCTATTCTTATAAGAAAAGATGTACATTTCATCCATCATGATAGTTTTTCCTTCCTTTCTTCCAGTCCTCTTAATCCGAATTTAGTTCACGTCTCAATCCCATTGTGTCACGGTAAAAGTTTTAATCTTGTCTCCTCCTACATCCCACCGTCCTATAACTTACGCGATTTCCCATTTGACTTGTTCTTAAATTCTATTCCTCGCCCTTTCATGGTCGGCGGCGACTGGAACTCCCACTCGCCTCTATGGGGTTGTTCCAGTTATAACAGGAATGGCACAATTATAGAGAAAGTAATTTTCAATTATAATTTAGTTCTCCTAAATGATGGTTCTCACACCTTCTTCAAATCATCGTCTACTTCTAGTTCTATCGATCTATCTTTTGTTTCCTCCGACACAGCTCTTAAATCCTCGTGGAAAACTCTAGATGGTACCTTCGGCAGTGACCACGTTCCGATCCTCATTGTTCTTAATGACTTCCATCTCCCTTCTCTTTCATCTTCATTTACGCCTTTGCATTATGCTGATTGGAACCTGCATAAAACTGATTGGAATAGATTTCGGTTTATTGTGGACTCAGACCTTCCTGCAATACAAGTAGAAAACGATGCTATTTCACAATATTCATCCTTTACTAATTCTATCTCCTCTGCTCTAACACTGTCTTCCCCACTCTATCCTCAAGCCCGGAAAAGTCATTCTTTAAGGGTTTCATCACTGTGGTGGAATGGGGACTGCACAGCTGTTGTCAATCAAAGTTTGTCTAACTTTAAATCATTCCGCTCTCAACCTACTTTTAATAATTTCTTGACTTACAAGAGTTCGAACGTTAGAGCCAGATATATTCTCAAAAACGCCAAGAAAAATGCTTGGAAATCCTTTTGCTCTTCCTTTTCTCGATTGACTCCTATTTCCAAAGTGTGGAAGTTGGCTAAAGCTTTTAGAAATTCTATTTCTGAACGCCCGTCTAGCTCCAGTCTTCCTAAGGATACTCTTTCTTCTTTCTTTGACTCCATAGCTCCTGATTATGTCCCTAACTATGATGAAGTGGATTCTTTAATTCCTCCTTACCAATTATCACCTCATTTCCTTTCCTCTAACTTTTCCCTCTCTGAACTTCTTTCTTCCTTGAAAAACTCCTCCAACTCCTGTCCGGGCCATGATAAAATTTCTTACTCCATCCTCAAAAACCTATCTGTAAAGTCTCTCCAAATTCTTTTAATAATTTTTAATTCCTTCCTGCAATCTGGTTCTAAATTCCTCTGCCTTTCGGCCCATTTCTTTAGCTTCTTGCCTGAGAAAACTCTTTGAGAGCATGCTTAACAAACGGCTGGTCTGGTGGCTGGAACACAATAACTTGCTTCCAGACAACCAGTTTGGTTTTCGTCCTGGCTTAGGCCCTCCAGATTGTATCAGTCTTTTCCTTGCTGACATTTACAAATCATTTATTTCCAAAGAATTCACAATTGCAGCTTTTATTGATGTAGCCAGTGCATACGAAAGCGTCCATCTTCCCACGCTCAAAAACGTTATGATGTCTTTAAATATCCCTGCATCCATATCCTTCCTAATTATAAATCTTTTTCAAAGTAGAACTCTCCTACTTTCTGCTCCTTCCTTTTTCGCCTCAAGGAAGGTCTTCCAGGGCCTTCCGCAAGGTTCTTGCCTTAGCCCTACTTTATTTAATTTATATGTTTCCAAAATTGGTTTTCTCTCCGTAAAATCCAAAACTTTATTTTTTGCAGATGATATCCTTGTTTACTCTTCTTCCCGTAATCTTCTAGTTGCCTATGAGGAACTAAACAGCTCCTTAAGTACTCTAGAAGAGGCCCTTTCTAACATTCATCTCTTCATTTCCGCCCCAAAATCAGCAGCTGTAGTCTTCACCCTTCGACCTTACAACCCGGGCTCATTTGAAATAAATCTAAAAAATCATTCCATTCCAATAGTCAGTTCTTTTCGTTATCTGGGTATCACTTTATCCCCTCGTCTGTCTTTCCATGATCATATCAGCCATTTATATGCTTCCTCGCTTAAAGTCTTTAACCTTCTTAAAGCTCTCTCACCTACGAGATGGGGAGGCGATCCTTCTGTGTTTATAATGTTGTATAAATCTCTCATACGCTCTAGATTGGATTATTGCAGTTTCTTATATGGCAACGCTTCCAAATCCGTTCTCTACAAATTAGATCGTCTCCAAAACAGTTGCCTTCGGCTTTGTCTCGGAGCTCTGAGGTCATCTCCTATCCCAGCCATTCTATCTGAATCCAATATCTGTCCTCTGTTCATCCGAAGATCTTATTTGGGTTATCGCTTTCTCATTAAACGTTTTTCCACTTCCTCGTCAAATATCAGTACCTCTTATTCTTTTATCCTTCGTCACTGGCGTTTTTCCTCCAATAAAATTCCTATACTATCTCATATATCGTTTCGCCTTTCTAAATTTTCCCCTTTTGTCATTCCTCATCACAAGCTTCCATTTTTTTCTTACGTCTATTCCAAATTGTTAAAGCCACCAAATATCATCTTCATGCCATGCTTCCTTAAATCCTCTCCCTCTCATATCGTCAGTATGGAATATAATAATACAATAAATTCTCTATTCCGTGTTCACTCTTTAATTTTTACTGACGGATCGAAGTGCCCGAGCGGAGTTGTGGAGCCATTCTTGTGCCCTCAGTTCTTTCATTCTCGATACTTTAGACTTCCGTCCTTTTGTTCTGTCTTTACTGCAGAATGCCATTCTACAAGCCATTATTTATATTTCCTTTTCTGCAAGTTCTTCCAAATTCCTTATTGTTTCTGATTATTTAAGTGTTCTTCTAGCGCTATCTCCACCTTCCCTTTCTCCTTCCACTGATGCTATTATCCTTTCTATTCGTTCTCTTCTTCATGATCTATCCTCAACGACGTGTACCCAGATTGACTTTCTTTGGATTCCAGGACATGCAGGCATTGATGGAAATGTAGCCGTCGACCTCCTTGCAAAATCTGCTGTTTCCAATGGGAATTTTATTAGTAGGGTTCCAGCACACAATATTCTTCTTCCAACTAAATCCTGCCATCTTAGACTTTGGCATTCTGTTTATGTATCTCTTTTCGCTAATCCTAATTCCTTTTATCTCTTGATTAATCCTATCCCTCCCCCGCGTCCTTGGTTCTATGAGTTTCCCAGTTTGCATCGGTCCATAATTACTAAATTATCTCGCCTCCGTTTCTCGCATAGTCTCCTTCCTTCTTCACTAAATCGCTTTTCTTTGGCTGCAACTCCTTTTTGTCCATTGGATCTTGAAGGTTCCCAGTATGTTTGCCATGCGAATCACGTGCTCTTCGAGTGCTCCGGTTTATCTCGCGAGCGTGAGTTACTTTATTGTCAGCTTTTAAAGCTTGGTCTTCCTGCTCCTTTCAACGCCTCTTATGTTCTTTCTCTACCTACTATCTCTGTTGTTCCTATCCTAGGGGTGTTCCTTGATTCCATTGTCGACAGAATAAAAATATAATTTCTATTCTATTCCATGTGTCTATTCCTTTTTGCTGGGCTAATGCTCTTTGCTAGCAAACCCAAGGGGGGGTAAAAAAAAAAAAAAAATTAATTTAAATCAACCAATTAAAGATAATTCTGATATTGATAGCAGGTTGAATAACTTTACTAAATTAATTACTGACAGTATTAATCTATTTACATCCCAAAGAAAAGACGTGTCAGATGTTGCCGCAAGTTTATGTTCCGAGTTTTCTCCGTAATATAATTAAACTTAAAAACTATGTTCGCAGGATTTATAAAAAATACCGATTTCACTCTAATATTGGTTATCTGAAACCTGTAATCAAATTCTTAACAAAAATAGTCAGATTTGTACTTAGAAAAACCAAAAATGATAAATTTCAAAAATTTCTGACGAATGTTAATACACAAGATAAAAGTTTATGGAAAGTATGTTCGCGGTATAGTAAGAGCTATGGAGTGATTCCACCGCTATTTGATTCTGATCTTAACACGTATGTTTATAAGGATCAAGCAAAAGCGGAGTTGTTAGCCGAGTATTACTCAAATATTCATAAAACGAGCAGGCGAGACGCGTCTACATATCAAAATAATTTAGTCACTAATACAGTAAAACGTTTACTAACTGGTTCTGATTTCAATAACATTACAGGTTCTCCTAGTTTTCATTCTGAGTTTTGTCCTCTCTCACCTGCTGAAATATTTAGGTACCTCAAGAAATCTAAAGCAAAAAACTCTTGTGGTGATGATAATATCCCGGCAAAAATCTTAAATAAGATTCCTCGGAAGGGGGTACTAGAGTTAACGCACATAATTAATGCTACAATGTGGTTCGGCTATTTTCCAAAGTTCTGGAAAGTAGCCAAAATCATTACGCTACCTAAACCAGGCAAAGACTCTTCCCAAGTGAATAATATACGACCTATTAGTTTACTTAGCAATTTAGGCAAAATAGCGGAAAAAGTTATGCTACACAGGCTTCGTAATTTCGCCGATAGTAATAACATACTTCCAGCGGAACAATTTGGTTTCAGACCAGGTTATTCTACTACGCATCAAGTTGCTAGGATTACTGATCATGTCACGCATAACTCTAATATAAACAAACACACTGGATTAATTCTATTTGACATTGCAAAAGCATTTGTCACGACCTGGCACGACGGGCTGATTTACAAAATGTTAAAATATAATTTTCCGAAATATCTAATCAAATTAATTAGAAGTTATTTACGGAATAGAACTTTTTACGTTTCATTACAAGACGGTAAATCAATGACCAAAACTGCCGTCGCAGGAGTTCCTCAAGGTAGTGTGCTGGGAGCCTTTTCTTTTTTCAGTCTACTTGTCCGATCTCCCTAAGTTGCAACACACGAGTTTAGCTTTATATGCTGATGATACGACTATATACTGTAGCTCGTATAGAACGTCTACTATTTATAATTGTCTACAGCTGCATAGTTTTCGGGTTTTAAAATTTTTGGAAAAATGGAAAATTGAAATTAATCCAACTAAAACAGAAGCAATACTTTTTACTCGTAGATATCCCACCCCTCCAAGGCAATTGATTATTAATGGCACCAGGATTAAATGGGCTAATCATGTTCGATATCTTTGGTGTAATTCTAGATAAAAGATTATCTTTTAAGGAACACTTAAAATACTCAGAAGCGAAAACAAATAGAACCATTGCAGCTTTGTACCCAATTATCAATCGGAAATCTTACTTAAACACCGCAAACAAGCTTATACCCGGATGTACGTTAAATACGAGTATAAGCATCGTCGGATTAAACACAATTTAGTTAGTTAGTGATATCTCTAGGCTGTTAAGTAATGTTTGCAATGGTAACAATTGGTTGTTAATTTTGATTATTTTGGGTTTTTTGTTATACTCTTTTTTTTTTGCCCTTTGTATTTTTTTTGTATAGTGTTTATATTTTTGTTAACAATACGTAAATGTTCTATTTTATCACTCTAATGTAATGCGGTTAAGTCTCTTTAGAGCTGGTACGCATTTTGTTTATAAATACTGTATTACTGTACTTAGCCAAATATACGTTCTGTTCTGTTCTGTTCGTAGCCTTCTTTAAGGCTTTTAGCTTAGTCCTATACTTCTTAACATCTGTGCTATATATTGCTTCTCTTTCTTTTCTTTTCCAAATTTTTTTGTCTTCCTTCTTTTTGTTCCATGATTACGGTCGAGTGGATGTTTTTTCTATGTTCCATTATCTTCATTTCCTCTAATCGTCTTTCTTCTATTTTTTTGATCATTTCTGACTTATGTGACCTTATTATTCTCCGTATACGTTGACCTATTCATATACTTTCTTCTCTGTGCGGTTCATATTGATTTGCCATGGGTTCCTGACCATTCTGACATCTTTTTGATGATGAGCCAGCTGATTCTTTGGTTCGGGTTTGCTGCTTCTTCTTTCTTCTTCAAAAAAAAAAAAAAAAACATCTTCCAACCTCTTATCATTATGTAATAATTTCTATTTCAAACGTTAGTGAGATTGGTCAGATGTTTCCTCCTTTTCTAACAATTGCTTCTTTTATCTCTCTATTCAACCCGGGTCTCCCTTCCAATTCCCATGGTTTGTTCTGTTCCCTTCCCTACGACGCTCTATTCTGTGTAACTACTGGAAACTGCTGACAAACGTTTTTGATCAGCATCTACGTAATTCATATTAATATACCGTCTCTCTCTAATAGATGGGCTTTCAACAAATCTACTCCTACTCTGTCTAACTCTACTTCAATTAATAGTATTCTCCCAAATCCTGCTAATGACAATTATGCCTCATCGGTCACTCTTAACTTCTCTTATCCAATTTCTTCCCCTTTAATTGAAAATATTTCTTCAGCCATCGTGAAAATACTCTCTTCTAATAACACTGCTTCTACTTCTTCTTCCTTTGTTGATTCTTTATCTCGTTTTCTTTTCAGTAACGTATAGATAAATTAATTCCTGAAAACAGAAAAGAAAGTAAAAAGATTCGGGACTGAATTTTCTTCTTTTTTTAGTGCTCTTCTGTCTCTCTCGTTATACCCTAAATTCTCTTTACTTCTTTCTTGTCTAATCTTTCTGCTAACATAGAAAATAAGGTATTTAAATCCGTTGTATAACTGTTTCATTTTAGTATTCAATGTCTTCTCTTCTTCCGGATTTGTAAATCGTACAGTCGCTGAAGTGTTCAAAAGCATTGTCGGGTTTCAGTATATTTATTACATCTTTTTCTCTTTCGAATGCGCTGACGTCAAGATAACTTGCTCAGTACTTGAACTCGGTTGCATTCGAATAATTTCTGTTCACATTTGCTGCTCCACTGGTTCGGTGGTAAGATGGACTAGCGCATATAGCAAGAGCTATTAAGCAAGAAGCTTTACGCAGCATCATTTCATCTATACAAAGGTTTCAAAATCTCATTGCTCTTAACAGAAATTTTTTGTTTGCCTCCTACGATTTCCTACACAAATGCCCTTTTTCTTTTCATTACTCTTAGAATTCCCTTCTAATTTGTTAGCCCCGACTTACTTCCTCCAGATTTCTAATCGCTCCAATTTACTTTCCTACGTTTCTCTTCCAACCTATTTCAATCACATTAATACAAATGTCTTTGCTTTTCTTTTTACCTTATACCAATTATTGTGCCTTACTGTTTTTGTCTTCCCTTTTTTCAATCATTATACTTCTAATACGTTCCCTGTTTCATCACGATGGTTGCGTTCAATATACTTCAGTGGAATTGTCGTAGCCTTAGAACTAATAAAAATTCATTAGAGGGTCTATATTGGATATTTATAAGGTTATTGTTGCTCTCATCTCAGAAGCGTAGCTTCGGTCGAGCACGAACTTTAATATTACAGGTTATAAAATAATTAGATGTAATCGGTATGACGTGCATGGTGGATCCGCAATCCTCGTTAAAAATGGCATTCCTTCAGCTCTCACAACATTTCTCTGAACATCCCTCTTATTCCTAACCAACACAACATAGTCCACATCTCTATCCGTACCACCCTTCCGCATCCTACTAACATTGTCTCTATCAACGTTTCCCCTAATTATGATCTTCGTCAGTTCTCTCTTTCCGTTTTTTCAACTTTATCCAGCAACCATTTATTATTGGGAGTGACTGAAATGCCCATTCGTCCTTATAGGGTTGCACATCCTACAATTCCAACGATTTCATCCTTGAGAATGGTATTCTTTCCGATCATTTAATTCTCCTTAATAATCACTTCCCGACCTATTTCAGGAATCCATCTATTTCTAGTTCTCTTGATCTAACCTTTGCTTCTTTCACTATTGGTCTTAATGCTAACTGGAGAACTCTTACGGGTTCTTACGGCAGTGACCATGTTCCTATCCTAATAACTGCTGTTATCTTGTCTTCTCGGATTTTCTTCAGGCCTCTACATTCCCCTCGGTGGAACCTGTTCAGAGCAAATTGGACTCTGTTTCGTTCTTGCTTCGATTCATCACTCCCTAGTACTCAACTATACTCCGATCCCATACTTCTGTATAATTCCTTTTTAAACGTCTGTTTTCTCTTTATCTTCATCTACTCGTCATCAGACGTCTAATAACCACAATTAAGCCCCATCTCTTTGGTGGAATGAGGAATGCAACCTGTCACCTTTAGAACTTTTTGTTTAGATCCTACAACTGAAAATTTTCTTGCTCATAAGCGAGCGAACGCAAGAGCTAGGTATATACTTAAAGTCTCAAAAAGCTCCTCCTGGAAGAATTTCTGTTCTTCATTCTCTAGGAATAGCCCTCTTTCTCATATCTGGAAAATGGCTTGAGCTTTCAAATCCCCATTCACTGAACGTTCCTCCAATCCCAACCTTTCTAAAGATATTCCGTTGCTCCTGCTTATGTTCCTGACTAACTCCACCTCCGCATAATTCTCCGACACATTTCCTAACTTCTGTTTTCAATATTTATGAATTAAAATCTGTCCTTTCCAAATCGTCTAGTCCCACTTCAAGTCTTGACGGTATACCTTTTCTGGTCCTTAAAAACCTGCCTGAACAGTCCCTTACCTTTTTCCTTCATCTTTTTAATTGTTTCCTCTCCGGATGTATACTCCCCCCCCCCTCTTGGAATTCTTTTATAACCATTCTTATTCCTTAAAGAAGTTCTTCCTTACATCCTATATCCTTGGCTTCCTGTATCAAAAAAATGTTTGGATGTTAAATAAGCGCCTTGCTCGGTGGCTAGAGCATAATAATGTATTTTCTAGCAATATATTTGGCTTTCGGCCTGGTATTGGTCCTTCCGACTGTATTAATCTTTTTGTCTGCCATATCTACCAATCCTTTATCGAAAAAAAAATTATACTTTGGCTTCCTTCATCAATGTATCCTGTACATTTGGTAATGTTCATTTACCCACTCTGAAAGATAATATGATAGCAATTTTCTAATCCACTTTACTTCCCTTATTATCAATCTCATGCTGAATCGTTCTATCCACCTCTCTGTTCCATCTTTTGAAATTTTAAGAATGGTTTTTCGAGGTCTTCCCCAATGTTCCTCCCTCAGTCCTACTCTTTTCAACATATACACTATCAGTGTGGCTTCTTGTCTTCTAAATTCTTCGTCTTTATTCATTTTTCTGATGACATCCTACTTTATGTCTCATCTCATTATATTATATCAGCCAATGAGACACTTAATTCGTCTCTTTCTGTGTTGGATCATTCCTTTTCCTCAATTAACCTTTCTATTTCTCCTGCTAAATCTTGTTATGTCGTATTTACTCTGCGACCTTATAATCCTGCTTCTGTCTATCTATCCCTTGCAAATACACTCCTTTCTCGTGTTAATTGTTATCTTGGTTTCTTCCTTGATAGTCGGTTATCCTTCTCCGAAAACATCAAATATCCTTCCTCTTCAGCAAGCAAAAGACTAAACCTGCTGAAGGCCTTATCTCCAACCAAATGGGGTGGTAATCCTTATGTCCTTATTGCTATGTATAAATCTATCATCCGCTCAAAATTTGATTACTGTTCATTTCTCTATGGTTGTGCCTCTAAGTTCCAGTTCTCTAAATTGGATGTAATACAAAGCTCTTGCCTTCGTCTATACCTTGGTGCTCTTCTGTTCCAGCAGTCCGTGGCGAATCTAATGCACCACCCCTTCCTATTCGCAGATCTTATTTGGGCTATCGTTTTCTTACTAAGCGTCTCCAACTCGCGGTTCTCTACTATTATCCATTTCTAGGAATTGGCGTTTCGCACCTAGGAAAACCCCTATTTTATCTCTCATCTCCCTTCGGCTCAGTTCGCTTTGTCCTTACATAATGTCCTTTGTCAGTCTCCCTTATTTTACTTTTAATTTCGCCGATCTCTGCCATCTTCCGAATATGTTTACTGTACCTACGCTTTCCAAATCTCTTCTATACGCCCTAATTAGACAGGAATTCCACAATTTTATCAATTCTCAACTTCCTTCGTATGTAACCGTGTTTACAGATGGTTCGAAGAGGCCGGGTGGTGTCGCTGCCTCTATTATCCTCCCAAATTTTGGCTTTTCAGAATCTTTTTGCCTGCCTCCTTTCTGATCTACATTCATAAACGTATTAATGACTATGCTACGTTTCATTATTTTCATTTCCCCTGATCATCTTTCATTTAAATTTTCGATTATATATAAGACTCCATGACCGCCCTTCCATTCATTCTTCCCTACCTAATGTGATTTTATCATACTCCGCATACACTCTCTTTCCACGTTCTTTCTTCCTGCCATTCCTATTATATTGGTATTTACCAAGGAGTTCCTAGTTATTCGGGCATCTTCGATAACAAAGCGTCAGAATCCTTCGCTCGGTTTGCTGTTTTTTTTATTTCTTTTTTTTTTTTAAAAATCCCATCGTCTAATCTCCTTCCACTATGCACAGGTTTTCATTTTAGGTTTTGGTCGGATATGTACGTTTCCTCTTTATCTATCATTTGTTCCTTTTATCTGTCTGGTTAACCTAGTCTTCCTTTCAATCCGTGGTTCTCTTTGTTTCCTTCACTTCGTCGTTCTGTTGTTGTCTCCATTATTCGTCTGCATTTTTTTTTTTTTTTTTTTTTTTTTTTGGGTTCGTCATAAAGACATTGGCTCAAGAAGAGGGGGAAGAATAAAAAGCGGAATCAGATGTTTACGCGATCAGATATGGAAGATAGGGAAGACTCAAGTGCTGGAATGACCGAGGGTGATGGCAAGGAGAGGACAAAAGATGCACAATACGGAGTTGGAAGACCACTTGACAAAAGAGAAGAATACAAGGAAGAACGTTCGGAAGCGATATAAGTGCACTCAAACAAAATGTGATTAGCGTCACCTATAAAGTTGTGAGAGGAAGGATGTAGGGGACAGTGAGGAGAGGGGACTAGAGAAAAACGAAATAGGGAAGCAGGAAGCAAACTGCGCCCAAAGCGTAGGCGACAGATTGCAGAGAGAGTTGAACGCCGCATGGATGGAAAATTGAGAAACCATGGATAGGACGGTAGATTAGGCTGGATACAGAGATAAAAGGAATCCGGATTTGAAAATGAGGAGGAATACGAATTTAACCATAGTTTGGAATGAGCTGAAGTGGAGAGGAGATTAATATTATGAGATGAAAAGAAGCTGAGGAATTCACCGGTAGAAGAGGATGAACGAGCTAGTGTATCGGCCGACTCGTTACCCTCGATTCCAGAGTGGCCAGGAATCCACAATGGGTCAATTTGGATAGAGTGAGAAAGAAAAATGTTGTGAATAAGAGAGCGTATGAGAAGGATTATGTAATCAGCAGAGGAAGAAGGAAAAGAAGAGGAGATGGCTTGAAGGACACTGTGGGAATCCGATATAATAAGGACTTTATGCGAAACTAGGGAAGAAGCAACAAAAAGGACGGCACGCAGGATGGCAGTAGACTCGGCATAGAACACTGAACAAAAGGAAGGAAGTTTGAAGGTTTCGAAATAGTTTGAGGAAGGACAGAAGAAGGCCGAGCCAACTCCATTGGGTCCTTTGGAGCCGTCAGTAAAGATCGCAAAATGATTAGGGAAAAGAGAGCCAGCGGTATTTAAGAATTCTGATTGGACAACATGATGAAGGAGAGGTTTGGTAGGGCAAGTTAAAAATAAACAATTAATAGGATGTAGGTGTGTGGAAAAATTGGAAGAAAACTTGTCGTATGAATAAATATAAGGAGAAAACTGAGAGAGTCGGGTGGAAATGAGAGATAGTATTGGCGTTTTGTTGGTGGCAAATCGCCAGTTGCGGTAGATATAAGAATAGGAATTAACAAGGGAAGAAGAAGAAATAGGAGGAAGACGTTTGATTAAAAAGCGATAACCCAGATAGGACCTTCGAACAAAGAGCGGAAGGATGAGTGATTCGGGCAGGGATAGGAGTAGACTTCCTAGCTCCCAGACAGAGACGAAGACAAACATTTTGAACACGGTCGAGTTTGGAGAGCAAGGATCTGGAGGAATTTCCATATATAAAACAACAATAATCAAGGATAGAACGAATAAAAGAATTTGTAGAACATTAGTAGAATGCATGGATCTCCACCCCAATTATATGGGAAAGAGACTCTGCATTCTTAATCCATATTATCTTCCCCTCGTTTTCGTTTTTCGTTGGTTTCTTCTCAATATTGTCTTCTCCGCCCAAACGAAGAGCACGTTTGCGATGCTAATCATGTGTTTATTAAGTATTCATCACTTCCTATTAAGTGTTCTGCTTTCTATTCCATTTTATTGATACTCGGTCTTCCTACTCCATATTGCGCCTCTTATGTCCTATATTTTCCCTCTCCACAGATCGTTCCTTTCTCCCAACAATATCTGACCGTATCAAGATATAGTTGACTCCTTCCTATTCCAATTGTTTCTGGGTAAAAGTTCTCCCGGTTGACGAGCTCAAAATAAAAAATAAAAAAAAAAATCAATCAGATAATTTGCTTTTACTCAGTTTCGTTTAAATCGATTGGTCTCCTTAACTCTTTAATCGGTGCACAATATATGCCGATGGAAAAATTTTCTCATTCTTACTTGCGCCTTTGAAAATGGTAATAATTAAACAGCTTCTTTTTAATTATTCGTATAACTCGACCGTGTCATGAAAGTCAGTTTTACTTTTACTTATTTTGAACTCTTTTAATTAAAAAAAATTTAATTTGTCTCTTTTCTTTTTTTTTTATTTCTTTTTACTGTTTACACATGGGATGAGAGGTTGCAAAAATTGATTACCGGAACTTCCTTTATCAAGCTGCTTCCATTGCTGGTTACCAGATAATAGATGATAACGAAAAAAAGTAGCTGTAAATTCTAGCAAAGAACATCAAATAAACAGGAAGATTTTTTTTTTTTTTTTTTTTTTTTTTTTTTATTATATTATTATTATATAAATTATCGCTTTTTCAAATAATTCTTGAAATTACAAAACCTTAATAAATAAATATAAAAAAAATACGATTACAAAGTGTAAATTCTTATAGATGGAGACCGTTTGACCAATGGTTTATCCGTATCTTCTCTACATTACACGATATCTAAAGAGAAAAAGCTATCGACTTAGATTATAACATCATATTCTTTTTTTTTTCTTTAATATAGCGGCTATATATTTTAAGGTCTTCATGGTATTATTTTTATTCTTGAACCAGTTGTAGTTTTCTCCGATGTTGTATTCAGCTCTTATGTGCTCGAATTTGGAACAATATAGAAAAGTATGATCCGGTGAATCTGTTTTTTGATATTGCATTCTCTGCATTTATCATCATGTGTTATGGCCATTTTCTTTAGATACTCAGCGAAATTACCATGTCCCGACAAAAATTGGATTAGAAAGAAATCTGGATTGAGTAATTTGTTCTTCAGTCTATCCTCGATTCTGGTTAATAATCCATACGTTCGTCTCCCTGTTAATTCTTGCGCTCATAAGTGTTTTGCCATTCCTCCAGGTATTTCGACTTTACTTCTTTTACTTTCTGTATTACCCTTGTCCTATCACTATGGTTGTTTTTGATTATCTTTATCTCGTTAATCATTTCCAACTGTAAATCCACTGGCATAATTTCTGATATGACATACGAAGATGCATCGGAAACCGTTCTATATGCAGATGTTATATTTAAGATGATTTTTCTTTGTTCCATCTTAATTTTCTTTTTGTTTTAGGAAAATAAATTAAGGAACCATATTCCGTTATAGATCTGAACAGCGCTGAGTAAAGAATTTTCCTATCCACAAATTTCAAACCAAAGCTTCTGTTATATATACCTACTAGTTTTGTGTAATATTTTTTAATTTTATCCATGATTTAGCCAACATGTTTGCTGAAATTGAGATTTTCATCTATGTATATACCCAAATATTTCATTTCCTTGCTAAATTTAAGAGGAGGCTTATTATTCAATTTTAATTCTTTTTCTATTTTACTTTTAATTTCGTGTTTTTTATGTTTTCTTGTTATTAATATCGAGTTAGTTTTTGTTCGGGGATTTAAATGTAGCCCAAGATTAATGAGTTCGTTGTTAATATTGTTAATTTTCTGATTTATTTGAGGAATGTCTTCTATATTATTTATTCCAAACAGGAAGATTTGAAGGATGTTCTCCGCGATGCTAATAACACATAGATACGGAGCTAGTGCGTTATCTTTGAATCAACGTTAATTAAGTGGCCATAGCCGAAAGCCAATGAGTACTGCTGTAAATAAAATAAAAGCAAAAGACACCGGGACGTTAACGCACTAAAAACTACAACAGTTCAGCTACTAATACATTTATACAATTTAGGCGGGCGGCTGTTATCAGAGCGAAAGTTAACATTAGCGGGCAGCCATTAGGAAGAATAAGATGTTTATGCGTAAAAAATTGGAATAGGAAGAGGAAGAAGCGGAAAAGCGAGACGGTGAAATGAAGCCGGCTTATTTTATTTGTCAAAATACGAAAATTACTTGCACGGAAGTATTTTTAAAGGAATCAGGCCAACTAGCGAGCAAGCTCATTTAAAACGTCAAATGACGACCGCCGCTACCGGCTTATAATATAATTTAGTAAAACTTGAGGGCTCCTCCAGCAGGTCGACCTCTGCTTCAGTATGTTTCTTGGTAAAAGCTTTAAGCGAAACGCTTAATAGCGTAAAGAGCTTAATTCGCTTTTAAAGTACCGTTACACGCTGTAATTATACTTAAATAGCAGCAACAAATTCCTACTTAACTTTAATAAGAGTATTATCGTTACCGCTGTAGCTATTATCGTAATAATAATAATAATAATAATTATTACCATTATGTCTCTGCGTGCGTTTAGTTTGAAAATGAATTCGCTGTAAAAACTGATAATATTATAGTGTAATTATATTTTCATATGAATGAATATTTAAATGTACTCGATATCATTCGGACGAGGGTGGACATTTTTTATTGTTCTGCTTTATTGAAACTTTCCCATATGAAGGTAAAGAATTTGTCCGGAAGAGATTTTGCTTTTTTCGAAGCTGCATTAACTTCCATAAATGCTGAGTAAATTTCGGTTTTTAATGGTTTGTAATAATCTTAAGTTTATAATAATGTCTTGCATTAGTTTGCAAAATACTGAGAATCAAGTGATATTAATTTCGATTGAGTTTTGACTTTTATTCAGCTTTAGGAGAAAGGCGCAACAACAACCGTACTCCACGACACTGTTACGAAATTGTGATAAGGAGACTTAAATCTTTAAAAATATTAAGAAGAGCCGACATGTTTCGGAGTTATGTACTCCATAATCATGGCATTAATAAATAAAGTTAAAAGTTGAAAAACGATATCATATTTGTCAAAAGCTTCATAATTATAAAAAGTGAGAAAAAACACAACAAAAAGGAGCTACTAATTACACAATTTCATGCTACATGCTGGACGCAAACGAATGGTCGATTCTCCGTCACAGCCAGTTCCTCATCTATCTAACCTAATGCCACTGATTAATGTTATCAACCAACCATTGCTTAATTAATAATTTCCAAGAAGTTCCTATCTCTTTTTGCACCATATCTTCTGGGATTCATTCTAGCAGCTTAATTAAAACTATTTCATCCTTATTATTAATCTTACTATTTATGCCTTTCGGTCGAATGAAATATACCTCCCTATTATTCCTTGTTGTCCTACTTTTTATCATCGTAGCTATTGATATACTTGTGGTGTCTTATATTCAAGTAATCGGTGATAAAAGTAGCACATCCTTGGAGGCATTTCATTTCTCTCTCTCCACCAGCTCATCATCAATGAGTCGTGAATCCCTCGTGGAGATATCGAGATTATTATCTGTCCATGTGATGTATAAGATGTCGCCACTGATCTCTGTTGTGGGCCAGTCGAACACATTCTACGAATAGAAGTTATGGTATTTTCTAGTTGTTTGCAAATTAATTCTGTTTGCGAGAAATCAGTATACTTATTGACGTTGAACTGAATACACATAGGTCATCTGCATAGGAGATGATGTTGCATGAATTATTAAGTAGCGCACAGAATTCCTCCATATCGTGGTGTACTTTGGAATATAAAATGTTCCAAAGAGTAGGTCCCAAGACAGAACCTTGGGGAACGCCGCATCTAGGCTGAATATGATCGGATTGATAAAGTGGCCTGCCTATCATTAGAGTAATCAACATGATTAATAAACGCCTGGCCTGGTGGCTAGAATATAACAATATTTTTCCCGATAATATGTTTGGTTTCCGTTCTGGCCTTGGTGCTGCTGACTGTATATCCTTGTTCCTTTCCGACATTTATAAATCCTTCATTCATAGGAAATTTACCATCGCCGCGTTTGTTGATGCCACTGCTGCCTTTGACAATGTTCACTTACCTTCTTTACAAAATAAAATGCTTTCCATTAACATCCCTCTTCAGTTTACTTCCTTAATTATCAATCTTTTCCGGAATAGAACAATTCGTCTTTCTACTCCCTTCTTCGACGATTCCAGATCAATTTTTCGAGGTCTTCCGCAGGGATCGTGCTTGAGTCCTACACTTTTCAACATTTACTTTCATAGTCTTTCTACTCTTAACATCCCTTCTAAGTTCTTATTCTTCGCTGACGATATTCTCGTCTATTCCTCCTCTAATAATCTTTCTTCTGCCAATGAGGAGCTTAATTCCTCCCTTGCTATTTTGGAATTATCGCTATCTTCTCTTCATCTTTCTATTTACTCTGAGAAGTCTGCCTCTGCAGTTTTTACATTTCGTCCTTTTAACCGTTCCTTAATTAACCTTTTCCTGTGTCAACTCCCTATTCCTCTAGTTAACTCTTTCTCCTACCTTGGTGTCATTCTTAATAGTAATTTATCTTTTTGCGATCATATCAACTATCTATGTACATCGGCTCTCAAGAGATTAAATTTCCTAAAAGCGTTGTCCTCCCGGAAATGGGGTGGCGATCCGTATATTCTCCTCATACTTTATAGATCCATTATTCTTTCTAAATTGGACTATTGTTCTTTTCTTTATGCCAGTGCTTTCAAATCCCTCCTTACCAAACTTGATCGCATCCAAAATTCTTGTCTTCGCCTCTGTATTGGTGCTCTGAATTCTTCTCCAATTCCCGCTCTCCTGACCGAAACTGGCTTCCTTCCTTTATTTATTCGAAGACTTTATCTCGGTGAAAGATTTATGATTAAACGTCTTCATATTCCTCACTCGAAACTCGTGAATTCCTATCAATATATTCTGGACAACTGGCGTTTCTCTCCTAGAAAAATTCCAATCCTTTCACACATATCCTCCCGACTTGTCCTGTTCTCTCACTTTATCCTCTCCTATAACGAATCCCCGTACTTCACTTACAACTTCGTAGAACTGTCGTTTTCTCCCAAGCTATTTTCTTTTCCCTCGAACATTAAATCTCTTCCGTTTCCTGTAATACATAACGAATTTAACCAAACTCTACATTCACTTTTTCCAGCTCACAGCATGGTTTTTACGGATGGCTCAAAATCTGCTTCAGGTGTCGGAGCTGCTTTTATCCTTCCTGATATCAACTATTCTGAGTCTTTTCAACTCTCTCCCTTCTCTTCTATCTTCTTAGCCGAATCCATGGCTATTTTACGTGCTATCCTTTTTATATTCTCAACATCCAATTTATCAAAATTTGTCATATGCTCTGATTCGAAAAGCGTTTTATCAGCCATCTCATCTCCGTTCCCTAAACCATCGTCAGATCCTATTATTCTTTACATTCGTTCCCTAATTTATAATTTATTAACATCCCGTTCTATCCTAATTGACCTGTTCTGGATTCCGGGCCACTGCGGCACCGTTGGTAACGATCTTGCCGATTCATTGGAATGTCTAGCTGCAGTAAATGGCCGGTTCATAGACAGATTCCCCTCCCAATGTCTTTGTTCACTCTCTTATCGTTTTCACCATGACTTTTGGACTGATCTTTATCCGTCTCTTTTCTCCAATCCTAACTCTTTTTACCTCGCTATACAACCCTCTCCACCTACTTCTTCCTGGTTTAATAATTTTCCCTGCATCAGCCGTTCTGTTATTTCTTCCATAATTCGCCTCCGCTTTAATCACAGTCTGCTTCCTGCTTCCCTCTTTCATTTTAATATTGTTCAGTCTCCCTTGTGTCCCTTCCATCCTCCTATCTTAAATTTGACCTGTGATGTAAATCACCTCCTATTCGAATGCTCATCTATCTCCTCAGAATGCGCAGTCCTTTATTCTAATTTGCTTGGCCTTGGCCTCCCGACCCCTTACTGTGCCCACTATATTCTTGCTTTTCCTTCTCTTTCTGTTGTTCCTATATTGGCTATCTTTATTTCTTCTGTTTCTAATCGCTTCCTGATTTAACTTTCAAGTCCCTACGTTTCATTATTTGTTAGTCCTTTGTGCTGGGTAAATGTCCTGAGTTGACATGCCCAAAAAGAAAAAAAAAAAAAAGTAATCAATGATTATATTAATAAGGAATGGGCTAAATTCCCTTTCCCTTAAAATTTGGATGATGAAGGACCAACGGCAGTTATCAAATGCACCTTTGATATCATATGATATGACAACCGTCGATGAGCCAATATGCAGTTCCTTTCTAATCTTAGAAACTAGTAAGTGCACCGCATTTTCTGCCGACACCTGACGTCTAAAACCGAACTGGAAATCATGGAAACCAAATTTCTCTGTAACTTCTTTTAATATAAATGTCATTAATAATTTTTTCATAAACTTTACCAATAGAATTTAATAGAGAAATAGGTCTATAAGCAGAAATTTCGAAATTATTTTTACCAGGTTTAGTAAGGAGTATAATACTTGCAACTTTTCAACAAGTTGGAAAAATTTTAAATTGCAAGCATTTATTGAAAACGTTTGTTAACAGTGTTTTAGATAAAAGATATTAAATCAGTTTGATAATTTTATTAGTAATTTTATTCTCACCGGGAGCTTTTCTCTTAATAATGTCATTAACGAATTTTGTGTCAACTAACGGAACTTTACATTCAGAATGTGGACAGTCGTGATTGTGACAGCCGAAATTTCTTGGTATGTTTAAGAATTTTATCTGTAACATTTGGAAAGAAGTTTGCGAGGAATGCATTACATTTTTCTCGATTATCTGTTAAGGTTTTATTGTCATTATTTTTAATATCGGGATAAGTAGTGTCCCGATTTTTGGACGTCAGAATTTTGTATGGTCTACCCCATGCGATGCTATTTCGAACTAGTTCTTTCCATTTATTCAACTTGGACTTATATATTAAATGTTTATATTCCTCATTAACAGCCTTAAGTGTACTGTTGATAAAAAATAAAATATAACTGCTCTTGCATTTTATTTTTTTCCTACGAAGCATATTAATTTTGGTTTTTAAGAACTGCAAATCTTTATTCCACCAATCTACTGATGGACATTTTGCAGTAATTAACGAACGAGAAATAGTTTTGGACATATATGTGTTTAATTGAGTGATAATGTGGTCCAGCTGGGAACCGCAAGCACAACGAATAACCCTGTTTTCAATTTCGTGTAGAAAATCACGATCAACATTTTCATAAAAATAGACGTATTATCAGTTTTGTTATGTGATTGGTTTTCAGAGATAGGAAAGGAAATATATATGGTAGATTTTATATTTTTACGTGAAGTAAGGTCAAAGTCATTTAACGAAAAGGTAACGCTAGGTGAAATTCTTTGGGAAACCATAAGCGATAATCAATAATACTACTACCGTTGTGGTTAGTGAATGTGAATGAATTATTATTTAGAATACACAGATTGTTACTATAAATTAATTCAGAAAAATCGATGTTCTCTGAGTTAGGTTTAATTTTAGATTCGAAGGTGAGCAATCTAATATTAAAGTCGCCTACTAACAGTATGGTTGCTATATTTTTTACAAAGATTGTCAATAATGGTAATGTGATTGAATTTTGGTTTATTAGGGGAAATATAAACGCCAATAATTATTAATTTATCGATGCATAAAGCAATGATACTATTACTACATGATAGGAGCCTATGCGTGATGTTGTTTTTAATAATAACTGCAATTCGGGAATTTAAATAGGAAGTGTAGTTAGAGTTGACGGAAAGAGCACCAGATGGAGCATATGGTTTAGCAAAAACTGCGATATCCGTGAACTCGTCATAAATTTCTTTGAGAAACAATAATTGACAAGCGTAAGCGTTATTAACATTAAGGTATGATAAATTACTGACCATAGTCAGTCCTAGCCTTAATATTACTGAGAGCTTTGATGTAAACAGGACAATTTCTGTTACCGGTTTTGTGATCAATTTCGCCCACAGCTTTACTTACACGTTCAACATTAGTGATATTAGACGAAAAATTCGGTTGTAATTTAAAATGCAGACAGTTGGTGCATGTATCTTGTTTGTATATTTACCAACAAAGTTGATGAAAGATTCATCTGAACGGCAGATTTTTTCAGAGTGACCGTATTTATGACACATATTGCAAAACTACGCAGAAATGGCATCCACGAAAGCGAGAGACTCTCAATTAATTCTAATCCTCCTTTCAGTTGGTAGTTTTTGATAGATTTGAGGAGTAAGTCGTACGTATATTCGACTAGCCTTCTCATTTCTAACTTTGTTAATTGAAATAGGCTTCTCGTCAAACACATTGAGGAAGTAATTTTCGACGTCTTTTTCTGTGATATTATTAGTTCGGAATATTTGGATCTCTGAGTTTTTCTACGCGGGTAGTAACATCCTTTATTTTGTCGGTGATTTCCTGCTGCAACTTGTTAGTATCATCTTTAGACGCCGTATTAATAATAGCGGTATTTTTGTTGATTTTTTTATAAAAAGTAACGCGAATATCAGATTTATATGGACACATTTTTTCTTTTAGAATTTTGTTCTTTAGGGCAGTTTTTTTTATTATTTACTACGTCGGAAAACGTATGTTTATTAGTTGTCATTGCATTGTGGAGGACATCCTTAACAATAGTAGTGGTTTCAGTAACTTTTGTATTAAGTATTTTGGAAAGGTCTTCTAGCATAACCGAAATTTTTCCGACATCAGTATCGATGGAATTAAGATTTCGTATAGTTTGATATTTCTGTTCACGTTTAAAAGTTTTTTCGCTTAATTGTCCTTTCGACATATTAGTTTTACTACTGATATTTTGTAAAATCGCTCTGATCTTCTTTAGGAGATCCATTCTGTAGAACTCGTCTACGCAAAGGCAAAGCCTCTGCGCAGCAAAAACTAAAAAGAAAGAAAATATCCGCTACAATACAAATATAAGTAAAAATAAAAATGACCGGTAAAATTAGTATTAGAGAAAATATAGATAAAAACGATCTCACCGAACTGATAAGAACACTGCAGTATATAATACAATCCGGTTACAATTAAATGCTGATAACGCGAGCAAACAACTTATACGTACATAGCAAGTTGACATTGACTCAAAATCCTACTATGCTGTTATATTTGTAAAAGTTAACTTGAATACGAAAAGAAAATAAATTGTAAACAACGAATAATTTTCACATTTAATCATCCGATGGCGTTACAATTCATTTACATTAAAATTATGCGTGACATAATCAGCGATCCTAGCAACTTGATGCGTAGTAGAATAACCTGGTCTGAAACAAAATTGCTCCGCTGGTAGTATGTTGTTACTATCGGCGAATTTACGAAACCTATGCAATATAACTTTTTCCGCTATTTTGCTAAGTTGCTAAGGGTCTGGTTTGGCTAAATGGCTTGATAGTTAACTAAAGCCGGACTATAAAAAAAAAAACAACTAATTGGTCGTATATTATTCACTTAGGAAGAGTCTTTGCCTGGTTTAGGTAGCGCAATGATTTTGACTACTTTCCAGAACTTTGGAAAATAGCCGAACCACATTGTAGCATTGATTATGCGCGTTAACTCTAGTACCCCCTTCCGTGGAATCTTATTTAAGATTTTTGCCGGAATATTACCCCATCATCAGAAGAAATTTTTGCTTTAGATTTCTTGAGGTACATTAATATTTCAGCAGGCGAGGCAGGACAAAACTCAAAATGAGAAATAAGAGAACATGTAATGTTATTGAGAGCAGAACTAGTTAATAAACGTTTTACGGTATTAGTAACTAAATTATTTTGATATGTAGACGCGTCTCGCCTGCTCATTTTATGAATATTTGAGTAATACTCAACTAACAACTCTGCTTTTGCTTGATCCTTATAAACATAAGTGTTAAGATCAGAATCAAATAGCGGTGGAATCATACTCTACATAGCTCTTACTATACTTCGAACAAACAATGTATGAAGTATACAGTTTCAACAAAGGATTGACTAGGCTATATTCTCTTGAGCAAGGCGCAATAGAATGGCTGACAAGTGTTAATTTATAAATAGACGGCGATATTTCGTAATTTTGTATTTTTAATCTATATTTAACTTTGATAAGGGCGTAATTGATACGATAATAATAATAAACTATACCTCGAACAAACTTTCTATAAACTTTTATCTTGCGTATTAAAATTCGCCAGAAATTGTTGAAATTTATCATTTTTGGTTTTGCTAAGTAAAAACCTGACTATTTTTGTTAAAAAGTTGACTACAAGTTTCAGATAGCCAGTATTAGAGTGAAATCGGTATTTAGCTTTTAAGTTTAACTATATTCCGGATAAAACTCGGAACATAAACTTGCCGGAACATAGATAGACTAATACTGTCAGTAATTAATTTAGTAAAGTAATTCAGCCTTCTATCAATATTAGAATTATCTTTAATTGGTTGATTTAAATCAATGCTATCTGAGGATATATTTTTTAAAACTATCCCAATCCGCATTATTAAAGTCTAGATACGACCTATACTATTTAAGAGCAGTTTTGCATTATTAATAACCGTACAAATTGGTTTATGATCAGAGATTAAATTTACACTAACACTTTTTTGCTACAATTAAAACACTGCATCGGAACTGATTTGAAGAAGGAAAGTAAGTACGTTCTTGAGGAGCCATAATTTAAAAATTATCCCGAGTGGACATATTGAATTCTATATTACCCGCTAAGTTGTTGTTGAAGCAGCCCCATATTCTACTTTTAGCATTTAAACCGTCAAGTAATATAACCCATTCGGGTGTAAGTTGAGGAGTGATCTAATGACGTCGGCAAATTTATGTGTAAATCTAGAGGTGGTTTATATACGGTGCAAACAACGAACGAGTTGAAATTTTGATTAACATGAAAATTCCGAATACATTTTTACAGCAATGCGCACTGAACGTGAACTAAACGAGGTAAGTAAGCCATGTTTAATATTACTGTTTATAATTAATATTCTTTGAGCCCGCAGTGTGTGGCAGTATGTGCTAGTGTATAAGACATTATAACAAGGAGGGAAATGCCTAAATATTATAATATTATACACTGTCGTGCATTTGTTACTATGTAATAAATTCATGTAAGAGATTGTGTTTATTTTTTTTAATTTATTAGATTTAAGAATGCAGTCCTGAAATACTTCTTTTCACGTCATTACCGACTAAAAGTGTAGCATTTGTCTTGCAATCGGGGTTTCTATCTAAAATGAGATGTATTCTTTTTGTAAAATAATCTTTCCGCTATAAAATTTGTTATTTTTGTCTAAAATGTGGCATTTCAGTCCTAAATCGTATAATTAATATTAAAATTAATAGCTCCAATATCGATAATATTTGTCAAGTGCATAGCCGGAAAAGGATTTCACTATTTGTTTTGTTTTTGTTGTTTTTTTTATATCATCCTCTAACATGGAGATCGTAGAACGCTTTAGTCAGGTAAAGTTATTGTAATTTTCGACAAATTTGATTGTTTGACCATCCCCGATTGAACTACTTTCTGGATGCAAAACAGAGCGAATAACTCTTAATTTTAACACAAAATGATGATGATGATGATGGAGGCAAATAAAAATGAGACAGAAAAATGCAAAAATGTCTCCCGCTATTGTACCAACTGCAAAATTTGCACATATATAGTAGCGCTGAAATTTAGCTATCTAGACCGTGACTTGTTTTACATAAAGCTAATACTTTCACGTGTCTCTTTTCATTAGAACAAGACGTGGCTACGTGATTTACTTAAACCCGATATATTATATTGGTGGTTGAAAGAAATGGTATAGAGTTAATCATTGGGAGAAATTGTACATAAGTAGACAAGTTAAACAAAAACCACCCGCGCGTAGAGTACGCGCTGGAGATAGAGGTTAGGAACTCCGCTGTTGGATCTGACCTGGGCTGAGTCAAATTAAATTTTTGAGCGAGTAATATTATTTTCTGTGAAGTGTGCTATTGTAACCTGCTCAGGGTTATATCTGGGTAATGCATCAATACATCTCTATATTAGTATCTCTTAAGACGTTCTCCGCGAATTCGCAGGGTGAAAGGAGAGAAACATGCCCAGCATGTCGACATTCTCACTGAGTTCTAATTTGCTAATGAAGAACTCTTGCTATATTGAAGTTTGCGTGTAGTCTTGCACCAATGGAATGTTTAAGTCGCGATGAAGTGTTCTGTTTGACACTCTTCGTATCGTTTAATCTGAACCTCATTAATTAACAAATTGAACTCAAAAAGCGCTTCCATTAATCTGAGTAAACTGTTAATAAACTGAAAACCGCATGCAGTTTTGATCTCAATAAGTTTCCTTGATCGTTTCCTTCAGTTCCCCTATCCTTTGCCGAGTTAAGTTTTCGTCAATCTAGAGACATTGGACAATTTTATTGCCAAGCGAATAATCGTTCGGTCTTAATCGGTCTGTAAATTTCAAAAATCGTTTTAAGCCCCATCACACTCGGTCGTTTATTCAATAAATTAATTTAAAATCATTCAATTGTTGTTCCCGGTTATTCAATCAATGAATTTGTAATCATTTTTTAAGCTCCACCGTTCATCAGTCAATGAACTAATTCCAAATCGCGGTTAAAACTTTCTATTGTTGTTTGACCAATTAGCGAATTTCAAATCGTTTTAAGTTCCATCGTTCGGTCGTTCAATCAATCGACTATTCGTAATTGTAAGGTCGACTGATGAGTTTCGCGAATCGCTTCAAATGTTTCATCGTGTTTGTTCGCTACAGATCCAATTCAGTTCGATCAGGTTCAGTCAGTTTATAGGCAGTCATTTATTTTGTAATTCGTCTTCCGCAGTTCATTTATAATAATCTAATAAGGAAGTCGTTTACAAACGACGCTGCCTCTATATTGCGGTTAAAGACGAAAAAGAAAAAAGAAAAAATTCTATTTTTTTTTTTTTTCTTTCAAAAATATCTAATTGCCGATTGATAGCGTAAAAATAGAACGTTTCTTTTTTTTTTTTTAATCTCTTCTCATCTTTGTACACTGACAGTTCAATTATAATCACATTTAAAGTAAATGCGGATGTAAAAGAGGCAAGTAGGGCCTTAGCTGAGCCGCTTTTATGTGTTAAGTAATTTCCCACTCGTTCAAAAAAGAATGAACGAAGAAGCGCTAAAAATGTATAAAAGTACTTTTTGATTACGAGTTATTCATCTTAAGTTCGCCATCCATTTTTCACCTAATGTCTTCACATCGTGTACGAGTTCGAGTTCGAGTTTGAGTTCGAGTTTGAGTTTGAGTTCGAGTTTGAACGAAAAAACCGACGGAAAAGTGTAAACAGGCGCCTACATTTTAATACGTGTATGTTTTTTATTCCCTCTTTTTTGCTCTATTTTCGTATATATTCTATTTATTTTAGAAACGCTATTTTGCATTGCCACCACCAAAGGCCGTTCTGTCTACAGCTTTATCAATTTCTTCCTTCTTCACTTCCACCGTTTTCCATTAAAGCTTCTATTACCGCCGACCAGTAGCAAATGTTGCTCGTCGGTCCGCATTTTATCAAAGAAATTACACAGGTGTATGTACACATATATGGGTAACTCTATGCAGACCTATATGTCAGAAATTACGCAAATTTCTAATGCGTAACCGAACCCACGCATTATAATACGTTTTCGTGCGCGCATGCGCCCTGCCCAATAGCAACAAAAGCAAGATGTAAATTTTGATTTTTTTTCTCCCTCCATCTCTCTTCCATTTTTCATACACGACACGGTAATTTTGCATGAAACGCGTTGCTACATTATCGCGTTCTGTAGCGGGAAAAAAAATTTGAAAAAAACATTTTCCCCTTCGCTTTAAACGTTTTATATTCACGCACCGCGCTGTTTGCTCTCTCGCAAATTCACGCACACGCACGTAGAAAAAACATTACGCCGACACGGTGGCTTAGAGGTTCACTTTAAATTTTCCCACCCATCTTTGGCATTAATAGTAGTTTTGCCGATGATGGGTTTTTTCACAGATTACCGGAATACCAGAGCATAGAAGCGAAATTCGTACACTTCAAAAGGTAAAAAATCTATTAGAAGACGTCGCCTACCGTTGTTTCCACTTGGAAAATTTCTCTCTCAAAAGACTCCTTTTTTTCAAAGGAATTTTTTAATGAAATGTCGTCGCAAGAAATTTTATACCGTTGCAATGCTCCGGTCGGTTATTATTTCGTGCAACATAAATGTAAGTGCGACTGAGTTGGCCGGATAACATCATCTCTCACAGATGTAAACAAAAGAGGAAGAAAAAAACGAAACGGATCAAAGAAAAGCTGCGTACGAAACTATCGGCGCAGAATTCCATGATTTGTAAGCCGAATTTTCGCCCTTTATTCCGAATCAGTTAATCTGACCACCTGTCTGCCGTTCTAACCAAAGTAGAAAACTACATTCCAACGTAACGAATAACACTCATCCTATGTCGGAGGAATTCGACCGACTATTTGATGTTTGTCAGATTTTTACCATAGTGTATGCTGACGGAAATAATCGGAACAATTCTTAGTCAAGCTTTATATCTGTCAGGCAGGTGAAAGTTTCTGGTGTGGCAAAAAACGATATTGTACCGATAGAGAATGTGAACAAAGCGAGTTGCTTCTGAATTATTTCCTTTCCGGTTCTTACCAGCTTCTATAGACACTTCTCGGTTTTATCATTCTCATCAGTTCTTTAGTTGCTTCGAAAAACGACTTATTGTTAGAGATTGTTACGAAAAGTCATCAATTTGTATTATAATTTCGACGAAAAATCGACAACTCAACCGCAAATTCAGCAAAGAGGCTGTCAAAACAATATGCCCGCCAGCAATAAGTTAAGAAATGAGTTTCCGTTGAAAGTTCGCAAATGAACATATTAGCAAACAAACATCATCGCTGGAAACTAATTGGAGATTTAATGCGGTCCAATATTCACTACAGAGACAGGAACCTGGGCAGGCTTGGAGAGAGGATGAAATGCAAACATACTAAGAAAGGAAATAAGGCGAAGCCGACTTTTGACAAATTGTCCGAATACGGATTCCGGTAACCAGTTAGATCTAGTAAAAAACCTCTTTTTATGTAAAATTTTGATATAATTTATGTTTCTTCAACATTACTTACCCTTAAGAAAAATTGAAAAATACGAAAAATAAATTATACAAGAACTTAAAAATTTTCTAAATATTTTTTTAAAACAAATCGAATCAAATATTTATTTGTAAACTCTTTATAATAATCTGTATGTAATTCTTAAGCTTGAAGTCGCTTCGAGTAGCACAGAAGTATTAATAAACGTGCATCGACGGTAACGTAAAAATCAAAATACCTTAAAGACTTTTTATTTTATTTATTTTTTTTTTTTTTCATTTTTATTTATATAATTTATAAATTTAACATAATTTATTATACGTCCTTAAACAATAGACTGATTGGTTTAAACATTAAACATTATAAGAATAATGTAATAGAATATCTATAGAATAAAAATAAACATACATATAGCTCAATCCGTATGCAGTTGGTGCGTAAGCTTCAATTATAATATGCAAACTAATTATAACGTATAAAATAATAATAGACGAATAATAGTGATTTCGAACAAAAGTACGTAAGAAGATAATTTTAATAGATAATTTATATGGCGATAATGATGCAAATTTAAAATAAACCTTACTTTTTAATAAAACTACCTAGAGGAATGATATAGCGAAATTGATAGAAATAATCAAAACCTAAAATAGACATATTTCAAAAAAATACTAATCCTTTAAGAATGAAGAATGAATTGATTTGTAAAAGCATTCTTAGAAAAATGTTTAAATTTAATAGTAGAATATCGTAGAACCAAGAGTAAGCACTGAAAGAATCGATTGTATGGCGAGGTAGTGAGAATGTTCGTTGGAGAAAGGGGGAACACAAACATCTGACCAGAGTCTAGAATAGAAATTTTTTTACATAGAAGAAGCAGGTTAGAAGCATGAGTTTCAGCAAAATAGAGAGGCCGGAGAATGCAACAACCCGAGCCAGGGAGTCTGCTAATTCGTTACCTTTTATTCCCTTGTTACTAGTGACCCAGAGCAGATCGATACGAATGGAATGATTTGCAAGAAGATTATCAATAAGGGAACGTATGTGAAGAGTGAAAAAGTCGCAGGAGTGAGCAGGAATACGTGAAAAAATGGCTTGAAGAGCTCACATGGAGGCGGAGATAATCAAGTAATTGGGAACAGAGTGTTGCGTGGAAATATGAACGATGAAACGTAGGATGGCCATTAGTTCAGCGGTAACGATGGTAGAGACGAAAGGATTCCAATAATGTACGGTAGAATAACTCTAGCTCCATTCGACCCTTTTGAATAATCGGTAAAGATGGTCCTGCGAGAGGAAAAAGGGAAATTAATGGCACTAAGAAATTCTGGTAAAATTAGTGAATGGTGAAGGGACTTAAAGACAGCAAAGAGATAGCATATTTTGGGAGGATGAGAAAGCTTAGCAAAGTTAACAGAGAAATAAGGAAGGTTGTTAGAAGAAGTTAGATAAGGTGTGAAAGAGCTTAGACGCGACGAGACATGAGCCAGGAGAAGGATTTTCTTAGGAGTAAAACGCCAATTTTGTAAAATAGTGAGATAGAAAAGGATAAGATGATTAGAAGTCAACCCTGTAGACACTTAGAAAGAAAACGATAGCCCAAGTAGGACCTGCGAATGAAAAGGGGAGGCGGATTCAATTCAACAAGAATTGCTGGTGTCGGGAATAATACTTTAAAGCACTAAGGCAGAGACGAAGACGGGAATTCTCAATTATATCCAATTTAGAAAGAATAGATTTGCAGATAGAACCATAGACGTAGGAGCAGTAATCAAATTTGAATCGGGTAATGGATTTGTAAAGGGAAATAAGATGGAGAGAGTCGCCTCTCCTTTTTGTAGGAGAAAGGGCTTTCAGCAGATTCAGTCTTTTAAGAGCAGAGGTGGAGAGAAAATTAATATGTTCATAGAAGGACGAACGACTGTTAAGGAAAACACCGAGATATAAGAAGCAATTTTTGCAAGAGATAGGTATGGAGTTTAAAGATACGTAGACTAATGCGGGATTGTAGAAAAGAACAATACAAGAAGAGCTTTTTTGTAGGCGAGATAAATAGTAGTAATGAGGAAAAAGATTGTTCTATGGTAATCAAAGACGAATCGACTTTCTCATTCGTATCTACAATATCGTCCGATGTGGAGAAGAGCAGTATATCATCAACAACGAATAAATAATGGGAGTTCATGGAGGAGGAAGCAGGAGAGTAAATATTGAAAGGAGTAGGACTTAGACAAGAACCTTGAGGAAGACCACGAAAGACAGTTCTCCTAGTCTGGAAAAGTGGAGAGGAGAAATGTATAATACAATTTCACATAATATTGCAGATAAGAGAGGCACAACGGAATGTTGACTGCTACCATTTTATCAGATTAATTGATAACGAATGATGGAGTAGTAACGATTCAAAAATGATGGTCAATTGTGAATATGATAGGGAACGGTCAGGGTAACAAAGAGATAACTTGCACGACAAACACTTCGGAAAAAAGAACATTGGAACGGTCTTTGATCAAAGGAATTTTTCGAATTACTGCACATTTCAGGCTGAGTATCACAATGGTAAAAATAACCATTTTTAGACAATTGTACGAAAACGGCAGACGACCATGCAAAAACTGGACTAACTTCTTTCGCATAAAACACGGAAAAAACAATCAATGAAAGACAAAAAAAAAAAAAAAAGCATATCCAATGGAACGTTCAGACCGTGATAAAAGTTTGCGAACATAATAATAAAAGTCCAAATTCAAACTTAATAAAAAGAAAAGAAAAGGAAACGGATATCAGCCCTGAAAATACGTAGAACCTAATTACAAAGAGAGAAGCGATTCTAAGACTGCCGATAATGATGACATAAAAATGTTGCGTAATGTTAAAAAAAAAAGAAAATAATGATAGCATGAAGAAACGATGAAAAACAAATTTATACAGTCTATCTGTTATGAGGACACAGATAACACGCGATTCGAAAAAGTCATAACTAACAGTTGTTCAAACTTCGCCATTTGGCGGCCGCAAAACACGAAAATAGGAATTCACTTACAAACCGGAATAGCCGGTGTTGTTGTTGTGTATTTACGAGAGAAGAAGTCCACACACAATGACTTCAAATCTCTCTCCAAGTTAATACATTTTTTCTGCAGAAACACGAATACGAACGATAGAGGGATTTTATAAATCCCTCACCAGAAAATTGTATTCTCTTTAAGCAAATGTTTTATTATTCGACGAACTAACTAAAAAATAGGATTTCATTCATTTGAACACAATTATCTAATAAATTGTAACAAATAATTGGAAATATTATAAAAACAAAAAAAATTAAACTTACTCTGAATACAATTATTTTACGTAAAAATCGTATTTTAAAATCATAGAAGTGATATTTCAATTTATGAAGCTGACATTTAAACCGTTTCAAGCTGGTGTTTAGAGTAAATTCGTACAAAGATCATTTAACACGCTACCGTTGATTAGGTAGTGGTGTTTCCTTCGGTAAAACCCGGTTCGAATGCTGCTGATACAAACTGAAAATGTAGAAAAAAATTCTCTTCCGCCGGGTTAAACAGTCGACGACTTTCTTCCCGATTAAAAAAAAAAAAAAAAACACGTCAGTTTACTATTAATTGCGAACTAAGTTGCCATTTATAGATACAAATAATACAAAAAATCGAATGAGTCGAATGTAACTTGCGACTGAGATAAAAATTTAAAAAACAACTAACAGAAAACTTTTTAGTAGCAAAAAGAGGTATTTCGACCCTTCACGTATCGCCCCTTTCGATTCTAGTAGTGCAAATTCAAATTCTCTCTCTCCCTCTCTCTCTTTTGTTCTTTTCGGTTAATATTTATTAAATCCGTTTCAATTTATTGATTTTTACTAGTCGAGTTTTATAAGTTAAAATAATAAAATTAATCATTTAAATGCTGTTATTTTTATTACACTAACTCAATGATATTTCTCCATACAAATCCTTTAAGCAATACCTCTTCCCAGTTAATTACTGATATGCAGTACATATATATATATATATTCGTATTTTAAAAGAAATTAGTATTATTCATAAATACTATCGCAGTTGATTAGAGTTAATTGAGTTTCGTGTGGGTAGGACATTACCACACATTGACACTTCCAAAAATCTCGTTGGTTGCCTCTCCATATTGTCCTCTCCACTCGAGCGAAGAGCATATTTGCGATGCGGACCATGTGTTTATTAAGTGTTCATCTGTTTCAATTGAGCGCTCTGCTTTCTATTCCATTTTATTGATACTCGGTCTTCCTACCCCATATTGCGCCTCTTATGTCCTATATTTTCCCTTTCCACAGATTGTTCCTGTTATTTGTTCCTTTCTCCTAACAACATTTGATACCGCATAAAGATATAATTGACTCCTTCCTATTCTAATTGTTTCTGGGTAAAGGTTCCCGGTTGACAGGCCCAAAAAAAAAAAAAAAAAAATTTCACTTGCGCTAAACTAATGGCCAAAAAAACAGAAAAAGCAAGTTCAGTCAAACATGATGTTTCATGCGCTGAGGATCCCGTATGTAAGTTAACGATAACCATTATATTTATATTTACATAATACGCTAAATTCAAAGAAAAGGAATTTGATTTTTCCGCTGCAAAGAGGAAAAGGAGCGGAATTTTTTGCGATTTTTTAAAATTATCGCTGTCTCGAAAATTTCGTTAAGAAAATCAAATACGATTTCGTTCCCGACAAGTAGCAATCTCTCAATTGATATATCACATGACCGAAAAAATTATTTTTTTCAATAATTTCGTGTATTCCGCGCCTCTCGGGGTCTAATTTTGAAGTTGGAAACTCGAATGCTTCAAACTAGAAAAATATACGGGAATGTACTTATTTTTGAATTCGTTCAAAATTTTTAACTATGATATTTGAGTCGTCCAGAAAGGGACACATAAGTCGTCATCCACGCTTTTTGAACTTTTCGTCAACTTCAAAAGTTTCGTTAAGGAAATGACTTATGGGTTCGTTCCCGTCAAATAGAACGATCTTTCCAACAATATGATATATCTCATGGCCGAAAAAAAGAATAATTTTTTGAAACTTTCGAACTTTCGGCGCCCCAAGGGTCCGATTTTAAAGTTGGAAATCCAAATGTTCTAAAGTAAAGAAATACACAGGGATTCGCATTTTTTAAACTTGTTCAAAACCTTTAGCTATAAAACATGAGCCACAAGCGGGAGCTACACGCCATTTATCGTGCTTTTTTGAACTTTCAGTAAAATTCCAATGTTTCGTTTAAAAAATGAAATACGGGTTCGCTCCCGACGAATAGCGCTCTTTCCAACAATATACCATATGACCGGGGGGGGGGGAATATTTTTTTTTCAAAATTTCGAGCTTTTGACACCCGGAAGGTCTAATTGTAAAGCTGGACGGCCGGATGTTCCAAACTAGAGAAATACACGTGCAAACGCATATTTTCAGCCGTGTTCAAAAATCTTAGCTATAATACTCGTGGCGCTAAACGGGAGGATACGTTATTTTTCGCGCTTTTTTGAACTTTTCGTAATCTACGAAAGTTTCGTTAAGGAAATGTTTCCATTCCTAGCCGCACTTTTACCTCAAATTTATCTTTATTATTTTGTACATATAGTATCAATTGCATGTAATATACTTCTTTAACGGTTAAAAAGTTCTTTCTATCAACTCTTTGTTTTATCGCGCCAATTTTTTTACATACTGATTTTTTCAAATAGATTACTGGTAAAAGGTGATATCTCGCAGCGTTTCCCCAATGAATAATCCCGTACATAAGAGTCGGTTGGTATAGTATCGAATATAAAATCCGAAGTTGTTTTTTATTGAATACTTGTTCTAAATAATAGAATAATTTAATTTTCTTAGTTTTGTCGATAAGAAAGCTAGTTGAGAACACCATAATCGTTTACAGTCTAAATATATTCCTAAATGTTCTATTTTGTTCTATTTCATATGCTCTTTCTATGAGTTCATCATCCCAGTGTATTTTTTTAACTGGTCCCACCTATGTTGTGGTAAGTTTCTATTTTCGTTTTGTTTACATTTCTATTTTCGTTTTGTTTACATTCAATCCAATGGAGTTTTCATTCATCCAATTTCGTATTTTATTTAAGTCACTTTGTATTAAGCTCTGCAAAATATTCGGAAATCTGGAGCTTACAATGAGAACTGTATCATCTGCGTAACTATATATTTTTCCCAGAACTTTTAAATTACATAAGTCATTTACATAGATGAGGAAAAGGATAGGGCCTAAAATACTGCCCTGAGGCACACCAAACTTCTGTATGACACTGTCACTGAGAACATCATTTATTTTTGTAACGTTTTTCCTGTCTCTCAGATATGATTGAAACCAATCATAAATTATGCCGCGGAAATTACATGCATATAATTTTTTTAGGATTACTTTATGATCAAGCACGTCAAATGCTTTGCAGAAATCTAGATAGACGCCGGCCACCGATTCGCCATGTTCTAAATTTTCTGATAAGTGATGTTTGAGTTCGTTTTAAATACCATATTATATATTCTTGACGGTTTTTTTGGGTTTTTTTCCGTCCAGGGTAATCGGTCATCTTGAAATAATAGATCATTTTAAAGAGAATTTTAATTTTAATTCAAATTTGAAGTTTATAAGTGTCAAACCATTAGTGAGTTATTGATTTTTATTTGATATTTTTGTCGCGTTTGAACCATCTTATTAGGATTCCGTACATTATATATGTGTACGCGATCTTAAAAAGAAGAAATATCAAATACTAAATTAAAAAGAATTTAAACGAGAAACGCAAAAAATTACACATTCCTTGTGGCATCAGTAATAGTTAGAAACTTACTCTATACACGGATAGGTGATACTCGAATTTGATAGTTTGTTATTATAAAAGCGAGTGTAGTGCGTGCAGTAAAGGTTATTTCCCGTCCTTCGTATAAGCTCGAACTTAATGCCTACTGTGATGTTACGTAATGTGAGTTACCCGGATTTACTCAATATTAAGCCGTTACGTGCGAAATTTTTTGATTTACCCGATCACGTTTTGATTATCTATTTTCATTTAATAAATTAAATATCAAAATGTTTTTTAAGGGGATTAATTTAAAAATAAATGTAGCGCGCAAAATATTCCACATTTAAAAAGGTATGAGACCATGTCTTAATTTTAAAAGTGCGGGTCATCCGAAGAAATTTCGTAAGAAAAGAAAAACGTTACATTCCGAAATTCTGTGTATTATTTAGCTCTATTTTTGGCCGTACGAAATAATACATTGTTTACAGAAACAATTTAGGACCTACCGGAAATATTTATGGCTTCAAAAAGCGAGTAAAAGTGAAATTAGCCAGTTCAGTTAATAGATACCGAAATACTGAAGCCTTTAGTTATTGATCAACAGCGAGGAAACGTTCCAATGTACAATTCGAAATATACTAAGGAAAGATAGCGTTATTTATTTAAGAACGCTAATCTCGACCATCGAGGATAATAGGACGAACCATCGATATATACCCATAACTGGAAAAAATAAAAAACAAACAAAACAGTAGAAAAATAACAAGTTACAACGACTTTCATAAAGAGTGGCATGTGTTTTCAATTGTTCGCTGCGGTTTGAAGACATGATTAACAGTCTCGTCAGAGAATTGATGCGTTCGAAATGTTCTGCTGTATTCTCCGAATCCTACATGCAAATGGTGCGGAACAAATAGTATACAGTACGGTTGATGAAAGAAGTAAATAGTCTTCTTCAGCTGTTGTATATACAACGGCAAATGGCCAGTTTCGACTGTGTAATCGGATAGAGCGGTATAATATAACTATTCGAAAGAAAAGATTAATGAAAAAAAAAATAGAAAAAATAGAAACCCATCGCCGCCATTGCCAAATTTTAAATAACTGGCTAACCGATAAGAGCCGCTAAAAACAAAGCCGAATGATGTGGAATTGTTGAGGACGGTGCTGTAAGTTGAATGATCGCGGCGTTCGAAAATGAATATACAAAAAGTATAAAACTAAGATCTCGAGGAAAAAGTAAATATGTTTTTTATGTAAAAGTATCAAAATAATAATAATAATAACACGAAAAAAAAAACAAAAAAACAGGGCAAATGAAAACTTTTGACGGCATTTGCAATACATATATTATGGTCGTGATTTGTTTGTTAACACAAACAACTAAACACGGAAGTTTTTATTAAAATTCAAAAAATATTCCGACATGTTCCGGAGAACAACACTCCATATTCAATGGAACAGTATAATGTAATACAAAGTTAAAAGTTAAAAAAATGTAAACAATGAAAACAAAGAAAATTATCGAATCACAGGTTACGATTAAAGTCGCGAAATTAAAATCGATTTACAGATTAAATATCGAAAACTTATTAAAAAATATTACAGAAATAAAATAAAATTTTTTTTTATTGTTTTTCCCGCAAACTAAATTTAGTTATGTACGACTAATAATAAGTTAATTTATAAGTCTCATGCTCCTATCCGGTAAGAAACACTCGTTTTCGGTACGGATAAAACAAAATCTAAATGTGTTATATTTCTACACATATAGAAGTGTATAAATATACGGTTGTTTATGTTTATATTTTATAGGGTTTTAAAAAAGTATACATTAACATGTAATAATGGATTGTTATCCGAATTGTTTATGTTTAAAATTATTAATTTATTTTTATTTATGCTTCAGCAAAATTTTGAAAGGTTACAATTTCTGATTGTTTTTAAGATTTTGACGGAGTTTCGTTTGAGAGGAGTCGAGTTCGAATATCGCCAAATATGTATAAAAATCGATTGTCGCGCTGGCTGAATATCGAAAATTGATAAGCCGGATATACATACATACAAAGAAAATCGTCAATGAAGTAAGATGTTTTTTCATGCTGTCGGATTTATTCTTTTAGGTTAAAGATAACTGTAATTTATATCTGTGTAATGCTAAATTCAAAACAAAGACTGTTCCCGTTTTAAATCCGTAATATCGTGTTTATTTTTTTGGCAACTATAAGTGTTCATAGATGTTTGTGGCACTGTTACTCTTTTTCGAAATTTTCAAGAACTTAAAAAGCTTCGGTAAACAATCGGAATATACTTTCATTATTTCCAAATTTGATTATTTTATTAAATTATATTTAAAAAATTGGATATACCTGATATTACAATATGAAGAGATCACTTCTTTTAAAAAACGAAATTAAAAAAAATATGTACACAACCGAATACGATCACGTACGTGTGATCAAAACCATGTATAAGACAAGAAACTTCAAAGAAGATATCACCACAAATAAACGCGCCAAGTACAAGCGAAAAAGAACAATCAAAAAGTACATGTCAAATAAATAATATTTGAATTAATTTAAGTTAATTCGCTTCGCGCTAAAAATCAAAATGGCATCACTGCTTTATCGTATATTCGGTCTCCCCCTCTCCGATTATTCCAGATTGTGGTTTACCTTTCTATACTGTCAATATTTGATGCTTGAAGACGGCCACATGGTACAGATGATGCGCTAAGGGAAATGTTAATAAAAAAAAATATTTTTTAATCAAAATTTAACCGGCGGCGCTTTCCCTTCTTTTTGTTTCCGAGTGTAGCTGACACCGACGTGCCCTCCCCCCCAAAAAAAGGGCGCAGGACTGTGTGAAATACCTTAACCGATTGCATATTAAATAAGAACGAACATTAGGTGAAACAAAACTTTTTTTTTAGGAAGCAGGCCAAAAAATGATACATTTAGCCGATTACTGATATTAACGAATTCAAAATAATATCACGCGATCAGCGCTTATTAAAAAATGAAAATGTTCATCTTTAAGTGTGTTTTATGTGCAATTTTTTTTTTTGTTTTTTTTTTTTTTTTGGCTCGTCAACCAGGGACCTTACCCAGAAATTGTAGGAAGAAGAGTTGACTAATTAAAACTTGATTCGATCGGGGAAATGGCAGAAATAAAAGAACCAATGGTAGAAACAACAGACTGAGATGGAATGGACAGGATATAGCACAATAGGGAGCAGGAAGCCTTGACTTTAATAGGAATAAATAAAGGAAAGAGCGTTCTACAGAAAGAGCGGAACACTCAAAGAAAATGTCATTAACATCACAGACACAACTGCTTCCATTAAGGTGTAGAGAACAATAAGGAGAGGAAACCGAAGAGAGACGATAACGGGAAGAGGGCAATAGAGTGTGACTGAAGCGTAGGCGAATAATAGGGACAATAACAGAACATGGAAAAAAAGGGAATTCTGAGAACCAAGAATTAGTAGGAAGGCTAGGTTGAATTGAGAGGTAGAAGGTACTATCATTGGTAAATGTTTTATGTGCAATTTAAACTAACTTATTTTTAAAAAGGCAACTGTAGCCACAGGGACGTCGCAGAATCTAATCAGAACCCGTTAATTGTTTCGCTGTATTTTTTCTCAAATTTTGGAATTTCTGGGGAATCGGAGACCTAATTTTGGAAATTTAGCGGCCAAAGCTAGAGAAACATTCGCGAATGCGCGCATTTATGATCTTATACGAAATTTTTACCTATAACACGTGCGCTGCAAAGGGAGACAGACAAGTAATTTGTCAAGCTTTTTTAAACTTTTCACTAAATTTGAAAGTTCCATTAAGCGAAATATGGTTTCGTTCCCGTCGCGTAGTGAGCTATCTATCTATTTATCTATCTATATATATATTAATTACAACGTAATTCTTAGGCTACCCCCCATTCGAAAAAATGTCCCAATTTTATGTAACGTTTGTTATATTTTGTAGGATTTTTGTTATTATTTTGTGTAATGAAAAAATGTCTTAATTTTATATAACGGAAGGTAAATGTTAGAATAGGATTTTTGTGGTTATGTTATTTTTTGTGTGTGTTGATGCCAGTAAGAATTACGTTGTAAATTTTGATCATTTTATACAAAGTATAGAAGAGATAGAGACAGAAATGAAAGCAAGGGGGGTCAAGGGGCACAGCCCCTTACGAGGCCAAAATGGCCGAGTTTATATATATATATACATTGCAATGTAATTCTTAAGCCGGCCCCCATTAGAAAAGATGTCCAAAAATGTCTCAGTTTTATGTAACGTTTGTTATATTTTAACGCATCAAACTTTCCTACATCCGTTGTTTTCGAACCAAAAGGCGTATCACGTATAAATGTGGCAAATTCTTCGCTATTTTCGTTTCCGCAATTCATGTTTGCGTTCGATGGCGGTTTCCGTTTTTGGGAACATAATGAATACACTTCTGATTACTGTGCAGGTAGATGAATAAAAAGTGCCACCATAATAAGAAGAAGCATGTAAAGACTATATTGCTAATTTAATAATACCGTGGAAACGCAAATAAAAGTATTATTTATATGTGTCATGTTTCGGTAGTTAAGTAAAATTTATGGTATAAATTATTGGTTGTATTTTTTTATTATTATATAAAATTGGGACATTTTTTCGTTATAAAATCTAATGGGGACCGGTCTAAGAATTACGTTGTAAATTTTGATAATTTTATACAAAGAAGAGAAAGAAATAAAAATGTAAGCAAAAGGGTTCAAGGGGCTGTTCTTACTGGCATCAACACAAAAAAAATAACATAATCACAAAAATGCTATCCTAACATTTAACTTTCATTATATAAAATTAAGACATTGTTTCGTTACATATTTTCGTTACATATTTTGTTACATAAAATTGGGATATTCTGCGTTACATAAAATTGGGACATTTTTTCTAATGGGGGGGAGGGGGGGTAGCCTAAGAATTACGTTACAATTAATATATATATATGCCCTGCGGGGCACCTGTTGTTGTAACTAGAGTCACCTTCTCTAATTAGTAGTCACTCGACTGTTCTATAGTGCTATTTCCACTAACAGAGAAAGGAAAAAACAACCAGCGAGTTATGCGCGCGGGGTGGTAATTTTCTTTTCAGTGGGCTCAGCGCTGATGTGAAAAGCTAAAGCATAACACACAATACCTGCTGATACGCAAACGGTGAAATGATTACTTGCCGCAGGTAATCGATCATATCATTAAATACCATTAAGCGTCTAACTGCATATACAATTAGTAAACTATCATCAGCACCTCGTTCGCGACCGTTATGCCAACGGTCAAATTGATTTATCAGTTTAGAGCGAGTAGGTGAGACTCCAGCGCCTAAAAACTGGATCTTTCGGCTAAGGAAGTAAACCCTGGAAGAAAATCCAGTGGAAAGTAACGGGAGACCACCATTGTTTTTATTTTTCCCAGTATCAACATGGTATGTAAAGTGAAATGTACGTTGCCCAAACCAAGATTTCACCGTGTACAAGCTATGTTGCCCACCAACCAAACGGTTGAGGAGAAATGATGATGATAATGATTATATATATATAACTCGCCCTTCGGGCCTCGGAATAGAGCAGCCCCCTTCACCCCCAGGTTTAGTTCTTCTATAATTCTTATAGAAGAGTGTAAACTTTTTCATTGGCTACGCTGTTTGACAGAAAAAAAACATTCAGTTCCAATTTTCACCACCAGGAGTTTTTGGAGCACTAATATCGCATTAAAGTCTTATATATGGGACAAATTTCGTAACAGGACACTTTTCCTGATGACCCCTGACGTAAAAATGGCATAGCCATTCATATATATATATATATATATTTATATATATATATATATGTATCATACGCCCAGGAGAAAAATACTTTTTTTTGAATTTTAAGTTTTTCAGCTGTCCCCGGAGAGCCAGATTTATAATATCGGCTATATTTTTCTTTCAATGCGCTCTTTTATTGCGTGTTTATGAAGTATTTTGGTGTTTTTTAACTATTTTGCTTACACTACTACATACAAGATGATACTTTTATTTGCTATTTGTTGCTCTAAAGGAGAGGTTAATACACTTTTTTTTTATGTTATAAAAGAGTTTGTAAATTTCGAATTTCACTTTTAACGTGGTAATGATTTATCAGTTTTATAAACGTGTTTTTTAATTTTAAATTTAGTATATTTGTGTTTTTTTGCGTCCAAAGTAATCGTTTGCCCTAAAATTATACGTCGCCTTGAAAGGAATTTTAATGGTGATTTATTGGCAAAAAATTTCGAAATTAATAAGTTGAGCTGTTCCTGAATTTTCTGCACATTGGTAACCATATTGTTATTCGGGGTATTAATGCATCATATATGTCTACGAAAGACTAAAAAACAATTATTATAAAGGGGCACCGAAGCACAGAGAAATGATGTTTTTGAGCCTAACGAGAACGTTTAGCGCAAGCTGCTGCAAAGACTAATCCCGAAAGCGTTATAAACCTACGAAGTCCTGGAAGCATGAGTACTATATGCACGAAACATTTATAACTAGCATGATGTCTAGCAGGCATCTAACTAGTTCGCGGGAATATGCACTAGAAATCAACAATATCACCACTATTGTTTATTTTAGATAAAGACACGACAACATTCCAATATAGAATGGACAAATGATTGCTTCCTGATGGACAAATGCAAAATAAATTGAGAAAACACATGCATAAATTAAAAATCAGAACGGAAAAACACTGCCAAAACGGAATATAATAAAACCCCAATACTTAGGATATAACACTGAAGCTGGCGAAACCATCAAAGTATACGACATGATGCCGAATGATGGTTACTCAGTTACTCAAGACTCTTAGCTCCTACATCGTTACAAAAGAAAGTACACTTGCCGTAAGCAGCATAGAATGTTTGAAGCAGTCGGCTGCAGTATTAATATGCGAATAAGTAGACGAACGCGGCTCTGTATATATCTAAATGCTGAACAGTCAGAACAAGAACCGAACAGTGCATTCAAGAAGTCGAAATGAATATGTTCCGTGGCTGGGTACACACTCCTTGACCGAATCAAAAATTAATGTAACGTTTAGGAATAGCCCCGTACATTTAAAAATCAGGAAACGCGATTCTTCGAAGGTTCTCGAATAGGAGAAGATTATGCATCAGTAAAATCAGGTCTCATATAACATGATCCATAGTGGGAAAACGACCATGTGGTGGACCACAAAAAGAGGACGGTTTGAACGAGTTAAAATGTTAAAAATATTCCAGAGCCGTTACACGTCCGGATAAGATGGAGGCTAACACATCACAACAAATGAACTTCGCATGCGCCGAATTGAAAAAAGAATGAACTAATAAATTGTTGCTCTATGTGTAATTATTAAATTATTTAAATTCAACAAGTTTATAAGAAATTGGCAAAAACGTATTCTAAAAGCGGCAATTGGGTTAATTAGAATTTAATTTTTACAGTACGTTTGACGACGTAGGTTAAAACTGTTTCGTAAAGGAGCTGATATTTCAATAAATACTTGGCATTAATGAACAAAATGGTAAGTAGGTGTGCCATGTTCATCGACGCACAGTGAGAGGAGCATGTAATGTTACACCATACGGCCACGCATTTTAAGTAAAACATCCGTTTTATGAAGCAGTTATTTCATTCATTTCCATTTAATTCTCAGTCAGCCAAAAAGAAATGCTTTATATGAAAGGAGCAAAAGAGCCCAAAGAAAAATTTCATGATCGAAGTGAAACTACACATCTATTGTAATATCGAAACGCTTATTATTGTGACTCGAAGCAAAAACAAAAACGCTCGATCATGTTGTAAACTGAAACGATCAATTGACTCTACGAAACATTACAACACCATTTAATTATTATCGTCATGACTAGATGTATCTGCTGTCTTCTTCACTGCACGGTCGCATCTTATTTGTAAATAGTGCAAGCAGCAGAGTATTTATGTTGTGGAGCACTCGGGCACAACGAGGACACAAGAACACCAAATTCCAGTGAAATTAACAAACTATTCTCTGTTGATGAATGTATTTTAATTTATAGAGAGCTGCGGTTGCGGTTGATTGTATTTAACTTTTTTTTTCAAGTCTACATATAACACTAATGCCAACCTCTAGACCACTTATCGGTTTATTCTCTCACAAGACGTACAAAATACATAAAGTTATTTAATTTTTACTTTCCATGAGATCAAACACTGATAGGGACATATAGGATTTTTAACATTTTATAAATTCTTACATAAATTATGTACTTGATTATTTTATCTAGGGCAAAAAGTATTGTAAATGACCTGACATGATTTTCTCCTTGATTTGTAATGCAGGGTAATTCTAAAAAGCTTTCAATGTATGGGAAAATAGAATAGATTATATAGCGTATTAACGATAAAAATCTGATACAATCTTATATATTAATAGCTATATCATTTTTCCACGAGGGGTAATATGAAACGAGCAGTGGTCCTTCTGTAATGCTATTTTATATAATGTTCTGTAATGTTATTTTATGTAATGTTCTTCTGTAAAGTTATTTTATGTGATGTTCTTCTGTAAAGTTATTTTATGTAATGTTCTTTTGTAACTTTGTTATTTGATATGTTGATTCATTGTCAGAATTTTGATTTTTTAATAGCATACGCCACTTTTAAATATTTCTTCAATTTTGTTGACGTTATTATTTGCAAGTAAACGTTTTACTTGAATTGAGCCGTATGCCGCTGTAACTTAAGAGAATAAGAATATACTTGTGAAAAATATATTTTTAAAAATTCAGATCCCATTTCAGTAACACCGTATCATTTCTTTCCCTATATATGCATCAGTAAGAAATATATTTTTAAATAATTCTCTTTAATATTAAATTTCTCTAACTGCGGTATGAAATAATATGGTCATATTTTATTTGCCGCCGGGGACCATCAATTTTTAATTTCCTTTTTTATTTATTTATTTATTTATTGATTAATTCTATAATTATTATTATTATTATTATTATTATGATAATGCAATTACGTTTTCTTTAAACTTTATGTTAGAAGGTTAACTACAGAATTTTTTTTCATCGACCGGCCGCTAAAATTAAAAGTACAATCGGTCTTCGATGGCAAGTATAATTCGCTATTGTGCAAGTCCGATAAATCGAAATCACTAGGAACACAATGGCGTCGACCTTTGGCTCTGTTGCCAGTAATAAAAAAGGATCCGTTTCGTGTGAATTGGCGGACGACAGATAGCACAGAACTGGCAAACACTCACTTAAACCTCAAAAAGTTCAACTTCCATCATTTTTACGCTCAAATCTAGAAAAAAATGTTCCATATAAATTGAGAAAAAAAAAAAAAATTACGTAAATTTTCATATTGATACGGAAAAAATTTGCCAAGTTTCAACCAACTTGTACACAAGTTATATATTGTTTATTAATTACAAGTTCGTTGAACCGCCCGAAATTGTCATAAAAGTTTCAATTACGGGGTCGCATTTCACAGCCGGTAGCTGGTCCGTTATCTCAAAAGTCCATTGAATTGGGTTCTGTCGCATCGAAAAAACCGACTGTATAAACAACTATACAATTTTTAATACGTGATCAGACTGGTAACTAAAATTGTACGTATCACTGTTGTCGGCGCTGATTATATTCGATGCTGGTTCATTTGCTGGTTCCCGATATCTCTGCGGTCGATATTTCCGATAAACGCAAAGGCTGGTATTTTCGGTTTGACATTAACAGTGAAATTATACTTCTTTCGACTAGATGTTTACAGTCGCCTGATCTAATTAAACCGTTCTGACGGATAATTTGGTTACTACAGACTCTTGGTACCTGCTTAGTGAGCGCCGACTATTCCGATGGACGACCGGTTTTTAACTGGAGAAAAAACCAACTAACACTGTCAAAAAACATCTCGATCGGATCTTTCTTCGTATCTTATTTCCGATTACCGATCGGAATCGACCGCAAAAGATGCCCTCTTCAACCTAAGAGACGGTCTTTAGCGAGCTATTCAACCCTGACCGACAACAAGATTTCTCAGGCACACTCACATTTTCTCTCTCAACTTGTTTACCACCTATTCATTATTTTATTTTATTTATTAATCCGTGCAGTGTACACATTACAGTACACAACGATTATCTATATCAACTGATTCATTTTTTGTTTTACTTAAACTTCTACACGTAGTCTGAACTAAATTGATGCTCTCCCCTCGCACCTATCACAGAGCAGTTTCCTCAATTTCTTCTTAATTCTTTTAGTTGGTTTTCTTTTTTTGATTTTCTACAGTAGATGCTATTTAAGCCAGCGAACATATTTCAAAGCCGGTTCATCAGTTACCGCGTTTACAGTGTCATTCAATTTATTTATAGCCCGGTTAATTTCGTCATGCGCATTTAATATTATCCATAAATTTCCGGAAAACTTACCACCGACATTGCACTCGTACATCACATTACATCACCATGTCTGTAATTAGTCCCGAATATATCCAGAGCAGCGTAATGATATCTGTCACAGTACTCCGGGTTTCTCCAAATTCACGTCTAAAGAAAAGCCAACTAACTAAAGATGACCGTAATAAGTATTAAATTTATCGTATAATCATTTAAATTGATTGACGGTAATTAATACGCACTGTTCAAATTCGAATCTCGTTTAAAACTAAAACATTTTCGTTCGGAATAAATTGAAATTGTCGCGTATATAGTAACGCATATTACAAATGTGTGTTCACATAATACACTCTGGATAAGGCATTGAGGTTTACTATAAGTAACATTTCTTCGTCTTTACATCATCCGTTTTCTACTATCTTCTTGGAAGAATAATTCATTATCTAAAAAGCCGTAAGAGAGTACGATTCGTAAACAATTTTTCCCTCTCACATTCTGATTAAAAATTTACAAATTTCAGTACATTATTTTCGTTAGTTCGCGGTTTAAAATAATAATAATAATAATAATAATAATAATAATAATAATAATAATAATAATAAAAATAAAATAATAAAAAACTGATAAAGTAAATATTGCCATTGTTTTATTGCTCAGGATAACTGCTGATCAGGGAAAATTGTAGCAGAAAAACGTGTAAACAAAATCGCATTTACTTAGTAATAAACATAATAAGACTGCGAAATCATATTCTTCCCGGTAATAGTGTAGCGCGGGGGGGTTATAGAGCATAATGTCAACAGAACGAGAAACAGTTACTTTCGAAATTTACGCATACAACACAACACGTACGAAGCTAGGTTAATAGCGAAATATATACAAAGTAAACCGCCACGTGTCACGTATAATAAGCGTGCGTGCTCAAACGGCGCAATCTTCGAATCGATAAACAAGTAATAAATAAACGTAAGAAACGACACTTTCCGTTGTTTGCATCAGTAGTCTGAATGGCAGTTCTTTTGAACTAAACTGAATACGTATTATTAAATCAAGCAGTCTGCATGCTAACGTGTCCAACAATAAAACCGTTTTTAAGTTTCAAATAATAGTTTCCATCTAGCTATTGCTCGAACTTATGAAATCAGAATATCGTAACTTTAGCACTGTTCTCTCTGGCTAAGGTAGACGACATTGGGTCGTGGTCGGCTTCTGGTGTGTTAGGAATTCTTGACGCCAAAAAACTGCTTTAACAATCGTATTATTCGTTCTAAAGTTTCATAAATTTCGGCAACCAATAACAGCGTTCGATAACAGTGATCCTTGAGCTGATCATTAACAGCAAAATCCGTATTACTCTTAAATAAGCTCGCGACTTCAGCTACTGTACTAAAAAAAAATGTTTTCGTACCGGTAGTAAGACGTACAAGTTTTAGAGGAGAAACGTTTGCAAAAACAAATCATGCACATTCGTTGACATTATCATCACTGTTAACATTAAAATATCGTTACCGTATACTATTTAATAATCGAATACGCATGTCTGGATTTAGAGGAGGTCTAGGGGGGGCTACAGCCCTGGGCCCCGCCTTATAAAGGGGCCTCCAGAGACACCCACTTCCGACATGCAATAAAAAATTAATTCATCATTTGTCATAAATAATCGACTTTTATTAAAATAAATAGAATTAACTTTACAGGAGCAAGTGCATTTTTCGATACATTTATTTGTTAATAATTTTGTATCTATTTTTATTTCCTCCCAGAAGAAGAAACTTCGTAATAGTAAAATTTCGAGTTTCGTAAAAACGTACCAGAAATTTGTTTTAAGGTATAACGAGTCGACGTTTTTAGGAAATGTCTGTATGAATGTGTATGTGTGTGTACGCGCGCAACACACGCATCCTTTTATGCAAATCTTTGGTTAAAATTTTTTGAAAAATTCACTGTTTAAAATTATATATATGTATATGTATATATATATACTTTTTTTTTGGCATCGAAAATTCTACCCATTGTCTATATGATATTTAGTTTTGTTTACATTAATAATTATACGTTAATTCGTGAATTCAAAATAGTATAATTAAATTAAATTAAATTAAAGAAAATTGAGTTATTCAATAAAACTGATAATTTTGTCACTTCTGAAAAGAGCCCCTAATATTTCCGTAGCCCCGGACGGGCCTGAATAAATAACCTTCCCATAGCGCACTCCAGTCGTAATTTTTCAGATTCCGTTCTGTATTAAGTAACGAACAGTTACTAATTGGTTTTTTACTCTAATTTAGTTTATTCTCGCTGTCAAGCTTACAAATAACATTTAGTATACTTATTTAGCTCTCAAGAATGCCACGGTAGAATTAAGTTCCGCGAAAAATATAAAATTATTATTATTACGGTTATTATTATTATTATGATTATTATTTCAATACGATAGACAGTTGTTACCTATGATAATTTTATTATTAGATATTTACGTTTGTGTGTTTTTGTCGATACGTTACTCATTACTTTATATTATACTTGCATTCTTTTATTTAACTTGTTCTACACTTCGTGTACTACACGATATATTTACCTATTTGAAATATTTAATTTCCATCAGAAGTACATTTCGTATTTTTTTACGATTTCTGTTGCAATTTGCTCTCTATATGCGTATAAATTCATCACTTATCTGCAATAATGAATATGCAGTTCGTATATATTTTCAAGTATACGGTACTATATTCATTTTTTTCTGTCATTAATTACGTTGCATATAAAATTTTATTCTTTTCGATGGTGATAATTTTGCTTTTCTAATTCTAATTAGTTTCTTAATTTTATTCGATTATTTTTATGGGCTATAGTGAAATTTAATCTTACGAGACCGATAGTTTCAGCTTGTTTCCACTTTTCTTTCTCCTCCATGAATTATTGTTTTTTAAATTCTTCATTCTCCTTCATTTTATTTTGTCATCTCTACGCTTCGATTTGGTCTACTATTGAGATTCCATTTTATTTCATTAACCTTTATTCGCTTCATTTCAAATTTACTTTTAATAATTTGTACGTTTGTTCATAATTTTTTTTTTTTTTTTTGTATAGTTGATTTATTTCTAATTATTATGTATGATGCAAATGGATTGCGCTATATTTACTCATTAACCGTATTTATGCTTATCATTGTAAATCTATATTCAAATTCTATTCATACATTAATTTTAGGCAGAATACATTGATAGGGTTTTGTTATTGTTTGTTGTAATAATTTGTTTTTGTTAGAGTTTACTTTTTATTTATGCGTCTGCGATTATATTTGTATATATTAAAAGTGTTTACGGTACTTTTATTGGAGTTTATTAGACTATTTACTGATACCTTAATTTAGATACATTAGCATTCCATTAACAGTTTATATAACTTTATTATATTAGTAGTAATTACATAGTATTTAGTTATTACAGTGCACTCTGCTTCGTGCGAATGTAAACCAATTAACTTTACTAAATCTTAATATTCTCGTAGTTTACGAGCACATTTTGATGAATTTTTGATTTTTTTAGAGAAAGTAAATTCCTCATATGATATCATTGTATTAACGGAAATTTGCTTATGTAATGAAGAAGTTCATCGATATGCTGGTTATTCTGCTTATTTTCAATGAAGAGATGATAAGCGTTCTGGAGGTGTGGCAATTTATGTAAAAAACGCTGTAAACAATAACGAAGTGAAATTTAGTATATTAACTAGTAACATCCGTAAGTGAACGAATTAAATTAGATAATGGAAATTTCCTAACAATTAATGGCATTTATCGTTTGTGTGATTCGAATTATTTACATTTTTTGGATGACCTTAAAATTATAATCAAATCTTCACCATTGACGATGGTTATAGGATAGATGACATTAATATCAATTTATTCGAAAATACTAAATGTCCTGATTATCTCGATTTATTATGTTCAAATGGATTTAAAAGTTTAGTAGCTGTATCCACTTTTTCAATAAACCGGAATAATTATGAATCCTGTTTAGATCACATTTTTACGAGGTTTTGAAAATAATAAATTAAATTCAAATACTTCATGTAAAAAACTAAGCGGGTAAGTTTCTCAGATCACGTAGCAGTAAAAGAGTTGTGTTGCAGTTAAATAACAAAATTTATCCGTCAGAGTCTCAAAAGGATTACACTACTTTGATAAAAAAATAACTTTTCAAACAACTTTTAAATGAAATTATTATCAATTGTCTGTATTCTAAATATTCCACAATTGAAGGGAAGTTTGATTGGTTCTTAAAGAATTAAAAAATTGTTTAATGCAATCAAAGCGTTCGAAACGCAAGAGAAATTTCCCACGTAAAAGATCTCCTTGGATTGCCAATAAATTAATTCAATTAGTATAAGAAAAAAAGGTAATTTATATAAACTTTCAAAGACATCGAAATTTGACAATAATTCGCAATTCCTAAAGAGATTCACAGACAAATAAGGTAAAAAACAATACTATTCAAATTTGATAAAAGACTGTTACAAAAATCAAAGGCAATATTGGGCCATAATTAACCCTATAACGGCAATGCTTCTTTCTGTAACGTAAACGACAAGGCTGCGTCATACATGATGACACCTACTGATGATATTCTTCGTTTTTTTCAATGTGTGACTCTTTTTTATTCCGCAAATTTGTGTTTTTTATGTTAAAAATAATAATAGTAACGCGAGAAAAATTAATAAAGCACAAAAATTTACATAAAAAAAAATATTTTTTCAATCTAAAATACACCTTAATTAAAACAACATTATTAGCGATAAAAATATACAAACTTTTTTTTCTTGGTTTACAAAAAATATAGCTAACCCAAAATGATAAAATACTACTAGAGGTAAAATAAAATATATAAAACTCATTTTTTTGCAATATAATGATTATGTAGAATGCACTAGTTTCAACCATTATATTAGTTAAAAGAAAAGAGGTACGAATTTTATGTCAACAGTACAAGAAAATAATAAAGAAACTTTTTTCAGTTTTTCACTGTGAATTTTGCACCACATAAAATTTGTACAATGTCAAAGCTGAACATTCTATCGGTTGCGCAACTAGAGCAACCTATACAAAAAAAAAAAAAAATGAATAATAGATAATATAAAATAATTAAGTACGAATGTAATGAATTCGCTTAGAGATAACATATGAAACAGTGTAACCTGTTGTGTATTATTCATTTGCAAAAAATGTCTTCATTTCTACAACATCAGTTTGTGATACGTACCATTGTTTTGTATTATACTTCGGTGCGAGTCTTCCAATCTCTTCATTTGTATAAACAACAATAAGCTGAATCATGTCATCGGAAATAAACAAATTACAAACTCCATCAACAGCTGTAAACATATTCTGTGCTCTCCCTTTTGGCGCAGGAAGATGGGTAACCATATTTTTATTTGAAGTTCTAGAATATGAACTAGACAACGCCGCATCGGTCCAAATTGTCTCCATATCCCGACCAAAAACGTAATTTCTTTCATCACAATCGAAATCTACGTCGTCATCGTTTTCAGGAAAAATCTCATCTTCTTCTTCACATCCATCGTCTGGTAAAACATCGTCTTCCGTTTCATTTCCCGAACTTCATTTCCCTCCTTCGATTGTTTGAGGAGTTCATTCTCCATTTTTTCATCAGGTAAAAATCGTAAACTCATTTTTTAAAACACTACAAAAATTGTAACATTACCGACAAGGCAGTGTCACATATGACACTCACTGTCGAAAATGTTTAATAACTCATCAAACAACGCACTGAACGCGAAATAACTTTAACCACAACCGGTTGAATACTTGCTAGGAGGGTAACCAAGAGATCAGGCATGTCAAAGAAGTTAATAGGTGTCATATATGGCACAGCCTTGTCGTTCTAAGGTTAAAAAAGTATTAAATAAAAATGTACCAGTTATAAGTAAGTTATAAATATAAATGGAATTACGGAATTAGCGGATGGTAACGAATTTAAAATTGCGAATTATTTTAATGATTATTTTATTGATATAATTAAGAATACATTAATTAATTCAGGGCTTGATAGAGACTCTACTAGTTATGAACATAATATTCGAAACTCTTTTGGTTTCACTGAATTGTTGGAAGACGAAGTCAGAAGAGTGATCATGTCAATGCCTAATAATTCTTCATTTGGTGCTGATGGCTTATCAACCTTACTAATAAAGGATAATCTTTCTTTTTTTATTAAACCATTGACTTATCTTTTCAATAATTCGATAAAACAAGGAATATTTCCAAAAGTATTAAAACTAGAAATAATCACACCTGTTTATAAATTCTGATGTTTCAAATTATAGACCTACTTATGCTTCTTACCAACCATATCGAAACTACTAGAAAAATGTATAAATATTATTTGAATTCCATTAATTATTTCAGTGCAAATCAGTTTTCGGTTAATTTCAGAGAAAGGTACTTTATGTTATATAAATTTAAAAGAAGGCAAGTTAATCGCAACTGTGTATTTTGACACGCGAAAAGTCTTTAACACGCTAAACCATGGTTTATTGTTAAAGAAGCTTTATGTTTGTGGTCTTAAAGGGAATATGTATAATTGGTTACGAAAATATCTCACCGGTAGTAGATGTTTTCAGCAAATAAACTTTTACAGGAATCTAATATCCGGCAAGGAAGTATTTTCGACCCTTATTTATTTTTAATAATGGTAAAATTTTTACTTACGCTGACGATACAGATTTCGTCATGAATTCGCACTTTCCAGCAAAATAGCTGGTATTATTATTTTTTTTTTTTTTTATTTATTTAGATGTTTACTGCCTACATAGGCCATAATCTACTTAGTCTAGTTACAGTACGGTACATAGTTTTATAAAACTAAGTGTAGCATTGTATGTTTAAGAAATTTTATTATGTTATTGAGGTTCTTGATGTCCAAAAAAGCGTTGAGGTCCGTGGCAGTTGGTTAGTTGGCGGTGAACTTGGAGCAGCATAGTACCAGATGTTGTATGGTAATTCTTTCACCAGGGCATGTTTCACAAATCGGTGGTTCTTTCCTCTCGAGAATGAACTTATGCGTCAGCTGTGTATGACCCAGGTATAGCCTGATAATAGCTGATGTGAGCGGTTTGTTCTTTTTTGTTGCCTTGAATATTTTATCCGTACAGTCGCTATTGTTCAGTTTTATCGTGGTCAGGGTGCTTCAAAAAGACGTTAACGATAATTTTCGGTGGTTATAACAAGTTAATTTGAAATTAAAACAAAACTGAGTTCATATCTATAACTGTAAAAAGAAGTTAAAAAAGCTAATTTTGTATTTTTCATTATCCGGTACATTGGGGGGCATAGGCTTTATTTAGAACTATACCAGTCAGTTCTTGATTATGGTATTATGTATCGGTGTGATGCATAGCGTGTCTATTCATAGACGTTCTATAGAAAATTTACAAAAATCAGTTATTAACAGCATTGCTTCCGATGTTACTCAAAATCTTTTAAGGGTAAACGGATTATATTTCATAAAAGTTTTAAATTCGGTGTAAAGGCAACCATGTCAATAACCAGATCATCGGACACAGAAATTTGTCCCCTTCCGTTTAATAAACACCATTCCCATATTTATAGTAATATAGACGGCGCCAAACTGTTTAACTCTTTACCGTAAGATCTAAAAATAGACTTAGTCGACTAAAAGACGGAAAATACTACTGATTATGTACATTTTAAACAATAGATCAAAATAGCAATTATTTAATATAGAAAATGTTTTTACTCTCATTTCATTATGAATAAGTTGATATGCTTCAGAGTATTTATGATTAATGAGTTCACATTTGAACAGGTATGTGTAGATAAATTTGATTTTTCACTTCACAAATTACAATGTTGAAATGCACATAAAAATATGGCATGTTAAATATAATTAATCACAAAAAAAAAAAAATGTAGGGGGGGGGGAGGCAAAAAGTAATACAAATAAAAAAAAGAAAATACAATTCCCTCACAATGCGTACAAATTACCGAAAAATAGTAGGGTTATGTTAAAAAAAATTGAAATATATTATTTAAAGGAAAATTACAATCACATTAAGAAATCGATATAAAAGTAAAATCAATGCGTCTGCTTACATGAAAAATTCAAAATTTTCTAAACTACCAATCTAATTTCGCACCTCACTACTGCTTCTGTGTACTACCTCTAATTGATCATGATCAACAGATTTTTACTATTCGCCAAATGTATTTATAAACTCCCGTCCACTGTAATAGGCTAGTTTTTCCGTTTTTTGTAATTTTCATGGCCATGGATCAACTCCATGACAGAAAAACTGATACAGTCGGGTGAATATTATAATGAGAGCATAGTCACAATTCCTCAACAGTACTACAGGAATAATGTGAAAACACTGTACAAAATATTCTGTCACATAGTTATTACCTAAACCAAAGGGTAAAAAAAAAAAAATAGCTGCGCAGTGTACAACACTACGATTGTTCCGCCAAGGTAGTGAAGTACTTGATTAGTTAAACACTCGATCTAATCGGTTGTTTAAATGCTCCCCTCAATGCACTTTTACTGATCCGCTAACATTGAAGAAGTGCTCACAGCTCCTGGTGCGAAAACAATACCAAAGTGAATAAATCATCAAATCGAAATTTAATCGCTGATAGAGCGATTAGCGTTTTACAAGTATTTTTCTCTGTATGCTCAAAAAGTGGCTTCTCATATTTTTCTACTGGCGAGCAAAAACTGTCTTCTTCCTTGGGGACAACCGAATTGCGCACTAACACTTTTCACATAGTGACAAGTCGGACTCGAATTGCTCACCGACCCGAAATCGCCCGCCTGCTGAGAACTCGAATTGCGCACCGCTTTAAAAAAAAAACAAAAAACTCCGGATTTTATAAAATCGACTAAGGAATAAAATCAGTAAAAGTGTCACTCTTTCAGTGACTTTCAAAATATCGTATCTCGATGAGGAACGTTTGCTATTTGGAATAACATTTCGGTTGTTTAGAAAAAAACCTCCTTTAAAGGTTTGCGAAAAATGGGTCATTTTTTAAGTATACGATGCGTAAAAATGTTGAAAGCCATCGGAACATATTCAAATGTTATAAAGCGGCCATCAGTTTTGGGTCCGACAAATATCATGGACTGAATGCCGTTTTCGTTCGTGTTTTTATATTTCATACCGGCAAAGGTGCGATGCGCAATTCGAGTGTTTGGATTACTAGAACCTTTTTTAACCACGTCGGACAGGTAAACAACGGTGCGCAATTCGAGTGTCGCCTTCTTCGTTTAGCCCTAAGTTAATCTCTGCTTTTAATGAAGTACCAGAGTAGATTTCTTTCTTTTTCAATTTAGTTTAGTACTTCGCCGCATGACTAAAACTACTAATATAAATTCTCATGCATTCGTAAAAATTCAATAAAACATATTTACAGATATGTATATTCTACTTCACGCACTCGTAGTAAATAAACGTATTTTTATTAACAAAGCATTTTTATAGTCAGCATGGTAGCCTCTAGTATAGTTAATGCGTGTACCGGGCTAACAAATTAGAAATATTGTAGGTTGGAGACTTGTCTTGCTTCGGACCCAAGTCGCTAGTGGTATAAAATTCATCCGAAATTAAAAAGTAGCTGAAAAATGATTTGAGAAAGTTAAGGTAGATCGCAAAAAGAAACGAACTGGCCTCTTCAAAGCCATAATATTAGAGACTCTTAAGCACATTATGAAAATCGCCAACGTTCTGCTCTAAAGGCATGAAATATAGTTTACTTTTTTTTCGGAACTTATTATATTGTGATAATATTCAAAAAAAAACATACTAGTATTTATTTTTAAAGACCGTAGTCTAATAACAACTCAAAAATTAGATAATATCGCGCAGAATAAAATATATATGTATGTTTAAAAAATTAAACATTAAACAAATAATTATTAATTCGCCGTTAGTTTGAGAACATATTTTCAACCGTTTATTTTCCATAAATAAGTTTATTATCTGCTAAAATTTATTTCACAGTAATATTAAAGACGATCCTGAAGAAATTTCGGTTTACACGAAGCACTCTGCAAAGAAGCCGAAATGGCACGGCAATTCCTAAATAACGAAATTACAAACGCAAAAAACAAATATAAAATAAACGTAAACGAATATTCTGCAAACGGTTTCGAGCATAATTATTTAAGTTTATTTTGTGTTACCAGCGGCGACGGTAGAAATTAGTTTCGGGCAGCGGATTTCCCCTTCAGAATTTACTTTATCCAGTTTTTCAATTCGAATTGATACTTAACCGTTTAGTCGTTAATGTTTCAATGTCTAAAATATTATACAAGATCCGTGCTAATAACAATTCCCCTCTAGATCCACCACTGCCTGTTATCGTGTTTATCATTTTGTTAACCGAATAACAAAAACAACTTGTACAGGTACACTATGTCTAGGTCTTTATACTTTGTTGTGTCCGGGACCTTCGCGGCTACTGTTGTGTCACAGTCGGCATCACACGGGTGTCTCTAAAGGAATTTATTTTATACAGAAAGGAAAAGTAGTCGAGTCCAACTTTGTTTTGTTTCTTTTTTTTGTGTTTTTTTTAAGTTTTGAAAAAAACAATTTTCACTTTGTAAGTTAAAGAAATCATAATATAAGGAATATTAGCATCACACTTATACACAATTAGAACTATTGTGGCTTGATCAAGTCAAAATGAAGCAAGCTTGGAGTGCTCTGCTGCAAACAATATCGATCGGAAGTCTTTTTCTTTTTATTTATTTATTAATTTTTTTTTTGAAATACGAAAAATTTTCGCTTTCCCGAGAATTTCGCGTTATTTTTAATGGCGATAATTTATCCGTGCACTTGAGCAGGCAAATATTTGCCGTACTCCTTCGGTAAATAGCGGTTATTATTTTAATTTTAAAATATGCGCATCTCGCGAATTTTTGTTATCCTTCTTCCCTCTTGAGGGGGGGGTGCACCCAATTCAACCCCAGCCATCGTCTAGTCGGGAAAATTATATTCTGTTGCGTCGTCGGTTTTGTTTGCACGGCGAACATACAATAAATCCCGGAAAACTGCGGACCAGCAAGTCTCGACTTAGTCAACAATTATCCTTTTCCACCGTCAGCCACAATTGGCCAAGCCCATCAATTGCTTACCGATGAACTAGCTAAACTAACGGTCGTATTCATCGCCGCAGCTTTTGCACTCATTTCCGAAACAAGGTTCACGCTACTGCTTTGTTAGGCCCCCTTTCGTCAGTCCTCAATCGGCAAATATTTGCCCGCCGCTTGAACGAGAATAAATTGCTGATGTCGAATTTGCAGTCGATGACTGTAAACCTCATTTAAGCTGTCCTCGAACCCGCATAATCGGAGCAATAACGCAAAGAAAAGAACACTGTGAATAAATCCGAATATCTTTCTCTCACATTGTAACATCCTATCTTTTGAATGACAATAAAAAAAATATCGAAAAGTAATAAATAAATAAACCGATAAAAGCTCCAAAATGCCGGGCACTGAGATTAACAACAATACTATTACAAAACTAATAGCAAACTACTAACAAGTATAAGAAATACTTTGTTGTTTCAAAAATATATATTTTTTTTCCTTTTTTTTTGTTGTTGTGCATATGTGTGGGGGATTGATTATTCGGCATTCGTGCGTCCTTGGAATAATCCTATTAAAAAAAAGAAATATATACGCATCGTACGTACGGCTAGTGTAAAGTATTTTTTGTTTTTTTTAGTATTGGAATTTTGTGCGATGGTATTTAACAAAAACGGAATGTGTAAAAAAGTTTTATATTTAGCAGTCGAACATTATTTTCAAAGTACCTGCGCGTTCGCGAAACATTAGATTCGAATGTACTGTATAACCCATAAATTTATAAACACAAATAAAGTAAGTGGTTACAATTTTCTAATTAAACGTCTTTCTATGCTCTCATCTAATCTTATCTCCTCCTATCTTGGTATTAAAAACCAATGGCGTTTTGTTTCTCATAAAATCCCGATCCATTCTCTTGTAGCAGCTCGAGTCTCTAATTTTTCGCCTCATGTCTTTTCTTAATCCAAGCTTCCTTACTTTTCCCATGACTTCACCAGCATTTGGCAGACTATTAATCTCTTCTCTCTCCCTTTCCAAACCAGCTCCATCGCACATTCTTCAATCCAAGCCGAATTGCTCCACTTGCTTGATACATCTTTTCCTTCTCATCTAACATTCTTCACTGACAGTTCTGAACGGGATGAGCGGCGCGTTTACCTCCTTCTCACGGAAACTCTCTGAATCCTTCAAGCTCCCTTCCTTCTGTTCTATCTTCACAGCGGAGTCTATCTCCATTTTACGCGCAGTCTCCTTCATTCCATCCATAAGAGGGATCAGTAAATGTCTCATTGTCTTCGATTCCAAAAGTGTTCTTCAAGCTATTTCTTAACCAAAAACTTAAGGAGGAAACCAAAAACTTAATCGGATGGTTTCCACCCCTAACCACATTAAAGCTTTCTATGTTAAAAATAAATAAATAAATTGGAAAAAAAAAAGCTATTTCTTCTCCTCCTTCTCATTCCTCCAACTCTATTATTCTCTCAATTCGTTTTCTCATATCCAATCTACTCTCATCCCGGTCTATTACTATTGACCTTTTGTGGGTTCCTAACCATTCTGGCATCGAGATTTTTTAGCCCGTTCGGCCGCCCGCGATGGTCCTTTACTCTGTAATTTTCCCACCTAGGACATCCTACTTCTTTTCTCAGCTAATCATTCCCGACTATGGTCGGACATCTATCCTTCTTTATTTTCTAATCCCACCTCTCATTATCTTCAAATTTAGCCGATTCCTTATTCTCAGCCGTGGTTTTATTCCTCTTCTTATCAACGCTCCGCGATCGTTTCCTTAATCAGACTACCTTTTTTATCATTCCCTTCTACCCTTTTCACATTTTCGTTTTTCCCTGTCCTCCTCTCCCGATTGTTCCCTTTATAGTTCCATTTTTCCTCCCATTTGTGATGCAAACCATATCTTCTTTGAATGACCTGCTCTTGATTCTGAGCGCTCTGTTTTGTACTCTAAAATCTTAACACTGGGTCTGTAATTTTTGAGTCAAAGCCGCTGGCGCGCCCAAAAAATAAAAAAAAAAAAATCTGAAAAAGAAACTCAAACGGGAGTATATTTCGGCCGCAGTTACGTTTACTAATGGAGTAGTAAGTGGCTCGCTCGCTTAATTTCATTTCATCAAATTAAACTATTTCTCTGTTTTTTTTTATTCTTTTTATTCGATTTATATTTTCTGTCAGTAAGTAAAGTAAAGTAGGTCCCATGCCCTTGACAGGGCGTTAGGATTGTGAAGTTAAGTACAGAAATGTATTACACTTTACATATCTGTATTTATGAATATTAGAACGGAAGAGTTTTAGTTATTATCAGTTCGCTCACTGCCGCACTTTAGATAAACCCAATAACATATAATGCGATAAATTTCTCTTGGAAAAAATTAGGTGAGTTTGTCGTTCTTTGTAATATGTAGATTGTAAAGTGATTAAAGAAGTGAGAATTTAAATTTGCTAAGAAATTCCGATCTAACGACATTGCGTTGAATAGGTTTTAGGAAGCACAGGGGAATAGAAATGAATTAATTGTGGATGAGAAAGTTTAGGAATGATTATATAAAAATGGTGACGTTATAGAAGTCTCGAACTACAGACCGATTTGTTTTTGTTATCTACCTTTTGAAAAGTATTTTAAAAATGTGTCAAAGTGAGACTATTTGAATAATATAAACTTTTTCAGTAAAAATCAATATGGATTCTTACAAAATAATAAAAATACAGACGATGCGTTATTTGATCGTACACAGCTGGTAATTTAGAATCTAACCCCGTTCAATTGCAGCGGTCTACTTTGATTTCGCTAAGAGGCATTTGATGTTGTTGATCACGACATATTGTTAAAAAAAAAACTATTTACATGTGGTTTCTGAGGTTTCATCTACAACTGGTTTAAATCACATCTAACAGAAAGGAGGTATGTTACAAAAATAAACAAAATGTAATAGGTGACATTACTGTACAAAGTTTTGGCGTACCTTGGCATATTAGGGGGAGCCCTTTACTCTTTTTAATCCGTATAAATGACTTATGCGAGCTAAACATTGAGGGCAAAATCTTTTGTTATGCGGATATGGTACTGTTCTGACTGTAAGTTCATCGTGATTCCCAAGCATAATGAAACAACTAATACAAACAGATGTTCATAAAATAAATGAGTGGGGATGGTTAGAAATCCCATAATCTGAAATGTTAATAAAACAAAATATCTAATATTCCTCAGAGTAAATAATATCGCTACCTACGATGGACAGCTGAAGGGAAAATATGAGAGCTTATTGTAAATATATATAGTGAAAAATAAAAGTAAAAGAGAGGGACGACAAAGATCATAGAATTGGTGTTTTATTGGCAGAAAAGCGTCAGTTACGAAAGATGAAGGAATAAGGAAAAAAAGTAAGCGGTGAAAAGGAAATAGGCAAACGTTTAATGAGACGAAACGGTAACTTAAGTAAGAATGTCGAATGAAAAGAAGGGGAATATGGGGTTTCCACTTAAATAGCAGGGCTAGGATATTTCCGAACTGTAAGGCGAGTTTCGAAAGCGTGACCTGGAAGAGCTATCACATATTACATGAGAAGCAGCAGCAATCCAGAATGAAACGAATAGAAAATTCTGTAAAACATTAGTAAATTGCAAGGATTACCTTCGTAATGCGTACGGGAAAAACGGACTTAATCAGGTTGAGCTGTTTCAGTGATGAAATGTGTATATGGCCGGCGTACTTCTGGAACGAAAGATAACTATCCAAAAATATTCCCCAATGTAGCGAGAGGATCTAGCAAGGAAGTTGGCACATTATTTAAAAAGAGATTGATGATTAAGGGAGGAACAAAAGGACGAAGAATGAAGATAACAGTAGAGGATTTATAGATGGAGAATATTGGATAATGTATATTTTCCGTCCTCAATTATAGAACTTCTAGAAGCTAATAAAATTAATCCCTCAATTGTTAATATTTTGTTTAACTACTTTCAAAGCAGATTAGCTCGCCTTCAAATTAACAATGCTAACTCTGCAAGAAAAGTTAGCTGCGGAGTTCCCCAAGGTTCAGTCCTAAGACCAACATTGTGGAACATTCTTTATTCAAAAGTACACAAAGACATAGAGCACGCCTGTGTGACAAGCAATACCGATGCTGTACTGATCTCATATTCCGACGATCTCTGCATCTTATTCAAAATCAAAGCACATACTAACCTACAAAAAATAGAGATAATCTGCAAGAATTTAGAAGACATTATCGCAGAGTTAGGTCTAAAATTTTCAACTGAAAAATGTAGATCTTTATTAATAGGAAATCAAAAAATAAGAGATCTTGGCATCACAATTGACCACAAGCTTAATTTCTCAGCACACTTAAAGATAATAAATGACAAATGCTGTAATATTTACGACAAACTAAGAAAGATATTGCCAAACAATCTTGGTCTAAAATACAAGGAGATGTTAATTCTATACAAAGGGCTCATTCAGTCCATCTATGGATATGGTGCCTGTATTTACATAAACAAAAAAATATTAAAGCTAGTCAACAAACAGCAAAGAAAATATATTCTCAACATTTCCTCACTATACAGAACCACACCCTCCTCAGCTGCCTGTATTATCTCTAATGTGCTCCCATTGGACTTATTCCTCATTGGCAAAGCTATCATCTCAGAGTACAGAGTAGTACAAAATCTGGCTAATGTAAAATCCCTTGATCTCCTAGAACATCCAAATAACCTAACAGAATTAGGGAATACACCACCCATTAAGATGTTAAAAAAATATGTCTTTAACCAACTCATAAATGCTTGGCAACTAAGATGGGAGAATGAAGTCACAGGTCGTAAGACCTTTGCATTCTTCCCAAACATAAACGATAGGCTAAAAATGAAAAATCTAGACATTACATTCTTTAACGCCCAAGTATTGTCAGGCCATGGCAACTTGGGAGAATACCTATATCGATTTAGACTCGCAGACATACCCAACTGCCAGCATTGCAATATAAATACCCTAGATGACATTAACCACCTTATATTCCAATGTGAAGCTATTAAAGACCTCAGAGAAAAATATAAAATAACCGCAAACACACCCCTATGCACTGATGAAAACAATATGAATACCCTCCTTCAATTCTTTCATGATGCAATGAATAAAAAAAAAAAAAATCACCACTAACTCATATGTCATATAATCAAACCTCTTACATGTAAAATATACATTAATAAATAAGGAATACAAATATTATACCAGAATACTTTCATTGTAATAATTATAATATTTCACTCAATATATTACTTAACTTAATATAATATATATAACTAAATATAAAAAGGTTTTTGTATTTAATTCCCAAAAGCAATGTTATAATTAAGTATGTATATATCAATAAATATAACTATAATATTAAAGCAAACATTATAATAACTATAAGCAACTTAATATCTCAAACATAGTGGAAAGTCGTGACTAAGTATACACATCACCCTTGCAAACATGAATTAACACCTACATTATATTTCCTCATAACCTATATGTTATATGAAAGAGAATCTGTGTTTATTACTAAGTACACACTACACTTACACACAAAGACTTTGTAACTATAACTTATACTCATAAGTACACTATAATAGATTGTACACAGATTACAAAAAAAAAAAAAAATAAAATTGCTCCACTGGTTATATCCGGAATGAGGAACCACAAAAAAAAAAAAAAAAAAAAAAAGTTGTTAAAGAGAGCTCTGAAGTTGACTAGCCATAGATGTGCTGGCTAAGTTTCAACTTCAGAACTCTTTTATTATTTTACAAATAATTTTTCACACACACACACACACACACACACACATATATATATATATATATTCATCTCCCCATCTCCCCCGATAAATCCTCCACTACTATCTTCACTCTTTTGGTTCTTCCTTAATTAAGCTCCTTTCACTGCGTGGGAGTATTTTTTGACAGTCATCTTTCGTCTCATTAACACATTAGTCATGCGTACGTGTACCATCACTCATTTCTTCAGCAGTACCTGTCTAATTCTTGCACCGTTTTTCGGATTCTTCTTTCCACATTTCTTCTACAATTTCCAAAAGCGCCTTTTACTATTCTTCGAAGTTTTTCGTTTTTTGATTAAAACAACTTCTCTGTTTTGTGACAATTCGTGTTACCAATCTGCTAAAATCTGTTACAGTTTCTACAATTTGTTCCATTCTGTTTCAGTCGCTTTAATTTATTTCTATTACAAAACTTTACAGAAAGACGCTGCGCATAGATGCATGCATTTTGAGATTAGTGATAATTACATTTCGTTAAGTCTTTTTTTGTAACGGTTTTTATTATATTTTTATTTTATAAATCTTTAAAACTTAAAAAAGAAAAAGAAGAAAAAAAACTATTAAAATTGATCTATTTAGATCGAAATAATCTTTTCTAAAATTTAGATACACATGTATTTTAAAAATTCTTTATCGTTTTCTAAAAAAAATTTGTTGTCCTCGTTTTAAATTTTTTCGCACTTTACAATTTTTTCCCTGAATCTACATCCTTACACGATAGAACACGTTTATGGGATGAAATTTTACAACTTATAAGAAACAAAATTATTTGTATATTTACTAGATAAAAAACTGAAGCTGTTCTGCAACTCAAAAGGGGTCTCATTGCCCCGGGACGGAACTCAGTATACTTACTGACCACCGGACGCAACTCGTGTACTCCCACTGTTACAAAGCATAATTATTATAACCATGATAGTGCGTGTATATAGAACATATAATATGGTCGTTTTTCGATATCCATTGTTTAGTCTATGAAATACACAAGTTTATAAAAAAAACGATACAGATGTTGTTTTAGTTGAGAGGTAACTTTATATCTGTATTTTTTTTTTTTTTTTCGTTAACAAAACGTAATGACGAGAATCCCATTTTAGTTTCTTATAATCGCAATAATTTATAGCGTTTGAACCGGATGAAATTTTTTTTCCCGTTTTGTTCTAAATACGCAGTGATAGAGGGCAAGTGAACTTGAAACATGAATTATGCCCGATAGAAGAAAACTATTTAAAATGTATATCCTAGCTAAGTCTTCATGAATACAATGTTTTCTATAAAACCGGTCTACAGCTCTTAATCGGATTACGTTAACCTCGCGGTTGTCTTGCTTAGGCCTGCTATTCGATTTGGTAATAACGTTCAACAGCGCTGTCGAATTTAACCAAAAGCTAGTTCTCCTATCGAAGACAGAAACTTTAAACAGATGAACTTTAGGCAAAAATAAAACATCATATGCTCTTTCACTGACACGTTTTTTCTCTGTTTCCATCAAGTCAATCTCGGATGACTTATTTCTGTATAATAAATTACTCTGAACGAGAATAGATGAACATTCTTTTTTTGCATTTAGGCGCCCTCTTTTTATTCTACATTAAAATAATTCCCATTCGGTTTAGTATGTCTCGAAAATGTGTAAGCTAGTCTATGATGGCTTACTAGAAAAAAAAAAAAAAAGATTTTAATACCCGCATAATATGAAACCCCGACTGTGTTAATGGTAGAAAATGCGTAGAAAGTAAAGCAAGCCGCATATCCTTGATAAGGTATCATGAATGCTGAAGTAAAGCTTTTCATAATGTACTAAACCTAGTGGTTCTAAAGAGAGAATACTGGGGCCAGTTTCTTTCTCATGCGATTCGCTTTTAATTACCCGGATTTCTCTGGTATAACCAATATTAAATTTATGATCAGGTATAATACCTGGAGAAAACGACTTAGCATCTTAAACACTAGGATGATTAATTCGTTCTCTTACTTTTTTTCAAAATTTTTTTACGTAACTTATTTAAATTTAAAATTTAAATAACTGATATTCTCCAGTATTGTTCGGTTTTTATTGTTCCGTTTATTAATAGCTACAATAATGTCTATTTTTTAACATTGCGCTAAAAATGTATTTGTAATGAGAAATCATTAATAGATTTTTATGAGTAAATCGTATATACATATTCTTTGGATAGTTATGATTACGTGAAAACGTTTGTATTACATAAATTGTTCAATGAAAGTACAATTGCAGCTCTATAAAACAGATGACCTATTAAAATAATAAAAAAGTACTATATAACAAGGAACTTTTTTGTTCGCTTTTCTGGTTGGTTTTTGTTTTTTATTTTTTCGAGGGCACATTAGCAGCTTAAGATTTTTTCTTAAGCTTTCCCTCAGCTGGACCGATATTCTATAGATCCGAATTTGATTGAGATTGAAGCGGAGAAATGCACCAGAAGAAAATTCTACTCAGAATTTATCGACGATTTATCCTTTAAATTACGATAAAGGCAGCACATTATAAATTGTTTACAGTGGTTAAGGTGCTTAGCTGCCGAACCAGAAGTGTCATAGGATATCAATACTTGTCTCGTTCCGGATCCAAGTCGGTTCCCCAGGTCTATATCTAATATCTGACATTGAATATTGGTCATACCAGAGAAGTTATCTGAGAAAGTAACGGCGAATAGTTCAAAAGTAGAAAGGAACTACTGGCCTTAGTATTTAGATCCGTAAGTACATTATGGAAAGCTTAATTTCACAATCTATGATACTCTATCAAGAATATATGAGACTTATTTTACTTTACCGAATGTAGAAAGGGGCGAATCTATGTTTAAAACTCATACGGATACATACAAATGCTCTAGAGTATTCTCATCGGATCCATTAGATCCTTAAGTACATTATGAAAAGCTTAATTTCACAATCTATGATACTCAATCAAATTTATTATTATTATGATAACTTTTTTATGCATCATGCGTATGTAAATTCTACAACATATTATGTGCATATTCACGAGTCACTCCATACACAGAAGTATTTTTAATTCAGAGTTTGTCAACTATTTCGATAGAGGAAAGTGATACTTGCGCGTTCAAACTAGTCTCTAAAATCCGAGATACACTCCTCGCTAGCCTTTTTTTCCGCTATAAGGTGTGTCCTTTCGTCCGTATTTTCTATATTTTTTATCCTGGAGAATTTTGCGTTTTAAATCTTTTTCGATATCAAATTAATCACCCACTCATCCTCATTCCCTTTTTGCTTCTTCCGAAATCACTTGCATTATTTTCCATCGGAATAAGATTATTCCAACTGATCTCCGCACATGCTGCTCCAACTGTTTCCTGTACGCACGCTGCGTAATTTTCAGATTTTTGCCGAACAATTACCGCTTAATTCTTCCGGGCAAACCCGAATTCCGATTAAAATTTGAAAATCGGGTAATTGCAATTCTATGACACGCGGGGGATGGGTATCGTCTGTGTAATCGAATTTTCTAAAATCGTTCTTTTCGGCGGGAATTTGCCGCATTTTTCACTGGCGGCCGAACAATACCGCGAATTTCCGCGTTTCCCTCTGATAACCGAACGTGCAGCGTAACCTTGAATTAGTAGAAGTCTTCATGCGACGTGACACGTGTGCGCATTCTCAACATGGTCCCTTTCATCGCGGTAAATTCGAAAAGTGCAATATTATAGTGGCCATTCTCTCCTGTACGTCAAGCGACCCTCTAACATTTCGTTCACCCTTACAACATCTTTTCGACAGTGAAGTGTACGTTTTGAGGGTAATTTTTGGGGACGACAGAAAGGAAATATCTGTTCCGAACACACATACATATTCTGTCGGTTGATGGATTACCGAAAAAGCATCGTCATTCCACAACCCCTGGGGTAAGGCCTGATACGGACTAGCGAGCGCCAATAACGACGAAACTCGGCGAAGAATCGATTTTCCTTCCAATTTAAAAACGGAGAGTTTTCTCGACACTGAAATTCGCCGCCAGGGTGAAGTGTGTCCGTGCGCCGACGAAGAAAATGTAATTTCCCACTTACTGCATCCGGTGCAGATTGTGTTTTTCCTTCGAAACGCGTGCCGCCTTCTTAGAGGCGGCCGAATGCCTCTCTGAAACAAGCCGAAGCAAGGAATAGCCGGACTACTCGCTAATATATTAATGACAAACTTGATTCAGTTCTCGCGATAAATAGTTCTTTCGCCCTCCAGACCAGCATCTTGGAACAGCTCTTCGATTCATCTTTATTCCGTTATTTCGTGTCCGACTTCGCTCGACGTAATTCGATTAGGCGACCTCTAAACACTTCGCGTGAATCAGCATTATTATTTTTTTTCCCTGTAGCTTACCGAGTTTCAGTCACAGCGTATATCCGTAATATTTCAAAAAATACGAGACGCATTTTCGGTAGATTTTTCTTTTTGCGAACCTCCCATTGTGGGGGGAGGGGGCTCAAAATAATCCTACACGCATTCGCGTTTATTTATTACGCGATCTTATTTAACGTGATGAAAAAATGTCAAGGTTGTCAGGGTTGTCAAGGTTGCCAAGATTGTCAGCGTTGTCAAGGTTGCCAAAATAAGAACTCCCTCGTACGTCTGTTTAAGGACTGCCGTAATCTACCCTTTTTCATAATACGCTAAAGTAAAAAAATTCCTGATTTTGAAGAATCGGCGCTGTTTTCAAGTTTTTGTGCCGCAAATATATGAATAGAATAGCTAAATTTTTATTAATTTATTTTTTCATTGTTATTATTGCGGTTAATTTCCTACCGATATACGCTTTTTAAATAAGCGATTTATTCTTATCTTGTAAAAAGAGATTATTCTAGCGAATTATTTAAATTTTTTTCTAATTTTGGGACTCGCCTTTGGCTTTGACTCAACCACTTGAATGCATTATGTTAGGAAATTAAATTCCGTGTCGATGGGGATGGGAAGCATATAAGTAAGGGAATTATTGATGAAGATGGGGAGGAAAGGATAAAGGAAGCGCTGTAAGGAGTCGTATTTAAATAATTGTTTTACTTAATTTATTCGAAAAAACTATCGAACAGAAAATTTTGAGGTCAAGGAATTTCAAGTAAATCTAAAAGCTCGGTGAATAAATTAACTAGACTCTCGCAACAGATACAATTCCAAAACTGTGAGGGTTGCATGCGTAAATGTTCATTTTAAGTAAGGCTGTTTCCATATTATGAAATATAACAAAATTCAGAATTTTCAAGGCGCGTTTTATCAATTTTTATGTAGGTTACATTTTTTTTTTTTTTTTGGAAGTTGCGTTGAGATTTTTATTTTTCAACGTTATTGCCCGCGCTGTAATTACTTCCATTATTCATAAACTTCTCCAGCTGAGTTCTCCGAAAAAAAAAAAAAAAATTGGAACCATCCGACTAAAGCCATATTTTGCTCCTTTGTACAAATATTCCTTTGAGTCAACTGATTATTAAGGGCAACGAGATTACACATGTCGTGTCTGACCGTTATTTAGAAGTCCTTTAATCTAGGTAAGAAATTAACTTTTAACGAACAAACACTCTGCTTTAAGAACAGACATATCGTAGTTGTTCCCATAATCTTACTGTTTATGAAAATATCATCCGACTAATAATGATTTACACCGGTTTGATATTCGGTTTCATCAGTGCGCATCGACGCTGAACGAAGCGAACACCATTATTCGGAAAGGATCGATGACGGAGGATGGAAGAAATCAAGGTCAGTCAAGCGTCATATTTCATGCGCTGAGAATTTCATTAAGGACAACCATAATTACATTCACATAATACTAAATTGAAAAGGAAGATATTCAATTTGTAATTTGTAATATCGTATATATGTATTTTTCATCCAACATTCTTATAAATGTGTATTCTTATGTATTTAAAAATTTTTATGACTTTATTGTACTTTTTCAACAATTTTTTATAACCTAGCAAGCTATAATGATTTCATGGCCTCCAAATTTGATTACTTTATTACATTATAAAAAAAAAATTTATACCCGGCACTGTAATATGATAAGTTTGACTTCTTTTAATAACAACTGGCGTTTTACTCCCAAGAAAATTCCTATTCTAACCCACATTTCTTTGCGGCTAAATTCCTTTTTATCCTGCACAATTTCTTATAACAATCTCCCTTACTTTTCTTTCAATTTTGCAGATCTCTCCAATCCTCCCAATGTATTCTACTTTCCTTTTTCCTCCAAATCCCTTTCCTATCCAACAGTTATACAGGAATTCCATAGTTATATCGAATCCCGTTTTCCTTCCCATATTGCTATTTTTACGGATGGTTCGAAGGGGCCTAATGGAGTTGGAGCTTCTTTCATCATTCCGAGCATTAATTTCTCTGAATCTTTTCGTCTCCCTTCCTTTTGTACTATCTTTACGGCCGAGTTAACGGCCATTTTACGTGCCATAATCCATATTTCCTCACATCGTTCTTCTTCTAAATTTTTAATTATCTCCGACTCCATGTGTGCTCTTAAAGCTATTTCCTCTCATTTCCCCTCTCACTCCTCTGACCTTTTTGTCCTCCGTATTCGCTCTCTCATTCACACTCTCTTCTCACTTCACGCTATCCGCATTGAAATGCTCTGGGTCCCCAGTCATATGGGGATAGAGGGTAACGAAATGGCTGATTCTTTGGCTCAGATTGCTGCATCCTCCCGCTTTTTTTTCTCTAAAATTCCCGTTTCGAATTTACTCCCATTGTGCAAAAAGTTTCACGTTAGATTTTGGTCAGATTTTTACGTTTCCTCCTTTTCTAATCATTCTTCCTTTTATTTTTCCATCCAACCTAATCTTCCCACGCGGCCTTGGTTTTACGATTTTCCTTCGCTTCACCGCTCCGTTATTGTTCCTATTATCCATTTACGTCTGAATCATACTCTTCTTCCTTCCTCACGCTTTCGTTTTCATCTCGCTCTTTCCCCTTATTGCCCTCTTCATCCTGACGACGTAGCCGTCTGTGATCCTGACCATATCCTCTTTGAATGTCCATCCCTCGTGAACGAACGTACCTCTTTGTATTCCAATCTGCTGTCACTCAAACTCTCTACTCCTTATTGTGCCTCGTATATCTTATCGTTTCCGTCGATCTCAGTTGTGTTCCTATCCTCAGTTCCTTTATCTTATCAATAGCTGACCGAATCTACATTTAACTGATCCTTCTCCTTCCTTTCGTTTCTGGGCGAAGATCCTTTGTTGATATGCCCAAAGGGGGGTTAAAAAAAAAAAAAACAAAATTAAAAAAAAAAATATATATATATATATGTATATATGTATATATATATATATATATATGTATATATATATACATGATAATTAATTGTATATTCAAAATGGCTGATAATATAAGTGAAACTTCAAAAAATATATTACTAAATAAACTTTTTAAATACGAATAAAAAATAAAGATAAAATAAATGCTCGTTAGAACTGAATTCAGTTCATCTCTATATATAAATACACTAAGCATAATTTCGGTTACGTACCTATAGCGTCCTTTCTAATTGACGTATGTACCTAATTTTTTTTTTTTTTTTATTCTCTTCTTAAATACAAGACGAAGGGGGCGAATCTACGTTTTTAAAACTCATATGTGTATACATTTTCATAGGGTAAGTCAGCTTTATTGACATAACGTATTACAACAACTGCTGTATATGCTAATTGGTTCGAAAACAAAATGGTAAAGTACACTCAATAAAATTTAAAAAAAAAAAATGTATGAAATAATAAAATGATTACCATGGTCTTCTTCTTCTTCGTATAATCGTCAAACATAGAAGAGTCAGATGAAATTAAAATTAACATTAAAATAAAAGTAATATACAACATTATGAGGGTCAAAGGACGCTGGATGCGCAATATACAAAGGGGTGAAACCTTTGGCTAGCCTCTCCGCGCCAACACCTACCTCACCTGCACGTGGTGATCCTTGCACGCTTTGACTAATATGAACGTATGGGTACGCAATCCAATAGCAGTAATATCAGAAATTGCCACTAACGAGGAAGGTGGAAATGGGATTACAACCCCCATTTTGCCATAGACCAGTTCAATTGGAACATTTAAAGCAGTCTGACAATAGTTAATATGAACAGATAAAAATTCGGAATACGGCAGGATAAATTTTGGAAGTCCACACTAAAATTTAAATAAATAAATAAAACACAACCAAGCTCCGAGGCTCACAACTTCGGTTCTAACTTTGAGGAGGAATTTTTCCGAATCACTTTTGTATTCACAACTGAGCATCATGGATTATAGTAAAATGAAAACTTATTTAGCGTAGTCCATAGAGGTTGAAATCGGAAGAAAATAAGCTAACTTGTACTCTGTAATTTTCCTACCTCCTCGGACATCCTTCTTCTTTCCTCAGCTAATCATTCCCGACTATGGTCGGCAATCTATGCTTCTTTATTTTCTAATCCCACCTCTCATTATCTTCAAATTCAGCGGTTCCCTGTTCTCAGCCGTGGTTTCATTCCTCTTCTTATCAACGTTCCGCGATCGTTTCCTTAATCAGACTACCTTTTTTATCATTCCCTTCTACCTTTTTCACGTTTTCGTTGTTTCCTGTCCTCCTCTTTCGATTGTCTCCTTCATAGTTCCATCTCTCCTCCCTTTTATGATGCAAACCGCATCTTCTTTAAATGCTTTGCCCTTGATTCTGAGCGCTCTGTTTTTTACTCTAAAATCTTATCCCTGGGTCTTCCTGCTTCTTATAGTTCTTCCTTTTTGTTCTTTCCTTTCCATCTCCAGATATAATTCCTGTACTTCAATCTTTCCTAAGCCCTATTTCTAATCGTCTCTCTATTTAACCCTTTCCTTAATTTCTGTAGTTGTTGGGTCAAAACCGCTGGCGCGCCCAAAACATAATATATAAAATAATATTATTATTTTATATTAAAAAAAAAAAAAGTTAATTTGTAATCGTTTCAGCCAATCTAAGGCAAATTGATATATATATATATATATATATATATATATATATACCGTATTTACTCACATAATTTACGCACCCTAATTTTTGCACACATTTTTTAGAGAAATAATATGAACCATATTTTCGCGTTATTAAAATATATTAATAGGTTCAACATTACTAGACAATGTCTAATTTCTTAGAAGTAAATTATCGGTACCGAATTTAATGTAGTTACCTATTATTGTATAAACATATTTGGTTCGAAATAAAGGTAACTGATTTCACTTAATCAGTGTGCTTTGTTTAGGTAAGAGGTAATTTTAAAATACACACCTATTACGCATAACCCACAAAATAAAGGTTGATCTGATTCCCCGTGTAATTTACGCACCCCCCTTTTTTGGCAGGTTTAAAAGGCATGAAATTATTTCAAAATATTTAACGTTATAAATTGTTTACAGTGGTTAAGGTGCTTAGCTGCCAAACCAGAAGTATCATAGGTTATCGAGACTTGTCTCGTTCCGGATCCAAGTCGGTCCCCCAGGTCTATATCTAATATCTGCCATTGGATATTGGTTATACCAAAGAAGTTATCTGGGAAAGTAACGGCGAATAATTCAAAAGTAGAAAGGAACTGGCAGTGCTGTTGGGCTTATAGTACATTATGAAAAACTTAATTTCACAATCTATGATACTCTATCAAGAATATATGAGACCAACTTTACTTTACCTAGTGTATAAAGGGGCGAATCTATGTTTAAAACTCATACGGATACATTTAAATATTCTAAGCATTTCAGTTACATACTTATAGCGCCCGCTTAAATTAACATGTCTATCTAATTTTTTTGTTATTTTCTTCACACTTTTCTCTTCTGTTTGTTAATTAATTTGAATGGAATTTTTTTCGAACTCTAGATATAGAGCAAGTGCAGAATGTATTTTCTTTTCTTGTTGTTTTTTTTTTTTTTTTTCGTTTAATCATTTAGATTTTTGCGTTTTGTTTTTGATTATTTAAATTTTGCGGGCCATGTAAAATGTTGTACTATCATTGTTATTTACTTACGGGATTTCGTAAATTTTTTTTAGTTTTTAAAACTGAAGCTCAATGTGAGTATTTTTTGTCCTTTAAATGATTTTTTAAAAATTTTTCTTTCCTAATGGAGTTTTTACATATATTTATGATTTAATTTAATTTTCTCAAAAACTGATTGCGCCCTACTGATAGTAGTAGTAATATTTGCCGATTTATTTCAGTGCTTTTCATGATAAGATGCCTCGGCTTTGTTTTGAATTTAGTACCATGTAAATCTAAATATTATGGTTGTCTGAATTTACTTAACCGATTTTTATAAAATTTTGAAAGTACATGCAATTTGGTCCAACTTAAGAGATAAGATATTTTTTGTTTTAATTATTTACATAAATATTTGTTATATTAAATAATTTAATCAATCAATTTAAAAGAACAAATTTAATTGTTGGCTACTACTTTTTGTTTTAATTATTTACATAAATATTTATTATATTAAATAATTTAATCAATCAATTAAAAAAAACAAATTTGACAGTTTTATTATTTTTTGAGCACCAACTCTACTTTTCGCGGCGACTTTTGTGTATCGTGCGATGTTAATCGAAATGCAACCATGTTTATCGCTGGCGCATGGCGTTATTATCGATGAATGATAAAATAAACGTTTTTTCCCTCTGTCGTTTACAAAAAAGTTCGCCTTATTACGGAGTTGTTGTTTATGAAAAAAACAACATATTGTGCGATATTGTGCGGAATTTAATTTATTTATATTTCAGTGTATTTAATAAACGTCCTGCCTTGATAGAAGTTTACACTCCATTATAAACTTTAAAAAAAAAAAAAAAATTTATTTTAATATTCCTACAACAATATTGTGGCAGTGATACAATTCTGTGACATTGTTGGGCATCTAAGTTGCTTTATATTTCAGTATAAGATAATGCCGCGGAGACAATCGAACCTCAACAATAATGCACGGCGTATGCGTGTTACGAGAGCTACTGAATCGGAAGAAGAAGTTGCAAGAATAAACGCGGCTGAACGGATCAGAACAGCAGAAATTCGAAGTCAAGAAACTCGAGAACAACGTGATGAAATTTCATTCTCTACATATGATTCAAAATCGGCCAAATAATTTCAGGTTTATTAGTAAAAATTAATTTGGTTGCATCGAAATAATAAGTAAAAAATTAATTTAATCTATTATAACTACTAAGCCACAGCAACGCGTGGCTGGGTCAGCTAGTATTAATATATAAAAATAAGTAATTATTGCAGTGACACAAAGGCGTTTTATTAGTACACTGTTTTTCTTCGTTACTGTTCTATTATCATATTCTTTGCTTATTTTGAACTAATATCGAAATAAGATTATTGCTTTCGATGTGTACACATGTATTTTAGTGTGTCCCTTTTTTTTTTGAGAAACAGTCAGTGGATTCGGATGAAGCACCTTTTTTTTAAAATCGTTAGTGCATTTGAATACAGATTGCCGAGATAGTAGTGTATCGTTCAGAGTTTCAAGTTGATCTGTCACGTGCGTGTTTAATTTTGCTGTGTATTGTTTCGCTTTTAGTTATTTAAATTCTACGTGTAAACGGAAACGAGCACATTCGACCCGATAGTAATAATGCCGCTGCTAAAAATAACCTTGATAATAATAATAATAATAATAACGATCAAATCAAATCATTTAACATAATAATAACATCATCAGTTTCAGCAACATCCGTAATTTCGACAATGATACAATTAATATTAACAACCTTTCCGAAATAAACCTTTACAACACAGATTTAAAATGCTCTCTTCCTTTGATGTAATTCAATATTTCCGAAAAAGTGAAATTATTAAAATCAATTCCTCTTTTCCTGCTCATGTATTGATCTTTACCGATGGTTCCAGGAGCGAGGACGGACTGGGTGGTACGTTTACTGCCCCGTCGCTTCGGCATTCTGAGTCCTTCCGACTTCCTTCCTTCTGCACTATTTTTTCTACCCAGTCGATCACCATCCATCAGGCTATCTCTTTTATTTACTCTTTAAGCAAGCTTTCCCAATTCCTCATAATTTCGAACTCTAAAGGTGTCCTTCAAGTCCTATCCTCTCCTTCTTCACATTTCTCCGATAGTATTATTCCCTCAATTCGTTCTCTTACCTCTACTCTGCACTAATTCCGCTCTATGCTTATTGATTTTTTATGGATCCTCAGTCATTCCAGAATTGACGGCAATGACGCAGCCGATTTTTTGGCTCGTTCTGCTAGTCGCCTTGATTCATTCCTCAACTATTTTCCTTCTTCAGATATCCTTTCCTTACCTAAATCCAATCACGCCAGACTTTGGTGGGATATTTATCCCTCCCTATTTTCTAATCGTCATCGGCATTACCGTTTTATTCAGCCGATTCCTCGTTCCCTGTCTTGGTTTCATTCTATTCATTTCGGTCGTAGCTCTTCTATTATCTCCCTAATTCGTCTCCGGATCAATCATTCTCTCCTTTCTTCCTCTCGCTTTCGATTTGCTCTGTCACCTTCTTCTTATTGTTCTCTTCACGATTGTGATCCTCCTCCTATATATGTGATGCTGATCACATTTTCTTCGAGTGTCCTGCTCTTCATAATGAACGCTCCCTTTTATACGGCCAGCTCTTGTCATTAGGTCTCCCTACTCCCTATAACGCTTCCTTTACCCTCTTCTTTACTTCATCTTCTGCGGTGACTGTACTGCTGTCCTTTGTTGCGTCCATTTCGGACCGCTTAGCTATTTCGTTTTTTAGCTTAGCATTTATCCTGTTGTTGGGCCGATGCCGCTGTCGCGTAGCTAAACTATATATTATTTTCCGACCACTTGATTAAGAGCATCAAGAATAAATCTACATCCTTCCTCTCAGAACTTTATAGGTGGCGCTAATCATATTTTGTTTGAGTGCATCTGTATCGCTTCCGAATGTTCTTCCTTTTACTCTTCTCTTCTGTCAATTGGTCTCCCAACTCCCTATTGTGCATCATTTGTTCTCTCCTTGCCATCACCTTCGGCCATTCCAGCACTTGACTCTTTTCTCTGCTCCATATCTAATCGCATAAATATCTATCCTTTTCTCTTTATTTGGGTCAATGTCTTTTTTGACGAACCCAACAGATTTTTAGGCTTAAAAACAAGAATACAAAACAATAATAAATCTTAGCTGTTGAAAGACTTAAAGGCTTTTATTACTAATTCGCTTTTGTTTCTTTACACGGAACAATTCGTAGACTAGACCCAGAGAGATCTCCGATAAAGAGCTCGCACACCGCATCCAATGACTTCCTGATACATTCTTTTCCCCGAATAAAAAGGAGAGTAGGCGCATAACTTATCTCAGCTAGAACGGTGCTGTTACTAGTTACCTATAAAATACTCTCTAAGGGCAATTCAAGCTGGAGCAGAAGAATATTCACAAATTGACGAATATTAGTGCAGATTTAGGAAACATAGATCGTGTATGGAACAGGTTTTCAACCTCAAATCATTAATGTTGGATCTGAAGAAAAGATCCAAAAAATATGTAATGGCGTTTGTAGACTTTAAGAAAGCGTTCGATTCCGTAGATAGAACAGTGTTGTTTAAAATGTCCTGAAAGAATTTTGGCCTGGATAAAAAAAACAACAAGCTTAATAGGAAAAACGTTAACAAACAATGTATGCTAAAGTGAAATTTAGAGGCGAAATATGTAAACAATTTGAAATAAAAACAGCAATTAGGCCCTGATGGTCTGTCACCTTTACTTTTTAACTGCACACTGGAAAAAGTTATAAGAGAATGGAGTAAAGCTACGAGTGAAGAAAACATTAGTGGGAAAATTAAATTAGGATACAAGAAGGATAATTTATTAATAGATTGCTTAGCTTTTGAAGATAATCTGGCAATAATAGCGGGATCTATAGAGACAGCAAAGCGACAGTTAGAACTATGAAAAAAAACAAGCGGATAAAGCTGGCTTGCAAATCTCCTTTGAGAAAACCAAATTTATGACAAATATTACAACCGCTCATGATAGAATAAAAACTGATGTGAGTCAAGTGAAACGAGCTAATAAATTCAAGTATCTGGAAGAATTAATCTAGCAGAGTGCGTCCGAAAAAGAAGCAATCAAATACAGGATCGATCGTATGAAAGCAGTATTTTATTTAACGAAAGAAATATATACTTAATAAGAAACATCTATCGAGAAATGCCGAACTGAAACTGTGATCAGCCCGGGGGCTTTATGTGCAGCGGGGAGGGCCTAACAATGAACAGAAAAGGATTAAATTAACAACTTGAAAACGCAAAAAGAAAAATCGTAAGAAGAATGCTAGAACCAGTGAAACAAGATGAAAAATATACATATAGAGTAACCGGGAAATATACCGACACGTGGAAACATCCTTACCGAAATCTGGAAAAGAAGAATTCGATCCTATGGCCATATGCAAAGGATCGAGTTTACTCACCGGAAGATTTCTTAATTACATGCGAAAACTAAAAATAAACGGCAAGTGGTACACAGAGACCAGAAAGGGCACGGGGAAATTGAAGATTAGGCCTGTAGATATAGAACAGCGACTACAACATTAAAGAAGAAATTATTTGACTGTAAAGGATTCGCGGAGGAACAGGAAGGAAGAATTGGCATTTTGTGAACTGAAGAAAGAAAAAAAGAACATAGTGAAAGAATGAAAGCAGTACGGAAGAAGAGGAAGAAGAATGGTAGGACCAGATTAATGGCTAATTCGAAATAATAATAATTTATGCCTTCACTTCTTTCTCCGTTTATCCTTCTTCAATCTTCTCCTCGAGTTATTCAGTTGACCAAAACGATATGTTTCTTGTTTCCCCGCCTCACAATTCTCAACTTTTGTTATCCTCTTTTTCCCCAATACCTTCCATTAGGAAAATTATTTTTAAAATATTACAATGGAACTTCTGTAACATGAGAGCTAATAAGGTGACTCTCAAAGGACTTTTTCATTCGTTCAATTTTACTAACGTAACTTTCTAACTGATGCCGCAAGTTTAATCAGCAATGACATTTATTTTCGTATTCATCCCGTTCCCATTTCTAACGTCAACACTCTAAAAAGCTCACAATTTCTAAGTGTCATTTCGAGTAATGTTCCGCCGAACTATATATTCTTAGTAATGTGTGTTCCTCTGTCCTCATTCATATCTTGTAATTCTTAACGAGTCTTTTCCTATATATTTTTAAAATTCTTCATCCTTTAATTCTTCCTTGTTTCTTCCAATCGCTGCTTTAAATATACAGCTAGACTCCTTTGGACATCACTTTTGACGTCTACAAATCCTTTCTAAATGAATCTACTACCTTGGCCGCCTTTACCGACCTTTTCTAACCGTTCCCTTATTTACAGTCTGCATAATACTCTTTCTACTCAGATAGATCTTCTTTCGAGTTTCTCGTCATAGAGACATCGGTAGAAACGAGGAGGCGACTCTTTCGCTCTTTCTGCTATCCAGAATGTCAATTTCGACAAAAATTTACTTGCTCGTGTGTACTCTTCCTCGCCACTCCTTCTAGTGCTCCCTTCGATCTTTCTTTCCCATCACTGAATGCAATGTCTATTCTTGCTACCTTTATATGTTCTATCTCCAATAGAATTCCTATCTAGTTATCGCTTAATTAGTCTTTGGGTCAATCCCCTTTGTCAGTGAACCATGGCCAAAAAAAGAAAGACATTAACCAGATGCGAAGTAATATTTACAAATTAAAGAAAACTATCGATTTTAAGTATTAAAAAAATAAATCTGCTTATTTCCCAGTAAGTAAAAATGTAAATTAATCAACAGCTTTTTAAATGGAATTTCTACTAATTTTAATATAGACAGATTATTTAGCAATAAACTAATATTTCAGCAGCTTCCTTAGTAAAACTTCAACGCCCCCTTCTCAAAGTTTTCACTTAATATTGCGAGATAAGAGTGCACGTAAACGATAAAAGTTCGTGCACATTTCTTCACAGACATTTGCAATATATTTTAAAGTGAACGTTAAAGTTTTGAAGCTGTGAAATGGGCATAATTAAATGTTCAATGTTGAGGAAATACGTTCGAATAATTTCGGTTGCATTCTTCAACACCGGATTCGCACTGCTCATTCGATAGTGCTAGACGTCACAGTCGTTCTATTGACTGTCTACTGAAACAATAATGATTTATAACTTCTTGATTAAAATGGAATACAATTTAATCTTTTGTCCATTGTTTTAAACGCTGTAATTTATTTCATTTAAGTACTTTTGAGATGTCCCGTTACAGTTGTTCTAACGTGAAAAGACTGTTGTTTAATTCAATCATGCGTAACTAGTAAATGTTTCAAAGTTATTTTTGCAAATGTCACGATGTGTGTTTAGTTTTTATTTTGTCACACTTTAAGAGTGTCACTACTCGAAATAATCGGTGAATGATCTCGTTTGCGTTTTGGGTCTGTTAATTAAATTCATCATCTGCTGGAACTGGTATCCGAGTAGACACGACGCGCAATCAGAATTATTTTCGACACGATGTATGGAAAAGTGACCGATTATCTTAGAAGAGTAGATACGACTACAATGGTCGCATTCGGAAACCATTGATACGTTAAGAGGTTGTTCGACTGTTCTTCTTAATGGTCGCGAAGTCATAAGCAGCTATTGCCACTACTTTTTCCCACTTTTTACAGTCATAGGTGGCGGTTTCACAAGACTCTAAGCAATTTGCTCTTTTGTATTTGAATGCTATTTGAAGTCGAAGTTTCCTTACCGGATAGTTTTTGGATTCAACGATATCTGAGGTCAAAATCTCAGTAACTTTCATCTAACATTTGAAGCATTGCTTGCAAATCAGCTTTGATCTATACTGCAATAGAACCGTCGTCGGCGTATTGTAATTCAACGATTCTACATTCTAATATTTTAATCTTCAGAGTTTAAGCCTACTACGATTAAATAATCCTCCATCTGTCTTGTAACTGAAACCTCTAGTACATAAACGTTTATCGATGACAAATATGAGAAAGTTCCATAAAGGCGTCAAACTGCAGCGGAGCTAGTGTTTCACTCCCGTGCGAACGGCAAATTGGTCCGAAATTTTTTGCCTGCCAGAATTTTACCTTGTTATCTGTGCACAGTACGGTTGTTATAGAAACGATTTTCTTTCGACATCCGAATTTCATTAATATTTAGAAAATAGTCTTATGATTGGCAGAGTCAAAAATGCTATTGTCAATTCCCTCAATGCCATGCAGAGAGCCGTCTGTTGTTCGATGACAGCCTTTTCCTGTATTTCCTTTGCTGTAAAAATCATGTCGATGCAGCTTCGATTGTTCTGCTTGCGATTCGCAGGTGATTCTTTCGAATTTTGCACTGATTCGGCCCTATATAACCTTAGCCAGTACTTTAATTACGTTCTAGATAATAACGATATCCGTCGGTAATTTGAACGGCTTTCTTTTTCCCCTTTTTTCTTGTATATACGAGTATATATATATACGTATATATATATATAAACTCGGCCACTTTGGCCTCGCAAGGGGCTGTGCCCCTTGACCCCTCCTGCTTTCATTTCTGTCTCTTTCTCTCCTATACTTTGTATAAAATGATCAAAATTTACAACGTAATTCTTACTGGCATCAACACACACAAAAAATAACATAACCACAAAAATCCTATTCTAACATTTACCTTCCGTTATATAAAATTAAGACATTTTTTCGTTACATTTTTCGTTACATATTTCATTACATAAAATTGTGACATTTTTTAAATAACAATAACAAAAATCCTACAAAATATAACAAACGTTACATAAAATTGGGACATTTTTCTGGGACATTTTTTTGGGACATTTTTTCGAATGGGGGGTAGCCTAAGAATTACGTTGTAATTAATATATATATATATCAAGATAATAAGGGAAAAGCCACGCGGAAGACCACGAATAACACTCATTGACACAGTTGCAAAAGAAAGTGATTCAACGACCTATCCGAAATTAAAGAAGAAAACTTGTGACAGGCTTGGATGGAAGCAATTGATACATGGGGCGAATCAGCCGAGAGGCTGATACACTGATGATGATGATACATATGTATATCATCATCTAGCTCACTCGAAATTCCGAGTATGAGTTATCTTCTAATTCTGAGGAGAATTAGAGGATAGGTAGACGCGCAGTTGGAATCACGTAAGCAGGAGCGCAACGCCTAGCTTTCGTGCTGCCGACAACGTGAAAAAGGTACCGATGGCGAGGCGAAGCCAAGACGACTGGCCTTTACTCACGTTGGTGCGATTATTCGCCGGCTGAGTATTTCTATGCGACGCTAGCGCACTCGCACGACTGCAATTGGAAACCGACTATTGTCGCTTGTTATCGCGCTACAAATGCAGTGTCCAACTGTGTCTAAACTGCTGTGTCTAAACTGCTGTGTACTAAACTAGCGCGGCATAATTTTTGTCGTCGACCGGTATAAGTCCGAAGGTACAATTTCTTGATCCGAAATTATTTCGAAAATTTTCCCTAGGTTTTCTGTAAGATTAAGTCCAGCTACTTTCGGAATTTCCGATGATATATGCTTGGAGTTTAGATTATCGCGATAAATTTTGTTTTAAAGGTTGTAGGGTTAAATGAACTCGTAAATTCCAACGATAAAATTGTTATCTATATAATAAAGTAAAAATGGCGCGAACTTTTCGCTCGAGGCGCGACTAATTTCTATTAAATTGACAGGCGCGTAAAGAAAGCGCCCAGTTGCAGCTAGTCTATGCTGAAAACTGCCTTATCAAAATCTGGACTAGGGCCAAGCCTTCAAAATCGCAAAACGAAAAACGAAAAATTAAGAATACGTTCGGAACTTCTATCGTAAAATTGATTTTACTTCTTTTAAATTAGTTATTTGTGCCAAGAAAATATCGGCGGATTCGTCTTTTGTTCTCAGCTCGAGCGACATTTTAAAATGAAAACGGTTCTTTACTATACATATATACATATACATATATATATATATATATATATATATATATATATATATATATATATATATATATATGTATAGCAATGGTCTAAGCCCACTGACCACTTCACGGTCCAACCTTTCAGGTTTTTAATTGTTTAAATTCGTGAATTTTCAAAATGAAAAGTGCTGCGCCCACATAGTACTTATTTTTTGAAAAAAATAATACCAATATATCGATTAAAAAAGTAAAAGTGGCAAAAATTATCTCAAGTAGGGTAACGTATGCGAGAGAAATATTTTAAATTGATTGTCCTTAAAATGAGGTATGGACCACTTATTTTTTCAAATTTATATTTCAATCTAAACTAACATTGATCGACCCATGGTGGCCGCCGTTCCCCGTCTCACGTTAGGGATTTCTCGTTACCTAAGGCACACTGTACTGTCATACAACTACGTCTTTGAAAGAGCTCCCACTTCGTCTACCTGTCCTCTTTGCGAGTTCATGGCCTCGCCAATCGTAGAGCATCTACTCAAAATGGTACCGGCATACTTTCTGTACTTCTAATTATATCTCACCCCACCGTCTGTTGTCAAACCTCCCGAATTGTGTTCGGGCAGTGTTGAATATTGCAACATCCAACAGACTGCACTGCCTTCTGTAATTTCCAGTGAGTCTAGATGCCGTAATAGCCCAGGTAGTTACACACGGAGCTTAGATTATATTTGTAAATTTATTTTAAAAAAAAAAAAAACAAAAAAACATTGATAATAACTTGTGTTGCACTGTTCACGGCAACACCCCTTCTTACAGACATTAACAATGTCGAAGAAAACACTTTTAGTAATTTTCTACGTTATTCGCAGACACGTAGAATAATAAATATGTTTTTTGAGGATTATAATTTTTTATATTCTATTTTAAATTCTTTCTTTGGAACAAAACAGATTAATTTTTTACCATTACCGAGCCTTGTGGTTCTAGCATTAAATTAATCGTAGAAAGAATATCATCGCGATTTGCAGACTCGTAAAATATTTTATAACGAACAGTCAGTAAGAGCGAAAACGAGTTATCCCACGAAAACGAAGTTAATCAATAAAAATTTTAAAATTTCGGAAATTAAAATAGTTTTTAAGTGGCCAGCCATTTAGAACAATTACATCAAACACCGTAATCTTTCACACTGGAATGAAATAAAACAAATCCGTCTACGAATGCAAAAACAACAATTATAAAAAAGAAATGAAGATGAGTTTTTTAAAAGATGGCCTACTACGAGTAATTAAGATAAACAGGCATGTTACTTTAGAACAAAAATACTAATTGACATTATGTATCTTTTTCCGGATTTGGTTCCTTAAATTTATCAAATTCGTAGGGATTTCGAATCCTTCCTGTATTTGTATGACGAAAATACATACATCGATTATAAAAAAAGTAATTGTAAAATGGACGACGAAATTTTTTCTAAATCATTCCTCATGAATTTTTAAATATACATTTTAAGAATTTGCCTCCTTGACTTTCAAAATTTTCGGAATTTTGTTATCTGGAAATATTTGGAGTATTATTGCAACTACCGGGCCTATAAAACTGAAAATTGGCACCTAATACAACGATACTATGTACCGACGCTATCTAAAAATGCATTGAAAAATTCCAACTTTTTCGTGGTGAAAAAGGGGGTAAAAATCAGAAAATCGATTTTCGAAAAAACTAATAATCACGCTACAGCCGAAACCATTTACACCAATATAATTAAAATTTTACATGAACATTATTGATGTACTGAAGATGTCAAATAAGAACGATTTTTTTTCAAAATTCAAACTTTAAGAGGTGAAACGGCATTAAAAACTGTTTTAAAAAAAACACACACAAACTGTAGTATTTTCGGTACAAATGAAAATTGTAATTCCGTATGAAGACGCCTCACTTATGGTGTACTAAATGTGTGCAAAATTTTTTTTAAACCCAAAAACTTTAAGGGCGAAAAATGGCAAAACCCCATTTTCGAATAAACCAAAAATTACGCTATAGACCAAACGAATCATGATTAGCGCATGTAACTTCATGTGAATATCATGTAGATACTGAAGATGTCAGGTAAGAACGCTTTTTTGAAAATTCAAACTTTAAGGAGAACAACTGTTTCCCGAAAAATACAGAAACTGTTATAGTTTTGGTGAAAATCGATCTACCGAATTATAATTCCGCACAAAAATACCTCATATGGTCCACTAAAGGTGTGCAAAATTTTTTGTAAATCTTCAAAATTTTAAGGGGAGAAAAGGGAAAAACCCCGTTTTTGAGAAAACCACAAATCACGCTACAGTCCAAACGAATTGTAATTTTCAGCTTCATAGACCTAGTAGTTGCAACGATATGTTATCCAAACATTTTCAGATTTTCGATTTTATATATATATATTTATATATAGATAAACATACTTGTATATTTATGTAAATGTTCATTTTTTTGTTTGATAATTTCTTGCACTTTTGCAAAGTAGGTAACATCGTGGAGCATAATATGCGCAAATTCGTACTAGCTGGTCGATTTTTTAACTTAGTTTTCACGAATTGTCAGTTTTTTCAATTTGGTCGCCAAAAATTCAAATTAAAGGAAATATGCAGCTCAAATGGCACGTCATAATTAAGTTGGTCAAATAATATACGTCATCCTGGCACACAACAATATATATATATATATATATTAATATATATTAATATATTAATTACGACGTAATTCTTAGGTCGGCCTCTGTTAGAAAAAATGTCCCAATATTATGTAACGTTTGTAATATTTTAACTTTTACCGACTTTTAAAAAAAAGAAGGTTCTATGTTCATCTCGTATTTTTTTTTTTTTTTTTTATGTTCGCGCATAACTCACGTTTACAAAGACCGATTTTACTGATTCTTTGTCCATAAGAATGGATATTCGCCGCTGGTTTCTCTTGGCCAACTTTGCAGTACAATCTAATGCCTCCGGTTTTTCTTCACCACGGTTGTTTTCATCATCGACCCTGCCTTTTCCAAGACAATCGCAATCGGTTTCGGACATTTTCAACAACATGATGTCAAAGATAAACGCTCCTAATATACCAATACTTAGGTTCTCTAATGCATTAATTCCACCGTGGGATGACAATTCAATCAAGATAGATCGCTCAATGGTTGCACTGAGAAGGGATTGCGCATCCATCGGAGAACTAGAGGAAAACATTCAAACACGAACCTCCGGCTTGTCTCTCTTCTACACCGACGCGTCTAAATTCGATACGTTTGCTGGCTGCTCAGTGGTCTCCGATGATGTCGCTATAATCCGCTACTCACTGCCGGGACCGTTTTCCATCCTATTCGCCGAATTATATACTCTCTGGCTTGCTGTCGATTTCCTCATGAGATCTGACTCACATCAATCGTCCGTACAATGTTCAGATTCTCTCTCAGCGCTCAACGCTTTGTCCAACGTGTTCAGGCACGATCAACATCCAGTAGCCAAAGAAATTCTCCAATTAGTATCGTCGAGACTAGATCGGACAGTAACGTTCATGTGGATTCCAGCCCACGCTGCTATTCAAGGGAACGAATTGGCAGACTCGACTGCAAAGGAGGCTGCTGTTACTCTGCCAGTGCCAAACATTTCTGTTCCAGCAACCGATCTTAAAATTCATATAAAACATAGTTTAAAAATCCTATGGCAGAGGAAATGGCAGCAAACATCACAAACGAATAAGCTTCGCGTAATCAATCCGTCAATATCACCGTGGAACATATCACTTCCAAATCGAAGGGATGACGTAATCATCACCAGACTTCAATTGGGTCACACACGCCTCACCCACGAATACCTACTAAATGTAACCGAGGCTCCTCAGTGTACCATGTGCAGTGTTTCCCTCACCATTCACCATATCCTCACCGAATGCCCTTTATATTCCTTTGAAAAGAAATTTTTCAACCTACATTCTTCTCTTCCCCTCATCCTTAAAGACAACTCCTCTTCATTATCTAGCTTAATCCTTTTCCTTCATAAGTCCGCACTCTACTTACTGATCTAATCCTCCTTCTCCTCCCGTGTCTCTAGCCATAGTTGCTGCACATGGCACGTAAAATTTAATTTAATAATAATAATAATAATAGAAAGAGTACCATTCAACTTAAGTATCCCATGTGAGTAATGCTGAAAATCGCTGAACATAAATTGAGTATTCGTCAAAAAACGTGAAAACATACGGTCCCCTTGGATAATCATTTTTTTTTCTTATTATTTTTTATTAGTATAACAGAGGCGGTTCGCTTAAAATGCTCTATCAATTTACAAAATTACCCTGGAAAGCTTTCCGAAAAGAATTAGCTTACACGTTCATCCCGTTCTTGACATTTTTATACCTCTACTTTGGCACATAAACTCGAAAAGCGTTACGAAATTGAGCGTCACGAAATTGAGTGATGAAATAGAATGGCGCGCCATAAATATTGAATCCGAATTGATGCATTGTGTCTACCAGAGGGTCACGCAGAAAGTAAGGTTCCAAAACCCGTCGCGTTGGAGTAATAATGAACGAAAATTAAATTTAAAACTTACATTTTATTGCTTGAACATTTTACAAAGTTTTTGATATAACAACCACCAACTTTTCAACACTTACCCTATAACATTTTCCGTCCGGTCCAGTGACTCGATATTTTTAAGCAATTTGTCATCCGTCGGATATATATATATATATATATATATATTTTTTTTTTTGTTTTAATTGAGAAAATAAAGCGTTACCACTTGGGCAAGATCCGAACTTTGACTACAGTCAATTGACAACTCGGCGGTAAGTTCTTGGCTAATGTTCGCTGTGAATGGCCGTGCATTGTCATGCAACAGTTGAATTGCTTTTTAAATTTTTATCTCTCTCCTTAAATTGATGAATGTTTCCAGTAGTTTAGGCTGTTAATGGTTTGTCCACGCTCCATGAATTCCACTAAAATAATGTGATCCCTTTGATGTCTCAATACATCAAAGATTAAACTAATAACGGCGCAATAACCAAACTAGTCTCGTTTTAAAGGTAAAACTATTACATTTAATAATTTTTTGTTGCACAGTAGGAGAAAATGACGTTTTTTCATGTCTTTACTTTGACACATAAACTCGAAAAGCGTTACGAAAATTTCATGTATTTACTTAGATACGACTGATTTTACTAATAAGAGAGCGTTGAATGAGACCGATTTCCCACATACGCGAGTATGCATTCAACAGAAATAGGTTAAAGTGTTTCCTATAACGACTTGTAGAGAGACCTGTGAAGATTGTAGGTTTGTGTATTTCACACGTCATTTCCTCAATATTACCACCGCTAACGATAACGATGTAAATAAGGAACCTTGTACTAGCGGTAGTTAGTTGTTAAATGTACATATATTTTTGCGCATACGTTGCGATATAATATGTATAAAGGAAATCACAGGTTGCACGGCGACGTTTGTCGACGGAGGCCGCGAAGCGAACGACATTCTAATGTGTCGGTGGACGCCTGAATGACTGTACAAAGCCCACTTTTAAGGGAAAACATGCAAATGTCTCACTGTGTTATTGTACGCAAGCTGATTTCAAAGATTCTGGAACAAGTAGATAGTAGACTTTAAGCATCAACAAAATAAACGGAAAAAAAAATTTCTCTGAAATAATTAAGGTAGCAGCCCCGGTTTCTATGAGAAATTTGTCTTTTTATTATATAGAGGCCAAATTACTTCTTTACGAAACTTTTGTATTTATACTTTATTTTACGTTTGTTCGCGCGTAACTCGTATTTATGAAGACCGATTTAGAATTACGTTGTAAATTTTGCTAATTTTATACAAAGAGGGGTTAAGGGGCACAACTTCTTGCAAGACCAAAATGGCCGAGTTTATAAATAGTAATAATTAACCTCGAATTTGTCTCGTACAACTTTAACCTTCCTTGTATGTATTTTTTTTTTTCGTTTCAAAATATTTTTTTAACCCCCATAAAATATTAACAAATATTAGTCGCGTAGTTTTTTTTTTGTTTTTTCTTTTTTGGGACCTCCTTTCAGAAACAATATGAAGAAAGAATGGTTAGTTAAACACGAACACGATCAGAGATTGACAGAATGAATGTAGAAAGAACCGAAACAATGAACAACGAAGGAAATGACCGGATATAAGAAGCGCAATAAGGAGTAGGAAGCCCGAGAGATAGTAAACTATAATAAAGGATAGCACATTCCGTCGAAAGGGACAGACATTCAAAACGGATATGATTAAGATCACAAATAGTTTCATAAGTAGGATGAAGGGGGCAGTTTGAGGAGGTAAACAAAAGAAAACGAAAATGTGACAAAGGTAAAAGACTGTGGTTAAGGCGCACGAACAATAGACAGAACAGCAGAACGACGAAGCGAAGGGAAATATCGTAGGTAAACCGGAAAAATCAGCTGAATAGATGGGCAGTAGTGGAAATGTTTATTGGAGGAAGAAGGAACACAAAAATCTGACCAGAGTATAAAATGGAAAATTCTACATAGAGGAAGCGGGTTAGGAGCAGGAATTTAAGCAAAATAGAGGCGGGAGAACGCGGCAACCCGAGCCGAGGAGTCTGCTAATTCGTTACCTTTTATTCCCTTGTGACCAGGGACCCAGAGCCGTAATTATTATGATGTTGAGTTTCGTTAAATTTAGCTTTTAGAAAAGTTCTCAGGTTCAATAGAAAGATAACGAAAACCAACTAGTTTTTACGAATCATTCATTATTTAACACGGAAATTAATAAGCAACTCCGGTGCTCTAGTTATGTGTATGTCTCCTTAAAATAATAGACTACTGAGAAAACTAGTTACCCGAATGTAGAAGACACATTCGAAAGTATCGAAGATAATCAATGAAAACAGACGGAACAAGTCGACCGAGATAGGTCGATTATTATTAATATACAAAGATACGCGTTCAACGACAAACACTGACGAAAACCAGCTGGTAATATCCGGTGAAAAGTTAAGAACAAGTCAATAAGTACGGCGAGTTATTTCATCATTGTTTACCTATCAGTAGGCAGGAAAAACCCCATGAAAACGATAAAAAAGATAAAAAAAAAGATAAAAAAAAGATAAAAACGACGATACAAATAAGAAAAAACACTTCAATTTATTTCACGTAAACAGAGGAAAAGAATTTCACACCGCGTTGAATCAGAACTATAAAAGAACCGTTATATTTTTGAACTTTGTTTACAGGTAATCGTAGTAGGTTAGAAAATCCGCATTCTGCGCTCGCGAAAATTTTAATTATAATATTCCGCAATCAGAATTTCAATCATTTGTGTCCGTGAATTCATTTGTTACGGATGATGTCAGTTTAGGAATTTTAGATTTACCCTAATTTGACTATTATCGTTTGGTATGATTTTCATCGCGTTGAAATATTTCATTTACTCATACTATACTCAGTGAGTGATTTTTGTGTTTTTAGTTGAATATTAGCTGGCACTTATACCCAGTGAATGCTTCACGCGAGTAGCTCTTATTCATAACTGCCGCTTTTTCTTGAAACCCTTTTTTTCATTCCTTCTCCAGATATTCGGCTTAATCTGAAAAAGGTGGAATGCATAATGAGTTTCCGAGTATTTGTAACTTTTTATGTCACGACTGTGTGCAGATGTTTAACCTGGCTGGAAATGTTTTTACATTTTCTCAGTCCGTTTTAGCTGTCTTGTTTGTAATTTCGTTTCTCGCAACTGGAGTCCGAAGGAACCCCAGCTGATTATCGAGTGAATCGAAGCATATTACGCATTTATTTATCGACCAATTACTTGTGATCGATGAAGTCTTTTTTTTGTGTGTGGGCGCGCCAGCGGCATTGGCCCAACAACAGGATAAATGCTAAGCTAAAAAACTAAATAGCTAAGCGGTCTGAAATGGACGCAACAAAAGACAGCAGTGCAATCACCACAGAAGATGAAATATAGGAGAGGATAAAGGAAGCGTTATAAAGAGTAGGAAGACCTAATGTCAAGAGCTGGCCGTATAAAAAGGAGCGTTCATTAAGTCGTGTGTTCTCGCGTTTATTTCACTGTTAATTTTGTACATGTGTTAGTTTTTTATTTTTATTTTTTATTTCTTTATCTGGTAATTCTTAGAAACTACGAGTTCCCGCCATCAAATTCGGGTATTGCTAATTTATTAATTTTTTTTTTCCTTTCTATTTTCTGCGCACATTCGCACCGATATGCCCCCAATAGGGAAAAAGAGAAAAATCAATTCAGATTAGCCTTTTAGTAGGGCCGACACCCGCAATAGATTTTTCCTCCGCTACAAGTAGAAATGGAAGAAGAAGAGGCTAATGAAGTAAGCCGAAACTTTATATACCTTCGATGATTACAATCCTCGAACTGGATATGGCGACTTTGCACAAGCTATGCTCTGACAATAAATTGAAGGACTACGCCATTAAAAGGATATCAATTGAATTAAAATTCTATTGCAAGTCCACTGAAGATTTCAAAAAGGCCAGAAACGCTTCTCTTGAATTATGAATTTTTCACGCGTGGAATCAGAGGCGACAAGCCCCCTCCTACAAGGCATTATTGTTCGATAATGTCGAGCCTGCGGTTTTACTAGCACAATTAACCAGCATGGGACTCGAATGCTTAAATGTGAAATGCATCGTAAGGAAAAATAAGTACAACAAAGATATGAGACCATTTATGTCGTTTTCTTTGAAAATAATACTACTGCGATCGAAGAGCTCAACATACATCACTCTTCCGTTACATCACACGTTTTTGCAAAATGGGACTATCAAAGAAATGGTCCGAGTAAAGTCATCCGTTGTTATAATTGTCAAATATTTCGACACGACTCGCTGCATTGTAAGTATGTTAAATGTGCAGAACCCCACAAAACATTCGATTGCAATTCGGATTTAATAAAATATGCTGGATGTAATAAAAAGCATAAAGCTATGGGTAAAAATTTCCCTAATAGGCTAAAATACGAGAACATTATAAGCCAACGCAGTACTCACCAGAAAGCAGCTGGCCACGACTATGAGGTACAGTTATGAAACTAATTTTCCCAACTTATTCAGACAAAATTCGGTCAGATCCAATGCCTCGATGCCTATGAATAATATATACCCACCTCTGCAGCCACTTTTGCCAGTATTGTAAAATTCACGGATGAGAAGATCAAACCGAGTGAAGAATTATTTTCATTCGAAGAATTAAAAGCACTAACCTTTCGACTGATTTTAGGAGATTGTAAAACCAAAAGAGAGCACAATTTAACGTTATTACAAACGTAGCTTTGAAATTTCTATCGTAATGGATGATAAAAATAGCTGCTTGAAATGGTAATTCGAAATAAATCAACCGAATTTTTTCAATCCATTAATGGAATAAAACATTCACATTTGCCTGTTAACAGAAACCTGGCTATCTGTTAATTGTTCTATAAAAAATTGTGACTTCTTCATCTGCCGAAATAATCGACCAAATTCACGAGGCGGAGGAATAATAGTCAAACAAAATCTTAAACATAAGTCGCTGCCTATACTAAACCTTAACTTTATTGATACTCTCTCAGGCGATGAAGTAAACATACATTCTTGCTACTTCCCCGCAAGCACTGCTCACTATAATCGAAATCGAAGGAACAATCGGTTAACATAAATCACTTAAATTCTATCAATAGCAAAACGATATTCATTTTAACTGCAGACATTCATCATGGAGATGCTCTAGAGCCAACGACTGGGGCAATATTCTCCGCAATAAACTTATCAGCATGTCATATTCAGGCGAACATAGCCCCTATATCTCGGAACAAATCGACGAAGAAACCCTCTACCCTGGAGAGCAATTAAGATCTTTAAATTCCCGGATAAGAGAGGAAATCTCCAAATTTAAGAATAAGTCGTGGAATCGTCTGTTATTCTCACTCGACAGAAACTCCAACCATGTGCCGAACCTTTCCGCAATATATTTAGAAAGAAATATAATATCATTCCTACACTTGCCGAAAATGGCTCGAGCCTCATCAACCCTGAGGAAAAATGCCGACTATTTGCTGCGAAATTCGCTGCTAATGATTCCTTGTCGGCAAACCTTAATGATCTTGAGAACGAAGTGACTAATACGGAAAATAACCTACTACATGATACTATCAAAAATGCCCGTCAGGTTTCAATTGCTGAAATCTCTAACATCATAAAAAGTCTTAAACGAAAAAAAGTCCCGGGAATCGATGGAATAAATAACAGCTGTCTGAAAGCTCTACCCGGCAAAGGGATAACATGGCTGACGCTAATAATTATTGCCTGCCTTCGTCATTCATACTTTCCTCGGGTATGGAAAAATACAAATACCTATCGAAAAAACCAGGAAACCCCGCGGAATCACCGACATCGTATCGTTCGATCAGTCTTCTTCCAGCAATGAGCAAGATTCTTGAAAAAATAATACCACCGAAAGAAATAGTGTTCACATTGGACTCTAAAAATATGTATGTTACCTCCCCAACAGTTCGGGTTTAGAAGAAAACACAATTGCAATCCAGTCGCTCATGAGAATAAAAAAGATCATAACAAGTGTAACTTCACACCGCACGTATCTACTGGAATGTTAATATATTAAGGCAGCGTTCGACTCGCTTCGTCATGATAGACTTGTCTACTGATTTTTTTTTTTTTTTTTCTCCATTATTTTACTTATTTTTTTTCTTACATTGTAGTCTTTGTCCAGTGTGGCTGTGACTACCTCCTTTTTCTCATAATGCATTGTGAGCATTGCCAGGCAACTGTGGTCATAATGTGAGATAGAAATATTTATCTGTTTATCTATTTTTTCTTTTGCTCCTTTTTCCAGAATGAAAAAATCTTGTTTGTTTCTGTTTTGTTTCATTGAGCATTGTGGGCACTGCCAGCAGTTGCGGCCATAATGTAGAATGAATGAAATTTCTCTTCCTGAATTTTCTATTATTAGTATTTTTTAATATCTAGTCGTGTCGTAGTTTGCTGGCCAAATGAACTGTTCTGTTCGGGCCAAAAAAAAAAAAAAAAAAAAAAAAAAAGATGATAAAAATGTATTTCCCTGTTTACATTACCATAATTGTTCGACGCTTTCTCAGCAATAGATCCTTCGAAGTACATACAGGGCAATGCAAATTAGAGAGAACTTTTTCAGGTGACCGGCTGGGTGCCCTCGAGGGGCCTGCTTATCACCAACACTCTACAATATTTTCACGGTTGATTTTCCTTTTTGTGGCGGTTGCGTGACATCAATTTCTTTGCCGACGACGCAGCCATACTTACATCGGACAAACTTGCAACTAACATTATCCAAAATCTGCAATCAGCTGTAGACCAAATCTAGGCCTATTTCACTGAATGGAAAGTATATATCAACCCTGAGAAAACTCTAAGTGATCTATTTCATTAGAAACATAAAAAGTTGCTATATCGCACAAAACCCATTAAACTTCAGTGATAATATTGTGCATTAGAAACCGGAAGTAAGATAACTTGGAGTTGTTTTAGACCCCAAACTTAAGTATCATGAACACATCGGACACATACTAAGTAAAGCTAGTCTACTAACTAAATTGTTGTACTCTCTGATATCCAGGACCTCAAGATTAAGCGTAATAAACAAATTACGAATCTTCAACGTAATCTAAATCCCCACCATACACTATGCCGCGCTCGTATGGGAAACCAGTGCAAGATGCCACATTAAAAAAAAAAAAAAAAAAAAAAATGAATGTGCCTTACAGGGCAGAAGTGAAACTTCAAAGGCATTTTCTCCGACTTCGATTTAAATCTATCGTATTAGTACCAAAATTTACCAAGAATAAGAACCATTCTCATAAACACATATCTATAGAAAGTTTCACTTAAAGAAAAACAAAAACAAATAATGAATGCATTTATTTTATTAATGTTTTTCGTTGATTGTTGGATTCTATAAGAGATATGCCCCTTATGGTCACTAAAATATGAAATATAAAGGTTTTGAATGTAATTCTATCAGTATATGTATCTAGAAAATACTGCATCAATGGTAGTTCCGTACTTTGTCGTCGATACATTTGGATTATTATTAATAATTGAAAATAATCGGTTTGAAGTAATTCTTATCCGAATGAAACAGCATTTCGATGTCGCGTTAGAAAAGGTGGAGTAAAACAAAGTACTAATTTGTATAATTTTAACGTTTGCTTTCCATATTTGAAATGGGTCCTCGTGTCTCTAGCTGAAAAGAGCTGTGCAATGAAGTTCGCATGAAATGCTCTTTTGAGCTCTATTTTTAGGGCTACATTTTGAACAAAAGGTAATGCGTGCTGTACTAGCATAATCTAATCTTAATATACGTGAAATTTATATATATATATATATATATATATATATATATATAACTGTATCAATTCCCAGAATAATTGGTTAAGTATCTTTAAAGATGTTTACGAGTACGATTAGTTTTTAATTTATTTACATATTCTTCCTTCTAAAGTTAATCCTAGTGTCCATGAAAATCAGTATTTTCAAATTGTAAAGTGTATTCGAATTAGTGATGGGTAAGTTCGTTATTTTTTCGGACATCCCAGAAGATACGTATCCATTGGATCCCGTATGGATCCAGTGTTTACATGTACACACACTAATGATGCGTAGGTGACCAGAGAGATACCGCAGATATCTCACAAAACAGAGTTTATGCGCAGTTAAGCTCTTTTCATAATAGAATCGAAGAGAATATCGAGGGCCGCAGTTTCTACGGGATTCGCCTTTACTTTCCCAGGATTTCTCTGGTAGCCAATTCGTGACTGGGTAACCCTAGAAAAGATTTAGATCATCCGGAATGAGACCAGTCTCAGACCGGTGACCTCCTCTGATTTAGCAGTCGAACATCGTAACTACTTTTAATGAAAAAAGGCCAACAACGCCAGACATCCGTTACTAAGCTGTCCCGATGTTGCTTGATTTCGGCAATCGGCCGAGAACCGGCGTATTCAACGTGCTTGTTGACTGCAATAGTTCTTAAAATTTACTCAATATCCTTATCCGTGACGTGTTTAAAGGAGAACGTTTTATCGTGCGTAAAATTGTCATTGAATAGACTATACAAAAACTTTTACAATACGGTTAATAAGACTAAACATTTTCAACCGGTATACACGTTACCTCAGGCAATAGTGATAAAATATACCGATCCTGTTAACCTCGCTAAAGAGACTGTTTATTTTTCTGGAATTTAATACACCCACCAGGCCCGTGCCCAGAATTTTGGAAAGGGGGGGTTTTGAAAATTTTCTTTGCATATTTATTTTATAAATAACAATACATTTTTTACTAATATTCGTACTATTAATAATTTCCATCATTTTGATTTATATATTATGATTAATTAATTTTGCATAACATATTAATGAAGTACCATTTTTTCTTTTTTCTTTTAAATGTAGGTAAGAACATCCTAAAAATTCATCAATATTTATTTTAAATTTGTGATTTTTTTCAGATTTTTGTGTATTTATAATAACTATTTCAGTTCTCATAGGGGGGGGGGGTAACCCCCCCCGTGGACACGGCCTTGACACCCACGTTAACGCAATTTTACTAAAAAAAAAAAAAAAATTGGCTTCGTCGAGCGACTAATTCCTGTTTTTTTTTGTTTTTTGTAAATTTCGTAGTAGAATTATACAACTCGGCATCTGCTCTTAATTCCCCTTTGGCCAGTGTATATTAATCGAATGTACATAATTAGCGCCAATGCAAAAGTGTCCAACACTAAACCAGCCGCTCTTTCAATAGAACCAAGCGAAGATTACGGAATTATAAGGACACTTTCATTTTTCTCGCGACAGAATTTATTCGGGGAACGCTTCGATTGAGAAACGTTGTGCTATACATATTTCCCGGCGCGAAATGTCAGCAAAGAAAGAAAATGAAAAAAAAATCGTTTTCAAAATTCGCGTGCTAATTAAATGCGCGCGCGTCTGTAGGCAGCAAATGATGCATTTTGTCGAACTGGCAGCGAGGCCGACATTCGCTCATTAAATCTGAAAAATCCCTCATAGACAAACCAAGGCTAATATTTCCGACGCATCTATTCCTTCAAATTCGTTCGTGCTACAGTCATTTTTCGTCGGCCGACTCCTGGCGACGACAACATTCCGCTCGGTTCTAGGGAATTCCGGGAGCTGGCCGGCAGCAGATTTTTCAGCTGACAAGAGCGGCTTCGTACATGCGTTCGTTTAAATCCGGCTTCTCGTTAAACTGTTTCTCTATTTCCCTCGAAACATTTACTGGCTTCCTCTAGCGCGGGCCGACCCGACCGGTGTATTGAATTTAAAAAGCAAATTTATCAGCCCTTTATTCACACAGTTCTTCACAGTTGCTACATCTAGCGTCGCTGCTCGGTCATTATGACTCCTCCGGCAGTATACTTTCATATAGACGTGATGTGATTTTTAAAATTTTCAATAAAACGCGCGGCAAAGGGCGCTCGACAGTGCATCAGCTCGCGCGTCACGTACTCGAGCGTAAACACGGTTCGTTCCTTTCCGATAAATCACCGAATTCCATTGTTAAAAAACCGGCCCAACAAAAAACAAATTTATCTTGCCGACGACTCCCGAAGACTTTAATGGACGTTAATAAAATAAGCCGGAGTTTAGCGAGGAGCCGGTGTGCGCCTATAAAAAGTTCCCGGCTGAATTCCACTCGTCGCCCGCTCAGATGATAACAATTATATCGGATTACCGTTGCAAGTCGCTGGAACTCAAATGACGGCCAGAACGGTAAAATAATAGCGAAACGCTTAGATCTATAAAACTCGCATCAGGCAAGTGGCCAATAGTCTTTCAGTTATTTCAATTGCGTCCTATACAGCTCGATTCCCTTCCGCGGCTGCCAAAATTTTCCTCTTGCTCACCACCGTTGTTCTCGACTTTAGACGAAGGAGCATTGCTTACCGTGATATCATCGTTGATAGTCACACATCGTAGACCCTTTGCCGGCTACCTTTTTTTTTTTTTTTCATTGTAGACAAGCGTGTTTGCTTTTAGAACGATCAAAATTGAATTTCGAAATGTTTTGCCGTGTTTTTTCTAGTAATGTTCGATGTGGTTCGCGACGATCGTTAATTCCCATCTTCTTCGCCACGCAGAATAACACGTCTAGAAATGATCTGCATAGTTTTAATCCTTTTCTTTTTCCTTTTTCTTTTCCAGTCTTCGCAACCGTCCAAAAATATCACGCCGATTCGAATATTTCAAAACTCTGATAATTCTTAAATCGAACGTTTTTGAATTTTTCATTTTGCTTAATTGCTCAATTTTTCATTTCACACCTAATGGAGACCAATGCAGAAAAGAAAATGGGATTTTTTTGAAGACGGCCTTCTAATTAAGAAAACAGGGGTATATAAACAGGTACGTTAGTTTACTAACGTCTACACCGAACCGGCTGATTTAAATTTCGTTCACTAGTTCGCTGGAATTCCTCTGGACTTGCTAGAATTTCTATGGAATTACCGAGAATTCCTTAGTCGCGTCGTCAACTTATTTCCCTAAAATCCCTAAAGCGGAGTAGAAATAAACAGAACCTTTAGGCTGCATAATTTCTAGACACAGGTAGACGAAAAATTGTTATAAACATCGGTCTAACGAAAACAGCTTAATTTTTAAATCACCTCCCGCAGTAGCAAAATAATACGTTTTGTCCTGTTGTTCAAAATCCAACTGCAACGTTGATGAACATTGAACGGAATATTAGAAGCTGATTTGAAAGAATATAAAAAGCAAGTTCAATCATGACGGTTTTTTTCCGACCAGGGTAATCGGTCAGCTTGAAGTTATAGATCGTTTGAAAGAGAATTTTAATTGTAATTTATGATCCAAATTTGAAGTTTAAAGTCAAACTGTTCGTGAGTTATTGGATATTTTAATTGAATATTTTTGTCATTTCTGAACCTTCTTATTATGATTCCGTACATTATGCGTGTATGGAATGAAAAATGAAGTAACTTTTATCACACCTCCTTCATTTTAACAAGAATGGGCGGCCGAGTTCTAAAATTCTAGGGCTTTTGTATTTTTATACATATATATATATATATATATTCTAATGACAAAAAATTACTATCAACTTTTTCATGATTTTTTGTTTTACAAATTTTAAAGGTTTCCTATTTTTGTGAGTAAGTCAATTAAAAGAAAAAAAATCAACACTGTACTACTACAGACGGAGCTGTGTGAACTTGCTTTCTTTCGTCTTGTAGTTTAATAAAGACATATATATTTTTTTCAACATTTCAGTCCTTGAATTTCGAAATGTCGGACATTTAATTATAATGACGCAAATACGACAGTCGGTCTACTCGGTAATCGATGATCAGGCTGCCGTTGCCCATTTTTTATCTCGCCGATTATAAAAAAAAAAAAAAAAAAAAAAAATATGCGTAAAATAGTTGGTAAAAATATTGTAACGTTGGATTTAGTTTTATCCCCAGCAGAGACGTCAAATATGACGTCCCACATTTTGGAATACCATCTCCGAGTCCAAAAGTGTTCTTCAAGCTATTTCTTCTCCTTCTTCTCATTACTCCAACTCTATTATTTTCTTAATTCGTTCTCTCATCTCCAATATCACTGTAGACCTTTTGTGGATCCCCAGTTATTCTGGCATTCAGGGCAACGAAGACAACGAGTCAGCGATGGTCCTTCACTCTGCAGTTTTCCTGCCTCGGACATCCTCCTTCTTTCCCCAGCCAATCATTCCCGACAGTAGTCGGACATTTCACGATCACGATATGCCCATATCAGCTCGCTGCCAGTTGTAGGCAATCCCTGGCGAGATAAGTTCATTTCTCCTTCTTTATTTTCTAACCCTGCCTCTCACTATCTTCAAATACAACCAGTGATCCCTGTCTTCAGCCGTGGTTGCTATCCTCTTCTTGTCAGCGCTCTGCGATCGTTTCTTTAATCAGACTGCGATTTAATCACTCTCTTCTTCTTCCCTCTTCACGTTTTCGTTTTTCCCTCTCCTCTTTTCCCGATTGTCCCCTTCGCAGTTCTATCTCTACTGCACTATATATTGCAAACCACATCTTCTTTGAATGCTCCGTCCTTGTTTCTGAATCTGTGCTCCGAAGTCTTAGCACTGGGTCTCTCTTATAATTCTTCCTTTATCCTTTCCTTCCCGTCTCCAGCTATAATACCTGACGCTCTATCTCTAATCGTTTTTCGATTTAACCGTTTATGTTAACTTTTCCAGTTGTGTTGAGTCAGAGCCACCGGGCTCGAAGATGCCGCCGCGGTTTCGAACTTACAGTGGACGTATTATATTATTTTTTATTTCCTTTTATTATTTTTGATAATTAACAACTATTACTTATTATGTTTGTGTGACGATAAAAATGGACTATTACACTTTTTTAAATTTTATATTATTAAAAGTTACTCGTGCAAATTTTTCTTAATCGATCGACCGATGAAAATACGCAATTAGCAGTGTACAACAATTGCAACGGATTTAATTTAAATTCTACGATCCTGCTCCAGCTTTCGGTCGGTAAATTATTGGATTCCGGTGAAAGGGTTAGACTAAGCAAATTATTATAAAATTTTCATTAATCACGACTTTAACGTAATATAAAATTTTGAATAGTTTAATAAAATAAGGTAGCCCCGCTTTTTACATTATGGATAACTTCTTTAGCGAAGATGTCGGAAAGAAACCACGAACCACCGAACTAAAAAATAAGTAACAACCTAAAAGAAGATAAAACTACAACTCACCACCTCCGATCAAAAATCCTACAGCTGTCTTTTCTTCGATACTTTGCTTGTCCAGCATCCCGGTCATCGCACTTCCAAAAAGACGGTGCGCAATTCGCTCAACGTCGATCTATGAGATCATCTCACGTATAACCGACAACCGGAATATTCTCAAATTCTAGTTCTTGTCACGTTTTTCGCTATTTAATATTCTATTTTACATACTTTACCTGAATAATTCAATATTACAATATTAAAAAAATAAATCAATATTTATGTTAATTAACGATTCCGTATGTAACGCCACTACCGCCCTATTCTTCAGATATGACAGACTACTTTTTCCTATTTCCCAAACTCTCAAGAAGACACATTCCGAAAGCGTTTTTCAACAGTAGATGCGAGACAAAAGCGAAATCGCACAGCTGGATACCATACACTTAAAAAGCAGTTCCAACAGTGTTTCTTAAAATTATTGTGTGGTATAAGTGCGTATAATACCAACGGGCGGGACTACTTTTAAGGAACCATGGAATGAACATTGAAAATTAGGTAAAGACTTTTCGAAAAAATTACAAAAGTCTCGTTACTGTTTTATCACAATCCGTATGTTAGCCCGCTAACTCGCACTTTTCTCGAGTCTCACGAACTAATGCAAAAAACCAGTGTAATTCGTTTAATACTACCATCTGGAAAAAATTGGATCAAATCCGCTTCCGCTGTTCCCCTTGTAAAATCAAAATAATTATTTCTGGCTTACCAATCGCTATTTCAGGTCTCTCGTTATATGAATCCGTTTCTAATAACGTAAGGATTTTTTTTTTTTTCTTTTTTTTTTCTTATTGAATAGAAAGACTACTAATATGCGGTAAAATTACTAAACTTATCTGTTCTGGCTGATTGTATGTAAGATATTTTTTTTTTTTTTTATTTTATATTTAGTCCTATGAGGTTCTTTTTTGTCATTCCATTTACGGCAGTCTGTATTGAACTTTGTAATAAATTTGGGGAGCGAAAACTTCTAATAATTAGCGCTTTATCATTAATAATATCATCAGTAACTAGCCGATGAGCATTTTCGTATTTCAATTTTAAACATATCCACATAGGCGGGGGCGGATCTAGAAGGAAATTTGGGGGGAGGGGGGATTATATAATTACTTAAAATCTTCTATGGTAGGCAGTAGATTTGAGAAATACCTTATTTCATGAAGAAGATAAAATAACAATCTCTTTAGAAATTTAAGAACGTTTTAAAAATACGTGTAATTATTACAATTTAATTTAAATTTTGTTTTATTTGTAGATGAAAAATAAAACGAAATTATAAAATTCTAGCCAAAATAGTAGTGTAGAAATAGTAAGAAAGATAGTATTTTCATTAGACTTTACTTCTTTTTTTTTTATTTTTGTTAGTAATCCGATCCGAATTCTCTTTGTTCGGGAGCGAGTTTAAATATATATATATATATATATATTTCTCACTAACTACTATTTTTAATTAAAATTGCAAAATAAAAATTAAAAATAAATAAAAAAGACAAAAGATCGACGACAATTACGTTTAAAATAGAACAAAAACGTAATATTAATAGTTTTACTAGAAAACAATATTAAATATTAGTTATAATTAGATCCATTCAAGGCCGTGTCCACGGGGTGGGTTTTGGGGGTTACCCCCCCCCCCCCATGAGAACTAAAATAGCTTAGGTACTTCATTAATATTTTATGCAAAATTTTTTGTTACAAGCATAATCAATAACAATGTTTATACAGTAATTCGTTTATTTAAATTATTAATATATAAATCAAGATGATGGAAATTATTAATAGCATGAATATTAGTGAAAAATGTATTTTTATTTATAAAATAAATATGCGAAGAAAATTTTCAACCCTCCCCCAAAAAATTCTGGGCACGGGCCTGGATCCATTAGGTATATAACATTTATACAAATCGTTTCTAGCACAAATTAAGTTTCTCTGTTATAACAAATTTTTTCATAGAGGCTTTGTTTCTTTGGGAGGAGGATGTCTCCTATTCCCCTTGTGGATCCGTCGCCGACATAAATAATTAAGATGACCTGTTATTATTTCTAAACTAGTTGAAAAACACAATTTCGTATTGACTCGCGAATGTTCAATGTGATATCACTATATTTTTATGATACGTAGTATATGTATCTTTATTTATTAATATGTTACGTAATAAAACTTTGCGAGAAGCCAACGCAAAATTGTACTTTTAAACTAATTATATATTTTACGAGTTTTTTTGAAATAATTATTATATAATTATTCTTTATGTCTTTTCGTATTATTATACCTATTATTTGTGTATACAGGGGCACTTTTAGGTGCGCGATTTTTAAAACATTCGAATTATTAACAGCGTCAATTCAAAATCAAATTTAACTAAATAAATGGCGCTGATAATAAAAATTGTCGGGGCCGTACCACAACACGGAACATTAGCGCATAAATTGAGCTGGAGGGCTAACTTGACGAAGCGCTCCCTCAAATTTGAAAATTTAAAAAAAAATCATTATATCCGTAAATATATGGCTATATAGTTTTATGCCGCACCACCTTAAAAAGTAGTTTTTTCAAAATAACAACTTGACAAAGGCTTCTCCAAAATGTCAAAATTTTCAAAAAGCCAGTGTATCCGAAAGTCACAATTGTTTTTCATGTCGAATTGTTCCCTGCCTGTATATATATATATATATATATATATATATATATGTTATGTGTCCCGTTTGCCTTAATTTTCCAATTTACTCAAAAAAATGTTAAAAGTCGAGAAAAATTTTTACGTGGTAAATTCTTGTTAAATAATAGAGGATAGAGAATAACAGCCGCTTTATTTTAAAATTAAAATATGTTTATTAAGACTTGGCATTGCATAAATGGTAAAACGCCACGCCAGATTTCTCCTGATAGTTTCATTAAATGGCACACTACTTTTCGGAAAATAACGATATAGCCAGGGCGTCCTCCCAAAGAGACGCGCGCCGTTCTCGCCTGCACGACGCGGAAAATATGCAAGAGCTACCTGTGTGAGGACGACATAGTGGAGGAAGCTAACCGGGGTATTATGTGACAAGGGAATACCGATACATCTCAAAGGAAGGATTTACAAGACGATTATCAGACCTGCAATGCTATATGGAGCTGAATTCTAGGCGACAACCACAAAAATGGAACAAAAACTTCACATGGCTGAAATGAAAATGTTAAGGCTGGTCTCTTGGGCACACACTCCTCGACCATATCAAAAACCAAGATATAAGGGAGCGTGTAGGAGTTACACCTGTTCGTTTGAAATTACGGGAAACGAGACTCCGATGGTACGGTCACATCATGAGAAAAACAGACAATAGCCCTGTAAGAATGTTAATGGATTATAACTCTAGAGGAACCACAAGGAAAACCGAAAAGACGTTGCATAGACTGCATCAACAACGGCATGGTGGAAGTCGGTTTTGGGATAGAGGACGCCGAGGACCGTAGAAAATGGAGAAGACAGTGGCACCAAGCGGACCCGGAAATCGATAGGAAAGAACAAGTTTCATTGGTATATTGTGTATATCCGACATCGATGCTGTTTGTTTCAGTTATTTTATTTAAAAGATTTTTCACCGTAAATTTAATGAATCCCCGCTATCGTTTCCATTTCTATTTTTCACTTTTTCGCACGCTCATAATTTTGCGAGTGGAATGAGGAATTCTTTTTTATACAACGTATTAAATATATTACGTATCATTTAACATTTTTTTTTTAAAAAAAAAAAATATATATATTACGCATTATTACTATTTAATCAATTTTGAGATGAAAGATTCTTCTCGATATCATCGAGTAAAATTCAGAGAATAAAGAAAAATTACTTTTATTTCATTCAGTAAATAATAAAAATGAATAAAATAAAAAAAAAAAAAAAAAATGAAAAGAAACATTGTTTACGAAGAAAAGCAAGTCATAGAGAGTTCGTGTTTTCCGTTGAACTCCCAGGTGACGTTTTTAAAGAGCCTTTTAGTCTAACTGCAAGACTGTTTGATGAAGTTCACGAATTAAAAAAAATTAATAAAAAATGAAGAAAAAAAGGTGTAATTTAATAAATTACGAATAGCAACGACGATTATAATAATAATCTTGGATGAAAAGGCACACCATTTAACACCCAAAACTCCTGAACTAAAAATAAATCGACTACGAATCTTCGGAGCAATAACCTTTCGATTGCTGTTGAATCGTTTTGACAAGTGTGTCAACTATCACAAAAGAGAACACACTTTTCCCAATTGTAAATGCGTAGAGGCTATACGTCTTTGAATCAGAGTAACCTTTCTTCTGTTATTCACCGTGCAGTTTCCAGTTACCACATCATTCATGTGGCAAATGTGCGCCGTCGGCGACGCAGTCGCTGCTGACTGCCATATTGCAATAACGAAAAAAAGGTAAAAATAACATCGGAATCTACTAATAAGCAGTTCTAATTTCTAAAGGAAATAATGCTTCATTGCACATACAATTTCCAAAAGCTAATGAAATATTTTTTAAACTCGAAATTGAAAATACTTTTAATAATATTTAAAAAATATTTACCTAAATACCCCGACACATGTTTCGGGAACACAGTCCTCTATAATCATGGTAAATATACAAAGATTAAAAAATTGCTACAATATTTTCGTTGGTTAGTAGTATTTTCAATACTGAAAAAAAGCTTGTTGTTTTCGAGTAATTTTTCAGAGGACCACCAATTTCTTTTCCGTGCTTCCTTTGGCTTTTCGTTTATGCAAATGTACGTAGTGTATAATCAGGATTTGGATGACCTGTAATCTCAGTTTTCTACATATCTAAACTTTTTTCACTATGCAAAATATGATGCTCTATGATCATTGCTAATGAAAAAATAGCCAACCGAATTTAAATTAGGAAATTATTTTATTTATTTTTCATTTTGCAAATTTATTAATTTAAAACAAAATGCAAAAATCGATCATCAAAATTTAAACCAAAATCCGCGTAGATTACGGGTGCATTTTTAATACTTGACGGGCCTTGGGGATTTTTCTTTTTTCTTTTCGTAGCTTGCTTTAATTTATCTACGTACATATGTATATACGGCTTGTTGTTCAGATGTGTAAGTCGCTAGATGACAGTCTAAAGAAAAAAGATAAATAGAAGAATTTAGTCTGTTAAGCGAAAGAAGTGCCCCTCGTTCGAGTTTCGTTGCCGAATATGATGCCCAAAGTAATGTACTAGCAACAGGGCGCGTTTTGATACTTAACGCGTATTTCAATATCATCGAAAAAAATCATATCGCCATATTCCCGTTATTTCTCCCCTTCGCGGAAGCAGTAACCACGTCGTTTTTGTGTCATCTACCTGTACGTTTATCCGTTCTTTTGTTTCGACCTGTTCTGATTCATTCGGACCACGTGATATTAATGCAGCGAGTGTCACATCTGAAATAGACTGAAGATTAATTTAAGGTGCCCTGAATTCGTGACGTCAGCGCGTTTCGGTTGTTTTACGAACGGACGCTTCTTTCGGCTGACAGACTATAGTTTATCCGATACGAAAGCATGAATGTGTTTTCACGTTAATTCGGTGTCAGCTGTTATTCCAAAATATTTAAATTATCGAACACGTGTTAAGAGTAATAATATTGCAGTTAATTTCTTTCTTCCCTGAACCGAAACTGATTATTACGAATTAAATCATTTTCATCCAAATAATTTTTCAGCCATATCCCCCCAGTTACGTAATTTGCAATGAGTTTTGTTTGTGATTGATACGAGCGCAACCGGTCTATAATTTTCATTATTCCCGTTATTAACGCGGTTAATTAGAATTCTGTACACCGTATATAATGTACGAGATAATCCTAATAAGATGACTCAGAGACGATGAAAATATTCAATTAAAATATGCAATAGCCCACGAACGGTTAGACACTTATTAATTTCGCAATCTGAAACGTACATTTTACAATTAAAATTCTATCTACGACAATCTATAACTATAAGAGATAATGAATTTTACGCTAGGCGGGAAAAAACGCAAAAAAAAAAAAAAAACAGTCAAGAATATATAATATGAAATTTAAAACATCCTCAAAAATCGCTCTTAAAAAGTTCATAACTCGTCACCGGATAACCCCCTTTAAGAGTGAAATTCGAAATATTAAAACGCAGAACTCTTTTTCATAAAATCTAAAAATTGCGGTTAAAAAATTATTCAAATCCCTTACCCTTTAGTACCAAACCGGCAAAAAAAAAAAAGAAGGAAGTTCGCGTAATAGCCCGAGTAACAAAGTTAAGGAAAACCAAAACGAATCCCGAACATATGCACAACGGACCGCTTCATAAAAAAAATATAGCTGAGCTTACACAACTTTATATTTAGCCCTCGGGAGCGCCGAAAGCTGGAAATTTTTTTAAATAGTATTTGTTTTTCCGGGCATGTGATATTACATCGTTGGAAACATCGCTGTTTGTCGGAAACCGGTATTTTATTTCCTCAACGAAACTTTCGAAATGTTGGCGAAAATTTCAAAAAAAAACGTGAAAAATTACGTATCCCCCCAATTTGCTCCGCGAGTATTACAGCTTTAAATTTTGAACTAGGTTTAAAATATGCGCATCCCCCCGTATATTTTCCGAGTTTGGAACATTCTGCAACTTCAAAATTAGGCCCAAGGGGCGCTGAAAGCTTGAAATTTTCGGAAAAAACATTTTTTTTCCGAGCGAAACGAAAGTTTATTTCATTTCTTTAACGAAACTTTCGAAGTTGGCGAAAAGTTCAAAAAGGTGCGAAAAAACGGCATGTCCTTCCCCCCCGCCCCTTTGCGCCGAAAATATCAGATCGCTTTGTTTTGAATTCAGTATTATGTAAGCGTAATCATTATGGCTATCTTTAACTTGACCCAAGGAATGCTCAGCGCATGAAGCATCATGCTTGATTTTTTTTGGAATGGGTGATTACATAATTTATTCTTATCCGTCATAGCCTGGATGTTTGTTTAGTTCAATTTTTTGATTATAAATCTTCTATAAATTCCTCCGTTCATATATAAAACCTGTACGAATTAATCGATTATTGCTGTAGCGACGTTTCAACTTATCGATACAGATCAAAAAATTTGTCCTATCTTATTATACTGTGGTTGGGGGAATTCTTGACTATGTCGCCTTCTGTGTAGTTTGTTTTTTTCTTTTACTTACATTATGTTCTGTCATTAAGTGTGTATCATTATGTTTTTTTCTTTTATCTCATATCTGGCTTATTTCTTGTGTAAGTTTTTAAAACTTTCATTTTTTTTTAATGGGCTCGGTATTAACACTGACCCAACTACATGGACTTAGATCACCTACTCAGATTCTGAGGCGATCAGAGATAGAAAGTATAAAGGAAAGAAGGATTAACGGCTGCAGATGGGAAGGAAAGGATAAAGAGGAAGCATTGAAAGGGGTAGGAAGGTCCAACGCCAAAAGTTCGGCGTATAGATGAGAGCACTCAGGAAAAAGAGTAGGGCATTCAAAAAGGATATGGTTGGGGTCGAATATAAAGGGAGGATCAGTAGAGTGGAGAGGGCAAAAGGGAGAAGGTGAAAGAGAAACAGAAAAACGAGAAAAGGGAAGGAGGGAATGACCAAGTCTCAGTCTGATTAAAAAAAAATTGCCGAGCGCCGAAAAAAGGGTAGAAATTGGTACCAAGGCTGTGAATTGGGAGTAGGCTGTAGGAGGAGGTAGAAGAAGGAGCGATTGGCAAAAAAGGAAGGAAAGATGTCAACTCATAGTCTCGTATGGAGACTTGCAGAGAGGAAAAGGATGTCTGAGGCAGGAAAATGCGGAAGGAATGGACCATTGAGGGACGCCGAGCGAGCTAGGAATTCAGCTGCTTCATTGCCCTCAATGTGGCCAGGAACCCATAAAAAGTCAATAAGGATAGAACGTGCTAAGCGCAAGTTGGAGATAGAGGCACGAACAGAAAGAACGATATCATTAGTCGAGTTGGAAGGAGGAGAAGAGATAGCTTGCAGCACGGATTTGAAATCAGTAATAATGAGAAATTTACAGATCCCTTTTGAAGAGGAAATAAAGGAGACAGCACGGAGAATGGAGCCTGCTTCAGCAGAAAAAATCGAACAAAAGGAAGGAAGTTTGAAGGATTCCGAGTGATTAAGCAAGGGGGCCGTAAAAGCACCGCCCGCCCCGCAATCATTTTTGGAATCATCAGTGAAAATTTTTACATGACGGGGAAATGAAGAATTTAATATGTGGACATATTTACTGACCACTGTGCTGTGAGGAGTGGAGTTAGCACGAAGAGGAAGAGAGGAGAATGAGATGGGAAGACACGTACTATTGAAATCAAAAGGAAAGTAAGGAAGCTTATTGCGAGAAAAGACATAAGGAGAAAACTTAGAGACCCGAGCAGCTATGTGCGCAAGAACCGGGATTTTATGAGGACCGAAGCGCCAGCGGTCATTGATATACAGCTAGGAAGAAATAAGTTTAGATTTCATTTGTGGTTCCTTTACATTGTTTTGCAGTACAGTTCCCTGATACGAATTAGTTATTTTTCTGTTTATTCGTTCATTTAATTTTCATTTCATCGATGTTTTTCTTTATTCTTTGTCTTGTGAAATCACAAATCTTCATAAAATTTGTTAAAAATCATTTTCATTTTCGTTAATTACATTCGACGATCCGCTATTATTAAGTATTCTTTCCACACTTATTACTTAATTTACACTTCAACATGATCGCAGGTAGCCCCTCTTTATTTATTATTGTAGGATTTGCGTTAGGACATTAATAAAAAAATTGAACTTGTTCGCTTTCAATGTTGTTTGAATTAAAGTGAATCGTTGTCTTCTCGTGTTCGCGTTATTTCAAATCAGGTAGTATTAACATAGTGAAAAGAACATCGCATTACGATGAACCGCCCGCCGCCCGCAAACGGGAAGCCGGCCGGCAAGCCGAAAGCGCCGTCTAAACCCGACGTGAACAACAGCGCAACCGGTAGTAAGTCCTCACCACACACAACAGGTAAGTCGCACACACACACACAGAATACACCAACACACGACACCAGCCTTATCAGCAACTCCGATAAGAACCAGCCTAACGTACAGACAAATCCACAGCGTACAGATGATTTATCTTCCGCGATCAACTCGCGCTGCCAGCCGTCCACTGCTCTTAATGTAGACAGCCCAGCGGCGACCGCGTTAAACGACAAAACCCAAAACAACGTCTCCGATACAACTCTTCCGACTGCGCCAAGTGTACCAGTATCTTTCTCTGAAAAATTAAAAACCGCAAAGAAAATAACCCCGCTAACCGATTTCAATTACCCAACAGAGGAACAGGGTATAATATTCCCATACATTCCGACGAGCACCAATCGTGATTACTTCTTAGCATTAAAAGATCTAGTTGGCGGACCAGCTCACATAATAGCAGGCTCGAGAATTAGTAGAGATCGAGTTGCAATATTTTTAAAATCGAAATCCAACGTTGAAATTCTGTTCGAACATGGAGGCAGAATTAAAATAAGCTCACAAGTAATCACTGCACGGCGTTTAAGAACCCCATCTAACAAACTAATTATGTCAAACGTCTCTCCCACTATCCCGAACCAGCTTATACTTTCACATCTTGCCTCAGTTTTTTCACTGAAATTAATCACTCCTATAGCCATCCTTCGAGTCAACCCAAACGACGCTGAATTCGGACATATTGTCAGCTGGCGCAGACAAGTCTACATCGAGCAGGTTAATTGTTCCAACATCCCTGACTCCTTTATACTAACCCACAATGAACATGGACACCGAATATTCCTCCACTTAGACGACCACTCATGCCGCAGCTGCATAAATAAAAAAGGGAAAACTAATCAACCAATTACATCGCCTCCCCCCTCCCCCCCACAACATCTAGACATTGACAGAGCAATGGAAGCCGACCAAGTAATTCCAAATGTGAAACGCCCCCATCCAACAACACCAGATTCTCTGCCCGGCGACCCTATATTATCTGCAACATCACAACCTGCAATAAAGAAAATTAATATCCCGTTACCGGAAGATGACAACAACCAAACAGTACAACTAGAACAAATAAATAGCCCACCAATCCAATCAGAGTTCAAAAATACTTCGAAACCACAGCCAGAAGGGAAGAACGTTTTACAGCAACAGGCCCAACAGAAAACCGATTTCAAAATACCACCAGACATGCAGCACATCACTGAGCCGGTTAAGCAGAAGTCAAAACAGAAAAAAGTCACTAACATCGACGAAGCAGTTGAGAAAATCAAACCGATGTTTGACAATGACCAATCTAACTTCATCATCAACCTTGACGATTTCAAAATATTCTTGAGTAACATCGCTTCCAAACCTGACTACATAACCTATGCACACAACTTCACACAGGATAAAGATGGACTGTTTCACCTAATTGCAGCCGCCAAACCATCTCTGAAGAGCACAAGTTTAAAAAATAGATGTACTCGCATACTGAAAAGTCTGAGCAGCCTATCCACAGATGGTAATACGTCAGAGGAAAGCTCTACCCACTAATACACGAATACTATGACAAACTTGACATCAAACATCGACTAGCAACACTCACAGACTTCACAAGACAACACAGAAACACCCAACATGGCGAGTAATAATATAATTATGCAGTGGAACTGCAGAGGTTTTATTAATCATCAAGCCGAACTAGAACACCTATTAGCCACATATTCTCCATTAGTAGCCTGCTTGGAGGAGACGCATTTACAGCCTAGAGACAAGCCAAGAATAAAACACTATAGTCTATTCCGATGCGATAATATCGGAGGCAACCGAGTAAACGGAGGAGTAGCAACTCTAGTGCACACGTCGATCACGGCTGTATCGGTCAGAATGAATACACCCCTTCAGATGGTAGCGATATCTGTTCTCTTACACAATCTATCGAGGTCCACACTAACGATCTGCAACTGCTACTTTCCCCCCAACCATATGGTACACTCGGCAGACCTTCAAATGCCATATCTCAACTAGTAAGCCCAATGGTCATACTTGGAGACTTTAACGCTCGCTCCCCGCTATGGGGAGCGACGTCCACCAACAGACATGGATCAATTATTACAAACATACTAACGGAGCACGATTTGTGCATTCTCCCCCCACCTAACCATACACATTTTAACCTCTCCCATAACACTTTCTCAACAATTGACTTGGCATTAGTATCCCCATTACTGCTCCCGAAACTTAAATCATCTGTCCATGACGACCTTTGCTCCAGCGATCATTTCCCTGTATTTCTGCATTTCACAGGATATCATCCATCACCACCAATCCCAAGACCCCCAAGATTCTCATTTCACAAGGCAGACTGGACGGCATACACAGCCGGAATTAAAATCCCATCTCCTAGTGAGTCCCTATCAGACAATTTAAAGATATTTCTTAATACTATACTGGATGCTGCCTACTTATCGATACCCACCTCTCACAATTTTCGAGCTAAGAAAGTACCATGGTGGAGCAAAGAGATCCACATTGCAATCCAACAGCGTAAACGAGCACTCAGAAAGTATAAATCGTCTCGGTCGCTATCTGACTTAGTAGCCTTCAAGAAGTGCCGAGCCCTTGCCAGAGCTCTCATTCGCGACAAAAAGCAAGAGTGCTGGTCACAGTTTATTTCATCCATCTCCTCATCAACGTCAAACGGGACCATATGGAATAAAATAAAATCCATCAATGGAATTAGCACTGTCCCAAAACGCGTCCTTCTCAACATCAATGGCAGTCTAATTTCGGATGAAGCTAACGTTGTCAAAGCGTTTGCCAATCACTTCACCGCAGCATCGTCATCAGAAAAGTATCCCCCCGCTTTCCGTAGCATGAAATACCATGCAGAGCAACAGCCAGTGCACTTTCCACCCGAATCCAATGAATCATACAATAGTAATTTTACCATCTCAGAACTAAATTTCCAACTCAACCACCATACATCCAACACTGCTCCTGGCCCCGACGGCATCCACCCATACATGCTTAAGTACCTCCCAATTTCCGGAAAACATTTTCTCCTACACATATACAATCAAATCTGGAATTCTGGAAACATCCCCGCGCAATGGAAGTCGGCAAATATAATCCCAATACTAAAGGAAAACAAAGACCCTTCCCTTCCCGAAAGTTACCGTCCTATCTCGTTATTGAGTGTCATTTCCAAAACGCTGGAGAAGATGGTTAATAGGCGTCTCCTGTTTTTTCTCGAACAGAAAAGTCTTCTTTCTCCTAACCAAGCCGGCGGGCGAGAGGCAAGATCAACAGTCAGCCAACTACTTAGCCTGCAAAGGCAGATACTCTCGGCGTTTCAGCGTCAACAGCACCTCTATGCAGTATTTTTCGATTTAGAGAAAGCTTTTGATCGCCTGTGGCGTCATGGCCTACTACTAAAACTGCGAACGGCGGGAATCGCCGGAAAAATGGGTAAATACCTACACAGCTTCTTAGACAATAGAACGATCCAAGTTACGACTGGTTCGTCAACGTCTGAACTGATGCTGTTGGAAAATGGTGTACCACAAGGCTCTGCTTTAAGTGCAACCTTGTTCATATACTACATTAACGACTTAACTGACTGTCTTGCCGCCCCTGTAACGTCCCGGCTCTATGTGGACGACCTAAACATCTCCCTATCATCCAACCATCCTATAAACGCTCAAAATATCCTACAAAAATCCATAAAAAAGCTCCAAAAGTGGTCCAATGACAACGGTTTGACCTTCTCCTCAACAAAAACAATATGTGTTGATTTCCACAGGGGACGCCAAAACGCACTTTCCAGCATATTCCTGAGTCTAAATGGTGTTCCTATCCCAAACCGTCCATCAGTTAAGTTTCTAGGCTTAATATTTGATAAAAAAACTCTCCTGGCGCGATCACATACGTGAGCTCAAAGCTAAATGTCTAAAATCCTTGTCCATCCTAAAATATCTGTCGAATTACAAATACAACATAAATCCAAAACTACTCCTTACAATATATAGATCAATCATCCTTTCGCGAATCAATTACGGGTGCCAGGTGTACTCCTCAGGCGCCAATAGTGTGCTAAGATCCTTAGATCCTGTACATTTTGCGGCCCTTCGGTCTATTCTTTCCACTCATCCCTCTACTCCTGTTGTAAGTTTGTGTGCACTGGCAGGTTGTCCCCCACTATCCTATTATAGGAAATATTACAACTTTAAAGAACTGAGCTCCCTCCTTAGTAATACTAAGACCCCGTCACTTGAGCCGGCCACCATATCCCCTAATGGGAGTTTTGGGAACAATCCAGTGCCTGAACTTTTTTCAGTTATGGGTCATTTCCAAATCCCCTCAATCCCAAGAGCTTTACCAGATTTCGCAATAACTGTACCTCCCTGGAGTCAGCCGATCACAAATATAAACATATCTCTCACAAAATTCAATAAAGCACAATATCCCCCAAACGTAGTACAAATAGTAAAAAACACCATAGCGAGCTACACCGATCATGTATGCCTCTACACAGATGGAGCGAAGGCAAAAGGTTATCAGTCACCGGCGGCATGCTCCTTCGAAGTATCAAAAACAGCAGAGTCAGTCAGACTGCATGATTGCTGCACAGCACTGGACGCTGAAATATATGCGATTGTTTTCTGCATTCAACACTATACTGATACTAACCCCCAGTCCCAAAAGGCCCTACTTATAACTGACTCCTTAAATTCCCTTCAACTTATTTCAGAAATAAAACCCCAAAACCCCCTGATAAGAAAAGTCCACTACCTACTATACAGACTATCCCACCTAAACTCTGAAATATCCTTCCTATGGGTGCCGGCCCATGTAGGAGTCCCAGGTAATGAGCGCGTCAATCGAGCAGCTCAGGCGACACTATTCTCTCCAATGCCATGTAATCCCCCTCTTCCCCCCACAATGGCCCATTTATTTATGCACCAAACTGGAGAAGAATGGCAGCAGGAATGGAAATCCGCAAGTACATTCCTCCGAAGCATAAAATCAACCACAGAACCCTGGTGGCCCATAGACGAAATTTCTCGCAGAGATTTTTCTGTCTTGAATCGCCTCCGAACAGGTCACACAACCCTTTCGCACGGGTATATCTTCACGGGACAAGCACCCCCAAATGTCTGCTTCTTCTGTGATTAACCAAGTGCCCCGTCTACATCTCACCTCCTTCTCGAATGTTTCTCTTTTGCGGCACCAAGATCCACCTATTTCACTACCACCTCTATCTCTAAGATCTTATCGAACGTTCCGTCTGCGGTCGCAGCTATGTTGGCTTTCGTGCGTAGCAGCGGCCTATACCATAGAGTTTAACCTTCCTAAGTAGGCTCCATGTGCTGTAATAGCCTCAGTAGTTAAACACAGCGCATGGAAATCCTCAGTATTATTTTTATTTAAATAAAAAAAAAAAAAAAAATAATAATAATTCCACGGGTAGTACGTAAAACGCTAATTATTTTTATAATTATTATCGAAAAACATTTTGATTTTTTTCTATCTGTTTTTCTAAATTATAATAACTTTTATCTTTCATCGGCAATAAAATATTATGAATTATGTGAAATATCGATGTGAAAACCCGAAAAAAGTACGTTAATTTTTCCAATTTGTTTTAGAAGAAGGCTATAAAACTAATTATGAAGAAGGTTAACAATTTTTATGAGTCCGCGCAGTGAAAAATAAAATAGTTACGCTATTAATTACAACGTAATTCTTAGGCTACTCCTCATTAGAAAAAATGTCCCAATTTTATATAACGCTTGTTATATTTTAATTTTTACCGGCTCTATATTATTAATTACAACGTAATTCTTAGGCTACCCCTCATTAGAAAAAATGTCCCAATTTTATGTAACGCTTGTTATATTTTAATTTTTACCGACTCTATATTATTAATTACAACGTAATTCTTAGGCCGGCCCCTATTACATTTTGTAACGAAAGATGTCGCAATTTTATGTAACAAAAAAATGTCCTAATTTTATGTAATGAAAATTAAATGTTAGGACAGGATTTTTGTGATTATGTAATATTATAGTTGTAAATTTTGATCATTTTTTATACAACGTACAGAAGAGAAAGAGACAGAAATGTAAACAAGAGGAGTCAAGAGGGCACACCCTCTTGCGAGGCCAAAATGACCGAGTTATATATAATATACATATATATATATATATATATATATCTTCTAGTATTAGGAAGATAGAAAAAATGAGAGAATATTTCGTCATTTCGAAAATACATCAAAGAATTGCCATGTAAACGAGAATAGTTTGGTTATTATATGTCCCCCTAGTCGCACATATAATCCACCGCGTGGCGTGCGAACCACATTTATTAATTATCGACGCAGAAGTGATTTTTAACTAAATAAATTCATCCGCGAATGCTTCCAATTAAGAAAAGAGTTTTTTTTTATAAATTTTGTATTTATTTTTGTATTCACATACAATTGTTGTGTTTCATTTGAAATATCAAAGTATAGTTTGTCTTTTTTTTTAATTTTCGACAAATCCTTCTATTTAAGCTAATACTGTGCTCATTTAGACGCACCGCAACCTTTTTTGCCGTAAGGTAAAATTAATTTTCAGTTGAATTAAAGGAATTCAGACACTGAAAATGAGATTAACGATGACCATAAATTCGAATAAATGGAAATAATGGAGAAAAGAACAGGTAGCTTTGTAAATGTAATGTTGTTACCAGCAGTCATAGATAGAGAAACCGCCGTTGTTGGAATATATAATGCTTAAGGTGATCTTGAAAATAGGTAAAACGTAAGCAGTTAAAGTAGAAGCGATATTCGGAACTGGACTGTATAAGTTGGAAGTTCATTCGGTGAAGGCACGATAAAACAGGCTCTCAAACATTAAATGATAATCGTAGCAATTATTCATCTGGGTAGGAAGTGGCACAAGATCAGTACAATTCACCGCAGAAAAAACTCTATCATCGGGTACTATCTTATTTTTTTTAAATCTTCAAATATTCGTAATTATCAACGGAATTCGGCACGAAAGGAGCGTAGTTTGTTTAGTAAAATTTGATTTTGAAATTCCGGCGTAGGGGCTGTTTGTTTATTCCGGGCTCTGTTTATTCCTCGTAGAATATATTTATTATACAATCGTATCTTCCGTACAAAATAAATCCGGTTCTGTCAAAGTTTTCAAATTAATATCTAGAAACGGCGCGCGGGGAATAAAGGTTTTTGTGAAAATTCAATTTGAATTTTTTTTTCATTTATTTCAACCATAATAAACGTCGTAAATAAGATGTATACAATAATCAGTTGCTGGAAAACACAGAGAGAATATATATATATAGATAGATAGATAGATAGATAGATAAACGTTTCAAAAGGAAACGAAAAGAGATTTCGAGATTTTTCTGATCAACACTTCCTTTTCGTCAACCACTACGCTAACGATCAAAAGCGCGAAAATATTTTGTTTTTTTTTCATCTGAAAAAGACAGTCAAAATAAATGAATAGAAAACGAAAGAAAAGCCGCAATCGAATATATTTAAAAACGTAAAAGCGAAAAAGCGAATGACATCTTCTCAATCTGCCATCAATCCACCAATATCGCAGAGTATTCGGCGACATTAAATCCCATACTGCCCGCAAACAGCTAGAATACGAAAAACATAAACATTTCGTCGCCGAACACAAGCTTTTCCGGTTGTAGGAAAACAGATAATTCGTAGTATTTTAATATGAAAGCGAGTTCTTCTTTTAACGCAATAAAAACGTGTATGTATAGAAAAGCATTTTGAAAATTAGTAACCGGAGCAGCATGGTAGTTTAAAAACGAAAAACGAAAAACGAAAGGCACAATAATTCAAGCTGGCTTAATATTTCGATGTAGAATATTTCTCACGATCACCTCTTCCGAACTCTGATGCAACATATTCCGTTTCCATAACTGGTAGAGCGATTCGCAAAATCCCTCTATTCTTGCTCGTATTTTATATCGCGCTTTTCCTTACATTATTACGCCCTTTAATAAATCTCCATATTTTATCCTAAACTTTTCAAATATTCTTCATCCCCCTAAGTGTAAGTCTGTCTTCCTGTATCACATAGATTTTCCTCCGATTCTCCACGGTTATTAATGAATTGAATTACACCCCCTTATTCTACGATTCCCTTTCATTCCGCTATTTTCACTCGAAGAAACCGAAGATAATGTGGGATCCGTCTTTAATATCCCGTCTCTTGACCATTTTAAATCCACTCTAAACTACTTTCTTTCTGCTACATCTTCACCGCTGAATCCTTTACTATTTCACGTGCCATCCTCTCTATATCTTTTCTTCTAATTATTCAAACAATTCGCCATAAATATGAAGTACACACTCCGAAACATGTCGGCTAATTATATTATATATTAATAAAAAAAATTTCTGTAATACGTGTATTATTATAGTTTTTCTTTTTTTTTTTTTTCCTTTCCCTTTTTTAAATTGTGTGTGCTGTTTGTAACTACTGTGGTCATTACAGCACACACAAGGGGAGGTTATTTAGATTTGTTATGTTAGGCCACTCATTCTAACAAAGGCTATAATTCAAGTGATGTTTATCGATTCGTTAGAGAGTATGCACTCTATGTTTCCTAGCAAGTCCAGTTGTTTTCGTAATACCTTCATCTTTTGGCAGGTGAGCAGTATATGAGAGACTGTTGGTATGGTTATCTGGCCGCACAGGGGACACATAGTCGGAGGCGGGGTTTTATCGATTATGTGTTTGTGGGAAATACCGATATGCCCGATTCGCAGTCAGCTGAGGATCTTAAAGTCGTTTCTGGATGTTCCTTTTGGTGGCCACCATGGTTCAACTGTGGGCTTTATGCTTCTTAAGAATGTTGTAGCAGCTGCCCATTCAGTTCTCCACTGTTTTTCGCACGCTCTTAATAATGTGTATTCCATTGATGTCGGTAGTTCCGCGTCTTCTGGCATTGGCGAGAGCAAGGCAGACCGTGCTGCTATGTCAACCCTCTCGGTGCCAGGCACTCCAGTGTGTCCGGGAACCCATATCAGCGACACATGACTGCCCTTTAGGTGTAATTGGTATAAGTTCTGCCATATCTCTTGTACCAGCTGGTTGTGGTATTTTGGGCCCTTAATCATGTTTAAGGATTGTAAAGAATCAGTAACCAGGAGGTAGTTACTGGTTCTGGTGTGAGATGTGGTGATGTGGTGGAAGCAGAGTGCGATTGCGTACAGCTCTGCGTCCAATGCTGAACAGGCATCGTTGAGCCTGGTTTCGTATAAGATGTCATCACCCTCGAATGCGCAGGCTGCTGGCAGTGAACCTTCTTCACCGACTGCCTTGGCTCCATCTATGTGGTAAATTAGATGGTCGTGGTACTTGTTAATTGTCCTAACTGCTACTTCCACTGGATATAGGGGGCTTGTTGTATTTGGATTTTGTGTCAGCGATAGATCGATATTTATTTGGACCGTGATCCAAGGAGGAATGCGGATTTTGTGACTGGCTGTTAACGACGGTACGGACATAATACCACATATTCGCAGTTCTATCAGTAATTCTGGTAATAGGTCGTCGGGAAAGTTTGGTTCGAGGTGGTAATGCTCCAACTTTAGGGGAAGGTTTCGTGTGTTGTTGAAGTGGTGGTACATACTTTGCAGTGTGAAGTATTTTCGGGATAAAAGGAGTGGAGGGCACCCGGATAGAACACACATGCTGGTAGGTTCGAAGCACTCCCAGAATGGTTCTCAATGCGGAGTGGTGGACAGGATCGAGGGATTTCAATAAAGATTTACTGGCTGAGGAGTACACCTGGCACCCATAGTGGATTTTTGATAAGATTAGAGAGAGGAATTTAGGATGAATATTACATCTTGAACTCGCCAGGTATTTCAATATGGGAATGGAATTGGTGCAGCTATGTTTTAAGTGGGCGATGTGAGGCTTCCAGGTAAGGCTAGAATCAAAGGTTAGTCCGAGGAATTTGACAGTAGTTTTCTGGGGAAGAGGGAGGTTATTTAGGTTTAAGGATATACTGGAAGAGGTACGGCGCCCCCTGCAAAAATCAACATATACAGATTTGCTCGCTGAGATGGCAGGCCATTTTTCCACGATCAGCTCTGTATTTTATCGATGGTTTTTTCGAGGATTTTTTGAGCAATCGGAGGAAAATTTGATGATATTGAGATGTTAAGATCATCGATGAACAGCCGGGCGGTTATGGGCGGCGAGATGCAATCGACTACATCAATGATATATATTATGAATAAGGTTGCACTTAGGGCAGAGCCTTGTGGCACACCATTCTCAGTTGGAATTGGTGCTGATAATGTTGTACCGATCTTAACCCGGATCGTTCGGTTGCTAAGAAAGCTAGCGATATAATTGCCCATATGGCCATTTATTCCGGCGGCTTTGAGCTTTAGTAATAGTCCATGCCTCCATATGCGATCGATTGCTTTTTCAAGATCGAAAAAGATAGCATATGTATGTTGCTGGCGATGGAAGCCCGTTAATATTTGCCGTTGCAGCGTTATTAGGTGGTCGTTTGTCGATCTCGCTTTACGCCCTCCGGCTTGGATAGGTGAGAGGATATTGTTTTGTTCAAGGATATAGAGGAGGCGCCTATTTACCATTTTCTCCATTACTTTGGATAGGACATTCAAGAGGGAAATAGGACGGTAGCTTTCAGGACGGAATGGATCTTTATTTGGTTTTAGGATAGGGACGATGTATGCTATTTTCCAGATTTGAGGAATATTACCGGATAGCCATATTTGGTTATAGATGTTAAGAAGAAACTCTTTAGCGTGTGCTGGTAGATAGTTGACCATGTACGGATGAACAGAGTCGGGGCCAGGTGAACTGCTGCGAGTATGAAATTTGAGTTGGAATTTTAGCTCAGCCATTGAAAATTTGGCGTTATAACCGTCCGTGGGCCGTTGGGAAAAGGATAATTCATGTTGTTGGTAGGAAGCTTTTTTAGATGAAAAATCGGTGGGATAGACTTGGGAGGAGAACTCATTCTGGTAAAACTGAGCGAAGATACCCGCAACATTGCTTGGATCTGATACGACTGAGTCGTTATGAATTAAAGAGGTAGGGGGGTTGGATTGGTTCAGACCATTCATTGCTTTAATTTTTGCCCACGTCATTTTGTTAGATGAAGACTGGGCTATAGATTCGATAAAGGATATTCAGGCTCCCTGTTTCTTCTTCAATGATGATAGTGTTAAACACAGAAAATGGACGATACTCGATAACAAATTTTGTTATTGTTTCTGATGAGAAAAAAATCTACACCTTTGGCCGTTATTTTACTTCTTCCTCCGCCGTCGGCAGATTCGATTATCATTTTCATTCGATCTTTAATCTTTTAAGTTTGTCGTCCTGTCGCTCTATCGACATTTAGTTTCTGTGCATAACGGGTCATGCGAGGATTCTTTTTTTTTTTTAGGATTCAATGAGCAGGCTGATTTGTTAATCCGCTGTACATACCGGTCGAACTTTTCTGTTCCTAATATCAATTTTCTCTCTAGTAAAATTCAACCCAAGTTACGGCGATATATTTATCCTTTTCTCTAATGTCTTTCTCCCTCTCTATTCAGCCTTTCCCTCTTTCTGGACCATATGATTATCCTTCGCTCCGTCGCTCTTTTATTTCTTCCATTTGCCCTCTTCGCTTTGGGCATAGCTTTCATATCTTTTTTTCGTTTTTCTCCAGCAACTTCTTCTTTCTGTCAATTCCATTCCCTAACGACAGCAATTATTTCTCCTTCAATTTTTTCTCTTTTCTTCATCCCATTAATTGCTCTTATTCCCCGATTCCTCCTAAACCTGTTATTCATAATGTTGTTAGATCAGAATTTTTACAGAATCTAAACTCTTCTTTTCCTAATCATTTTTTTCCCCCTTTTTTATCATGAACTAGTGCGGTCGTGTGTCGTGCATTGTTACTTTATCTTATCGCCTGCGTTAGTGATTAAATCTGTGTGTGCTTCGACTCTCAGTTTTCCGTGTATCTGTGTGCGCCCCGCTACCAACATTTTTACCCCGCGGTAAATTTCTGTAAGAGATTTGCGGCCAGCATGGCCCCGCAAACCAAAACTTACACCAACGTTCTCCAGACCGAATTTGTTCCCACAAAAGACCAAGCAGTCATCCTCGACGCCGTCGACGGCATCCAAATCCATGAATATGCTATCGCTATTGGAAGTAAAATCAAACCAGAAAATATTCGACACCTGTCCCGAATTGCAAACAACCGAGTATGTATATACGTTGCAACAAAAGAAATTGCAGACACTCTCGTTGATGTCCACAAAACTGTAAAGTTGAGAGACACCGAAGTTATTGTTCGACCACTCATTTCCCGGAACAAGAGGCTTATCCTCTCAAACGTTCCACCTATAATCCCCAACGACGTCATTCTAGCTAAGTTAAAAGAATCCAAAATAATTCCGGTCTCAAGTATTTCGACATTACGTGCTGGATTAAACATTCCTGGGTATCAGCACATCTTGAGCTTCAGACGACAGGTGTTCATCAAGCCCGAAGATATCGGCAACAACCCTATGGAAAATCGACCACGAAGATACCTCTTACTTTATTTATCCATCCCTCGACTCAATGCTTTGTTTCAACTGTAGAAAAGAAGGACATTTAGCGAAGGCTTGCCCACAAAACGCGAGCTCACAACAGTTTGCAGGTGATGAGCCCCTCAAGGAAAACCCAGACGCTTTCGTACATCCTGAAATGCAGCCGGTCACGAAACCTTCCTTTCCTCCACTACCGCCAGGACGACCCAACAATGATGTAAACAAGAAAAACGAAACCCAACCAACACACGGAGCGCACAATCCGTCCGCTAAGCGGTCAAGGTCCGATGATTCATCGCAAGCTTCTCTACCAACTCAACAACAACTTTTTGCAAAGCCATCTAATGCAGAATGCAAAAGACAGAAAAAAAAAACTAAATCTAATGGCGAGAAACCAGAACTTCCTGCTGTGATAGAACAGGCAATGAATAACACGCCCTCCGAGTTCCCGTGCACATTTCCACAACTTTCCAGCTTCCTGGAGGAAGCACCTTCAATCCCAACAATAGAAGATGCCCTTGCTAAGTACGAACTTGACCCAGCTGGCACAGTTGTAATGCTCAAAAAGCTGTACAACCTTCTGGATGACCAAAAGCTTAAGTACCGTTTTACCCGCTTAGCGAATAGAATCGAAGGAGGCGCCCTGGACGACAGGACGTCCCTCAGCTCAGCAACATCTACGGAGAATCTAGTGGAGCTGGAAGATACAGGGAGTTCCACACACCTGCTCGAGTACTAAGTATTTGACTGCAAGCCGATTGATTATTCCAGGAAATGCAGATATTACAGTGGAATATCAACGGTTTTTTTGGGAAAAACGAATTTCTAGAGCTTTGTATCAATAGAACCAATGTTGATTGCATCTGTCTCCTGGAAACAAACTTTACCAAAAATTTATGTGCAACAATCAGAGGATACCATGCAGTTTTCAAAAATAGGCGAAATGCACTCAGAGCCAGTGGTGGAGTCGCAGTTTTCGTCAAGGACAAATGGACTACTGAAGAGGTGCATCTCAATACTCACTTAGAAGCTACAGCGCTCACAGTCCGATCAGCCCAGCCAGTAACAATATGTAGTATATACCTCCCAAACAGTTTAACACTCGATGAGAGAGAGCTCGAGAATGTTATCAACCAGCTACCATCACCATTTATCCTATGTGGCGATTTTAATGCCCACAACACCCTATGGGGATCTGAGACGACGGATAATCGTGAAAAAACGGTAGAAGCTCTGTATAACAGGCTCGACCAAACCATTCTTCTCAATAATGGCTCAAGTACCCATTTCGATGTCAAAACAGGACACCAGAGCGCAATAGACCTTACGTTTGCATCAGCCACCATTGCAGATGACCTCGAGTGGACTGTGGCAGACGACAATTCTAGTAGTGACCACTATCCGATTCTCATCAACGCCCGCATAACCACTAGCCACATGCCAAATTACCCGCAAAAATGGATTTTGAACAAGGCTGACTGGAAAAAGTATCAAGATTCCCTCGCAAAACATAAACAACTTCTCCCTTCCCTCCCGTCGCTAGGGAATATGACGGCGAATGATATCATCGAATCACTGACCGGCGTTATTACTGCTGCGGCCAACGACTCAATACCCAAATCTACTGGAGCAGTGCTACGTAAATCTGTGCCGTGGTGGACTCCCGACTGCAACGCAGCTATAAAGAACTCCAAAAAAGCCTTCCGCAAGTATAAGAAAAATCCCACTGAGGAGAATATGATTGATTTTAAAAAAAACAGAGCCTTAGCCCGCCGTACCGTGAAACAAAGCAAAAAAGTCTGCTGGAACAACTTCACTTCATCAATCGACGATAGAACGCCAGCTGCCGTCGTTTGGAATAAAATCAGATCCATATCTGGGAAACGGCCGCCTCTCCATTCACCTACCATTTCTGACCATGCTGGTAATCTTATTGATAATACCCAAGTTGTAGCCGATATCTTTGCAGACACATTTGCCGCAAATGCAAGTAGCCCTAACCAAAACTTAAGCGATGACATAATAAGTACAGCTCATCAACATCAGCACGCACCTCCTGAGCCGGATCCTATCAATAATCCGTTCTCTCTTGCCGAACTGTTACACGCCATCGCGAAGACCCGAAATTCCAGCCCTGGACCGGATGGCATCCCGAACGCGATGATCAAGAATCTTCCCCACGACTACCTGGAATACCTTTTGGCAGTTTTTAATTACCTCTGGTTTACGCAGACTTTCCCCAATCAATGGAGGGAGCAACTATTATACCAATACACAAACCGAGCAAAGATCGCTCCCATACCTCCAACTACAGACCGATTTCACTTACATGCAACCTCTGTAAAGTTTGGGAAAAGATGGTTTGTCGTCGTCTAAGATGGCGTCTGGAAAAAGAAGAACTGCTTGCACCACATCAGTTTGGTTCCCGCAACTTTAGATCAATGACTGACTACTTAGCAAGCATCGAAGCTGATATGTGCGACGCCTTGGCGGACCAAGCGCACCTCCTATTGGTATCGTTGGATATCGAAAAGGCCTACGAAACAACCTCGATTCCTGAAGTAATCAGTATTATGCGGTCACTGAATTTTACTGGCAACATCATCGCCTTTATGAACAACTTCCTCAATCGCCGATGCATGAGAGTCCGGATCCAGGGAATCTTGTCCAAATTGGTCTTCATCAATGGGCTTCCCCAAGGATTTGTGCTAAGTGTCGTCCTGTTCATCGTGACAATTAATCATGCGCTTAGAATCTTAAGATCTCCGTTGCGGGGACGACTCTTCGTTGACGACCTCACGATATCATGCTGGGGGAAAAATATTGAATTCACCTTCCACATCGTTCAAAAAGCTCTTGTAGACCTCCAAACATGGGCCGCCAAATGCGGTCTAAAGTTCTCGGCCACCAAGTCGGAGTACATGATAATAGGCAGCCAGAAACAACCGAAGCGAGGAACTGCCAACTGTATCTAAATGACCAAGTCTTAAAAAAAAAGGACTCAATAAAAATCCTGGGCCTCGAGATCGACCGAAAGCTCTCGTGGAAAACTCACATCAAAGCGTTAAAGAAGAATTTCCTTGACCGATTGCGTATACTCAAAATTCTCGCCAACAAACAGTGCGGAAGTAGCACGAAAGCGCTATTAAAAGTCTACCGCAGTCTTATCCGATCCGTGCTCGATTACGGTGCCATTATATAATGATGCAGCCAAGAAATCACTCTTGGACACTCTGCAACCGGTTGTCAATTCCGCATGCCGTATCTGCTTAGGAGCGTTCAGAACGAGTCCAGTCAATAGTTTACTCGCAGAAGCCAACGAACTTGGACTGGTTATCAGAAGAAAAGAGCTCTGCTTAAAATATGCGGTGACAATCTCCTCGACACCGGACAATCCAGCTTATGACAGTATCTTCCCTCCTGAAGTACTTATGACACCTCATGAAGCTAAAATGGTGATAAGCAACACAGTCAAAAACTACTGGAACACCCTTTGGCTCCAAACGCCCAGCAAACTCCACGAGTTTAGAAAAGATACCTACGAAAACATGCCAACCCTCAGTAGACACGAGCAGTGTGTCCTAACTCGTATCCGCATTGGACACACAAACTTGACTCATTCGTTCCTCATATCTAAAAAACCGCCCAACCTGTGTCAACGCTGCAACATGCCTATATCGGTGAGGCATCTTTTGATCGAGTGTAATCACTACCAGCAGGCCAGACAACAAGCGGGTATTACCAACGGCCTTCCAGAGATGTTTTCGGACGCCGAAAAGTGTAAAAAAATCGTAGCCTTCCTCAAAGACATCTCTGTATTCCAACTGATCTAACTTCCCCAGCCTTCGGCTAATTTTTTGATTATTTTTTGTTTCGCGCATTTTCAAATATTCAATATAAAATTTTATAATTATCTGTAAAACCGTAGTCGCTAATGACCTTGTAGTCCAAAAGCGACTTGTAAATATAATAAATAAATAAATAATCATTTTTTGATTTTCACCGATGGCTCCAAGCTTTTTTCTGTCCTTCACTAAATTATGTCGAGTCCTTTAAACTTCCCTCCTTTTGCTCTATCTTCTATGCGGAATCCTCCGCTATTCTGTATGCACTTCTTTTTTTCAGGTCCCCTCCTGTCTCTCGCAATATCCTTATCCTGTCGGATCTTCCTGTTTTCTCTTCTTCCAATATTCACCTTCTGTCTTCTGCTACTCATTCCAATCTATGGTTTGACTCTTACGTCTCCTCTTTCTCCAACCCGGATTCCTTTTTCTTATGTATTCAGCCTTCCCTTCCTCGTTTCCCCTGGTTTCTTGACTTTCCTTCAATGCGTCGCTCCAACATCTCTGCGATTTGCTGCCTGCGCTTTGGGCACAGTTTGCTTCCTTTCTCGCTTTTCCGTTTCTCTCTTGTGCCGTCTTTTTTTTTGTCCATTGCACCCCTCCAATATCCAATTTGTGTGTGATCCCGATCACGTAATGTTCAAGTGCGCATCTCTGGTAACCAATCAAACTGCTTTCTACTCCTCCCTTTTACAAATTGGTATTTCCACTCCATACAGTGCTTCGTTCATTCTCTCTCTTCCTTCTCCTTCTGTTGTTCAGGCTCTTGATTTCTTTTTGTCGGCTATCTCTGATAGTGTTAAGATCGAAGTTTCTTGCGTCTTTTTTCCTCTATTCTTGGTCCAATGTCCTTGTAGACAAACCCCCAAAAAAATAAAAAAAATAAAATTTGATTTGCGACGCCAACTACATTTTCTCCGAATGGTCTGCTCTTTCCGCTGAACGTTCGCGCTTCTACCTCCATGGGCTTGTCTCTTCCTACACCCTATAACGCTTCCTTTCTTCTTGTGCTTCCTTCAACACCCCCATAGCGTCTTTATTATCGTCTCCTTGCCGCTCTTCAATTTGTGGTCGCGTTAAAATCTAGTTTGTTTTTTTCCTTCTAGTATGTTGAACTGCAGTGTTAATGCCCTTAGTTGGCGAGCCCAAAAAAAAAAAAAAACAAAAAAAAAACATGTTCTCCTACAAGTAAAGTACGTATGTACCGTAAGAAAATATTTCCAGAGTACTAAACAAAAAGCTGCCGTATTTTCGGAGCGCGGCATTAATTAAGACTTTCGCGATACCTACAATTATTTCTGTTGAAAATGAAAAAGAATAAAAACGATTGCGAAAGTTTCAATATTAAAAATCAGTCAAATGCGCCTTTTTCCCACCTGCCGAAGAATTCACATAAATTAATTTCCCTGAATTTCCTATTTAATATGCAGTCGGGGTTGCTGTTAACAAATCGCGGACCTACGCGCGGTCTCCTCGCTATTTAACATGCAGCGCGGATGCACTGAATTCGATGCCGATACACTGCCGATATCGAATTCGTTACTCCGTTCGCATCTGACGCATATGTATTTATGTTATTTCAAATTTTTTTATTTTATTTTTTTGTGTCTACTCTTATGATAATATATACGCGTGGCCCCGTATCCAACATATTGTAATGGCTGTGCGTTATGTGCGTGAAATAAAATCATCGGTAGATTTTAAAATTAAAAACGAAGAATTATACGCATAAAGGTCAGAATAGAGATACCTCTGAGCGAAGTGCGTACCATTCTTCTGAAAACATTTGAGATTGTAGTGGATGGAAGGAAAACATAATCGCGGCCAAACGGTTTTCATCGGACGAGAAATTAGTCGAATTTTTACCTCTCTCCCAGAGTGAACACTCATCCGGACTCCATCTTCTAGTGTTTTTTTCATGGGTTTCTTTTTTTTTGTCGTTTAATGTTGACGAACGACAGTCAGAAAGAAGTGGCCCCGATTGTACGGAGGTTGTTACCCTCGTTCTTTTAAACAGTTGCCGATATTCTGCATCGCAATTGCCAAGTGTATTCCTTACCAGTTTAAATAAATCTCCGAGTGAAGGCTACCGACGATAATAGTTTGATGATTCGTAGGATTCAATTTCGTCCGTTCAATAATTATCGTGCAACTTGAGTTTTTCCGTGTGAATGCTCACTTACTGTGTGCTTTTTTCTCGAGAAAGGAAAATTTGTGTAGGAAATTTTATTTATTATACGAGTAAAATTCTTGAAACCGGAAGACCGTTTGAAATGGTAATAATTAAAATTTACACGCCGTGAAATAGTCGAGACGCTGGGCATTTATTAAACAGCGAGCGTTTCAGTTTTTATTTTCGAAACATGCGTCAAACTCTCATCGTCGTCCTACACGTGACATATGTACATGTGTGCCACACGGGGAATCCCAAAGTAATTTCAATAATTAACCAAAGCCGAATTAAATATCCTAATATGTACGATTTCTATGCGCGAATACTTCCTCAATAATAACTCAGTATATTAAAATTTAGTCTAGTGGTTAAGGTGCTTGGCCACCATATTACCATGGATTTTAGAGACTTGACTCGTTCTGATTTTTAATCACGGAAAGAGAATATGTCGGGTGATGAAAAATAATTACAGCATTATTAAACATGGAACGAAGTACCGTTTATGATACACAGTCCGGCGCCTTAAAGAGGAGAAAACAGGATCGAAGGTGTCCGAACGACCCGAAAAATCGTGTCAGGACAAGCGACAAATGCAGCGAAATTCAAAAATAAGTGCTGAACAATTAAGTAGAGAGGCCCTAAAAGGTGTTAGAAAGAAATTACACGGGTTAAACGATTTGGAATTTAATTAGACGTACCACCAGCGCCGGTTTCAATTCCCGCACCGCTCTCGCAATAAACCTTACATTATTATAATCCTGTTAATAAGGGGGGGGGGGGGAACGTTTAGATTTTACAAAATTTGAATGGACGAAATATTTTGGGAAATTGTAATATTCAGTGACGAATCGAATTTTAACTTATTTGGCAGCGGCAGGGCGCAAAAAATCTGGCGGAACAGTATTGAATTGGAAGGAAAAAATGTGAATATGAAAGACGGTGTGGCCGACATGTCATGGGGCTGGGGCTGTTTCGCAGCATCGACTCACCGGAGTTTACGGATCGAACTATGACTGCAGATGAGACTATATCGACCTTTTGAAAAATAATCTCCGCCAAAATGGCGCAAACTTGGGTGTCTTTTAAAGTCGTATCGTTTTTATCAAGAAAACCAAGCACAAAAAACTCGCGAATGGATGCTTTCCAATTTCCGAAAAAAGAGTTAAATACGCCCCCTCCCCAGTCCCCAGATGTAAACCCCATTCAGAATCTCTCGAACAAGTTGGACAGTTCGTCAGCGCCCTGTTTCCGATAGACTGGGAATGAAAGAACGGCTCCTAGAAGAATGGAATAATTTTCCAATGAATTACCTGCAAACTTTGGTCGTATTTGTGCCGCCCCGTAAAACGTATGGACACACGAAGTACTAAGAAATGGTATAATTTTGATTTACTATTTTTTTTTTTTACTTGTTCTCTTTTGGTTTCATGTCTAAATACTTTTATTTTGAAAGCAAATTTGAATCCTTTTTTTTTTTTTTTTTCTTTTGAACATGGCTGCGTTCATTTCCCTTTTTTAGGTTTTATATTTGTGTTAAGGTTTTTTGTTGCGTTTTCAAAAAAATTAAAATAAAAGACGCACTTTTCCTTCTATTTTCCGGCTTGACATTTATTTTTTTCAACAATGTCCGAATAATTTTTTGTATATGGCGTATCTTTTGCACATTAGTCATAATGAAATAGTCAAATGTAGACGTAACGGAACCACACCTTAGCTTAATTTGAAAAAACTTCGTAAAAGAACGATAATAGTTAATAGAAATAGTATGCGAACGATATTATAACTTCGAAGTCGAAAAATATTACCTCGAAATTTAGAGTAGTATATAAATTACGGTTGTCGTAATTATGTTTGAAAAACTCGTTAGCGCGCATGAAACATAACGCTCGACTGACCTTTTTTACGTGTAGCACTGACTGTAGCAGCAAGTGCGCGAACGCGAAAACCTTTTTATTAACGGTGCTCGTTCGTCCATAACCTAAAAAAAAAAGTAAATAAATGCGATTAGGCTCGCGTCCGAGGGTTGCATTTTTGAAAATGTTCTGCGGCCAACGATTAGGCGATAGACGATAGTGTTTAAACGGGCACGCGTCTCTACGAACAAGTGGCCAAATATGGCCAGTTGGCTGAACCGTGAGAAAAACCGATTTTTAGATTCATCCGAACAAAGACCGAAAAAGAGACAATGCAAGTGCCATTGTTCCGCGACTATTCCCTACAGCAGCAGCATGGAAAATATGTTGGGGTTGGTCGCGCAACGATGTACACTGTCCTATCCAACGCGCAGCTCTTACGTCTTCCGTCTGTTCGGGAAAAAAGTCAATGCCAACGATTTTCATCGACCCCGAGATCTCTGATAGTTGGCACAGATGTGTTTAACATTTGCTTACAATAAAAAATTGGCCGACTCATAGAAAAATGCGTCTCAGCATTAAAAAGACCTAAACAGACGGTTGATGAGGGATGGTCGTCCAAGAAGAATTTCGGGAATTATATTCCGTTCATTTTTCGGTTACTTCACCGACGCTCCTTCAACTTCTCTCATTACAAGACTCCAGAATAAATTGACGGCGCTAATAATTAATCTGATTGCGTAATGATAATTTTTATATTTTAATTTTAGCAGTTGAAAAAAAAGAGATATTCAAACTTGAAATTTTCGCGATACGGTACCTGTTTTTTTCTTTCCGTGATTTTAAAATTTTCTTATAACTCATAAGCACCTAAACAAACAAAAAAAAAAACTTGTAAAAAAATAAAAACATTATTTGTTACCGTCTATTTTCATATTAGAAGCTTTTAATCTCCGCGTGCTTGTGTTCTCGTATTCCCGCAAATCCTGGAATCGGCAAGGCGTAAATTTTTATGAAAATTGAGATCTGGATCGGAAGAAGGTTTACCGGCGGGGGGGGGGGGTGTACAGCAGAACGCTAATATCTCGCAAAGTCAATTTTGATAACATGTAAAAGGTTTAAAAATTTCAATTCTGTTGCGGTTGTATATAGAGAGGGTTTTTGAATAGATTGATAAAAAAAAAAAAGTTACAAACAAAAATAAAAATCCGACCGATTATTTCTGAACGTTAGAACAAATCTAAATAAATTACAAACTAGATATAATTTAAGACACTTGGCAGGTTATTTAGAAGCGACGGTCGGGACAGAACCCGCATCGAAATAGATATAAGCCTGTGTTCAGTATTTCACAAGCTGTACTGAGAAAAGAAGAAAAAAGTTGAAAATAAACCGAAAGATGAAAGTAAATCCAGGCTATGCTCATTCCTGTAATGCAGAAAATCGCGGAAAATATTGAATGGTCGAACGCATTTGAAATGAGAACGCTAAGAAGAATGCGTACTGGATAGGAGCGGAAAAGATGACGAATAAAAAAAGACTCAAAAGAGAAGTGGATTGAAGATGGGGGGTCGATCGGAGGCATACGAAAAGGGAAAAACAAAAAGGGAAGAGGAAATAACTAGCACATGGACGAGAAAAGGGCCACAGTGGCAGGAAGAGAATAATGACCAGCTTCGGTAAAAAGAAAAGAAAAAAGAAAAACCGCAGAAATAATAGAATTAGCCGGAAAAAAAGAAATTTAGGCCAGCGTGTCGGTTTGTATCTTTGTCTGACAAGAAGAAATTACACGATGATAATGACGATGACGATTTTGTCATCGGAAAAGTTTTTCGATCTCATAATAGATTATTATTGTGTTTTTATTAAAGCATTTATTTCTTTAAAATCTTCGATTATATTAGTATTAGTACGATACACGTTTGATATATTTATTTTTGAAACGACGGTATTTATTCTTTTACAAAAAATGAATATGATATTCTATTTTTAATAATGAAAAAAAAAAAAAAAAAAAAAAAAATAGAAAAGAACAGAAAGAAAACGGCGTACGCATTTATAAAATTGCGGAAAATATTATTCATTAAAAACTTTTAAAAGACTAAAACTTTATAATTTTTTCCTTTTGACCTGAAAGTGGTAGCAACAACTGTTACTTTTGATTTTTACCGGGGTCGTTATAGCCAAGCTGAGTGTATTTTCTTTTCTTTTGTACTTTGTGTTTTTCTTTTACTTCCTTTCTGCTAGTAATACTAATTTCGAAATGCTTGTTTTAATAGTTTTTATTTACTTAATAGTAAAGGCACTGTGTGTGTGTGTGTGTATATTTATGTGATGCTTAACGAGATTCTTTTATTTTTCATTAATGTGTACATGATATTAGAAGTGTACTCTACTGTTGGTACACAGTTCATGTTTCGTTAAAAATAATAAAAATAATAAATGAAAAATACTCGTATATATTTAATAAAATATAAGCGCGAGATATTTTTTCTTCGCCGACATTTTGATATTTGTCATTAATGTTGTAGCCGAGACTTAACAATTTAAGGAGAGGAATAATCGCATTATTCGTTTCTTGTTCAAACGTTTTGTCATTTCTAAGTTTCTCGACGACACATTTTATACTTACTAATTTTAACTTTGGCCTGCTTGCCAACATCAGTGGAATGCGATCTGATTATATGTCGACGCCGAGGTAGCTTTTACATGTTTTAATTTAGTTCCGATATTTTGGCTCGGACTAAAATCTGATACTTCCCGGAATCTCCAAGAATGCATATAATCCACGTCTTCGTCTGGTTAAAGTAGCCTATGTGTGCAATTGCAAACGATTATTGTTCGTACACATATAGGAGACGGCTTCCTCTTTTATCCCTAATTCCAAGTTCAAACTTCCTTGTGTTTCTTCTTCGTCTGCAGCAGCATTCTAATCTCCTAACAAACGACGCTTATAACGAAGTCTATTTGTTCATATACTTCTTCTTTTTCCTCGTCTTTATAATTTACGGGTAGCATGCGATGCATCTTTAGGCACTATTGAAATTTTAACTAGGATAATTATATCATTACAAGTACGCTTTTCGCTTTGTTCTTTATACTTTTATATTTAGATCCAATTCCTGCGTTTCTCTTTAGCGATCTTGTGCAGATAAATCTGTGATCTCCGCTTCGAATGTCTCCCCACTTTTTTGCCACTTAACTCGCATTGACTCCTGGAATGCCATTTCCTATTTAACGTTTTCAAGTTTTCTACTTACCGTTTGAAAGATTTTTACCACATTCCAGGTTCCGATATATTCCACTTTTTAATCGGTATTTAATTATATCTGTAATATTTATGTTTCTCTTCTACACCAACAAGGGTACAGAAGGACACTCAAATTAACTATTGCTACGAGTGACATTTCTGATGCGGGCATTCTAGCATTGGGTGCAGCACTGGTGAATTTTACTTTACGCACTATGCGGTAAGAAGAAGATATATTTAAGATTCGAAATTTTGAAATGCTACGTCTGGTCGGTATTACTATATGGTGTCGAAACGTGGACATTGACGTCCAGAACACTTCACAGATTAAAAGCCTTCGAGTTTTCGTGTTATAGACGCTTACTTAGGATCCCGTGAACCAAAAAGAAGACAAACGCTCGGGTATTACAGACGATGAGAAAAGAAAAGGAGCTGATCGACAGTGTCAAAAGAAGAAAAATAGAATACTTCGGTCATATTGGCGGGAAAGATGGAAGGAAAAAGAAGAGTTGGACGAACAAGATTATCTTGGTTCAAGAACCTACAGACATGGACAGGTTGCAGTGTTGAAGAACTGTTACACACAGCAAAGGATAGGGGTGCCTACAAAGAATTAATCAAGCTTGCCATCAGATGAGCCTAAGATCGAGAACGGTCATGGCACCGAAAGAAGAAGAAGATGCGAGGAAACGTTAGTCTGTAAGAAAAAGTAAATTCTTCCGAGTGTATTCGAGTTCTTAATATCTAGAGCTCTTCCGATGAGAGCTTGAACACCTTCAGTCGCACGATTTGAATGGGATCCTACCTTGTGTTCGTCACTCCATCGAAGAGATGAAGCCGTTCTCCGATGTTTATAACGAGCAAACGCGATTGAATGGAAATGAGAATTAAGAAAAGCCGACAAAAAGGACGCAACGGTCCAGTCTGTCTGGGAGAGATTTTGCCGAGGAAAATGGAAAGAGGCTCCTGAAGTTAAGGGAAATTAAGCGCATATTTCAGGAATTAAAAACCCGTAAGGGTGCTCGCTCCCCAGTTACAATGAAAAGCATACGAAACCAAAAAGTCAACAATTGAAAAGAACTAAAGCAAAAAAACACTAGAAATATGATTAAAATCCGTCCATTTCTCAGATGGGACCAGTCCGGAATACCATTAAAACTTCATGTGGGGAAAAAAAAGGAACAGAAATCGTGGCAGTTATTTGGTAACTTTAAACACAGCTCGGGGGGTAGAAAATCGGAATTCAATAAGGAGGTTTTCGAGTTGTTTGAAAATTCATTTATCTCGTACAGTGCGAAATGAAGAAAGAAAAAAAAACAAAACACGATAACATTTGTATCGCACGCGCACGCCAGTGACCATTTTTCAGCTTGTACTCGCTTCTTTTGATATATTAAAGCATCGCCGTCAGTGATTCGTTCATTTGAATTTTTATGCGCCAACGAAAAGAACGAATGAAAAGGTGATTTGGAATCGGTTTCTTGACGAATATTCGCTGCGGTCTCTCTCCGATGGCCGGACAATGATGTTATCGCACCGGATGATAGTATTCGGCAAGCAGCTGTTGCAAGACGACTGCCGTTCGACGGAGCAGAAAAAAACAAAACATTTTCATAAATTCGTCTGCAGCGGAAGAAGAAATCTCGAAATATTCGCTGCAGAAATATTTCTCTTTTTCGAGACAATATTTTCGCGGGAAAAGACGCGTGCTTGCCGGGGCATTTCTTCGAAATATTTCTTCCCGAAATTGTTCCGCTTGAACGAGTTTACAGAATTATTATCTCGCGAGTAGTAAACTCACGCGAGTCTACGCTTATTTTCGCAATATTTCAGTCGCTAGCGAACGCATTGATATGTTAGCGAGATTCGATGAAGTCTACTATTCTACCATTCTACTACTAGCTGCAGTTCAATAAATCTCGCTAGAGCAACCATTTCCCCGACCAGCTGCGTCACCGATAAAAATTAATTGAATTGCGATAGAGCCTCGATGTAATCGAATTTGTTTATTTCCTTCTCGGATTTCATAATTCCGTCCGCCGCCACACTAGACCAGGGGTCTCACAACTTTCCAGCCTTAGGGCCATACTGATTACTCCAGTAAGTTCCGAGGGCCAAAACCATATTATCATTGTTGCCGGTGGCAAAAAGTGAAATAGTCCACTGCAAATCGGACTAAAGTCCGCAAAACGGCACCACTGCATATCATGGCCGTAACCAGGGGGGGGGGGGTTTAGGGGGTCCAAACCCCCCGCGAAATGTTTTGGATTTCTTTTTTTTATTAAGAAAGAAATTACATTTGATATTTAAAGAAAAACAAATACAAATATGAATAAAATGAAAAAAAAAACGTTTACTACACAAATTGAAAGGCACGTGTTTAGAATTGGGCTTATGCAGCTGAGCGCGTAAGATGCTTGCTGCTCGAATCTCGATACTCGCTCGATCGCATGCACACACACTGTATACGTATATAACAGAAAGGGACAGAGTGAAGATGGGCCGCCGGAAGACGTAGCGCACAGTTTTCGGTAGGTCGCCTTTCTGTTAATTTACTGCCACCGGCAAGCTGCCTATAGGCAGTATAGGCGAATCTCGTTGGAAAAAAAAAGCTCGGCAGGCAGGCAGAATTTTTGTCATGTTCGGACGCGCTTGTTCGATAGATCGGCTGCGGCTCGCGCACCCGGCGGCGAAAAAAACAAATGCCTACGCTGCAGAAAATTGATCGTGTACAGGCTGTTTTTTTCCTTTGCTACGTCGTCTATTGTAAATAACGGAAGATGAAGAAAGCGTTTTAGCAGTTGATCGTTTTTCTGTACTCTTCGTGCCGTTCCTCTACTGATTGCGGTCTCATTTCGATTAATGTGTATGCGCGCGCAAAGTGCCGAAGAGTTTTTTGTTTCATTATTGTGTTAATAAAGTTTAAAGGTAACTCGAGTATTGTTTCGGTTTTTTTGGTCCAGTTTTCAAATTCATTGCTTATCTTGAATTTACTTCGTAGCTGTTATTTTAAATCGTGTTTGTGCGTGTTTACTTCCTTAAAACGTCGTGGTTGTGCCTGTTTAAGTTTATTAAACCATCTTTGTAACAGTATTTTGATTTGAATTATTGCTTTTGTGTGTGATTTAGTAGTATGGAAAAGAAGCGAAAAATTCATAGTGAATGCAGAAAATTCAAACTTCAGTGGAACATTCAGTATTTCGTAATTGAGTCCAGTAACAAGGCGCTATGTTTGATTTGCAATGAAAGCATAGCCGTTCTTAAAGAATATAACATTAAACGTCATTATGAAACAAAACATTTTCAAAATTACTCAAAATATACAGGAAGTTTGCGGACAGAAAAATTCGAAGCTATGAAGCGCGGATTGAAATCGCAGCAATCTTCATTTACAAAACTCAAAACTGAACAAGAGGCTGCAACTCGTGCCAGCTTCCGTGTGGCTCTTGAAATTGCAAAACGTGGAAAACCATTCACCGATGGAGAAATGATCAAAGAATGCATAATTACAGTAGCCGAAGAAATGTGCCCTGAAAAGGTAAATTTATTAAAAACTGTCAGTATGTCAGCAAACACTGTGGCTCGAAGGGTAGAAAACATCGCTGAAAATATATCCTCTCAACTGTTCGACAAAAATGGACATGTTGAGTGGTTTTCTTTGGCCTTGGATGAGTCAACGGATGTGTCAGATACTGCTCAGGTGTTGATTTATATTCGAGGGGTAGATAAAAGCTATGAAGTGCATGAAGAACTTCTTGATATGTATAGTATTCATGGCACAACTACTGGTACAGATATTTTTAAAGGAGTTGAAATGGCCATTAATCAAAAGAACCTTCGATGGAAAAACTTGAAATGTATTACAACTGATGGAGGCAAAAACATGAGTGGGAAAGATAAAGGAGTGGTCGCTCTTGTGTCAAAGGCTGTGGAAAATGACGGTGGTTCAAAACCATTAGTCTTACATTGTATCATTCATCAACAGTCTTTGTGCGGAAAATGTTTGGATATGTCTGAAGTTCTGAAACCAGTCATATCAACTGTTAATTTTATCAGATCTTTTGGGCTGAATCACCGACAATTCCAACAATTTATTGAAGAGATTGGAGAAAATGACTTGCCTTATCATACTGCCGTACGTTGGCTTAGTTGTGGGAAAGTCCTTCAGCGCTTTTTTGAACTTCGAGCAGTGATCGAGATTTTTTTGAATGAAAAGCATCGCCCTCTTACTGAATTACAAAACAACTCATGGCTGTGGAAGTTAGCATTCTATGTTGATTTGACAAAACATGTGAACGAACTGAATTTGAGATTGCAAGGAGAAAACCAGCATCTTCCTGATTTATACACTAATATCAAATCATTCCGGAAGAAATTGATACTGTTTCAATCACAACTACGAAGTAAATGTTTTTCACATTTTAAAACATGTGAAATATTCAGCCACACCACTGAGACTGAGTTTCCTATCGATTTTGCAATCCAAACTTTGAGTGCTTTGAAAATTAATTTTGATACTCGTTTCTCGGACTTTGATGCCATTGCGAATCAAATTAAGATTTTTGAGAATCCTTTTGATACTGACATTGAAACCCTAGCCCCGGAACTTCAAATGGAAATGATTGATCTACAATGCAGTGATATAATTAAGAACCAGTATCAAAACTCATCTTTGTTGGAATTTTATAAGAGTCTTCCACTGACACAATTTGATAATTTGCATAAATTTGCTCGTGGGCTGTTTTCTGTTTTTGGTACTACTTATTTGTGTGAGAAGACCTTCTCCAAAATGAAGTACACAAAAAATGTTTACAGATCTAAATTAACTGATCAGCATCTTAAATCTCTTTTAATAATTGGTACAAGTAAAATTAGTCCACAACTACAAACTATTGTCAGTGGAAAATCTCAATTACATAAATCTCATTAGTATTTCATATGTCATTATAACTTATCTTTTTATTCAAAATGTATGAAATGTTGGTTCAGATTGAATATATTTAATAAAAATAAAATTAAATTAAAAAAAAATTAAATTAAATTAAAATGTTGCTTGTACTCATTGCAATAATGTGTTAGTTATAATATACTGAATTATAAGCCTACAATAATGTTATGAATAGTTAGCCCATGACCATGTCAATGTAGATGTCATATTAATAATTATTCAACATAAAATTAGAATACTTCAGTAAACTAAATTTAATTTGCTATAAAAAATATGTTCTCTAAAAGGAGTTTTCAAGTAAGCTAGCTCTCCACGGGCCGGACAAAATCTGTCGGCGGGCCGGATGTGGCCCTCGGGCCGTAGTTTGGAGACCCCTGCACTAGACTACCATGCACCGACTACACTCGCGACCATCTTACAATTCTTCACCGTTATAATTATTATCATCGGACTTTTTTGCGCTGAAATCGCGTCCAACTTTTGCACATTTCATCGCTCCAATCTGCATCATGACAACCAGCTCTTTTATTTCAGGCTTACGCAAAATAGTTCGCGATAAGAAACTTCGAACGGATCGGGTGATCGAGATTGCGCTCGAGATTAGAATTAAAATACAACTTTATTGACAGCCACAATATAAAACTTTCTGGTTTTGGACGCTTTCACTTCTTCTCTTCTTCTTCTTCTTCTTTAGTCATTGTGAATCCGCCGCACAGGATATAGAAGCCTCTTCTTTACTTTCCCACGCATATTTAATGCACACTGACCTACCAGGCATCATCAAATTTCTTAATATCATATTCCTTGGATGCCGCTTACTTGATATCTGGCAGATCATCTGTTATCATTTAATCGGGTCGTGTGCCCTGTTCTCATCTCCGTACAACCTTTAAAATTTCTCGGGCAGCGTCTTTAGGTCTTCTTCTTATTTCTGCCGCCCTTCCGTTATCCTGTAAACTGGTTAGCGTGGCTTATTAGACTAATACCTTACCTATGGCAATCCCCGGATGCTTCCAAGCGTTGTAATACCTTGTCTCCGATCACGAGTACTTCTCTACGAGCAGGTGAAATTGTTTAACGGCTAACCAGACACACACATATACGTGCAAGACTCTATCAGTTGCTGTCGTGTTTTCCTGTATGAAATTTTTGATTTTGTGAAAAACGGAAACTGGAATGTAATTTCGCCTATGAAAAAAATGTAATTTATTTTTTGCAACATTAAGGTGGGATTCAATTTTTTAAAAGAATTTTTAGCGTAAAATTTCACTCGAAATTTCGAATAATTTTGTTTCCACTGAAAATCAACAGTCGCGGGTTTTTTCCTTTTATGAGGAAATTATATTAAAAGGAAAAGGCGGATCAAACGTCTTACAGATTTTATTGAAACCAATCTTTTTTTTTTTTTTTTTTTTTTTGGGCGTCGAAAATTCAACCCATCGACAGAAACCAATCTTATTTTTCACCAGTTTCCGCTTTGATTTTTTTGTTCCTTCTTCAAATTTTCTTCCGGACGGCAACAGGTGCCAGTACTTTATTTACCTACTTACGAGTATATAGACTAAATACCAGTTCTGAAAAATAACTATAATAGGCGCATCGAAACTAACAATTATTTAAATTATAAATGTAAAAAAATATATACATATTTCTCAATAATCACTTACATATATATATATAGATATATTAATATACTTCAAAAAACAAAATAAAATATATGCTATAAAAACAATAATCGAAATAATAAGGGGAATGGCTGAAAGAATGTTGTAAAAAGTAAAACCCAAGATACTTTTCGAATCATCCTATTTTATAATTTTCTTTTATTGTTCTCTTTTTATTTATCTATTCTCGTCCTTCCTTGTTTTTTTTCTTCTTTCTTCTTTTCTTTATTTTCTTATTTTTCTTTGTATTTAAGTATATTTGGCTGCCCTCATGGTACGCAGATGAGTATTTATGTGTACGTATTTGTATGTGTATACTATGTTATAATTTATATAATCTTAAATTGACTAAGTGTAGGATAAGCAAGAATAATTGTAATTTTGTATACTCAGAATAAACGTTAATAAGAGTGTGTCGGGCACTCGCGCAAGGGGTATACTTGCCCTAATACCATAGTTCTGGAATTTATAAAATAATCTAAATAACATATATTTATGTACATATATATATGTATGTGTGCAGAGAATTGGGCTGCTAGCTGCCACCTAACCCTTCGGATTTTTAATCGTTTTAATTCGTGAATTTTTTAAATATAAAGAAATAACCGCAATACTTTTTTTTTTTTTTTTTGAAACACGGTACGAATGCATCGATTAAAAAATAAAATAAAAAATTGACTTAAAATATCTACAAATAGTTTAAAAACGATTAGCGCAGAATATAATATATGCGAAAGGGAAAATTTAAATATGCTCTTTATGATAAAATATTATCCGTACTTATTTCTTATTTATGCTTCAGTAATTTCAAATTCGTTTCCATTTTTAGGATAAAAAAAGTCATAAATATTTTTATCCTCACCGCTATTTCAAGCACTAATTCGATTGTATAGAAAGGACGTCGTGTGATTTGCAGGTTCATAATTTTAATGAAAATTTACAATAAACTACGCTGCACTCATTTATGCGCGTTGAATGGTAAGGAGGGCGAACGCGGATTATCACACGACGAATAAGAAGTTAATGAAAAGAAATTCTAAAATATGGTGTTTACGTGTACCCGCGGGTACATTTACAACAGTTATACCAAGCACGCGGGCTTTTAAATAATCGAAAACGAGGCGAATTTAAAACTTACCGAAAAGAAAGGAATTAAACGTGAACGCAACGAATGCGGAAAAGCAGTGAAAGTGAATTTTCTTTAAGATAGCCGAATTAAAGAAAAGAAAAAGTATTGCAAATAGGCGTGTTCTAATTGGCGCATTATTTATCTGTTTTCCGATTCTCTAAACCGATAGACGAAAATAATTACCAAAAAACATCAGCGTACTGGAAGCACCTTAATTTTTCCAAATTTTCGACAATAGTGCGTTTTGCCCTGTTCAAAACATACAATATGTGTGGGGGGCATTAATAAATACTAACCAAAAAAAAAAAAAAAAAAAATCACAGGAAACAGAATGGAAAACAAAAGACATCAGCGAAATCATTGAAGAAATGGCAAATAAGAAAAAAAAAATTGAATTTTCTTGTCCTTTTGAAGATTAACAAAAAGAAAAAAAACTGCTACTAAATTTTGTAGTATGAGAAGAAAGGTTATGTTAACTGCTAAGCTCCGTTTCGGTGATAATTAGTACTGATAAAATAGTTTTTTCATTCAGGCTCATCGCAGTTCATTTCGAAAATTGGGCCCATAAATTTTTGAGAATCCGAGCGGTTTTGAACTTTTCCTATATTCAGATGAAAAAAAGGTGATACGTCAATTGTAAAAATGAAAATAGCAACACTCCGGCTAAGGATTGTGAACTTTTTCAAATTCTTTGTCTTACGGGTGCATATTTTTCACTGTTTGATTTCAAAATTTTGGGAGGTTCACACACAGAATGAGCTGCGGACTTTTTTACTCAGTTTTTGTCTCGCAGCTCTTTAATGTAAGCATATCCGAATGAAACAGGTAAAAATTTCAAAATTCGTTATAACATTAACAGTAACTTAATTAACAATCTGCTCTATCGGGAAAACAGATTATAAATAACTACACAATTAATAAATATGCGGAACGAGATAAGAACATTTTAAAGAAACATTCTCGACTGTAAATTTTCGTAGAATTGTTATTATACAGATATAAAAAAGGTAATAATATAAATTCCAATAAGCCGAATAATAAATAATCCGTTATTTAATCGTGGTCTTCTTCTTCTCGTATGGCGAGCAGCCGTGTCAGCACTTTATTTAATTATAATTCTACATCCAGTTCCTGGAACAACCACGACAAAGCGGATGGCGTCATTGAACGCAAATCTTGCGAATCTCCGTTAAAACGTCTTTTTGGGCACTCGCGAATACTATGTGTTCAACGGTTTGTCGCGGGTGACCACAATCACAGGACCGGATTATTAGTTAATCCCCATTTTGATTTCGTAACTCCGCATCTACCATGTCCCGTGCAAATGCGATTGAAGTACCCACTGCCGTCGTGGGAGGTGATGACTTTTAACCATTTCATTCGATACATCTGTCAGTCTGTGTTTGTCCAGGTTTGCCGACGTCCATTCCTTTTTCCATTCCTGCTGCCTATCGTAATCACCAGCTATTAATTTCTCAGCCATTAGGCATACGGGTTTTCTTGACCTGTTTAGTCTGACCTGTATCCTAATCTAAAAGGTAAGTGCGACGTCAGTTTATATTCTGACCATTCCTTCTTTGTTCGTCTTATCTTAGGCGGTGCGATATTGCTCAATATGGGCAGCCACGTTGTAGGTGTTCTCAAAGTACTTGCTGATGATCCGCATGTTGTGCCAGATAGTTTCCGGATGATGTTTGTTCTAACTTTACCCTTAGCTGCTACTCGTTCCACATGTGCTTTTTATAGGTAAGCATTCTGTCCAGAGTGACTCCCAGATATGGTGTGGAGTACTCGTTATATTTTAATGTGCTTCCCTCAAAGTTTATTTGGAGTTTCATTTTTGCTAGTTGTGTATTCAGATGGAAGCACGTTGTTGCAGTTTTAGCAGCATTTAATTTCAACCTCCAGAGAGAAAAGTAATCGGCCAGTATCTTGAGGTCAGTTTCTAATATTTTCTCAGTTTTTCTGACGTCTGCTGTCTGTGTTCCTAATGTGATGTCGTCGGCATAGATAAATTTTCTGCTCGTAGTTGTTGGTAAGTCATGGATACATATAAATTAAACGATAACGGCGCCAACACGGAGCCCATTAACGTGGTAATTTATACGCATAAAACCATTGCGTGTTACGTATTAATTTATACATTTAACATTTTCTTTTTTTTATATTGTTTAATTTTTATAATTTTTAAATTTTAATTACCGTATTCAATTTAAGACGCATCCATGTTTTAGGAAACGATTTTTAAAGAAAAAAATAAAAACATCGAATTTAAACACATCGTAATTACTAGGCATTTAGGAAAAGAGTATTATTTGCAAGAAAGGAACTTAAAATATACACACTTCCAATTTAGTGTAGTCCAGATGGTACATTAACATTCTGTGGGTAATCCATCGATATCATCAAACAATTAGATTTCTTTTAATTTCTCGGTACTTTTCCTCATGCTGACCATTAACCAATTATAAATGATTGCGATATTCATCCAATACAGCTTGCTTTTCTTCATCACTGACGTGTTAATTGTAACGCTAGTTTTACTAACGAGTTTGCAAACAGACGTCACATAAATCATTTGTGGGTTTCATAGATGATGGATGTATGGACAATAAGTTTTCCATAACTGTTAGAATGCTCATAATTTAATGACTCTCGAATGACCAGGTTGGCAGCTGTTTACATATATTGTTGATAAAAAGTAGATTTATTTTCGTTGGATGGTATTTTTTCAAAAAAGGTTAATACTTTCAATGATTAGGTAAACGACTAGGCATAGTGATAGCTACAGACACTCTGCATATCGACGAATAAATGCAACACTTTCACTTCTTCATCGGAAATAGCACCCTTACGATTCGCTTGGTTACATAAGCCATATTCGTGTATTTGAATACCACCGCATTCGTTGAAATTTGTGATAATATTTTTAAATCGTTTAATATCGACCAGATTGTACACAAATAAAAAGAATTCGCGACATACTAACGTACCATGAAAATAATGATGCCATATCACTTCGCATTTAAGACGCAGCCATTATTTTAGCCGTCTGATCGAGTAAAAAATGTACGTCTTAAATTCAAAGGAATACGGTATATATCAATTTCAATTATTTATATTTTGTTCTATGTTTGTTAATTACGATTTAAATTATAACATCACGGCGTGATTGATTGCGCTCCCGAAAGTGATTTTATATTAAAAATTTAATATACATATATATATATATTTCCGAGACGAGATTTTGCTTCTTATTTTTTTTTTTGTTTTTCATCGTGTTAATTAACAATTCCGGTCAAATCAGCATCTAGACTTGATGCACAAGTCTTTCGCGTCTTCACCGCTCCCCACAATTCGCCTCGTCACTGTGATCTATCGCAAAACCGTCCGCCCGTTTCGTGCTCGTTTCTCTTCATCAGCCGCTACCACTTTCAAGTTTGCTCACTACCTTCCTCGTTTACATCTTGTCTACATATTTTTATCCCTTTTTTTTCTTCAACCTCTTCCGGGTTTGCTCCATCCCCCCGTCTCACCATCCCGGTCTATCCTTCGATTGTTTCCTTCCCTGTTTGACTCTGCGACTGCCCCTCTCGTACCGCCATGTTTGTGTTCTATGCTAAGACCGTTTATTTTGTTTTCTTTCCGCTTTTCATTCATTTTTTTCTTTCCGCTTTACATTCATTTTTTTCTTTCCGCTTTTCATTCATTTTTTTCTTTCCGCTTTTCATTCATTTTTTTCTCCGTAATTTTCTCTCCTTTACTCGCGTTCAACCTTTGGTTGATTTAATCATTCTATCTTCTTCTCACAGCCCACGACCACACTCGAAGTGAAGACTGACCAGTGCCTGAAGTAAAGAGTACACTATAATATTTCACCACTCATGCAGCGAGACTTTTGACGCCGTACTGTGTTCTCTATTTCGTCGACGTTTACCTAGTGACATTTATCGGTACACATCTCTTCATCGAACCTCGCAGATATAATTTGTGGCAAATCAACGTCAAGATTCCGATATACCCTCCTCCCCGATGCAACGGAAAATGTTAATTAGTACGTTAATCCCGTTGAAAAACCAATAAATAAAATTTAAAAAAATAAAAATAACATTTTAACGGATATGTTTAATGCTTGAAAATTGCACGGTCCTTTCAAAAAGCGACATTTCAAAAAATTCCGAACGGATCTTTAAATAGCTCCTAGTTACAGTTTATTATTCTCGTTTCACGTGAGGCAAAGGGAACAAAAGCTATTATCGTCTACGGAAGGAAGCTTTAACAAAGCGACATTTACATTCGAAGAAACACACTAAGACGCCGTACGGAGTATTGCGAAGGTCGACGTTCTGGCCAGCATCGTTCGAGACGAGAGACGATATAGACCTTTCATTTTTTTCAGCGACGTCGTCATAACTACCGGGAGTAATGATGTAGATTGTAAGGAAAAGGCGCGCGCACTATATTTTTGCCGAATGATTGATGCTGTTTTCGTGCAATTTTTCGAACGGATAAAGGCGTTATCATTATCGACGACAACAACAAAATAGGGAAATGTGCGAATTGCTTTTAGGAGGTGTGCGTCGCAGTGCGATGCAAATGTGGGACAGGTGACGTTGGAAAAATCTGCTAAAAAAACGGGCAATTGACTATTATTTCACAACTGTTCTGAACGCTACACTTGCGAAAGAAGAATTTTTCTGACCGTGAAAGCTTCGAAGAGCTGTGAAGTGTCGGATGAAGGGTAGACGACGGCTTCCCGCAACGACCGCTAAAAGGAACCTATTTAACAACTGACTGTTGAATAAGAGCGGAACAGCTGTTACCTGAACGAGAGAGACAGAGTGGAAAACATTCTCACGGGGGGGGGGGGGGGGTCGTCGGTACGGTTCTAATATTGTAAATAATTTAATTATTACGCATCCGGTAGGAATAGCTTTCAACCGTGACATCACAGTCAGTCAGTTTACTTTTCTGTCAGGCCTGCATGTGGTAGTCACAAAATAATGAATATATAATATGAGTAAAAATTGTGCATAATTGGGTTCTCGGAAAAAACCCAAAACGATTTCGATCAAAATTTACGAACTAGAAGGGTGCTTAGGATCTAGAAATTGAAATTATCGTCGAGAAAATTGAATGAAACGAGCAACTATGCCAAAAAGGGGAAGCAAGCAGAGTTCGTTTTAGTAATCTACTTTCAGGGTTCCTTAAAAAGTAAGTATTTTATAATAGGCTTATTTACACGGTGGTGTGTAAAAAATAATACAGTTACGGTAATTGAAAATAGAAATAAGGGCGTAATATCTTCGTTTCGTGACGAAATACATTTATTTACGCGCTATTCACAACGAATTCGAATGTGTCGAATAGCGTTATAATATAGAACAGATGATAATTGGTATCGATATTCTTCTGGCTTATGAATTTTGAATTTGTTTTTAATTTTATGACGTGATAATACTCCAATGTAAAAGCGAATATTTCAGAAATCGATTAGTCCAGGGAATCCGGAGGCAGTGTTCGTGTTAACGGTCAAACTTGACGCGAATAATTCGTTTATTCACCGTTGTGTGTTAAATAGAAAATTGAAATTTCGCAATGAAATAAATTTGTTCACGCACATGGTGTGATTTAAAATATTACGCTACTATCGAAATAGAGTAATGCAATATTGTGTAGTAACCTTCGTATTACTACGTACATGTGTATTCTAGTTACGTATTTATAAACGTTCGTAAAACCCATGAATTTTAACTGATCTGCGCAAGTTCGAGCAGCATGTCGCAGAAAACAAACTAAAAAAAGTTTTTCAGGATAAGTAATTCTTCTCATATTTATGTTATAAATAACAACGCATTTTTCACTAATATTCATACTATTAATAATTTACATCATTAACGAAGTACCTAAAAATATGGAGCATGTTTTTTTTCTTTTTTTTTTTTTTTTTTAATGTAAAAACATCCTAAAAAATCATCAATATTTATTTTACATTTTTGATTTTTTTCAAATTTTTGTGTATTTATAATTATGTGGGAGTGCCCCCCCCCCCCCGTGGACACAGCCTTCGGCAGATGATTAGTAGATTTACGAAATAATCAGTGTGACCATTATTACTGTACGCAGAGGAATTGGAAAATGTTTTAAGAGGCTATGCGTCCTGTGTGCAATCTGCATATAATAGTTGCAGACCTTGCGCTGATGAAACCGTATCAGGATGTAAGGCTGAATAATAATGTTATAATAAAATCGGTATATCAAGTTTCTGTTCCAAACCGGAGAAGGGAATAACCTCCCCATCTGTTAGCCATCTCCTTTGTAAAAAGTCATTAACGTAAATCTGCGCGCTACTATTGATTATCTCATAGAATTTATGTTGTTGCTACATTTATAATTAAAAGAACTAATAATCCAGCACACCGTTGAGGCACTTCGATTGTCGTTATGTAATAGAAATTTCCTGCCGGCACCATGAATATTCGTAATTAAGTCGCAGGCCTATTAGTGGCCAATAATTCTATAGGTTCACAGTGCTCATTGAACCCCTCGACGTTATATCAACTATAACAAATGTTTTATCTTGGGTATTTCACAAAAACAAAATCAAAGGTAAAAGTGTACAAACACTCTATTACACGAATTAAGGTATTGTTGAAACGGTACACATACCTTTCTGATGCTGCGAAGACGTCAGTCAATCGGAAAACCACTGATAGTAACGGTTATCTTCTACGATGTACCATAATACACTATATATTATACATACATATGTATATATATATATATATATATGTACAGTATATCCTTGCAGCCTCGCCATTTGAAACACTTCTTACGATAGTACTGTAAGTATTATAAAAGAGTAAATTTAAATTAACCGCTTGATTCTTTAAAAAAAAAATAATAATAATAATTTTCGTTAGTCTACTGCAAATTCCGTATTTCTCATAACCGTTTTTAATGACGTTTTTTGTTTTTTTCCTGTTGCTGCTGTTGCCAGAATGACGTTTCATTAATACAAACCGCATTGCGCGAAAGGATGTACGAGCAGCATTTGGATTACTTGCAAAGAAGAAGCAGATTATTCGAATGTATGAGCAGTTGAATTAATGACTAAGATACGTTCATTTGAAGACCGATCGTAGTACAAGTCCTGCGGAAAATACAAATAATGGCAAACGGCTAAAACGAGCCAATTGCCCATCTTTGTATGGACCATATTATGAAAAGGCATTAATTGTTAACGCTATTCTCTGGAAAAGAAAGATTCGGAAAGTTTGAAGACAAATTTCGATTTATCTCAGTATGACATAGTAATTGCGGGGAATACAGAGGAAATTCAAAAAAAAAAAAAAAAAAACATTCATTGAACAATTAATGATAGTAGAAATAATTATACAAGCTAAAAAAATTGGCTAAGCAAAGGAAATTTTTAAGGATCAAGTTTCAATCTACCAATTGAGAAAAGGAACACAAGTGTAGTCGATTGTAGATGATCGGTAAAGTTGCAGATCAATGTCGCATTGGCTTTTTTAGTTCATATTCCTACGTACACTGTTGTCATACGATGAACTATCGATAAATTTTTCGTCTAGAGCACAAATGAACGAACTAACATATTTCGATCGAAAATGAACTGGCGAGACCCTGATCTGTTCGCTTATCGAAAAATTAGCCGAACAAAAGAAATTTTAATAGATCATTTAAGTTATCTACCAATCTACCAATTGGGAGAAAGTAGCACTTAATGTGTAGAAGAGATGCTTAAGATGCTGAGATTTGTTAAATGTTGAAAAAATTAATCATCAGCAGAAGACAAAAAACCTAGCAAAACAAGCGTGGATTTTTTCGTAAAGGACTGTTAAAAATGAATAGATATAAGCTCGATATATAGGCCGACGCAGTTAATTTAGGGATCGTATTATAGTAGTATTGTCAATTTAAAGATGGCACAGTTTTTTTTTTTGTTTTTTTTTGGGGGGGGGCTTAATATAGGCATTAACCCATCTCAAAATAATAAATTAATCTATTTAAGTTAGATGGCACAGTTGCCGTACTTTGTCTTCATTTTTGAATTGTTTACGTTGATTATCGCTCTGGTCAAGTTTCTTGTATTATTTTTTTCTTTTTTTTGGATTTAATTTTCTCTCCCTAATCCTTCTTAGAAATATTTACATACTTTGTTTTGTTTTAAATTTTAGCCGATGATGGGCTATGCCCGAAAACGTGTTTGTAAGTTGGTACAATCGTTTATACACTTAAGCTCGTTATATTTGAATTTGTCATAATTAATTTTTATATTTCAACAAGGACAGTATGTTAAAGAATTTTCTATCTTCTGATCGGTTTCGTTCGTTGTTTATCTAAATTTCGCCTTTTCTTTCTTTACCGTTATTTTCTCGCTCGCACCAATTTAAAAAAGTCCCCTTTTCCATCGAATTAATTAATTCAGCGTGTTATTTATTTCTCGGTCGCGCGATAAATCACAGTCAATTCGTTTTAATACACGTAATAAAGTAGTACCCTGTGTGTGTTCCTTCGAAAGTTGGTTGGATTCTTCGCATTCTCTTTTCATTTCCCCGACTATTTGAAATGATACGCAATAAAATAAGCATTTCTAAACGAGACCATCATCATGAAAATGCTGTACACGGTTGTCGTGCATACCGATCAAAGGGGATATTGATCATACTATATCCCTATTTTTGTCGGCTTGAACTAGTCTCTGTATAGATGTTATTCCGGTCCACTTCCGAATGTTCTGCGTCCAAGATAGGAAGAATTCACGATGTCGTGTTTTTGTAAATGAAATTAAACTTTCAGTATGAAATTATAATTTTTAGTGTAAAAATTTAAAACCATATACTTCCAAAGTAGGTGAAAAATATATATATATATGCATTCTTTAAAAATTTATGGAAAGATTTTATACCGCATTCTTAGTTGACAATCTGCAATGACAGACGGGGTGGTTTTTCGGCGTTTTGACCGAAACGTTTAACGCCGCGGTTTTTTTCGCAGCTGACAGACGCTGCGGTTTTCCAAGGCGGCTATGTGGTCGGTTTCACCATTCCATCGGGCGAATCTACCAGTCTCGTTCAAAGAGTTGTGTAAATCGTCTAAATATATTTTTAAGTATTATTTATTTATTGCTTGACGAACAAGCACTTATGGTGTGTCCTTGCTGTATTACCAATGAAGAAGAACGAGAAAAAATAGAAGGATGTGGGTTCACCCGATTATAGAAAGAAGACATAAAAAAGAACAGTTCACTAATTTATACTTCGAACTGCGGGGTTCTCATGTTCCACAGAGCTGGAAGACTCCACGTCAATTTTTTCCATTTCGCTAAAGAAACAACAGCGAAAACGCAACACGAAACGCTTTGAAAACAGCTACGTTTGACACGATACGTCCAAATCGGCCAAATGGCTTGATAGTTTAATAAAGCTGGGCCATAAAAAAAAAAAAAAAAAAAAAAAACAGTATCATACAACGATTGGCGGTTTAAAAACCGACGCGTTGGATCGTCTCGATTAGCCACCGACTCGTTTTTCCTCTCGGTAAACGCTTCGGTTCCGAGTGTCTTAGCCCTAAGTGTACATTACCACGGTATTATGTAAAATTTACAATAATTTTGTCGAAGAGTTTTTTTTTGTATAATAACGAAAATACTGAGTATCACGGATTATCGAGATGTTCTTTATGTTATCTAATAAAATTTTACATAATCTAAAAGGGTGATGGAATTCTCATTTTTTTCCTTTTCATATTAAAGATTAATGAAAAAATTTCCACAAAAATTTATTCGTAACCGGTTTAACTCTAGTAGGTTTTAAACCAAAAATGCGGTTTAAAATCATTTAAAAAAAAAAGGAAGAAAAAAAAACGTTTTACTACTAAAAAGGATTATCAAAAATCGACTTTCATTTTTTTTTTTTTTTTTTATTTCGTTTACGAGAAGAAATGTAAGTACGAAAAAACCCTATAATATCATAATGTAAACTTATTAGGGGTGAGCGAGATACCGAAATTTCGGGACGAGACTGGAAAGGTTGAAAATCGTGAGCGGACAATTCGGGATTTTCGACTATCGGGATTTGCCGAATTTTCGAAATTTCCCGGGTTTTACGGGAGAATTCAATGATTTATTCCTCGATTCTTCCGGGATTTCTCAATTTTTTTTCCAAATTTTTTAAAACTAAATCAAATGTATAGCAAAACGCTAAGTAACTGTATCGTTCTTTTTTTTTGTTGTGTATTATTTGTGTAAACAATTTTATACAAATAAAAATGAATAACAAATGTGTAATTAACCGACTTCAAAAAAGAAGGAGGTATTCAATTTGACTGTGTTTTTTTATTTATTTTTTTTAATGCGTGTTACCACAGAACTTTCTTCTAGGTGAACCGATTTTGATGGTTCTTCTTTTATTTGAAAGGTGGTGTTTCTCATGTGGTCCCATTTAAATTTAATCAATCTTTTCTCTAGTAAACGCGCCTGTCCTATTGACTCAAATGACCTCCCCAACACCCCAGAGTTCCCTAATGACCCTCTCCCGGAAATCCTGGCTCTCCTATCGCAGCACAACGTGAGCGTAATCCCTTTCCCTAACCTAGCTCCTAACATCATGATTCCGCCGTGGGCCCCTTTAAACATTGATGTTAACTTTTCCCTGACGAAGTATAATAAACCCCTGCACCCGAATATCGTTCAGTTCACAACAGCAACAATGCAAAAATACCCCGACCACCTCTTTTTCTACACGGATGCTGCCAAGGTTACCCCAGAGGCTACTTCTTCCCCAACCGCCTGTTCCTTTGAAGTCTGCGACGTGATTCGAAGCATTCGACTGAATGACAATTGCTCGGTACTGGATGCTGAAATATACGCAGTATTTTTCTGTTTGGAATATTTTCTTTCTACAGAGCCTACATCCCAGAAAGCCCTGTTGGTATCTGATTCATCCGCGGCCTTATTGACAATTTCTAATCCCCTCACCAAACATCCTGTAGCAATTCGAACCCAGCAGGTATTATACGAACTTATTAAGAGACAGTGCTCCGTATCCTTTCTGTGGGTGCCCAGCCATGCAGGGATTCCTGGAAATGAACGCGTCGATACATCCGCCCGAGCAGAAATATATTGCCCCTCGCCTAGTAACAGCCCACCTCCACCTTATCTCTCGAACATAATCTTCAATAATCTCACGTCCTTATGGAAAACCCATTGGTCCTCGTGTCAGTCTTTCTCGAGTTAATTAAACCCTCAACGGAACCATGGTGGCCAGAAAAAAGCATTTCCCGCAGAGATTTCTGTGCACTTAGCCGCTTGCGCATAGGCCATACGGCCATGTCGCATAATTATATTTTGCAAAGAACCCCCTCTCCTATGAATTGTCCTTTCTGTGGCCAAGATGTTGCTCCCTCAACTCCTCACATACTATGCGACTGTCCAGCATTATCACCTCACCGGCCCCCTTCAATTAATAACAAAACAGTCACCAACATTCTTGAGAATTCCCCCGATGCAATTTTATCTGTAACACAATTTATCAGATCTAGCGGAATAAGCAGATATCTATAAAAACAAACTTACATTATTTTACAATCAAACGACCTTTTCGTAGTCTATCTAAAGAAAAGAAAAAAAAAAAGATATCCTAATCTCGTTTCATTCTCAACCGCGAAGCAAAAAAATACTTAGCTTCATTTTGGGAAAATTAACGTGTAAAAAATGATGAGAACATTATAACAAAAAGACAAGTCAAGTAATATTACGGTACTTTTGAGTAGTAGTTTTAAATTGCAATCATAGATTTCTTTCAAAAATATGTAGTTTATTGATTTAGTAATTTTTAGTAAAAAATGACGGGGGACAAGTTGAATGAATCGAGAAATACCGTGAAATATGGAAAATCGAGAGTCCCGACTCGTCCCGTACTAATTTTCTCGACGGCTCGAGAGTCGCGAGCCCGAAAATTTCAGAACGTCGCATTTATCTAATACTTATCAATTTTTGCAGTTCCTCCGCCGTACATTAAAAATTATTTAACTATTAGACAGTTTTAGCGATAATAATTTTCAGTATCAAAAGTTCGAGGCAACATTATTGGTCAATTTCATGTTTTAGGAAAATGTTCCTCCGTTCTGCAGGTAATTTTCGATGATGAAATTCAGGACACGAACAAATTAATCAAATTGGAGCGCGGATGAAGTTGTTCCTGTACTGAGGCAGTAGTCGTTCTGTTATTTCTAACATCCGTTATAAAAGCCTACAAAATGAGTACTGGAACAGCTCCTGCTTTCTGCGTAGTTCAGAACTCCTCTATAAAATTACATACAATAAAACAGAATAAGAATTTCGCTAAAAAAAAGGTCTGTTTTCATTTAGCCACGCTGGTCCGATTCAGAAAGCTTTTGAGGCTGCATTTCAGACTTAAAATTTTCGAAAACCTCCGTAAATGGAAACTGGCCCAATTGTTGGATCGCTTTCGTGTTAGAACTGGCAACTCGTACGCAAAAGCATCTAGAAAATGGAATTTCGCAAAATTCGCTCCCCGGGGACCATTTCTCCTTGATAGTTCCTTAAACGATGACACGAACATCATCCAGTTACGACGATAACTTGGCGCTATTTATTCTTCGCTCAGGTTACGAAGAATTACACCTGACGCGAGACCGGTGTCAGTAAACAATTTCTCATTCGGTAAGACGACAAAAGAGGTTTTAAATTTGCCGCAGTGGCGGCATAAACCGCCTTGTTGTTCACCTTTATCAAACTTGGAAGCTGTAATCGCTTTTTAAATATTTATTTAAACGGCTCTCTGTCTCTCTCTTACCGGTAATCACCGGCAGTCGCAGCTTCGTACTCATTCCGGGGGCGCTATGAAAAAGTGTATTACATGTAAAAATAATAAATACATAATAATAAATCTCGTCGGAAAATTATCATCGCACGTATCGCTCGCTGCTCCATCGCTGCTTGCACGTGTGCAGCTTCATTGCAAAGGGCTATTCCAAATTCGGCTCTTGGTACGGTTCCCGAAGGTTCCAATCTCAAGCGACGATTTCAAACTTTAGCTCCAAACCTATTCCGCCGTTACTCTCCGGTCTTCTGGAAACATCTGCATAATTTCCGTTCTTCGAGCTGACTGAAACCAGAGTTATATTCCTCCCGAGCCGCAAGTTCCTTCCGTGTTAATATTTTAACCACTGTCTTTCATTCAATTAGCATTACGATGGTAATTCATCGTTTCATATTCTTCTGCCATGTTTTAAAACCCTTTTTATTTTTTATTGTACATAAAATTTTTGTCACATTGCTACGATGCTTTTGGATCAAAAGTGTGTTTCAAGTTCGCGGACGTATATGAAGCGAACGTATTATCTTGCTGTTCATTTTTCCTATAAAATTCTGAGCAACTTTTGAACGTGAAATTCGACTTGCGCCCCGAACCGTGCTATATTGTTCTTGTCAAACTACGTGCTTTTGAACTGGTTTTTCTAACTAACCTTTGCTTATTATAATTTTTTTTTTTTTTTAGCCGGGTTCGTCAAAAAAGACATTAGCCCAAGAAGAGGGGAAAGGATGAGAAGTGGAATCAGATATTTGTGCGATTAGATATGGAGGATAGAAAAGAGACTCAAGTGCTGGAATGACCAGGGGTGATGGCAAGGAGAGAATAAAAGATGCACATTACGGAGGTGGAAGACCAATTGATAGAATAGAAGAGTAAAATGAAGGTAAGTGATACAGGTGCACTCAAACAAATATAAAGTTGTGAGAGGAAGGGTGTAGTGGGCAGAGAGGAGAAGGGACTAGGGAGAAGCGAAATAAGGAAATTGTTTCCAAAGCGTAGGCGACAGATTACAGAGAGAGTTAAACGTCGCATGGAGGGATAATTGGAAAACCAGAAATAAGACGGTATATTAGGCTGGATAAAGAAATAAAAGGAATCCGGTTTTGAGAATGAGGAGGAATACGAGTTTAACTATAGTTTGGAATGAGCTGAAGTAGAGAGGAGCTTAATACTAAGAGATGAAAAAACGCTAAGAAACTCACGTGTAGAAGAGGATGAACGAGGTAGTGTATAGAGTTACGTTCAATTCCAGAGTGCCCAGGAATCCGCAGTAGGTCAATTTGGACGGAGTGAGAAAGGAAAATGTTATGGATAAGGAAGCCTATGAGAAAGATTACGTAATCAACAGAGGGAAAAGGAAAAGAAGAGGAAATGGCTTGAAGAGCACTGTAGGAATCTGATATAATAAGGACTTCATGCGAAACTAGCGATGTCACGCAGGATATCAGTAGACTCGGTATAGAAAACTGAACAGAAGGAAGGAAGTTTGAATGTTTCAGAATAATGTAAGGAAGGACAAAAGAAGGCCGAGCCAACTCCATTGGTTCCTTTGGAACTTCATATTACTTAGATTCGAAAAACTGATATACTTCGATACGCTCTGTAGGCAATTTGATATAGTACTTTTTTAAAGATATTTCGTTATTTCTCTTTACCTGCTATGCCGGTCACACTACGACATGCTCTATCGTATCTTCAAATTCGCATGTTCGCAGCACAACTTTTATCATCAGGGTAGGAAAAAAAAAAAAAAAAAAAAATCATCTATAATAAAGCTATATTAAACGGGGGAGGTGATGATTCTTTTTCACTCGAAAAATTTCGTAATTATTTAATCTGGTTCAAAGTTTTTTTTCTTTGAACGACGGCTGTGTTTCGATTTTGTTCATTATGGAATAGTACGGTTTTCCCCTTCAATGCTAATAAATAAACTTACGAATTCGCTTTCCGGTTTTTAATTAACTTTTTCCTTTTACATAAAGTACCAACTCTTCCCAGTTTAATTTAATTCGTGAATCTATCCGATCTGCAGGAGTTATCTATCGCCGGGAATTCTTGCACCCGTGCTGAAGTATGCTTGTCACCCCGAATTACGTTAATAACTAATTTTGGTGAACTTCATTTCCATACTATTATTTGCTTTTTTGGATTGAGACATTTTATTTTATTAAACTGGCTTACAAACCAGAAAGAATTAATTGTTATCTCGTGTTTATTTTTCAAATACCGTGAAGATGAAAGAATAACGCAAATGAGAAACCATCCAATGGAATGGAATAACTGAACACTCTAAATAAAAACATTATCGTGGTAAAAATCTCTGGAAAAACTTATTCTAAACGATCAATGTATATAGGTGTATATATATTTATTTATTTATATATATAACTCGGCCATTTTAGCCTTGCAAGGGGCTGTGCCCCTTGACCCTCTTGTTTATATTTCTGTTTCTTCCTCTTCTATACTTTCTTTAAATTCACTTTTAAATATAAAGATCGGTTTAATATAACGTTCGTAACTAGAATAACAATATCAGCTAATACTGAAATTGTTCTTCTTCCACAATTTAAGAAATACCACATTCATATTCGGGCAGTATATAAAGGTGCCATTTTATACAATTCCCTACCACGCAACATAAAAATACATTTAATGAATTATAAAAAAAAACAAGTATTTGATCAACTACATGAAGTCCTGCAGAACATTGCAAAAATCAGTAATATAAGCATGAGGGTATATGCGTATATGTGAATGGGCGCGTATGTATCCGTTTGTTTATGTATAGATATGTATATATTTATATATATATATATATATATATATATAAACTCGACCATTTTGGCCTCACAAGGGCTGCGCCCCTTCACCCCTCTTGATCACATTTCTGTCTCTTTCTCTTCTATACTTTTTACAACGTAATTCTAAATCGGTCCATATGAATATAATAACATAAACACAAAAATCGTATAAAATATAACATACGTTACATAAAATTGGGACATTATTGGGACATTTTTTGTTACATAAAATTGGGACATTTTTGGGACATTTTTCGTTACATAAAATTGGGACATTTTTTCTAATGGGGGATGGCCTAAGAATTACGTTATAATTAATATATATGTATGTGGGTGTGTGTGTACGTGTATGAATATGTGGGTAGGTATGCGTGTATAAGTTTAAGGCGGAAGAGAGGTAAATAGAGGAAGAAAAATGGCAGGAAGGAAGATTCAGGAAGAGATGGTAGATGAAAATAAAATATAATAAAGAAAGGTAAGTGGATGAGAAAAACAGAGGGTCCCGATGAAACACAAACTTACCAATAAGTACATATGTAACATGTTTGTTTTTGGTTTAATATAACTGCTGTACTTACCATTACTATTATCTACAATTGTTGTTACTTATTTCTGTTAATTATTATTATTATTATTACTTTTATCATTATTATTGTTGTTATTATTATTATTAGTAGTAGTAGTATTATTATGAATATAGGCTTTTACATCTGGTGAAGGCGAGAGTATACTTAACATGAAACCCGATTGGGTTTAATCATATAGCTAGTTTTATTCATAATATTATGTATGTTATTTAAGAATTGTAAGCATATACTAACCAGAAAGTGAATATAATCACACAGGTATTTTCTTTTCTTTTCTTAAAAAAAATAAAGTAGCAAGTATATGCACAAATACTGGGCTAATAAATATAAATAATGAATTGTTATTATATTGTAAATTTTTAAACTTTGTAATTTTTTCTAAGAATACGTCGAAATTTCGTTTCGTTAAATTTATAAATTTTGCTTTATATTACTCGGGTCTGTTCTTTCCACTTTCAATGTAGGATATTATTTTATTTTAAATTGGATGCATTTTGTAGGGTTATATTTGTTATTTAATTTATATATATTTCCTGTAATGTAAGTTCTGTTTTATGTATCGTATATTAATGTACAAGTTTAATTTTATTTCGTAGTATCCATTTTTTTTGTATTTTCAACTGAGAAATTCGTTTAAATTTAACATTTTCCACTACTCGCGCTTCATGGGTTTCCTTTTTTCCAATAGTAATAATAATAAATAAATGAATAAAATGAAATTGAAATTGATTAACTCTAAATGCAATATCGAAAAAAAAAAAAAAAAAAAAACGAAAACAAGAAAGAGAAAAAAATCGAAGACCCCTTTTAGATTCCGTTTTATTCGAAACTTTGGAACCCCAGGTAGAGGTGCTGACGGCGCTGAGCCGCAACGTCGTAGAAACTGGCTTAGATAATAATTGTCGGGTAATCCAAATATTTCGGGGTGGAAAGGTAAAATTTTACCGCGAAACATTCCGGTGTGCGTTTTGACGCTACGACACGGTAAGACGGACTGACGAAACTTTGTTTGATAAGTGAAATTTAAGATAAACAAAAAGAAAAATCCGAATAAATTAACACGATAAAGCAATTATAAGCTATTTCGCTTTTCGAAACAACTCGCGAACATTTCAGCGTACTTTCGAAATATCCGCTCGACCATTACTGATTTCGATCCGCAGCAAATGGAAAATAAAAGTTCTCTCGATGTCGTAGACAACCAAAAATACGAGAGAGAAACCAAAAATTAACATTTAGAGTTTAGGGTTTGGGGTTTAGGATTGGGGTGCTTTTTGTTGTTTTAAAAAAGTGGAAATTCCCGATCAGTTTTTAAACATTTCTCCCGGTATTCTTGCTTAAGAATTTACGAAACCGTATCAGCCGGTTTTATAAGAAGCAATAATCCGTCTGATGATGTGACGTTCAGGATCAGTTCAGTAAAATTTTTCCGAAAATCGACTATACTTAAATCGCGAACTGCAAGCATTTTTATGTTAATATTTAGTAATGCGTCTGACATACGTCACAAAAAAAAATGTTAAAAATATGTAAAAATACGTCTACTACTAAAGTTGGACGTTGTTTCCGAAATAATTTCTCGTTTAATCGGGAAACGAAAAAAGTAAGTGTATGTTAGGCACTGGTTCTAAAAATGTAAGGCAGCCCACCTGTCAGACGTGATACGTTAGATAAAATTTTAAATAAAAATATCGGCACTAAAATATTAATGAAAACAATTCGGTTAGCTAATTTCATTCAATATTGCGAATAATTGTCAATAGCGAGAAAGTTGTTTGTTAGTAATTTTGTTTCTTGAATTTTTTTTGTAATTTTACGAAAAGCCGACTCGGTCAAAGATGAACCGAAAAGCGAGATTAACAAGCCGTCTTAAATAGGTTCAGATATTTTTTTCGGAAAAAATAATCTGCCGCGCCGGTTAATTTAACTGGACAATCATTTGGGTCAGAAAGTCAAGTCTAAAAGCTCCTTTTGTTCAGTTCACTGCGGATACATGTTTTATTCCCCAGGTAGAAACATTTTTATTTGTGCTAGAAGTTGATCTACCGACTTCTAATGACCGGTCGAAATAGCCGTAATTCCCGATACCCATTACATCTCGCAGCGGCAGTCTAAACTGCCTTCTTTAACAGCGAAAGAAGTACAGAGTACTGGGAAATAAAATTCAAAATAAAACAATGAAAGAACGAACCGGGAAAAAAAACACAAAAAAACGAGGAATATTAAACGTGTCCGAAAAAGAAAAAAAAAGAAAAATTATCTCATAAATCACGATGCAATGGAATACGCCGAATACTTCCTAGCGGAATATATGGGAACACGTTATTCTCAGAACGGAGCAAGTCACCTCGCAAAAATGAAAATAATACGTCGAAGAAACCCGTATAAACCATCCGCCGATATTCAGATGTAGACAATACACCGCGCGTAGAGAGATACCATACTTACGAAAACATAAATCGGGCAGTATCGTACTTTTTGGGTTTTTTACCTCGTTTGCCCCTTGAAGCTCGAATTCTCAAAAAGCTTTCTTATTTTGAGTACCGTTCATTTGTATTTTCATTCATTCCGTTTCGTTTTTATTTATTCTAATCCATCGTAATGATCTCTTATATTTTCAAAACACCGCTGCCTAACCAACTGAACCGCATTGCAATAACTGCGCATATACAGAATGCGATAATAGAATACAAATAATATAATATACCGGTGTAAATTAAATCGAAATATTTCATCGTTATAAAACCAAGATAAGTAATTTGTTTTTTTGTCCACCACACACAAAGCAACACACGACTTTATATCGGGGCTAGTATCAGCTCTTTTGACAGAATATATTGTTTTGTTATGTTAACGTAAAAAACTTCAAGATAGCTTGTTTTCATATTCCAATGAAGAAGACTTTTAGACGAATCCTAATAGGAGCTCTAAGCCTACTGGCAAATAATGACGGTGATATTTTTTTCGTTTGTAGTGTTTTTTTTTAAATTTTTTGAATTAATCCGCTAAAATAACCGAATTAAATAAAATAAAAGAAAAGGAATACACTTTTATATAACATTTTACTTACGACAAAACAACTTGCAATTTTTAATAATCAACTACAACTGAATTAAACGAAAATATATACAATATATTATATACAGTGAAATTTCTACTAACGGACACTTCTAAATAGCGGACATTTCCTAATAGCAGACAATTTTAAAATCCCCGGCATTTTCCCATAAGACACAATATAAAAATATTTCCCAATAACGGACCTTTCCAATTACGGACGCGGACACCTTAATAAGTATGATTTTGGAAATTCGATTTCTATTAAACGGACAGTTTGTCAAAAAAAAGACCGAATTAGTGCTTCAGATTATTGTTTAATAGACGAGGTACCGACGTAAATGAATTAGCAGCTGAATCATGCAACAGCAAAATCCATCCGATGTATGATGAAGTAGACACTGTGATGACAATAATAATGTTTAGGATGGCGAAGAAGACGACACAACTAATACTGAAGTTGGCTGTAAAACTTTAAATAATGTTCACTCGTTAGTTCTTTTTTAGGAAAACTAAGATAATATTTCATTCATAAAGCTCCGGTGCTGAAGGTTTAAAAAAAGTGATATCCGAACTGTGCAAGTGCAAGTCGAATGGCGGATTTTAAATGAAAGAAAGTAGTAAAATTACCGATTTTTTTCATACAAAACTGAAATATGTTCTCGATACACTAGGATTTATAGTATGTGTTTAAAAAAAAAATAAAATATTTTGAAGATAAGTGATTAAAATTATAGATTATCTCGCGTTCCTGAAAAGAAAAAGTGATTTATACTCTATTGCCTAACTTGTTTATCGACTAATCCTGGAATACAAACATATAAGTAGGTACTGTAGTAATACTGTACATACACACATATTTTTATATCATACGAAATTTTTTTTTTTTTTTATATTTTAGACGCATGTGTATGTCTTAAGTAAATATGTACTGTATTTTTTTATATTACGTACTATCTTTTATATTCTTGTTAAATACATTACAATAGACAATAATGTAAATCTCAGTAAACTGTACATACATTATCGTTTCCCATTAGCGGACACTTCTTAATACCGGATAAATTTTTTTGGTCCCGCGACTGTCCGTTATTCAGAAGTGTATATATTGTACATTATATACATACGCGTGATATTTGTCGAGAAAAGGGGACCTGTGATGCGAAAATATGGGTTTTGAGTTAAACATGGATTCTGATACTATTTGGAAATGTGTAAAATAAGATGCAATATGTAGCTTTTTTTTCGCAAAACGTTTAATAATTTAACGTCTTAAAACGTACAAAACTGACTAAAGAAAATTGGAAACAAGCGGAAAAACATTAAAAATTACAAAAAAAAAATCGTTAAACTATTATTTTTTCTAGTTGTTAGTTGTTTTTAGAATCTTTTAATGATTTTTCATTTGCTTCCGGTATTTTTTGAACGTAATTTATTTAGTTCTTAACTCGTAAGACTTCATCTTCCTGTTCTTTATAATGCCATTCATGTTCTTTCTTTACCTATCATTTCAGTTGTTCCGATTTTAGAAGTTGTCATTAGTTCCACATCAAATGAAAAAAAAAAAAAAAAATATGTTCAACTTGTTTGATCTAATTCGTACATGTTGTTGGATCAGCGCCCTCTCTATTGACGCAATTTAAAAGAAAAGGAAAAAGAGAACTTTTGATTCTGTCCCTTATTTCATATTATATTTATTTAAAAAATTCATTGCTCATTCTGTTTAAAAAATAACGCAATATCACTAACCATTTTCAGGTTAAGCCCAGATATCTATTAAACGTCTAAAGTGGCCACAGGCCTCTCGGATAAAGGGGAACAATATATAGAGTAAAAAATTTGATGAAATTGAAGTAACTGATGATTTAAAGGAAAATTAAAACCATTTTAAGTTTTACTTATTCTAATCCTAATTTTTATACGTTGTTGGGTTAATGTTCTTTCTAACAGAGCTCAATAATGAAAAAAACATAACGAAATAATAAGTGTAGAAAATAAATATAAGGTTTAGAGATACGTGCAACTAAATCCAAGTAATTGACAATACTGGATAAACGGATAAATTCCGGAACAAAAATAGTGTAAATATAAAACTTATTTAAAATCCAACTTTGATTTGTGTGTTCTTCGCATATTTATTTTATAAATAACAATACAATTTTCACTAATATCCGTATACTATTAATAATTTCCATCATTTTGATTTATATATTAATAATTTACATAAATGAATTATCCCGTATATGAACATTAATAAAAATTACATACGTTATTGACTATACTCATAATAAAAAATTTTTCATAAAATATTAATGAAGTACCTAAAAATATGGAGCATATTTTTTCTCCCCCCCCCCCCCCAAAAAAAAATCATCAATATTTATTTTAAATTTTTGATTTTTTTCAAATTTTTGTGCATTTATAATAACTACTTCAGCTCTAATGGGGGTGGAGGGTCACCCCTCATGAACACGACCTTGATATATATTTTTATATATATATATATAATAAAGATGACAATTTATAATTTCTCGTTTAAATATTGTCTAAATGTTTTGAATAAATTGTCTCTAGAAGGAAATTATACATAGGCTCGTGTATGTAAATACTTTGCGACATTATGCAAGATAAAAGTACCTGGTTGATGAGTGGCAAAAAAATAAATAAAAAACAATTTCAGTCAAGCATGATGTTTCATATGCTGAGGATTCTCCGTATCTAAGACTATAATTTACATTTACATAATATGCTAAATTCAAAATAAAGAAATCTGATTTTTTGCGCCATAAAGAAGAAGAGAAACGTTATTTTTCACGTTTTTTTGAACTATTCGCCAACATCAAACGTTTCGTTAAAAATATGAAATACGGTTTCGTTTCCGACACACTTCCTTCTTTCCAACAATATATCACATAGCCGGAAAAAAAAAAATATTTTGTTTGAGGGGCTGATTTTAAAGATCCAGACGTTCCAAACCAAAGAAACGGAATAGATACGCATATTTTTAGACTTGTTCAGAATTTTTAGCTATAATACTCGCGCCGCAAAGGGAAAGATACGTCAATGTTCGCGCTTTCTTGAACTTTTTACTAACTTTGAAAGTCTCATTAAGGAAATTAAATACGGTTCTGTGCTCGACAAATAGAAAATCGTTCCATCGATATATCACATGACGGGAAAAAGAGTATTTTTTTTGGAATCTTTCGAGCTTTCGGGGCCCCGGAGGTCTAATTTTAAAGCTAGAAACCCGGATGTTCCAAACTAGAGAAATATTCGGGGATGCGCATACTTTTAGCCGTGTTCAAAATTTTTAGCTATTATACTCGCGCCGAAAAGGGGAAGGACAGGTCATTTTTCGCGCTTTTTTGAACTTTTCACTAATTTCGAAATTTTCGTTAAGTTAAATACGGATTTGTTGCCGACTAATCCATAAAGTTGTAAGCTCGGCTATATAGTTTTCCTATAAAGCGGTCTTTTATGCATATGTTCGGGATTTGTTTTGGTTTCCCCTAACTTTGTTACTCGGGCTATTGCTTAGGTGAACATCCTTTTTTTTTTGCCGTTTTTGGGCCCGAAGGGGGATCTATATTATTTTTTATTCGTAATTTTTTGATTTCAAAAAAAAAGCTTCTGCGTTTTAATATTTTGAATTTCACTCTTAAAGATCTGGTGGTGATGAGTTATGAATTTTTTAAAAGTGATTTCTAAAGTCGTTTTAAATTCCATATTATATATTCTTGGCGGTTTTTTTGGGTTTTTTGCCGCCTAGGGTTATCGGTTAGTTTGAAGTTATAGATTTTTTTTTCAATATTTTTATCGCTTCTGAACCATTTCATTAGGATTCCGTACATTTATATGACGGGAATTCTATTAAAAAAGGAAGTTTACACAAAGATTTTTGAAAACCCGTTTTCTGCTCCGTTTTATTGATATTATCGGTGAGCATTTAAAGTGAAGTCTCGATATCATGTTTACGTAGAATCAGGGCCGTATCAAGACCAAAGTTTCGTTGGGGGGGGGGGGGGGGTACGAAAATATTTATACGTATATGTGTGTTATCATGAAATATATTTATTTATAAATGGTATACTAAAGCCTTCTAGTCAATTACTGTATAATTTGAACGCTACAATAAAAACAAATGAAAAATAGTCGCTTCCATGGAATTCATAAAAATTTTAATTTTCTTTTCCTCTTTTGTCAAAAATTGAAAAGAAATATATTCCGAATTTCGGTCCATTTAATTCAAGTAGTTATTATTTCGCAGGATACGGCCTTGGTGCGGAAGTATAAATAGTGCATTCTGCTTTTCCCGAAATTTCATTCGATATATTGCCGTTTTTTAATCGGGGAGATTATTTTCGTCGAATTCTAATTTTGTTTCGTAGAATTATATACGTAATTTTTATTTTATTATTACTATTACTTTTTTTTTTCTTTTTTTACTTGTTGCAAGAGACATAAAAAGAAATACAAAAAAAGTATCGATAAAAATGATCGTATTAGTGACAATAGAGATTCGATCGTGTTCGTAATAATACCGGAGATTGTACTACTGCGCCGTCAAACATAGTTACGACGTAAAAACGATCAAATACGGTTCTTTGTTTAATGCGGAATCAATTTCCGGATATGCAATAATGCACGCTTCGTGGAACAGCTGATGTCGTCTTTATGTCATCCGTAATAATTAGGTTAACCAAATGAGTCACTTCGCAACGTAATCATAGTCACCGGTGTGCAATGCAGACACTCATTCTACAAATGCGTGTGTGTAGTACGATTCGATTTCCGCGAACTATCGTCAAAATTAGTTTTTATCGATTTTCACGGCTGATTTTTGATCACCACATTTCGATCGGATGCACAATATTGTAGTTGCAGCAGCAGCGATTAATTCTCAACCGGTACACGCTACCGATCACTGTGCCGCACGTTCTAACATATTTCAGGAACAGGTAAATTGCAGTAAATCGCAACCGTCTCAAGTAGGGATTAGGAAATACCTCGGGATTTCTACGAGCGGCACGAATGCGCTATCTACGATGGCAAATAGAATCAGCAAAAAGTTTAAAATAATCATGAAATAAAATGTTGTTTTTTCTTCTTTTTTGTTTAATGTTCCGATACTTGATGATTCGCTCTAAAAATTTAAGAAAAATTCACTAAAAAGTAAAAAACAATCACTGTGATATAAAAGAGATAATACGTGTTACAATAAAATATACCTTAAAGGAGGAATGCTGCGATTAAACAACGTTAATAAATTTTTATTTGGAAAAGACATATTGAATAAACGCAGTTACGAAAAATACCTCTTCTCTATTATGACAAACATCGTGTTTTGTTATTCCCGGTAAATCCTGTTTTGTACAAATATCCGTTAATATCCGTATGAATTGCTGGTTGAAAAGATTTTATCGCTGCATACATATCTCCGTGTACGTTTCAATATCGACTATGTGTTAAATACTTCGCAAAATAAAATCAAGTGTGATGCAAAAGATATTTATATATATATTTGTTACATGAAAAACGTTTCACAGGGTTTGGTTACAGTATTTTCTTATTACTTTTGACCTAAGAATGGCATCAATTTTATATAGGTACAATAAGATGTTATTTCAGCCCTTGTTTACATTTCACGCCTGAACCGAAATGTATAATTTTGGGATTTTAACACTCAGCCACGTGTAGAAAACAGAGAGGCAAATAGCTGTTTCACGAGAATGCATTCTTCTATCACAAGTATAACAATAAAAATATCAAGATTACCGTCAAGACGTGACATAAAACATATTTTTCTATCGAATGTTGCCCGTGAAATTTGATAGTTTACCAATGTGGAAGAAATAAATTTTTTGCAATTTTGTAATTCTGTAAAAGTATAATTAAAATTGAATATTATTCTAGAAGCAATTTCAGAAATTTCCCACTTTTAGCTAGAAATTAAAAGCAAAATGTACTTAAGCATTAAATAATTTGTGGGAAATTTAGCTAAATCATTTTGGAACAAAATAAAATACAATTACAACAAACAAATAAAATCTATGTGTATAATGCTTAATTTTCAGGCACAAAGCCCATCTTTAGCTAGAAAATCGAATTTACAACATGAAACACAAAACCAAATAAATGTTCTTCGTGTTGTAAATTCTATTTTCCAGCTGAAGATGGACTTTTGAAGACGTTTTTAAGCACACTTTACACGGATTTTATTTGTTTGTCGGAATTGTATTTTATTTTGTTCCAAAATGATTTAGCTAAATTTCCTACAAATTATTTAATGTTTAAACATATTTTCTTTTAATTTCTAGCTAAAAGTGGGAAATATCTGAAAATGCTTTCAAAAATTATATTCAATCTTAACTATACTTTTACAGAATTAAAAAATTTGCAAAAAATTGATTTCTTCCACACGGGTAAACTGTCAAATTTCTCGGGCAACATGCGCTTTGGTAATATATTCTTATAGAACGGCTAGGCCAGCGAAAGATAGAATTTCTATAGGAGATGTCCATATTCCTACTCGTTCTAGTCATAAATAACTAGTGTGTTGTGGTTAAATAGAAAACTGTTATGGCATCAACATATTAACAGCATATATGGTAAAGCATTAAAAAAAGACGCTATTATGAAGTGTTTATGCAATAGGAACTAGGCGTATTGTATAGAATTAATTTTTGAAAAAAAAAAGCACATTACCATTTGCCGAAGTCCTTTGTCTAACGATTCACAAAAATATTCACAAACGTGTCCTATTCTTGGACGGATAAAAATGTACAAATTCACAGACAACAATGATAATCATTTCAAACAAGAATGTTGCGACTTTATGGAAAAATCCAAACTCCACATTTCCATGAATATGCAGATCAGTGCATATGTGATTCTTTTTCAAGCAGCAAGGGCAATCGCATATTAGCAACTCTATAATCAAGTATAGCGGAGCACGCTTAGATCGAACTCTTAATTAGAAAGTTTCTACTCAAAAGAAAAGAAATAAGTTCGGTTGGATCGAAAATTAAGCTATACCGACTTTACTCTACAGCCGGCTCCACGGAACCGAAGACCAATACATAATGATAACTTGTTAAAACCGAGACTTAATGAGCTCAATGCGGATAAAGCCCGTCGACTGAGGTTTCGCATGCTTTATTGGAATAATGAATTAAAAATCACGAGACAACTAAAGAAGCGGCTTGACACACTGAGTTTGTCAAACTGGAGAAGGATACATCAACGAGGTTGTTTTTCTTCACATGTGTACACCCCCATACGACCGTTTGTTCTTGGTAGTCACGTTGATATGCAAGTTAGCAGAAAAAGAGAAAGAGAATAAAAGACGAAAAAAGGGACGAGTATAGTTGCAAATTACTAAAAGGAATTTACCGTTACCGTTGCAGCACCGTTTTTTGCCACAAACTTCCGTGTATAGAAATTACAGCCAACCAGCCAGTTTACTAATCAGCGATAGACAGCAGGAATTGAACGGGTCTGACCACAGCAAAAAAACACAAACATGTATATTATTTGGACCGTTTTGTGTGTTGCGTTGATAGCAGTGTAAATATACTTTAGTGTAATCGTTCGATGAAAGTTTAAAATGATCGCTTCTGCAAATTTTGCCATAGTAAATTTTTTTCCTATTTCCATTCCCTCTATGGTTTGCTTAATGTAAAAATAGTTTAATCAGAAGTACGTACAAAAACAAGAAAAAAATTAATAAATCGTTGCGAAAGATCGCTCCAATTAATTAATCAATTCGTAATTAAATATTTTATCACCGATTGCGCCATTTGTTGTTGGTGGTATGATTGAAAAATCTACTTTTTTTGTAATTTAATAAAGCCGGTAGATTGCTGCACCACTACAACGAGACACTTGCTGTCCTTCTGTTTTCGTCGCTGACGGAGTAGTACTTTTAAGTATTCTACATTTTGATGTATAGCGTGTGTCATTGATATCAGTGCATCTATGTCCGTATAAGTGTCATTCAGAGAAATTCCAGATAACATTTAAATGTATTCTACGTTAGCTTATTGTCTTAAAAATTGCAAAAACGACGACTACTATGTTTAACCATAATAGAATACCAAATTCTTCAAATAGGAATATATGCGAAAGTACGGTTATGCAACCGATCGATATAGTATATAAGATTAATTACAACGCCGTTCTTACGCTGTTGGTAATGTGAAAAAAGAACACCTGAAAAATTTTGTTACGTTTTAAAAACAAAAAAAAAAAAAAAGTATTTTACATTTCTATAACTTTTGGTAGATTAAAATAGAGGTCACGATGAGCAAAACGACTATGAAGAAGAATAAGAAGTAACAAATTATAAAGTATTGCCGGTTAAAGAAAATTATAAGAATGACGCAGTTAACTGAAATACCTATTCCATAAACATTATAGAAGAATTAATATTCTAGGTGGCTTGCCTCTTGGTGAGTTCCGAAAGATAATTACTATATATATATATATACCGGATTAATTATTTTCGAAGAGTCGGTTTCAAACTGACTATTTTAAAATATCAGATATAATCAGTAAAAAAACGTTATACAAAAAAATATTGTAAAATTTTTTATATTACCCTCAATGTAAACGTGACATATTCATTAATATATATTGTAATGTTTCCTTTACATTATCTATAGTTAAAAATGCATAAAGTGAAATAATATAATCGAAAACGCGATGAAAGACAGAGCCTCGAATGTGTCCGAAAAATAATTCTGTTGTCGGTTTCAGGAGTGAATAGTTCATCAAGAATAATCGCAGGTTGAAAAGCATAGTCGCTCGCCGATTCCGATAGATGAAGGTTGGAAAGTGAATAAATCCGATCGAGGGTTTTCAGATCTGGTTAATTGGTTCTGATTCAAGTTAAACTAGCTACCGCGGCGCAGTTGATTAGCGAATTGTGTTCCGTTCGGGTAGAATCGTTGCTGTACATTGAAATTTCGAAAAATTTCACTTACGCTAAGTTAATATAGCTGATAATGTCCCAGAAAAAAAAAAAAAAAAAAGAGAAAAGACTCGAGCTAAAAATCAGCTTTCTGTCAAAATAATATCTGCCTATCAAGCAGGTAGCAAGAGTATGCAAAACAGGAATTGTCTACCGGAATGGTTTTTTCGTTAACTGAATTACACGACTGTAAGTATAATTTCACCGTTAATGTCAATCCGAAAGTACAGCCCGCGTCTGTATCAGAAATATCGGCCAAAGCGGAAACCACCAGCTCAACGAGCTCACCGCCTACATCAGTGGTACGCGCAACTGTGTTTTTATTTTACTTAATTATTCACTAAACCGTTGTCATATTTCTCTATAATTTGTGGTTTGTTTTTTTCAGCAGTCAGCCGTTAAAGAAATATAATGATTAAAAAAACTAAACGTACATTTTCTAATAATAATACCATAAAAAATAATGGTAATTGGAAATAATATAAAAATAAATAAATAAATCCTCGTCCGGAAACATCCCTGAGGGCTTGGACAACTCTAAGTGTAATGTCGATTTTTCCCTTTTTTTTTTTTCTCCAATTTACTCCGTTAAAAATCGGGCCGAAAAAAGAGAAAAAAAGAAGGAAACTAAGACAAAGGACATCTATGAGGTTAGATAAAAGAAGCACACGAAGGAACAAAGAAAAACAAAAATAAGGCGCTCGAAAAAGATTAAGCGCATTGTAACGCGAAATGAACATTGATAAGTCAGCTGTTTATTACATAATGCCTTTAGTGATGAATTGTAAAAAAGAAAAAACACCAGACTGTGGAATCAAAGTGCATGTTGAGTGTAAAACGCATTTTCAAAAAGCTAAGCGCGGTTATCATTAAATAGGGCGGATCATATACACGTTTCCAGAAAGGATTCAGCCTGTAGCTGTTAATATTAGGTAAAAATCTGTAGCAGAAATATGTATTGTTCGCAGAGGTGTGAACGGAAAGATATGAGTAGAACTGAAGCAAAATTCTGGCCGTCTAAAGATTCTAACAAAGTATGAAGATCGCACACTGTCGTCCGGAAGGTAAAGTTGGATCTGAAAATGAGAACTCTGAAACTGGTTAATACAGTGCTAGAAACAAATTTTAAGAAAAATCGTTAACACGTAAAAGACCGTTTAAATTTTGCTAAAGAATTTTTTTTCTGGCCCTATATTATTAATTATTATCGGGAAGGTGTAGTTTTTAGTCATTTTTTGTAAATTTAATATAAATATAAAATAAATAAACACTTCGATAATGAACGAAAATAAGCGTATTAAATTGTTTTAGTAAATTAAAATAAGTACCTCACTTTAATGAAACCATTTTTAAACATAGATGATCAGGTAACAATATAGAGTGTATTCAAATAAAAGTAAAAAAAAATCTTTTAAATTTTATCTGAATACACTCTATATTGTTAGCTGATCATCTGTACCCAAAAATAGTTTCATTAAAGTGAGACATTTATTTTAATCCTTCACAAGTCAAGTTTTTGAAAGCTTATAAAATGTATACTTTTTGGAAAAGTAAAAAAAAAAAAAAAAAACAAAAATAAAATAAATTTCCGATCTATTTATTATCTACTTCAAAATTTGAAGAAAAGTAGTAAAGAAAACAGTCAGAAAGATGGAGCCGAAGAAATAGTTTGTTTGAAAAATTGAAGTCTTCTGATGTGCTCAATTTTCCTGAAATGACGGAAACGGATCTAGTAAAGATATTTACTGGAACTTATAAGTTGCAACAAGCAATATCTTATTTAGCTGAAATGATGTTTCAGAAAGGTGAAATAGGTTTAAAGTATTTCAAAGCATCAGTTGATATTCTCAAAGTACAAGTCAGATCTAGGCAAATGGAAAGCACATTTTACAACTGCTATGTTCATTATAAACCAGATACGATTGATTGTAACGGCATTGTACGTTCTTATTACGAATGTGCTAACGTCATGAGAACGATCGGTTGCTGTTCACACGTTGCTGCCGTTATTTATTTTTTGTCATATGCTAGGTATCTGTCCAAAATTGTGAAACCTGCCGATCATCTCACAAAGATTTATGAGCGAGAGCACCGGTTCCTATTATTGAAGAAGACAGTGATGATGACTGATCAACGGTCCGTGATCATAGGGGTTATACAATCTAATATAGTTTTTTATTTCCGTAAAATTTCAATAAACCATTATAGTATTAAGGTCGTATTTTTCCCTCTTGTTGCCTCATTCTATATATTATTCTTCGATTAAACGTAAAATGAAATATGTATCATAACATTACCTATAATTACTGATTCTAATTGACCTTTGGAGGTAAGAATGTGTAGTTTGAAATTAAAATTCATTTCTGACATACAAATATAAAAAGTGGTCCATCATTTAATAAATCTATAGAAATAAGATGATCAATCTTGAGAATCGGTATTAATACACGAAGCCGTTAGGACTATTAATGATTGTTCGATAATGTTGTTTTTATTTGTTTTGATAATAGTTTACGATAAAGCTACGGAAACAATTTTTACCATCTTGGTAGTACAGAATAAAGTCAGAAATGGCATTTGGAGTATCAAGTAGGTTACCAGGAAAGACTTAGAGGCTTGAATATGGTCAAAAAACCGAAAATATGCGGTTTTTAGGATTTTTGAGTATGTTCCACCACTTTTAAAAATCTGAAAAAATTCATACATATTTTTAGAGAAAAAATGCGTAAAATATTTTACTTTTAAAAATGAGTATGTTTTTGTTTTCGAGAAATCGAGTTTTAAAATTTTTCATACGCTATAAAAATTTGAATTTTGCGTCAGATGTTTTTTGTGTAAAGCCATTTTGTAGAGTTTGGAATCCATTACAATTTGAAGGAAAAATAAATTTCCTAGCTTAAAAGCTAACCGAGATATTGTAAAAAAAACTAAAAACCATAAAATTAGGCCCTAGGGGGGGGGGGCCTATGAGGGTTTAGAGGTCTGAAAATCTAGGAATCGGCGTTTGCATTGATGCCGAACATGATGACATAACTACTTTTCCAAATGACTTAGGGGCCGATTCGACCATTTTATCCGTCTAGACCCTTTACCCCGTGTGTTTCTCCTATAAAACTATCCGCTGTTGATCATATATATTGTTATCATTGAGAACCGGTTAGTTTAGGATGTAGAATAATTATGTAAAATAATCCGTAAGGTGCCTCATCGGTCGGAATATGTTATTCTGCGAAAAAGATAATCATCGCGAGACTAGATTAAAATTTAGTCTTTTATTCGTATGAGCTAGGGGATCTTTTTGAAAGGTAATATTTTTGATTATCTCGGGAAAGTTCCTGTGTTTTTTGATTAAATTTAGGTTATTGTTGGTTTTTCATAAGATCTGCGAAGCTCCTCCCGTTCTTAATAAAAAAAAAAAAATTCTCTCTTTTTTTTTGAACGGGATTCCTCCGTGAGGGAGATGAATAATGTCGTCCCCTATATTAATTTTTATTGTGTGAGAACTTTTGGAAGACCGCGTGAAAGTATTATATCAAATTTAAAAATGTCACGTGTTCAGCTAGAAATAGTTGAAAATATACCCATAATTGGTAAAAAGTTTCCCCAAATTCTAACTTATGCTCGATACACAAATACATATATGCGGGTTTTTATGAACCTACTGATAATACTTTCTGAAGTTTTATTTTTTAATAATATCTGCGGTTCATATTCGGCGGGAGGAGGGGCACGGAGATGATTAGGACCGAGAATTTAAACGCTCACGTTAAAAGACGACACTGCGATGTGAATCAATGATCAAATCAGTTTTAGGTCGAAAAACTCAAGTTCATTTCTGAGCGGTAATAAGTCATTACTACTACTTCAATCGTCATTATTTCCATTATTCTGATAACTATAAAAAGCTGAATTACAAGAAGCGGCAGCACGATGACTGATGACTTGTCGGATAAACCGTGACAGATGATTAATCGTGTTCGTGTGTGAGTCGGTGGTAGTGTCGTGCGCGTCCTTCGCTGGCGCTCGTTCGTCGTCGGCCGCGCTCGTGCAGTTGCAGCGCGTATTCGGCTCGATTCGCTTGCGTTCGGCTGCACTCGGTTGACTGGAAGTATGCATCAGGTTGACCAGCCGTGTCGACATAGACCGGATCCCAGTCTTACACTTGATTGGAAGTTGTTCAGTTGATCGGTCGTTGGTGTTTACGCGTGCGCGTTCTCTAGTCATCAACATCGGTGCGTGTTCGAAAGAATTTTTGACTTGTCGCTCGCGACGATCGGTGTCGATGTTGCTCATTGGCTTCGACTATATCGGCCTCGAAGCGCTGACTCTGGCTCTGCAACTATAAAGAAAACAAGATTCTCGCTGGATTTACCCGTCGCCGAGGTGTGCTGAACGTGCCGCCGGCTTCTGCTTACCGAGTGTGCCGATAATAATTTGTTCGTTATAAATCAAATTTTTGAATTTAACCGTCATATTCTACCGACACCAGGAATTTCCGGTTATGTGGTGTGCGTGATATATGTTTCCAAATGTTTGTACGAATTGTAACGTAACATGTACTCGTGGATGTGAATAAATATTTCAGATTTTACAGTTTTTTTTTGGTTTTTTTTTCTCTTAAATTGCGCAACATCTTTGTTTTCCGGTATTTTCGTTGTTTTTTCTCTTTTTATTATTTTTTAATTGCATATGACAACGACCAAAGTTGGGAAAAATTATCGGGCGTGTGAAAAATTTTAACACGATGAAGAATTACCATTGGATTGCTGTGTTGTTGCTGCTCGTTTCTTTTTCTACCGTTAATACAGGTATGTCTAATTAAACGTACTACTACTACGCCTAAAGACTACATATGTAATAAGAGATTATCTGTTGTTTAATTTCTCTTTTTAGAAAACAGATGAGACTAAAATTTTAAATTTTACGTACTGACAAAAAAAAAAAAAAACAAACGTATGCGCGGGAATTTAAAATTTTCGTACGAAAAGGAGATGTTTCAGCTCTATCGCGTTTAAAAATTACGCATTTCCCGCCAAATTTTTATTACGTTTCGATAACTTTGCACGCAGAAAACGTTATTAGTTTTTATACATGCATTATGTTTTATGTATAAATTGTGCGTATGTTACCGATAGAGTGTATTTCGAGTCTTGTTTTTCCTTTTCAATGGGTTAATAACGTTTAATTCGCTTTTAATCGGATAACTATAATCGCTTAACCATCATAGACGCCGACCACACATTAACTGGATTAATACAACAGTAGTAGATGTCGGTCTTAAAAAAATAGTATAATAGTGAGAGAATTACACCAGTTAAAAGCAATGAAAATTATACGGGGTGTATGTTTGGCAGATACGTAATTAATTTTTTTTTTTTTGTTTATATCGTTGCTTGTTTATTTTTAATAATATTTTACCCCTATTTGCTTCGCCGACAGACAAACGTCCTCCGTACGTATAGCCGAATTTGAAATAAAACATTTCGTATTTGGTATTTATCGCATCGAATTTAACGTTCGCCAGTTGCTGTGTAGTTTTTTCAACTACCGCCCCATTTGCGACAGATTGAGAAGTCAGTCAGCGAGACTATATAGATATATAGTTTTCGGACGTCCTCATCCAATTTTCATCTAGTCTTCAACAGTCCTGCGCTAAGAATCATTTGAAGATATAATTTTAGATGTACTGGGAGTATTTCTTAGTTTTAAATCATTTCTTAAATTCTTTATAAGAGCCGGATTCAGTGTCATCGATGATGACGGAATCTTCGATTAGTCCTCACACATCCAGTATATTATGCTAGTAACGAGTTTTTTTAAAATTACATCGCAGACACATGTAATGTGACCAGATTAGTTTGATTACACTTCCTGCTCGCCTTTTTAACGCGGAGAAAACTAAATAAATGCTAGATGAAAAATAAAATTATAGCTTATTTAATATTATGCTCTATGTATTCAAATACAAGGTCGCGATACTGTTTGTTTTTAATTGGTGCACAGTTGCTCATCGGTACTTCTATTTTTGTCCACAGAGCGATTCAGATTCCGGTGCATCCGAAACGTGACTGTGTGCTTATAGTGTCGATATAAGTTGCATGACTGGGGGTTTTTTTGTTTTTTTTTTTTTTTTTTTTTTATCTTTCAAATTTATTAATCATATTTATTATTAACAATTCGCCTTGAAAGTTTTAAATTTTATCGTTTGATGCGATTTGAAAACCCGTAACTTTTCAAACTCACTGATGTAAAAAGTGTTACGATTTTCATGATCTGCGTTAATTTTGTAGAAATTAAAAAAAAAAAATTATCCGTTTTGTTCGGACATTGAAATAACTAACTTAGTATTACGATCCGCAGATTCGAACGTAAGCACAGCCTAGAAGCGAGCAGGAAATACTCGATAAATAATTGGACGGGGGGGGGATTAACATGAATGACATTACAGTGTATGTTAAAATAGCGTGTGTATTTTTATAATCGGGTGGTGATACACGCACCTTTGTTGAATTAATCCGGTTGGATGATTTTAAAACAGATAGCGATAAAACTTTAACCCGTACCTATAAATTTATACTTTTGTATAGGAGAATGTTTATTGATTAACGATAAAAAATTTCATGCCAGCGACTTAAATGATGCTTGAGGCTACGAAATCCGAATGTAAATTCTGCGAATTAAAATGACAGAGTTATGCCTGTCTATTGACGATAATTGAAACAACACTACTCCTTTTGCGAAAACGATAAAAAAATGTAAAATTTTTTTAGTGTTCGTAGAACTAAATTATTTTTGAGAAATGTTCAGTTCTCGATGAGGAGATACACATTTTGACAGGTAATTCTATTATTTTAAAAGTGTAATGTTAAAAATTAAACGCTGAAACGATTAAATATTCCGTTTTCAGAACTGCTGATTTCGTCCGGATGATTTTTTTACTCAATTTAAATTTATAGTTTTCGGTTGTATTTTTTTTTACAACATCGGTGATAAGCAAGTACACATTAAATTAGTTTCCCCGACAATAATCTCGACGTTAATCCGGAGAATTATTTTCAATTCGAATCCGATGATTCATTATTAACCGCGCCGATCTACAGAACGCGATTGTGTGTCCTTCAGTGAAGAGTAGTAAGGCGTTAATTGCAATCGTCGAGAATAAGTTCGTTTTTATGTTCACTTTTACAATTCAAACAAACAGCGGTAAAGCTTCAACCAATACGCTCCGTCTAAAATTGCATTAGCCATCACCGGTAAAAAAGACAGAGTTAATAACATAACAAACTTATTAAACTGGAAAAAGGTTTTTTTTTTTTTTTGAATTGAAAAACAAAAGACAAGCACCGTAAATAATCGAACGCGGTAAAAAATTGAATTAAATCAAATATTTAAATATATGAAAGATTTCATAAATATTATAGAATTTAATCAAATTTAACCTTACAGTTCTTTCTCATTTTTTTCATTTTCCAGGTTGGGGGGGCTGTAAAAGTGTCCGTGTGCCTAGAGGCAAGGTGCCCTGATCCTCTTTTACAGCAAAATAAATTCTTCTTCCGACTCACCCAGAGATTTGATTTTTTAATCTGGAAAACGACCTTTCTATCGTTGTCGCCAGAAGTGATACACAAATAGCATTTTTGCGTGCTTATTGCGCGTAGTAAGAAATCGTTATAAGGCAAAAAAAATTCCAAATTCGGAAACGTCTTTTGTGCTTTCCAATTTCAGCATTTACGTAAAGTGCAGTAGTAAAATTTGATCGGGGTAAAAAGATATTTAAAGGTAGAACATTTTTAATGGCGTTGCGGAATTTTCAATAAATTAATGCAGATACACATATATGTATGGTTGGATTTGGAAGTCGAATTTATCTAAATTTTCGATATTTTTTTTTTTCTCGTTTGATCATAACAATTATTAATAGTGTATTAATTATTTACTTTAAAGTAATTACACTTTTTTTCAATGTCCATGTGGTGTTTTTTATATATATATATATATATATATATATATATATATATACATTTTGGTCTGTCTACTGTTTTTCGTAAAATTTTCATCGATAGTTCTCTTCTATTCTGCTTTTACAGCTTTCAGAATGGTAGTGATCATTTTTACGTTGTTTTTTTCACATTTTTTTGTAGATGATTTTAGGCGGTTGCAAGTGTAAATCCACTTCCCAAGATTATAGCATAATTGGAACGATATTTTTAATAGACATTCAATATTGAAGCTTCTTAATCAAGCTGTTGAACGACGTTTTATTATTATTATTATTATTATTATTATTATTATTATTATTATTATTATTATTATTATTATTATTATTATTATTATTATTATTATTATTATTATATGTAAAAATAGTAAGATTACGAATTCGGTCAACCGGTCCTCATTGAGTAACTCGTATTTTATTCTCCTTACCGTTGAATCATCCGTTATGGAAACTAATACTTTCCCGTGTTTGATAGTTAAACCGAAAGAATCGTAATAAATTCTTCGAAGACGGCAAGATCTAGACATCGATTTACAATCTAGAATCGTTAATTATCAAATTCTTTGTGCCGCATAGTGAATGCAGTCTGGTTCAATATCGCTTATTATTCTTTTTTGTGTATTTTAATTTTTTTAATATCATCAAAAGGAGAAGGCAGTCCCCCGATTCCTTTTATCATCCGGCATTTTATTTTCCTTTTTTTTTTTTTTTTTTTTTTTAATTGGGCTCGTCAACAGAGGACCTTCACCCAGAAACAATTAAGGGAAAACGAAAGTTATACAGTGAGGCGATCAGCTATCGCTAATAAGAAGAAAACAATGAAGAGGATAATAAGTGTAGAAGGAAAAGACAGGATATAACGAGCACAAAAAGGAGCAGGAGGCCCCAGCCCAAGCAAGTGGGAATATAGAGCCGAGCGCTCCACCGAAAGAGCAGAGCACTCAAAGAACACGTGATCGGTGTCACAAACAACCGCATCGTTTGAATGGAGAGGACAACATGGGGAAGAGGTCAACGAGAGGCGAAAGCGTGAGGAAGGTAGCAAGGAATGGTTTAAGCGCAAACGCACAATGGAGACAACAACAGAGCGAGGAAGTGAAGGAAACAGAAGGAACCAAGGATTTGAAGGAAGATTAGGCTGAACTGACAGATAAAAGGAGCGACAATTAGAAAAGGAGGAAGGGTACATATTCGACCAAAATCTGAGATGAAAATGTTTACACAAAGGCAAGAGATTAGAGGATGGGATTTTTTTGAAGAAGAATGTAGAAGAAGAAGCAGCAACCCGAGCCAAAGAATCAGCCTTCTCATTACCTGAGATGCCAGAATGACCAGGAACCCACAGCAAGTCAACATGGATTCCATGGAGAGAAGAGCGAGTCCAAATGAGAGAACGTATGCGGAGAATAGAAAAATCACAGGAATGATTAGGAAGAGGAGAAGAGATGGCTTGAAGAGCACTCATGGAGTCGGATATGATCAGAAACTGGGAAGAAAGACGATTGGAGGAGATAAAAATAATGGAACGTAAAATAGCCATTAGCTCGACTGTAAATATGGAACAGAAAGAAGGAAGACAGAAGGATTCAGAGAAGTTATAGTCTGGAAGAATAAAAGCCTCGAGTACCTTCAGTTTTAAAAAATTTCAATAGCTCTTCTATCAGCATTGTTTTTTGAATTTACACTTGTTCTGGTTTTTTCCAGCGCGGTTAACTATCAAACTGATTTGATCGATTTTTGAAATATTCTCTCAGTATGTTGACTTCGAAATGCGGTGAAAAATGGACTTTTATGAATTCTTAATGGTAACGGTTGAAGTTGTTCCATTCTTTCTGTTTGGTATGATTAGTTTCATGGCGGAATTGGATTTCTTAAGAATATTAAGAAATTGTAAGTGTCAGAAACATTTTCAGAGTGTCTTGGAAACGTCAACGTGTTTTTTGCCGAATCTGAAATAATATCTGTCAGTCCGGGCGAGACTTGCCTTTCAAAATTCGACCGTTCTCTTAAACTTTTGTTGAAACTAAATTAATTTTTTGACTATTATATATGTATCGCAGAATTTATGTACAGGATGCTGTGTAAATTCAAATTTTGCGTTGCGAAGTATTATTACCGATTACGTAATTCTATAATTTGCAAAAAAAAAGCGACATTTCGTTCCGGTGTCTTTTAAGAAGCAATAAATCGAACGTGTAATAGCAGCGGATAAAGTAACCTTTTTCAGGTTTTATGTAAATATTTGTTTTTTTGCTGGTTAACGTATTTGTAACTGATATTTTTGCTTCAGTTAGCCCACGATTTATAGTAAAATATTACACGCTTGATCGTAAGTTGTGAAAACATATCCTCATTTTTTGTTGTGTAACACAGTTGATTTATAACTAAGCTGTTGAATTATTACCGTCACAATTGCGTGCCTACTCGTGTGTTTTGCAAATGTATAAAACTCGTTTAAGAATGAAATCATAGAAGTTCCTCTTCCGAGTTTTAATTGGATTCTGATGAATACACTCAATATAACGATTGTTACCCCGCTTTCTATAAACGTCATATTCTACAATTGTATTTTAATTGAATATTAATTATCTTGAACAAAAGGTTTTATCCGTCGTGTAGAGCCTATATATGTATGTTCATTCGCGTCGTGTGCTCATTGCATTCGTATAATGTCCACTTTTGCTTTATGATCGGGATTTTTGTGGAATAATAATGCCCCCCCCCCCTGTAATTTATATATTTACCAATGAAATATTTCTCTGAACGGTAAATTAATTTTAATCGTAGTATTTATTTATTTTTGATACAGTTGTTAAAAATCGCACAGAGGTGTGATCTCAATCGATTGTGGTGACCTCCTAAGAGCCTAAATATATAACCTTCTTGATATTTTAACGTTTCGGTACTATCAATATTCCATTCGATGTTATAACTATTGTATGCAGTGTGTACCATTTTTCGATAACGTTTCGTTTTGTATTTTGATAGATTTAATTTCTTGTTTTTTTTTTCTAATAGCACTTTTTTTTTTTTTAAATATATTTTGACATGTTTTATTACGCGCCCTACGCTGCCGTAGGCACTGAGCCACTCCACATGCGGTTTTTTTTAAAGTCCATCTATTTTCATACTAGAGATGGGTAGAAATTTATTGATTAAACAGGTAACGCAGAAAAACATTAAAAGCATATTTTAATCGTGTTTTTTTTATTTATCATTTAATGCTCATATTGAATGTTAAATTGCACACAAAGTAGTGTTCTTACAGTTATCATCGGAAGCTGTACTACTCGAGATAGTGTGATAGAGGATTCAGAGACTGTTGTTTAAGTAATGATTATTAATTTTAACATCGTTTCAGAAATATAATTCCAATAAATAATTACACAACGAAATTTAACTCTACGTTCGTGGTTCCAATCGGTAAACAAATTCTAAAACGTGATTTTAATTATTCCGAAAAAATTGCACGTCTTCTATCGTTGAATTATAAGTCTTACCATCGAGTATAATGAGGTTTTTTATATTTCTCTGGCGAGGAAAAATTATAGCCCGAATATTTAATACGCAAATTTTAAAGGCGAGCTTAACTTATAATCTGTTCGATCTTGCTATGAACAAAGAATCCGAGAACCACCCCTCCCTCCTCCCCCTCCAAGATACGCGCTGGTCTTCTGTAATTAAATGTTAATAAGCCATGATTAGTCGGCTATTTTTATAATTTTGTTGCGAATATATTTTGTATATAAAAGTGATTCTATAAAAATTATAGAAGAGTGTTACATTTACCCCGCATTATTCTGCGCGAAACGAAATATGTTATAAGCGCAACCACCGACAAACGTTGCAGACATCCATTACGAGAGCTTTTCATATTAGTCTCGGCGTAAAAATCACATATTTCTTAATGTTAGCGATAAAAAACACAGATAACATACAAAATCAGTTTTTTTTTTTTTTTTTTTTTTTTTAAAAGAACTGATAATGTCTTAGTAAAGAAAAACTGATCATTGTGTGGCAAGCCGTGATTTTTTTCTTTCAAAGAAATTTTTACCCCTTTATAGGGGTATTACAAAACCATCGCCTTCTAGAGGTCCCAGGGCATGTCCAGTTTTCCTTGTATGTGCAAATAAAAAATATAAATGTAAATATTTTTAAATTATCCGTATTCAAGGCATGCAATTAACGCGGTTGAAATGACCTCAGCATGAACAGAGTTTAGTACAATGAATTTTTTTTTTTTTTTTCTTTTTATAGAAACAACGCGCCATGCCGTATTGCTATATTTTACGTCACGATGGATAAGTTGGAAATCATCGAAATAATCGAAATATTTAAATGTAATAGTTAATACATTTGATAATAATTTCATGAAACTCATTAAATTACTCGATTCACGTAGCGAAAGAAAAGAAATAAATAAATAAACGATTTTATGGATTATATCTGTACAAAAATAGGACACTATGTAATATTCTATTTACAAAATTTATAAGGTTATAATTTAAACACAGAAAATAAACACGCTGTTCGGATATTTCGGATAATGCGTATATGGCCGCATTTCTCTTCTTGTTTGTGTGTTTGCTCTTTCGTACCGCTGCGATATTTGAACAACCAGTGAGTGGAATGGTGGGGCAGCTTTTAAAAAAGGTGAGTCATTCTGGCAATCATACTAGTGCCGTAATAATATTCTGATCTTCCGGTTTATAGGCTTCCGGATGTAGCCCCCCCACCCCCTCTCACCGGATTAGTTTAAGCAAATGTACAATATGATTCAATGTTCATATCGACCTGTTATTTATCAATCATTTGGTTGTAGATTTTTTTCTGCAGGATCGGGGATATTAATTTTAGTGCCTTTTTCGATATTCGTTGTGTGGTGGCATATGTTCAAGAGGAGGAGAGTATTTTACCGTGTGGTAACCGACTGGGATGCTGTTTGCCGTGCTAGAGCAGAGGGTTAGCCTAGGTCGCGCCATGTTTGTTTCCTGTTCTATATTAATGTGCATGTGCAGCAGTGTCGGCTTCGGCAGATGTTCTAGAACTCTAAATATAATACCGGGGGCCGGTCTGCGTATTCGTGTGTGCAATATAAAGTGCAGTGGTTGCATCGGCCGGGTAGCTCGGCGAACAAATTTATTTCGGAGGGTGGATTTTTATGGTCGGTGCTGGTGGTGCTGCACCTTCTGTTCTATTCTGGAAATGCTGGAACAGGTGTTGTTCACCGGGACAATAAGGTCGCGGAACATTTCTCCGTCTCATTTCTGCCTGCGCTCTGATTTTATTATATATTCCCCGGGGTTTATCGCATTATCCCTTTTGTTTCTGTCTTCTTCGCTTTTAAATTTATTTTTAACGCAGTTTCTGTTTTTGAACGCTTATTGTTTATCGTATTTGCTTATTACGACGACACCTTGTTCGTTCTCCCTTCTTGTTATTTTCCTTGTTCCGTCTGTTTCGGTTAACTTTTCAGTGTCAATTTCAGCGAATGTCGCATTTTCAGTCTCTTTATTATTGAGGAGTGTACGTTATTATTGGTATTTGCGAACTTGGTTAACGAATATTAAAACCGAAATCGAACGGTCTAAACGATTTGTTTGAACTAGCGATAGACGGTAGTAGTATCGCAGAACTCTCTTATATCCGATTTTTTTTTTTTTTTCTTTTTCTTTTTGTTATACGTTTCGCTTGGTACACGTCTTTATCACCCCATGAAAATGCGCTATACACGAAGCAATAGACAAAAATCGAAACTATCTCATTCGTCTGGAAAAGTTATTGATAAAAAAAAAAATTGGTTGCCTGTAAAGTCGGTATACGGGCGAAAGTTTTACGTGACAACGACTTTGAGTGGTAAAATTTTGTTAATATGAAATTCAGTGCGAGATTCTTTGTATAAATTAATGTTTTAAATATAATTCTTTGTATAAATAAATGTTTTAAATTGTTACTATTATTTCATCCTTCTTCCTACTATACGAATGAATATTCACATTAAAATTATTTTACCACTCAAAGTCGTTGTCACGTAAAACTTTCGCCCGTATACCGACTTTACAGGCAACCAATTTTTTTCTCATATTTTTAAAATGTCTGTCTCTCTCCCTCTTAGGCGGGCTAACCATGCCCGAGTGGAAGGGACGCGTGCCTCTCAGTCGCTCTCATTGTGAGCGCATAACGTGAGCGGAGCGTAACGCAGTTTCTTCAAGTGTCACCCGGCAAACCAATTTATAAGACGTTGTCACGTCAATAACCAGCAAAAACAAAAAAATTATTATTATTTTTAAATACTTTGATTGTTTAGCATCATCAGTAAATTAACTGGCGGTCCTTAAATATCGTAAATAATTAAATCGTCTAGTCTCCTTAATATATTTATAAAAATCTAGGCTTATTGCATTTTTTAAAATGAAAATATTTTCAAAGTTTGTTTCGAATCTCCATGATGGAATTAAATCGGCATTTTAAATGTACGCCTGACAAACTTGTAACTTCATCAGCGCTTAGCTAGTTGCTTGTGTCGCCGTAATTACCTTGCATGCCTTTAAAACATTTTCTGTCGTTTCCAGTCTGCATTCTTTATTTTAACAGAAGACATTTGTGATTGCGCGCAGCTGTTTTAGGTGTGATTTTTTAGTTCAGTTATACTCCGATTTCATTCGGCATATCCGATATGCGGTCCGATTTTCTATGAAAGACCGAATGAAACAAAGTGAAAGGCTGATTTTATTTTTCGCTCTGTTCGAACGGAAGAGCTTGTTGAATAAAAGGCAAAAACACTTCTGAACAGGAGGTCTTGTACTTTTATTAATTAATTCTTAATCTGGATTTGTCAGTTCTCATTACGTAGTTGGGATAATTTTATACGTTTTTCCCATTTTTATTTTCGTTTTTGGCCTTTCCACTTGGTTCCAGTGTTATTATTATTCATCCCTCACATTCCATCACATCCGATGTGATTCTTCAAAAGAGAATACCCGATAAATTTATACAACAAGCGGAAATGCAGTCTCTTCCTCGTTCGATCTTTCGTGACCTCCCTCGGACTCCCACGGTAACTTCCATTCATCAGTTACGTGGCCAATATAACAAAATTTGTACCTATATAAAGTTTTTAATAGAATGGGTTCTAACATGTTGCGCGCAACACAAATAATGTTAGCGCGCTGCTTCTCCCTCCGTCTATTACGATCGGAAACTGATGCTAATAAAGTTTGCCATATACGGGGATTAAGCATATTCGTAGACTATTGTGAGCACGTAGCGTACTAAAGTTTTACAGATTGACATATACCGGCCTCGTGCTAAAAGTGAACAAAATACCTTGCACACTTGTGTGTCCCAAAGTATAATCGATATTGTGGAAGTGAACTTTTAGCGGGGTGGTACACTTTTCGTAGGGGAGTCTGGAATGGGAATCTGAAGAGGGGGAATATTATTTTTGCCCATTCTCTTCGCAACCGGCTTTGCTTTTACCGATGTACCTAATATTCTGTTACAAGCTGGGAATAGACCTAAATGAAATACAACGGAAGACCGGTTCTCTCTCCTTTATTATTCCGGACTTGCCGGCAGCCGCCGATCTGCCTTAGTTTTTTTCTGGTAGCACTAGAACGACGTTCCGAATCTGGAATCTGTAGCGCGATTGTTTCCTATTCCTGCAGTTCCACCGACTGGGAATTTTTCCGTCGAACATTCGCCCTATGTGTACCAAGCGTTGTGCCGCGTCAGGTATTTGTAAAATAGTTGCAATATTAATAGAAGCACACAATCTCTGCACTTCAACATTATTCAAATATTATATTAGTACGAGCAGAAATATGTCAGTTGCAAATATTGTGGAAATTATCCAACTCGTTTCTTTAGGCCGTGCTAATAAATGCTAATGATAGGATGACGAGTAAACCAGGACGTATTAGAAAACGCGGATTCAGTCGTTACCGTGAATGTCATTCAACTAAATTACGAATCATTCGCCTAATTGCGTGTGCCTCGCAGCTGGATGTTTAGACGTCGTTTTTATTGCCGAGCGCAAACACATATCGTTCCCCGGATGATGATCCGTTTGGGTAGACGTAATTTTAATTTAAAGATGCAATGGGTCAACGAAAAGTAATTCACGATTATGCTCAACAACATCAGGAACGGCTTCATTATTATCCGAATTCGGAAGTTTTGAAACTTTTGTGTACAAATCTGGACCTAAGAAGACTTTGGCGCTTCAAACCTGGGGACACTTGGTTGTTACCGAGTAATGTAATTAACGGAGCTTAGTCATCGGGCTCTATACCACTGCACATGTTACACTAATTATAAGTACTGTTTATTCAGATTAGATTTAAAATTGCGGAAATAAAGTACCTTGTCCCCTTATCAGGAGCTATATTAATACAAAAAAAAAAAAAAAAAAAAAAAAACGGTGCACATACTTTTGCTGCCAGTTGCTTTCTAACTACGGTGGAGTTATGTCAAATTCGAATTTAAACTTCTAAGCGATTGTAATGTATGGCTACATTTTTGAAAATGTTTCGCTCCCTTTCAGGCGTAAATAATGTTTCACCGCGAATGGGTAAATATTTATTTTCGTAATATATACATTTTTACACTCTGGTAGAGAAGTTATTTTCCCGCATTGTACTGCGCAAAAATATTCGCTGTCCGGTTTTTCGTTGCGTTACAAATGACATTCTTCTGTCAGTAGATAACCCCGGAAGACAGGGGAAAAACAGGCAATGGTGATGATCAAGGAGGAAGAAGAAAGAGAAACAATCTTAGCTACATCTTAAGGCGGTGTACGAGAGGTACGGGTGGCCATTTCCTTGTCACAGTCGAGGTGCATGTTCTCGGAATTATTTATAAACGATGCACACACGTACGTACATTATCAACGTTCCTACCCCAGTTTGACGCTGAAATTCGACTAGTAGCATAACTGTCAGTGTGCAGTTAAAAACTCGTAGATAACCGAATAGAAATTTCTTTAGTACATGTAATTCCGTTTTAGAGACATTTCGGGCGGCCCACTCCTTATTCGTTTTGAGTCTCGCTACCATGATTTGATGCTTTAATTAAGATAATTTTGTTATATTATGGCCGTCGCTCCAAAGCGGGGTCTTGGTTTGTTCCATTTTCTGAAACGGTCGGTGACGGCTAACTACGTTGTCGTTATTATTGCATGCGACATGCGGTTTGAAATAATGTTAATTTTCACGGCACCATCTACGCAAAACCTTTCAACTGCATTATTTTACAGGATACGAGTGAGAGAGAGCGAGACGGAGGAGTACCGATGAGGAAGAATCCGCGATAAGAGACGATTACTGTGAAAACGGATATTCTCCAGATGCCGAAAAATAATAGAGGAAGAGAAGGAAGAATGGCTTTTTAAATGTTTCTTGCTGTTCTTTTTTCTTTCTTCTCCCCTTTCGCCGCCGCTGTTTTGTCTTTTCTCGGCTAAAATGAGAACTCCCCGAATGGTGCCGTTTTCAAATTTGTATACATTACTTTTGCGTAAAAAATGTATCAAATTTCAAGATGGCGAGCTCATTAGAAAGTCATATTAATGGCCCCATAGAGGTAATTCAATGCTGTCTAGCACTTCCCGTTATATTTTCTTTATTGTTATTACCTTTCACGTTGTTGTTTGTAGCTACATTTTTACCTTGCTGCAACCGTTTTCTTTTTACCCGGAGTATCATTTGACGGCAGGTTATCTCTCGCGGATCCTCCGTTTCCTTATTTAATTTCGTGTTTCTTTGAAGCAATTAATAGGCAGAACGATAGCGGCCGGAGTCTTGTCCTTTCTAAGGGGTTTGCTTTTTTTTTTTGAATCTTGCAATTTACCTGCTTCCGCCATCGTCAACGTTCTAGTTGATAAGGGAATATTTCGTTAAAGATGCTTTCCTTCCTTGTTAAATTTTGTCATTAAAAATGTGTACTGTATACGCGCTAAGCAGCAGTTCGGGTTAGTTGTGAAAAAGATACTCGTGGAGTAAACAGATTATAGTTCCGCTTTTAATAATAAGTAAGTATGTTGCACTAACACAACATACCAGAGATGTGTATGTTGTGTTACGTGTACGTAGTAGGACAGGCGAAGTTGAATACATTGTCAGTGGAAGAAATACTAATGATGTCAACACCGTGGATTGTTTCAACGTGTGTTGGTTACTGTATTATGTTTATTCTCACCAGAGATGCGCCAAATGAAACATTACTGTTTTATTCGCTGCCCTCGAGGATATCACCGCGGACTGACCGGCCTTACGGAACCGTTATTAGGTTATATAAAGATTATTTAAAAATTTAATATAAAATTGTACGTATCACTGTTGCCGGCGGGGATCCGTAGTAGTCTTTCCTATTGGTGATTCGGTGGCTTTCGGTAATCAGGACTGCGATGATTGATCAACGGGGGATCCTTTAATCTGGAGTAGTCGAGATTTTTGCTAATAAATTTTTTAATGACGTATTAATCGGCGCATCTTCTCACGTTTGCGTTCAACGGTTTTTTATATCGGATCGATTTTCACGACTTGACTACTACCGGACAACTATAATATGCCACCAGTCAGTGAAAGGTCAAAAACAACAATACTGAAAAACGGTAACAACTGTTTACAATTACCCTGGCGAACGATGAACCGCGACTTGTTAACCAAAAAGTGAAGAGGCTGGAATTGACCGTAACAGGTACGCGCGCTGCTTCTGCTTGCGGTGGTCGATGATTGATTATCCGACAACAAGATCTCACACGCACGCGCATTTCCTCTCACCGCGTTTTCCGGGAATTATATGTAATATTTTTTTTTTTGTAATTTTTAAATTCATTTACTTTTATCTTTATATATTACAACTGGAATGCACACATTATACAACAAATATTACAAAGGTTAATGAATAACTGAATGACTGAATAAATTAAAAGCAAAATTATACGTATCAGTGTTGTCGGCGGTGTGCTCGTCGAGTTGATAATTTCCTGGTGTCTCTATGATCGATATTTCTAATATAGGCAAGGCGGGGTTGTCTTTTCGGTCTGACAATAACAGTGAAATTATAATTACGGTCGCGTAATTCAACTAATTTGACAGACAATTGGACTAATTCACGCTGCGGATTCTGGGTGACCTATTTGATAAGTAAGAACTATTCTGATGTTCGACCGATTTTTAATTTAAGGAAAACTCAACTAACTCTACGAAATTCAAATTAAAACGATAAAAATTATGTAATATCGTGAAAAAGTATACATTTTTTAATGCAAACACCGATAAATATTTTGTCAAGGACGATAACCTGTTTTCTAATTAGATTAATTAAAGCTCTGTACATATACTTTACTCATGAAAACGCTGTTGCGCTTAAACCAGCACCAACATTCTAGAGATACTATTTGCTAATATTTCCCGTTCGGGAAATCGACTTCTGTTACAATTAGATTTTTGTGCAATTACTTAATCGTGAATTTCGAAGTTTCACCAAAAGTTGTAGATATTGACTATAAAGAAGTATTTGTCGATTTCACGCATGTTATTATTATCGAAAGTTAAAACACTCGAATAGGAGGTTTCCATTTGACCGGTTAACCCCTTTCCGTATGTTGGAGTGCGGAAATTTTGCGGCTATAAATGAATATTGCAGTCACTTAATTTTTTGTTTTTTTATTGTTAAATTTATAAGACAATCCTTCTTTTAAATTTATCTTTTAAGCGAGCCAAAACACGATTTCAACTAATTTAATTTAAAGAATGAAATTATCACAGATAACCCGCTGAAATGTTACGTATTTAGATGCGCGTGTCAGACATTTTGTCGCTAACATTAACATTCTACGCGGTTAATACACATTTTCTCGCAATTACGGTACCTGAATAATAATCCTGCGTGAGTTTATTATATCGTTCTGCCCGAAAGGAAACATACAATGCACACTGATATTTTAAGTTGATCGTGTTACCCTTATGTGGTTGCACCTGTAATATCGAATTTTGCGCTAGTGTCTTTTTATTTTTATTAATTAATTAATTAATTAACTTTTTTTGGCCTTTGAGGTATTTTCGAAATCCCCTTGGAATCGATCGTTAGATGGTTTTCTGTTTTCGATCTTGCTTCGCTTTGAATGATCTGCACCTGTTTTGCTTTTATAAATATCTTTATAAAACCGCATATACAATGACTATTTCCATGCTTCAATACGAATTATCAGTAGTACCATCGTATACTAGAGATCCGAAGTGTGTCTAGAAACTGACGAGATCGGCGCATTCCATTCACGCTGCAGCTGTAGCGTATTATAATTAACTGGCGTTCGCTGAATAAGGCTGGCTCTGTTTTTTATAGTTTAGTCACTTTTATAATTGCGGATGATGATAATATGTGCGTTTATTGTAATACTCGCATTATGCGACAATTTTAATCCGAGAGGGGTTATTACGTCACTGGTTCAAGCTCGTTCTGTGGTTCTGTGCATTCGCAGTATTTTGCAAGGCGCGGATATGCGACGGCTATACATGATTAAAAAACGTTTCTGCTCATTCATCATTGATTTCTCGAAACCGTTCTGCTGGTTTCTTTTATCATTTACGCACATCATCATCAGGGCTATGTGAGTGTAGTTTTTTTCCGCGTTGAAATCTCTTGGATATATTGCGATTTTGATCACGATTTCGATCACAATTTCTGTTCGTTTCAAAAAAAAAAAGAAAAAAACGAGTAGCTAATATCACGTAATTAACAGTCCGCGATTCAGTTTATGTTTTTGAAGGAATATTACTATAAATTATTTTTTTATTAATTTGATATTTGTACTTATTGTGCTAAAAGATTTGAGCGAAACCGGGTGTCTCCACTTTTCGGTTATTCGGGGGACGTGTTTTGGCAAAACTATTTTAGAGTCTGATAAGAATGGATTATTGTAGAGTTCGCAGGGACACTTTCGACGAAAGCTGTTATTCAGCGCTGGTATGTCGAATTTTTCCATTTTTTTCAAAAACGTTATTTGCATATTAATAATAATGAATCGCATTCGAGTTGATTTTCAATCGTGTTTTGTCACGCGAGAGTGAAAGAACGATTTAAACAATCGAAAGGCAATATCAAAAATATGTGAACCTCGCTCTCTCATTCACCGGGGAATTATGGTAGCAGGTACGAATATCGCAAGCCGAATTTTCTATATCGGCGCGCATAGATATTGGAAAACATTATTTCCATTTATCGCCTAACTTCGGCCGGTCGGTGGCACGCTATATTTCGTACGGCGAAATCATTTAATGGCTGTTTTCTTTTTTTCGATAACAACTATTACATAATAACAGTTATTTTCGAAGTGGTTCAAATTTAGCACATAGATTTGATAACGGCTTTTTGCAGATAACGCGAGGGTAATTGACGTGTAAACCGTGTATTTCCATCGTTAATAGAAACACCGTTTCCTATGTAATATTGTGTAGATTGTGTTTTGCATTCTTGATTTCATCGGGGAGAGAATTTGGTTTCCTGTTTTATTATTTCCCCTTCCTTTGTATCGCGAATGTACGCGTGAGATGATGAATGTGTGAGCACAATGTTACACTTGGTGATAGTAGGTGGGGGGCTCTTTTCATTTAGCGTTTGTAAAGATCTCGGCACCGGCATGAGAAAGTTGACGTTGCAACGATTTCGGTCCTATTTGAATAGAAAGTCTATTGCAGTATGGGTTCGAATTTTTTCCCTTTTCAGGATAATCGGTTCCCTGAATTTCGGAGCTGTTGCCTCCTTGCTTATGGAAAGCTCTATCTTCTGTTTCTTTACGGGAGACAATTTTCGTGAAATTCAAAACTGTTCTTCCTTAAAGAAGGAATCAGTTACTTTTGTTTTCGTTATTTCTCGTAGTACGCGGCGGCTAATTATTTGCAATTTACGCACTCTCTTCCTGTTCCCGGGGGGGATTGTGCATTATTTGTCTCGCTAGCTTTATCTGTTCCAATAGTTTTGCCGGTTTTTTTTGTTTTTTTTTTTTTTTTTTATCATTCTGCTGAAGTACAGGTACTGTGAACAACAATATTAATCAATTTTGGACTAGTATAAGATCGCAAAAGCTGCTCCGTTCGGTATTTGAAGGCGACATTAACATCGCGCACATACGTGACATACCGTAATTATTGCGCATCGTTTACACCACTGCAGAGTTTTTACTTTTCTTGTCTATCGGTGCGATAATATTAGGTTCAAAATGAAATTCCTTTCGAGAGGAAATACAGCTGTATATCTTCGGCGGAGTTGCAAAAACAGGAGTTTACGCTGAGATCAAGAAGGGGTGTTGCTACAGGCTTCATAGGTGGATAATTTCAGAAATCTCATCGGGAAGGGAAAAAACTGGTGAGTTTTGTGCAATCAGCGGTTCAGAGATTTTTGCAATCTCAGAAATTAAGTAATATTTTTAAAAAGATTTGGGTTTAAGCGTGTGCTTTTTGTAGAAAACCGAGTTCAATGTAGAATGTATACATTTCTTAGTAATACCACGGTTTTTATTTTTGTAAATCTGTCTGTTGGGCAGCTTTTCATTATGATGATTGGTGAAAAAGTTATGATTAATGCGAGAGACCGTCCTAATAGTGTTGTTTTGTTCGAGTAGAACCTAGTTCGAATCCCGTTGCTGCACACTGAAGTATAGAAAAGTTTCATTTTGAGTGGGTCAGTAGTTGACAAACGCAAAAAAAAAAAAAAAAAGAGAAAGCGAGGTGGAAATGAAACTACGTTGGATAAGTCACATGCGAAGGTTTTAGTCGGAGAGAAAACGTCAGTTGCTAAATATTGTTAAGCATTACTAAACATTGCTGAAGATTACGAAAACATTACTAAACATGGAGTGAACATCGCGGTTTATTTTTTGATAAGTGGGGTTAATTAAATTGACGTATAAATTTAAACTGGCCGTAAGTACAATTGCACGATTATACGGCTAATCTTCCCTTTCGTGGCAGAATTGGAGTACGCATAAACATAATTGTCGCGAGGTTTGTTTTTTTTTTTTTATAACCCCCCTTTGGGCACGTCAGCTAAGAACCTACACCCAGAAACAACAAGAAAGAAAAGATCTGTCAGTTAAATTTCAATTCGGTCAGATATGGACAATATAAAGGAACTACTAATGGATGAAATAATGGATGGCCAGGAGAAGGACAAAATATAAGATGCACAATAACGAGCAGGTTGAGTTTCCGCAGATAAGAATGTAGAATGGTTGAATGGCTAATGTTGAGACGACGATAAGCTACAATCTCGTGTTTTTTGTTGTTTTTTTTAATAAACAGAGAAAATATTTGGTAATTTCTAGTCCGTTTACATTTAAAATCACATTTAAATTTCAAACTTTGAAAATGTTTTTTGTTTTCATCTGGAGCGTGTAAAAAACAACCTGAAAAGGAAGAAAGAGAAAAAAACGAAATATTCCGGTTTAATCGAGATAATAAGTTGTTCGTACATTTGTGTTAATAATTAGACTTAGATGCGATAACATTTCGATATAGCTGCTGAGACTGAGCATGTTAAAATGTATCCTGATGAATTAAATATTTAAAAATATAACGAAAGTTAAAATTGTATTACCCTGTTTTTTTCAATATTTGTTTTATTTTCGATTTCCTACTTAACATGGTAAATAAGCGAATTGTTAAATTTACTTTTCGTTGAAACCAAAATGCAAGTTCAATCGCTAACACTAGAACTGCTTCTGTTTCCCATTCGTGCGCTTTAGAGCTACTTCCAAAACGAATTGTACATGTATTGCAATAATTGCTCATTTAATAATACAATTCTGAACTTGCAAATTATTAAGTTACAGCTACACGTGTTTAGCAGTAATGTGCGTATGAACCGAAAGCTATACTTTTTGTCGTATACATTTTGCATTATCCGTTTTCATACTGAAGTATAATAAAAACAAAGATATTCGCAAGCCAGAAATATTGCTTATACCGACGTTCCGTGCCTTAATCGGCCTAACATTTAAATCGTCTTTATCTAAACAGATAATTAATCATTATTTTTACACCACTGTGTAAATTAGCGCATTGCTTATTTTTTAATACCCCCCCCCCCCTAAAAAAATAAATAAATAAATAAATAAAAATAAAATACGGTGACAACTAAAACGAACCCAGTTCTCTCTGAAAGAATAGACGATTATTCTATCTCCAGGTGTCTCCTTCGCGAACCGCTGGTATCCTGACCGTTGATAGTTGTTTATCTCTTCTTATTTTTCCTGGCTGGGCCCGAGATTCCTCTTGCCTGTGTGCTCTATTCAATTAACGCATTGTTTTCTCATTTTTCCGCATCCTTCCGGTGCTGACGAATAATTTTATTCCGAATAATAATTTTACGTCATGCTTGTTGTGTAATATCTTTGTCGCAATATGTCACCGACGACAGAGACTATCCGGAAAGTTGAACGTTTTTGTTTGTTTGTTTGTTTTAATCGTGTTTCAAAAAAGTAAAATAAGTTGACACAGCGACCTTTTGTGAAGATGAGGTGGCGAGTATTATATATGGAATTGCGTTCGTCCCGTTTCAAAGTATTATACATCTCAACAAAAAGCAATAAAACCAGTCGGCGAGAATCGTAATGTGTTTTATGCGACGCCATTCGCAGGTTTCTGAAGAATGTAAAAAAGGTGTCCACACTACTAGCGCGCTCTGTCGGCATTTTCCAAATTGCCGGTAATTGCAATTGCATTTAAACGCAAACCTGTTCTCGTCGATTGAGTCCGTTTAAAGTTCTGCTTGTATGTCGCATGTGCGAATACGGGGAACGCGATCTTATTCAGTCGTTAATTTTTCTCCCATCGTTACTTGGAAATGCTTCTAGTACACTGTACACACGTACATTCGCTGGAGCAACGTGTGTACGTAAATTATTTTTAGTGTAACTTGTTCTGCGGATGCTCTCTGAGACATACATATTGTTCTCATAGATCACCTGCAGGCCGATGATATCTTCCTAATCTGCTCCATTTTTATTTTTTATTTTTTTGTCTATATTTTCATATATTTTCATATATATACGACGAGTTCGTCAAACGAGGCATGACGGATTAGATAATAACTGATCTTATTTGTAATTCCTTTTTTTGAATTTACAGCGGTCGTAGTGATAATTTATCAAATAATTGATTAGGACCAATTTAATTTTTGTTTTTACTACTTCGAAATGCTGATGGTCCGTTACTGTTTGCTTTGCAACCCGTCATTACCTCTTAAGATGGCTGTGCCACATACATATATCGATTTCTGTTTTCTCGGTAAAGTTAACGTGCTTTCCTGTGTAACCTTTGTAACTTCCAATCTTCGGAGAGTTCACATTTGTTTATTTCTGAATTTCTTCGTTCATCGCTTTTCGCATCACGAGTTCAAACTGTAGAAATTTAACCGGAGATTCCTTTGGACCTATTTGAGTTTCTATCTTTTTTTCTTTTTATTTTTTTTTGTCGGGGAAGATAATACCTATCAGTTTGGTGGTAATCAAGAACTTGGTTTTTTCGTTGACTGAAAATTGCATAAAGAGAAGTTGTTGTTGTGTTCTTCATTCTCTACTGATTTGACTTTCGTCTAGTATACATTTGAATATTATTCGTGAACGAGCATACAAATAGAAGATGTAGTAGAACACTATCAACTTTTAGTCCGTAGAGTATCACATTTTTTTCGACTGAATTAAAGGGTTTTTTTTTATAGGCCGCCTATATTTTCGTGTTCGGGGCTAGTACTTGGTCGGTGGCATAATTAACATTTAGTTTAGTCCCATCCCACTTAATACTGGAGAGGAATTTATATAATTCATATAATTCATATGTGAGTTGTTCCAGCGAAGTTTCAAATTGATTAGTAATTACGTCAACATGTTTTGCTAAGGTCTTTAACAATAATCCTTAGAAATCTTTAAAAATTCAATTTTTTAACCATTTTTAATAATCTTAAAGTCTACCAAAAACAGTGTCCCCCCCTAGTAAAATGTATATTTTAACTGTATTAAATTCAGTAAGTTTACCGAGTTAATTCCAGCCGCCATAAACACATCATTCTAAACATTGATCCAGTGCTAGGCAAAAAATTTCTCTATTGAAATATAATTTTACGTATAATAATTCCTTTGTTCTTTTTCTATATTTTGGGTCTTCAGTATATCGCTCATTAAATGTAATAACGTCATAACTCAAAATCCGCAGAAAACGCAAATTAACATTTACTATAATTTGAACGGTGTACACTTTCCAAGAGCAATGCTTATTTTGTCGAGTTTCTTATTTACAAGTATGGCGTTCTAACCTCTAATTGTACTGTATAAGATGCATTCCAACTATACGCATAACGGAAAATTCGCTATTTTTTGAGTTATGACGTTATTGTATTTAATGAGCGATATGTAGTTTGAACACAGCACATATGCTAAGAATTCCACAAAGACCACTTAGTGGCGGCACGTTTTAATTTATTTTTTCTACCAAGTTGCATTAAATTGTTCTCGCTTAGCACGTTATGTCGCTGATAGGAACCATCTCGGGCCGCGTTTGTTTTCTGATTTATTACATATTCGCGCTGTGTCGATCGCTGACCATGTTTCATACAATTCGGTAATGTATTGTGAATTATTCCGAACTAATGCTTTTATTATCGAACCTGATTTGTGTGTGGTGTTTGTAAAATAAATCAGAGAGGTTCAGTTATTTCGTCAAACTGAAAGAAGCGGCGATATCAAGCCCACTTCAGTAATAAAGGTAATATTTTTTTTCTACCGCATCATCGCGACAAACACTGCGGAGCTCTGTGTCTGTGTGAGTTCTCCCCGATGGCATTTCGAATTTTAGTTAATCCGTGAGAATATTGACAACTTTTCGATCTGTATCAATATATATATATATATATATATATATATATATACACGTATGTATGATATATAAACCAGTTGCTCTACTAAATATCTAGTCATTTTTCTCTCTGTCGATTATCCGAATGTAAATCAGGTTTCCGTGGAATCCAAGTTGGTTGAATCCTATATTAGAGCATTCCAATAAAATCGTCACGCAAGAAAATTCACTTCACTCAATCTTGAAATATTGTTTCACGAGCTCCTCAGAACGGACAGTGCCTCATGGAATTCATTTCCATAAATATTTACTGATATAATGAACAATTTTAATATAATGAGTAATTATTGAGAGTGTTCGGGCATATAAAGAATATATTTGATTTGGCTTTAGTTAATTATCGAAATTACTTTGAGGTTCGTTATGTGGCACTTGTGCATATATATGTCACGTGTAGGACGTATGTGTGTGTGTATCAGAATGTGTTATATGTGTGCATGGATATATGCGTATTATATGTGTTTTGAGTGCATGTATACAAATGTGTGCACACATTAACACATGTTTGTGTGTAGATCGCTCTCTAAATGTTCCGCATATAGATTTAATGTATACACTGTAATTGGCTCGAGCTGTTGTGGTGTGTACCCTTATTAAATAAATAAATAAATAAATATATATATATATATATGGTAGTAGTAGTAAGATGGGAATATATCATAGTTTCGCTCCACCGCATGTTAAGAGAATTACAAAATGTAATGTCTTTTAATACTGGTCGCAATCATACAGGGCGTAATAAAAGTTGCACGCTCGTTGTATGTCTTGATATAGTGCCAGGATTATTCAGTCGCGGATCGCATAGTTTGAGTATGTTTAACTTTTATTTATTCACTATTTATACGAAGGTTGTTAGGCTTTCCGCCGAAATTTCATGAAGAACTTTCCATGAAAATCGTTTTCTTCGTAAACTGCGTAAAGACACTATGCTTTGGGTAAACGATTTTTTAAAATGAATCCGTGCGGAATCTTTTTTCCGTAATAATAATTCTAGGCATTATTCTATTATTATTATTGTTATCGTTGTCGCCACTGTCGCATTATTTTTATTATTGTTATTTCCAACTGTACCCTTACGAGTGTATTTCAGTCGTTATTTTACCAGAGCAAATTCGAATACGTGCAGATACTGTACTGACATTTGTAATCGATATAATAATTACAGACCGCTATGCTAAATTATAACTAGATCGATTTTATCGGCACTTTTGTAAAATTTCAAACGGACGGCTTTACAGATTATCGCTTGCGAATCCCATACTGTTATCACTTTCGGGAAATCCGTTTCAACTTTCCTAATCGGTCCGCCGGAACAAATACGCCGGTCTTCGGAAAATGTCGGAATTAAAGTCACATATCACCCTTCGCGCAGGAACGAAATTATTCAAAATCTGATAGCGTACCATTTTAATTACAGTACGCACTCCTTTTTGCGACTTTGTAAGTACGCCCTTCGGAATTTAATCGCTGCGCTGATTATTCATTTTATTCATTATTAACCAGCTGGGTTATTAAAAATTTCCCTCCGAAGGCACGGCAACGAATTTATGTACCTTAGTCTTTCTCAAATCGTAAAATGAACCACAATTGTTTAATGAAAATTAAATCTTTCGCCTGTAAAAATATATCGTCGTGCAAACAACAGTACACAGTTCGCTCCTTTAGGAGAGATTCGTAAAGCCCGATACTACCAGCATTTGGCATTTGCAAGTAGTGTAGTTGTGTTGAAACAGATCATTATTAAGGCCGATAAACAATTCGATAATTAAGGCGCACTTTACCACATTCTCTCTTGCTAGTTTTTTGAAATAAATGTTTTATAAACAATGATGTCGTGTTCACAGCGACCCACCGATAATGTTGTATACAGAGCGACCATCGGATCTTTTTATTATTATTATTATTATATTCGACTTGCATGTTCAAACCGACCCGCAGACATTTTTATTACTATTATTACATATATGCGAACTAGAGCGAGCGGCCATGCTATTATGTTGAAACTGCTAGAAATTATAAGCACGTGATTAAAACCGTACTTATAGTCATCTTAATATCATTAATATTTTGTTTTCAACTAAAACTATATCGAGCATTTACACAATTACATTAACAAAAATTATATATATACAATTTTCATTATTAAATTACGTTTTTATAATATTATATACTTTAATATTAATGTGTTAATATAGAAATATCAAGTTTAAAGTAAAAATAATAACGAATTTAGAAATTACATAACTTATAAGAGAACCGTAACAGAATATTAATTCATTATAGTAGTCAGTTAGAGATTTCCAGGAAATTACCTTTCCTGCCCCTTCTGGATGTCTCATTTAAATATGGTCGCTCCTAACACGTAACCATAAACAATACATCTTGCTCTATAAAAAGTACTTCACAGACCGCAATTCTCAAATTACCATTCTAGTAATAATCCTTTTACCGGGTTATCTTATATTGCAAATCACTTCACCGGCTTTAAGTTCAAAATTATTCCCCTTTTATTTCGCTCCGAGCTTATTAATTTCAAATGGAACGGATCTAGTCCATTATTCGAAAACGACAAGAATACGAGGACGATCTAAGCCTTTTTGAACAGCGACTTCGAGTTATTCAACATAAAAACGGAGAGTGCTTTTATTAACCACCACTGGCGATCACAGAAGCACGGAAAGGGTTCTTGCGTTGGAAAAAGAAAACGATCGAGAAAGATAAAAAGAAAGTGGACTTTTTTTTTTTTCTATGCGTGTCTTTGGAATATTTATGTATAGTGATAATAAAAACTGTTCTACGAATATATATATATACTCGTATTAAAAATTTAAAAAAATGTGCAATGTATCTTCAGTATAAAATTGAAAATAATAATTAATGTTTGTTCTGCATAGACGAGTTATTAAAATTCGATATAGAAAGGAATGAAATAGGAGAAGTGGAATAAAATTAATAATAATAATACCGAAGAAGAAGACGGTGAGAAGCAATGAATTTATTATTAAAATTGTGTAATATATACGCGCGAAAAGCTTCTTACGTTTCGTCGACGCGTAGCTGTGCTTTAAAAGTCAGTTACGAGAGTTACTTTTGGGAATTTTCTTGTGACTAATTACTTCTCGCGATTCAGTCAAGAGTAATGCTGCCTTAAATTCCATTGTTTAACTTGAAGCAATTCTTCCTTTCATTATAACCGTTCTTTTCGACGCCACTGCATCACTGTCGCCCCATATATACCTTAGAGACCCTCCAGTAAATGTCTCGCATAATTACAGAACGTTAAATTTACACAACCCTTTCACTCATCTCGTTGCCCGGACTTGTTCTAATAACCGTCTCTCTCCTCCGTGTGCACAGCTTAAAATACAGGAAGACAAAAGAGATTGGCCTCCTTCAAACTCCCTCTTAATTTGTTCCCTTCCGGTAGAGAAAATAGCATTTAATATTTGAATAGATGTTTTTCGATATCATTTTAAATACCGAAATTTTCAGAAAAAATAATAAAAATAATAAAAAAACAAAAACAAACTATTCGATTGCTTATTGTTTTAAAACTTTCAAGGCAGCCAGGTCCCGCGGTCTAGTTAATTGGGCAGTGTTGTTTTGTTCCAGCAGGATCTGGTTCAAATCCCACTGTCAAACATTGAAATTAATCCCTTCCACGAAAAAAAAGAAAAAGAAAAAAGACAAAAAAACTTCTGAGGTCATTAAATAGTTGAACCAAACACTAGAAAAAAATAATTTTCTTCGTATGCACCTTATACTGGGCCAAAGAAGTGTCCAGCAGTTTTTCTGCTGTTTATTGCTACTGAAGGATTGTCAACTAAATGAAGTGGCTACAAAAAAATTAGCTCCCCCCCCCCCCGAATATTTATAAGATCTGATTTAATATCATACTGGCTAAGACACTAATATTATATAAGTAAAACAGAGATAATAACAGCATTAAGAAAAGGAAGATTGATCTGCATCGTGGTCTTTCGACATATATGGTAATTTTTTTTTCTCCAGTAACTCTTGCGTTGTTTAACTGGAAGCCGTAGCAGCTGTGGAGAGGAGAATGGTGCCCAGCCATTGATTGTTAGGTAGATGAAAGGATCACAACAGTGGAGATTTTATATAAACTAATGATTGATTCTAGGGAAAAAAGTTTTTGTTTTTTATGCAATATGTATGTCGTCCGGAAGGAAATTGTTTTTTAAAATTTCGTAAATAGATTTTCTTTCTGTAAAAAAATGATAATGTAAAAAGAAAAGAAAAAATGTAAATGAAAAGAGCCAATCCCCCAGCCACCAGGGTATTCTTAACAACCCCCTATTAAAAGATGCCACCATCACTCTAGTTTACTACTCCCGAATTGCCTTATGTAGAATTTTGAAAGGTATGTATCAAAACGGTATGGCAGATACAGAGAAAAAGTGCTATTCATTAACTATTATAAAGTTCAGGCGATCATCAGTCGAAGTGTAAAGTACCGAACGGAGAACGGTTGTAAACGCGACAAATACAGTGGAAGAGACAGACAAATTTCTGAAAATTTTATAACAACAAGTCATTGGGACGATTTACGGTGACGCGCGTGTGTGTGTGTCTGTGAGTAGGAATCTCTGTGAGAGGTTCGTGCCGGCTTGATTTAGCACAGAAAGTAGTCTCCGAGAATCCGGTTCTCCAGGTTCGGTGAACGAAATCGACGAAACTCTTGAATGTCGCAGAAGATTACACAGGCGTCGCCCCAGTGTTTTCCGAACATCGTTATGTTAAAAAACAAAAACGAAATCATTCCTAGAGGAAATTTCGAAGAGAGACACGCTTACACCGCGATGATGATATTCTAAGAATTGAAAAGAGGTCATCGTCGCCGCGTTCAATGGATGATGACTCATCTTCACGCTTTATTATTAGTCAGAGAGAAAAACCAAAGAAAAAGAAGTGCAAAATCTATGTCATTTCCTTTTTCCTCTTCATTTATATTCGCGTATATTAAAGCTTTTGAAAAAAAAAAAAAACACAAAAAAACATGGCGGCTATCTGTCACCTCGGCCGATAGAGGCTGACTAAGTTCTAAAGTGGGACTTTTTTTCTTTTTTTTTTTCACTTCATAATTAGCAATGTGAAAAATGGCAACGAACAATTTTTGGCTCAGTGAAAATCAGCGAAAACCGTGAAAATTCATTTACCTATTTTCGCGAGAGCTACTCTAAAATTTTGACACGCCGGTGAATTCAACGGGTTTTTCTTGTCGAAATGACACTAGTGTTTTCATTTTTCCTGTTGCAGATAACCTGTTTTCATTTTCCGATTCTGGAAAGCACCACGGTACATTTCAAGACTTTTTTTTTTTTAGCTTGCTAAAACTCCATGCGATCGAAATATGTATTCTAAAAAGTTTTTAAATGTATTTAACTCTAGTCAAAAACATCAACCCGATGACGGGCATGATAAAATTTTCGATAATTTTGAAAATACCGAACCGAGCCTGAACGGAAAATTTTAGATAAAACTACCGCGCGCTGAATGGCAAAAAGTTGAATTAAGAATTTTACACGTCAACAATATTTCTGTCGCATGAACAACCGGTCCCTCAAAATAATGAGAAAAATTCGAGCAAGAGGCGATGATAATTAGCCGCAGGAAGGGGGAGTTGACCAGCGACAATTGACTATACCGTGTGTAACTTTTGGTTCTTAAACGGTGTTGTGCATGTCCCGATTAAGCGTAAGAGAAGTTTAATTGTAGCCGCTCGACGGTACACTATTTATTTATTATACGCGGTTGAAGCTGATTTGGCGTTTAAGCCCCCCCGGTGGGGGGGGTACTTTAGGAGAGAAAATTATGCTCGTAAGCTGCGATGGTCGGGCTGTAGTAGTGCGTACACGGTTCCAGTGGTAATACCAGCGGTAATACCAGTTTTTGCGTTTGCATGGCTGAAAAGCAGATTTATCAACAGCATCATAGTGGAATAAGGGGATACCAGCGAGTACGCTCGTTGGTCATCTCTCTTTCTAATGGCACCAATGCCGCTGGCTCGGAACCTTGACCCGTATCTGTTTATCTCTAGCTTGTGTGCTACGTAGCAGACACGTAGTGGACGTATAGCGTTGAAAAGAACGGCGATACGTGTTGTGCTCGCGTTACGTTTTGACTAAAACTTGGATGTGCTAGTTACACTACATTGCGAATTATCAGTGTCCGTGTTATTATGTGTATTATCTGTCGTTTTATGCATCGGTGCTTTTCCCCTTGCTTTCTCTTTCGTCGCCGGATGAAGACGTACACTTCCACGAGTACTCAGTGTAGCGTACAGAGTAATATTTCCGATATCGGTAATCGCGGGACAGGAATTTGGCTTATCAGTTTCCGAGAATTGAATCGTCGAATTTATTTTGTTGTCGCCTTTCTTCGGATTCGTGCTTATCATTTCCAGCGAGAGCGATGAAATTTTGCCGCCAAGGATGCGCGCGTCCTATGCTCAGGGGGGTTATGGGAATTATTCTCCGTTTAATCTTCACTGACGAAGTTACGAGAAACAGAAGACGAGACGGAAAAGAATCCGTAAAAATTCTATATCGGAAGGCAATAATCGTGTGCGCTATATTATGAAATCCTGGGCTCAATGTGTATTGTATTATAAAAATACACGGCTCATAAAAAGTTTATTACACGTAATAAAAAGTCATATTAGAAATCGGAGGTCCCATTTGTAGTTGTCGCATTGGTGGATGAATATATATTTACCCTGTCGAAGCAGAAATTTGCAGCGTTAGTTTAGACCGATTAAAGTTTACATATATACTTTAATCATTGTCAGACTCATACGATTTGGTACACGATTTGTGGTTGGAGTTGCGCGGGGGTTTTTTTGGGGGGGTTTTTTTTTCACTTCGTCATTTTATTACATGGTGTAACAACTAGTTGTCTCGACATTTATTATTTGGACCTCAAATTTTCGCGGTTCGTCGATTCAAAACCGTATGTTCATATTTTCAGTGAAATCCACACGTCAGACATATTATGCGCTAACGTTTCGAATAGATAAACATTGTCCATCTTCCGAACAACAATGAAACGATTTGGTCCATGGATCAAATAGCCCGTAAAATTTAAAAATTCGCTAAATAGTCCCCCGTTTTTAAAAATTATACTGGGGGTTTTTCACAATTCCTGTAAAGCATATAATTTAATTAAAATGAGCCGTAATTTAAAAAAACTTAACAAATATACTAAACCTCTCTGTAACCACTGGTGAGGGATTATATGCCAAGACACTTGAAAAAAAAAAAAAGAAAAAAAAAGCGTGATCGTATGGTAAATTCGGAAAATTAGATTCTGATCTATTGAAATATTGATGGTTATTGTTAGTTGCTATTATTACCAAAGTTTGAACTTCATATTTTTTCTTGTATCCTCGATATTTCAATTTTTATTACTCTACACGAAAGTATGCGTTTCCATTAAAAAACTGCACTGTAAAAATTATTATTGAAAAGCGCTTCTCTTGGTGTTCAGAATTTCCTCTTGCAACCGATCGTGGCATATTAAATGATCGGAAAATGAGGCATTAAATAGAGTTATTTCTTTGAATCTAGAACTCTGTCAGCCTTTTTCACAACTCGGACTTACGGAATTCGAATTGAACCGGTTATCGCGATATTATGCACTATAAAAAAACGATTTGGTAAAGTGTGTTCTATAAATCTCTGATAAACACTTATAAATCAAACATATAGCCTACACACACACATACGCATGTGTAATTCGTGAATTATAATGAATAAAGCGCTAATTTCTTCTTTACGGGTTGACTGCTGAGTTTTTGACAGAGCTTTCAGAACTTTATCGGCTGATGAAAATTTCCGTCGTCATCGACATGTCGAAGAAGTAAACAATGTGTACAGTTTTTTTTTTTTTTTTAGCAAACATAAAGTACGTTACTACTACTTGCGTGTAACGCGTTCAGCTGCTCTTAACAAATGTTGTCCCGTACACGTGGAATATAATTAGCGTGTTCCCTTTTTTAACCGCGACTAACGGCCAGACATATTTTGTAGGCATTGTCGTGCGCTTGACCTCGACAGACTTTTGTGTGCATTCGGTTCATAAAATTTCAGAAAACCTATAAAAATACTTTGCACACTAATATTAAGGTCCTTCATCTAATTGATATATAGTTCTATACCTGTAGAATATTTTGATTTTTTTGATTTGGTTAAGATAAGAAAACACACTCACTTAAAAAAAAAAAATGGAATAATGTTATATCTATTCTTTGAATAAAGTGTAAGGATTCGTTTTATTTACCTTCTTGTTACTTCAGCGTAGTAATGTAACTTGTCGCGAAGAAATCGGAGATAAGATAGACGCCAATTTTATCGTCCGGTAAAAATTAATAAAAAAAAAAAAAAAAAACCAAAACATCGAACGAAACTGATTTCATTAAACGCTGTGTAATATCGGTATTTTCGATCAGCTGTATTATTTTATGGAGCGGTGATATAATTACGATGAAGCTAAATTGCGTATCATAACAATTTTTCTCGTTAGATAAAAACCGTTATCGCAATTGCTGTAAGGTTCATTTACACATTGATGATACGAAAGCAGAATTCAGATTACTGAGAGAAAAAAAAACAAACAAACTTTCAGGGAGTAAAAAACGACATCGTTTGTCAGAAGCATCATTTTTTTTTTCGTTCCTCCGCCATAGGGGAGGACTGTCTTTGTTTAAAAATTAGTTGTCGAAATTGCTTTTTAATTTTCGTTGAGAAAACACATATAGAGCGGGAAGTGGAATAAAAATAGAAAAACCATCTATTCCTCCAAAAACATGATATCCATACATAACGCGTGACCATAAGTCCCCCATTTTGAACTTCGGGACACAAAATTGTTCCGTTTTCCCAAATCGCGTAAAAATTTACCTGGACGACCGGGCACGGGCGGTGAGAGAACGCGCTGACGACAGCCGATTGGCGGGCCTGATTGCAGTGACATGTCACGATTGCATCATTTCATTTATTCATTAGCTGATAGGTGCACGTGCCGCGATTTGTTATTGTGTTCAGTTGTTTAACACTCGCGTAATGTTTGTAGCGGTAACTGATTTAAAAAGTTTTTTGTGTTTTTTGAGATTTTATATCATCCTAACTATGCCGAAACGGAAGTGTACGTTCAATGTTAGTTTACGAGCAAAATACCCGTTTAGTCCCTCGGATATCAAATGCGAAAGTGTCGCAAAGAATTTAATATATTTCTCATAGAAAGTTGAAGGTCAAGCTTTATCGGCAATTGAAACTGCAAAAATTTGACACTCAGTCAATTTCTTTTATTTACAGTCCGTAGTTTAATGGTGAAATTGAAATATAGTGGCACTGATGTTAACTAAGAGTTTGTGAAAAGTACGGCTCCAGAATTTTATAGAACGAGTCTTGAATAATATTATAGACTCGTGATTTTTTACTAAAGAATTGGAGGTATTCTATTGGGCAGATCTGAAAAAATTACCTGCATGGGAAGACGTTCAAAAAGCATTGGATGTATTGGTTGAAAAGGGATGATATATATATATATATATATATATATATATATATATATATATATATATATATATATATATTGATTGTAGATACTGACGAATTTTCATTCATTTCCAACTGCATCACGACGGAAAAAATACCCGAGTGGAACAGTCTGAAATTTTTAACGAAAACTCACCGTCTGTTGGTGTGGAAATGTTTTTGAATACTTCCACACCAACAATCTTAAACATGAAAAAACTTTTGTATTTTTGAATCGAATATATTTCACGTCTGCCTGGTGGAACAAATGTACCAGTAGAAAGAGTCGAAGAGTCGTTTCTTTAATTACTAAATTGTGGACGTCAGAAAGTTACACAGATTAGGAAAAGAAAAGAAAAAAAAAAACAGTGTCCCGTTTTGAGTCAAAAAATAAATGGTCACGTTATCCATACACAAATTGTATTTAGGTTTATTACCATTAAGCAAAATAATGTCACGGAGATTTCATCATCGCTTAGACCTATTTCAGACTGAATGAAACATTTATACTTACAATAAAAATGAACAAACTCTCGATTAATACGATTTTTCTGCTACAATCAGATTACTCTTTCTAGAATTAGTTGTTTAAAATATTTAAATGGCTACTTTAATGCGGGGGGCGGATTAATATAAAGGTGGCTGGTAAAACGTGTTTTTTTTTTGTTTCTAATGTATTAAAAAAAAAAAAAATTAAAGAAAATAAAAAAAATTGTTCCTGTTTATTTCGAAAACAAAAAGGAAATTACTAAATAGTCGTTTTTTTGGTTTTTCTAAATTTTTATGTAATATAATCGGAGAAAATACATTATGGAACTTTATTTTAACAAGTGGAGAAGCGTAATTGTGAGTCTTTTTCCTATGGATTCTATTGATTTTCGACGTATAGAGTAGCAAGACTTATATAAATTTCTATTTTTTTTTTGCTTTATTTAATTTTTTTATGATGAGGCAGTGTAAATTCCTGTCGGATTTCGGTTTAAAGCAACGATTTATGGGAAAGAAATTTACTGAGATAAATTTTCAATTGTAGTTGCCTAAGCCGCTTTGAACGGACGGCAGTAGTTAGTAGTATATTTTATCTCACAGTAGCAGTACCATCATACGTGAATTATGTAGTAGAACATTTTTGAAATATTTAGTTTTTGTTTTGATACTAGTGTTTTATTTACTTAATTGTTGATTTAATCTTGACATCTGGTATATGCACTTTTCCTCTTCCTAGTTTAATTTTATATGTGTGTATGTGTTTGAATTATTTTCCCCCTTCGAAATCGGCGCAATTAATAATTTCCGCTGGCAGTCGAATTAAATTAACCCACTGTCTCTGATGTGCCGACTAACAACGCTTGGATAAGCCGGTGACAATCTTCGATCATCGCTAATTTACATTCCGTTTTCACTTGCTAAATTCCGTACGGCCACATGTTTAATCCTAAACTGCAGCACCCAAGACGACGCTTGCAGAAATTAGCTTCATCGGCATTCCCGCTTTAAAATTTCCTTCGCTGTTTTTTAATTCGAATGTTATTATTGTTAAACTCTTTTAAGTTAATATGATTAATTCCATTGAAAAAAACAAAAAAAATCAATTGCAAAATTTCGGGGTGGGGTGTAATTCTCCAGTGTATCTGCCGAAGCCATTTAATCGGCTTCGTGGAACATTGTTTCTACATCGTATATTAGTCGACCTAGCGCTCTATTTTTAATAACTTATTAAGGGACGTTGGTATTGTGCGTTTTATGAACAAGCCGTTATTATTAGAAGTGCCGATCGATTGTCTCGCTTAATTCGCGCCGAGTCGGAAACATCGGTAAGACACACTTTCAGAGGTTAGTAGACGGGTCCTGAAAAATTAAACGCCACCTTGTTGCCGACTGATTCGTTTATCGTTAAAAAAAATCAAAAAAATCAAAAAAAAAAAAAAGTCGAGTAAAAAATGTTAAAAGAAGAAACGGAGAGAAGATATTTCGGTTACAGTATAATATATAATATAGTTTTGTTGCAAACTTTCGTGATTCCGTTTCTGAATATTTATTAGGCTGGAATTTTCCAGCCATTTCAGCTAGAATGGAGAGCGTCCTCTTTTCCGACTTCGCGGCTTTATTTATTAATTTATTTACTTTCTTTGCAACTATTCTTTTCTTTTCCTATTACTTTACTTTTAAAACATCTGTTATTAATGTAAATTATTTCGCTTTTTTTTTTTTTTTTTTAAATTACCGTCTACAGTAAAATTTTATTTTTTCCTCCTTGTTAATGCGGGAAGTTTGCAACTTCTATATCGAATATCGGCCAATGTAAATTTCTTTCACCGAAAGCTATATTTATTAAAAGAGTTTTGCTTTTGCGGCCTGGTGCGAATTACTATTATAATATGTGTAGCCGTGTCTCATTGCTAGGCAATCACGTTTTATTCGAATTTCGTATCCTTTTTATTTCATTTTACTTTTTTTTTAGTTTTCTCTTCTCTATTGCAGCAAAGACACACTCTGTAAAAATAAGTCTACTCGGGCCGCAGTTAGAATAAAAAGTGATCGCGGAACATTGTTGCATGTGAAGAATTTTGTCACCGGATTTTAAACCAGGTGCCGCCGTCGATAGAAAATCCATTCGGAATTTATCGTACCAAGGACGACTGTTCTCGTCCGTACTGGGTTCGATGGTAAAGCTTACGGAACAACATACGACATAATTTCCACGCATACTCGAGGTAGATGGCCGCCGCGACACATGTTATACACATCTCGTTTCATGCTTGGTGTCACGTTTACCATATTTCCTCTTTTCGCTTAAGCATAAATAGCTCGACTTTTCTAGCGACAACGTTCAAGTGCCTAACACGACGGGGGGGGGTCTTCTGCTCTTCCAAGAAGATCATGAAGAAGACCTCTAAACATTATTGGCACGCGAATCAACTGCTTAACCACCCCGCGATAATATCGATTCGTAAATATTTTTTGAGCTACTTTGTGCCGGCAAGATCGAATTTTTTTCTACATACATAATTTCCTATTTCTCGTTTTTCCCTCTTCTCTATATTAATATCTCTCTCCGTTATTGCGCTTTTTCTCTCGGGTATAAACTTGCACAATTAAACCGCATCATATAGAGTTAAGCGCGCCGACAACTCTAATTTCATAACCAAGCATAATTTTGTTTAATCAAAGTGATGGCATTTACTACAATAACACACGTCTTGAGATCGAATGTGTCCCGCAAAATAGAGATTAACGGAAATAAATTTAGTATATTTCGTCCACGCTTAATTGATCTTTTGTCGGGATGAATCTGCAGAATTTAACATCGCGTAATAAATTTTTTGTGTATTTCTTTTTGTTCTGATACTATTTTTTTGTGGAAAGAGACGTTTCTAGAATATCTCGAGTGATTTTTATTATTTTTATCGGGTACTGTAATTATAGAAACGGCAATTTTCTCGATCTTCGTTTAGTCTGCGAACAGTCTCCAGAAAAAGAACCTACATCGGGCGACAACTTTTGAACCTATGTTAATTAGCTGCAATGGCACGAAAAGTGCGATAATGCCTTCGTAAAGTGGTTTCTGTAATTACCGGGGGGGGGGGCTCTAAGAATGAATATGGCTGCCTATTGCGGTGTCGGTTCATTCTTTTCTCCCGCCTGCTCGAACGGAATTTATAGCGCGTTTTTTTAAGCCGGTCGCTTTGTTGCGATGGTGGAATTTTATGTGAACTTGGATCGCGCATCGACATGTTTCGAAAGCGTGAGTCTCTCGTATTTTGACGTTTCGCGGTGACATGCATTCCGGGGTGTGTAGAGTAGAAGTACATGCAACAGGTTGACAACGTTTCGCCGGCCGAATCTTCGTGAATCTTCTCACAGCAAACGACGAATACATAAATAGAATGTGTTGTCGCCATCCTTCTCACAAGCTACATTGAAATGTCCACCATCGAGAGGAATGTTGAAGGTGCAATGACATACGATGTGTCGTGGTCTGTCATTAAACTGATCATTACATGTTGCTCATCTGGCGGGGCCGTCTCTGCGTTTACCGTTATTACATGCCAAAGAAGAGGAAAAATAAGATACCGCCAGTAGTGTGTCATTTGCACCGTGGTCGTCGTCGTCGTCGATGGTGTCCACGTCTTGTTCGTCACCACGTTCTTGTTTGCGTGTCCTACATGAATTATAATAGATCGTCTTCCGGCCTCAGTCCATAGAAATACTTTCGAAAACGGTCTCTAGACCGCGGTAAAATATTCACTCGTGATTTTTAATTTCGTTCTGCGCGCGGCTCTTGTCACCGGAACCTCAACAAACTTTCCCAAAGCGGCAGAAAGAGGGACAACCGCGATCCTATTCCCGTCTTCCTTCCTGCGAGTCGGCCGGCTTGAAAGTGCTTTTGGTCAGGTCTGTGTACGCTACGGCGGTTGCTCTTAAAAGAGTCGCCTCGAGGGTTTCCACAATTTTTTTCTAAACGCGATATAAAAGTTGAAAAACAGCCGGCACGAATAAAAGCTTCTGAGGACCGATCGTGTATTAAGCTTCTCGCTCGGTAGGCAATGTCGTCACCCCGGTGATATGGTGACGCATTAGTTAGCAACTCGCGGTAAAAGATCCGACTTTACGTACATTATATTCTATTCGTATTATATATATTAGGGCTGTTAAAAACCGGGTATCCGCGGTTACGGTTAAAAACCGATGATACGGGTAAAAATCGGTTTTACGGTTTTCACGGATACGGTTAATTGTACGGAACGATATTCGTATTAATCGCAATGTTGATTAAATAATAATAGTAATAATAATAATAATAATAATAATAATCTTTTTTTCGTTTCTTTTTGGATTGTTGTGTAATTAATATCATTGCGGGATTTAGTTAAAATAGTTCGTATTTTGTTGTTATCGCTTTGCCATTTAATAACATCAATCGTAGTTTCAAAAAATTATTTATTTACGGGAAAACCGCAGCTCGCTGAGTTAAAACCTTACTTCATAATCACTCGCGTACGCGCACTGCTTACGGGAGTGAGTCACTCAGCAATGCAACAGATGCTATGCTACAAAAGACAGTCCGCGCCAACCAGTGCGATTTATTTACAACGCATTGGGGAAAAAAGTTGTATTAAGTGGTTGAAAGTTAGTTTTGACGATTTATTTTCTTAAGCTATAGTTTTATTCTGATATCGTTTTCAATTCAAGATGCCAAAAAAAAAAAATAGTTGGGTATGGAATCATGCTGAAAAATCCTTAGATAGTAAAGACGCAATATGTAATTATTGCAAAGCCGTCTTAAGTTACAATGGTTCTCCTTCGGCAATAGCAAATCACTTGAAAATTATTCATAACAGAATGCCTAATATTGTTATTTTCGGGTTTTTTACGGTATCTCAGCCATTTTTCAACTGGTTTAAAAAATTCTTGTTGGAAGTTAAAGATAATGGAAAGTTCTATAACGGTGAATTTTATTGGATTTTTAAAGGTGGTGGAAGAGATTCAAAAAAAATAAAAGTATGAATTTTTGGCTGAAAAACCTTTTGAAATTCAACTAACAACACCAAAATAGATATATGTTACATACATATATTAAAATAAAATGTTTTTCTGAATTTTTTCGAACTTCAGGAACAGATGAAACAAGTCCAAAAAAATAAAAACATTCATTTTTGTCAGAAAAACCTTTGAAGCTTCAACTGGAAGCAACCTACAAAATGTAAGTTACATAATATGTCATTGTGTTACCTAATTTGCCATTATGGGAATTTTAAATTCGCGCAGAATCTATATATTTTTTTATTCTAACAATCCGAAAAAATTCTGGAAAACATGTTATCTTCAAATACGTAACATATATCTATTTCGTTGTTATTAGTTGAATTTCAAGATGGTTTTCAGTGAAAAAATGCATGTTTTAATTTTTTTTTTGAACCTCTCCGTCACTTTTAAAAATCAGAAAAAATTTCAATAAGTAGTTTACACTACAAAACACGTTATATATTTTTTCCGTCGTAACTGAAATTTAAAATATTTTTTATGACATTTTAAAAATTTTGAACGTTTCTAAAAATTTGAATTTAGCGTGTAAAAATTTAAAAAAATTCACCATTATAGAATTCTCCATTATATTTAACCTCCAACAAGAATTTTTTAAATCGATTGAAAAATGGCTAAGATATCGTAAAAAACCCGAAAATAACGAAATGGTGACTACAGGAGACCCCTGTAGGACTAGTGGTCTGAAACTTCCAGTTTTAATTACTTTTTTCATACCTTAGATTTATATATTTTTTTTTTATAAAGTTTGGTTTAAAGGCACTCTTACACCCCTTAAACGGCCACACCCTCTAAAATAAAATTTTATAGTTTATTAAATAACCGTATATACGAACAATTAAAAAATTATAGTTATAACGATATATTTAAATTTTTTTTTAAATTTTTTTTTAAATTTTATTATATAACTGTTAAAACGATTAACTGATTTATACGATTAACCGAAATCGTGATTAATACGGGTAACCGTTTCATACGGTTAACCGTACCCGTAAAAACCGCAAACACGGTTTTCAGCCGAATGATCGGTTTAAACCGATACGGCGGTTAACCGGGCTATCCGTATACCCGTTAAAATCACCAGCCCTACAATATATGTATATTAATTAATTATCTGCGTTGTCTACGACATATAATAATCTGGGTTGAGAGACGGTTTTAACGCGGCTTGAACGAAAGAAGAAAAGAATGTAGAGTTTTTAGATAGGGTTCAAAGATAGCGGATTCCTATTGCGTGCAGGTACGGAGATTTTGCTTCCCCTCTTTTCGGATAATTTTTTAAAAATATTGGACGCGCAACTACCAGATCAGCTGCATCATATATGAAGAAAACAGCATATATGAAGTATTCGTATCGAATAGCTAATGCACTGCATAACATGAAGTCGATCAACTGAAAAGAAAGTAAATACACTGGCTGTAGAAAATTTCCTACAAAATACACACATATTGTCAATTTTGGAAAGGTGCGTTTTTTTTGTTTATCTTCTGTCGTACACATCTGATAGCGAAGTGTATATTTTTGTTTCTTCTTTGATCATCGACCGTTGCATTTCGGGTACCGACGATGCTTCATCGTGTACATCATTTACGCAGCGCGGAAGCCTAAAAATGCTGGCCTACCAACCTAGAGAGATTAACGAGGACATGTATTTCTCTAGAAAAGGATGTCGTATCTGGACGCAAGTGATGACTCAAGAAGAAAGTAGCATTCTCTTCAAGTTCATCAGTTAAGTGCATTATGAAAGACGTAATTCCACGATATCCTTTACAGTTTATGAGGGTCACTTTTGTTAGGTAAACACACTCTACATCCTGACAGGGTTGTCTTTTAACGAAAGCTACTTTTTCCTTTAATGCGAATGAAACGCAAGCCCCCTATCCAGTTCCGCTTTAACTTTTCCGCTCATCTGAAACATAAACTCTATCCAGATGCCACACTCCAGTGTGTTTACTTTATGCATCTTTTTTTTTTTTTTACTATTTTCTCTCTTTTTTATTGTTATTTATTTAATAATAATTATTTATTTATTAATCATTATTTATTTATTGATCATTATTTATTTATTTATTTAATTATTATGATCAAATGCAAAAATTAGGAATCGAAGAGCTGTTTGTGAATTGTTTTTCTTTTGTTTTGTTTTTTTTTTGAAATACTTAAAGACGGTGCATTTCTAATTGTTAGGTTTAAAAGGACATGTTCGTTAAGCCAGCAATTAATAAATTTATCGCAATGAAGTGCTTTTATACTACTTACATCGTTGAATGTGGCAACGTTGCACAACTTCATAAATCAAGAGCGCCAAGGACACAAGTATACACCTATTGACGATATTGGTTCGTCAGCGTGTTGTTATTAGCACGATGTCGTCCTCTACTGATGTTCTGAAGAATGTTTCCGTGTTCTTATTAAAATGATAAATTGACATGACGTGTAATTTTTGACGAAAGAAGCTTCCGGTATCGGACATTTTTAGAATCGATATGTTTATATATGTACATATATATAATATATATGCATGTATATGTATATATGTGTGTATATATATATATCACAAAATCTTACCGTGATTTCGGATTTAGCAGTGTTTTTAACGACGGGTACATTCTAGAAATGCAGGAAAGCTTTTTTTTTTTTTTTTTGTAAATAGGGCCAAAAATAAAAAGTAATGTAAAAATTACGTGGAAAAAAAAGCAGGAGCGATAAAATGTTACAAAGAAAAGTGCCATCCTTTTATTTAAGTAAGGAAATCGAACGATATTCCCTTACAAAAGATCGAATGTGACGTCAACTTGATCAAGATGTACGTCTTGTTTTTGATTCCGAAATGTTTAAATGAAAAGAAGGTGTTTCCTAGCAGGTGACGGTCGGTGTTAAAGGTGAAATAGTGTTCTCTATTAAACACGGTTTTTATTTGTTCCCGCATGAATACGTTGATGCACGTTTCGAAAAAAATTACAAAACTACGCCCGAGCTTACCCGATGAAGGTTTTTTCTTTACCACATAAGCTGCCGCTATTAGTTTTCGCCTGTGTGCCACTATTCAGCGGGTAGCAGTTAGTCTGCGGCCGACCTTAACAAATTATACGCAGGAATTCTATAAATAGATAAAGTCTAGAGAGATTTAATTAGCTTCTGTAAAAATAATAAATATAATTAGGAATATAGGGCGATTATTTGTAATTATATTTGCATTAATATTTTATAAGCAAGATGATGGATTTTTTTTTTTTTTTTGTAATAATTAGCAGTCTTTCTATATGTCATCAAATTATGTGATGAATATTATTTTAGATAATCTTGGCTTTTTCACATATAACGGGTACACACACACGAGAACAACTGGAATAATATTTTTATAATTCAGTTTCATGTTCTTTATACAAGATATTCTCTGAGGTTACACCAATTTAATATGATTTTAGCGCTCAGAAGGAGAAACAAACGATATTAAAACGAGTACAGTAGTCGTCGCGATAGCCTCTAGTTGCTATAGCGCTTGGCTTCCATTATGGAAGCCTCGGGTTCGATCCCAGGTGACGACAGAAATTATTATTCTTACGGTACGAGATGTAAAAAGTGCCGTAGTGTGAGACGATGAATATATTGGCTGGCCGCTTGTTAATAAGAAATATGGTAAATTCCGGAAAGAGAGAAATATGAAAATCAATCTTGTACAGAAAGCAGCGATTTTTGAAATTTCTATAAGTGTAAAATGGAGAAAACACAACGCGGTACTCTCGATTATATAAAAGATATGCGGGGTAAGTGTTGAAAATTTAAAAAAAGTTTGACCAGTGCGCTAGTAAAATTTAAATAGATAATTAGATCCGCCTACTGATGCCGGAACATTACGGGAATAACAACATCCTTGATTTTAATATCAAACACAACAGCAGAAAACACACGCATAGTGCGAATTCGTGCGAGTTATCTAAGTGAAGAAGAAAACGAGATAATAGATATAGGGGGTACTATTTCAACCACTGCAGACACGATAACACGAATGCAGATCTTAGAATGCTCTTGCGTGGAGGTAGAAATGAAAAACGTGAAGAACTTTTAAGTCGCGGCTGGTGCGAAGGAAAAACATGCGAACAAGTTGGATGGGGTAGCGTCACCTCATCATCCACTATTCTCGGAGGCTGATGATTTTAATGAAGACTGGAATTGGTAATGTACGCGAGACTGCGAGGATCGTGTACGCTCTTACTTTTAAGCAGGCTTGAGGCGTGGCCACTAATGACCGCACAAAGTCTCGAATCGAAATGCTATTTTTCTGTATCGTCTCTGGAAAACGAGCGTTTTTTTTTTTTTTTTGTTAAGTGAGCGAAGTAAAAGTGGGATCCTTCTGATGAGGAAATGGAGAGAGAATAGGTGCGACGTGGTCATATTGCGATCACAATTACGATTAGTAATGGGTCTGGAATTAAAATAAAACTACCCCCAAGAGGCAGCGGACGCGTTGTAAACGGATTCGCCAAGAACGGTGTAAAGGTCGGAAATAAAGGTTTGCGTTGTAGCATTTTGCAGGGAGGAGGACAAACGATTCTCAGCGGCCAGCCAGCGGAAGATACTCGTAGAGGCCTTACTGCTGCTCTAGGGTATGGCAAACAGTAACAGAGACGACGTAAATGGAGTCGCAGATAGGTGCGGTTTTAGAAGGTGCCGGCAGCAGCGGAAGCAGCTACTAAAGGATTGCAAGGCCGGCAGTGTGAAGGAAGAAAAAAGCTACGGCCAGCGTGTGCCGGGCCCAAGTTGAGGTATTAGCCGCATCTTGTCGTTGTACGGCGAACGTGTTATTTCGTAATTTTTCCCGATATTATTGAATAGAAAAAGCGTGAAGGCATTAGGCAAAGGAGCTGACAAACGCTGTGCCGAATAGCCGGCCCGTTAATAAATGCTGAAAATTCACGCGGGCTGGTTTGTTTGTCGAATTATCGCTCTAGCGGAATTTCCATGGTGCTCCCACAGCATGCCCTCTCAACACCACCTATACATATACATACATACATATATATATATATATATTGAGACGTTGCTGTGAACACCGAACAGAACATACTTGCAAAGTAAAAGGCTCTGGCTCGTTTTCGGAAAACTCGTTCGCTCTGCCACCACTCATCAGTTCTGAATGCTCTGTGAAGGTTTTTCAGTTGATGCGGGCATCGCCATATTCCGCTACTCGCCCCATTGTCTATCCGCCATTCACCCGTTATAAATCGCCTTATCTTTAAATTTCTGTTTATCAAACACCTTTCACGCCATCTATATTTTGTTTGCGTTTATTTATTTAGTTTTCTTTTTTTTCCCTCGGTTCTTCACTTTCCTTTCATGTTCTGAAATTATCATTCGGTCGGATCATACACACGACAAAATGTGTGCTGCCTTCATAATGAAACGATCCGTTTTAAGCCTTCAAGGATGATGCCATACTCCGCGATCTTTGAAAATATACGTCATATTTTGAATCAATTAAATAGGATAAAAAAAAATCGCAGTAAGCAACCCCAAGTTTGATAATTTCGTATTAAAAAATCTACACGAATTTTTCTACATCGGTCGCCCGTTAAAAAAACGGTGCCCACAAAATAAATGTTTAATCGAATTTATCGGAAGAATAAAAATATAAATTGTATAATTTGGGGCTCGGCTACTCTGACGACTGCATGGCTGAGCACGATGAATAGGATGGTTCATTTTCTGGTAGCGGGAACGGTGCGGTGCTTTAGGACCGAATCAGTGTAAACACAATATTAAGATATCGTGTAACTTTTCATTTCGTTAAAAACCGAAAAACGAAGTTTTCTACGTTGGCGCTGTCCAACTGAATGGACGGTAGCCTCTTTCATCTTGACACTTATAATCGACTGTTTTTTGTCCCAACCGCTAAAACCGTTTTTTCTATGTTTCGCAATGGATAATGTAACTCTCGCAACTTCAACGTAGAGTTCGCTTACCCGTGTAACCCCGACAACAGCATCTTAGACGTACGTAAATTCACCCCTTTTCTGACTGATGATTATATTTCATATTTCCATATTCCAAGTCGGATAATAATTACAAGTAATGTACGCATTATTATTACAAGTTGTTGCCTGAATTAATTGTTTTTTTTTTGTTTTTTTTTTTTTTCCAGTCACGGTAAGTTTGTAATGTACATTTTAAATTTGTATTTTTCTTATTTTTAGCCAATCTCTATTGACGGAGGGTAATCCACCGTTGCGGGCAAAATGGGGAAACTAATATACGTGCATGGGGTGAACTATTGAAAAAAAAAACGGTGTAATAAGTATTTTTTGTCACGGGAATCAATTCTATAAAAATACACATACGACGTGGGGTATTTTTAATAATGTCCAACCGAAATTTTGGTTTTGACCCGTTTTGGCTTTGATCACACATTGGCTGAACAGTCTTTAGTTGTAAAATCTCTCGATGACTTGATCTGCTCCGGTATGTGTATCTTTTGGAAAAGAAGACCCATTTGATATACGTTCAGTAATCAAAACTAAATGGTTTCGAATTGTGTGCGTAGCGGATGTTGGTTATATTCATCGTTTAAATTTCAAAATTACTCCAGATTTATATCAGAAATTCTTCTGATAAAAAATATTAATAGTTAAATAAATTAAACGACGGATATATATGTATATATATATATATATTTTTTTTGGAACCCCGCCCTATATTCGACCCTCAAGAAAAATTGCATTAAAGGATGTGCCTATACCTCAGCTAACCAGTAATGTAACTAACGGTTGAGCAGTTATTTAACGCTGCTGCTAGAATTTACGAGATAATACTCGGTCAGGAAAAGGTGTTCCTCCGGATTGTAGCCTTAAGCTTTTCTATTATAACCACAACTCGACATTAAAAACGCTGAAAAATGAGACTTCGGCATTGCAAAAAATAAAAAAAAAAAACGACAATAATTTTTCGAGACTTGAAAAAAAAAAGTACATAAAGAGACTATAAATATTTTTTAACGGTACTTATTTATATAAAATAAAAATTATTAAACATTTACACAATTATAAACGTTTTTTTTTTTGTTTTTTTTTTACAGTGTAAGTGAAAAATGATTTACAACCATAAACACGTGGAAATGTTTAAAAAGGCTCGTCTTTTTTATAAATTTTTGTATCATTTGAAAAACAACGCCGTTCAATTTTAACTTATAGAGAATATTTAAGTGAAGCTATGCTGCCTAGGTTGGTTGCATTTTTTATGTAAATACATGGTTACCGTCATCGTCTCTGACGCATACGCGGAAAATAATAACACATAGTTTATTGCGAGAAAATCCACTTTTAAAGGCTCCCTACCTTGACTAATTTTAGAAAACAAGTTCAATGATGAAAAATTGTGAAATAAAAAATTTGATTTCAATTATTTTTCAGTTTCAGGGTTGCGTTTACTCTCTCCCCTTCAAAGATTTTGATTCAAAATTTTAAATTTTCGGGAAAAAATGAATTCGCGCTACAAAAACTTCCAAATATGACCTAAAAATCGAAAAGATAGTATTTACAAAGCGTTGAAATCTAAAACTACAAAAAATAACGAAAAACGACAAAGCATCTTTTATATTTAACGGGCATGTTATTCGTTTCACAATTAGCACCGCGTGATAGATATGGAAAAAAAGATATCGTGTCGTTAACTTCTAAATTCTGATTATAACCATTAAAAAGGAAAAGTATTTTATATGTTTAAAAAATTGAGAATATTTTTTTGATATTCATTTAAAATTACAGGATTTTTTTTTGTTTTTCTCGCATAAACGAAGTAAATATAGGCATTTTTGAATTTATTTTTTTTAAAAAAAAAAAAGAAAAGAAGCGCCCCCTAATTATAAAACAAAAATTAGGGTTCTGATTTCGATTGGACACTAATTTTTAATAACGCTGTCGTTCTACTATGAGGTGGAAACTTTTTAAATTGCGAAAACTCTAAAGAAATAAATCACATTAAACGGTTTGACGACTGACCAGCTTTTTATTCTAATATGAAATGTCTAGAAATGGTTTCTATACATTTCATTTGAAGTTAAATTTCGGTTAAAAGTAATCAGATACGGAAAATTACGTAATTATTTTATTTTGCGATGGAAAATACTGATAAAAGTTTTAAAATGGACTTCAGAAATTACTTCTGGACGCTTCGTATATATAAAAATAGATAGAGATATATAGATATAAAGATATAAGAACAGGGTTATTTAAGTAATCGTGGAAGTTGTACAGTAATTTTAACTTTTAAAAGAAAATATCGGCAAAACTTTTGTCGAACTCTATATTTCTTGTCGATTAGAGGTAATCGTGATAAAACATATATTAAGGGGTCCGAAACACGTCGCGACAAAGTTGATTTGTAATTTCTTTAATTGTACGAAAGTAAAATTATTTCAGAATTTCCGTTAACGAACTTCGTTCAAAAACGGTTATTTTTATCGACTACGCACATATGTAGAATCGTAAGAAAAGTTGAATAATTCAAAGTAAGATTAAACATTTGAAGCGTTTCCATATATTATAATTAGGAAAATAATTTACGGTACACCGTGTTTACAAATTTTTATTTATATATTTAACGTTTCGGAAAGCTTGTATTTACCATTTTCGGAAATTTTCCAAGATGCTAAGTGTGTAAGCTTTCCGAAACATCAAATATAAAATCAAAACATTTTTTTAACACGCTGTGTCTGCCGTCAATTGTTTTCAAAATAAGTTTTTTTAGTGAGTGAATTGATGTCTGCATTCACATTGTTCTACTTCACATTTAAATCGGTTGTTGTTTTTTGTTTTTTTTTTAATGTACATATTTTTATTTAAATACGAAATATTATCTCGTTTTTACATAATTTTCCCTGCAGTAATTTGAGGGGCCTGCACTACCGATGGTGCATTAAAACAATATTATTAGACACAGTAGAAAGTGTGCGTGTGAGTGAGTGAGTAAGAGAGAGTGATAATGATTTTTAAGGTTTAACGCGTTAAATAAGAAAAAGTCTCGTTTCGATTTGTTGCTTTTTAGCCGTTTAAACTATAATCACCGGCGGAGAAGTCCTATTTTCGTAGTTTTACTTCATCTGTAATTAGGTTTCGTTGAACAGTAGAAAAGCACCTTTTGATCTTTCGCTGCTTCATAAGATGACGTCATTTTTTTGTTTTTCCTCTCTGTTCTTTCGCCTGCGCCTTTAATTAGTTCCCATTGTTATTCCTTACCCGGTTTAGTAGCTCTCTTCGCCGAAACAAAAGGAAAAGGAAGAAAAAAATCATTTCGCTTCATTTCTATCCCGGCATTACAACCTTTTTACACCGATCTTCTCTCTTATTCTTCCCATTTACCGTTCTTCGTTCTCCGTCCGATTCTGTTTACAAATTTTTATTATTTTTCTTCACTTCTCTCTCTTCGTCTAACGTTCCACGTGTCGGCGTTACAATTAATATCCATTACTTCCGTTCCAGCCAAGTTCTTTCCAGTCTTTATTTCGCTATTTAGTTCGAGACGCCGCATAAATCGTTAATAGACACAGCCACCGGAACAGATGCAATGCTACGACAGAAACAGTTTTCCTTCTATAATTGCTTATCTCTGAAAAGCAACAAGCCGGGGATAAGGTTTTGGATTTTTGTTATTATTTTTTTCGTTTTCGTTTCAGTATGAACGGTTTTTAATAATAATAATAATAATAATAATAATATATATATATATATGTATGTATGTATGTATGTATGTATTTTTCCTTTTTTATCTATTTTTGATGAAAATTTAGTAAACAGATAAAATTGGTTTTCTCTTAACTGGATTTACCTGGATAGTCAAAATGAGTTTTTTCGGGACGTCAACATTTTTAAGCGACGATTTTTCCCTATTTCTGTCGATGAGATACGCCAGCGAATTATATTTTTGTTCGGAACGTGCTGCTGCTGCGGCTTTTTAAAAATTAATCAAAACTCCATTACCGTGTGGTACACACACTTCAACATTTATAATGCACTTATGTACTCTGAAAAGTCGTAGGAGGTAATGAGAAGTCGAAGGTGTGTCTTGTTTTTTGTTTATTTTTATTTTTTTCTGTCTTAATTATGTAAGTATACAATACGCCTGCTGTATTCATTATAAAGTTGTTTATTTCTATAAAAAATCATGAAATATACATAAATTTTATTGGATTCATAACAATTAAATGGCTTTTTCGACTTCCTTTTTTTTTTAAAAAAAAAAAAAAAATGATTTTTGAAAAATATGCTCGTAGCAGTAGTAGTACATTTTTTTAAAATAATCCCGTACTTTGGACTTAGCTTCATCTCGATTTCCGGATAATGTAATACGAGATCGCTTTATCACGGTAGTATTTACGAGAAAACTCTGATTTTATATTAAATATAAATCGTAACAAAAAACGCAAACCATATGAAAAACTATTGTTTATTAAAGTTTCCGACTGGTTGAAACTAGTGTCGGCTATTTCAATAATTAACGGTTTTTTATATGTTTTTTGTGTTTGGTTGCGATTTATATTTAATATAAAATTGAATACATTATTAGAGTTTTATAAAGTTCATTATGGATTAAGCCCTGATTTGTTACTACGAGCAGCAATTTAATTTACACCGCTAAAATGTTTGTAGAACGCGGTGACCAGCCGTCATTACGGAATTTCCGGAACGAGTTAATACGAAAAAAAGTGAATGCGAAATTTTGCTACACATATATAATCAGTTGAAGATTTTTATAGAGGTGTAGTTTTCCGAACACGTACAATTCCTCCAATTTGTTACAGCGTGTAAAAAATATTGCGATTTTTTCGTGGTTTTATTTTTCTGCCAGAACATAATTCTAATGTAATAATGTTTTAGCAACTCAGAGTTTTTTGTTGTTTTTTTTGGTTTTTTTTCCAGTGAAAAAAATTGTATTTTGAAAAAGGGAAAAAACATTCGTTTTTATTATGTTTCTAATATTAATGTCTTCGTTGTTGATTGATTTAGCTGTTACACACGGCGTAAACGGCGGAAAGTAATTTTTTTTTTTTTTTTTTTTAATTCATTTATTATTAAATACAATTTTACAATAATGGTATTATGGCCTGAGGATCACTTTTTGCTGAATTCGCTTATCAGTGTTCCTCAGGTCATCACAATTATATTAATTAAGTACGCGACTTAACGTTAATACCTTATTATTTAAATGTACTTCTCTTTGTTTTTCATTATTTCATTTACATATTCCATCGTTGTTTTTGTGTTTTTCCGGTTGGTAAACCATTTCTCATTGATTTCTTCTATTTTATATTTTATCCTGATTTGACTGAAGTTTGGACAGCTTAAAAAGGAATGATCCGGAGTGTCTATTATGTCTTTTTTACAGTTTATGCATGTGTCTTTTTCTGTTATTTTATATTTTTTGAGGTATTCTCCAAAATTTCCATGTCCTGTTAAAAATTGAGTAAGGTAGAAATTAGGTTCTAGTATCTTATTTTTAAGTCTTTCTTCGATATTTGGAATTAGTTTAAAGGTTCTTCTTCCTGTTTTTTCAGCGTTATACTCCTCTTGCCAGAGGTTGTTATATTTAATTTTTATTTCCTTTATGTTTTCTTTTTTTTGTTTGTCGGTAATGCTTGATGATTTTGTTGCTTTAATTTCATTGCTTTGCTGTATCTGTAGGTCAATAGGTAGTACTCCTGCAATTACATTGGTTGCAGTATACGATACCGTTCTATATGCAGATATAATTCCCAATAATATTTTCCGTTGCTCTTTTCTAATCTTTTTTTTATCTTCTTTTTTCATTTTGGGGTAGTATATTGTGCTGCCATATTCTATAATGGACCTAAATAGCGCCGAATATATAATTTTTCTGTCTGTAGATTTGATGCCAAAGGTATTGTTGTATAGAGCAGTTATTTTGCTGTAAACTTTTTTGATTTTTCCTACTATGTAATTGATGTGACTAGTGAAATTGAGGTTTTCATCTAATATAATGCCCAGATACTTCATTTCCTTCTTTAAAAGTATATTTGAATCTTCCAGGTTCAGTTCCCTTCCTATGTCTTCTTTTATATTTTCTTTCTTATGTTTCCTTGTTACTAAAATGCTGTTTGTTTTCTCAGGATTCATTTTTAGCCCTAATAGTTTCAAAGTGTTATTTATTGCCTTGATGATGGTGTTAATTGGTTTGATATCTTTGACATCCTGAATCCCTGCTATTAATAGAAGATCATCTGCATAGCTTATTAGTTCCATATTATTCCCATTAAGGTCGCATACATTATGTACCTTAGCCATCGCAATGTTAAAGTAATTAGTGTGATGAACTCTCGCTATAATATATGTGTTCAGCCTTTTTTCAAATGGAATTATTAACACTGACAGTGCGATATATCAGGTGGTGCGTTACTTCGGAGACCCACCTGCGTTCGAGAATGAACATGAGAAATCCCCAAAGATAACGGTATAAAGCAAAATAAAATACACATCGATGTAGACGTGCTGCTGTTGGGGTCCGGTTTATTTGGTTTGCTGTCATTGTGGGTCGTGTGTCGCGCGTATGCGCGCAAGGACAAAATTACTTTGAAAAGTAATTGGAGAATGTCGGTCCATCCGGCGGCGGCAGGGGAAGTGAACAGAGTTTTTCTCCGGAGAATTTAGAAGCGGCTGCTGATGATTAGCTCAGTCGTGTGGTGTTAGTAGTCGAATAATAGAATTATCATCTCGCACGCGGTCAGAACGGTAGCAGCGCTGCCACATCTTGTTGTTCGGCGACAGTGCAGAGGCATCGTTTGGAAATTGAAAAGGTTGGTCACCTCCGTGTCAAAAGTCTGGTCAAAGGCTAACACGGTTTGGGATTAATTTAAAGAGGAGGCGTCGTCGTCGGCCGAGCATTTAAGTTGCGCCCTTATTCCTTTAGGAACCGACTACCGTAATAAGCTTTAATTGGACTGTTCCAGAAAAATATAAAGACACACCGTCGTACCACTGGCGCTTTATCGTTCTGCTGGCGGCCGTGTTGCCGCGAGTCCGTTCGTAGTATCGCTCTATTCGCGGTGGTCTAGCCGTGCTCCTCTGTCGTCGACACAGGGCCGCTCCCGAACAGGAACTCGGTGCGGCCAGGGAGGTCAAATTAAAAAATGAATAAACGTACAGTGAACGCAGCCGCGGGTCGCGCCGTAGCGACGGAAACTACGGAAGAAGAAGGTACGTTGAACGGAAGTCGATTGTGAATTGAACCATTCTGTCGAGAGGAAGTCGCTGGGAGAGCGGATAATGCGGAGCGCTCGCTATGGCAGTAGCGGTCGTATAAATTTTATTATTTATAATCGCTATTGTGTGTAATTCAAAGTCATTGTCACATATCAAGCCGGCCCGCGGAATTATTTAATATTTTTCTGCTCTGAAAATGCTGTCGTGCGTGAGTGACGAAGACATCTGGCGAACGCTAACGCGAACCCCCCGCTAAATTATACTATACTCGCACGTCATGACAAACATGAGACTTGCTTAAACTTTCATCTTCCGATCTGATACATAATTGAAAATTACCCCGGTCCCCCTTCCTGTTTAGTGCCAACTCATTATTAGTACGCCTTTTCGAAGAAAATTGCTTTTAAAATGTTCCTTCTTGAAGCCCGTCAAACCCGCTCGGTGAAGAGTTCTTCGGAATCACCATTGAAATAACGTAACAGTTTTCGGTCTAAAATAATTTTTCTTAAAAAGCTATATCGAAAATCGCGTAAATATTAATTATTATCGCGAATATTTCGAGAAAAATTAATTTATTTTCTCCGTCTCTCTGTTTCAGGTATGTGTAAATAAATCAGTACTTTCTCGTTGAGTCAAATTCATTTCTGTTTATATTTGCGGTAAGTATATACTGTTTCTTACCTCCTGTATTTTTTGTTTTTCTTTCTTTGTACTGTTGTTCGCTCGAGAAATCAGTACCTACTTTTGATAGAAAATATATTTTCGTCGATTTTTATAAAAAGAAGAAAAACAAAAACGGATCTAATTTTAATTGTGTCACCGATTGTGTTACGATTTCTGGTGCACTAAAACGTCATGCGTTTCAGAAAGACCTAACGGACGAGAATACTCTCCCCGCCCTTATATTTGCACTCACGACTTGTGTAGTTTTTACGCTGTCCAGAGTGCCAATTCTCGGAAGCAAAGGTAAAATTCATTTTATTGACTCACTGATACTGCGTTTCGTACGTCTAGAACGGAAAAACACGTAATAATACAATTGTCATCGCACTGGCCTCTAGAGTCGTCCCCCATTATTGCGGTGTGTACCGACGTTGGCGTGAACTCTACTTAAGTACCGGCTACAATAGTGAACTCTAGGAGACAGTTCGCGATCAGCTATAACGGCCATCAAATTCAAGAAGTCTCGAAATAGGATTATTCACGCAATTTTTATGGATCGTGTAAATACGCAGCGGGGCTGATTATGTATATATCGGTTCATCACTGTGTTAGTGTGCCGTATTACTACTAGTACGTATTCACCCAACCGGGAAAAAAGTAAAAATAGCCGAAAAGTAAAATTTTTAATAAGAAAAAATCATTCGAAGCGTTAAAAAATGAATGCATTTTTTAATATGTACTTTACTTTAAATGAAAATTACAAAGTTCTGTTTTATTATTCATACATACATAGAAAATAGTAACAAAAAAATTCCACGGTTTTTTTTTTTTTTACAATTTTAGTTATCGGGAAATAATCGGTAAGAGGATTTGGACCGGAAATTTAAAAAAAAATTGTATTCGAGTGCCCCCACCACGCATTAGGTGTTTTGCACGACCAAGGCACTTGACAACTTTTGCTCTTTTATAATTGCTCGTTCGAGACTGTTCCTCGTAGTCTCTGATGAGCGCGGAGACGCCGCTTCAGGTGGTCCTCTGCGGTAATATACGGGATCTATGTAAGGCGTATTATTTGAAGTTGATTTTTTTAATTTTCACGCTGCTATTTAGTGCGTTATCTACATCGGTGAGGCATATTGAAATAAAAATCGTATTCGCCCGAGAGCGATTTGTGTATTTATTCGTCTTCGAAGAATTCCAACGTGTACAATCATCATGGATTTCTAAAAGCATGTGAATTCCAGTCAATTTAACACCATTCGAATGCGAGGACAAGTACGATGCCGCGGGATAAAAGTTTTAAATTGTCTTTACCATTAAGGCGCGCGATTTCACAGTTCTGCAGTTTAAACTGTAGCGTGTGTGATTTCCGTTGTAAGCTAGAGCCGGGGACGACTCCTCCTCCTCGTACTACTAAAGCAACTAATTGTTCAGTACCACTACCTGATTTATTTCCGGAATTAAAAGCCGTCTTCTTTTCTCGTCACGAGTAAGATTTCGAGTTTTGAGCAGCGTGTAAATTATACACACATAGGAGAATTTCAGCCATGTTTCTTTATTTTTTCTTACTCATTCTCCGCGCCTCATGTGTGCAGATTTCTTCCGGTATTCCGGCATTGAGTGCAAAAAGCGGTGCGAACCCTCCCGGTGGCACATTTTAATAATCTGCGTTTTTCCGAAAGGCTGTGAATTATAAAGTTCCCGTTTATTTTTTGGTAATTTTAGCTGCGTTTTCCTAGCGGTAGATTTCTCGCTACGACGTGATATGATCCGGTTTCAGTCGCGGCCCTTGGAACTTCTTCCGGTAATCTCAGTCACGGTTTCCTGATTGCCTTTTGTAATTAGTAGCTATTCTATGTTGTCGCAGTTGTCAAATGAAACCGTATTATTATTCGCGTGTCCGGTCGACTATATACGACAGCTTGTCCAATATTTTATGAATTTTATCAAGTCGTTGTCGCCGTATAAGCTTCCAAGTTCGTATTCGCCGCTACGGAGACAGCTGAATGGATGATTATAGTCTTGAACTTCACATCGATCACTATCGATCGCTATCGAATATTCACCACTTATAAAGATTATATTTTGTGCGCGCTGTTCCACTTCTCAGTCTATTCCACCAAGTGGTTTTCCAAAGACACTGTAGCTTAAGTGGTTCCCGCTAGGCAGTGCTTCCGGCTTTGGTCTACCGTTTGCTTTTATATTCCATATACGAAGTTTTTCCTTTTCTGCTATGGCGACATTATTTGATTCTCGGTTAGAAATTGATCAGCCATGTCCTTCCACTCTATTCTCGATAGTAAAGAATTTGACAACAACCGTTTTTCTACGTGTACGTTTAAATTGGAAACTACTCCTTATTCTTTACTGATTATGGGACTTCAATGTGCATATCAAGTATATTACTGCAGCGGATGGGTGAATAATTAAAATTTTCTTTTTTTGTTCTTTTGCAAAGTCCTACGCATATTTTTCAGTCAGTACCAAAATATATATTCATATTATCGTACAGAATGTTGAATGTCTTTTTTTTCTTCTTTTTTATCTAAACACTAATATGAATAAATATCTTACTTTAGGTTAAGTGTCGGAATTTCTTAAAAAGAAACAGAACATTCTAAGGACCAGGAACTTATTGATAGAATAAGATTCGGTGAAAAATTCTTAAAAACATACAAAGAAAATCACAAACCAACGAAAATCATTATGATGGTGTAGCGAAGAAAGCTTATAACACAATTCAAAGAAAAAATTGAAGCTCCGGGGAATTAATAATCAGTTTGTGAAGGAGAACACGATAAAGTTGATGAAATGAATACACAAAAGGCGATCTTAACACTAAACGTGATTTCAGCTAAAAATTGAAATAACGGTTAAACAAAAAAATTTAACTAATCTGTTTCGCAGTGTTTCCCCATGTGTTTTTTTTATCAGCTGTCTCTTTTTCTACTCCGTGGCAAATTACATCAGAACTCTGGTTCCTACTGAGCCGCTTGCGATTCACGGAATGAAATCGTTCCAACAGAATAACGCCATCCATTAAGAACAAAACAACAATTTTTATAATTAGTAAAGGCTTCACTAAAAAGAAAAGTAAGAGAGTATATCTGAAATAGATGAATCGGAGAAATATGGAAAATACGCCAAAATTGAAATACTTTCGAGTTCAAATTCAACGTAAAAAACATTTTTTTTTTTTTTGTTTTTTTGTTTTTAATCTGGCACATTAAATATGTGAATGTTTTTGTCGTTATCCGATATTTATTAATTATTTAATAATAAGCGAGGTTACCGAAGAAAGTAGAACAAAGACATTACTAATACGTAATAAGTGAAAGCGTTACTATCGAGTAGGATCATGATCGCATTCAAAGTAAAACGGTTTATCGTCACATATTTGTAACAGGAAGGGCCACTGCGAGAATTTAATTTTATTTAAATTTATTTAAAAATACACGCGTAATAAAATGTTAAAATTTGTTACAAAAAATTTAAAATAACTTAATTATCGAAAATATTTTTTTGCAGAAGGCAATCAACACACACCATATATATGTATGTATGTATCTGCAGCAAAATGCCTGCAATGCATTATAGGCAGAGCTAAGAACCCAAATCAATTCCAATGTCGCATTATGAATTGGAAATTAAATCTTAATCTATATTACTCGAACCAATTATTATTCGAACAACTGGATTTGATCACCACTAAATACACTGACAGGTCCTGGTGACTATTACACTTGCATCGACGTCGCTGGAATCCGATGGATTTAAATATCAAGTGTCTTCGATAGGAGGAACTGTGTCGTGTAAGCTAACGGCGGGGCTACGGGTATTAATACGAAGAAATATGCACGCATTACGAGAGATGGAAATGTTCGGTGTGTTATTTTGCGTTAGAATTTTCGTTGCAAACGTCGTGTTTCCGGTTCGCCGTAAGTGGTTGTTCGAGAGAATGTCCTCCGGAGTGTAGTGTGTGACTTATGAATAAGCGCTATGACACAGAGGAACGTCGTAGACATCTGAGGCACGTAACAAGGTCAGATATTAATTGGAAACGTGACGTAATGAGGACAGATCGTTGTGCACGCGGAGCTATTTTGCACCGCTGCATCGCCTTACTATTTGTCATATCTAGGAATTACGTATTGACCGCATCGCCGAAACAGATATTCCAAGACTGCTGTAGGCCCTAGATGTTTTTCTCTCGCTACCTTTTTGCAGCCGAAATAAAATCACTAGACGATAGTTACGTACTTTTTAAGAGCTTACCCCCCCAGTTAGTTTTTTCTCAGAAAGCTCGAGATTTCACCTACAGAGAATGTATGTCTCTCCTTTTGAGAACAACAGAAGTTCAGTTCATTTGAGGTCGCTTCTTTTTTGATCATATTAAAAATGTCGCAACTTCGCGATATTATTATATCAACGTCTATTCTTTCAAGCATTGCGGCGAATATTATTGTATTTAAAACCGCCTAAACCTTCTGTCATGTTTATCGATATTTCAAGAAATATTACAACGACATAGGGAGTAAAATTCCCCGGAAGCAGTCGATCGTTATTTGTTCCCGAAATTCGACCACCGATTCGTGTCAAGCGTGTGCGGGCTTATTAACGTCGCCCAAAAATTCAAAAAACGTCAAGTTGAGAACTTAATATTTGTATGTGCCGCATACACACGTACCCACAGAGAACTCTATACTTACGTGCAGAAAACCGAATCTTTGCCTATGTCGAATATTCAAATGTCGATGAATTTTTTTCATTTAAAAATTACTTCTATATGTATCCTTATACGGCGAGAGATAAATTTAAAATCAGTTTTAATAGTAATTTATATATAACATACAGTAGGAATAAATTATAGAAATGTAAATAATTAACGAAAAGTTAAACATTTTGACTACATTTATGTCATAATTATATGTATAAAATTAAAGTAATTGGATAACAAGAATTAATAATAATAATAATTATTTAAAAAAACAAAAAAGAGTGTTACCTTTGTGGAGAACTTGAATTTACTGCGTGCCCATGGACAGTGTCGTAGAAATTTTTATCATTTTCGCTACACTACACACAGCTGTGGAGTAATTTTGCTTTTATATAATATACAAATGTAATAATGAAGCGTTTAAATTTTTATTAAAAATTGATTTTTTTTTTTTTACATTACTTTATTGTTGTTTAGTAATATTTTCATGTTTAATGTATACTTCATTTTAAAATATTAAACACTACCTGAAATGTATTGCATATCTTTGTCTAAATTTATATGCGCCACTTTTAAAAATTCAAGTTTCCCGCGTAAATGAAAAAAAAAAGTGCCTTTTAATATTTTACACGATTTTCACATGTATTCATGATCTTCTGTCGTTCTGCAAAATTCCATCAAAATCAGCAATCCCAACGTTGTGACGAATCCTTGTAACAATTTATGGATTTCGGAAATAAATTCCGCGATACCGATTTATCAGATCGAAAGTTTCGAAACTGAGTTAATAAAATCTCAAACGAGTTTTTCTTTTTTTTTTTTTTCTTTTTTTTTTCTCCTTTTTAGCGGCTGAATTCGAACGTAAAATAAAATCCCTATTTTGCACAGTAAGATCGATTAGGACACGATTTTTAAAAAACTATACAGATAGCACGCCATTGTTTTATATCTGTCATAGCGGAGTTCAAGCGGGTGTCGGGTATTGTCTCTACTACACTTAACGGTATGTTGTTTAAAACTTTGCACGTTTTTTACTTCGGTTCTTTGAGGGTGCAATGGCCTCTACTGACATTTCTTTACGCCCGTGGTGCCCCCTTTTTCCGTGTATGGTGCAGCGCCGAAGTGTGTGCATTATTATTTGGGTTTTATAGGAATTTTCGAATGGTTTGTGCGTGCGTTTGGTAAAATTTATATACCCCGCCGAGAAGAATCGCTGCCTGGGTATTTATCTTCCGATGATTCTGTAGTACGGCGTGAGGAGACATTCCTGTTCAGATATTTTCAACGTTTTCTTGTTTTTTCCTTTATTTCTTCTCAGTTTAAGATAATACGGGAGGAAATGCTTGGAATGTTTAATGAATCATATATACAACATTCCGTGTTTACGTTTGAAACTGTGTCGTTGTGTAACAATCCGTTAGCAGATGATTCATTGAGCTCTAGTACTCGCTGGTTGGATAACAAAAGATAATCATTTCCAGTTCGAAAAGAAATCTGCTCTTCGTAAATATCTCAGGCGATGAGCTGTTACATTAATATAAATATATTTTTGTGTTTGTGCGTGCGTGTAGATGTTTACGGGGGAGGATGTTTATGCGCACGGCAAAAATCATGTTGTGATTATGTTTTGTTTTGTTTTTTTTTGGTTTGTAATACGTTTCTATTAAGCTTCGAAATTTGCAAACTGATTATCTTTGATGATTTTTTTTTTTTTATGATAGCGTGTTTTACTAACGTGCAATAAATCAAGGGGGGGGGGAGGCTGCGTATGATTTTGATACTGCTTTAAACGATTTTGACTTTATTAATAATTTATAATGGCGCAATTAGCAAATAAGGAGTTACTCAACAACGGTTTTTGAAACTGTTATTTTCAATTTTTATTTCTTCTGTGTTACACACAATTGTTTTGCAAAATTGCACTTTCAACCATAGAATTACTCCGAAATCGCGATTTATGTAGGTATTAATCATTGAAAATCGAAAGAAAAATATTACACGTTCTTGTACCCTGGAATCGATTAGAAAATTAATAGTTAGCCTTCTATTTTATAAATATGTAATTTTTGTTTTCAAGTTTAATATTTACAAATTGAACTAATAAATTAATCATTTTTTGAATTTTCGGCGTGTACTCGACAAAAAAGAACAAAAAGGTGGTAGACGTGAGTGTTTTGGTGAAAAGTTCGGCGTGATTTTTCCTTTTTCTTTTATCCTGAAAGACTGCACGACGGAATAAACAATCGGCAGATACATTTTCTTTTTTTTTTTAAATTATGGTTAACGATATTTTGTCGTTTATTTACACTTTCATCGATTTGATGATGATCTCTTTTTCGAGTGTTTTCAAATTGCTCCTTAATAGAGCAAAAAATGTCGACGAATAAGGAGTTTAAAGGTTCCCTCTTTTCGGGAAAATAATTTGTCGCGTTAATTGTCTCCTTCGTATTTGTGCTTTCAGTCTCGTTGCAGTACTATGTCTCTTAGCGATTATTCAGTTCGACCACAGGCCAAAGACGCCAACTAATATAGAGTGGCTGACTGGATCTTTAATTGTAGATGCCGAAGACAATGAACAGATGATGTAGATTACGGTATCCGGGCCATTTGGTATATAAGTCGTGTCTCGGTATGCTGCGATGTCTGCTCCCGGGGGGAGTGTATTATTTTCAGCTAGACAGTATTGTACAGCACGTTCTAGCTAGCACTGTCGGGGCCAAAACGCCAATTGAGAATGGCCTTTGAAAGACGTCGTCCTCAGCGTTGGGCCATAATCGTCATTAGAATAGGCCAGTGTGGATGGAGCAACCGATAAGACGGCCAGTCTTGACGATGCTTACTGCTCGGTTCAAGAAAATTATTTTTCAGCTCTTCTCATGCTCCATTGTGCGCGTACTCCTTTCTTAAATGGTCCGGCCGTCACGCTGCTTAACTTCTGCAGTGGCTTGAGAGGCGTGCGTTTAACTGACGATGTGAACCAGATATTATTCCTATTACTCGCTTTTATTGCCTCCATTTAGCCGTTCATCCGTCTCTGCTTTCCATTACCATCTTATTTGATAAAAATTGTGTAAGACCCGCGGCGAATATCCTTTCTTCCCATCCGATTAAATCGAATGAAGATGGGAATTCGTTTAAATGACGTTAATTCATATTACATTATCGTAAGAAACTCGCAGATCCAGTTGTCTATCGTTTGCTGTGGTGTGTGTAACTTTTTTTAGTCTATTACAATGGTTTTTTGTTTCAATTTTTCAATGATTTTTTTTTACTTTCGGCATTTTCTCCCGTGGAAGCGCAACCAATTTACAGTTCTTTACGACTTAAGTTGTACGGGGGTTTTTAACATTACAAATTCCGAAAATTAATTCGAAAATTTTAAAATATACTAGTTGAAATACCCAGTCAGTTTTTTTCTTTAATAACAATAGCAGTAAAAATAAATAAGCAATAAATATTGAATTTTCTTGCAGAGTCCCCCTATATTTTATGAAACTAAACACGACCTATTACCCACGGTATCGCTCAAAAATGAATACCCGTTTAAATCTTTACACCTTATCTCTATTCCTTTCCCGCTTTTCCATCTTCGAAAAACCGCTGTTGTAGTTATGCTTAATTGTACATTTTACAAACGGAAACAGATCAATAGAGTGTATACAGACAACCGTCGTCAGGTAAAAATTCTTGGCCTCTCTATGACGTCTGTCACGGTCTGATGGAAGTTGATTTGTGGTTCTCCGGCTCTTTGAAAAATTAAGCATTTCGCAGCTTTTTCCCCCCTACTTATTATTTCTTACCAAACTTGTTGTACCACGGCAGCTCTAAACTTCGTCATGCCGTAATTACACAAATTTATATTTATATAAAAATATGTTTAGAAACTAGTTTAAAATAATTCCGACTTTAATATGTGCTCAGAAAATTTAAAGAAAAACAAAAAAAAAAATAAATCTATAAAATGGAAAAATAATTATTTGATGAAAGAGATTATATATATTTTACAGTGAAGGATTCCTTAAAGGGGAGAGGGATATCGTGATTATTCTTAAACGATTTTCATATCTAACGAGTCTCAGCACACTAAATTCAGTTTCCAACAATAAAAAAAAAAAAAACATCGCATTATTAAATAAGTACAACAATACACAATCATCATTTTCTGTAAGTCATTGGAAACATCGGATATATTTAATATGCAGTTTTTAAATATTGTTGCCATTTGGATTCCGCGTATAGAGACCAATAAGTATTAATGTTGTTTAGGAATAATTAGAAAATCACGCTCCTTTAAGGCATGTTTTTTACCGTAAAATAAATGATTTTTACCTTTCAATGCGGTTTTATTAAATTTTTAGAGTGAATCTCGAAGTCCGTATTTTTTTTTATTTTTTTGTTTTTTTAAACAATTTATAGCGTGAATATTTTTAAGCGATAATACGAATAGATCAACCTAAAATGATGTCGCTTTCCGTACTCTACAAAGAGCGCTGTTCGAATTCTGCAGTGATGTACTTGTAAATTGAGTTTTTTGGAAAGCTCAAATTCATTATCTCGACTCGAATCTACATTTTTTTAAAAACCAATATTAGCAATTCCTCGTCCCTTTAATTTCGAAACTTTGGGTGTCCATATTTTCTTTAAATTCTAATGAAAAAATATTTTGGCTAATTATCGTTCGGCTGTATTAAATAGAAAACAGCGTTCCTCTAGGAAGTGTCAGTCTCCCGTTTTTAATGTTATTTGACGACTACTGTGATCCTCATCATGTTGAGACCACCACCGACTGATTACCGTTTCTAATAAGCAAAGAATGTCGTTGAAGTAGGGGGTTTATTTTTTTCGGGGGGCCTGGGATGCGTTAATTATAGATATTAACTCCAGTGCGAGTGAAATTTTTAAAGTAGTGTCAATGTGCGACAGCGAGATATCAGGTCCTACCCTAGCGAAACATCAGTGCCTAACCAGCTAAGCCATGGTGTAAAGTCGACGTGGTTTTATACGCAGTAATACAGGGATACATAACATTTCCATCAGTGATGACTTTGTAAATGGCGCTAGAAGAGTTTCAAATTCGTTATCATTATTCGAATGTACATTTATTCGTGGTAAACATTGGTGATCTGGCTTAGAATCGAAAAGGTTAAAATACCGTGGATGGAATGTATACCCCATCATGTTGAGCAGATGATAAATGATGAATGACAATCACAATATGAAAAAACTAGCCGGAACGTTGGGAAGAAATACTTCGAAATACAAAGAACCAAGTAGAAAAAAAGCGTGGTTTACAAATAAAATGAGCGGAGAATTTATACGTGTTATATATGCCGAATACGTACGGGTCACACAAGGACTCCAGAAATATTACATAAGCTGGGCATTGCAAATGCGAAGAGATTGGCTCAATTGAACACATTATTTGGCAATGTAAAATATATGATGATCATGGAACAGATTTTAAAAAAAAAAATATTACCATTCTATAAGACCATGCCAATAACCTCACTACGAATGGTGCGAGAACCAGATCACAGGAACCTGCTTACATTTTGTACCAATACATAAAACTCAGTAACATAATTGTATAAAATGTAATTTATTTTAATAATTTACAATTAATAATAATAACCTAATAAAATTATTAAAAAAATAAATTAATAAAAACGTTGCGAAAGCTAGGCACAGAGAGGGGAGAAAAAAAATATTAATTTTTCGAATTTACGGTTTCATAATAAATAACGCTGATAATATTTTAAGTGTCAATCCATTTATTACTCTTTTTTTTTTTTTTAGTATAAATAAATAAGTTGCGGGTCTCACTTGGCAAGTATGCCCGTTGCGTGAGTGCCGAACACTCTTATTATCGTTTATTCTAGTAAACAAAATTACATTACTAAAAAATTGCTTTAAACATATGGTCTCTTTCTTAACGTTATTTGATATAGAGTTACATTGGGTATCTGTGTTCACCGATATTCGTCGGTACTTATTACTCAATCACTGGCCGGTACACTTTCGAATGAACAAAGAATAGTTGGATCGATGCACATAGGCAAAAGTTTTGTATGAGCAAACATAAAAGGAGAAGAAACATACCTCGCTAACATGTAACCGTTTTTTGTATAGTCAGTTAAAATAAAAATAAACGATTCAAAAATAAAAAATTAACTAAAATTTTATTGATGTAAAAGATTAATTAATAAATTTTATTGTCGAATTAAAAAACACTTTTTTAAAACCTACGCTTGAAATAATTTTTAATATTTTTAATTTCTGTAGAATTTGTATTTACTGCGGTAAACGTTTTTTTTTTTTTTTTTTTTTCTTATTTATTTTATTATTATAGAAAAGCCGGATCTTTTTGAAAATGAAACGATGCAGTAGAGTGTTCGTTTTCGTTTTTCCCTATCCCCCTCTCCCAATTGTCCCCTTCATTGCTCCATCTCTCCTCCCATATGTGATGCAAACAACATCTTCTTTGAATGTCTTGCCCTTGATTCTGAGCGCTCCGTTTTGTATTCCAAAATCTTAACGCTGGGTCTTCCTTACAATTCTTCCTTTGTCCTTTCCTTTCCATCTGCAGATATAATCCCCAAACTTCAATCTTTCCAAAGCTCTATTTCTAATCGTTCCTCTATTTAACCTTTTCCATAATTTCTGTAGCTGTTGGGTCAAAGCCGCTAGCGCGCCCAAAAGATAATATATAAAATAATATTATTATTTTATATTCAAAAAAAAAAAAGAAGTGTTGAAGTAGCGAAAATTGGCCTAGTACTTTTTTCGCGAATCTCAAAAAAAACAAACAATCAAACAAACGCAGTCAAAAATTGAATTATGAAATATTGCAAGAAATCGTGCGCAACATTTTCTGTGCGAATCGATATAATTAGACGAATGATCTATCTTGATAGGCTGTTTAAGAAAAGAAAAAAATCGTATTCAACGTGTTGTCGCTAAATTTTTAAACGTTTTTCTGATGGCGAATTAATGATTAAATTTTTAGTCCGAAGAAAGCTCATTTCCCTGTAGAAATACACTTCGCTTTCGTGGTTAACGATTTTTGCATAGTCGTTAGTCTTCGTTGTGCTGATGATTTTCATCGTCATTCTTCACGTTAAAGGAAAGTTCGCTAATTACTCTACTCGCATCACGCTAAATTTCAACCGGTTTAATTAAATGTTGGTATTGTTTCTTTCGGATATGGAAGTCATCGGTGACAAAAGAACTGACAGTAATGCAAGTTCGACAGCTTTTATTCGAGTTGCGCGCGATGTCGTCATCTTCCTGATTACTAGCCGCGACAGAATGGTAGAGTAAGGCAGGCGAAATGTGCCAAATTAACTTTATAACCTGTGGCCCCGTAATGAAATTTCGGATTGACGGTACGTAAAAATATTTTTGTTTTGTCGATAGATTCCGAGTGGGAGCATGCGAGAGATCGTACCGCAACGGGCACATTTACTGCGGGACAGCTTCGGGCTGTCAGTTTTCGAAACAACTGGTACAAGACGTCAAGTGCTGGAAACATCGTAGAACTTATTAGTGACATGTTTAGAATTTCGTCTGACAACCGATTATCGCCTCTCTCGGTACTATTACTTTTTCGCGCAGTGTTTTTCATTTTAACATACGACAATAATGTTCTATAAAGCTGCTCAAAAAACAAAATTGCTATCGTGAATAATATCAAATCGTTTTGAATGATGAAAGTGATGGTGTTTTTTTTTTTTTGTTCTTCTTAATTGTGTGAGACAGAATAAGAGTACACTGCTTGATTGTTTGAAAAATGCAGCCTATACGTTTATTTTAGAGATGTGCTGATGGGGCCGAGTTTTATTCACAGTTTAAATCGTAATTTGCTCGCATAAATATCATTGTTTTTATATTCATTCAATAAAAAGAGAAGTTCATTTTCCTTTTTGGGCGTACCAGTTTCAGAGCTGCGACATATTTTTGACGAAAGGGGAAATATTTTTAATTCCTTTATTCTTTTTATATAGTTATCGTGTGCACAGAATAGTAAGTAAGCAGAGAGGCTTCCTCTAAATGAAGTTTGAAAGCTCGTTTTTCCGTGTGGGGGGGGGGCTTCTATTAGTTCATTTACCTGAGCGGTGAACGCTATAACTAGTACCCCGTAGTTTCACACTGGCGGGTTATTTTTAATTGTAACGTCATCGCTATTACGTTCTTTAGGCTTTTTCTTACCAAAAATCTAATCGTTTTCTGATCGTTCTCGCTATAAACAATGAATGGGGCAACGGTAACCCTATCGTAGTTCAGTTGTTGCGCCGCAATCATAAATATCAAAGGTTCTCTTTTCTCTTTGACTACTCATTCTATGTGACAAATCAAAAAGCCTAGAATATTGCAGCCGAAGACGACATTATACGAAACTCGTTAACAAGTAAAATAAAGCTGCTACACTTGACTAAGGTTGTGTTCTAAAAATTGTTAATTGTTTTTGGGCCTTACATGTAATGCTCTTCAACTCAAAGTATTTCTCCTGATGCACGTGGGGGAGAAATATATTTTTCGCGTGTCAAAAATGATATTATTTTTAAATTTAATTTGATTTTTTTCTTTTTTTTTTATTCCATTATTATTAATTTTATATTAATTATCGTAACTTCCGTTTAGATTATTTTTCGCACACCGACTGGTCGATAAAGGGCTACCGTGTAGTACCACTAAAAAAAAGTAAATATACCCTGTTGGGCGGCATTTCTCAAGTACGGAGAAGCTGTTCCATGCAAATTATTTACCTCTCTATAGGTTTGTCAGGGTGGTGTGATGAATTTTGCGAGTTCTATCGAGATAATGTGCTGTTTTTACTAAAGCGTGCGTAAAAACAGCTATACGTGTTGTAAGCCGTAAGAGCTGTAAGCTATCGTCCCATCGCCGATCAATGCTCATCTCTACGTATTTCTGCTAAGCGACGACGCGTTTTTGTCTGTCAAATAAGCCTTGGAATTGGTTCGAAATAGTTTTCGATGCCAGCGGAGAGAACCGTTCGTCGCTTTCGGCCTTACCGATTTTGCAACCATCGAACACTGACATTTCAATTATAAAACTGACACCTATTAATTCGTACAGTCGAAGCGAATGTTGCAAACCGCAAAACTGTTGAAAGTTTAGTCAGATTTTTTTTTTTTGGTCATCGCGTAATACTACCAGATCGGTTGCGAGTGTGTGTCTATATTGTAATATTTAGGAAAAAACGAACAAAGTTGGTCAAATCGATCTTATCGGTGCTGATCGCAGATATTCATAGTTCTGATTTTGAATAATTGATCGGCGATAGTAATATATTCAGGACGTTGTGTGTTAGGATCAATAATTTAAACATTTATTAGCCGTGAAATCTTAAATAATAACAAAGTGGCGTTTGAATTAGAAATAATTCGCAATAAATTCGATAGTTTTCTTTTTTTAAATACACCCGTACATAACGATCTGTAAAAATTTAATAAAAACACGCCAAAAAGGTAATTAATACTTGGTACGAGAGAAAATATATTTTACGGTAAAAGATATCTTTAACGGGAGAGAGAAGAGTATTGTGATTATTTTTAAATTCACATCTTTAAGAGCCACGGTACACCAGATTTGAATTGCAGCAAGTAGAGAATCATATTAAATGAGTAGTAGTATATATTTCCGTGAGTTATTTTTGAAATAAGGATTTTGATTATTGTTGCAATTTCAATTCTGTGTACCGAACTCTAACGAGTATTATTAATGTTGTTCAGGACTAATTATAAAAATCCCTCCTTTATTAGATTATTTCTCTTATTAAGTGAAAATGTTTAGGAATTTGTTTGAAATGAATCTTTCATTATTAAAATTCACCATGCAATATCATGCGATTGCACCCTGTTTAATTAGTCAAGTTATGGATCCAATATGTTTTTCTGTACGAGGCGGTTAGATATCTTTTGCCGTTCGTTCTGGCATTTCCTGCGCCGCCAGACAGTGATACTACCGAGCTGATTCGATATGAGATATATCGATAGCGATGGAAATTACAACCCATCGTCATTGGGTTGTCAGTAGTGCGGTTCGATCCGAATATCAGCAGCACGGCCTCTGTAATAATATCGTGCTTTATATTGTGTGCGCGCCTTGCCAGTATCACAATGAGAAGAATCTAGAAGTGGGTTTCTGTGCTGCAGCTCCAGTTGCCGGTTGATTCGTCGAGAAATTCGAGAACTGGTTTCCAGTTGCTAGACCGGCGCGGCCACCGATCGGTCTCGGTGTTCACTTTTCTTCGCAATTTCCATTTGCTCGCGAAAAAGTTTCGATATCGCCCTTCTTCCATGATGCACGTTTCTTCTGCTGGCCTCTGTGCAGAAATGAGCAATCGTCGTTGCAGTAGTAGAGGAACGTTGTGCCTGTGTTTACTCAACCGCGTTGGTGTTTTGAAAGAAAAATAGCTCGGTGGTTGGATAAAAACGGGCAAAGGGAAGCTGCTTCCACCGGTGTCTGTCTAAAGCGGCACATTCCTTCGCGGTTTACTTATACTATTGAGAGCACTAAAATTTGAAGACGCCCTTTGGTCCAAGCGAGTTTTAACGAAATCTGTTTTTTTCCTTCCCATCCATTTTGCTGCTTTAGAAGTAGAAAATGTGAAAACTCTACATAAAAAAGTCTATAGTGAACCGTGATTACAGATGTGTTTCCCGGTTTAGAAATCGAAAAAATATTATTAATTCAAGAGAAACGGTAAAATCGAAAGCTTTGCTAAAATTCAAACAATACCTGAGAGAGAAAAAACCAAAACAAATTTAGGACTGCGTTATAGATTTGGACTTTTGAAGGATAGTTAACCGGGGAATTAGTGGATGATCTCCGTTTTCTTTTATTTGGTTTTGCAATCTTTGATTTACAATTCTTACGATGTAGTGATATAGCATAAATATAATAAGTTGAAATGTGTCTTGTTACATTGCATTGCATCATCTTAAGTTTGTACTAGATTATTCTGACCAAATAGCTGTACTGCATACGTACGTGTCAATGACTATGTCATAAACCTTGCAACAAACTCTGTGACGTTTTTGCTGCGTCAAGCTTAATATTTTCATTTCGGGAACGATGAGTATTGAAACCAACTTATCTGATAGAATTAGTTTCCGCACATGCTCGAAGGACCACCGGGTCTTTATTTATTTTTCATGTATATTTTATAGGGTTTACCTAGCCTAAAATAATTGGGTACCAGAGAAGTCTGAGAAGGTGAAGGCGGCTGGGAGAAAGAAAAACTACGTCAGTGCTTCAATGTTGGAATTTATAATGCTGGTGGTTATGATATATATATATATATATATATATATACATGCACTATTGATTGCTGTAAATAGGCTGAGACAACATTGATCAATATGGTAAGTGAATTGTTGTGAAGACTGTACAAACTGTCGAGGTATAGGTTACGAGTGGCGTCTAACATTTGGGGCGAGATCGGTCGTATCCGAACTGTGTGACGGGAAATACGAACAAGGATGGGAGTGAACAATAGAGAACGCAGTGTGTTTTTGGCCGTTTCGGAAGAAGCGGACCTTGCCAGTGCCGATGGAGAGACTGAGCGCGCAGCAGTTTGTTGATTTCGGCACGGTCTGTTGATGGAAAGGCATCAGTTTTGGTTGTTGCAGGTATGGCCGAACGCCAAACTTGTCCGTCGTTACATCGCTCTAAACGGTAAAGTTGCTCTTTGTTCATCGTGCCTCGTTTGAGCCCATCTCGTCGCTAGCACTGCAAACATCGACACTGCCGCCTGCTTGACAATCTCTTTTTAGCCAAATTCTCTGCTAAACGGAAGTGCGAAATTAGCAACACGTTAATGAAGAGAAAAAGAAACTGTTTGACCATTTATGTTCGTCTGTTTGTTTGTCCCCTGTTACAACTACGACGGAAATAAATTAATATTAAATGGCTTTTGCTTAATGTGGTCGCTATTAACACACGATGCACATTGAATTTTCACGCATTGGGAATAGTTTTCGTGTACGGCAGTGAAAATTATTATCTGCCGTTGGATTCAAAATCGTTGGAACTTGTGTTATTTTCGCTATAAATTGCGGTAGAAAGTACTAGCGTTTTTTTGTTTTTGGTCAACCATTTTCGACATTTTCCCAACATTCCACTCGAACGAAACGCCACATTTTCACATAACCACGCTGCCGGCTGATTTTTTTATACGAACAGCGAATGGGGGCACACGTTGTGGACTTGGCTGCGAAAGTCAAGCATGAACCCTATTTACCCATTCGTCAGTCTGCTAAAGTTTCTCAGTGCAACTTTGATTAAGTTTAATCGGATGTTCTAGTTCGTATTTAAAACGCAATTGAATTTCATTTTCATTTGATTATCGCTTTGTCGCTTGATAGAACCTTTCGACTGTTCCTCCGATTTGCTACTACATTAATGTCGTCTAAATAGCCATTAGTAATACCTCATTTTGTCGACTCGACATATTTTTTACTGTTTCTTTCCTACCACAACCGTTTCTGCCTTTTTTTAAGATATATATATGTATATATATGTACGTATATGTATGTATGTATAATGTTCTTAAAATATTTTTTTTCTTTTCGAGACCATCGTTATTAGGGATACTGAAAAATGTCACTTTGACTGCAAGTAATGAGGGTTCTAGGAACAGCTATCGACGGTTATGCTGATTCTCCATCGAAATTAACACCAAAATAATTTGCTACTTTTGTGCAGCCGTTTTTTTTTTCATATTATTATTATTATTTTTATTTTATTGTTGTTTTTTTTTTTTTTTTGTGAAATTAAAAGCAAATGTCGTGTAGATGCGAAATTTCTACGCACACTAGCTCAGCCCCCAGTGTAGGTGTAGAACGCGGTTCATCGAAGAAAGTGATGGAGCATTGTTTAGAATTCAACTTTAGCTTGATCGAGAGCGCGTATTCTGTGTAAGTGGAAATTACAGTGGCGCGGTAGTCTGCTTTCAGAGGTAACGTATAATAATAAATCTGTTAAAAGTCGCGTCTTTTAAAAGCGTCTGCAGGGAGACGTATTGTGCGTAATTGTTTGAAAGGAAAATGTAAGCAGCGAGAAATTGCATGTAAAAGGATTTAGCTTTTTTCCAGAGCGAGAAACAACAAATGCATTAGGAAACTTTTGCGAAGTTTATTCATTCGTCCTGTTCATTTAACTTTTAGCCGAAAGTTCACATCCGCCCTTTTATCCTTCTCCCGCTCCCTCAGACACACACACACACACAGACAGCCATCGCACGCATTTAGAAAGTGTATACTATTCACAGCAGTCGTCCCCTTAAGCACACTTCTTAATTAATCGGTTCCTTCCATTTCCGGCTAATTAAAAACAACTATTCAAAACGAATTAAAAAAAAAAAAAAACAAATACGATTATTACTTTTATATTGGGCTTCGGATTTTTCGCTCTTTTTTGTTCGAGCTTTTAACTACTAGAAAATTCAATTTTGAATATACGAAAAAAAAGAAATCTACTCGCCGATTAATGGTGTTAAGTCGCTAAGGAAGAAAAATGAATGGAAATTTCAAGTCGAAATTTAAAACGAACTTCTTATTTCTCTTTGCGACTATCGAATTCTTATTTCAAATCCACGGATCCTTACGGTGCAATATTTTTCCCCGTGTTCTTTCAATTTCCAATAGTAGTGCTATTTTTGATAAATATCATCGTAACGCGTGTACCACCGCCGCTTTTACCTATTTCTCTCTATTATTGAACACTTTTTACACTTGACGAGAATATTTAGAAAAAAACCATTATCTATTTCGATGTTTGTGAGGTCTTGGAAATTTCAAAAGATCTCTCGATGTTTGCGTTTATGTTTTTGGTATTTAAATCGCGAATGTGGGTATGTACAGTAATTAAAAAAAGCACAAGAATGTATAGTAATTAAAAAAAGCACAAGAATGTATAGTAATTAAAAAAAAACACAAGGAAGTATAGAAATATTTTTTTCGTAACAAAAAAAAAATCATAAGTTACTTTTTTTTTTCATTTCCGAAATGTGTAAGAAACAAGTTCAACATAGGGATCGTTATTAAAAATAATATTCCATCAATTTCTTAAAATACGAACTATACTGGCTAATGTTTTCATCCGAGTAATTCGGGCAAGTCCTATTTGTTTTAAATGTCATGTAAAAGAAGATAAACACCGTATTGCAGAAATCGAGAATAGTTTACGCGCCAAAAAAACCGGGAAAAAGAGATAATAAATCTCAAGCTACACTTAGTCTGTCTAATGGCATGTGATGAAGCTGAAGATAAATATAAATTTCGCGCGATCTATTAAGCGGCGTACCATAGCACGGCGTGTTTTCTTCGGGTATAAGATGTCGACTAGTGAGCTTACTGCGAGTAGATAGAGTAAATTTGATTGGTTGGTTTGTATTCGACACGGGGCTGACGATTATTCTGGTTATAGCTTATTTAGAGTCAACGAATAAAGCCATGATATTATTATTTGCGGTATCGCGTGTTCACTCGGCTTGCAGTTGCTAAGACGTTTACAACAATCAATTTTGGTTTTTTGTGTTAAGAATATCGTTTTTAGCTGTATTGGAAACGGAATATCAGCACTAGTCGAAATGTATATATATACAGTGGGTCAAAAAAGTATTCGATCACTATCAAAAAAGGCTGTAGAACTGAATCGGAACAAAGAGGGATGGAAAAAAGTGATATTTTATAAAGAGAATGATCAAATATGGGTAATTACATCAAACGTTAACCGTAGTAGAGAAAAATAACGTCGCAATGACAAAAAATAAGGGAAACCCCGGCAAAAAAAGTATTCGATCACTCATGAACAGATGATTTATGCGTATGGGATAAGACAAAAAAAATGCATTACAGTAGACGTAAGCTATTCGATTAAGTTCAGTAGTTTATAGACATTGCTGTGGTGTTAATATAAGTGATAAAGTAGTGTTAATCGTAAGCAATGCCACCAAAAAAGGCCGAGATACCTGAAACAGTGCTTGCGCGAATAATAACTTTACGAGAAACCGGGCTAAGTTACCGCGAAATCGCAAAAAATATAAATTATTCGTACGGGGGAGTGTGAGACGTGATTCAGAGATACAAAAATACCAAAAAACTTGAAAATGAACCTCGAACCGGAAGACCGAAAAAACTAACGTGCCGAGAGCGACGCGAGATTATCCGTCAATCGGTGAAAAACCCATTTACAAGCGCGTCTCAGCTAGCCGCTAACCTTCAATCAAGGTCGGGCAAAATTGTCAATCCGCAAACCATCAGAAATGTCCTCCATTCTGCCCAAATTAACGGTAGAGCACCACGTAAAAAGCCCTTCATCTCGGAAGTAAATCGAAAGGAACGATTAGAATTTGCAAAGGAACACGTGAACAAACCGGTAACTTTCTGGAATTCCATTTTATTTTCCGACGAAAGCAAATTTAACCTGTTCGGGTCGGATGAACAGAAATATGTATGGCGCAAACCCAGAACCGAGCTACACGCTAAAAACTTGAGACCTACAGTAAAACATGGAGGCGGGAACCGAATGGTTTGGGGGTGTATGGCAGCTGGTGGGGTCGGAAATCTGGCCTTTATTGAAGGGCGAATGAAAGCAACTGGTTACGTCAACATTTTGCGTAGCAATCTAAAAGACAGCGCTAGCAAATTGGGTCTGGTAGAGTCATTTATCTTGAAGCAAGATAATGACCCAAAATATACCGCCATGTCTACACGCGAATGGCTTCTGTATAATTCCCCACGTCGGTTAATGACACCTCCTCAGTCTCCTGATATGAACGTCATCGAAAATCTGTGGAATTATCTTGATACCCGAGTCCGTAAATGTAAAATTTATAACGCTAAGGATTTAGAACAAGCTTTATAAGCTTCATGGGTGGAGATTTCCCCCGAGACAACGCGTCACTTGGTGAAATCCATGCCCCGACGTCTAGAAGCCGTCATTGATGCTAACGGAATGCACACAAAGTACTAGCATCCTCTTTTCATTTGTGGTAAGTGTTTTTTTTATTGTAGTCATTTGTGATCGAATACTTTTTTGGCGTCATTTTTTTTATTTTTTGAATATCCTGTAGCTGTATTTAACTTCTTTTATTGAAATACATGTTTCTTTCTCGTCTTTCTTCTTTTTCTATTATATGTGGTGTGTTTTAACCCTGTGCGTTGACCTCCTCCAGTCATGCGGTACTTTTTAGTGGTGATCGAATACTTTTTTGACCCACTGTATATATGTGTGTGTATATACAGATACGCGTCTACTAAAGGAAGCTGCTATCACTTCGCTCGCCTTTCCCTACTCAATTGCCCCCTGACCGTTGTTCACGGAATCGTGCTAATTGAATGTGTGCTAAATTTTCTGCATAAATAGATGTGTAGTCTATAACGGTACCCTTGCGTGTCTCCTCTTCGCTCTGTATATATTGAAATAGTTGCAGTCACATTTGTAAGACATTTTAACTTGGTTCTTTTTCAAGCTTACTTTCTACCGGTACATTTTCAAATTTTCTCTTTTATCGCGAATCGTGACTTTTTCAGAGCATCATATAATATTCGCGATATTTCTGTCAAAGCGGGCCGGATAATTCTAAACTTTTACGTCTCACCCCTATTTAAAGATTTTTACTCGTTAGGGGACGGCAATTGAGCGAAAAATTAGAATAAAATACGCAAACATTAACTCCTCTCCGCTTTCGATAAGTGAAAAGACGACATTACAGGAACGGGAATAGAAGAAGAGGAAATCATGGATATATTCTGAAGAAAGATACAACACCAGTTTCAAATATACAAAGAAAGAAACAAAAAGGAGACTGAAGCGACAAGCTAAAAAAAAAATTAAACATCGAAAATTAATGAGCAAAAACTGTAGGGAGCGAAAAAAGAAATGATATTTCACGTGATCCATAGCTGACAAAAACCGATAAAAAAAAAAACAAAACATAATCAAATAGCCAGAAATATTCTTATATTAAATGATTGGTGGCTAAATGGCTTGATAGTTAACTAAAAAGCCGGGCCATAAAAAAAAAAAAAAAATAAAAAAAAAAAAATAATATGCTGTAACTTTCTTAATTCATCAATTGAGACCGCTATGTTTACCTCAAATGGTTTCGATTGATCGGAGTTGGAATAAAAAATCATGACTAAAACCTTTTAATATGTGTGTGTGTGCGCGTATATATATATATATATATAAAGAGAGAGAGAGAGAGTTTTATAAATAGATAGCAAAACGTGTACGATTTGGTATATAAACATCGATAAATTTAACCGAAAGAAGAACTGACGTTTAACTCGGCCGTAAGGAATTACCGGAAATGATACCAAGAATGAGATACGGGGGCGGAGGGAGACTTGAAACATAGAGAAAAACGAAGAGAGGCTGGTGAGTACGGAGTAAATTATTCATGGCGGGGCTTCATTTGACCGTTTCTTGCGTTTTGATGTACACGTTGATTACAGGTAAGTTTAATTTTAAATTGTAAAATTTCTATCTATTTTGAATTTTACCGCCCGGTCGTGACTGACGATATGTAGTAGGTTTGAAGAAGCAGATCGCGAGGTTAGTCTGTTGTTTTGACGTGTGGGCTCGAATAGCATTATTTTAAAAAGATAATGATTACATTTGCGAGCGGCAACATAATTGACATTGAATTATGTGCTAGTTTGTGGTCGACGGAAAAGCAAGAAATATCAGTTTAATAAAATAGTGTATTTGCTCACGGTGCATGAGCATCCGATTCATTTGCATACACGTGTATGCGAATGCACATATAAGCTTTTTTTTTTCTTTTTTTTTTCTTTTTTTTGTTCGCGGGTAAAGTGAGAATTAAGAAGCAAATAGTTCGGAAGATTCTGAAAAAAGAATGTAGGAGAAAAATTCTCGCAGGAAAAGTGGGTGTTGTGTGCGTGTGTGTGTAGTTAGAAAATTGTGTCTAGCTTGTTAAGTTAAAAGCTTTTGTAAATGGTGCGAATTTTTAACGTTATGCTAAAGAGGAGAGGACGTGTATAATTTTACATATATATATATATATGTTTACGAAACCTTCATGGACACACATACATATATAGTGGTGTGGTAGGTTGCCCTTTAATATCTGTTCGTGGTTCACAGTGTTCGTCATAGGTGATGAGCATCAAAGAGCTTATCCGTTCAATTCTTTTAAATGCACCATGGCCTTTTTCTTATTATACGCGTAAAATGGCGCGGTCGATCATTTTTGTTTTTTGCTAAATGCGCGTTGTTCTCTCTTCGAATGCGCGTCCGCGTCACAGTCGCTTTCAAACAAGCTGAGAACAGGTTTTTTAATTTCTCGCTTGTCTGCCTACGCTGTCTCTGCACTTGTTTTCAATTCGGCGGTACGTACAATCTTGACAGTATTTTACCTCGATAATATTTTAATCTTCTCCCAAAACAGCCTATAAACATCATTCCTACAATTAGTAATATTGCTGTATATTTCCAGATTTAAGGTATATCGGAGTTTGTTGTTGTTTTTTTTTGTTTGTTTTTTTTTGTTGCTTTTTTTAAGGGCTCGTTAACTTCATCGAGAAACAGTTAAAAATAGAAAAAGCCGGTTATATTTTATTCCGGCTAGATATCATTGTTAAAAAGTAGAATCGATAAAGTAGTGATGGTGAGTGAAAAAGGAAAGGCTGGATATAAGAAATCGGAGCAGGCAAGTCTCAGAGCAAACTGGAGTACAGAGCAACATGAACGAGTCAATAACCGTTTCAGAGAACTACATAATTTGAATGGAAAATGTGGCCAGGAAGAAAATAAGAAGCAGAAGAAGATAGTATATGAGAGTGTGTTGTGGACGTAATAGCGGAATGACAAAATGGAGGAAACATGAGGATTCACAGATTGGTAGTACTGGCCGAAAGAGCGACTGTTAGAAAACGGAAAAGAGTAAATGTCTGACCAAAGTCTAAAATGAAAACTTTCCATTTTCTCGATGTTCGATTAATTTCTGTCGATGTTTTCCGCCCTCCTCCCTCTTTTCACCAACCGGGAAAATATATGTTCCGTAATAAATAATAAAATTATAAACGCAATGACAAACACTTAAATTGAACGTCTCTCTCTATATTGATGAAACAAAAATTTCATCGACAAAGTTTAAAGTTTTCATTTTTTTCTTCTTTTTAATATTTCATGTATAAAAATTTAAAAATGATTTCAATAATTAAAAATTAAAGATACTTCAATAGGGTGATTCTTTTTTTTTTTAAAGTTTCGTATCGGGTTTTGTTCCCGTCTCGCGCCTTGGTGACGTTCAGACAGAACTTGTTTTATACAAAAATAATTGCATAAGCGTGTATCTACGTATTTAGGAAAATTTCCATTATTATTATCAATGATTGTCTTCGTACCATTTACTGTTACGGGTAAATTTCTGAGGCCAGCTTCAAAACTTGCACCTTTTTCATACTGTTTTTAACGCAATTCGGACATATTGTCTGCACTTGCAGGCACTTTATTATTTTTTAGGTTTTTCCGAGCTTTACGTTATCTTCTGTTTAATTATCCGCGAAACCATTCCATTGAAAATTTCTCATCGTGCGTCTTTTGAACTTACAATTGTCGGGCTTTCATTTGATCCGGTAGATTTATAATTTCATTACTTCTTTCATCTTTTAGCGTTGTTGTTTCGATTCCTCTGTTGTTGTTATTGTTGTTTGTTTTTTTTTTGTTTTTTCATAAAATCTTTTCTATTAAATCTGATCCTCTTTGTTTCTCAAGTTCCTCTGGAGTTTTTGATACTGTATTTATTTCCTTGTTCGCTCGTTGCATTTTTGTATATTTTTTTTTTTCCATCCATTGTGTGCAAAAGTTTATTCTGTTATCCACTACTTAGTTTAAGGTGCTTATAGCTTTTTACCAATTATTTATCAGAGTCGAGCCAATCATGGTTTTATTCATCATTCTCTATATCCATCGTCTTGTAGTTTCTTCGATTTCTCTGCTTTCGTATTTTGTACTTTAACTAATTCATTTAACAGCTATCTTCTTCAATTTTAAATTTGTTTTCATAAAGCTTATATCTGCTTCTCCGCGGTTTTACAAATGAGATTTCTTCACTTGGTTCCGTTCGTTTTATTAAATTATAATCAACTTGGTGTGTGTATTCATTTATAGAAGATTTCCGGCATCGACGTTTTGGTGAAGTTCATCGCGAACGAAACATGCGAGCAGAGTATGTGTTGTGCCTAATTTCCAAAAAAAAAAAAAAAAGAAAAAAAGAAAAAAAAAGCCGCCCAAGTGGAAAGAAATATCTGAAAAGTTATAATTAGTCGAAAATTTATTGTTCCTAGAGCCTATAATTTTTTATTCGTCTTCTGAGGAAATTAATTGTCCATGAAAACTGAGATGAAGCTCGAGTGTGTTTACATTTCCAAAGAATTAGTGTACAGGTAAATGATTTTTAAAGATGATAGTATTCGATGTAAAAAAAAGTGCAGTTTCGAAAAATGATTTGTTTACTGTAATTTAATGTTACCGCAGAGTTGAATGTACGCGTAAAATTATACGTAATTAAACCGTCAGTTGAAAAATCATTCATTTTCAGATAAAGTACATAATTCTTGTGAAGTACGAGCGAGCAGCAGCAGGGTGGTTTGAAAAGTTCCCGGCCCCTCAATGAAAGGACCCCTATTTTTATGAAAACAGCGCTTTATTTCTCAGCATAGTATCCATTTAGGCTGATACATTTGCTCCATCGCTCGGAAAGTTTATCAATACCGACCTTGTAGGTTTCTTCAGGAAGGTCTCGAAAATATTCATCAACACCGACGATCACCTCGCTATCATTTGCAAATCTTTTTCCTCCGAGCCATTTCTTCAAATTTAGGAATAGATGATAGTCGCACGGTATCAAATCTGGCGAATAGGCTGGGTGCGGAAGTAATTTGAACCTTAATTCATTAATTCTCGCTATCGCGACCGCAGAGGTGTGAGCAGGCGCATTGTCTTGATGGAAAAGGACTTTCTTCTTCGCCAAATGTGGACGTGTTTTGTTTTTTTTTTTTGTTTTTTTTCCCTCTATTATTCGCGTAAACATATATGCTCCGTTTATTGTTTTACCCCTTTCAAGATAGTCGATGAAGATTATTCCGGGTGCATCCTAGAAAACCATTGGCATAACGTTGTTGAAGGACAAAATCATCTTTTTGCATTCTTCGGAGCTGCTTGACCTTTCTCAATCCATTGCCTAGACTGTTCTTTGGACTCTGGAGTATAGTGGTGAACCCAAGTTTCATCAACAGCGATGAATCGACGCAAAAATTCGGCTGTATTGCGATCAAAGTACTGAAGGTTTTCAGTTGAGATGTCTTTTCGACGCTGTTTTTGCTCAGGTGCGAGCAAACGCGGCACCCATCTTGCGCAAAGCTTGTTCATGCCCAAAACTACGTGTAAAATATGGTACACTCGTTCAGACGCTATGCCTCTACACCTTCAACTAATTAATTTTCATGCGCCGATCTTCCAACACCATTCTGTGTATTTTTTCGACAAATTTCTGGCATAGTTGCTTCTATCGGGCGTCTACTGCGTCGTTCATCTTCTGTGCTCGTACAACTCATCTTAAATTCTGCAATTCAGCGTTTATGAAGGAGAAGACTCCTTTCAAATCGATCTTAGATTGTATTTGTGTTACATTTAAACTTTTTAAAAATATATATTTAATCACAGCTCGTATTTCGTTTTTTTTTTCCCATTTTTTATGTAACACACGTCTTCTCTATCTGAAACTGCCATAAAACTGGTAATACGTTTTCAAACAAGTTGAAGTTTGTTTAGTGACGCTGTAAAGGACGGAACTGCAGCGCTGTTTCTCGGCGAGGCCCGGAACTTTTCAAACCACCCTCGTATTCAGCGTGTGAAGTAATATATATTATTAACGACAGTAACAATTAATGGTAATATAATTACTAAAATGGCACGAGTAGTGGATATATATATATATATATATACAGGTAAAGACGAAAAAAGACAAAGATCAACGTGGAAATTTCACGATGCATAGTCAACTGTTTTTAAAGAAAGTACAGGAATCTGATTTCAGTGACAAATACGGCCACAGCTTGTCGTTTGGTAGCCTCGGTACTATTAACCAGATTAACCAAAAAATAGCGAAAACGGCGAAATGCAAATAATGTTTAGCACTTCGGATTTACGTAGAAGTCGGGCAGTACTTAAAATAGAAGAATTAAAATTATTTTCAGTATCAGTGTGTCAATAATCTCGACAACGATGATATGGAGGAGAGAAATAGTAGGTGATTTTTAGCGCCAAGTAGGGGCAGCAGCCGGGTTTAATGGACAGAAGAAATTTAAAAAAATTTTATGATTGATACTGCAAACAGTGTACTCGGCTATTTGAACAGGGGATGTAGGGGCCGGGTTTTCAAGTGTGCTTATCTTCGTGTTAATATGTGCGGATTAAGATTGTTTATGAAGGTTTGTCACTGATGTGGAAAGGAGGCGTGCGCGATGGTGGCGAAGATATTTCAAGAGTAAAGAGCGGACGCGCACTGTTAAAGGCTGTTAATTAATGTAAATATTGCCGAGTCTGAAGGCGATGTTGAAACGTTGCCGAGTCGGGAGCCGGGAGTCGGGAGTAATGGAAGTAGAAAAATTAACGTTGTTAGCAGAACTTATAAAGTCTCTTTTGTTTTTTCCCTGCTTCAGACTGATGTTTTACAAATGAGCCGGATTCGGCTGCGCGCAGGAATCGCATTTGGACGTCTGGCATTGTCTGGCACAGTGCGGCCGTACTTAATTTCTCATCATTAGATGTAATCCTGCAACTGAAAAGAACCGGAACAATAACCATTATGTGCACTTTGCTCTTCGGCTCTCGCGGTGTGACAGTCGCGCTGCTGCCACTATTGCTGTCTCGCTCTTGCCTGCCGAAAGTGCGAATCCAAGTCGAGGGCCCAGCCGCTGCCGCCGCCGCCGCCGCCGCCGCCGCCGCCGCCGCCTCGGCCGTTCCGCTCTCAATCTATAGCGGTCCTTCGTTATTCCCTGCGTGCCTGCTACTAATAATACCTTTTCACTGAAATATCGTTTTGCTGGCCCCAGTTCTTCTTTGTCTTAGCGTTCATCAGTCATTTCTACAAACAATCGGCTTTTCCCGTTGATTTCATCGTTCGCGTTACCTCCCGCTACTATCTAAAATGCTTTTTTCCCGTTTTTTTATTGTTTTTTTTTTCTTTTCACGCTAAAACCGCAAACAACAAGTCGTCGCTCGCTCTGTTATTTGAAATAAACGAAAAAGAATAATTTTTCGAATTTCTATTCTTCCGTACGTCTTAAGACAGGCAAGAGCTTTGTTCGACTGTCGCGTGAACGTTTCTGGCCGAAGCACGAAATTCCTCCTGTATACAAATCGGTCACGAATGCTTTACCCCCGCCCTTTTTTAATTTCATCCGCTCTTTCCTATCATTTACCGACGTTTTTTTTTGTTTTTCTTTTTTTGAATAATTGAATGTAAAACACGAAATGACCAACAACGATAATCGCCGTTGTCAGTGTCTCGGAAACGGATCAACGTGTAAATATTGAAGGAATTTGGGTCGCAACAAGCTGATCATCATCTCATCATGTTCAGTTTCAACTCTAATGAACCGCCGTAAGTGAGCATGGTATTATATACGATGTGTAAGGAATGACAGAAAAAATATCGCTCTCTAAAACACGACGATGGTCATACATGTTGAATATTTTTGTGTTTATTCGGTCTGTCCTTAAATTTTGCCTGCGATCCGGGGATAAACAAAATTTAGGAAAAAAGAAAATGAGTAAGTAGCGTCATAGACGGCTCCAATAAATAATTAAAAATGACCAATACACATATCTGATACGTGTGTCAGTGAAGTAAAATAGCTCTCGAATGACAGGGATGTTAGACATCGGGAAGAGGAAAGTACGTGAAGACGACGGCACAAACGTCGTGGTACAGTCGCTTCTGTGGTCTCCAGTGACGTCACTGCAAAGAATCGTATGCGTATTCTAGATGCCGTGTGGTATACGCTGTACACACTGTGTATTTGATTACGTATTCTCCATTTTTAAAGTGTGGATCGGTGAATAATCCACGGCGGGGTAATATTAATATCACAGCTCTCTACCTTGATCTGTAGAATCATACGCGTTCGGAGGGACATATAGTTAAGTAGCGGGTGCGAGTCTCATTTCTCGGTAAAATCTCGGGTAGTTCGTGTAGAAAATTGAATAAGAAATGTTGTGTTTAAAATATCCCGGAGGACTTTTAGATGTAGAAACGTTAATGGAAAAACAAACGTGATTGCCGAGTAAGAGTGCACATTAGAGCAAAATCGGATCCATTTTTGCACATGAAACTAATAAAGAACCCGCATCGTCAAATGTGCCTACATTAGTAGTAGTATAATGCAGACTGGGCTAAAAAAAAGCTGCACGCTTTTTTCAAGTATAGGGAACACTTGAAAGCGATGTTACGAGAATTTCGACTACAGAAATTCAGAAATGATTTCAGGTGATAGCCTCTGAAGTTCCTGGCACGCATTAATCGGTTTGTTTAAGCGAACGATGCCCGTTAACAACGTCATGAGAAGTTGAATCAAAGTTGTGAAGGGAGTTGTTTTTTTTTTTTTCCGGTTCTTGAACAAAAACCGGTTTAAACACCACGTTAACCATGTCAACGAGCATTCTAAATCACGAGTGAGGATTGTAGTCATGACTTGAACGAATCCGATGATATCAAACAATGTCTACTATTTACGTTACATATATTATATGCCTTTTTTGAAAATAAACATTTAAAAAAGTGCCCCGTGTAGGATATTAATTGTAGCCTATTAGCTTTTTTTCCACTCTGTGTATGTGAACGTTGATTATAAAATTTTTTCAAATATTGAATTTTTCTTCTTTTTTTTTTTTTCTTGTCTGATAAAATCGGTGACACGTTATTTATATAGTATCGGTATTTGGATGTAAGTGATTGAAACGGGATTTTCTTGAATATCTTACCGTTTCTTTTTTATTAGTTCATTTATTTTGCCTTCGCGTGTGCCATTAATCCGTCCTCATATGGAGTGTTGCATTGGACCGATAAGATGGGGGCTTGCGAAGCGTTTCGTTGCTAAAACCCCATTTAAGCAATTCACTATTGAAATAATCTTCGCTCGATATTTTTCGTTTTACTGTAGCATCGATTCATTAAAAAAAGAATCTACGTACCAATAATTTTTCCGTTTTTCTTCGATACAATATATATCGCCTTTCTGTACTATTTGACAATATTCCGCGAATAATAAATTATCTTTCGTGTGAACGAATCACTGTTATATTTTTGCCTGGTTTCCTTCTTTTATTATCATCATCATCATCATCATCATCATCATCATCATCATCATCATCATCATCATCATCATCATCATCATCATCATCATCATCATCATCATCATCATTATTATTATTATTATTATTATTATTATTATTATTATTATTATTATTATTATCATCATCATCATTATCATTTATTATTTATTATTACTGTTGTTATTCGTAAAAAATAAAATAAATGCGTATAAATTCTACATATGGTTTTGCTGTTTCCTCTCGGTTTTTATGCTTTTTTTTATTTTATTTCAAAGTGAAAAACGAAGGACAGTTTTGGGGGAGGGTATTCAAATTGTATGAAATAATCCGCTATTGACGCATTTCCCGTTTCATAATGAACTCTTTCGCGCGTTTACGTGCAAACACATCTTTTTGACAACGGTTATTATGTAAGATAGAAATGAACGAAGAAGTAAATTCCTCACATTTTATTAATACATACGGAAATAGTTAATAACTTTTCTTTAATCTTGCGAGCTTTCGCAATTTTCATTAACGTCTGAAATTTCTAAAAATCCCTATTTATTGAATTAAATATCGTTTAAAATGCAAAAAGAAAAATTTAAAACACTTCATAATGAACAGACAATTACAGAAACGAGCCGTGCCGGTAACGACGTTAAATATAAATTTACAAAAATTAAATAAACCTTTCTTTATACACATACAGACAGGCGCGCGCGTGTCCGCTTTTTTAGTAAATTTTTAAATTGCGTCATCGGAAAAAATTTCGTTATCTACTATAATAGATAACACAGAAAACGATATATATATGGCTACAAGCAGACAGATAAAGAGACAACACATCCGCGCGTGCCTAGTGTTGTTGTACCTGCTGCAAAATCTTGCCTTTCGATGCGGGTGACGCATAAACTGTTTTTTTTTTTATCTACTTCCCGGAATACGGGCTATATTACTTGTTGCAGATATTTTCCGTGACGGTATTATTTAACGTGATAAGTGTAAATATTTCAGCTCTTCTCCTTGACCTAACAGAGATCTCGGAAGTTTATTATCTCATTTCGTATAAAGTACACTTTTATGTCGTTCAAAGTTTATTAAAATTGTTATTTTTAGTTACGCCACATCATCAACTATGTGTCACTTGGCGTGGAGAGGTAACATTTTGCACTTGTTTGTATTAGCAGCCTTTGAATTGTATTTTTCCACGTTCGCCGCCTTTACAGAGAGATATGCGTATATACGTGTACACATCGCGTATGGTTTTTCTGCTGGTCTAAAGTAAATTTTGAGGAGAATATTCTGTGAAAAAGTTTTCCGAAATAAATTTCGCCCGGACAGAGTTGTAGTGTTACGTTTTCGCTTAAAACATTGAAAAACATTTGAATTTTCTCAGAACTTAAATTGCTCGTTGTTCAGGTTTCGTTGTAACATTTCATTTCGGTTTTGCGTGCCCAATTGCGACGACTTTTATCGAGAAAAACTCGACACCAGCGACGACGAAACGGTCGAAATTGTGTACTACTACACTTTATTATACGATAAATATACACGGCACAACATAATGCGGTGTAACACACTGACAGTTACGAAATATACGGCATGTACGGTACAAGTTATGTTGCGCTATTCTACCCTTCGGGACGGCAGTTCTAGTGATGCTGTTGTCTTCTTCTACATGCTCGCTTGCTGTTTTGTCGGTTCTATTCGAATAAATTAATTACCCACGACGATAAATCGACACGCACAGCCAGGTTAATTGTGGTAAAGTTGATAATGTAGGCGCGCTGCAACCGTTTCTCATAATAATAATCGACGATATTCGGAATTAACGTGTACCTATTGTTTTAGATTATTTCCCAGCATCGGCGGGGTATTTTTTCCTTTTTTTCTTCCAGTAGTAAAATTAAAAAACAGCAGAACTCTTTGATTATCGAAAATATCTGGCAGTCTCTCTGGTCGAAGTGCGGTGTTCTATTCTGAAGGAAACCAACCGACTGTGAATTCTTTGGTAATTCACTATAGAACGGTGAAACCAGCAGCGAACCGGACTTCTCGGTGTCGGGAAAAATTTTTTTTGTAAATTCCCAGCATCATCGTAACGAACGATGAGAAATTTCGCGAATCGAAAAAAGATTACGCGATATATCGGAAGCGATGAAAGCTAAATTATCCCAATTATTGAAAAGAAGCATTTCGATTATATCCATTAATAATTAATAGAAAAAATCGTCCTTCTCCTTCTAGGGTTTTTTTTTTTTTTTAAAAAAATTTAAAAAGTAATATGTGGACACACGATGATGGTGACCTTCGATCGCAGCGTACCTTTAATCTGCCACAAAATTTTCCGCACGCTATATTAAATACAAGTCCTTTATATATAAAGCCCTGTTCCGATATAATTTTTTCTATATTCTGATTTTATTTAAAACCGCTCAACAGGCACGCACTACTATTATATTTACTAAGCGAACTGAAATGTATATTTATTTATATTTTTCTTTTTGCTTTTGTCAATAGTAGAAGCGTTGCATTTCCATAAATAAATTAATCTCCTCTCCCATTTTAGGAACACCACACGCCTATGTGTTATAGGTATGACAGAAACGCAGTTTAACGAAATAGTATATTTTAACTTTATTAAACCTGACTTGAAGGACCTTGCATTCGAATTCTTCAATAAACCGACGTTAGAACACAATAGCGGAACCGCAGGAATATTTTCTTTTCCGCTATCCTATTTACGATAATTATTAGAACTACATATATGCCGTGCAGATTGAAAATGTTTTATTTTTTTTCCTACCCCCACCTGGCCTAGCTAGAGAGTTAAATGGCCGCCAAAGTTGGTTAATTAATCAGGTTGAATGTAAAGCTAATCTCATTATTAGCAAAGGCAGTCATGTCTGTCTGGAGAGGAAAAGGCGCTCAAAAACATCATGCCTTAGCCATCTAGTGTGTTGACAGCCAATTTAATTTCATTGCATGCGTCGCTGTAATTTTATTACTATTTTTATTGCTCCTCGATCGTTATTAATCAAAATTATTATTAATTAATTAATTATTTAATCAATGAATTATTTAATTAATGTGTTTTTTTTTTGTTTTGTTTGTTTTTACACAGGTATGTATCCGAGATTACGCTCTTTTGATTTTTAAGAGAGGTGAACGTCGTGGGTATGTTTTTACGTTTAATTAGTTTGAAATCGATACGTTATTCGGGAATAATAGCTAATTGGCGATGAATTCACAGAAATAAAAGCGCAAATAGCGTAATTATAAGAATCGTCTAGCTCCTCCTAGTGATGCTGTAAGGTCTGTTTCTTCTCTGTTTCCGGGGATTCGGATCGCGTTATTGGCGAAAGACGTGAATTTAGAACACCGCATTGCTACTGCATCAAAATAAATAATTTTTATCTTTTGACTACTTTATTGAGTGAAACCTAAGGATTCAGCTATATGGTAATCGCGTAATCTAGAATATATCTTGCAAACATACGTCTTCGACAAAGGTAATATAACAACTTGAGATATAAATTGAATAATGTCCCGTAAACTTGTCGTTCCAATTGGTTTATTGTCTGCTTAAATCATTTAAATAGATTTGAAAATTATATCGTTGAATAATTGATTTTTTTTAAACTTATCAACCAGCTAAAAGACATTTAGAAACCGTTCTTCAAGCCATCTCCTCTCCTCCTTCTTATACTTCTGACGGTATCATCCTCTCTATCCGTTCTCTTGTCTCCTCTTTGTTCTCGTTCCGCTCCATTTCCATAGACTTTCTATGGGTCCCTAGTCATTCCAATATTGAGGGAAATGACTCAGCTGACTCTTTAGCTCGCTCAGCCGCCCGCACTGGTCCTTTCCTCGACTCTTTCCCTTCCTCAGACATTCTTTCTCTATCACGCTCTAATCATTCCAGACTTTGGTCTGACATGTATCCATCTATATTCTCAAACGCTTTTCTCAGTACCGTCTTATTCAACCGGTTCCTAGTTTCCTGCCTTGGTTTCAATCTATTCCTATCTGTCGTCGTTCCACTGTTGTTTCCTTAATTAGGCTTAGAATCAACCATTCTCTTCTCCCCTCTTCTCGCTTTCGATTCGCTTTGTCCCCTTCTCCTTTCTGCTCTCTTCACGCTTCTGAGCCTTCTTGTATTTGTGATTCAAATCACATCCTATTCGAATGTTCAGCACTCTCTAACGAACGCTCTATTCTTTACAGCCAACTTCTAGTTTTGGGTCTTCCTACTCCCTTTAACGCTACCTATATTCTTTCCTTCCCATTGCCTTCAGTTATCCCATTGCTACTGTCCTTTGTCCTCTCCATTTCTGACCGCCTGGTTATTTAGTTATAACTGTTAATTTTTCATGTTGTTGGGTCAAGGCCGCTGGCGCGCCCAGGGTAGGGAAAAAAAAAAAAAAGACATTTAGAAACAGAGGTATTAAATGAAAAGAAATCAGATTGTATATTACATCGCAGAAATAACGAGTGAAGAAGAAAATTATTAAATCCGGTACATGGTAGAAACAATAATAATAGTAATAAAAAAAAAAAAAAAAAAAAATCATTATTAATAAATAAAAAACGGTAGAAAATCAAAATGTAGCGTGTATTTAATAAATCCGGTTGCGATATTCTTTAGAAGTTTCCCTTCTGCGCAGCTAGTTTTCTTTATGATGATGCAAACTTATGTGAAACATTAAATAAGCAATTTCCATTTTTTTTTCTTTTCCTTTTTTTGAAATTTTAATCCGTGTGAAATTTTTTCAACTTACCGAGAAAACGATTGTTCGAAAATAATAAAAAGAAAAAATAAACGCGTCGGAAATAATGATTATGGGGAAGCGTCGACGGACTTGAATTTATTTTATGAGCAGTTACGCTTGACTTGAATTTAAGTTAGCTTAGCGTGTTCATTTTGAGTTAGCTAATGGCGGGGTCGATTCGGTTTAATATAAGAGAGTGTACAGAATTGCATGATGTAAATTCAGATAAAACCAGCGACTTACTTGATGTTCTCGAACGGTGGATACCACTCCTAAGCTACAAAAAGTTTTTTATTTTCCAGTGAACAAATAAATTCGATATATACATAACCTCTTGCGCATTGATTAAAAATTATCCAACATATTATACGAAACAGTTGGAAATGGTAAAAAAAAAAAAAAAAAAAAAAAAAAACGATATGCGCTAATTAAGTTGACTTTACTTATACACTAGCCTTTGGTAATAAATTAGATTAATTCGGTCCGGAAATTCGTAGCAGTTTTTCTGTCGACAATGTTACATTTTTTGCTCGTGTTATAATTACGATTTGTAAAAATTGAACGAAATCGTTTTCTGATAATGACTCTTCATCAGTAGGATTTTCGGTTGTTCTGAAATCTTAATTTTCAATGTTGAAAAATTTCTCGTCCATCTTCACGCAGTAGACAAAAACGAATTTGAATGCCATTGTCAACACCTGACCAACTAGTCTAGTCGCCGTTAAAAAGGTTTGTTCAGTTTGTTGTGGCCGAGAGGTGAACGAACTCTTTTGAAAAAGGAAATAAAATGTACGTGTAGTAGTATGTTCGGTATGGATTGCCCAGGTGCTAACCTGCTTAGACAACAGTGTGTTTCGAAAATCACACAGCGACCGCGATCGGACACTTGAAACGTGTTAATCGTTTGGTGCGCGATATTTTTGTCGATTGGCCAGTTTTTTCGGAATTCGGTACATAGAGCGCGGAATTGCAACATAGCGAGGCGTTGTCGATTTTAATGGGAATCACTTAAAACGGAGAAAGCTTTTAGGGTGGGGCGGGGGGGTCGATGATAAAAATGATACAGACAGTTTATTAACGATGAAAGCGGTGAAAGAAGTCAACTATATTGTTTGCACAGGCTGCTGCCCTTCGCGCATATATTACATATTCACTGTAAAATAAACAATTTCGTGACGGTGACCGACACACTTTTATCTGTAAATAAACAGAATGAAACCTTTGTTTACACCCGTTTGCATGAATAACTGCCACGTGGCTCTCTGTATCGTTCATTTTTTCCTTACGTACGTCGCTTGTTTTTGTGCGCCGAATGAACTATTTGTAAATAAGTGCCTTATATCCGTTTTGGGGCTGATCGTGTTATCGTTGATCATGATGATATACAATCGCGTCGAGTACATAAATGGTAAAATTACAAAATCTGTAATTATTTCAACGAAGCTGTTTAACACAATAGCGATCGAATGAAATGCGAAAAAATTAAAGAATAATATTATACAAAACAATGGTATAACAAGTGTTTGTTATGCGCGGGTGTATAATTTATAGTGAAAATTCAAAATTATTTATAAAAAAAAAAAATAATATCTTCGACCAAAAATAAACCGAGTAGAACAGACGTTTGACAATATTACATGTACAAATAAGGGATTTAGAATAATGAATAAAAGTGTAACAGCGATGCAATTTAAAAAAATTATCAATAATCAATATGTGGAAAAACTTGAAAATGTGTAACACCAAAACGCGGGAATAACAAAAAGTTTCTTTTTATCAGTTAGAGATTCAACAACAGATCCTATACATCGAACTACTACAGTATACAATTTATTTAGCGTGCGGGAATTTTAAAAATTACCTTAAAAAATTTCATATTGCGGAAACTGAAAATTTTAGTAAGATGTAATAAGCAGGACAATATATATATATGTGTGTGTGTGTGTGTGTGTGTGTGTGTGCGTGTGTGTGTGTGTGTGTAAATTCGGCCCTTTGGCCTCGCAAGGAGCTCTGCCCCTTGACGACCGACCCCTCTTGCTTACATTTCTATCTCTTTATCTTCTATGATTTATATAAAATGATCAAAATTTACAACGTAATTCTTACCGACATCGACGCAAAAAAAAAAAAAACTTAATCACAAAAACGCTATCCTTATTTTCTTTAAATTAAAATATCTTCAAATTAATTTTATATAATAATAATAAAAATAAAAAAAAACAGCGAGTTTTATACCATAAATTTTATTAAACTACCGGAACAACTTATACTACAAAAGGTATAAATCGCATCAACTCTTAAACAGATTAATAAAATATCTTAAAATATTACAAATTTCGAAACATATTCTTATTAACATAGAACAAATAATAATATTAATTTATATCTTAAAAAAATACAAAATAATAATTTTTTTATTACAAAATGTGTAATTATGATTAAGATTGACGTTTTCATTTAACATTTAACATTTAACTTGCGTTTTACATAGAATTGGGATATTTTTTCGTTACAAACCGGAGAATTACGTTGTAACTAATATATGTATGTATCGGATGAAATGTGTTAGGCACACCGTCAGTCTCCCTCTATCGTAGTCGTTTGTTCCTCAAGGGGACGTCGCGTTCGTGTAGCTCTTAGGACATCGATGCTGCCTAATTGGTTTTTCCGCAGCGTTGAATGCCGAAAAGGGCTTAGCCTTGATCGAATATCGAAATTCAAAAAAATTCGGTAGCGGACATGGCGTATGTGGCTGCTAGAGTTGGCAAATTAGTGTTCATATATGCGAATTTATTTTGCATATTTGCCATACAGCTTCACCGGAAGTATGAACGGCTGCTGGGGTTGTGTTTGATAATGAATTAAAAAATAGGCTGCCGAAATAAGGTATGTAATGCTAGCGCCACTCAGCGTTTAACCTAATTGCCGAGTCCAACATCGTTTAAGGTGATTCGGAAGTTTTCCATCTGCTTGGCGTCCGAACTGTCTATTTTTAGCCGTTGCTCGACTTGAGTTGAATAACGCTCGCTGCATAGCGATCTCGAAACGTTATTCGTAATTAGGTTTTCGTATTTACGCGAACGTGCTCTATCGCATGTTTCGAACTTATTATTTTCTCTCGGCTCTCCGTTCGAAGTCCATGATTCAGCACTGGCCGAATGTAGAGTTCCAAGTTCGAACCGATCGCCGATGTAGCACCGGCTCTACGTATGTTCCGGTGTTTAATTTGCCCGGCTACCAAGTCGATTCCGACCGCGCGCGCTATTGCCGGCCAACTAGTGTGCAAAAGTGTAAACACAAACTAATTTTCCCGGTCGAACATGGGTTGCCCGAAGCGGCTGTTCACTTTTGAAAGGTAAACATCGTGGCGCCGAACTATGTTGTTCGGCTCTCTTCTTCCTTCCGTTTCCGACTTCGCAAGCGCCGCGCCCCTTTCTACATTTAGAGCCGAGCTTTATTTCTTTGTTTCCCGCTGTGTGTCTCCGCCGAAGGTTCCTTCTCGATTTCCCGCTAATTTTTTGCCGCCACCGCCGCCTCTGTTCCACGACAAAAAGCCGACCGCAAAATTAATCAAATACATTTCCTTCGTCAACTTGGCTCGTTGATTTCCTTTTTCGAAAATGTTCTTTTTTAATGTTCGTCTTTTATTAAAACCCTCCTGCCCCGGTCCCCGTTCCCCGTTAACTGACACAGTGTGATAACAGGTTGACGTCTCTCGTTTTTGACTACTTTTAAGGCATTTCTTTGTCGTCTAATCGGTACACTAATTTCAACTTTAAAATCTGCAAAAGTATTTATTTGTTTTTTTTTAGGCTTATTCGCTGCCGGCCGTGAATAATGAGGTGACATTATGACTATTTAATGTAAATTATTTCGACTGCTGTGTAGTATTAAGGAAAATATAAGGGATGAAATACGCGATGAAATTCAAAAATATTTCGTTTTTACATTCAACAATAATCAGCAAAGTTATATAAAATCAGGGTGGCCACCTTACCGGGAATACAACCCAGGAAGAATTTTGTTGTAAAACCGGGGAGAAATAGAGAATAGCCAAAAGCGATATTTTTGATTAAAACAAAAACCATTCGAAGCGTTAAAAAATGAATGCATTTTTACTGTATTTTACTCGATAATAAAATCACGAATTCCTATTTTATTCGCGTGAAATATGCGCTGCGGCGGCCAAATATTATCAGTAGTAACAGAAAAATTCCATTCTTCTTTTTGTGCGATTCTAGTGATCAGGAAATGGAGAGGATTTGGACCGGGAATTTAAAAATTATATTTCAGTGGTCACTGAAAATGTATTAACTGCGCGAGATGAGATTTTTGCCCCCCCAGCCCCCTCTGGGCATGTCGACAAAGGATCTTCGCCCAGAAACGACACGAGGGAAAAGAATCAGTTAGATGTATAGTCGGTGTCAAATATTGATAAAATAAAAGAACTGAGGATAGGAACAGCGGAGATCGTGGACATTCAAAGAAGATATGGTCAGGATCACAGACAGCTTCGTCGTCAGAATGCAACAATCGGATAAAGCGTGATAATTTTTACGCAAATACACTTCTATGAATGTTGAAAGCACCCCCCCCCCCAAAAAAAAACAAAAAAAAAAGTATATAATTACAGATTATTTAAAGATATCTGTATTGCGTACGATTCTAAACTTTTTTCCATTTCTTCTTTTTGGTTCTGTATCTAATTCATCTGTAAATGTACCGATAAAAATAACTATGTAAGGGGGATTACAAAATCGAAAGATTTTCCCTCCACTTTAAAATTTTCAGCGAAACATGTTATCGGCGGCGACGATGTTGGCCCGGGATAATTCCAAAATATGTGCTAGTCCGGAATACTACTGTAGTAGTATATTCGTACTATATGTAGCTCTAGAATATGATGATGAAAAACAAGAGCATTCGGAATAAGAAGTAGTAATATTTCATTAAAGTCGAGCCGCGATTTATTTGTTTATTTATTCATTTATTAACTTCTTCAAAATAATAACGATTACAATAAGGCAGAGAGGCTAATTTCTGAGAACTCCCACTCGGCTGATTGTTTATTTATCAACTTACGCGTTCGTGCACTACGACGCCGAACTAGAAAAACTGGCTACAAATGCCGCGTTCAGATTTCATTACCGAAAGTAGATTTCTCTTTTTTTCTTTTTTGAGCAATATAAAAATGCCCCGCTTTAAAATTCCAGTATTGCTACGAATTTGCAAAATTTTACTTTCAACCGTCAATACCCAGGCTGCAGTCGGCCAAACCATTTTCGGTAAAACATACATTACACGGATGTATAAGTATATACACGTAACATATTTTACACGGAAATTTGCCTATTTACTCGCAATTGTAATTATTACTGTACAGTTCGCGAAATATGCAGAATTCCAAACAGTTCGTAAAATGTGCGCGCAATAGTTTTTTGCTAATTTCATGTATAAAAGTAATGCAAATGTAAAATGTATTATTAGTTCGCCTTTATTTCAGATTACTTCAATATGTAATACTGGATAACAAGAACAAATAGAATTGTAACAATAAACAAAAACCACCAGCCATTTCATGTATATTGTTCGTGCTCGTGTCGCCATTCCATTACCTCTACGTCTGGCATGTACACATATACACACTAATTAATAGTAACTGTCATTCTTTATGCCAAGAGTGTGTGGTATGAACGAAAACGTTAGAAATGAAAATTTTCATTTTTTTTCTTTTAAGGAATGTTTGCTGGGAAGTGTGCGCTCGGAATTTTTTTATGAACCTAGTTACGAAGTACGGTGTGAGGTTTTATTATTGCATTTTATCTCTTTCTCTCTCGAATTCTGCAAGTTTAAATCGATTGTAGTGACGAGAAGGAATCGATTTAAACCGAAAATCTTCTCTTTTTTTTTTCGGTGTTGTTCATTAATGCGTACTATAGATAGGTACAACATTACTTGGAAAGTATGAATGTTTTAATAATAGCAGAACTGACCCCGAACTTACCAGCCAACAAGGAGAAATTATTAATTTGTGCCTAATTCTAGCGATATGTACTCGTTTTAATAACTTTATTTGTTTCGATCATCGTTTACACACGAAAATCCCTTTCTTTTTAGTGCCGTTTCGTTTTTCGTATTTTTCGCATTTCCATTTCAATCCGTCGTGCTTTCCTAACTTAAAAATACAAATTGCGGCGAATCGATTTTTAGTGCTTCTTCTGGTTGATTAAAAGTAGTCGGACACGTTATTATTTCGACGATGGGAAGGAGTAGAAGGAGAGGAAAAAGGAAGAGAAGAACACAATTGGCAACATGATATTTTTTAATTGTGACAGATTTTTCGTATCGGAATGGCGGTTGGAAACCGTCAAATGACGCGCCAGTAGTTCATGTCCGCTGTTGGGGAAACTGTAGTTCGTTCGGGATAAAATCTCGAATACCGGGGCAACGGGCGGGGAAAGTGTGGCGAAATTACAGGCAGTTATTATTGATGTACGATTTTTCTTCCGTTGCTTCAAGTTGGCGTTATGGCCGGAGACGACTGACGTTACTAGCATTTCGAGCTGGAATTGGCTGCGTCGTCTGCAGCGTACGACGAAGCCGCCTTGATAAACGCTCCAGCACCGGGGTGGTACCCGGGCTTTAATTTCCGTAATGTAAGTTTGAATTTTATGCGCGGTAACGAAGAACTATATCAATTTTGACAGGCCGCAAACGACCGAAATGTGCACACCTTATCCGGCGCGCAGTGACGCTCTTCTCGAAAGTGTCAAGGACCTTAATGTAACAAAGGCTTTTCTCCTTTGCAACACCGCGCTCGGGGTAACAAACATCGACCAATTATTATCGATGTGTCTTTCAAACATCGCCCTCGTTTAATGCGCTACATATCCAGGTTCTCGTACACTTGCGCATAGGCACATGCGACTACTTTTAGGTTTGTGCAATTCCTTAAAAATTTCGATTAGCCGGCCAAACCGGTTCACAATTTTCGAATGAAATAGAAATCCGCCGCAGTAGCGTGTAAGATTTTATTTTTGGTACGTTAGGACGTTAGGCAGCAGGGAGCTCCGCCGAATTGTATATATCGTTTGAAAGTTTTTGTAAGAATTGTTTTTCTTCTCTCTACAACTGCAGAGAAGAGTATTTCAGCCGTTTCCCAACACAACCCGCTCCAAAGTGATCCAACACGCGGCGTAGGAGTGTATTATTTAAAGAAAAATTGGAGAGAAATGTCGATGTAAAAGTGAATACGTCCGCCTACATTAACAAATTTCGTTACTTCACCGCTTTTCGCTTGTCGCGCGGATTTTCGCGAGTGGTATATTTAATGAACGTCATTGAGCTACGATAAAGTAGCGGTAACGTAATTCCCGTTTTGCCGCGAAAAATGCAGAGGCCGTAAGGTATAGTTCACTTGATTCGCTGAACGCTCAATCTGATTGTCTGTTTACGCTGTTCTTGTATGTGTGTGTATGATTCTCAGTGCATATTCTTAACGAATGTGTCGTGGTGAAGTACGCAAGGCTCCCCCGGCGAACAAAACACGGTAAATTGAGTAGTCATCAAATATCATCGGCTATTACTACGAGGGTTGCCTTTTATATTTTAGGATTAGAGAACAAAAACAAATATTAATCATCGAAAATCACTTTATTGTTTTTCAAAATATTCCCCATGAAGATCTATACACGTTTGCATGCGTTTGAACCAATTGTCGAAGCACTTTTTCCACTCTGATTGAGGTATCTCCAAAACATGCATTCTGAATGCAGCAACCGCTTCTTCAGGTGTCGAAAAACGTTGACCTCTCAGTTTGTTTTTTACGTACGCGAATAAAAAGAAGTCATTTGGCGAAAGGTCAGGACCATACGGCGGAGGACTCATCAAATCGATGTTTTGGGTGCTCAAAAATGCAGTTGTTTGAGCCGATGTGTGAGAGCTCGCATTGTCGTGGTGAAGAGTGATCCGTCTTCGGCGGTTGGTTTTCCTGATTTCTTGGAAGACAACTGGCAAACAAATTGTTGTGTACCACTCAGAATTGACTGTTCTGCGTTGTTCTAGTGGTACGGTTGCGACATGTCCAGTTTTTCCGAAAAAACATGCGACCATTTGCTTGGAAGTGCTTCGTGCGCGAACAACTTTTGTTGGATTTGGCTCATCTTGAAACACCCATACAGTCGACTGCTGTTTACTTTCGGGCTCATACGCATAAATCCACGATTCATCACCTGTCACGATGTCATAGACGTGTTTTGAAGCACCGCGATCGTATTTTTTGAGCATTTCTTTCGACCAATCGACACGAGCCTTTTTTTGAGCGATTGACAAATTGTGTGGTGGATGCAACGCGAACAAATTTTTTTGACAGTTAAATGTTCATGCAATATTGAGTGTATGCTGGTCCCACTAATGCCTAAGGTTGTCTCTGTGTCACGATAGGTCACATGACGATCTTGCAATATCAGTTCGCGCACAGCATCAATGGTTTTCGGAACAACAACTGATTTTGGACGACCTTCACAAAATTCGTCTTGGAGTGAACTACGACCACGATTGAATTCACCATACCGTCGATAAACACTGGTCCTTGACGGAGCTTCATCGCCAAAAGTTGAATTAAGTTCATCCATGCACTGTTGCTGCTGAGTTAATCCGCGTCGAAAGTTGTAAAAAATAATCGCACGAAAATGTTCACGATTTAATTCCATTTTTGGGGGCAGATGAATCTTTTAACTTCCGGTAAACAACACAAATAGCGCTCGTATGTCAAAACGTTTTGAGTAAGTATAACCTAAAAAACGTCGAACTTTACGATAGAGCTGTCAGTTGCCAGATTGCAACACCAGGGTTGCCAAATCCCGAAATATAAAAGGCAACCCTCGTACTTGTGTGTGACACTGACGTGTCTTACACATTAAGCGTTTCTCTTTGCATGCTGAAATAAAGACTGCTCGGATTTCTACTAGCAAGCTAAAAATTGTTTAATCTCTGCTGCTAGGCAAATACTCTGGCAGATTTCTTTCTTTTTCAGTTTGCTTCTTTTTAGTACTTGGAAGTACCGAAGAACCGGCGAATTGTTTCACGAGGAAACCGCAGTAAACAGAGTGTTGGTTATCTCGATGAATACTCTCCGTTGCTAACGGTCGACGAAACCAAGATAATGTCGCGTCTTGATTAAACATAATTATCGAAAAAGATTGCAAACTTTTATCATAAACAGATGGAAATTTGAAATATTACAAACTAATCTCGGCTGTTTGTTTGCAAGCACATCTTTGCCCGTTTCAAGTTTGTTTTTTTGTTTTTTTCTAGTGATTTGCCAAAAAAATTTAGCAACGGGAAAGGCATGTTACCTCACTTGGTTTTTTTTTTATTATTCTGATTTCTTGGAATTAAAAAAAAAATACAAATGTACGGTAGGTCCTTCATTCTTTTTTTTTTTTTTTTTTTTTTGTGTGTAGACGCAACACACTAGGCATGGGTAACTCCGGACACAGTTATATCCGTGGTCGGACATAGTCGAATATATATCTCGGACCACATATCTCAACTCCGAAAAACGTCACACAACGAGCAAATATTGTCATTCCGGACACAGTTGAATTTACTTCTGGCGGAGTGATTTGATATATCTCCACTCCGAAAGGCGACAGCTGCGCCTGCAACTGTCAAAATTTGCCTTATCATTATTGTTTCACGGAATTACGTCGTGTTCATAGACTGCTGTGTTGAGGGGTAATAGCGCGGTGTGATTTAAAATTTTCAATTCGAATAAGTAATATGATTCACGAATTTAATGCTAGATGTTATTTAACGCGATGCGAACTAGCTATTTTATCCTTATAGATAAGACAAATCTTATTTATCAGAAAACAGTATGTATGTGAGTTTTTCATCAGAACTGCGCGAAGAAAATGCGCACCATGTTCAAGGACGTGTTGTTGCTTTGTGCGTTCCGGGCGCTGCGTGGTGTGAAAGTTGAATACGCAGCGAAGAGTGCGATTATCTGGATATGACGTAACTCCGTCAAAGTTTGAGTTGCAAAGCAGTAATGGGTTTTACACAGTTCTTTTTGCGGATCAGTTCACTATAAAGAACTGATTGAAAGATCCGGTTCCCAAAGAACTGATTGTTTTCGAAAATCTTGTAGATCTACATGTAAACAAATCTTACTACTAAGCGACTGTGTAATCGTTTTTATTTTGTCTGTCCGGACTATATCTTCCAAACCGAATGAGATAAAAGCGTGATTTTTGTAATAATTTTTATTCTCTGTCCGGGCTATTCGCTCCTTCTCATTCTATTCATTCGCGTTTCGCCCGAAACAGTTCATTCAGAACCAGTTCTTTTAAGTTTTGTGAATCAGTTCTTTCAGTTCTTTCAGTTCTTTCTTATGAATCAGTTCTTTCAGTTCTTTCTTATGAATCAGTTCGTTCACAGACTACACATCACTATTGAGAAGCGGATATACATCCGCAGTCGGAAAGGATACATATATATCCAACTTCTCTAGCGCAGTTGATTTGCGCATCTCTACAACACACCCTGTATCAACTGTCTGATGAACACTTTTACTTCATTAGTTTATTAATTTACCGTTCCGATACTTCAGGTTAACGGCCGAGCAGCGAAAGGTGCGTTTAGTAAGAAACATTTTTGCATTATTAAACGTGTTGAAAACTGTCAATATGAATTAGAAAAAAACAATTAAAAAGCCCAAGCTGAATTAATAAAAAGAAACTTAAAAAAAGAAAAAGAAAAAAAAGTAATGTTTCGACAGCTCGGAATATAATACAAAACCGCGTCCTAATTATGTAATTTACATGAGTCGGGATTTTAATAATATAGCTGAAATTATAACAATAAGAACATACATTTTTAATGTATTGATAGGAAGGCTCGTCGGTCAAGAAGTTGAGAGAAGTAATATATATTTTCTTTGTTTATTGTATATAAAGTTTCGATAAGCTTATTAAATTAATGTAATTATTTGAAATGCTCCCTAATTCAACTGTACAACAATAATTTTAATGCGACCACCTTTATGCGAATTCACAATCCGTATAAATTACGTATGACTAAAAGCGGATTTTACATATCCCAGTTTTAGTGCACGCGTTTTTAATTTTAAATAATAAAAGCTTATTTTAGAAAAATAAATTTTTTACTTTTACTTTATTATTTCTGAATTTTTGGCGCCGACGTGGAGATATATTTTATTTTTCTTATTCTTTATTCGTTATTCGTTGGAATATTTGTTTTTCTTTTTTCCTCCTATTTTTGAATGTAATCCGAAAAGGCGGATTATAGAATTCGCTCTTTGTTTGTTTTTCTCCCACCTCCCCCATATTTGGCTTATACATTTTACTGACGTCAGAATCCCCGAATTTTTTTTAGCCAAATGAATGATTGTAATGTAACAAGTGCATTTTTCTGATGTTGTATATTCGAAAGCACCGTTTGAAATAATCAGCAGCCATCTTGGAACACACAGGTTATAAATGCGTAGAACGCGATAATTTCAAACTTTTGAAGTTTTCTAAGAACACACTAATGTGTTATGCAAAGTTTTTGATCGTTCCACTACCATTGATTAAAATTCTCGATCAGTATGTAGTCTAACGAAGAATGATCAACTATTTACCTTTGAATGAAGTTCGCTTTTGTCGCGGTCTAATGGACAACAAGCGGATTTGTTCATTCGAATTTTAATAAAATCAGAATGCATTTTTTTCACTTTCGCTTAAAAGCCTACTTCTGCAAACAGTGGAACAGGGGAGACTGTTTCTCTTGCGAGAGCCTAAAATTTGCTCGGTTGTGCAGTAGCACTGCGCGGAAGGAACTGCGGGCGCGATAATATGTCTCGCGGATTGCGGAAGGGGCGAGGGATCGGCCGAAGAAGAAGGCGAACAGTGCCCTTTGATGCTGTTGTTGCCGGGGATGTAGAGCGGCCTTCGTCGAGGCACGCGGTAGGCTCTGTTTTTCAGGAAATTCTCGCGCCGTTTGATATTAATCGTATTTCGCCGTTAGCCGCGCGCTGACTTAATACTACAATGAAATTAGCCGAAGAAACTTTATAATAACTGGAATTACTACTACTCGGTGTACGCACGCAAGCGCGGGCGCGAATTTCTACGTTCCGAATTAATTTCCTCTCAAAGTACAGTAATATTCTGTTTCTAGTTTAGATCCGGTTAATGGACTAAGTGTTGCCGCTTGCCCCCGTCGTCTGCATGCAAACCGCGCCTCGTATCCGCCAGCAAGGCACTGCCGAGAAATGGCCTTAACAGCGGGAGTAAACGGTGTCTTTGCCCTTTTTTCTCTCTTTTGCTTTTTCATCTTTCCTTTGCGAAAATCACGACGTCAGTGTCTGGCCTCGATCGGTTTCCGGCGACTTTTAACCATTTCGCCGGTCGTGCTGGTCACCGGAGATAATCGCGAGCATTCTGCCGGCCATCACTTGCTCGAAATTACCGTCGGTCGCAACGAGAACAGTTTCGAAAGTAATTAAGTGGCACTTTCGAAAAGCCGCATGCCTTTGTCTGAAAATTTAATTAAGAAAAGGAGCGCTAGTGCGCGCAGGTTCTCGGTAATGGAGGGGTACGCGCGTTTCATCGGCCAGCTAGAATCGAGCTTTTTCACCTTCGACACGTCTAGAAATTTCGCGACTAGGCCGTATTAAGCTGCTACTGTCAATAAAACGGTCTCGAATTTGACATCAATATCAATGACGGCGGTCGCTTGAAATAGATAAATTGGCTGCAGGAATTTCAGACGTCGTTATCAGTAGCCACTTCTTCGAGTTGTTGTTGTTGTTGTTGTTTTTAAATTCATATTCTTCCGTAATCTTTGTTAATACCGCTCGACGATACTCGTCAAAAATCCATCGTGTAATTAATTCCATATTTTCGATACCTCAGATTAATTTTCCGATATAATATGCTCTTATTCTATTTATTCTCCATTTCGAAATAATTTACTCTACACTACTTCCCCCAAAAAAGACGAGTAAGCATCGAATATTTTTCAGAAGTAAATTGTGCAGATAAAGTAACTAGCAGTTGTTCAAATCTAGAAAATGATATGAATATTCTCGGTTTACACTGAATAATCTTCTTCTTCATCCGCCATCTCCATAACGAAGGTTGGCGATCAACACAGCAATGTCTTTATTCAATACTAAATTCAAAGCCCCTTCACTATTTTAGATTCGAGTGTTCTCTATTTTGCAGCTTCGAAACGTTAATCTGCCTTTTCCGAAGACGATTAGTTTTAACAAAAAATCTGTGTATTTTTATTTTCACGACTACTACTACTACGGGGTTATGGTCCGAATTGATATCCGCAACCGGATGTGTCTTTACTGATTTTACATACTTTAAAATAAAATCAGTTTGATTACGAATAACATTTTCAAAATTGTCAGCAGGAGATCCATGTGTACATAAGCGTCGAAGATGATGTTTAAAAAAAGATGTTAGTTATTTTTAGCTCATTTTCTATACAAAATTGTGCAAGGCGATCGCCTCACGCTTATGATTCCCTAAGCCATAATTTCCGATAGTATCACTTACCTGCTCCTTTTTCAACCTTTGCGTTAAAATCTCCCATTACCGTAGTAATTTCGTCTTTCTTTGTAATTTGTAATGCGTCTTGGAGGATGGTGTTATAAAGATCTTCAATTTCTTCATCTAAACTGTCACTTGTCGGCGCGCATATACCCGTATCATATTGATCCTACGATAAGTTGTTTCTGGGATTTCGATCGTTAAAAGATATAAATTCTACAACCGATTTGCCTATTTCATCTGCTAGCATTATTGCAACCCGCATTTTTTTGTTCTTACTATCTGTTCCTCCAGAGAAGTTGGTTTTCGTTTCACCTGACCTCAAAGATTCTGTACCCGGCGGCCATCTTACTTCGCCGAGACCCGGAATATCTCATTTCTTTGACTACATTCACTAATTTGTCTGTCTGCAAACGACTATTGTAGTGACTTGTAACTGCTTGTTGAATACTTGCAAGTATATTTCCGTTATGTTTCTAGTTCACAGGGGAACTCGAGTCAGCATGCATTACTACCGGTGACCGCTCTCATTGTCTGACATACGGTTTCTGCAGCATGCCGCGTGAGTACATCATTCGTTCTATTTCTTCTTTAATTTTAACCATGTCATTTCTTTGAACACTAGTGTGAAATGTACTTTTACCTAAAAGAAAATGTAGAGGAGGTACCGTTCTTTCCTTACATTCGAAATTTTTTGCATGGCGACGAATGATTGAAATACTTTCAGGTGTAATAATTAGTGCTTTGTCTGACAGCGGTAGCGTAATTATCGCAGCTGTAAATCGAGGTTGAGTCGACCGCTCCCATATTTACTTGGAAAGTGACGACGCGTTTGTATGACATGGTTGTTATGATTCGCGAAAAAGAATTTATCATTTCTGTTTGAAATGTTCTTCCTGTTAAGTCGCACGCACACCCCGGCACAGATACCACACCTGCAAAATGATAACCGGGACATCCGCTGTTGTTCTTCATTATAACGACATTAGAGAGAAGAAAGCAAAGCCACTGTTCGCGGCCGCCTTGTGCAATGTGTCCTGCTGAATATTTCGAATGTGTTACTAGCGCTGTGACGCCAAATAAATAATTTTTCCCCCATTTGAACAGATGTAGATGATAATGTTTTTGGTTTTTGAATTTTTCCCTTCGCAGAACATCATCTGCCGTTAGTTGTTGTTTTTTTTTTTGTTCGCCCGCTTTTTTTTTTCTAACGACCATTTATAAAATTACTCAATTATCAATCCAAACCAGGTGCGATAATAATAATAATAATAATAATAATACATTTTAAATGTAATTTTTATTAATGCATTTGGATCACGTTCTCCATTTGCGCAGCCGTGTAGATTAATGTTACAGCAGCCAGCCCGGAAGCGAAATTAACATGATTTTTATCTCGGTATCGCGTGAATTTAATGTCCCCGCCAACAGCAGCAACTTAGCTGTTAATGTCGGCAACAATAGAAAGTGTCGTGACCATGCGCGAACGCTATGCATTATTTTCGGATAAAATCATTTCGCAATTTGCGTTAAAAATTCTTTTTAACGCCATTTTCCCCCTCTATGCGCCTATGGATTTTTACAATTTCTTTTAAATGTCCCAGTGTAGTACTACTGCGTCGTCGTATGGTTTCAGTGACGGTTGTCGTTGTTTTATGGTATTCTAAAAAAGTAGTATATTGACGTTAGTTTCGAGTTTAAGAGTTTCGTAGAATTTATTTTTTTTTTTTTTTTTTGTAATTATTATTATTTTATTAAATTTACAAATTGATTTTGTAACTACATATTTAACAACGACACACTCTTATGGTGGTAGGCTGCGAAACAACAGATTTTTTCATACAAATACACCGATGACGAATGCTTGATATAAAAATAAACTGCTACGTATCTCACATAGATACCGGCGGCAAAATGAGTCGAAGGCAGCTCTCTCTGGTGCTTTAATGAACTATTTCGTTTTATAAGTCGCTCGTAAAGTTTCACTCGGAAATGCGAATTGTAATCGCGATGATACTTTTGACAATGTCCTATGTAAAATAGTGTACGCGCATTTTACAAAGGTACAAAACTGATTCCTACGATAACCGAACGCGGCCAGGTCGAATAAAATGTTACCCAGAAAAAAGACGTGTGCTCAACTTTTTATCTGTCAACAAAAATGATTATACTGAAAAATTAACGAATTATCTCTTCCTCGAATACCGTCTCAAGTCCTAGTGTCGGCTCAGCAGTCAGAAGGAGAATTAAATATTAAATATTCTTCATACTTTATTCAAGATTGCTCCACCACAATACCTGCGCATTGTTTTCTGGCCAATTCTCGCCGACTAATTAGCCCACCATCTTGGTTTTCAACCTGTAAGCCGAATCGGCGACTTTCCTGTTACTCTACAAATAAATCTACCAAACGACACACCGCTACCGTCCTAATTACCGTTAATATTTCAAAACCATCGCCAGCTTTTCAGAGAAACTTTAAATTTCAATTAGCCTGATGTTTTTCTTACGAATCGAAACTTAAAATTTTTGTCGTGGTATAATGTTTTCTGCTGCATGCACTTTTTGTTGTTTTTTGTTTTTTGTTTTTTTGTTTTTTTTTAAATCTCTTTTTACACGAAACTGGAATCGTGAGAAAATACAAGAAGAATATTATTGAGATAATCAAGAGTGTTTTTCTTTTCTTGTTTTTTCGTATTTTGCTAGAAGTTTTTGAACACTTTAAACGTAGCAGCGCTTAAAATAAATTAAATTTGGTACCATTTTAAAAGGTTTCATCTGACACGTTTAAACGATATTCTTACAATTTTTTTCGATACATTTCATTATTAATATAATAGTGATAACAAAGTTATGGAAACGTTTATATTCAATCATGGCGAGGGCTTTCTAATTTGTAAGCAACCTGGTTGATGATATATGTGTGGCGTCGAGCGCAGGATTTGTCCTCTTTCGGGGCGGAATTCCCCCTAAAACCGGAAAGTGAATTAAGTTAGTGTTTCAATTGATTCAGGATTAGTTTTTAAAGCATTTTTAACGTAACATTTCTAATAAACATATTAGAAATTACTTAATGCGACTAATTTTTATTTTTCTATCAAAAATGGACGCCTTTTTTTCCCCTTTTTTTTTTCCGTTTCTTAAATAATAAAAAAAAAAAAAAAGGTAAACATTTTTCAAATTTCTACATTAAAATGTTGTATTATTAGTCTTGTTGTGTTTTATTTACCTTTTTTTAGAATCACGTTAGGCTTTAGAACTGCAAATTAACTTTTAAAATTTAATGTACAGGCGTTAACCGAATATGTAAGAAAAAAAAAAAAATCGCGATCCTATCTAAAATCGAAATGTCCGGATGTTTATGAAATGAAGTTCTGTAGTATGTATTTAAATTTGGGTAAATTTCATTTACAATTCTAAGCAAACAAAAAGGACGTTCTTTGTTGTTATAGATTTTATTAATATAAGCGATTCAGAACGCATTTTTTAAAAGAAATTAATACTTGAATAAATAGACGAAAAAATTAATAAAAGTAAACAACCAACAGATTGTTCGCAATAACCGGCAGTCGTATATAATAGGGTATTGCTGATATTAATGCCGTAATTTTCCGTTGAAAGGACGCTATACCTACGCTAAATCTATAAATATAAGTCTTATCATTTTTCTTCGAAAAACCGTTGTGAGTAATGCTTACTCACGGCCGTCGGTTATCCGATTGAACAGCTTCTTCCGTTTTAAAGGTTTCCTCTCATATTGCATTACGCTTTTCGCGATTGTTGCTACTATTCTACATACTCTGCCAGCCTTTTGTAAATATGTACTCTTAGCGCACAAAAATGCTTCATGCGTGTAATATATATATATATGTATATATTATATAATATACAATATGTAATATTATATACATGTATGTGAGTAGTATTTTATATATTTAATTAAATATGGCAACTGCGCACAACCCCGATCGTTATTTTCCCGCTTCGTATGTGCCGTAATTACACCGGGTAATTGAGGTTAATTGGCCAATTTAAAAAATGTCATCCCAGTCGGGTAGTACACACTGCACACACGCACCTAAAATTCCTATCCAGTCCATGTTTGCGGCGAATTGTGCATCGTATCAATTTCGGCGAATGATAATGAACGGGGATGGTAATTAAATTAACTTTGGGATTCTTTGTTTTAGCAGTTAACCTCCGTTCGATTTTTAATAACAACGCCGTTTAAGCAACGGCTTTCGACTAAATTACAAGTGTGTGTGTGTGTTAATGAAATTGTTGGTCGGTTCTTGTTTTAAAGGCGGCGCCTAATTGGATCTGCACTGGGTGAGACGTAAGTGCTCTGAAGATGTTGAAATTATTATTCTTATGACGTACCATTTAGCTGATCGACTTTATTTTTAAATTACATCGATTTATGCATGCTTTTTTTTCTTTTCTTTCCATTATGACCCTTTTAATCTGCGTCAATGGTGCCGAACACAACGTCGTTACCTAGTCTTATGAGCATGGAGATGTGTCACCGCACCGTGGTTTCCAAAAAAATATTCCTTTATATAGTTCAGTTTATTGGTGCGGTTGTGGCAGTTATTATTATTATTATTATTATTATTATTATTATTATTATTATTGTCGTGTTCAGTCGTGTTTTGCTTGCTCCTTTTTAAAGTTTAAATTTCATATTTCGTTAAGACTCGTGAGTTTCAAAATTGAAGGTTTCTATTAGTTTTTGTGACGCTCTTTCCGGTGCTAATTTCAGAATTTACGTAGCATTATCCGTTCCACAGTTATAACGTTTTTTGCATATTGATTTTCACCGTGGGCCGCCGCGTTAAATTTTGCTGTACCGGTAAGCTATTTTGTTAAAATCCTTCGTCTATTATTTCGTAGTCATGGTTTGTGTGTGTGCGAAATGTTCTCTCGATTTACCGGCCGACGGGGAATACATCACTTGTCCCCGATGTCAGCGCGCACTACATCATGGGTGTAGCAATGTGTCTCTTAAAACTTGGACTAGCATGTCAGCAGCAAACAAAGCGGGATGGCGATGTACTTACTGTCGTGCCGCAGAGAAAGATAAGACCAACTGCCCCCCTGCCCGTAGTGATAGCGATAGTACGGCGAATGATGTTGCTGAATCAGCGCTTCAGAAAATCACCAGCGAGTTGCGAGCACTGAACGAGCGCATATTCGAAATGCAAGCGTCATTCGATACGCGTATGACGGAAGTGCTGGCTGTGATTACAGCGAAAACGGAGGAGAACAGCGCTCTCCGCCGCGAAAATGCCGATCTGATTGCACGTGTGGACAAATTAGAACAGTATACCAGAAGAAATAACGTAATTGTTTCAAATATCCCGACTGCGCCCGGCGAAAATTTGATCGATTTAGCGGTCAAACTCGGCCAAGCAACGAATACTTCCATCGATCCTAGAGACATTGACGCCTGCCATCGACTACCAAAGTCACCGGATCAGGCGTTCCCGAATGTGATTTTTAAGTTTTGTCGTAGAATTGTTAAAGAGGAACTAGTAAAGAACAGTCGTAAAAAACGACCGAAATTAGCAGACATTGGCCTAGCTGGTGATTCACAAATATATGTAAACGAGCACCTAACAATTGCAAACGCAAAACTGTTTACGGCCGCCAGAAGCCTTCGATCTGTTGGATGGAAGTTTGTTTGGGTGAGGGGAGGAAATATTCTCGCTCGGAAGGATGAAAGTTCACCAATTTTTAGGATCATATCGTTTGAGCAAATCACTGGGCTGAAAAATTCATCAAAATGACTACCAGTATTTAGTGTAAATAGTTCTATCCTAATTTCCATTTTAAAGTATAAGCACCAGAAAACGGGTATTGTTTTTATCATTATTATTTTTATTTTAACTTTTTTTATGTTTATTTATAATAAGTTTACCCTCATAATACTGGGTTGCCATGCTCTTCATTATTTCAGTTTTAATGCTCAATCTTGCTTTCATCCTTATTGTAAGTTTTGTACCTTTCTCCATCTTTATAATAATATACTTACTTTTAGAATGTTTTTATCTGTGACACTTTATAGTATTTACGGCGTCCTACAGTTCGTGAGTGAACCTGCGAATAACTATACTTATCTTTTATTGTGTAAGCCACCGTTTAATATAGTACGATATACATATTTCCAATAATCCCTATCTTTTATCTTTACATTTATGTATACCATGATTGAATTAAGCTTATGTAACAATAACAAATATGCTTATATTGTTTTATGTAATCTGACCAAGCTGCAAATATTATGTCATAATATTAACCTCAATATTATTACTCTTAAGTTCCGAGGCCCTAACAGACACTCTAACAAGCTAATTAATCTAAATTCCCTATCTCTTATAAAAACCAATTTCATAATTAAGTTAACTTTTACATTAGCTAGTTGGCTTTATCACTGCTCATCAAGCTTCTGTTGGTACTATAAGTGGCACTACATTAAATAATTAGCTTTCTAAAATTTATAACTATATTCAATACTATTTAGAAAAACTGTTTTCGTATTTTTTTAATGTAATTTAAGCAAAACTTCTCTGTTTAATTCTAAATACCATGGATATAAGCGCTCTTAAAATACTCACTTTAAACGTAAGAAGCTTGAGAGCTCACTTTAACGAGCTATTAATATTTTTAGATGGGCCCGGTAAAGAGTACGATATTTTAATCTTAACTGAAACTTGGTTAACTATGGAGGAAATATCACGCTATAATATTCCAGGTTACTATACCCGAGAAAAATGTAGGGAACATAAACGTTCAGGTGGTATACTAGTTTACATAAGGGAATATGTAGAAATTACTGACGTTAATATATCGATTACCACTGGGAACATTCTGTGTTTTAATGTCAAATTGCTACATAATAGGTATTTGTCAGTTATCGGTATATACCGTTTTTGTAGTTCAACGCACTATACTTTCCTGAACGAGTTAGATACGGTGATTAATTCCCTTAAAGAATTAGCTCTAATTACTGGAGATGTAAACATAAATTTACTAGATAATGTTAGTAGTATAAACTACCTAAATTTATTAAGTACGTATGGTTTCCGTAGTGTTGTAAATCAGGCCACATTTCATCGAAACCAAGGTACATATGCATCATGTTTAGATCACGTCTTCGTCCGCGGAACCAGTAACCCATATACAAAGCTAGTGGTATTAACAGAAATCATCCCCTGTACTTTCTCGGATCATTCTATCTTATCAACTAATTTAGAAATAGACTGTGATCATAAGACAAAAAATAATATCTCCTCAGCTTTTGTTGATAAAGTAATGTTCAAAAACAATCTGGCTAATAGTTCGTTAACTGAATTATATAATGATACTATTTCTATTGAGGAAAAATTCGACTATTTCATTTCAACCCTAAAAGGTATATTAAATCGCTCGAAACGACAGCCCTATAGACTTAAACCGCAACGAAAAAGATCTGAATGGATAACAAACGAACTAATTGCATTATCTTCGGAAAAAAATTCATTGTACAAATTAACAAAAAAATATCCACATGATACAAATCTGCTAGTCCGGTTCAAGCAAATTTCTAGGGAATTGCAAAAATTGATTAGGATAACCAAAAAAGACTTCTACACTAAAAAATTAGATGGTTGCAAGAGCAATCCAAAAAAATATTGGGCACTTATTAAGAATACTATTGGAAATAAAAAACAAATCTTAAAACAGATCAAAATAAACAACGTAATACTGCCCGTCGAGGCCAATGAACGATTTGTTTCTAATCAATTTAATAATTATTTTTCCGACATTGTAAAAACAATGGTTAGTAAATTAATTCCAAGTTCAATTGACTTTGTCGAGATTCAGCAAAATCTAAACTCCTTTGCTTTCCTAGACTTTACCAAAAACGACATAAAATCTGCAATATTATCTCTTCCTAATAAGCACTCATTTGGACTTGATGGCATTTCCATCATTCTCATAAAAGAAAATATCGATTTTTTCTTAACACCATTAACTTATTTATTTAATGAATCCATAAAATCGGGAAAGTTTCCACATGCTTTAAAGCTAGGAATAATTACGCCCGTTTATAAAAATGGTGACGTTACAGAAGTGTCGAACTATAGACCAATCTGTTTGTTATCTACTTTCTCAAAAGTATTTGATAAAGTGAAAATGCTAAGCTATTTGAATTATATAAACTTCTTCAGTAAAAATCAATACGGATTCCTACAAAATAAAAGTACAGATGATGCGTTATTTGACCACATATCGTACATAGCTGAAAATTTGGACTCTGGCCGTTCAGTTGCAGCGGTTTACTTTGATTTCGCTAAGGCATTTGATGTTGTTGACCATAACATATTGTTAAAAAAACTATTTGCGTGTGGTTTCCGAGGTTTCATCTACAACTGGTTTCATTCATATCTAACAGACAGGAGGTATGTTACAAAAATAAACAATGTAACAAGTGACATCACCATACAAAGTTTCGGCGTACCCCAGGGAAGCATATTAGGCCCTTTACTCTTTTTAATTCATATAAATGACTTATGTGAGCTAAACGTTGAGGGCAAAATCTTCTGTTACGCAGATGATACCGTTCTGACTGTAAGTTCACGTTTCCCAAACACATTACAACAACTAATAAATCAGATGTTAATAAAATAAATGAGTGGATGGTTAAAAATCGCATAAGCCTGAATGTAAATAAAACAAAATACCTAGTATACAGTAACCTTCCACAGAGTAAATGGGATAACATCAGTATAACCTGGGAAAATAATATCTTTATAGAAAGAGCATACACGATTAAATACCTAGGAATTCACATTGACTGTAAATTAACATGGAATAATCATTTAACATACTTAACCACTAAATTAAGGAGGTTAAATTATTTATTTTATTACCTAGAACAATTTTTCAGCCGATCTCAGTTAACGTTATTGTATCTAGCTTTATATCAATCTACTCTGTCTTACGGTTTAATAATCTGGGGGAACGCAGCCAGGTATCATACTTCGCCTGTAGCTTTCTTACAGAAATCATTAATTAAAAAGCTAACCTACTCTCCTCGAAATGATGGCGTAATTAAACTATTACCTTTCAGGCTATTATATACCATTCAACTACTAACTTACGTATTAAAAAATAAAAATAAATTTAATATAATTGTATATCCCGGAGTAACAAGGGACGCTGGCTCGGAGAAAGCTATCATGCCATCCTACTTTAAATATCATGCAAGATCGCAAGCAAGATATACAGGTGCAGTCCTATTTAACCGCTTACCAAAATTCTTAAAAATGTATTTGAATTCAGAGCAGAATAAAAATAGAAATCTGCGTAAAACTTTGATTAAGTCAATCACTTCGGACATACCATTACAAGACTTATTACTTACTCTTTAACATACCCTCGAAAGTATACACAATACCAACAAATGACTGAGTTGTACATAAATAAGTAGAAGAGGGAAAAACTGTTCGAAAAGTTTGACAATATAACGAATTCCACTAACTGATATAGTTTAATAACGGTAAAAGAACCAATTTCACATGAAATCTAATAACCTATTTAACTAACAATTAAACACCCACAAGTTAAGTTATATTTTTGGAAAAATATGATGGAAATTAGTATTTGTTATCTAAAATATTTATAAATTAATTGCCGTAAAATACACATTGAATTAAAGTAATATAATTAAACAAACATATACCTATATCCTTGCCAAACCATATAAGCACTGCCAAATTACAGTTACATAATCTTAATTTTTAATTTTTAAATTATTTTAATAATTACAGCACAATCTCCGTAATTTCTTTAATGTTAATTTAAAAAACTTATATTTACATTTACCGTCACTATTAGTAATATTACTCAAATTTTATAACTGTGTAAACTTTCTCTGATTATTTTCTCTGATTATTTTACCATGTGTTTGCAATTATAAACTTTTTCACTTTAACTTACAATTATTACTATTATTAATAACTATTTTCGCCATTTTATCAATATTACTATTACTTTTATTATTACTATTAATATATAATCATTTAAGGTTACCGATATTTTTTTCTCTCATTTTTTCTTTTTGCTTTCTTCTCGACTTCAAATTATCTATATCTTTTAATTTTTAACTGTAACATTAATCTTGATATACTGAAGAGCTCCCGGGGTCAATGGGCGAAAGCATATGTAACGTTACATGTATATAATAAGTATATTGTGAACATGGGCCGAAGTCGTTTGTGGAAGTTGACAATAAACTAGGCTTTTAAATTTGTTAATTTTCAATTATTTTTTATTTCTTTCTTTCTCTCCTTCTATAGACGAAGTTTGGCTCATGTGTATTAATAATGTATTTTCAGTTTTTCTTATAATAATAATCCCACTACTCGCGCAACTATGCGCATTTGTGGAATTTATATTGTTTCTTTGTTTGTCACAATAAATTTGATTTGATTTGATTTGATTTGATTATTATTATTATTATTATTATTATTATTATTATTATTATTATTATTATTATTATTATTATTATTATTATTATTATTATTATTATTATTATTATTATTATTATTATTATTATTATTATTATTATTATTATTATTATTATTATTATTATTATTATTATTATTATTATTATTATTATTATTATTATTATTATTATTATTATTATTATTATTATTATTATTATTATTATTATTATTATTATTATTATTATTATTATTATTATTATTATTATTATTATTATTATTATTATTATTATTATTATTATTATTATTATTATTATTATTATTATTATTATTATTATTATTATTATTATTATTATTATTATTATTATTATTATTATTATTATTATTATTATTATTATTATTATTATTATTATTATTATTATTATTATTATTATTATTATTATTATTATTATTATTATTATTATTATTATTATTATTATTATTATTATTATTATTATTATTATTATTATTATTATTATTATTATTATTATTATTATTATTATTATTATTATTATTATTATTATTATTATTATTATTATTATTATTATTATTATTATTATTATTATTATTATTATTATTATTATTATTATTATTATTATTATTATTATTATTATTATTATTATTATTATTATTATTATTATTATTATTATTATTATTATTATTATTATTATTATTATTATTATTATTATTATTATTATTATTATTATTATTATTATTATTATTATTATTATTATTATTATTATTATTATTATTATTATTATTGTTATTATTATTATTATTATTATTATTATTATTATTATTTAACTGGTACGATGAGGAATTTAATAAAAACATTCTTTAACGATTAAAAAAATACTTGCGTAATTATGCAGTATTATAGATATAGTAAAATCTTCGCGTTTAAATCATTCGGAAAAACATAATTGCTGTATAGGTTAATTTTAATTTATTATATTGCAATAATATTCGTAGTCTTGTAATCGACGATACGGTTTTCTTTACGATACCGTTTGTCGAGTGAACAATAAGCAGCGGGAGTTTTTCGATTGGATTTTATCTACACCTATTTTGTAGGATTTTTTCCCCGTTTTCGGCTAATCTGTTAAACAGTAGGGAATGACATAAGCGGGAATTACGTAACTAGCCTAGTGCTTCTTCCTCCTTGAGGGGAGGGGGAACTAGTATTTCCTTTTCAGTTGACCGAGTGTAAAATTTTCGACTACTTGGGCCATTAAAAACCACGCACTTCCGTTCTAAGGAAGAATTTTTTGTCCGGAAGTTTTTCCCTAATTCTAGGCCGCTTAATTTTATTCTTCATTGACGCTATACGTTGCTTGGTTGTGTTTTTTACACTTCGTAACGCAGACCATTCACCGTTTACATTTCCCGCTCACACAACACCTTCGGACGCCAACATTTTAGCTTCGTATTAATATAGTTATTTAAAATGCAATACGCAATTGTTAGAGTTTTTAAACGTTGCATTATTTCTCTAGTAACATTTAAATTATAAAATGATCGGAAATTTCCGAACAATTTTGTTTTAAAATAGTGCTCTGCATGTAATGCTATGCGCTGACAAAGAAAAAAGTAGAAGGCCGAGTTTTATCACGAAACGTACACTTATAATGGATCTGAAATAAATAGCTGGTTTCGGATTTATCTAGTACTCTGATTTTCGATTAACTACATATATCCCTGAAATCGATTACCGGCGATTATAATCACTTGTGATCACTGACAATCGATTGATGCGGTGAACCGAGCATCTTAATAAACGCGCTATCTAGATTTTTGTGGAGATACTCGAGCAGTGGAGAATTAAAAGCATTCTTATACATCTGAAAATCCTCATTACCGGCAGATCGTCGCTAGAAAGCCTAATTGAACGGCGTTGATTTAAATTTAATTTCTACGGACGCGCTCGTTCTAATATTGCGTTCAACTTTAAGTTTTTACTCATGCTTCCCATAAAAAAAAAAAAAAAAGCATTTAGTTTTCCTTTTGCCCTAATGTTTTCGGTTATAATTCCGAATGATATACTGTCATCGTATTATACCGTGTAGGCGTTCTCTGTATTTTCGTATCGTCAATGCAACATCGACACGATTCTAATCGATTGCTCAAAAATTACAGAGCATCGTGTCTTACACGCGGAAGGCACCTTTTGTAATGAAGAGAAGGAAAATTACGTATTCGTCGTTAACGGGCGCACTAATATTTCATGTATAAAAAAGGTGGAGTAGGTTTTTTTTTTTTTAAGTTTCAGTTTGCAGACTGTGTAGAGATCTGTTTTTTCTCATCTGGCGCGGTTTACCACAAACACGGTATGTAGCCGTGAGGAGAAGAGGGGCCCCCAGTAAGAATGAGTTGAGTTGAATTCTCGAATAGCGAGCTGGGCCAAGTCAAGGTGCATCGTTCATCAAAACACCATTTGCGCTGGTAAATCATTAGCGTCGCATTTAAGTAAAATTGCTCGGTGGCCCGTAATCGGTGGAGAAGCCGTTTTGCTGTAATATCCGTTTATTATGCAAGAGGGGAGAGCTATTTTTAAAATCTCCCATCTGACGTAAAAGAAGAGATTATTTTTTCAATCTCCGAACGTGTATACAGACGACCATCATTGTTAATATAAACGTGTTTCTTCATCGGAGAGGGCAACAACAGAATTTGAATAATCGAATATGAACATTTTCCTCGTAATGGCGCTGAATTTTAATTAACAATGGTAAGCTTACATCATTTCGCGTGTCCGTCAGTGTCTAAAAATTTATTATCGTGATTTTTTCTTTCTTTCTTTCTTTTTTTCTTTCTTTCTTTCTTTCTTTCTTTTATTCTTTCTTTCTTTCTTTCTTTCTTTCTTTTTTCCTTCGTTACCAGCCTGCAAACCCTCGCAGTACACTGTAATCAAAAGTAATATTTCGAATTTCATTAGACGGCAAGTTTGTTTTCTTTTACCATCGACGTTCAACCGAATTGTACATTTACCCCTTTAAGAAGAGGAGATTGTCGAGCTTTCAGCGCGAAACCTTTCAAGTTTTTATTACGGAACACATTGAAAGCTCCCCCATAACTACAATCATCCGGAATGATCTATACGAATTACTTTTTCCAGATGTAAACGTAGTGGTTGTTTTAGTTTAAAAAAGATACATATATGTATATTTATTACGGTTTGCTATTAATTTCGCTGCGTACAAATATTCCGGTTAGTCGTTATCGCAAAGATTAGTGGGGCGCGCAAATACCTCTCAGTAAGCGGTGGATGCAGTGAAGTGTAGTGAAACAAAATAGATTCAAGATGCTTCGTGCAGAGAGGTACTATTAGCGCATTATGTATCGGGAAAGTGAATACTGTAGCAGAAATGGAGTTGTTACCTAGCAACTACATAAAGCAAATCATACCGTTTAGAACAGGGGACATACCAGAACTAAGGAAACTGTGCATCATCAAATTATCGGATAAATGCCAGCACTGTAATAAAGACTACAAGGAAAATATTGATCATCTGCTATTGTACTCGAAACACAGCGAGAAGAACTTATAAATAAATTAACTCAGGAATATCACACGCTACCGATAAATACAGAGTATCCATTCTTACAAATCCATTAGGCATGTAAAAACAGCTTCATTAATACTCCTTAAGAAATGCAATATTGAACTTTAACATTTGAAAAATATATACATATGACACGTCTAACATACTAACTGGTTAAAAGGTTAAATAGAAAGACCAGGTCAAAAAAAAAAGAAATGGAGTTGTAATTTTGTTCGTATTACGTCGACAAAAGAGACTGTTTTAAAATTTTTCACGAGAAATAATAAAAATGATTTTTACTTAATATATAATTTTAAAAAGGCCTGTGGCGGGAAAAGCACAATGTAAATGTGATTTTTTTGGATTTTATACATTATTCGTTTATTAGTAAAAATGTAATAAAGTGCTAACCTTTTTTAAAAGAAGGGTTTTTTTTTCCTATTTTTAATATTTCGGGCTTCAGATGGTTTGCAGTGACCGCTGGGGTGTAGAGTTGGCCAATGCATGTTAAATTGGATCTGATATAACTTATACATCTGATTATAATACGAAGATTAAGGAAGAGAAATGGATAATACCAAAAATTAAAGAGAACAGAAGTTTTCTCGCCATAAGTCGATAAAATTTAAAATAACTAACCGAAGAAATAAACTCAAAAAAAAAAAGAAAAAAACGGCTAGTAATAAATTTAGAAGAATGATGGAAAACAGACACCTTTATGAAAATTCCGAATAATTTAAAAAAAAAAAAAAGAAGCGAAACGGAAATGGATGAAATTAAAAATGAATGTTTAGCAACCGAGTGTCAAGGAAAACAAATGCTCGAACGATAAATTTTTAATTTATATTAAACACGAAGCAATTAAAAAAATTACCGAACTACTGTACAAATATAAATCAGGAAATATAAGGATGGACATCACCCGTTCCTTAAAGATGTTCTAAAAATTATATAAAATCGCAGCATAACGGAGGGATATTTGATCACAAAATCTGGCAGGAAACCTGTTAAAAATACTAATGGATAATTATAAAAGAAATTTGATTTTCCGTCCTTGAACAGTTATCAACTGACCGAATAATAACAAATGAAATAGAATAATACCGCTGTTAACATACACACACACACATATGTTTCCTAAAGTTAACGATTCACTTAAGAAACACACGCAAACAAGTCAAATAATATTCAGATTGAGAATATGTTAGTTACAGAGATATAATAAACTGAATAGAAAAAAAAAAAAATCGAACGGAAGTGATGATATTTCAAACGAAATGGTCTAAAATAATATATATATCTATAAATACATAAAAATAACCCACAACAAATACCGAAAACAATTTTTGGAAGATATTGAAACTAAAGGCCCCCCAGATATTTGAAAAATTTGAAAGATCCGGCTAATAAATAAACCAGCCCAAGACCCAACTGTGTAAATTCATATAGACCAATAATTCTGCAGGACTAGGAAATGTATATGAAAAAAAAAATCTTGAAACCTCGAAATCACGGAAAAACATCTTACATGGACATCGATGTACACATGCCCTATTTCGGAAGGTCAAAACTTGGCGAGGTTAGGAACCGATCGATCTTTCGAAATTTTATCTAGAGTCCATTGACTTCGCCATATTCTTCGTTTAATTTCTTTGCAGCATATCTTATATTAAGTATTCCTTTTATTAATTAGCAGATCTAATAGTTTCCATCGGTAATTTCTTCTCCATTCATGCGGTGTAAGAAGTGCGGTATTATCAGTAACAGTGCTCTACTTGTGTTATTTAATTATTTGTTTATTTACTTGCTCCCTCCGAGCTAGGGCGATCGCAGACGACAATTTTCCGTACAATCTGTAGACAGAGAGAGAGAAAAAGCGAAAAATGGCCTTTTCGCATGAAACTTCTAGGGCGGGGGCAGCGTTGTTATTGCGTGAGTGAAGAAATAATAACAACGAATGGTCGTCGGGGGAAGGGCGCGCCGTTGCAATAATTGTTGGAAATATTTAAAATACGTACTGGGTTCGAGTTTGTTTATTTTTCCGCGTACTAGAAAGACCTTCGTTGCCGGAACAACTATCGGACGTAAGACAGTGTTTATCCGGACGGATGACGATGATGCGGACGGAACGCGAGCAACTACGGTCAGTCCGTAATATCGTGCCGTTGCCTCGCCGTAATGGTACTCTTGAGGATAATCGTCCTGTAATATGCCACTGCATCCAGTGAAGAAGTCCGTGTGGCCGCCAACTTGCTGACTTTTCAGTTTTTGGCCGGCGAGAAGGGCTGACGTTTATTTAGCCGAATCTCGCTCCCGGCCGGTCCTCCAGCCGTAATTGCGTAATTATACACACGCACACTCGCAGACGTAGAGATAGCGCGCGCCGCCATGTTTGGTTAAATTTATTCCGGACTAAGAACACGATATCGTCCGAGTTTTATGCCGGTTCGTGACCGGTCCGCGGCTGAGGACATGCAGTGCGCCCGTTTTAAATGTGTGCTCTCGTCCGAAACTACTCGTTTATGTAAATTGTTGTTTGACAAAACGTATAATTGTAAACGCCCCCCCCCCCCTGTATACATGTGTACGCTGTAAAATAATAATATCGCTTAATGACGAGTTTGACCGACATTTATATGCATGCGTTCTTCTCGTTCGACGGAACGATTAAAGCGCCAACTGCAATTTCGGATCCCGGGGCCCGCTGCTCTTAAATGATTTCATGCCGAGCAATGCCGAAGACCCATCCCCCCTCATCCCCCCCGAAACGAGGTCGTTGGATTATTCGACGACACGTTGGTTCGCAGTCTACCGAATTCTTCGAGTAGAGTGACCCACACAAAACAGACGTTTTCACGAAAACCGCTGTTATCCTTCGCGGCGACACTTATTCTATAATTTCGGTGATTTCGTTTAGTGAAAGTTTTACATAATAGGTTGCGCGCTTTACAAGCCCCGACGAGACTACCTAAGTGGCCCCAGTGCATTGCTACATCCCCCCCCCGACTGTTATGACTTCGTTTCGAGTTTTTCCGGACGAAGAACGCGCATAAATTATTTAGAGTACATTCCGATTCCGAATGATTCCGCTTTAAAATTTGTCCTTATCCAAAAATTGCTTTCTCCGTTTTTCATAATTCAACCGTCTGTGGTGCTGACAGGGGTTTCCACTTTCATTTTTTTTTCTATTCCCCATAGCTCCCGCGCCCGAGTTACGTTGAAAAGTACAATGTTTTATGCGCTAGCCGTAATGAATGGAAACGGTAAGTGTTAAGCGACATTGTTATCGCAGCGGAAGACGATAGTGTCCGGCGTTCGAATTGTTGGCGGTAAACTCTACTGTCCATCAGCTTAACAATTTTCCTTCAGTCGCCGACATCTCGCTCGGTTTGCTTCCTTTTTTTTTGGCTCTGCTTTCAGTTTCTTACTCGTCACACTTAGACGCTGTGCAACCACGTTATACGCGCCCAGGGATAGCTTCTCGATTCTGACCGCCTTCTGCGCTATCCTTCTACTCATGCACAATGCACCGTCTCTATGACCTCAGATTTATCGTCGGTCGTTTTTAGTACAATCCGCGCCGGAAGTTATTATTCCTCAGCCTATAACCACTTCCAATTTTAGCCGAAAGTTTAATTCGTTTCGCGATTACAACGCTTTCCTTATTTCTACAAGGTGCTCAAAAAAAAAAAAAAATTCTACATTCCGTATGTTTTGGATTTTTTCTTTCTCTTCTTTTGCGGATTTTGATGACAATTACCCTAAAATTATTCTTAACCCTTAAACGTCCCATGTGCATTATAATGCGCATAAACTTCGAAGCCATTTTTAAATACTTCGTGTTAAATTGATGAGGAAAAAATTAGAGTAATATACAATATTATATTTTGTTTTAAATATATTCAAGTTTGGGATTTCTAGGCATGCTCAAAAACTTTTTCTAAATAAAATATACGAAATAATTTTCACTTTGCGTTTTCTACGTGGGAGCATTTAAGAGAACGATTTAATTATATTTAAAATAAAAAAAGATAATTTCGTCGTTCCCGAGTTTTCTGCAATATTTCTAGGGTTTCTAAACCATCCTACTGGCATACACTGTTATGTGTGTCCACGGAATCGTTAAAATTATAACCGCCTTGTATTTTGCATGTCACCTCTAAACCGCGTGCGGCTAACATGTCAGATAAATGTTCGCTTTTTGTTATTTATCCGGCGATTTCGCGTATATTCCATTAAAACGTTTTCTAGAGTTAACATTATATTATTCTGCGTGTGAGATAATTCGCGGTATAAGATTGAAGAAATTTTTCGTCTGCCGTTTTTGCTTTAGATTTTTCCTTCTCATTCACGCCTCTCAACTCAATCGATACAGGTATTATTATCATTATTATTATTATTATTATTATAGCTTAGCCGAAGGTCTGCGAACACGCGTACCATCTCGAAAGACCACCCAACTAGAAAAGTTCGCTGCCCTATAGTTGTGTAGACTAATTGTGTTCTGAAAAGTACTAAAAATCATATTGGATTATTCACCCCCCTCCCTCTTTGCGGTTGACAGAAGTCACTCTGAACTAAACGGAAGACTGGCGATTAAAATTACCCCTGTTGTCGGTGATAACGAAAAAAAGGTTTCACTGAAGGCAAGATCGGATCATGATGGCGCCGAATCTGAGCAAACAAATACCGCCAGGTCGTCTAGATAAACTAAAAAGAGAACTCTACAGATTCTTGCTAATTAATATCGCGAATATTTTGTTTCGTAGTTTTTTTTAGAAATATCTTTTCCCTCTTAGAATTTTGGGACCACGGGGCCTTTAAACTTTATAACATTTAAATGCGAGTGTGTTATGGGATAGTGGTGATAACGCTGAAAAAAGGAGTACTGCGAAAAGTAATAATGCACGGGCTCTCGGTCTTATACGCCTATGTATCATACACACGGCACTGATAAGATAAGCTGTCTCGACCGACATCATGTTCGTCATCCGGCTAATTGTCGTCGCGTATATGTGAGAAAATAGCAGCTGCCGGTTTCAGGTGTGGAACGGTTCTTATCGCATTTCGAGTGAAAACTCGATCAACAATTGCGTTTATAATTAAAAATATCGACAGGCGCGCGCCCCGCCTTTTTACTACCACCGTCTATTCGCCAATTTCACACTCGTTTAACGCATTCTTAACAAATTGCAAATTCGTTGGAATCGATTAAAATTATCAAAACACACTCGTTTAACGCATTCTTAACAAATTGCAAATTCGTTGGAATCGATTAAAATTATCACCTTGTTCTTCTTTCTAGGTAATTAAAAAACGGCAAACGCGTCTATGATCGAAATATCTCTTATACCGTAATAATTTGTCGATTCGATTAAACCACTTACGACAGGTTGTGACTTGTTTGCGACTGCACACTCGTACCGCTTCATCTGAGAGCGGTTAGTTAAGCTTGTTTTAGTTTGTTTATATATCGGTATTAAAGGTTGTACTGAAGGGTGGCGCTGGTAAGTTGACAAGCATTCTCCGTATATATGATACACGCTGTTTACGTCAAGCGCGATATAATACCGTATGTGTAAAAGGCTCTACCTCATGTTTCGTCGTACTGTTCGGAAGTGTTTCGTTCGAGATCCCGGTAACCAAATGGGACCACCCTGCATTTCATAATTGTTGTTCTCTTTAGCAGTACATACTGCTGGTTACCGTGCTACCGTTCTGAATATCCTTGCAGTTCATTATCTGCTGCTTTACTTTTTCTTACAATAGATTCATTTCCGCTTTCGACTATTTTCTCTCTTTCTTCTGCAATTGGACTGATGCAATGCGACCTGCGAGCAATCGTATCTACCAAAGAAAACAAAAATTCTACAAATTTTAAACAGCCGGACAAATTCAATAAATAATATTATATATATACTTTTTTTTACGATTCCCTATCTAAAACGTAAGGCGAGCGGTTCAGAAACGCCCAAAGAGTATCGAAATTCGGTAACTTCATTTTAACACATAAACGTGGTAAACTATGCATCGCGATTAAAACGCTCATTCAGACAGTGTTGTGATAATTGGGGGGAATGTATGTTTTAGTAGTATGTTCCCATGACATCACAACCGTAGACGTATCAAATTATTGTTATTTCTATATTTCCTTTTTTATTTGATTATTAATTTATATATTATTATTATTATTATTATCATTATTAGCGTTATTGTAAGGATAATAGGCGGTTATATTTTTTAAATTTTACGTTATGATACACAAATTTTTCTCGATCGACCGGCCGCTAAAAATACACTATTATAGCCGTATAGTACAACTTCGACGGATTAGAATTATTTGAATTCCGTGTATCCTGTTGTTGGCGGTAGTACGTTGTCTGCTCAGCTTTCGCTTTGCAAATTGTTGAACTCCTCCGATGGTTCTGATCGGCGAGAGTTGGGACAGATAAATTATAATCAAAAGTTCTCCTTTAATCACGATCCTCTGGACGATACTCTTTTTACCCGGACATCGCGATAACGTAATTTTAGAGTTAAACAAGGTGGTAACAACGCCGTTTTTTTTTACAATATGGTTAACTTGTTCAGCTCCGATTCCGTAAGAAACCACGGGAGCAGCTAAAAACTAAGTAATGATACCTGAAAGAAAATAAAACTCCGACTGACCTCCGATCGAAAATCTTTCGTTTGATCCTTTCGTTTCCCCGACCCTGTTACCGTTTACTAACCATTTCCAAAAAGTTTCGCTCAGCGTCCATATGATGGGTACATTTTTATCGATATCGGGATCTCGTACACTCTCACATTCGTACTCTCTCACAACGTTTGCCGTTATTTATTATTTAGTTTATTTTACATGTCTAACTGTAACGGACACACACATTACAATGTATCAGAGTTGGGGATTACTGCGAGCGGCAAAGAACACGTCTCAAGAGTAGTAATAAATTTAAAACGACCATCCTTTAAAAAGTATCTTTAATGGGCGACAAAAATTCTTCCGTAAAATCAGTTCCTTTGCTTTGCCTGCCTCTACACAGCACCTTACGAGTGATAAAAAACCGATACGCAGTTTGTTTAATGGAAGTTCGAGTGAACACATTGTAAACTTAAGTATACGCCGAGGAGGAACTTCTAAAGAAAAATATCGGCGACATTACAAAATCGAACCCCCGGGGCGCCGAAAACTTTTGAAAATTCGAAAACCAACGTGTTTTTTCCTTCATAGGTGTATTCTATGTTGACGGAAAGCTCGTCGTCGCGCCGTTTAATGGTAACGAGAACTGCATTTCGATTCCCCGCAATGAAACTTTTCCTTTGCTGGGCGAGTCTTATTAAAAATTTTAAATCAGCTTATAAATGATCCGGCTGAATTTCTTTTGTTAAATATGACGAAATTTCCAATTTGATAATTTTTTCTCCTCGGGGTCGTCCCGTAAATTGCGATAATTCAAAAAAGAAAATGACCAAAAATATCAGAATATCCGTTAATTGTTTCGTTGCCTACAAAATTGCCATATCGATATGGCAATTTTGTAGGCAACGAAACAATTAACGGATATTCTGATATTTTTGGTCATTTTCTTTTTTGAATTTTGATCTACTTTTAATATAGCGCTGACATACTTATAGGTAAATATTTTTTTCGGTTTGTTTAGTGAGATTTTTTCATACGAAATTTTCAGTCAATAAAGAAAATATTTTTCGTTTTTTTTTAACGGTTTATCGGCATAAAACAGCAAAAGATCAATTCGCAAATGAAGAGAAGTCACAGCTATATACCGTGTGTGGTTGGTGTATCTGGTTAGACAGTGCTCTTTCGTTAGAACCGAGTTCCATTCCAGCTGCTGCACAATGACACTTTCAAAAATTTCACTCGCGTTGTTTTAATGTTCGTAATTGTTCAAAAATTAAAAAAAAAAAAATCAACTGCGAATTGTTATTAGCTTTTTTTTTTTTTTGTAGAAGTTAAAATAAGAAGGTGGTCAAAAGCTGGAAGTATTTGCATCAGCACAATTTAATTCGTTTTTTTTTTCTTGTGTTTAATGGATTTACGAGTGTTCATGAGAGATGACGATCCGAAGGGTATGAAATGTAACCGAAAATAAAGATGGAAAAGTGTTCTGCTTTATCATTACGAAAAGTATTCAAACAATAGAAGCCTTATTTTACAATATTCGACAATATTCAAAATAACGACTCCGCTGTAAAAGATTAACCAGATACTTTAGCGACGTAAACAATTAAGAATTAGAAATAAAAAAAAAAAGACAAAAACGGACGAAGGTAGTGAATATTAACGGCGAGCCAAATGCGTCTCTTTCGTTCGAAGAAGAAAATAAAAAAATATATTTTATTTCAATTTTTTTTGTCTTACTCATATTTAATGTGGCTACACATGATCATATTTTTAACGAGTGTTATAGCTCTCCGTTATTTATGAAATATAGGATTGAGTTGCAGTACTCTTCGACAGGTTCATTTTGACCGTTCCTTTTCGTTTACATTTAGTAGATTCATACATTTCGTAATTAATTACAATTACAAGATAATTCGCAACCAGAGTTTGGCATAATCGATTACTTTCGGTGATTAATGACAAAATCGATTACTGTTGGTGATTAATGACAAAATCGTTTACTTTTGGTGATTAATGACAAAATCGATTCTCGCAGTTGCGACAGTGTATGCAATCATAATTAATAATTTTAATGCATAATTACAAAGTAGTGGTCACGTTTGTCAGCTTTTCACATCGTGTGTTTACCAGACTAAAGATCGAAATTGCTGGCGAAAACTACCTACGGCAGCATTGATGTCCTAAGAGAGGTCACGACACCACCTTGGGCGGTAAACGACTATAATAAGGATGAGAATCGGGTTTGTCATGTGATTGAGATTACTCGCATACAAAAAGTAACTTCAGTATTTAAACATCTGAATAATAATTTTTTAATCTTTCAATCGAATATTATGTGTAAAAAAATATACATATATATAAAAAAGTAAATAAATAAGTGAACTTTTTTTAAAAAAATACCATTTATTAAAAATTAAAACTATTATCCAGATATTTCAAAATGTTAAAGTGCATTTCGTACTGATTACCTGCAATCGTGTAATGTTTGATTTCTCTTTTACAAATCAGGTATATAATTATGCGTTATGATCGTTTATAATTACTTAAGTATAATCGATTATCGAATAGTTTTAATTTTTAAAATTAATAATTACCCCTAAAATTGGTTGATACTATTACACCAAGTTCCCTGGTTGAGAATGGATTAGAAATCAAATTAACTACAAATGTACTGCGATGTGCTGTTGTGAACGCTTCAAATTCGATTTTATAGTCTACGGTTTTGTTATAGGTATGTGAATTTATTCATATTTTAAGCTTAAGTTTATCTTTCAAAGAAGTCTAAACTCACCGTAGTATGTATTACTTTAAATTAAAACAAACGGTGCAACCTATGCAAATATTTTTAATTACACTCGGATCAATTTCGCAAATATAAGACTGGATGAAAAGGATAACAACAAACTACTGATCTGCTAACCTAATCCGCCATAAGGAAATAAAATATATAAAATTTATGTGTTATTCATTTTGAACCAAGATATTCGAAACTAATCGAAATTTTTAAATATATTAATTTTATGTTTCACGACTATTAGTCTACGTCAAATTACCGATCTGCTAGTAAAATTCATTTTTTTCCCCTTTTGGGGGGGAGTGTTTTATATTGATGGGGGAAGTAGTGCATTATTTGACAGTACAAAAGCGCGTTTCGATTTCTTGCCGAAACTCTTCAAATTATAAATAACCTTAAGTGAGATAATCGGTGTATTCGAAATATCCATTTTATGAAAAATGTAGTCGATATATTACAAAAAAAAAGTCTTTTTTTTGGATTTAATGTTTAAATAAATTATGGTAATCCTTAACTGAACATACGGAATCCTCCGCGTTGAAAATATCATGCTTGACTGACCTTGTTTGCTGCGAATGCAAGAGAAGGGGGTTTTTAATTATATTTTACAAGTACCCTACGTGCTTCCATTTGAAAAATAAAACAGCGCGGAAAACGAAAAAAAAAAAAAAAAAAAAAAAGTCAATTTGCTAAAGCTATATAGGATTTTTAAAAACAAATAAAAAAATATCATTGAAACAAACCATCGCGCCGTACACATTCTTGTACAAATGACCGCCCGGAAAGGGGATCAGTTCTTCTATTTTCTTTTCCTCTTATCGTTTCTGCTTAGCGTTAAACATTATTTGTCGTCTACTTTCGGACGAAACCGTAGGCTTATGAATAAGCCTATAATAAACGCTTCGATAATTTCCCCACTTAAACAGACTTCGGTCACAGATTGCACTGCTCGTACACAGTAGGAAGGTACATACATATATATAATCTGACCCGGTTTAGTTTTGCGAATTTTTCAGTAATGGAAGAAGGGTTTATTCCTCGCACAAAGTCGTTTTAGCTATTTTACTTGTAGGGAAATTTAGTGAAATTATTAGCGATAAAGAGTGCGGATGTCTCCATCTTTTTCGAAAATTTATGTAAGATTCAAATATGGCTCGAGAAATCTCAGATGGTATTTGTAATAGACCACTTTTAAAACAGGTAATTTTACTCGAGGGAGGAAAGCTATTAATTTCGATGAAAAGCGCGAACTGCACAACCGACTAAGCAAAACCAGGATTAATAATTGTCAGTTACGAAGAGACGCATTAAAATATAACAAATCTCCCGTATGTCCGATTTATTGTGACGTACGACATCAGATTGTTGTTTCCGGGTCGCAGGTGATTAATAATCAAAAAAACAATATGTTAAGTTCACATTTTTTTTCTTACATAATAGGAAATAATTATTCTATCACGTAATGCAAGAAATGATTACATATAATTTTGTGCGATATATATGTGCAACAACCGATGGAAAGTGAAAAAAAAAAGTGGGATTCTATTTCATAGAAAAGCTTAAAAGGAAGGTAGATTTACTAAAAGCTTGTAACTACCCAGTATCAGATACAAAATAGAAAAAATATCGACGCAATAATAATAATAATAATGAAACAAACTTTAAAAAAAATACAGGGGACGTGTGCGGAAAATCTTTTTTTTTTCTTTTTTTTCAAGTAGATATTTCTAAGAAAAAAGAGCGTAATTTTGAAGTAAATATTTATCATTAGGTGTGCAGTTGTATAATCTAGCGGGAAAAATTTAGGTGTTTGAAACTGACCCTTAATATGATATACAAATAATTTCGATTATTGGAATGAAAAGAATTTAATAAAAATATCGAGAAAAGTCATAAAAAATGTATCTTAAAAATATTTCAGCAAGTTTTCTAATTCAGATTTCATTATTGTATTTTTTTTTTTTTTTTTTTTTTAATTACAAATTTCTGCTTGATTGGCGGGAAAATTAAAAACAAAGGTCAAGTATGAAAAGCAACTGTTTGTTTTGTTTTTTTTAACCCCCCTTTGGGAATGTCAGCAACGGATCTTCGCCCGGAATCGACACGAGGGAGAAGAATATCAGTTAATTGATAAAATAAAAAAACTGAGGGTAGGAACTACGGAGATCGACGGAAACGATAAGATATACGAAGCACAATAAGGATTAGGGAGTTTGAGTGATAACAGATTGGAGTGGGGAACTAGGGGATAGAGCGAGAAAAAAGCGAAAACGTAAGGAAGGAAGAAGAGTATGATTGAGACGGTAAACGGATAATAGGGGCAATAACGGAGCGGCGAAGCGAAAGAAAATCATAAAACCAAGGCTAGGTGGGGAGATAGGTTGGATGGAAAAATAGAAGGAAGGTTGATTAGAAAGGGAAGAAACGTAAAAATCTGACCAAAATCTAACATGAAACTTTTTACACAATGGGAGTAAATTAGAAGCGAGAATTTTAGTGAAAAAAAAGCGGGAGGATACCGCAATCTGAGCCAAGGAATCTGCCGTTTCGTTACCCTCTATCCCCATAGAGCATATCAATGCCGGGATAGCATGACGTGAGAAAAGAGTGCGAATGAAAGAGCGAACAAACTCTTTGTTTCGGGACTAAAGCATTTTCATATTAGAGGTTATGGTGACACGGGAGCAGCTTTATAGTCCGGACTTGGAAAAAATAAAATAAAGTCCCAAGAGGAAAGATTTTCTTGAAGTAGTCCTTATTCGATGTTTTATTCGGAAATGTTTCTGCTGTGTGCGGTATCGTCCTACATTAAAAGCCCATTATAATTCTCGAAATATAAACTAATAAAAATACCTCACAGCAATTAATTTTTTTGGAAAGGGGGCCCAGTTTTTAAACACCTCTTCTTACTTTTATCCTTTCGCCTTCGAGCCCTGCTTAAAAAGGTATTATCAACAGTATTTTAAAATCGGTAAAAGTCCAGCACATTTATATACGCGAACGCAGAAACGATTAACGGTAAGTATAAAACGAATTCGTGCTAATTAATCGGCAGTCAGTTGACGGTCGCAGCTTCTTCGGTACAACGTCTGAATCGAATTAGCGTGCGGGCGGAGGGAGCATCACAGTCGGTTGCTAGCGGTCTCTTAAGTCTATGATGCACGTGTACAATGCTGTAATGCGGCAACATTGCCCGGTGGAGAACTATTGAGTTTGTTGTTCTCGTAGTACCTAGCGAAGAAATCTCGGCCGTGCTAGTGTCGTGCGATGTGAAGTCTCGGCAAGAAACCTGTTCTGTGTAGAGCGCGCCGAATTACGGCGACTATTAGCGATAATTTCGACGACGACCAAACTGCGCGTATAAATAGGAATAGACGTTACGTTCGGATTAATAAATAATTAGTAGCCGACCAGATAAGCCGAATTGTGCGACTTACCGAGCGAGAACAATTGAACCCTGCCGGCGGTTCTATTTGTAGGAGTCATAAACTCGTTGTTGCAGTGGTCGCGTGTGCAGCTATACCCTCCACGGCAGCTGGCCCGTTTCCTGCCGGTTGTGGGCAGAGATGAAATTTCCGGTTTGATTCTTCGCATCTGCCTGCAGTGGTCGGTGTGCGCGCGTGTGAGATTGCTTGTCGAAGTGACGCATAGCAGGAACGCTTTGTTTCGCTCCGGAGGAAGATGCGGCATCTCGAGCCGAATTCGCGGTAATCTCTTACACACAGAAAGTCACCTTTTTGCGGTTGTTGCCGCTGCTGTCGACTCTGACTGTCGTTGCTGCGAAGCTATGGCGCTCACGATGTTCAGTGTTGGAAGTCGACGACGAACGTTCAATGCAGTTGTTCTTCTCAGTAGTCATCTATTACAGAGTAATGGAGGCAGTCCGGAAACCGAGTAATTACCGAAGATTCCTTTGTTCGATTCGAATCGACTTGCTTAATTGCGATCTGTTAGCGACTCGATCGATTATATTGCGGCGCGGAATTCAATAGCAGTCGCCGAAGTCGTCCAGATGCGCGCGACGGACCAAGTCATGACAGTTTACACGGATTGAACGGTTCCTAAAAACGACCGTTAGCCGTGATTGGAAATTATTTTTTATTTCGGTTATTCCAATAAGCGCGCACATCCTAACCGAAGACGAACCACCAACACCTCCTTAGCAGCTGACCGACCGACCTGTGGTGTCCGGCCTCGCAGCACTTTTCACATGTCACTCTCTATTATCTATCTGCGTTTTCATTTTAACTTTATCATGATATTGCTTTCGTCGCTAATTCCATCAGTCTCTCTGTTCCTGTTTGAAATAGCGGTTTTTTTGTGACTGACCGTAGTAAACGTCGTGCCATTTCCGGTTTTTCTGGTGTTCGTTTTTTACCGTAGCTGTTTAAACCTAAGATCACCGATTTCGGTAATCCGGCGAACCGAATTAAGTCGGCAGATTCTCTTAGCACGACCACTGTCAACTCTACATTAGAACTATATATTAACACTCCCGAGTTACGCTAGTTGAAACTAAAATATATCATACTTTAGTCAAAAAAAAGAAATTTTCGAAACAAAGAAAGAAAAACAAAAAAAAAACGCACAAATATCACATTTTAATCGAAAACTTGAATCATATCCCTAATACTCTGATAAAATTAATGACAAGTATTTCAGGGGACACAGATATTTAAATTTAAGAAATAAACATAGTTATTAGCATAATGTTGTGCATATTAATATATTATCTTTGATAGTAATAGTTTCGTATAATCGTAAAGTATTATTCTTTACGCAGCCAAAACAATACCAAATTTTTCATGGCACTCATTATACGCGGAGTTTCCGTACGATGTGTATTTGTATTATTATTAAATGTTGTTATCGTCTTTGCTGCGTAACACACAACATATTATTTGATTCCGTTCTGGATTGTACAAAAGTACCGAATAAACAATTATTAAAACAATGTATTTAGTATCTATATTAATTACAACGTAATTCTTAGGCTACCCCTCATTAGAAAAAATATCCCAATTTTATATAACGAAAAAATGTCTTAATTTTATATAATGAAAGTTAAATGTTAGGATAGGATTTTTGTGATTATGTTATTTTTTTTGTGTCGATGCCAGCCTAAGAATTACGTTGTAAATTTTGATCATTTTATACAAAGTATAGAAAGAATGAGACAGAAAGGAAAGTAAGAGGGGTCAAGGGGCACAGCCCCTTGCGAGTCCAAAATGGCCGAGTTATACATATATACATGTATAAATATAATTCCAACACTCTTTGAGGCTTCACGAGTAAATGCGTAAATCCATACTTACTAGAGATTCAACTCCACTAGAGGAGCGTGATGTGAATCCTTTTCGACTGTGGACATTCATATATCCGTTTGTCAACTCCAACTCCAACTCTGCGTGATACGCCGAACGCAGAAAACAATAGACGTCCTTGGCAAATTTTGATAGTTGCGCGCATAGCTAACGTCTTTCGAAGTTGCGATTAAACAACTTCGTTGGAAACTGTGTGTCCGGAATTGCCCAAATCTAATACCTAGGCATTATAAAATTTTTTTTTTTTTTTTTTTACGGGGAAATTGATTATTTTCAAGCAATAATCGAAACTAAAGTCAAAAAGAGTTCGACGTGTCGTGCTCCAGTTTAAAAAAAAAAAGGGGGGAATGTATTACACGCGTAATATTGTATCTACAGAGTTTTCAGATTTCATTATACCGTATATAATTATAAGCTGTTCATAATATAGCCCGTCGCAAAGAAGTTCTTGGTCATCCTCCAGTAGCCCCCAAGATATTCTTTCCGAATAAGGACTCCGACAACTAAATAACATTTCCTAAATTTGCCAACTTATTAATCTGCTCGTGCCATTAAGCATTTCCATAAACCAACGCCTATAATTGTACGGTAAACACATAAACTTGTATCTTGTTCTATTATACATTTCTCGTTCATTGTTAATTTCTGATTATTATTTCATATAGTAGAGCTGTCTTCTTCTCTAAAACATTCCGAATTCATTCTCCGATATATGTAAATTTGTCTTGTCTCTCCTGTATTTTTATTATTTCCTACTTATTATTATTATTATTTTGAAAAAGAAGAAAGAAAAAAATTAACCCAAATTGGAATTATTATTATCGTCGTTATAATTATCGTTTGTTTGCTTTGTGGGTTGAAAAATTTTAACATATAGAAAAAGTGAACTACGCCGTTTCACATTTTGACTTAATGCAAGGTGCACAGGTTGTTAACGAATGAACGATTTAGCATAGTGAACGAGCTGCCTGAGATAGTTATTGAACTGAATCGGTGAATGATTTATCAACATAGTTAAAAATAGTTCTCCATTCGACGCCTGGTTTTCGAATAATCCACTAGATGGTAATATCAAGCTCTCTAAGTCTTCGGCGTATTTTAAATTGCGCTTTAAGTGGTCTGTTGATTTTTGCTCCAATTTACACTCGTTGAAAGTAAACGTATTAAACGAACAAGATAAGCGCCGCTCGTTCGTTGCAATAAAGAATAATCGATACATCATTTCCTTATCTATCCGATGTAGCGTGAAACTAAATCTATAACGCCGATATACGGTACTCTGTGTTCCATTTTTTTGTATTTATTATTTTTATTTTTTGCCAACAGTTATCGGCCATAGAATAAGTATTAAATTAGTACTTTTTATATGTGTACTATATATATATATATATATACACACTTTATTTATTGTTTTTCTTTTAAGTTTCACGGGCCTACTGTTATACGCTGTTAGCCATAAAATCATCGCATTTTTCAGATGATAATGCAAGGGGAAAATAGTTTTTATTAATTTGAAGAGAGTTTTATGTAGTGGATGTTTGGAACTAAGTTAATTTCCTCGGTTAAAAATATGAGAATAGGAAGCAAAAGCTGTTGCGGAAATAACGCAAAGAAAACGGGCAAAGGATTTTTTTCTCTTTAAAAAGTTAGTGATTGTGCGCTGTCGGAACGATTTAAATTTGCTCTTTTAGATTTTTAGTGGTAGAGTAGTATAGTACGATGCTGTCTTGCCGCGTTATCTGAGTTGTAGCATTTGTATTCCGTTGTCTGGTTAGCGAACTATAGAGTTCAGCCGTAAATGCAACAAAATGTTAAATTAATGGCCCATGTAGGTGCGATTATTCTCAGCGGGGTTTACGTAGTCGGGGGTTGCGCTGAATTGTTATTCCGGTCTTAGGTCGGTGCATGATTGATGTGAGGCAGAGCAACGGGGCTGTACGAATAATAATCAATTTTATTAGACTAACCAGGGTAATTATGATGAATTAAAAAGTGCAGCGATGGAAATTCTCCAGTTTTTCCGGTTGCCGCGGAATTTCGTTGTATCGTAGGCAACTGGACGCGAGTATATTTTGTATTCCAGCAATTTCTCGACTTAATCGCACCGACGAAATTGCTTTAAAAGCTAGACCATCTGTGCTGTCTGCATTTAAATTACTCTCTCTTTTCAAGCCGTTCTCTGTTCTGCTGCTATTATTACTACTATTTTTTCCCTATTATCTCTAATATAATGATGATGACGATGCTGCTACTGTAATGATGTTGATGATGGTTCACTAAATATTTAATAGTATTCGTTGGGCTTTTCGTTTTTCTTTTTATTTATTTTTTTGTTTCCATTATTCTCCGCTTGTACATGTCGACAGAGATTGTGTCTGCATTTTCCTTTCAAATTACTTCTTTTCGTTATTATCTTCATTTGTTCGCCATTCATTTTGTACATCTTTCCTTTTAATCGGTTCAGTCGCTGATGACGAACCCTCCTTCCCGCACGCTCTTATGCCACATTCAGAATGGTGTCGCTCGGTCTGAGAACCGGGGCTACTCCGACTGTCGCAGCTCTGTCATGACGCGTAAGAATTCGTTATCTGTCATGTCGCGGCCGATCGCCATTGTGGTCGTCGCGGTAAAAGTTGTTTCGTGTGTCGTCATGCACGTGCATGCAAACTATCTCGGCTCGCCATTTTTAATCCGGCAGTTAAAATGCAATTAAAAAAACGTAAACGGTTTAAAGTCGGAGATATGTATTTAGTGCACGATTGATTTTCAGCTTCCCTTCTGTTATGATCATAAGCAAAACGGATGTCTTCCGCGTAGAACTGTCTTTCATTCGTTCGTTTTTAATTATGGCCGTCATTTATATAGTAGCAATTATTCTTTGTATGGCGGGAATCGTAATAAGATCCGCCCGGAGAAATTTCTATTTCATCATCATCATTATTAAGTGGCCTATAAAATAAAAAAGTCGGTCTGAATTGATGTTTTTTTTTTTTTTTTTTGTTTTCCTAATATTGTAAACTACCCAAAATGTGAACGAAATTTACGAATTCGGGAAAAACAAACGCTACTAGGCGGTTCCGCGATTTGTGAGTCACTCCACAACTAAAGACGGAGCATCGAAATGTTTTTATCTGTTTTCAAGATTAATACGGACGGCTCCGAATTAATCTAGTCTTACGCAATTTTAACTTTAGATTTTTGATTTTAAAGCAGGGCTTCAAATGCACCAAAACCCGTAAACAAATCAGTGTTATAAATATAAAATAAATAATAACCTCGATAGCAAACGAAAATATATGTTTGAAATCGTTTTCTTTAATAAATTAAAATAAATACCTCAATTTAAAGAAACGCTTTTTCGGGCATAGCCCATCATCAGCTAACTATACAGAGAAACCCAAAGCCACACTGCAAAAAATAATGGGGAGGATTACATATATTATAAGAATGTAATAGACGAGTAGCAAATGGTTACAATCGGAAGCGGACAATTTTTTACAAACCAGGGGCGGTAAAATACGACTGACCACTGGAGGTAAGACACAATTGGCAGAAAAAAGGTATATAGAAAATTAAAAATTACTACGATGATGTTAGTATAATAAAATCAAATTCTACGTATTACGACGAGAATCGGTCCCCTTTTAAATTGGTGCTCTGCAAGTTAATTCGGCGATTACGATTGACGAGGGCGGGATACTATAAATTGAAATGAAAATTCACTTTGACAGGTAAATTTCGAAAACGATACTTCGCCCGGAAAAATACAAAACAACGTCACAAACAACTAAAAGACCAAGATGGCCGTTTTTCGATGCAATCGGCGACACCTTCTGCCAGTCAACAGTAAACTGTGAAAGAAGAGAAAACTGATTATGAACTGGAAGACGGTTGAAAATCTTACCGACTGCTTTCTGACCAAAATCCACTATATCCTTCGAAGGATCATTTCTTCTAACCCCATAACCGCCATCGCAGCATTTTTCAAAAATAACGCTGCGGTCAGTGAGTACTGATAATAGATGGTACATTCAGTTTCATACACACGCACGCACATTTCCTCTCACTACGTGCGAAACTCTTTGTTTATTATAAAAATCCATCGATTATTATTTTTATTATTCATTTATTTTTTCTTTAAAATGTTTTAAAATGTAATGGACATATTACAATATACATATGTACATATATATTTATTTATCAATTTATTCTACTGGTATTCAACTGTGTACACTTTAAAACACACTCAGTTTTTTCGTACATTCCCTCGAGTTAAGTAACGCAGAGTAGAAGACTCGCGCTTTGCGAAACACTGCGCATGGATGGTGTCTCCTACCACTGGGTCAGGAAAACTTAGGGATCCAAATAAAAAGAGTATAAAAACGTCACAACTATTTCGTCAAACCTACTGCTCTGACCAGTTACAAAATCACGGAAACGGGGAAACACGTGTAATTTTCAGAGAAATTGACTTTGTTGAGCGAAAAACAAAAATTACCTATGTCACTCCGGCAGTGAATAGCGAGAAAGGATGAAGAAAATCTGTGATGGAAAAATGAATGAGAATTATTTGGCAGAATAGAGAAAATAATAGCATTGGAGGAAACAAATTATCTGCTAGGAATCAGAAAAACGGCGAAAATCTGAATCCGAAATTTAATAAAGCTCAAGGTGCTCGGCCACCAAACCAGAGCTAACATGGGGGTTTTCGAGATTTGTCTCGTTCCTTATCTAAGTCGTTTCCGGGTATTATATATGCAACCTGAAATTGAATATTGGTTATGCCAGCTGGGGGAAAGTAAAGACGGCAGAGAGAATGGATCTGCCCCTCCCCCCCCCCAGTATTCTCTTTAGATCCATTAGGCTTAGTACGAGTACACATTATGAAAAGCTTAATTACGCAATATCCATGATACCTTATCAAGGATATACGGGAGTTACTTTACCCGTAAACGAATACATCTAAAATTCTCTATTACATTTAAATTACAAGTTTTATTATTTCGGAAAATTTATTTATATATTTATTTTATTTTTTTCTCTTGTTTCAGGTATGTAAACGGACTATTTTACTTTTTCTCTCGAGCTATTTCGGTAAGTACGCGATTCTATATCATTTGAGAAGTGGAAATCTCTTGCAACGGTGGAAATAAATTTTCATAACTGCACGTTCGAAAATCATAAAATTTCCCGGTGAGAGGTCTTGTTGATACGAGGAGAAGCGGTAGCGCGGTTATCAGTTTTACTGTGTAACCAGTAAATGAAGAGACAGGCTGTCTAAAGCGCGCGAGGTAGCCATTTTCCTATAATAAGGCGAAGGAAGTATGAGTGCGCTGGCATTATGTAGCTTCAGTGGCGCATCTAGCATCGGCAGTGCCTACTCTTTTGAATGATTATTTTTGGCTGCGAAAAATTTTCCAAGTTTTCCTTCTCGCTTTGACCTTGTTCGGACTTAATTTTTTCCCACTTTACCGGAAGAATTTTCTCGGCCAAAAGTTTCTTTCGTGCTTTTTAATTAATCCTCCATCTTTGCTGGAGCGGAATTTTTGATGAAACTTTATCTGTAAATTCCGCTCGTTAAATGTTGTCAAGCTATTTTGTTCATTTGCTCCGCTACTTCGACCACTCTGATCCTCCTCCAGCGCGATCTGCTGCTTCCTTTCTGCCCCTGTACCAACTCCTCCTCTCACACGTGCACCGAAATCGCATACCAGTCTGATATGCTCCATTTAAATAGCGACCTTATAATCGTTATTTTCGCGACACTGTAATCACGCAGCCGACCGAAAATGACATTTTCGACGAATTTATTAAATAATTTTTTTAGCTTGTATATTTACATTTACATTGCGGCTAATTAAATCAATAATCAAAATACTACATGCACTTTTTATCCCTCTTTTTGGGTCTGCTAAACGCGCTGTGAAAGGCGCGATTCAGTGCGAAATTTTTGTACGTACTTTTAATAACTATTGTTATAAAATCTACGAGTACAAAGTGAGAGTCGAGTTTAAAAAAAAAAAAAAAAGCGAAATAATTTGGAACTTTTTTCGGTTTTAAACAAAGTTTATTGAAGGATTTTATAAAAACTTTTATCCTTAGTTCCGCTCTCCGTAAATCCCAATCTAAATTACGAAGCTGCTAATTTGAAATTTTTCAGTTCGAAGTGCGACTCGTAATTAACAAAAATTTACGGTAGCTGGAATGAAAGTTTACAAATCTCAGTCATATTAGACGATTATTTTTTATGTAACATGATTAGTCGGCTTCCTGCATCCTCTTTTCGTTTTTTTGTGTCCTCTTCTCCTTTTTCTTCTTTCCATCCTGATGATTCTGATTTACTCTGCGATACAAATCACATCTTTTTCGAATGCGCGTCTATATCCGTAGAACTCCCACTTTTATAGGATAACTCCTGAATCTTGATTTGCCTACTCCATATTTTATTCTTTCACTTCCATCTCCGCCGATCATTCCTATTATGTGGCGTCTTTTATTTATTTTTTCTATCTCTAGTAGTATTCAATTCTAATTCATTTGCACTCTCTGTCATTAATACAATCTCGGCTAGCGATCTCTTCCAAAGAAAAAAAATTTCCGTTTTAGTAACGATTTTTTAATGTTTTTTTTTTTTTTTTTTTTTAATTAATCCAGATACCATGGCACAGTTGGTTAGGCAATGGTGTTTTTTCGAGTAGAACCAGATGGAATCCGTAATTTACAAAACTTTAATTTGCGCCCAGTTAATGTCTATAGTTAACAGGCTGAAAAAATTAAAAAAAAAAAATGCTTATAAAACAATACGAATCCCATATCTATTATGATAACGTGATAATAGTCTTCCAGAATTTTACTGTTTTTATAAATTTTTGTATATTTAACCTTTTTTTTTCCTCCTCTTTCGTAGAGATTAGATAGTATTTATTATTATTATTGGGCGCGTCAACTACGGGCATTAACCCCGCGCAAGTGAAATTTTTGAAAGTGTCAATGTGCGGCAGCGAGAATCTAACCGGATCCTAATCAAGCTAAATACCGCTGCCTAACCAACTTCGCCACGGTAATCAGTCTAGTCCCTTTAATCTCCAAAAAGATCTCATTGCACAGACTAAAGTGCGTCAGTAATTATTTAATGATGATGATACACATTTCTACCGTGTACAATAGTCGAAAAAGTTTCCAATGAGGAGCCATTTTATTTCGAAATATTCCTGAAATTTATGAGGTTTATGATAATGCGATCGGGCAACATCACACTTTTTTCGTTTTTACGATAGCGAAGTTGTTGGCTTTTTAACTTAAATCCTTGAAAGAAAACGCGCTAAAAGCTAAAATTAGTTCCATTCATATTGATTAAAATATCGAATTTTCTTTAAATATTATATATATATATATTATTTTTAATATTTTCACAAAATCAGTACTGATTTTTTTCACTAGCCAAGAACTCTACAAATTTCGAGAACATTTCGAAATCAAATGGCTCCTCATTGAAAACATTTTAGACTATTATACACGGTAGAGATGTGTATCATCATCGTTAAATTATTACTGACATACTTTAGTCTGTGCAACGAGATCTTTTTAGAGATTATAAGGACTAGACTGATACTATAGTCCCTCGTACCACTAAAGAACAGTAGTAGACTGGACTAATTGTTATCTGACGTTAACCTTGGCGGTGTTTTAGGTAAGCAGAGAAATTTGCGACGCGTAGTATAACTGATCTGCGTTGGCCTAACATAATTCTCAGTTCGTTCCATTATATTTTCGACTTCTTCGGACAATTTCGTTACCTTTTTAGTATAGATTTTCGTTTTATTTTTTTTGTTTTTTCTTATTTTTTAACTAATCTTTAAATGGCGTTTAATAAAATTATGCCTGCCGTACATAGTCCCATACATAAAGCGTATTTCAAGGTTAAAACACCTGCACTAATTGGAAAAAAATACACCAATTTAATAATGCACCTTGGCGATATGAGTGCCACACATGCAATGAATTAAAACGATACCGGGGATAACAAAGAGTAAACAAACTAATTTGAAAAGACAGAGCTGAAACATTGCCAATTCTAGAGTCACGTTTGTTTAATTCAGCAGTACTTTGGTTATTCTACTGAAGGAGAGAGCACTATATCAAAAAGAGTTCATCGGAGGTAAAAAAGAGAGGGCTTACTAATCTCAATTTCAATGTAAAGAAGTAAAATGATGAATATGTAAACGTAATGCTGTAGTAGAAATTTGTCTTTTGAAAAACCGACCGATCGAGAATACCTTCAGTTAAATTACCGATATGGAAAGACCAATGTAGTCGGAGGGCCATGGTTGAAAGTCGTCGAAGTAGTGTTCGAAAGAGACTGTTGTTTTCGAGCTACTGAAGAAGACGTTGATTCGGTGAAAATTTAAGTGTCCTAAAGCATTTAACGAGAACGGAACAGAGGAATTACTACTCTATACGAAGGCGGGGTAAGATCAGCAAAAAAAAATTAACAGAATTGAAAATCCTAAAAAGAATTTTAAGTAAAAATGCCCGAGCAGATTTTGAAAATAATGCAGGACTAAACCGGGAGATGAATTTAAACTTTTCAGAAGAGAAGTGAGAAGCTGGTCAACTTTGAAAGATAAGGTGACGAAAATTTAGCCAATTCAGAAAAGGACCGATCTTTTCCATGGAGACAGACGTGAAGTGGAATGAAGTTATTAATAACGGAGGACAATTTACGTACTAGATGATTAATATTAGTTAGACTTTTATCCAAAAGTTTCGTCAAATACTCAAAATTCGGGGAGAGGAGGGTTCAAGAAAGAAAAAAAAACGAGTAGCTCTTAAAGATATATTCTAGTCTTGCATACTTAGTTTATGAACTAAAAAAGTTAGCTCAAAGCAAAAAAATGCATTTTTTTTTTTTTTTTTTTATGGATGGCTGAAACAGTAGTTGACGTTTCACCTGGAGGAAAGACCACGAATTCGCTTGCTTTTTCCCAAAGTTATCGTGAGATAATACAGATAATGTTAATAATGGGATTGAGACTGAAACTAAAATGGAACGTGGCACAATTAAGGGGCGAACGGTAAGAAACCTTTTTAAAATGTTCTAACGAGGAATAACAGAATTTAAGGGACTTTGGAAAAGAGAAAAGCCATAATCGGGCACAGTAATACGATAAATATAGTTGCTACCAAAAGTACTATTGAAGGTAGAGTCATTCGCATTTCAAGCTTTGTTTTGACAAGGTGAAGGTTAAATTAATAATACTAGAAATAAATGCGTTTTTGAAGTAATTGCGAGAAGTGAACTATGTAAACAAGAATAACCGCGAATTGTGGTCGGAAAATAATTTTCGGAAACAAAAATCGTTTCTGTTCAAGAAAGAGTAAAACCCCAGAGAAGTGAACAAGGGCTATGTGTTAATCTGAGAAATGTTACCTACCGCAATACACACGTTCGTACAAGATACATTTTTATACCTGTTGAAGATATCCGTGTGCTGCATTTATCGGTATTTCAAATAGCAGTTAAGAATTTATAATATCAATAAAGGCCGATGATAAAAAGTAATACTCTATAATGGTGTACTTATTTTTATATTATTTACGGTAAAAGTATTAGGTTTTTAAATTTGACTGTGGATATGGTGGTTTTTGTAAGGCGAGTAAAAGCAAGCTTACACACATTCTCATTTGTGTAAAACTCTCACTTTATGCTACGGGCGTACGAAACAAGTGTTATTAACATCGATATAAATACGTGCTCTTTTGTATCGATGGTAATGTGTGATCATTGATATAATTTATTATTACCGTTATTACTTTCTTTTATGTTTCTTATTATTATTAATAATTTTGTTATCGTTATCATTTTTATCGTATTCATTTCATTTCATCGTTTCTCACGATTATTATTATTATTATTATTGCTGTGGCGTACAATTGGACGTGGCTAGTACTGTGTATTTTATACGAGATACCGTCGTATTATAAGTTAAAATTTGATAAGAGCGGTATTGTCTAAGGTAAACACGGATTAACCGTCAATACTGAAATTTCCCACATTTCTAAGTATCTTCAGTCGACAGTATGTGATATGTCGAGTTAATCCGCGTACATTTTGCAATCTTTATTATTTAAAGTTTATTATAAAACTAGAAAATTACAGTTTTTCCGAGTTCTGTAATATGTAACATATATAATTCTCATTCGAAATTTTGAAGTTAACTTTTGCTTGACGCCATGCACATTTGTACAAATACCACAGAACGTTGCGAATTTTAGCTGTTTATTAACAGTTTTTCTTGTATAAATAGTGATTTGAAAGAACAAAAATAACAATTTATGCTAGTAACTGCAATTTATCTCAACCTTAAAACACGTATTCTTTACATATACATTCGCTTGATAAAGATAATAAAAGCCAATTTCGAATTAATAATCAATTAATTGACTGTAAAGAGTAAAAAGTGAAAATATATTCAATTCCCGTCTTAATTAAAGAAAAGATCACTGAATGTTATGAAAGTAAATATAATAAAATGTAACATTTATGCTGAAACATTGGCTCACTCTTTTACTTTGGATCATTTCTTTTTCATGTTTTTTATTATTATTATTAATGTTATTATTATTATTATTAATTATTTTAATTATTGTTAGTTACGAAATGAAATTTAAAGTACTTTAACATCAAAAACGAAATTTACATATGTATTCACATGGATAACAGGAATTTCTATTTATATAAAGAAATTAAGTTGTTGGTCAAAAATTTATCTGTGTCAAAATATTAAAAATAATGGAAAACAGTATCTTATCATCCTATCATTTTTTTTTTTTTATTCTAAATTCTAATAGTTCTCTCGATTGTTTGTAAATAATCGCAGTAGAGAACAAATTAGTTCGGCCAGTGTGGACAATAGAAGATTAAATTTTTATCGTATCTGGATTCAAATATAAATTATAAATTATTAAATTTATAAGTAATAGATTTATTTCTAACAATATAAAACAAGCTTAACTTTTGATTTATCATCAGTATCCGTATACGGTTTATTCCTTTTAAATTTCAGTATAATAAGTTTTAAATTTTAATTAACAACAAAATAAATTTTATCGCTATAAACCTAAATTGCTAATTTAAATGTCCTCAAAATTATTTCATATTCCTATACATTATTACAGGTGTTATTCATGTAACTTATTTTGACTAATCCCTTAAGCAAAACTCTTTCATTCTAATATTAAAAGTATTTCATTATATTCATTACAATTAGGTTAAAAATAATAACGCAGATTTTTATTACTAACACCAATATTATTATAAATAAATAAATAATTGTATTAATGTTCACTAAATATCACTCACCACCTATGCTTATTATTACTTTATATTTATAAATATTACTTTTATCGCTTAACATTAGATTAGTTTTATATTACATTTGTATTATACTATCATTACTGAAAGAGGATATGAGTCACAGGAGATGGAGTGTATGTGTGATATTTTTTAAATAATTTTAATTCAATAATGGTTCTGTTGTAAATATGGTTTAAAATAATATCTACGCAAATTATATATTACTACGATTTTGATATATGCACTCATAATTATTCATCGTTTTTTTTTTTGTTTTTTTTTTTTTGTTTTTTTCTTTGATTAATCTTAAATCGTATTCCAATTTCCTTTGTAAATTCTTTTCGTTATTTACGAATCTTTCTTAACGCCGCCTCTCGTTTCACAGTCAGATTAATCATCTGTATCTATCTTCTCTTAAAAAGCTCAATCTGTTAAAAACTTTTTTATAATAATTGCAGAGGTGATCCCTATTATATCTTATTCATGTTCTATAGATGTTTTATCCGCTCTGTCCTGGATTACTGTTACGTTATTTGTATGGCGATTCTCTCAAGTTTCTTACCTATCTTCGTCTCTTCCTTGCTGCTTTGAAATCTATCCTGGTTCCGGCTATCCTTGCCTAATCCCTTTCTCCTCTCTATCTTATTTAGACTATTAATTTCTGACTAGTGCTTACTTATATTTATTCTTCTTCACTTGTTTCTTCTTATTTATGCTTCATAAATAGCGATTTACCTCTAATAAAGCTACAATTTTGTCCCTTATTTCTGGTTTTCTTCAATTTTCGCCATTTATTCATAATCGTGATAAACTTCCTTATTTTTCTTTCATATTAAGTGTCTTCCTTTACCGTTTTGTTCTAAATCTATTCCTCAACATGTCGTTAGGGTTTCTATTTTCTACACACACCACTATCCTCTATACTGACGGTTCAAAAGGTGAAGTGGAATTGGTTCTGCTTTATTTATTTATTTTTTGTCCCATTTTCAATTACATCCTAGGTTTTTTAAACTTCCCTCCTTTGGCTCAATTTTCTCTGCGGAATCTATTGCTACGTGCTGTTCTCTTTGTTTCTTCATCTCTGGTTTTTGCCATAAAGTGCTCATGATCTCGGGTTCTAAGAGTGCTTTACAGGCTATCAGATCTAACCTCCCTGCTCCCTCTTCCGATTATAGTCATTTGGGTATTATTAAGGGCGATGAAATAGTGGATTCCTGAGCCCGGTCTTCCGTTCCCCTCTTCCTTTCCACCTATGATTTCTTTTATAACCGCGGAAAATACATTTTTTTGATGTGTTCCCTTGATGCTGAATTTTAATTATATAATCTGGACCAGAAGAAATAATAAAATTTTGTATGTCAATGTAAATTGTGTCATATTAATGGTAGTAATGTTTTACCCAAAATCCGCTTACGCTGCATTAATGACTGACGAACCCCTGACCCGAAAAAGAAGTTTTTCTTTCTCTACTTTATTGTATTTTAGAATTTTTTACATTTTTCCGCTCAAAATTTCTACGAAAATGTTTTTAGAATTTTAAGTCTACAAAAATGCTTCTTAAACGTCACCACGTTTAACGGGTACCTCTCATTATGACATTTAATTGCGTTGCGCGGTTATATCTCCACTATGTGTACTAAAAACATTTATTCTGAAAAAAATGATTAGGTGGCCATTAATCTGTAGTTGTGAATTACAGAGGTTATCTCAAATGGCATTTTTTCATATAATGCATCTTGGTTGAGAAGTAATAATTACAACGCCGTAATAGTACAGAAACTGTTATCCAATTCAGCCCAGTTCGTAATTGATGATTAAACTGCCCTTGAATAAATGATGGCTCGTTTACAGCGATGATTCATTGCGACGACGACATGCCTTAAAAGAAAACAATACAAAATGAAGATAAACCTGCAACCGGAAACGAAAGAAAAAATTATTACTTCTGACGACGGGATTAATCATTAAACTTGAAATAAAGATATGTATCTCCTTCTCTCTTGCACAGTATTGACAAAGTACAAAAAACATCGAGATATTCAGTTTCGTAATAAATCGGATTAAATCAATCTATTTAGGTACATTTACAAACGAGGGTAAAAAGTGTGTAAATAAAATAGCACAAATAAAAGTTGTTGGTGTTAGTGCCTTATTGGACGCGCAAGAACAGCCGGTTTACAGTTTGTAACAGTTGACCGATATCGCCACGAGTTTACTGAAAAACAGTGTCCATTTAAGAGGCGCTAATTTCTATGTTAACTTTGTATTTCAACTTTGCAAAGAAATATTAAAAAGTTAACGGCAATATTTTTTTTTTTTTTTGTAATTAATGTTAAAATCTGTTAATTCCAGAAAGTTTTTAACATAAACAAAATTAAAAATGAAAACTTCTTTATTTCTTCATATTTTATGAGATCAGTCCCATTTAGGAGACGACAATAAGCAATCGTTTTCAAAAAAAAAAAAAAAAAAAAAAGGTGCCATGAACGGAGATGCTATAAATAATATTTCATTTCTTTTTTTTTGTTGCCAAGGTGTGTTGCTCCCTCAATTCCCCACATACTGTGTGACTGTCCAGCACTATCACCCCATCGGCCGCCTTTTATAAATAACAAAACAGTCACTAACATACTTGAAAATTTCCCGAATGCAATTTCATCTGTAGCACAGTTGATCAGAATTAGTATAACAATCAGTCATCTATAAGAACAAACCGTGCCTCCTCGTACTGTCCGTAGCGGTTAAACACAGTACGGCGTGTTGCGTCTACAAAAAAAAAACCAGATTGAGACTGAAATGAATACAAAAAAATTAAATGATTTTTACGCATGAATTCGAAAATCGCACAAACAGACAAACAATTTTTATTTAAATATATATGCAATGATAAAAGATTAAATTGTAATTAATTGTGCAAAGTAATTCTTACTTGCAGAGTTGACGCAATTTAAATCTTTTTCTTATTCCTAAAAAGTCTGTCATTAAGTTGTTCAGCGTTTCTTTTCGATAGTTGAAAATCTTGCGCTACATATACATCTGCGTAAAAGCTATATAAGTCACGGCATTTTACCACACATCCGGCCGGGGTGTATCGGGAAAGGTCGTTGTTCGGCCGAATTAAATTTTACGTGGAATCGATTCTAAAGATAATTTAACAAATAAATTCAAACGGGACGATGAAGAATTTCTTTCGAAAAGGATGAACACGTGTTCCACATTTTTTTTATCTTAACAGTTTACTATTGCAAAAATGTTAGTTGAAAAGAAAAATACAGGAATATATATCATTTCGGGGGTATCCAAATTTTTGCCCGGAAAGATTTGTATAAAAGATGTGCCACCAATATGATGAATAATTATCATTATCGCGGTAGGAGCATTAAGTGTCTCGTACGACGGATGGATTCGTCAGAGAGTTATTTTCGGTTGTTTACATGGCACTAACATAACATGTAACAAGCCGGCAAAGAGCAGATTGGTAAGGTTGGATTAAGCGGCGGGGTATAGAATCAGTTGATTCGTGCGGATATTATTAATTCCCAGAGAGGATGACAGATGATTGGCCAGTAGCAGATTTAGGTGGAATTAAGGATTATGTCGTAGCTGCTAACATCATTTGCACTGTACTAGAGCGATTAGATTCTGACAAATAATGCGGAAAGCGAGATAAACAGTCGATGTCACACTGCTATTGCTGACAGATTAATTCGCCTTGCTCTCTGTAGTGTATATTTGTAGTTGTTGTTCGGAAGGACGCTCGTTCGAATTTAATTATAATCTTGTTTGTCGAAGTTGTTTTTGTTCACAAAGCAAGTCAATCTGGATGGAAATATTATTGACCACTATTTCACTACCCTAGGCGACAACGAAACCAATCACCGCCACTATTGGCTTTATTCGCGTCTTATTTTCAATACGTAAACACAAGCATCTTGAAAGCGTCGTCTCTGATGTTTGGTATACGAAATTTTTGCAAGAAATTTTTCTTATTTAGAATAAAGAGTAAACAAAAAAGCATTTAAAAATAGCATTTTTCGAAATTCGCTTCTTATCCGGTATTTGCAAACATTTTACTGCTCCCTCATATTACCGGTTTTAAATTAATGTGTATCATCTCATATACTAGAAGAAGGACGCGTTATTCAGCGGAACAGGGTGTGCCTAGGTTGATATATTATCACGTAGTTAACGCCAGTGCAGTAATACCTAATAATTCCGCATAATCTTTGGATTGTCTAAAACATATGGATCAAGGTTTTCTACAACCACCGTATAATCAGGACCTAGTTTACAGTTTTGAATAGCGATAGGATTGCTAAAATATTTTCTACGTTATGTGGTCTTGTATTTATTATAAATTAAAATTCGGGTTAACCGAGATATAGACGCGGGAAAAAAGAAAGAATGGTAACAATTAGTGTAGCGGCAAGAAAGGTACACAATACGAGTATGATGTAACATTATAAGGGCAAGAAGTTTTAACAAAGGAGCTTTTTTCCAAACATCGCCAGGAGTAGTATATTTCCTTGATGCACATTCTGTTTGAAATATTTTAGTTTGGATTTAGGAAAAAACATCGAGGAACACGTTTGATGCATTCCGTTCGAAACACATCGACTTAGAAGCTTCTCTGAAATACCGAAACAACTTTTACCTGTTAGAATATATCGTGTGCTACTTTTTTTTTTTTTTCGTTGATCTCTTTTTTATATGATTTTTTCCTTTTTTTTTTTCCTTTTTTTTTTCTTTCCTTTTTTTTTCTTTCCTTTTTTTTTTATCTTTGCCCTTTATGCACCCTACCAATGAGATTGTCTCGAATGGAAATGAGGCTACAAAAACTGTAAAGCGGATACTGTCGAATAATCTTCGCTGGAACAGTGTCGATAGAACCTAGACGCGCGGACAATTATTGAAACATAAATTTTTTCCGATTGCTCGTTAATTCTAGTGTCTGCTTTATATGCTCCCTTATGGGCTAAGTTTCCGTTTTTGAATAAACTTTCCTTCAGTCAGTCTGCTTGCAGAAGCCCCCGTGCAAGGGAAGAAAAAACTATTCTTCTCAACAATGTTGGATTTTTCCGCCGGGCTTTTTTGATGCATCTGTTCTCGATTAGGGCAGAGGAATTGCTGCAGATTTAGTTTATAGGTTTGTTTATAGTTTGTTTTATAACCCGGTGCGCCCGAGTAAACTTTCACCTGATGGTCTGTATTAGAGAATTTATTGTATCCATTAAACCGGGCTTATACGCATAATTTAGCGAAATTGTGTTTACCTTTTTGATGGCTCAGTTGAACAACTCGAACGAAATGACGAACGTACGACTACTTCATGGGGGGGGCGGGGAGTCGCGCATTCTGTTTTCTGGATCAGTTTGCTTTATTTTCGCATCGGTGGCGCAAGACTAAATCCGCAGAGGACCAACAAAAGTTCCATTTAGGTTTAATGAGCTTTTTCCGTTCTTATTTCCCCGAATATATATTAGACTTTTTCCCGATGAAAACGGAGATATTACGTTAATAATTGGCCACGTCACGAAACTCACAGCCAGTAAGTACTTGATACATTAATCTAAACGATAGGGATTTACACAGGCCCCCTTATCAGTTGGAATCACTTTAAATGTTTCCTCGTCTCCACACATCTTTTCTCTGCCTTCGGGTATCTTGTCTTGTACTATGCAGTGTCCCCTTATGTCAGAATGAGTATTATTTGAAATGTAACAGTTTGGCTCGATATTATTCGATCGAGTATTACCTGATCATCTCTGTTGCGCTCTAGCTCTAATCCTGTACGTGGTGTTTTTGATGCCACTAATATTACTTTGTAGGCATTCGAAATATAGTAGATCATTTTTTTTATCCATCTGACGACTCGCATGCAAAATCAACATAATAATCCGCTTATTAAAAAATTATTCCAATTATAAGTAATCGTTGCAAATTGATGGCTAAACATAATAACATATTCGCTTACTTGGACTTTCGAAATCAAAAACTTATAATCTCGCATTTGATCTGGCACACGTTTGTTGCATATAAAATTTTCTATGCCGGAGTATTTCTTTTTAAACTTGATTAACAGAGACGATATATAACAAATAACTATTTCTTTCGTTAGGTATTGTTTGTAAGCTTTTTCGTATTATATATTCATTACTCGTAACCGCTAGATATGATTAGATCATCATCTAACAAAAGACTTGAAATAATGAATAACGTTCGGCTATTTACCAATTAGGGAGCATGAATTATTAATAAAACTTTACTATTAGTAGTAGCGTCATTTTAATTAAAAAATTCTGTTGGGTCAATTAAACGGATTTTTACGTTTACTATTTCGATATAAAAGACAAATATTAAATTACACGTTTGTTTTGTTTTGTTTTTTTTTTTTTTTTGTGGAGAGCATTTTCCGACGGCCAAATATAAATGCAACGTTTCGAAACAGACGCGAATTATGTATTTAAAAAAAAAAAATAAGCATTGTTTACCGAAATTAATACATCCTATACCACCATACAGTTTATCACTAACAACCACATGTTTATTTGTCGAATTAAACACAATAAAAATTATTATATAAACAATTTTTAAAATTCATGTTTCCAATTTAGCGCAATATAAAAATAATAACAAAATCTGACTAGAAACAAGATTTATTAAATTAATAATTAAAATTGCCACACCGGCATGTTTCGCAGACATTGTGCTCCATAATCACGGTGAAATAATATACAATAATATCGCTAATAATACCGCATATTTTAACTGAGTATAAATTAATACGTTTCAAATAAAATAACAACTTTACGCGTATGCGTAACAACCGATAACCCGAGAGAACCGGCAATGCGTCCAAATCAGCGGTTCTTAATCTCTAGGGTCTGTGATTCTGTGATGTCCTCGCAGAAGGTCCGTAAAAGTTCGAAGAAACAGCGGAAAAACGCAAAGTTTTATTTAAATTGTATATTTACACGAAGTTACACACTTACACACGCACACGCACACCAATAAATATGTAGTATAAAAGCGTACATATTTGCTTATTACGCTCCTCCCCTAATATCTGATTAATACTTTGAATACCAGCTACCGTGACTTAGTTGGTTATGCACCATGGTGTTTCCGTTTTCGGCTAGGACTTGGTTCGAATTATGCTGCTGCACATTGACAGTTGAAAAATTTTACTTGCAGAAGGGCTTAATGTCCGTGGTTTACGTGCTAAAAAAAAATAATAATAATAATAATAATATTAATAGTAATAAAAAAAAAGAACAGGCCTCAACATGTGTTCCTTTTATAATAATTCATTTTTGAGAAATTTAATTTTACATTAAAACCTCGGGGGGAACTTTGCACGAAACTCAGGTGCTCGAGCCACTGTTCTAAATATCCGAAGTGCGGATAAAACACGGTTGCACTATTTCGATGCTTCAAACGTATCATTTGAGAAATGAGATTACTTGCGAGGTTACGGAACCGTGTTTAGTTACAGAACAGAGTTATAAAAAAAATAAAAATATCCGTGATAGAAACAAAAAGGTAAGTTGACGCGTGCGCAGATATATTAATTACGGATTCGTCGCAACGTGAAAAATCTGCCGCTATTCGATTTTCACTAAATTTTGCGGGAACGGGAATGAAAAATATAATCGCGATATGGAGTAACACGTGATGTCGTGAACAAGGAGTTATAGCGAAGAATGGAGGAATGGGATTTAATTGAAAAAATAACAACGGTTTTTGAGGGCTACGCTTTTTCAGTACTAATGAATTCCCGGTGTACTCAGAATTTGTGTGGTACATACCTGTGTAACATAATGGGAAACTTGTTGTGCGTGCATTCACGATACATTTTCTACTTAGCGAAATGTGTGAACAACGTTGTAGTCCGTGCGGCACCCCGCGTTAACAGTGGAAGCTCCGTATTGATTAAACTTCGTTATTTTCAACGCTCATCCTTGATAGGCGCGAAGAGGTCGTCGTGCACAGTATATTTCACTTAATGTACACACTAGGTATATTACTTTCTTTCCGATTCGAGAATTATTATTTTATCCTCGCGGCTGGAGCAGCTGGAAAGGGAAAATTTAAATGAAAGCATTATTTCGCTTTCGTCGGCGCTCTCTACCAAGTTCAGAATTTCCAGGTGCAAGTATGCAAATTACTGCCGCCTAGTGAAGTTATAACTTTTATTTTTCCTCCGCTTAATCTGATTGAGTAATCAGCCACCGCGCGTTGTTGTTCTCTGACGATTAATTTATTTCGTTTAAACGTGTCTGGAGCTACTACCACCCTCTACGCCGCCTGTTGCTGCTGAACATAAATTAAAATATTCCCACGAGGTTAACAAAGGAACGATTTTTTTGCCCCGTCTTTTATTTTTCCATCTAACGCGCCCGTTATTCCCCCCCCCCCCGCCGCCGCCACACGACTTAGTCTAATAATGAAAATATAGGCAAACGAAAGAACTTTGTTTATACGAGCAACATTCAACTCTGCCGGAGCGGCCCCTAGAGTTATACCGTAACAATGTCTGTATTTAGTTGCGACCTGTTGAAATGTGCTGTGTCCTATAGTAGTGGTAATAGTAGTCAGTCCCTATTACCGTCAGCCTTCTAATGGCTAACTTATTCCGGCGATTAATTAATGGCTAAAATTTTTTCACCTCTTAATAATAATAATTTCCCCGCATCCAGCATCATAATGCGGGCGGGAGGGGGTCTATACTTTCCAGTACGACGCTTCATTTAATATTATCCCTTTTAAAAATAATAAATAAAATATCGCTGCAACGCTCTTTGCCATATTGCTAATGATGCGGCATCATGCGTATTTTTTTTTCTGTCGCTAACACAAATTTTTATTTTAAATCAGCCGGAACATTTTGTACGAAGCACTGATTTGTGCGAATTTCACGAAAAATGCCTCTCATTTGTATTTTTTATTATCTTTGTTTTTTCCTACTAGCCTCTTTTCCACATTAATAAATAGTATCTATAATAAATAGACCGCCGAAATTGGCAAGGAATTGAAATTAATTATAAAAAAAACGTAATGCGAAAAAAATATGTATACGTCTATAACACACACTGGAAATTGCGAAATAATTTATTTATTTATTTATTTATTTTGCGCACGACCACACGATCCATGGCCAGAAGAGAAGTCAAAGAGTCAGATACGCTGATCCGGTCGTTTTTTGTTTGTTTTTTTATAATTATTATTTTTTATTTATTGAGCTCGTCACCCAGGGACTTTCCTCCAGAAACAATTAGAAAGAGAGATGAATCAGTTATAGTTTGATGCGGTCAGGTATTGCTAGTAGGCGGGAGCAAACAATGGGACCGATGTGTGGAGAAGGAAAAGAAGGAAAACCAATTCGCAGCAAATTGGAATAGAAAGCAGAACGTCCTATTGAAAGATTTGAACACTCATCAGTAAATTAAAAGAACGTTAGGAACACAGAACCGGAATAATGGACAGGGAAGGAGATGTAGGAAGCGCATTATGGATTAGGAAGTCCGACGAACAACAAAAATTAAAAGAAGAGGGCGACCACCAGATTCCAAGTCGACAGGTATAATTAAATTAACGTCGAATTAACGTGTGAAGCTGCAGCACAGGCGCGGCCTGTAAATTGGAGGAATATTATATACACACACGGCTATAACACACAATTGGACAATAATCGCATTACTCGCCCTCCGCTGTTACATTAAATAAATCTTTTCGCAGCCGGGCAAAGGATTTCTTCAGTTTCTCTAACAGTGTTAGGAACCTTCCTACGGACGCGGACACTAACTATCCTAGCGGTGCTACTGGATTACATTAGCAAAAGAAAAGAACGCGAACTTTTTTGCTCGGCTCGTAGCAAAAGTAGCGAACCTCCGCTATTGGTTTACCTGTTGTTGTTTTGTTTTTTGTTTTTTTTTTGTTGATTTTTTTTTGTCAATCCAGAGTTGTGATGTTCAGTTCGATTTGCATTTTTCGCAATTGGAGTTGAGGTTAAATTTAAAAATTGAACTATAAGCTTTAGTAGCGTTGGCGCGCAGAACTTAAAAATGTTAACCGAGTGTCGATTGTGTAATTCTTGTTGCTGTTTCTGTTGGCAGTGCCAAATTCGCGAGATAAATCCGGATTGTACGAAACCCGGTGCTTTAAAGAAGAAAAAAACTGCCGGGTGGAGGGGGGGGGGGTTCAAACGGTGTATGTGACAAATTTGTTCCAGTTCGCGTCAGCGATAGGGTTGTCGCTGCTTTGTATTCAGCGCCGGTTGTCGTCGATATACTTATTTCATTTCCCGGAATTAAATTTTCTACCGATACGAAGATAAATTAGTTGCCGGAATTTTTAACTTTGTTTATAACTAGCATAAAAATATTTCGTACGTGCGTCGCATATCTGCGCCGATGTTTTCGCTGCAACTTTCCGAAATGCTCAAGCGGCAGCGGCACTCGCGAATTTTTTCTCTTTCCAATCGCCATAATTTTTCATTGCAGGCGTGCGAGAATGAAATAAATTACGGTGGAAATTGGATAATCGTTTAAGCCTCGTCTCTTGCGCGGTTTGCCAAATTTTCCGGCTATTCCGAATGCAACGCTGTTAATTTTAATTATTCATCCGTTAATGTTGCGACGAGCCGACACTAAACTTTTTCCACACCCTCCTCTCCTATTTTTCCGGTTTCCCGTCGTTTCTTCGAAAAACTTCGCTTAATAAAAACCGGGCTTGCATCGGACCCAGTGCCGCTGAATTAAGTTTTCGTTTTATTTTAGAAACTAATAAAATGTCAATTCTAGCCTACAAGAGCTTCAGTCAAAAATCGATGATCGAATTATTCTTTTACGCTATCTATCGGATCACATTCCCATATCGACTAAAGTTCCACTAATCAGAAGATTTTTATAAAACACCGTATATTAAGACTACCGCTACTGGCCGGGATAATCATCATACACACGCTAAACCGATCGGAGATGACTTTTTTTCCGATTAAATATAATTAGAAACATTAAAGCGGAGGACCTGTTTTTTATTTTTGCATGCAATACTTCAACGCAATTTAGTGTGAGTCGACGAATTTAAAAAAAAACCAAACAAATAGATACCGTTATTTGTAATCGCTTTGACAAACTCACCTCCATCGCCTAAACTCACTATAACGCAATGAAGCACCGGTGCGGACCGTTGGAAAAAGTATTTCTAAAAATTTAGGTTTGCAGTTGGAAAAATTTAAGGAATTCCGATGTCCGGTTAGCAGCTTTTTACGAAGTGGTGGGACGTACTAATGTTCTTGGCGAAGACTGTGCGCGCTGTAAAAAAATATCAAGTGGGATATGCCGTTTGAAAGCGGCTAGAGACTCCCGTCTCAGAAGGGATCAGTAGGGACACATTAGAAAAGAGTATTGTACAAAATTTAATTCAGCCTCGTTATCAATAACGTTCAACTGTCCGCCCCCTCCCCCGATGTATTAGTCGTCGTATGGAAAAGAGCTTGTTAGGCGAGTGACCGACCGTTCGGGGAAACCTTCTAAAAATGACGATAGTTTCGCTTTTGAAGCCTTTTAGTAAGATACCTACCTTTACATCATTAATAATAACAGATATTTACGTCATGGGTTCTACGGATGTTCTTTTCTCATCGTCATCATCAATATCGTACGTGCGCGTGCGTGTGTTTCTATATGTATGCATATGCATGTATAGGAAAGAAGCACTATAAAAATAAGCTAGTTTCAATTTCTTTTTTTCTTCTTCTTCTTTTTTTCCCTTTATTCTTATCAACGCCCCAATAATTCGCCTGATCTTGGTTGATTCTCCATGGAGAAGAAAGAAGCACTCGGAGCCGTTGTATCAAAATATGCCTATGTGTATTATTTTTCGAGTTCACTAACATAGTCAAGGAACAAGTTTTTGTTGCAGTTGAAAGAAATTAACATCAAACGGAAAAGCTTAAAAGATATCCCCGATTTATATAATAGGGAGAGGAAAAATAAGTCCTGTAATTGTGTTTAGAAAGAGTAAGTTGCACGTAATTGGTCAAATCATTGAGCAAAGCGGTACGCAGTAGATGTCGTTATAGTTAAATTTCGCGATAAATTATAAAACGATAACTGTTTCTTGCAAGAAAACTTCGGTTATTGTCGAACGCGACGATTTTTCGGGAGTTCCGAAACCAAATTATGCTCCGTTTATTTCATTGCGACGTGGAAGAAAAAAAATTTATTTAACTTTCCCGAATGATTAATAAGTGTAATGTGAATTGTCAGCGTTTTCCTTTTATTATTCAAAGCGTTGTTTACGCCGCTGTTTACGCAGCCATCACGGTTTAATAGGCTTCCCCCGAAATCCGAAATTCGAAATCGAAAGATAAAAAGTACTTTAAACACGAGTATCATTTAGTATTTACCTTTCCCTTTTTTCTTTTTCTGTCTTTTCTGAGCTTGGCATATATACTATATATATATATATATATATATGAAAATATACTGAACAGAAAATCTTTCACGATTACCGTTATCGAGTAGCGATAAAGAGCATTATGTAATTATGTAATTGACCTATAACCTTTAACACTTCATATGTGTCGAAGCGTGCAACGGAATGTCGTGAAAGGTGTCGTGACTCCACATGATCGGCGGCCCCGTAGTTCGTGTTTTTGGAATATTCTATACAGTTGTTCAGATACCGAATCAACTGGTTTTGGGTTAGGTTCTTTATGTTAGTGAACTTCATATATATAAAATCATTTGAAATTATTTAATGTTTTAAATTTACAATTTAAAATTACTTGCACGTACGGACAAATTAAAATTTCGAAACAATAAGTTTTTGATTAGGTCTCAGTGAATTTTATGGAAAAAACAATTTAAAATTATTTAAATTTCTAAATTGTTTTCAAAAAGAAAACGGTGACGAAGTGATCGTGGCCCATCGTCGTAAGTGGGACCAGTCAGTAGAATATCGATTTTCGCCTCTTAAAATAAAATCAGTTTTTCTCTGTCGCATTACCATCAAAATTATATTACGCTGTTTGTACGATTTTATTTCTGATAAGTAAATTTTTGTGAAATCGGTTTTCTATAATAAATCGTTTAAACGTAAAAGGAATTTAAAATAGCTCGTTGAACGAATTAATTGCGTATCTCTGCAAATAATTTTTCCATCGCTTAGCGCAGTTTCGCGTGGATAGTGCAAATTGCACCTGGAGCAGCTTTTGAATACGAAATAGTCACAAAAACTTCTTTTTTTAATATATACTCAAATACATAGCGGAATTAGCTACAATTGTTATAAGATTTTACGCGACGAACGTATAACATACTTCTTATTGGGAGTCGGTAAAAATTAAAATATAACAAACGTTACATAAAATTGGGACATTTTTTCTAACGGGGAGGCCGGCCTAAAAATTACGTTGTAATTAATACATACATACATACATACATATATATATATATATATATATACTGTTCGCGAACGATCCTGCGAATAATCGAAAGTAATACGTGTTACATAATATTCGTAGTGGCGGGCGATTTATTACGGAGGGTAGGCAGAGTTTAATAAATATAAATCGTGTATTTCTTGAAAATACTTCCTGTAAATTAATTTGTTTGTGTCGATGTCCTTTCTGTTATAGGTATGTAAACGAATCAGTTACCTTTTTACTAAATCCTGTAGTATTTTTAACAGTCGGTAAGTACGTTTTATTATCTTTACATACTCTCGTTTATAAGTGAGCCCGAAAATGTCTCTCTGGATTTATACTTCATTAAATGAACTCCTAAAAAAAAAAAAAAAAACACGAAAAATTCTACTTGTAACGGATAAATTCGTCACCATTTATCCGTAATCGTGGCAGCCCTATTTATGATATAGCAAAACGTCCAACTGCGATGCTCTCGCTAATTTGGGCAACCTCTATCGCAACGGTGCCGAATTTGATTCCAAACAGTGGCAAAATTAGTATAGAGATGTTAATTAAATTGAAATAAAGGAAAGTTTAATGATTGTTCTCTTCTCCCGTTGATGGTGTACCTGTACATTTTGGCGCCTGAAGGATTAAAAAGTGTTACTTTTTAACGAAATCGAATTTTGGATGTGTGATATTACGCTCCGTCTAGCCAGTGGCGGATCCACGGGGGGAGGGGAGATAATACATTTCCCCTAAGAGAATTAAAAGCTCGATGAAAAAATTTGTTACAACAGAGAAACTTAATTTATACCATAAACGATTTGTATAAATATATTACACCTACAGATTTTAATAACTAATATTTAATACTGTTTTCTAGTAAAACTATTAACGTTACGTTTTTATTCTATTTTAAACGTAATTGTCGTCGATCTTTTGCCATTTTTATTTATTTTTAATTTTTATTTTGCAATGTATATGAAAATAGTAGTTCAATGAGAAATATATATATATATATATATTTAAACTTGCTCATTAACAAAGAGAATTCGGATCGGATTACTAACAAAAATAAAAATAAAGTCTAATAAAAATACTATCTTTCTTACTATTTCTAAACTACCATATTTAAGGTATAATTTTATAATTTCGTTTTATTTTTCACCCCTAAAAATAAAACAAAAGTTAAAATTAAAAATTGTAATAATTATGTATTTTTAGAACATTTTTAAACGGGATATTTCTCAAATCTACAGCCTATCGTAGAAGATATTATTACGTAATTACATGTCCTTCTGGATCCGTCCCGGCGTCCAGCATTATTCTTAATCGCCGCATCGGCAGATCCGTAGTGATAATTGCAAATTTCGTGGATTTTATAAAAAAAAATGTTCTAATTCAGCACCTTCATGCGTAATTCAGCGCAGATCCTGCTTTAAAAACATCGCTTTAGCCGTACTATTTAAGGATTGGAGTGTATTTATGTGTTTTATTCCGGCGACTTCTGGTACAGCTTCTGTTTTAGCGGTTCATAATGAATTCTAGAACGGTGATTCAGTTTACCTTTCATTTTGCGCCTACATTTATTCGTAATCCTCGAAATGACTGGTAAATGATTTTAACCACATCTGCTAGTGCGGATGGAAAAACAAAAATTGAACTGAAGGCTGTGTTATTAAAACGAGACGAGATAAATTAAATAAGAAATTGAACGATTTTCAGTAAAAAAAAAAAAAATCGAGGTATCGGAATTTCATCATGTTCAGAGACATCACTTTATTCGTCCTTTTCGGAGAGTGCTTTGTATTTGTTGACAACACATATTTTCTCTGGATTATCTTCGCTACCTCAGTTTGCTAGCGTCTCGTAATTTTTAGTGATTTTCGGGATGGGTTGGACCACCTCGCTTTTCAATCCAACGAGGATTACTTATTTATTTTTTAGACCTTTGCTTGTATCTTGATTGATAAAATACTCTTCGGTTTTATGATTAACTGACAATTTGGCTATTTTTTTGAATGCAGCTTTTCTTCTTTCTCTTTAATACTTTGTATACGTTTCTCTGAAGTTGTTAGCCTTGAATCAACGCGGGCACGGTGCGATAAATATATACGGTATGTGTAGCCTTTTTTCGGGTATGTGTCGGAATATTTAAAACCGACGTGCCGCGTAATTATAAACATTCTCGCCTTAGTGAATGATACGCGTTGCGCGTACCTAGCAACGGACATCCGCATTAATATTAAAATGATGGTATATCGCGAATGACGATAAAACAAATGCAGAAACGGGAAAGAAATACTGAGCGGTGTAATTTATTTGAAATTAGTATTTTTAGTATTTTCATTAATTTTCCCGGTTCTCTAACGAAAGATACACACAACGGACGTAAATAAAATGAACGGTGAGAGTAAATCGCGAGATAAAACATCGGCCGAATAATAATGGTGAGGCTGGATAGATGAATGGAAGAATGGAAGAATGGAGAAATTCGATAAATTTGGTATTTAAATGGATGCAATAACGACGATGGCGCGGTGACTGACTGGCTGCCTATTGTGGCCGGGCTGCAATCCGAATTTCAAATTTTTATGAAATCGGCACAGCAGGAGGAGATGTTTTCCGCTAACGTTTCCTCGAAATTAGAAACGTAAGATGGTTTTCCATCGAGCCGATTTACATTTTATTTAATTTTCCGTACCGCGTGCAGCAACCCTCCAGTTCACGGCAGCCTGATGAGAGAAGAAGGAGTGGTACATCTTACTACAAAGCTGCAGACCTAGAGCCCCGCGCAAAATGCGAAAACCCATTTAATAAAGTTTTTCGCATGCACTGATCAATACGTGTCCGCGTAGGTTGTTTTTGCCCCCCCCCCCCTCCTACAACACGGCAATCAGTTAAGAAAATTGGCCAACACATCATGCAAGGGACGATCAACAAAATCACAACGACAGCTCAAAACAGCGGCTGGAAGTTTTCTCCGGAAAAAGCAAAAGCAGTGCATTTCTGCCGAACAAGATCGTGCAACAATAAAACTTACGTTTCCTACTAAACACTTCACCCATTCAACCCTCATCTTGTGTTCGTCATTTGGGACACTTCATTTCGACAATAAATTAACTTGGAGAAAGCATATCACTTAACTTCGACTAAATCTGCTAAATAAACTATCGCACACATCGTACACTGCGTACGTTCTTTATTAATGGCAATGTGCCGCTTGCAGATCCGCTCAAAATGCGACTATGGAGAGCCCTCTCCCCTGTTTTCCATAGCAGCCAAGACACAGATCTCTCCAAACTGGATGCCATTCATAACGCTTCTTTTCGCTTAGTTGCAGGCGCGCTCAGAACATCATATCGACGAGCATCTATTGTGAAGCCTTAGAGTGGCCTCCATCGCTTCGACGCGATTATCTTACACCTGCTATAAAGCACAGTTGCAAATCCGGCTCTTCCAGCAACCGCAAACAATGTTATAATACGATCATCAATTCAGACCCGGTCAGAAACCGGACTCTTAGAATCTCGAGTAAAAAGGATCTCTTCTTACCCTATGCGTGCAGAATCTTTTCACACCGATTTACCAACGATTCAAAATTTCAGATCTGCAAAAATCTTTCCACCATAGACAGCGAAACTGCTGTCAAACAAGCACTCTTATTTTTTCGCAGTTCATATAGACTATATACATTTCTAGCAGAATTTTCCAGTTGCGTCAAAACGTTATTCTCAGATTTTCGCTTCCGCGCCGCTATTCTCCGCTGTGTAGAGCTGCAGAATTGTATGGCGTCCTGCTAGCTTTGAAACACGCGTTTAAATCAAACAAACATATAATAACAATAGCCATGGACTCACCGACAGTCTTAAAAAAAATCAAACCACCCGATAGATATGACTCCATTAATATAATCCTTCAGAATTCACTACCGAGGGGGTAACCTTCTTGTGGGTTCCTGGTCTCACGCAAATCTACCAGGGGAAACCTCATGGCCGATCGTGCCCCAAAAGAGGCATCCGGAATGCTTCCGGTTCCACGAATTCAGATTCCACCCGGTGTGTGATATCAAGGAAGCGAGTAAAAACCTTTTTTTTGGAAACTAGGGCAGAAAAAGCCGGGCGCAGCAACAAAATCCATCACACCTAGGTGCGGTCAAACTATCAGTTCGCGAATGGAAATTTCAACCAGAAGATCGAAAGGATCAGGTGGTGCTGTGCCGTCTACGTAATTTATCACCGAAATTTAATAATCGCTAAAAACGTCGCGAGAAAAACAAATTCACACCCCGGCGGCGGGCTTTCCGCATTCTGACGAAAGAGAATTTGTCGGGAAAAGGAAAAATATTAAAATCGCTCGAAAGAATACCATAATGTAACGGATCAAAATCCATCTGATTTAACAATCAGCGCAAAATTATGCGAAGAAAGAACGATCAAATCTTACACCTCTCTTCCGTCTGCGTTAAAATCCTATTCTTCTTTTACACTCGTACTTAAAATTGTACTTATTCTTACGTTTCAACTCGACAGAAGAGCGTTTTCTTTTGTGATTGCTATAAGAAATTTCAAAATTAACAAAATTTCAAAGTTAAAAAACATTCTTTCTTTTCTGGATGATTTTTAAAATAATTGCCGATCGAGAGAACAGGTTATCATCGACTCTGTTACATCGGTTAAAGCACCGGGTGTAGGACGAAGAACTTGGCGTACGTTCTGTTATTGAAGTTCGGGAAAGGCAGTTGAGTAACGGAGGAAAAACGAGGTTTGTCGACATCGACACGATACTAATTATTCGAGAGACGGATATGATATGTATGTATTTAATCATAGTGAAGCGAGTGTGCGGTTGTCTGATTGGTTAGCGTACTGCGTTGCGACGGAGGATTCGACAATTCTCGCACGCTTTGATCTTTCACGTTGCGAAAAGAAAGACGGTCGCTTTTGTCGAAATTCAATTAGGATTTTTGATTCGCTAGTTCGTCTAATGTGCGCGTGCAGGAAAATTGAATTTTACGCGTTTGTTCGAAGTTGTTTTTGTCGCTTGTTTTCTCGTTTCTGCTGGGAATTTTAACGAAATTCGCATCTTGTCGACGACAAAAATAACGAGAGAAGAAGTACTCTGTGCTGGCGTGTAATTGTATGACCCCTGCCTATTCTATCTTAATTATGCGCAACTGCTGGTTCTAATTTATGTTACTGCTGCAATTGCGATAGTTTAAGAGGTTGCTGTAAAAATTAGCGTTCGAGAATAGGGCGGGGAAATAAAAGTTAAGATGGAAGATAACGAGAAAATTTAAAAAATTCAAGTCCCTACGGATATCTGAAAGAAAATAATTTTGAACCGAAGAATGAGGCTTACACAGAGCTCTCAATATGTGTATATACAAGACGTTTGCAATACTGATGGAATACGAAAAAGAGCGAAGGAAAAGTGCAAGCGGAGCGACTTTCTAAATGATGATGAGACACGGAAGTGATCGAAAACGAAAGGAGGATAATAAAATGGACGACCACACCTTGCATTTGAATAAAAGCTTTAATTTGAAAAAGGGATAACGGCGCGAAGAAAAAAGAGATAGCCACCCGCCCATCAGTGATGATGAGAAGAAATACTTCGCGTGTAGTTGATGATCCGGATACCGAAATTGACCTATGATGCGAGTTGTAACAGGCCGGATTTATAAAATCGAATCGAATTTTTATTATTTTTACTACTTATTTGACCTAGTACTGAGGCGTAGACAAATACGTGGTCGAAAATTATCGGACACGATTAGCTACGGCGCTTCTTTAACTTTTTTGTCAATTGTAGCCTCTGTTTTACACTCGGTGAAAGTTAATAAATTGCAGCGCTTTTTCGTTTTGCCGGCCACGACACTGTTACACTCTTTCGAGTACGGCGTGGACTTTTTCCTCTTCCCACCGGAGAGACGCGGTACTCGCGAGCATACCGTTCGAAGTAAAGAGCTCTGGAATCAAGAAGAGTTGTGGGGAAAACCCCGTAAAAAAACAAAAAAAAAGAAGAAAAAAAAATACGGACATTATATGTTTTCACGACAAAGAAGCATATCCGAGGTTAAATATCACTAAAAGTGTCCACAGACGATCGGATAGAGACTGCAACGAATATTCCGAACGCTTTTCAGACAAAGGCGTATTAAATTTGTCGCCCCCCTCCCCCCGCCCCCGAGGCACATTGTGTTCTAATTGCCACTTGATTCTTCCGATGTTTAATAATGCGTCACTTTGTTTCCAAACTCGTATATAAAATACAAGTGCTAAACTCAACTGGCCCCGGATGATGAAACTGCGTTGACTAAATTGTTAATGTGAAATATAACTTCCGTCGGCGCGATACACTGCACAGAGACACTGTTGTTACGAGCCTAAAGAGGAGATCATAATAGGTTGAAATTTCTTAATGGTATTATCGTTACTACAAATAATACGGTTCTGTTAGCTTGGTATAAAATTCAAAGTGCCAAGTAAAGAAATGAACGTTAACGACGTTCTGCACGTCGTGGTTAGACGAGAAACACGAGTTTTATTCTGCTCCAGTGAACGGATAAAGAACGGTTCTCTTATAATTTCCGTAATATTTACAAAATTATACCAAACTATAAAAACGAACTGCGACACTGTAGCGTCAAAAATGCCATTTTGAAACTGCAGGTAGCCGTCCCGCGTTTTCTTCGAAAAATGTGTTGTAGTTAATTAAGGTGCGACCTGTATCCGATGAAGGAAAACTCTCCATCGCATCTTTTTTCGATATATTATCCAACTTGCGCTCTTGCTGCTCCGGCGAAGTGTCCGTTTTGATGGGTAGCTACTTAAAAATTCTCGTCACCGATTGATCGATGTCGCGCCAAATGCCCACCACCTTTTATCGACAAAATTTCTATTTCGGCTTCTTTCAAAGTTCTCCTACCAGATTTCTAAACGATATCATCGTCCTTTTCTCTCTTCTCTTTCCAACTGTTGGAAACTTGTTTCGAAATTAAGTTGCGCTCCGATTTAAAAGGTGTCACCTCAAAGTCCAGTTCGTTGAAATGAGATAATTTGCCGTTCCGAAACGGGGACTGGGGAAAGTTTAAAAAGCACGCGTTAGTTTAATTAGGTGTGATCTCTTTGAATGCTGGCTAGAAGTTTCCGACAGCGGCTTTACTTAATTTCGCATCCGGCTCTGTAGCTTGGCTTCGCGTTATTTGTAAAGGCCCCCCGTGTTTCTACTGGAATCTTCACGGTCCGGATGTGCATTTAGTCTGTTGTTAGTTACCCCTTGCGACAATTAACGCAACTGCGACCAATTACCACGTTCACGTTGGTCAACTTGCAGATTTCTTTTAACGACTAATTTTGACTCTCCGGAACAGAATTTAAAAAAAGAATGGGTACATCGTGTGAATTCGATAGGCAACTATATATATGTAATAATACGCGTCATAATAATTCGATCGTCTTCTTTAGATAGCTTTGCTAAGTCACGAAAAAATATCTAAAACATGCGCGAGTTTCCGAAGCTATGGGAGAGTAGTTATGTCTAAAATTAGGCGTCGATCTTTTTCAGGGGGAAAAAATTAATCTCGAACGGGATATCGAAAAAACAAGTAAATTTTCGGTCGACTGGCCAATAAAAAAGTGTATCTGTTTGTAATCAACAATTTCCGACAGCAATTAAAAAGGCCACCCCACCGATATAACGAATGTTTTCCTCCTCTATGAATAATTTGCAACTGCTACACGAAATATTAGCACAATTTTGTGTTACGCGCGAATAATGAAGTGTAGCGCCCGCGAATTGTGTAACAACATCGTTGTGCGCAGATTCGTGAAAGAACCTTTTCGTGTATTGATCAGTTCACGTAAAACTAAACATGGAAAACGGACGTTTTTAGTTTTTAATTTGAATTATTTTGTACCTGCGCACTTCTCATTACTCTATATATATATATATATATGTATATAAAAAAAAGAACAGCGCGGTAGGTAATGGAAAGAGTGAACGAAATTATTCCCTCTGTCATCCATTACGGTTAGTTCATATTATGCACATTTTGTTTCGAGAAGATATTTTTATGTTACAAAAATGTCTAAATTCAGAAAAAAAATTTACAGATGTTTTTTTTTTTATATATATATTTAAGTACGAGGTTGTTTAACACTACTACAAAATTCACGAAATGAGTATTGTATGAGTACATTTCGTCTAACACCGGTGTGCAGCTCGTAAAATAGTCATCGTATTGTTCATGTAAAAGGAAAGAGAAGAAATACACAAGTCTATAAAAAATTCCTCGACAACGATAACAAGTAGAATAGGCGAGGTGAAACTCTGGTGTCAAGTGGTTACGTGATACGGTCAAAACGTAAATATTAAAAAGACGAGAATATCTGAGCTTTTGGAATGTCGGGGCAACTGCTGTTACGAATATCTTAAAACGTGAAAATCTGCAGAGAGATGGTGAATAATTAAGTTTTGCCGGTGCGACCAGACCAATTGCACTTTTTGTTAGTTCGGTTATTGGATTACGACCGTGTCTGGCGTTCACTAACCCCCCTACCCCCTCCGATAATAGGCGTATTGCAATTAAAAGGAACGCCGTTCACTGTGCACAGAGACTGTAACAATTCACCGTCCGTCAAATTCGCAGGTAGCGTTAACGAAAGTTCAGATTGCCGCGCGAAAGCTCCCCTTGGCCACAGGCAGAGCGGGAAATTCATCCCGTTATCGTCGTGGATTAGTTTACACGTATCGGTTTAAATAAAATAAAATTAAAAAAAAAAAACGGCCGCAGATTTATCTGTTTCCGTAATAAAATTAAAAACCGATGCCCACCTCCCGGTCGTTCGGTTGTAAATGATACTTTTCCGTAGCCGTGAAATAAATTAGTAAAAACGGTTCGTGGAAAGCGATGTGCGTGTAACTGTGTAATTTATCGGGCTGCAAACGTCGGCGAGCTCGAATTTGGATGCGGCAATGTCCGTTTCGGAGTGGAAGACGCGCGCGTGTTATGAACACAGGGGTAGAGTATGGTCGTTAGTGAGAGCTTTGGCATTTATCGGCGAATTGCCTACTAACAAGCCATATGGGGCTTTTTAAACCGCACCGCGCCTAGTAGCTGCCCGATAGTGCTGTGACCGGCCAAACTCTGAATATGCTGCCGGACATTCAATTTTCATTTGCGGCCTGCTAATTTGAATTTCGATGCTGCTCACCGAACGGAACACGTCGTCGTCCTCGTCGCCTCTGTACCGAACGTATTCTCGACTTTCGCATTAACTATCGCCCGCGCAAAAGATATCCTCACCGCGCATAATCCGTCTCCACTTTTTAAAATTATTACTACGGACACATGTATATAGCGTCGACTTTATGCAAATGGCCGCACAGCGAATCCTCGAGAAAAACCAATATACCAGTCCCTCCCGCCGCTCTCGAACTAAAATACGGAAGCGCCGCACCATTTCCATTTCCAATTTTTTTTTCTTTTTTTTTTTTTTCTTTTTTTTAAGTATTCTCGAGAATTTTTAAAGTCGAGACCCCAATTCTTTGGGATACTTCATTTCTCCGCGCGCGCCACTCCGTCACGAATGACTTAATATATTCCTGTTTCGGAAAAAGTGCAAAAATAAATCAGAGCACTAAAAACGATGATAGATAAACTGCGATGATGCGATTACGCGCGTCATCTGTGGTCTCGGCACGAATCCTTTTCGCATGTGTAAAATTCGACAGTCCAACAATTCCCCTCCCTCGAGGTTGCATAATGTCGAAGTAACACAGCGGAAAGAAAAGATCGGAATTTGATCGTGTAAAAAAGTAATTTTTTTATTTATTTTTGGTGTGTATGTGGAAGGGAGGGGTACTGCGCGGCACTATTTATAAAACCTTCGGAGTAATCGGCTTGAAATGCGGCGCAATGAGAAAAATCGGAGAATCGAACTGCAGTACTAATCCGGATTTGTGCGGTAGTTAATTGAAACCGGTTTTGCAGAGATACGTGAAGCGGTCTATGAAATTATTACCGTCCGGGAGAACAAACGTGACGTTTATCCCGTTCATTATGCAGTAGCGTGTTTTTCTTTACCGCTCTGCTAGCCTAGTCGAACCGACGCCATCGTCTTTTGCGATAGCGACCAAATGCTGCGAGCGAAGCAAAAGTTGTTGATTATATTTCGAGAAAAATTTGGTTGCCCTAAAGGAGTGCGAAGGTTCGACAAAAAAAAAAAAAAAAAAGCTCGAGACAGTCTACTGCAGTGAAATGCGTTGTGATAAATTCGCACAGACGTTGCTTACGTCACTAATCGTGAAAATGGTGCCGGCTTTTATTGAATATCGAATAGGTGGTAAAAAAGAAATATAAGTGAGCTATGTTTTTTGTTTTTTTCTTTTTCCGACGGCTGTTTGCTAAATAGAACATAAGATGATGTTACCGTATCGCTCGAAAAACGTTTACACATAATATATAGCCGTTGTGGGTAAACGTGTCCTGCGTGGTAGTTCTAATTCTGTGATAGAGGCAAAGTCTCTTAAAAACCGTCAAAAATTCGCTGATCGTACTTTATCAAATTGACCAGTACACATCTGCGCATTAATTATATCGCTTATTAAATTTTTTTCTCTTTTCTATCACTTTAAGTGCTAATTTAACACCTAGTATTCAGGACTGTCGTATTAATAAAGGTTTCTTATTCATAATCAAAACAGTTTTACGATATCTTTTCTTTAAATACGCGGAAAGATATAAAATTCGCTAGTTCATGTAGTGCGCAGATGTGTTTTAGGTAACACTAAAAGTACTATAATACTTGTACACATACAAAATTGAAACTTTTAAATGTGTAATTAAGTCACCTTATTAAGTAATATATAATTTTTACTCGCGTAAAGAAACATCTACGTACATATATGTGTACATTGAACATTCTTCGAAAAAGAACGATTATTTAGCAAATGCATATGAATATATGATTTGTATAATATTTTTATCGCTATTAGCAATCAAAAAAGGAGAATAACAAAAACATAATCGTTCGATGAAATTTGCGTTTTTCTTAAACGACAATTCATATTCGATAATAGTTGTCGATACTTTTTTTGTTTTCTTTTTTCTATTCGGTACTCAATATATCGTGTTATTTTCACAATCAGTAGCGTCATATGTGCGCGGAATCTGCATATGCCGTCGCGAATGACGGATCTCTTTATCCGTACATCGCTAGAAATATTAATTTCAAAAAAGTATATGTCGTTTTGTTTTAATCGTTACATTTACTCTGTAGTTTGTTTCATCTTAATTAATAAACGTGTTACACGAAGCAACAATTTTGGGCAGTGTATAAGATTTCTTTGATTACATACGAAATTTCGAGTTTATTGTGGTGTATGGCTCGCGAGTTTTATTTAATTCACTTTTCGTTTATTTTTAATACTATTTAAGATTAAATTTGTGTTTGAAGTTGAAATGTTTCTAGAAAAGTTTTTGATTTTGTACAATGTCGATTTTTTTTTTAATTTATTTCCTACAGTTATTGGTCATTTGATCTCATTGTTTCCGCTCATTTTATTCAGGAATCGCGTGTGTATTACAGAGAATAAATGTGCGATGTTGAAAATATTTTTTGATACCAACGACTCGATATTATTATTTAGGCTATGAGTTGCTTTGCGGGAACCGGAGAATAGTTGACAAAGTTCTGGCTTGTAAAAGAAAAAATGTAAAGTGGAAAATGGATATTAAAAAAAAAAACTCGTACGCATCGCAATTTTCTTAATTTAATGAGATATATAATCTCTAAAAAATTAACAAGCTTTGCCCGCATTAAAGCTTCGAAATGGTTAAGCAGCGACACATAAGTTGAGGTTCAACATACTTGGTTTTTTTTGTGTGCGGGCGGTGTGTGTTCGAAGTGCATGCGAGGCTGAAAGACTAGTTTGTATAAGATCGACGGATAAATAGTAGTACTTTAAATTGTTGAAGTGTGGTATTTAGAAACAGGCAACGGTTAAGTTTGTTTCACGGTTGATTCAACTATACTATAATATTGTAAATATATAGCATATTAATAAAAGTGTTTTTCAAACTTCGTTAAATTTCATCGTTCAGTATAATAAGTTAAAGTCGCTGATATGTCCCATTTTCATTTCCTGTTTTAAAGCTGGTCTGGGAAAGGATTTTATTTTACTAAACGGTGGGAATAGCATAAATTAAAATAAAACGGAATGACATAATTTTTTAATCAGTTTATTATTATAAAAATAGCAATGTATCTTTAAAATGGATTTTTTTTTTTCGATCAATTTAAATGGCAACATAAATTTTAATAGATTTATTTTAAAATAAATACGCGCATTTCGTTAATATTGTCGTTATTTAATAGGAGAAACAATAAATTCGTCATACTTTTAAAGAGAAAAAAAAAAAGACGGTATTTGTTAACAGTGCTATAATTTCATGAGCGTTCTTTTCAATTTTTATAAAGAAAACTATAGTACCGTTAACAAATACCGTTTTTTTTTTTTGTTTTTTTTGGTATAAAATTATGACGAATTTATATTTCATTTTTTTCCCCCCTATTAAATAAGGATAATTTTAAAGAAATACACGTATTTGTTTCAAAATTATTTTATTAAAATTTATGTTGCCATTTAAACTTCTGGAATTGTGTATTAGATTTAAATGTGGCGTTATTTTTGTACACCGTGTATACATATTAACAAGCGTAACCCCCATACAAAACAGCAACATTTTCCCTATGCATACTATTTTTACATAAATGTAACTCTAAACAATGCTGAATTAAAAACAGTATTTAATTTAAAATATGTCCCTCCAGTTCAACGTGATATTTCACTAATATATCTTATTTAAATAATTCCTTCATCGCTTATCAAAGTTGTTCGCAAAACTACGCAAGTGAATTGCGAACATTTTATAAAATGTCCGGATATTTTATACGGTATCAAACAGTTGAGTTTTACATTAAATTGTGTCTATATTTTTCCTGATCATATTATTAGCAGTATGTGAAATTCTTAAATGTCTATATATTATACAGATATGCTTCATATAATTAAGGTAGACTCCGTGTAAAAGTGATAAAATAAAATAGTAAACTTCTAGTGTATACTACTGCGTGTACAATAATGTTAAGAGACCAAGTGTAATCGTTATCGGTAACGACCAACTCATTACGACGGTATTTGAGTTGCTGTTTGATTTATGGGGGGGCTGGAAGCACACACTCCCTGTCGCCGATAGCGTAGATAATGTATAAAGTAAAGCATGTATAGTATAGAGTGGTTCTTTGAAACTGTTCTCACTCTACTTCGTGTATCTGTTTATCTATATCTCTTACTTCCTGAAGACGTTTGACACGAACAGAAAATCTTAGACTAAACTAACGTTTAATTACTGTCGTCATGACTTTCAGTTTCTACCACATGTCACCGAAATTGCCTCTTTCAAAATTCGCCGCAGTATGTGTTCGTGACATGTCTGGCCAAACGGTATTTTTTTCTAATTGGTCAAAGTCGACCTTTTTATTTTTCAAATTATACTTTTCCCCCATCGTATTATAGGAATCGACATTTTTTTCCTTTTAAATATATTTTGTAGCTCTTCTCCTCTTTCCACACTGGTCACGCTACTTCGGCAATTGTCAGACTTACGACTATTTTCGGCTTATTACGAAATTAAAAGTTGTCCGAAATTTCAGAACAAGCACGAAGAACTGAGTTATTTTTGCTGTATGTCGTTATTTAAAGCAAGGCGACCGATTAAAACTGCGTGCAATTTTGAATATTTAAGGAGCGGCTATTTTTATGTTTAATGCCACCGGGTCATATTAAAAAACAAAAGAAAGAAAAAACGTCCGAACTGTCCAGACTTTTTTTTTCTTTTTTTTTTTCTCTTTTTCTCTTTTTTTTTGTTCGTTTTTTTAACCTCGTCCAGTCGGCTAGATAGAACAACCTGCTGACCGAACCGGAGTCTCACGAAAATTGAACATATTTCAGAAGTAGGCGGTAGAGAAAGAAAATTACCGAAAAAACGAGGACTTCAATCAATTTCTATTGAACGTGAACATTTATTATACATGCGCCCACTCCTATTTTACACGTATTTCTCGATTCGCTCCTTGAAATTCGCGATTTGTTTTTTATCATTCCGGCTAGAATCGCAGCTGCTTCCAGGAGAGTAACCTGTTGACACAAGGGGTCGTCAGGTCTTTAGATATTAGCGTGCACTTTTGACTTTAGATAACCCCCCACCCCCGGGGGTGGGTGGGGGGGGGGGTTAAAACGCAATAAATCCAGAGAGCGCGGCGACCTACCGAAATCGCCATGGCATTAAAAATGTTCTGGCCAATAATTTCACTGTCCCTGTCGCTGTGTGGCACGTGGCTCTATCTTGCTGAAACCAGGTTAATAACAACTTCATCTTTCTCTTCAATGTAGTCGCGAAGAACTCGACTATAATCTGCTGGTACTCCCCGTTCTATTAACGATTTTAAAAAAAATAGTAGGCTCTGACGACGCCGAATATTAAAAGACGATTGTCTTCGGCTTGCGAACCGGTTTTCGCGAACTCCTTTGTAAACGCGCAATGCGTTTTTTTAGTTTTTTTAGTTTTTTTAGTTTTTAACTCATTTCCAATTTATTTTTTTTTCGAGTGGCATACGCGACACAATCTGGAGAGAGGACACTTAAGAAATTCGTCCATAGTCGTCAGGTAAAACTGCCGTTGACTGTTTAAAAAATTACGGTGGTACGTGCGCTGCGCCGAAGTACATAGAATTGCTTCTCGGACTGATTTCTTGCTTCACGCGAAGATAGACCGGCATACTTTTCGTCTTCACTAGTTGTTGACCAGAACAAAAATTGTAAAAATGATTGCCTCTTGCGCGATTCCGGTTTGCACTTTGCAGCGGTCTTCGGGGTCACCGGTAATGAAAGGGTACATAACGCAAGCGGAAGACGGTGCCACGTAGCAGAATAATTTACTTGACAATTCACAAGTAAAGTGCTAGCCGGAGAAATGAGTTTATTAAAATATCAACAATGTAGGAAACGATGTGCTATGACTTGATGCACATTGGTCAGCATGACCTTTTTATGTCATTCGTAATTTGTGTAGAATATTTCGGAATACGCCCAACTTTTTGAGACGTATGCACGTTAAAAAGGGGACTCGACTGCGAACGCGCCATGTTTCACGCGCCACTCATACTCGTAACTACTAACGTTAAGTAAAACCTGATCGGTCATCGCACAAAATCTGCACACGCCGTTAGTTCTTCAGCTACAATAGTGATTTGAAATCTGTTCGTCTTCCGTGCCGCAGTCGACACCATTAGACAACAGCGACGCCTTTCGTCGGATTTTCATTACGAGCCTCTTGACTATGACGGACAAGTGGAATAAACAAATGCGCGAATCGAAATTAATCGGAGTATCTTTCGCCCGGCTATAGATTTTGAAAGATGATCATTTTTATAGGTCAAGTCGAAAATGTCAACCTCTCGTATGATGAAGATGAACTCCATCTTCCCTGGCAACTACTGTATCGCTTTTTATAAAATATCCAAAAGATTGAAATTTAAAACAGGTTTCGACCGGTTCAACTTTTATACATGTCCCGTGGCAACTCTAGATACCGCGGTTTTATTATATTTCTGTGCGCAACGAAAGTATTTTTCTGTTGGTATTTCACAATGTTTTTATGTACAAAATCATTTTTCAGTCAAGATCCTCTTGATAATCACCGAATATGCGATGCAATTCTTTGATGCCTCCATTCGATTTTACTAAAAAATAAATTACGTTTGTAAAAAAAAACTTTCAGATTGAATTGTCACTTTAAAAACTCGAAAGAAACTTCAAAGAAAGGCAGTTTTTTTTTTGAGATTGACTAAAGACAAACGCCTGTACCATATAATATTATATGCGGTTTACGGTGAAAGGACCTCGTTGTGGGAACATAGCAGAACGAGTTCACGATAGGGGGGGTAGGAATAACACGCGAGTGTACCATTAGACACTGTTGTCATGAAAATTGGAAAATCCTATTTATGTAATGAAAATTCAATGAATATTGTTATGAATAAACAATATATAAATAAATACATACTGTATTATTACATGGTCAAATAAAAATAAAACGAATATATAAATCATAAGATAATTTAGAATAAATGGTGCGAGGGCGAATGCGTGTGTGCCTGGAGGAACTGTTGTCGTTTGTGTAGCCAATCACCGGTCATCAAGGAAAAAAGGATCTACCCGATTCGGTCAGCTGCAGCGGTCACCGGCTGAAAGGCAGGAGAAATTGAAAACAACGAAAGAAAGATTTTTTTAGAGTTAGGCAGTTGCGTTTTACCTCTGGTCAAGTTTTTTTTTTTTTTCTCTAAGAATCAAAAATTAACCATCAAGTACGACAAAGTATTCGGTCTCGTTAGTAATAGTGACCTAAAATAGTCAAATATCGAAATTTACAAGTCCGATAAGATTTACCGAATCGCGGAAAAAGGTCCGATTAGTAGAGCTACATCGACCTCTACGCACGATCAACAAGCCGCCAATCCACGGATCACGGATCACCACCGACAGCAGTGATACATAGACTTTTTAATTTTTTATTATTTGTATATAATATATTTTGTTGTTGTACCCGTAATGTTTTAATATTGTGATTTTTTACAGCGGCCGATATCAAGTTTTATATAATACAATGTTTTAAATTTCAATGGAATAATTTAATATCATAATAATAATCGATAAAATAAAAAATAAATAAAACCTCGTGGTTGACATCCCTGTGGGCAAAAACCAATAAACGATAACGCTACAATACTTAACCGACTATTTTTGACGTGTGTTAACGTACGTCATCGTCACACCGGTATACGTGACGATATGTCCCCGTCCGAAATTGGTCTATGTTTTTGCATATTTTTTTTAATGTCATATATTTTTATATAGTATATTATGACTCCTTGACAGTTAGAAGTATATGTTTGAACTCCCTCAAATTGAGCGCTCCCGTTAGTTTTTTTTTTTTTTTTTTTTAGGAAACCAGTTTTTATTTTTTAAAAATGAGAACAAATGTCCGATACCGATATTTTTTAAGAGTCGCGTCGGTGAGTTCGTAGAGTTTACGATGAAATTGCGTTACTCTGCAATAATGTGATATAGGTGAACAATTCAAAAAATTTTCGTCTTATTCGTATTGATGCAGGTGAAAACTACACTGCGTCTTCTAGCCGGTTTTTTGAGAATGTAAATTCAACTTTCGTAAACTTCGCATTACGTGACAAGCGGCTACGGAAGAGGATATGTAAAAATGTCCGATTAAAGTTGTGAACAAGGGTAGGCTTCGACGGGGGAAGGGACAGATTTATCTATTTTACGTCTAAGCAAGCGGATTTTCTAAAGTAGCAGCAGGCAGGCGAGCGGGTGTGTGCATGGCGTTGTGTGTTAGTACGTCGTGCGAGCTGGCTATGTAAAAGAGGGATTGCACGGAGCTTCTTTTCTTAGCTTTTGATATAAGCGAAGTGCAAAACGATTATGAGGGCCAAATGCAAAGTTTATAATTAATTTTACGGTTCCCATAATAGGCTGCGACAGGCAGATAATTCACAGCACATTAAATATCCTCTTCGTCGTCTGGCCTTACTTAGTTAGCAGCTGATTATGTTGAACTTCCGATGTTGCTTCTGAAAATCGCCCGCTCTGCTACTCAACACAAAAGCACTGCGATTATCTCTATTTTATCTGCTGCTAATTTCCCCGTACATTTTTATTTCGCTTATCGTCCATTTATCGTTACCGATGCTTTATCATCTCACACACTCTATGTTCCGTCTCCTATTAATATTCAAATTTTTTGCCCTCCCCGTTCATCTTGTTTCGGCTTTTTGCGAAGGAAATTCTCAGTTCAAATTTTCCAGAATTTTCACTCGTGCGCGGTAACTATAATAATCGATGTTAGATTAGAGGGGCAATCAACTTTTAAGAAAACACGAATAGGACTTATTTTCGTATATTTTATAATATCGAAGTCCGCCGTATGCTCCAACTTGTTGCTGTTGCGCGCGATGAAAGAATATTTGAATGAGCGATTGGACATAACGGTGCACGAAGAGTTTCGTCGAAGGTATATATTGACTATTACGTTATCCAGCAGTAAACACATTCGCGTTACGGTTTTTTGTACTGCGACATAATAAATACTTTTTTCCTTTTCGAAGGTGGTGGAAGCGGTACTCACGAAAGCGGTATTGAAAATTTATACGTTTACGCTATTGAGGAATCGGAAAAAAACAACTCAAAAAGCATTAAATATAACACGCCAACTGGTGTGTGGTATATACACAACATTGGGGGTTAAAAGTTGCTCAAAATTTAACGCGTAAAGGGGAAATCTGTGTATTTTTAACTTTATCTCGGCACACATCAACAATGAAGCTCGTCTCCCGAAAATGTCCACAGCGGTAAAATGAATTACATCTTTGATCCGTAAGGTAGATTGTGAAATTAAGATTTTCCTTATTACTCTTAATGGAAGGAGGCCTCTAATGGGGATTTAAGAAGAATACGGAACTCCGCCCTTTTCTTCCGTTCACCTACTATTGAATTTTAGATATTAGCTGTACATACCAGTCGGACACTCGAGTTACGAAACAACTCCCAAAAGCCCACGACACCTTCAGTTAACCGAACAGGCCTGTCTGCTACGTTGAAAATTTCAATAAATTTTGTATATATATTCTTCATATTTTAATCCAAGTTTTACGAAATATAATTTTTTTGTTTATTTTTTTTTTTTTTTATTATTATTATTATTTAAGTAACTAATAATTTGAACATCTATTAGTTCAGAAATGGATTTAAATTTTAAATTCGATTATTGTATCAATGGAGATAAGAATATTGCAGATATTTTTGAATTACCGAAATGTATTATTTCGCAATGACGATAACTGCCGGAGTTGAGGGAAATTTTAAATTCAATTTAACGACTTTAACGACGAATTCGTGTAGAGTAACACTGTACAAATTCTGGTAGAGTAGTCTAGCTCTCTCTAGGTATGGCGGCTTAACTCGTGTGCAACTCGCGATTACACGTTCATAGTTCTGACCAGTGTAAATTTCGACGGCAAAGTAGCCATTTTGCCCGCAGATGCGGGTGCTAGCGGAGCAGATGTCGCACTGCCACCATCGTCATCACGTAGGGCAATGTAATAGGCAGAGTAGCACGCTAAACGGCTCGATCACGTTGCGATTTTTTTAACGTGCGATTAAAATTTCAAACCCGCGCGCAAGATTAGGCGAGTAAAAACGCTGTTCTCGTACAGAGAAATATGCGCTCATACGCGAATAGTTCGGGCAGTGTATAAATCTTAGTTCAGACCGGTGTTGTTTTTAGGTGTTTGTCCGCGTTATATAAAGATACAATTTATTCGTGAATTCCGATTAATTTTACGTTACCTGTGCGGTCGACGAAAGCGCGCTGCCGCCAAAGCAATGAAATGATTAGAATGCATCCGCTATAATAATAATAATAATAATAATAATAATAATAATAATAATAATAATAATAATAATAATAATAATAATAATCAGAAAGGCCTTATGTCGTCGGTGTATTTGAAATATTGTGGTCGAAAAAATTGCGACGACATACAACGAAGTTATCGCAGCACAAAAAAATGCTCTCTGATTTATTTAAGGCAAACACGAAGAGAGATCGTAGTCGTTAAACGAGTAAGAAGAAAATTGGCATCGTGGAGAGAATCCGTTATGATGAAGTAAATGTAGACAAAGCTCGTAACAGTGGTTGCATCGGTGCGGATTTTTAGGCGGATAAAAAGCCGAAGTACGAACGGAACATTACATCCGGTGTATCGGCATCGTGCGCGAACACGGGCGGTTAAAAAACGCCTAGCGTGAAAAGAACCCTAAGAGAAAGGTCGTACTGATCGCTGTCAAAAGCACCTTTTTTACCCCCCCAAAAAGAGTCGATATATTATATTTCTATGTTATTTTTAGTTGTTTCCGGACATTCATAACGTGGAGAATTTCAAAGCTTTCTATTATCATCATTCGTGCGAGAAACGTAGATTCTCAAAATTACCTTAGCAGTTATGTAAAACATGACGCAAATATTATTTCTGCCTGTATATGTGTATATAACAGGGTGGCCACCCAGCCGGCAATTTTGAAAACCCTCGAATTTTGTTGTAAAATCGACGGAAAAAGAGCAAAAATGGCGATAAAATAAAATTTTTATAATAAGAAAAAGTCATTTGAAACGTTAAAAGTGAATGCATTTTTTACTGTACTTTACACTTGAAATAAATTTAAAAGTTCTGTTATAAAATACGTTGCGGCAGTCAGATATCAATATTAACAAAAAAAAAAATTCCATTCTTCTTTTTGTACAATTCTAGTAATCAGGTAATCAGGAGGATTTGGACCAGGAATTTAGAAATTACATTTGAGTGCTATAAATTAATTCGATTAGGATTTTTCTCTTGTAAAGGCGCATGTTTAAACACTTTTTCGATTTAAATTATTATCGAAGACCATCTAAATTTAGGACAGAGTTTTATTGATAAATTTTTTCATTGCCAATACAAAACTCGTGTTTGCATTTGGAGTTGTAATAATTCATCTTCAAAATGTTTCCGCTACATAACTAAAAAAAGCGGAGTTATCATCAACGTCGAAAGAGAGCTGTAACTCCAATTACATTCTTAACGAATCCCTCGATTAATTACTGCTCAGTGTTGTGAACAATGGTGCAGTAAACACCATTGTCTTAACGCATGAGCCGGAGGGGAAACTGATAAATCGATAGCCTAGTATGTAGATAAAAATAATGATTAGAGAAAACTAAGCACCCGATTTGCCGCATTTACCGGTGAAAGCGGCGCGATGTTGTAATCGGAAGCAAATTATTAACAACCATAAACCACCATCGTCATTATATACATTGAAAAAAAAAAATATCAACAAATATTCGTTGTATCATTTAACAGCATTATTGCTGCTACTTTTACGTATTAATAATGTGTTGCTGAGAAATTTTTCCGATTTCGAACTGATACGGGGCAGATGGTTCTGTCGGTTGATTGGCATTGCGCGAATAAAAACAATCTTAAAAATGCCTTATCGGTATCAATTTTTATATAGGGTAACATTAAAAGCATCATTAGATCGTAAACCAAAGGGAAAAAATAACTAAAGGAAGTAGTAATTCATTCAACGGAATATTACCGATAAAAATTTGTTTCATATTTTCTTAGATATGCAATCAGTATATAATCATTCGATAAATTTCTCCCGGATTTTATATTTATACAATAAATAGAAAAAAATAAATATTATTTATACCGAATTTTAATTACAAAATAAATAAAACATGTTATATAAAAAATCACGGACCAGTTTCAGATTGTAAATGCTCGGATCATAAATAATATTGAGACCTCTATGGTATTAGACGAAATAATTTTTTTCATTTATTTGAAGAGCGCTTAAAAGATTTTCAACGTATACTAAAAGCGCCGCAAAGGGAGTAAACCATAATTCGTACACATATCGAGTTACTGACAAGTTTCGTTAAGGAATTCAAAATGTAGTTTGGTTACCTGAATGTAAAGCTTTTCATCGATATGCAATATAGATTTTTCACAGAAAAAGGCGTCCTATGTTTGTTGTATATTGTAATGCACCATTTTAAATAACTTGTTTCCTCTTATCTCAGAATCACCTTAAAAGTAACCTTTGATAAATCAATTGAAGTCAAATTTTTAAAAAAAAATCATGACCAAGACCTGTACATCTTTTAATGAGAACTGTGGTTAGCTTAACCTTGCGTTAATCCTTTTTTTATATATCTAATATATATATTTATATGAGGCATAATTACGTATACTTACAAAAATAGACTAAAATATTTTAATGACTGAAAAAATTATGGGAAATACTTATTACATTATACATATAATGTATAAACCCGATCTCATCACCTTTTTAAGACACTCCCCTAATTTTTTTTTTTTGAAGAATCAGTGTTAATATATCATTCTATTTCTTGTTCTCGTTTAACTCTTGGTCTTCGTACTACCCCCTATTGCGTTTTTTTTTTTTTTTTAATCTTTGGTCGTTTCCTTCTTTGTCGTCCATCATTATTTTAATACCTTCATTTTGTCGGTTATCGAATTGCAGTCTAATTGATTTTCTCCCTCCGAATTGTTTCCAGATAATTTATTTAAAAAAAATGAAAAAGAAATCGTTACGTTTATTTAGTGCAGGAATCTTACACAAAAATGTTATCTAAAGTAAAATAAGCCACAGAGCAAGTTTTTTTCGTAGTATGCTGAACCCAATGGCAGTAATAATACGAGTAATACATTCATAATATTGAAATATTGGTCGGCTGGTTGATTAATTGATTGATTGATTGAATTTTTCAATAAAAGCAGATAGAGTGCACTAACGATTGAAGAAAACCAAAAAAAAAAAAAAAAAAACAAAAAGAAAACACCAATTATTTAGATTTTAAATTGAATTAAGAGAAAAGATAAAGTTTATTTATTCAAGTTATATTAGCAAACATAGGACGACCTCATTCGCCAGGAGGGTAATTAATAACTTTGGCGGCACAGCATTTAGGGTAATGAAAAATTAATTTTAGACTACATTTCAGAATTTACTCGTTAACACTCGCCCGTGTTACATCGAGCACGACAACATACACACACACACAAAGTCTACTAAGGATGCGATTACCTGAAAGCCTATTCCGTCCAGTATTTATGAGACGGCCAGGAATCATCGGCATTTAATTTCTAACCTAAGGTCCTCGTCATTTCGGCGGATTCCGAGCGTTTTTTTTTTTGTTTTTTTTTTGTCATTTGAAGCTTTTGCCATCGCCGTGAAGCCGGAAGTTGTGACGTAGCGAAAATAAAACGGAATATTACGTTTACTTTGTCGCTGTTCCAGAGTGGGCCCGGCTCCTCTGAACTGCAGCCTCTAGGCTGTACGCTGTAAACTTTAGCTTATTTATACAATTTAGCCGTTATCTCTGGCTGCACCAACGAGTGTAGGCAATTTCCCCTACTTTAGTTCTGCTTTTATTACTTACGATGTAGAAATTATCTCGCGTTCCCGGCAATTTCTTTGTTGATGCGGACCAACTAGGCGTTGCATCGTTGCGTCAAATTTATATTCTAGCCGAGCAATGGCGACTTCTATATAGACGGCTAATCCGCAGACCCATTTTCTCCGGACTCGACGTAATAAAAAGCGGCGAAAAATGATGGCGCTTATTATCGCTATTACGATTTCAGAAGAAAGGTGTATACCGAGATATAGCGCGATTCCTGTAATGATAGTCGCTGTTGCCGCCGCCGCGGTACATAATTACCCAATTGGCCGTTACGCTCCTTGCTCGGCTTTTATCTTAATTAAACTAATCGCGCCCCCGTTTTCTAGCATACATTTCATATTCCTTTGAGTGAAATCACTTTCGAACCCGATCGCTATGCACCTGCGCTAGATTTTGGGCAAAAACATTTTCGCTTAACTGCTTCGGTAAGATTACTGTCGTCTTTAGAAAAGACCGTCTTCTCCTTCATTCACGAGGAGCAGCGACACTTTCGAGTTGTCGAATTTGCTCTTTTCTCAATATCCAGCCCCGACAAAACCGGTTTTTTGAATAAAAGTAAACAGCGCATTTTTCCGAAATTCTGTACTGTTGTTGAACGCTGTGTGCATCCGTCACTGTAGATCGGATTACTTTCGAAGTCGTCCGACTGGAGACAGTTTGCCTCTAGTAAACTCGGTGCCGATAATGTTCTAGACGCAACCGAAAATTTTGTCGCTAAAGTTAACTTCAGTATAGAGTTGTTGTTGTGCTTAGAGTTTCTGTTTACACGACAAAGGCAATATGGGTAATGCCTTTTACAGAAATATCATCATTCCCTTTCAAGTAAAAGCCCTCGCCCCTCCGGCATTGGAAATGCTCTTGGTATTCTTTATAATTGCCATCGAATTCCCGCCCGGTCGAAATGAACGCCATTATTAGATCGCTCCGGTAGTGTGTATTCATCTGAATGACAGAAGAACGCATAGTCGACGAATTTTGGTTAGTTTTTCGGCCTCTGCTACTGAGTGTCCTTCGTGGTTCGCCAAATTCCAGTTTCGCTTGTACCGGGTGCTAGCATTATTAAACGCGCGGAGTAGCGTTACTTTCAGCCGAGAACTGCTTTCAAAGAGTCGATATATTAGATGTTTCTACTAAAAAATGGGCTTGTTCGTTTCCGTTTCGAAAGTCATCAATCTTTTATTCATTTATTATCTTCTTTAACTTAGCAGACGTTATTGATTCCGTGTTTCTTTTTTTTTTCTCGTAATAGTCCGTTGCACAGCTTCTTAGAAAAATATTTTTTATGTCGTTCATACTTTCTGATTCGTTATTTCACCTTACTTGGCCTGCTACCGTGGCGCAGTTGATTGGGCAGTGGTGTTTCGTTCGGGTATAATATTCCGCCACCGTACATTGATACTTTCAAAAATTTCACTTATACTGTTTTTTTCTTTTGTTTTTTTTTGGTGGCCCGGCTTTAGTTAACTATCAAGATATAATAATTATAGTGTTAATAAGCCTAAGAATAAAATAAAAATAAATATTACCCTACTGTCCCTCGCTTATGTCACACGATGATATGTTTTCTTATCAAATGTAATCGTGAACCTATCTGATTCTTTATTAATATATTATTTAGAAAGAAAAAAAAAATATGAGTAATTATTACAAAAAATTCGTAAATAAATGTTTAGCAATTTGTAGAGGAAACACATGCTCTATCGAACAAACGATTATCATTGAGCGTCGAAAATCAAAAAGAAACTTAATACGAACTTTAAAACGACTTAATCAATTACGCTTAAAAAATTATTTATGACAGCCTACTTGATGAGCAAGTTCAGTTGTATTTTTCCAAAGAATTGCTTATCTCGTTTATATTATGTCAATGTTTGAGACTTTTTTTTTGGCACTTTTCAACTTTTACACGAGGATACACCTCTCTTTGTCTGGGTGATTGGTTAACAAGTCCATTATAAAAAAAAAAAAAAAAACCTTTGTTGTTTTTTCTCAAAGTAACGAGCAATTAAATTCGTTAAATATATTTTAGTTTTTTTTTTTTTTATTTTATGATACCGTGTTTGACGTTTGTTTCTTAATATCTTAAAATTTCATTTTTTTATGTAACGGTCTTCAGTTCCGTACTCCATGTATGTTTTTTTAAGATTGCTTCTCAAACTTTGGTCAAATATTTACCCTTCCTCCTTTCGTAACAATCAATCCTTTTATCTGTCTGTACAACCTAGTCTTCCTTCTAGTATCTGGTGTTCTTGGAGTTTCCTTCACTTCCCCGTTCTGTTGTCATTTCTATGATTCGCTTGCGTTTTGGGCATTCTGCTCTTCCTTCCTCTCGTTTTCGCTATTCCCTTGTTTCCTTTCTCCAAATTGTCCTCTCTACCTCAACAAAACGGTGGTTTGCGACGCCAATCACATCTTTTTGGCATGTCCATTCCTTTCTGTCGAACGTTGTATTCTATATTCTTATCTGCGGAAACTCAACCTGCTCCTTATTGTGCATCTTATATTTTGTCCTTCTCCTGGCCATCCATTATTTCATCCATTAGTAGTAGTTCCTTTATATGTCCATATTTGACCGAATTGAAATTTAACTAACGGTTCTTTTCTTTCTTGTTGTTTCTGTGTGTGGGTCCTTAGCTGACAAAGGGGGGATCTAAAAAAAAAGATTCCTACATGCCATATTTTGACGCTTGGCGGTCGCGGTAATACTCAAATCAATTTTCCGAAAGGACCTTTTAATTACGTGCACAATTTCACAGATTTTTACATTGAACCGTTGTTTATCGAATTTTGTTTATTCGTTTTTTTTTGTTTTTTTTTAAGACCTCTTTTTGCATTTACCCTAAAAAAAGTTTTAATTTTTCGTTATGTGCGACTATTTTTTTTCTTCTTCAATGTATATGCTCTACTATATTGTAGGCATATTTAAAAAACAAAAAAAAAAAAAAAAAAAAAAGGTAGCGGAAAAGAAATTGAGAAAATCATCTGCATTGTAGAAGCAATCATTAATAACAATTTGAGAATCACTTTTGGGAGGACGACGTTTTTATTGAGACTCGCGCTAGATGGCCTATTTATAAGGTGTTGTACGCAATTAAAGCTGGCTCGTTTGTAAACTGTTACGCAACACAAAAGTGTTCCTCCGAAAATAAAATCGTTTTTAGTACTTTTCGGTCGTCGTGACGTATTAAAACTCTACAGTAGTCTGCTAGTTGCTCAAAGTTAGGTAATTATTAGAAGAAGGCTGTTCGAAATGTTTGAACGTTTCTCGCGGCTTCCGTGTTGTGTATGCGTGTAGGAAAATAATCTATCCGAACTTAAATGATATCTTTGTTCTAGTGCTCATCGAAGTTTTCCGAAAAATTTAATGCGAAATCAGTTTTTGAAATTAGATAAGCTATATATGTTGTATCCGGAGCATTTTCTTTCCTCTCATACCCATTGCGCTATGGCACAAATTTACGATTCATACATTCATGCCCTTCGTACACATTGGAAACTTATATGCATGTTCATGCGTGTCATATAAACTTTCTTGCATTTGTATGCCTGCCGGCGAGAAATGTTAATTTCCTGCTAGGCTGTTAACAAGGGGGAAAAGATTGTGCACTGCAGGTGCAAATTCTATAATCTAAAATTATTCTTTATTGATGCGTAAGTCGCAGTGACTTCTCAATTTATTTATTTATTTTTTAGCACTTTTCCAGTGAAATTGGAATGCCACTATCGAGAATATCGAAATTATTACTTATTTGACGAGCCGAAATTTTTCTTTTGTCGTCGCACCGCTATGCATCAATATGATATCCAGCTTTGCACTTTACGCCGTCGTCATTAACAATTTGCTGATTGTTTAAATTGAACTCGAATTTAAAAAAAAAAAAAAAATGTATATGGTAGTTAAGTTTTCGGTATTTCGATGTTCAAGAGAAAATTCTCCATTGCTGCATTTATTGAAAGCGCCAGCGGGGGGGCGGGTATTTAAAGTAACTTTTCTGACCGGAGCTTACTTAGGTGTTAGGTATTTCGCGTCAAAATATCGAATTAGATCGCGGAGGATCCTAGATCATCAATATTAGATGTAATCAAGGAATGAACTTTTGCCTCTGAGACGGCCCATCAACTCCCCCGTATACTTAATTCGTTTCTCTTCAATGCAATTTACATCAATAATTAACCATTTCCTTTCTCTTGATTGCGCAAACCTTTTACCATCGCGTTTATTGGTCCCTTTTGCCATCGTTTCCGAGGCCACAAGCAAGTCATATTTATCCCCGGATATGTCTCACAGTGTCAAAAGCCCCCCCCCGCATCTTCCGCATGCTGGGAGGATAAATTTCGCAGCAGAACCAAGATATACGTGTATGACGGATAGAAATTTTTCCTCGATTTTAGTCGGAATAATAGCTACGTGCTATGTATCCAATTTGTGTTAACTTCTTCATTCCGACTGTAAATAATGAATGTAGGTTAGAAAACCGTAAGCAAATAATCGGCTGATATCGTTTTCGGTTTATATTCACGCATTTATAAATTTTGTTTCGAAATTATTGAATCAAACTAGTTTTTACTGAAAAAGTACAAAAATCTACTTAATGATTAATTTTATCAATGCTTTTCATTCAACATTTTTTAAAATCGTTTTGGTTTCGAAATTGTCGAATAATTTTTTAATTCCTTCTCCAGATCGGAAGAACATTAAGAGTAAATATATAACTATGATGTTTGCTGCTGTAACACTGATGCGCGAGAGACAATTGTATTGAAATATTATATATTCAGTCAAAACCACCCCGAAACGTCTGATCGTATAAATGATTCTCACTCTTTTTGGTAACCCCCGCTAGCAGCACATTAATTTAAACATTAAAAAAATAATACGAAAGCGAGACTCCCTCCGATACACGTTACAGCAATTCAAAACGAAAGAAAGGAAGAAAAAAAAGACGTAATTTTGTGATGATCGCGGTGGAGTAATCTTTTATTGAATATACACCTATGTATATATATATATAGTTATAATCGAGACAGTTTTCGACAGTGGCAGCAGTTAAGACACGACCGTCAAACCACTTTTGCTGCACCAACATTCCAACAGGATGAGTAGTGACGGTGAATTGGGTTAATTATCGCGGATGGTTGTGACGTAATTGCGATCTCTGTAGAGAATATTTTGACGTTTATTATATTTGCGTGGAAAGAAGGTACATTTCAATTATAAATTACAGATTGCGACTGTGTTGGCCAATTTCGAATGATAATAATAATAATTTTTCGTTTTTAAAATAGAAATGTGTTGCAAATACCGAAAAATATCGGGAATATTCTAATGACAGGAAAAAAGATAATAGAAATGGGTGACATAGAGATTAACAGTATTAATGGTTCGAAATAAAATTAAAAATTTTGTATTGAAAAATTCCCCCTTTTTTTTTCGGATTTTTTTTTGACGCCCGACTGTAATCCAAAAATTTTCTATAGAATAGGAGCTGCTGAAGGGCGCGGGTCACAACGAACGGTCATTTATCTGAAGCCGGCACCACTACAGTGCAACGCACGATATTATTAGCTGCCGCAAAGTCGGTCGCATCGTTCGAAGGGGGAGTTCGCAGTCAGCGCTTATACTGTTTATCCTATCAACAAGCCAATATCGTAAATTTTTCGGTCCTTTTGTTTCTCCTCTCTTTTTTATCATCCGTCGAAAAATAAAATGGAAAAAGGAAAAAGAAAACAATAATTAACGCGGACAGAGCGAGTTTTGTTTTTCGATGGCTGTTCAGTTCCCAGGTGTCGTGTCTGAATTCGCAACAACCGAATTTGAAATGACGTGCACCGTGTGCTTATCGTTCTTTGCATTTAACTTCTTCCAATTTTTTTCCAACGAGGTCTTCAACGTTGTATTACATTTCTCTTATTCCGACCCAGCAGGTTTTTGAACTGAGTCAACTAGGCAAGTTGCAGCCGGCGGAAGTAAGTACTGATTTCTGAACGTACCCGGTTTTTTGGTTTTTTTTTTGGATTCCGCAGACACAAATACAGCGTACGGAAAATTTAAGATGGTCCGAAAACGTCGGAAATGTCGAATAAAAAAATTGGATAACTCTTTTGACATGTGAACTGACAAATGAGGCGCGCGAGTATCAAAGCTGAAACCCTCTGTAAAACGATGTGTGTAATTGGGCGACAAAAAAACAAAGAATGCATGTAGTGTGGCTAAGTCGCATTAAGGTCGTTTAGACCGGGTTGTTATTTATTTTATTTATTTTATTTTTTTAGGGCGTCCGTTATCAGTTTGTTTTCCTGACTTTTTTTATGACGCAGCATTTGACATTTTACCCCTGGCGCTTCCATTTAAGTACAGCTCTTGTATAAAATGAATTTTATATATATATATATATATATATATATATATATATATATATGTATGTATATGTATATGCATATGCATATATATTTAGCGTACCATCTAACGTGCTGTTTCTAGCTGGCAAAAGGCTATTACAGCACGCAGATGTGCAGTCAGTATTTTAATTAATTAACTTGATCGCTTTGATAAACTGAAGGACAGATGCCATTGCCGTCGTGAATTAGCAAGGATACTCTAGCGACATTGCCACTGCTGTTCCAAGAGACTCGGTGATCTGAAAAGACTGGGCACATACATTTAGAATGCTGCTTTGTAGACAGAAAGGACAGAATGTCGGGGCCGAAGCTCCTCGGAATATATAATCGTGGGACGGGGCTATATGTCCTGTTCGCAGCCGACTGAGAGCGCAAAACTCTGCACGAAACGTGTTTTCCACTGGCCACCACGGCTCAGTTGTGGCTTTTATGGATTTTAGAAACGTCTGGTAGGGAGGCCCAGCGCTCTTTCCATGCAGACGAGTATTATTTATTTAGCCAGGAACAAAACTGCAATACACGGTGTTGCGAAGGAGTTTTCAGGCATGGGGGAAAGCATCGCTAATCGAGCAGATATGTTGACGCGCTCATTTCCGGGGATCCCAGCATGACTGGGCATTCATAACCACGCTATTGAGCAGTGCTTCTTGGACAGTCTGTACAACATCTGATGGATCTGAATTACTAACGGATATTTGGCGCAAAGGTTTGATATTGCAACTAGAGCAGCCGACGAGTCTGTCACCATTAGCGCTTTTTGAGCCGTAGGCTTTAAAGGGAAAAGGTATTGACAGCAGAAGGGATATCCTGTAGATCTTCACAACCACGACCGCACAACTGTTCTATAAGTCTCACAACTCTTTTTTCTTCACTTCGTCGTTATGTTGTTCACACCATTGTTCGTTTGTGTTCTTGCGTTATACTCTATTATCTTCCTCTCGTTTTCGCTTTTCGTCGGTTTCTTCTACATATTGTCCTCTCCTCCCAAACAAAGAGCATGTTTGCGATGCTGATTATGTGTTTATTAAAAGTATTCATCTTTTTCGATCGGGCGCTCTGCTTTCTATTCCAATTTGCTGCAAATTGGTATTCCCGCTCCGTATTGTGCCTCCTATATCCTGTCTTATCTTTCTCCACATATCGTTTCCATTGTTTGTTCCTTCTTACTAGCAATGTCTGACCGCATCAAAATATAACTGATTCATTTCCCTTTCTAATTGTTTCTGGGTAAAAGTCCCTGGTTGACGAGCCCAATAAAAAAAGGGAAAAAGATTTACGAACAACAAATGGAACAGCTATGAATTGACGACAGTTCATTTCATTTTTTAGGAACTTTACAATTTGATAACGACAGTTGTGAACACGAATGTTTAAAAATAGATAGATTGCCGGTGCTTGCTCTTTTTGATTCATTTGTTGAACGATTAAAAATTTTTCATATACATATATATTCGCAGTAAATACAGTGCGTAACGTTATATTTTCCTTAACATGACCTAATAACTGTACAAATGCTGCTTAAACAGCTCCCACGAGAAGCACTAGCGGCAATAGTCAGTATATTCAACTCATGTCTGAGGCTAAGCTACTACGAGTATCCTATGCTGTGCAGAGTAGCTGTAACAATAGCGCTACCTAAACCGCGAAAGAAGGACGCTTCGCAAGTGCAAAACATCAGACCTATAAGCTTACTGGGTAATTTAAGTAAAATATTCGAAAAACTGATTTTACAAAGAATGCGAAAGTTTAGTGACGAAACATCTATCTTTACAGATAAAAACAATTCGGCTTTAGACCTAAGTTTAATGACGTAATTCAACTGGCCAAGATATGCGACAAGATTAGCGACAACTTCAATACTAACAAATACACGGGATTAATATCACACTAGACATAGAAAAGGCATTTGATACGACATGGTTAGACGGGATAATTTATAAACTAATCCAGTATAATTACCCGCCATACTTAATATTATTTGTAAAATCTTACTTACAAAACAGAAAATTTTATCTTAAGATAAACGAATCTAAATCCTCAGAGAGAACAAGTACTGCTGGGGTCCCCCAGGGAAGCATCCTAGGACCATATCTATTTATTTTGTACTTAAATGATATACCAGTAACACTCAATGTAGATCTACACCTTTATGCAGATGACACCGCACTAATGGTATCGTCATATAGAATGGACACTATCAGAAACAGACTAGGCAGAGCTACCGAAAAATTGATTGAATACTTCCAAAAGTGGAAAATAAAAATAAATGAAAGCAAGACTAAAGCGATCCTAATCATTCGACAGAGACCGGACCTCAGTCAAAAAATTAAGGTCCTTAACAGCCATTTAGAATGGGACCACAGCCTGCAGTATCTAGGAATAACCCTGGATAAGAGGCTAGCGTTTATACCCCACTTACAGCAATCTATTGCAAAAACAAATCAAAAAATCAGTTCTATTTTTCCGATATTCAACAAAAAGTCTGCACTAAGCATAAAAAACAAATTCTTAATATACAGAAGTGTTATTTTGCCCAAATTGCTATATGGGATCCCAGTGTGGTCATATATCAGCAAAAGCAATATACAAAAGTTACAAAGGGTACAAAACCAATGTTTCCGAATAATCTTAAATAAACCAAGATTTTCAAGCACTAAATGGATGCACGAAAGACTAAAATTCCCTTATATTGAAGAGAGCATCAAAGAAAGAACAAAGAAGTTTTTCGAAAACTGTAGCTTATCAGAAATTCCAATAGTAAATGAAATAGGTGACTATGACTACCAAAAAATAAGAAACCAATATAAAAACTATAAGCATAGGCGAATAAAACATATACTACTGACATCATAGAGTCTTGGGTACTAAACTGATTATTGGCTGCTTGGATCACGCGAACATGTCTGAACTTACTAACTAGATAAATGTTAATAATAAACATAAGAAATTATACCGATGTTCTTTTTTCTTGTTAAGGTAAACGGGTTTTTTTTTTAAATTTTTCCTGGAATATATAGTCATAAGGGTCTTACATATAATATCACCGCTATAAAATATCAATTAATGAATGTATATATCCGGTAAGAAATAGACGTTTTCGGTACGGATTAGTAATATCAATCTTACTTGTAAAATTCTTTACTTGTTTATTGTAAATTATGCAAATACACGTTTCTTATTCTATTCTTATTCTTATATTTTCCTTAAAGTTTTAGTTCAATTAATCGATGTAATCAATTTTTAAAAATAAAACAATTTTTTTTTTAATTTAATAAAAAAATACGTTATGTAACAAAACAATAATGTAAATATAACGGAGTGATATCTGTACAAAATTAGTGCGACTGGTGACGCGTTAAAACAGTCGTAACATTAAACGTAAAATTAAAAGTATAGAACAAAATAAAAACAAAGAAAATCATGACAAAAAAAATTACCAAATAATTATTTTTACACCTCTGATAATTTAAACGAAAAAAAAAAAAAAAAAAGAGAAACATCCAAAAAAAAAATTTTTGGGAATACGTCGAAAAAACCAGAACACAATTTGAATGAAAGGAAGTTTTAAAAGTAAAATATGACCTATAATTTTATATTTAAACCAGCGGAGCAGTCACGCCAAAATTTGAGGAAATTTTTTTTCTTCGGGCCTGTAGCGCGAGCAAGCAACAATCTCATAACTCTAAAGGGAAACTACTTTTGAAGTTCTGGAAAAAAAAGTCAACGAACAGCGTACACATTTAGGGAATACTGATAAATACATATATATATATATTTATATACACATACATGTATATACGGGAAGGATATTACAACTTAAAATTAGAAATATTTATTTTGAGTTTAGTATTATGAAATGTGTTATATAAATTCATCAGCAAATAAAATGTCATACTTAATTGACCTCGTAGATATTTAAAAAAAAAAAAAAAAAAAAGAAGAAGAAATCAGTTTCAAATTTACTTCTATATAAGAACAAAAAAAAAGTAAACTACAAATTTTCATAATCTGAGCCTGTCATATTTTTACTGAAAATTGTTTGATACAATAATTGTGAAGAGATAAAATTGAAGCCAAAATTAGAAAAATACAATTTTAACCCGTTCGTTCGGATGCATCGCAGTTAAAACGACGAGTTAATGCGATATTTCTAACAGTTTGTTATTCAGACGCCTAGAAACGAGAGAATCAGTTTACGTTTAATGATTTCGACACGGTTTCGAACGCTATTTTATAAACAGATGTAATCGTTTACGTTTTTATTTATTTATTTATTTATTTCGTAATTCGGACGAACGGGCGTGAAATGCTGCAATGCCGAGCCGAAATAAAATCAAAATTGTTCTACTTGGCGCATCTATGAGCTTGCTGGCAATACCGTAAAAGTATAAAAGAAATGCGAGAGAGAGGAAAAGATTAAATATAAAAAAATAGAGAATTTCTTCCGATGTATTAAAAACGAAACCTCGATAATCTAGTCGGTAATGTTAGAGTAAATGATGACTGTGGAATGGAAAAATGCGCATTTATATCAGTATATCTGTCTCGATATCAGATTGTGTAATTTAAATGGCAATATGAGAAAATGGCTCGAAAAAAGCCCTGATGCAACGAAAAACGCATGAGTAAACATTAATTTTATCCTGTTATATTTTTATATATATATATATATTATCACGCAGAAAGTTCAGTTGAATGACCTTTCTTCGAACTTGTAAACTTTCAATACTTAGATCCGAATAAAGCTGTTACCCGTGTGTATTAAATCGAACCAGAAAAATTCATATCAACAGACACCTCTTCTGGTTATCCATGGAACTTGAACTTACACATTTCCGATCACTAAAACTTGATTTTATGTTTTATACAAGAGGTAGTGAAATATATATATAGACTCTGAAAGCATTTTTGAAATTCCGTTTGATCGCTTCCTAAATTACGCCATTGTTAACCTCGCTGGCAGAGTGAAAAATGTGTTCATTTTCATCCATTCTCGTGTATTATCGATGAATTTTATTGGCTGAAATATTGGAATTATTACATTAATAAAGTGAACAACTGATAATAGTCGATGAGTCAACTTTTTAGCCTATAGTCAGTGTCTTCTACCGGTGGTAATGGTGGTAGTGGTGGCGGTGGTGGTCCGTTGTTTATTCGCTGTTATATAATAAACCGTTATTTTCGCAACATTGACGTACTTTTATTTATCTATCCGATTTACAGCGCGCGAATTTTTATTTACTCTCTATATCCTTATTCAAAGCTCGCAAAATTTACATGCATTATTTACTTTTCTGTTCCTTCTATTATTAGAACAAGTGAACAATGACAAAACCTGTGTACACACACACCGAGCGGGCTCAGGTCTCTTTTCTGAAATAGTGGAACTTTCTCAAGTCAAAACGTATTTCACATTATAAATAAATAAACTTTTTCTAATACTTATGCGCAGTTTTTCGCCTACACTCTTTCCGGGGAAATAATAATAATAATAATAATAATAATAATAAAAAAAACAGAACGACGATAATAATAATAGAGGAGTTGTTGTTCTCACCAAGGCAAAGTTTTCTAAGCTGGCAGAAAGTTCAGATTCAGCCGACAAAGTGTTCCTAGTTTTTACAGCTTATAGTGTAGCGTTCGGCTTGTGCGAGCAGTTGAACGAGTGAGCATATCTAGATTGCAAGCAGTGTGTCTAGCGGATTATATGTGCATACGTTAAAAAAAAAAAACTAAAGGTTTGCAGTTTCCAATTAAAAATTTCCCCCCTCGGTGTAAAAGAAAAAGCATGAAAGAGCGACCTTTGCAACGAGCGATTAATTAAGGATTAAATTTTCTAACGAGCCCTGATGAAGTTGCTCCGCGATTACTAGCAACTCACGACTTTTACTCTGTTGACATCAGCAGCAGCATATCAACGGCAGATGCAAAATCCGGAGCGATCACCCGTAGCGACTTTGTCTGCACGAAAGAAAGTTTCATCGGAATCAGTTGCAGCGAGCTTTTATCGGATAGACGATATTGTCGTCTTACCGTCAGCAGGGCCACTGATGCATTGTTGCGAACAACAGCAAACTTTATCAACCCTGCACTAGATGAGATTTTTGAAAGCTGACAAATTTTAGCGCGCTTTAAAAATTCAAAAAACTTTCCTCTTTTTGTTTTTCTATTTTCCTTTCTTCCTTCTTCTTTCTGTTACTTTTTGTTTCTCTTTCGTTTAAAAAAAACACACACATTTTTATATATATATATATAACATAAAAATTACCATTTGCCATTTTCATTCTTCGCGCAATACAGTTTAGTGTTCCCTTCCGGTTGGTTTTTGCTTTAGATAAATTTATTTGCGCGGAATTTCACTTAATCAATTCAGTCGGTAACCTGACGATCGTTGTGACAATCACCAGTCTATAATTTCGCAAAACGATTTACATAATTAGAATTTTCTTTTTTCATGATATATCTCACAGCTGCACTGTTGCGTGGCATTCATTTTTCGCTGCTGTAAGTGACATTGGCCGAACCAAAAATTTATATAAAATTAACGAAAAGTGAAAAAAATAAAAACACGAACGAACGAAGGAAGCGGACAAATTTTGAAGAACGTCTCTGTTGCTACGTTTAGCCTGTGTTTTTTCTCCTGCCGTATTTTTAATTAAAACTTTAGATAATTAATCATAAAAGACCAACAGGGCAGCGTTTTCTTTCAAGTTGGTCGCTTAAACGAATTAATACAGGTTTGCGCGATAATTTCATTGCGGAATAAAAGCTACGTATAGTTACAATTAATGAACTCTTTCAGTGTAATTACTGAATTGAAATAAGTTTCTATTTAGAATAATGTTTGTACCACAGCCGAAAGCTCTAATCGAAAATTCCAATGACATCTTGTACATTGTGGAATACGTACGAAGAATTCTGTAACATTTTATTTCGAGTACGGTCGAAGAGCTTTTCCAAATCTTTTTGTTTTCAATATTCTTTCTCTTTCCCAAAGTTTAACAACTAAATGTGACGTACAGCTCTGTATTGAATTTTACACATTTGAACTCCCAAAAGGTCATCATCGTTGTTGTTACGATCCTATGACTGGTTTTGTTCCATGATAAGTGCTTTCCAGTCCAACTGATTCTCCCGGCCAATTATTTTTTCATTTCCAAGTAGTATCTACTTAGCTGTGCATTCTTTATTAAATCGAACTTTTCCCACATTTAGCATGGTGCGGACATTTCGTGTCCCTATTCTCAAGCAGGGGAGTTTCTCCCGAGGAAACCTTGCAACTTCCGTGGCCGGGCACAGCCTCAGGAAAACCTTCGCTGCTACCGAGATTGTCGGTACCGATTTCTGTCGTTGTACTTATCATGTTTTAACTCGAGAAAAATAATGCGGTGGTTTCTCTCCTTGCCTTCCCCGCATACTTTAGAGTACCTTCACACATATACATCCGCTCCTAACCTGGAGAACCGACGCTGACTCCGTCCAATATGGAACAGACGCTTCTCCATTTGGAATGGAATTTAGGCTTATAGCTTATAGTGGCCATACTCGCTTTGCCACGATGTCTTCTTACAGGTTTATGCAGCATTTTTTAAGGGAAGCTACCCCCCCCCCAGTCTTTTTCCCGCTACACATCCTGATACATCGCCGCTCATGGTCCGCGGTTGCTTCTTATTTCTTATTCGCAATTAAGCTCTGCATCTGGAAGCCGTTCCACCATTCACCACCTGTGGACGCGTCCCTTCCCCTCAGCTTGGGGTGACTCCAAAAGATACACTTCAGTATCTCTCTGTTGAGCTATTTAAGTTGGAACTAAATTATTTAGCGAAAATGCTCTCGTACTAATCTTACGTTACTCCAGTCGTCCAGTATCGCAGAACCCAGATGAATGCCCGGAAAAAGATTTCTATCAATGGAAATGTCGTCCATGGTGACGGAAGTGCTGTCGAAAAGGACAACAAAAATCCCCGACCCCTTCATTTAATTAAAATAAAATATTACATATAAACTGGAAGATTGAGGGGTGAGCTGCACAAAGTGAAAATACAAATGGTCCGGTGGGATATTATTAAACGGGGAAAAAGTCCATGGTTTACGAAGAAGAAAACGATCGATCATAATGAAGAAAATAAGAAAAAAAGCGAGGAAGAGTTTGTGTCCGATCTCATATAGACGGTGTTCATCTTGATTCTCTAATACCGAACATTCATTACTGTTGGACAAATCATTGATGCTGATACGAGAAATCTTACATCAAAGCAACATCCAGAAAATGACACTTGCTATTTTATTCAATGTAAATGTAATATTTCACTGATAAGTATACGTTTTAATGTTTTCATGTTTGTTTGTATGGCCGCATGACTTTTTTCATGTATGTTTACTGAAATAATTGATGTCATATTGATACTAATATCATACATCTATGTAAGACACTGGTTAAAACAGTTTTTTTGGCCGGTAATGGTGATAATTGTGAAAGTTACCAAAAGTTCAAAAAAAATAGTTTTACCGGATTTATGATTTTGTTTATTACCGTTGGAGGATGCATAGCGCGGATGTGCTCACCCGACACGCAGCCAATTCGCAATGATAGTGCGAATGTTTCTGTTCCATGCAGCATGATAGTACGCAGCACAGAATTATCGCTGCCGTGGGTAAGTGGATGATAGATAAAAAATAGTCTATCGATGGACTCGGTTTCGCTTCGATATACGCACGTCACGCGGTTTTACATCGAAATTTAACGCTAAAACCGCGTCCGAATTAATCGCATCTGAAACTTTCGAAAATGTTGTTGAGAGTTTCATCGATAAGTATTTGTATACATTCACATAGACTAACTATTATAACATATCGAATTATTCTATAAATAATGACATAACACAAATACAACAAAAAACAAAAATTAGTCCATGAATATGTATTAACGAAACCGGTCGGACTATTATTGTAATTATTTCATTTGATTTATTTTAACATAATTAATTAGTATTTAACAATGTTATATTTGTGAATTTTGAATAATATATGTTTGTGTAAAAATAAAAATATAACATTAGTAACCGTTCAATAGACATTTCATTTATACTTATAACATATATATATATTTGTAAAAGATCATTTTGAACTTTATCTCTCACTTATTGACTCTAGCACGGGAATCAAAGTTTTATATTCTGAACAGTCGGTTTGATTCGCGGGTCACCGAATCGAACGAAGAAAGTTATCGAAAATCAAGTCAACCCCTTCGATCATCATCGGTTAATAATAATAATAATAATAATAATAATAGTAGTAAGCGACACGTAGTAAAAAGCAAAAAGTCTACATCAATACATATTGTTAACAATGTTGTGTGCTCGCTTAACCCTTAAACGTCCCATGTGCATTATAAGGAACATCAACTTTGAAGTCATTTTTAAATACTTCTGTGTTAAATTGATACGAAAAAATTATAGTGATGTATAATACCGTATTTTGTTTTAAATATATCCAAATTTGGGGTTTCTGTGAGTTTTCAAAAGCTTCCTATATAATGATGAATACTTGACATTTTCATAAATTTCAGTTTACTAAAATGATAAAATTTCTCCATTGTAAAATATAACTTGAAAGAATGTTACTTCAGTAATTGTTTTTGTTAGTACACAAAATAAAGTGTAAAAATTCAAATGATGTTATTATTTAAAATAATAAGTGTATTTTTTTCGCTGTGTAAGCATTTAAAAATCATGTTCCTTATAATGCACACCGGCCGTGATGTAGAAATTTGGTGTTAGTAAAGAATGTTCTCTGTAATGCACACCGGCCGTGATGTAGAAATTTGACATTAGTAAAAAATGTTCTCGGTAATGCACACCAGTCGTGATATGGAAACTTCGCTTTATTTAAAGGAAATATTGTACAGTTCAGATGTCAGCCATGGAATGAAGGGATCATCACTTTTTTCCTATGCGGTGGTGTTTGTAGTAAATATACGCGCATTTACAACTGCAAAGAAATTTATTTTCCAAGCGTTTTTATTTATTTGCGTATAGGACTCATATGGAATTTTTTCATCTGGTACAGTACTAAATAATCGACTAAGAAATTGTAAATTAAAGGAAGATAAACAGTTAAAGAAATTAGGTCGCGGTAGTTTTGATTACAATACAGATAACGAGAAAAAAATGAATGTTATAATAAAATGGTATGATAATAGATGTGTATCTTTAATTAGTTCGTATGTCGGTGCAGAACCTCCTTTAGACTATAGTAAAAAGCTATAGTAAAGAAAAGAGCACAAAAGTTTCAGTGCCGTGCCCGAAAATTGTAAAAGATTATAATAACCGATATATGGCTGGTATGGATGATGAAGCCGATATGCTTGTCGCATTATACAGAACTGCAATGAAATCTCATCGATGGTATTTATCATTATTTTCACACAAATGATATCGATATCTGTGTAAATAATGCTTGGTTATTGTTATTATATAAGCGTGACTTAGAACATCAACAAGTAAAAACATGTTTACCTCTGAAGGAATTTATAGGTATACTATTGGCAATATTCTAAATACTAAGAATAAACTTAGAATTGGAAGACCGTTAAATGTAGCCGAGCACTATTCCGCTACGAAAAAGAAGTGTCTGAAAAAGAACAAACAACCTCTTCCACCAAGTGATTCAAGATTGGACAACTTAGATCACATTTAGCCCATTTTCACAACTATCGGACGATGTAGATCATGTACAGAGAATAAAACCACAATACTGTGTTCAAAGTGTAACATAAGATTATGTTCTTTAAGAAACCGTAATTGTTTCTTTAAATATCACAAAGAAAAATAAATAACATACACAGATGCGCACACAATACAAATGCACTTCAACATTACATATACACAGCATAATTTCTTTTTTGTTTCGCACCTTTAAAAGTAAACGTAATAAATTTGTTATTCACTGAATTCTGTGAAATTATTTATTTTAGTAAGGTGTAATGTTGTGCAAAGTAATATATGCAATTGAAGCAGGTGAGAATAATCAATATTTCTGTTAATTTGTTGTGATTTACATTTTATTAGTGGTTTCATGTTTTTCTCAGTGTACATTATTATCTATCAGTACTTCTCTATGTAACACTCATAGCCAATTATTTTGGGGGTGAGGATCACTCAATTTTCCGCATGACCGAATGAAATATAAATAAATAAAAAACGAAAATTATTCGTAGGCTAAAATAACCAAAAGATACTTCCAATTTTGCCGAATTAACCGAATATTTTCTGATTTTGACGAATAATTCGCAATTTAAAATTATTAACTGGTGTCACACCCCCATATCCACCCTCTCCATAGTTTTGTCCTTAATTATAATGCATATAGCTAAATGTTGGTTGTTTTCAGTAAAGCGCTCAGTGTGCACTATAAAGAACATTTCTAAACGTCAATGGTTTTCCGTAAAGCGCTCAGTGTGCATTATAAAGAACATGACGTAATTTAGTTTCTATGGGATCGCGGAACTGAAATATTAAGTTTTATTGTTAAATGTATCCCAAATAGCAAAATAAAGTATACAAAATAATTTTCACTTTGATTTTTCTATGTGGGGGCATTTAAGGGTTAAATTAAGCAAAACCAACTGATGAAAACTTTCAGATCAACTTTCAGCCTGATTAACGATATTTCTCCGTCAGTTATAGGAGCGGATCCGGAGTTATATAATTACGTAATATCTTCTACGATAGGCCGTAGATTTGAGAAATACCCCCCTAGTTTTATAAAAAAAATCGAACTTTAGAAATTTAAAAATGTTTTAAAAATACGTGATTATTACAATTTTTAATTTTTAACTTTTGTTTTATTTTTAGAGGTGAAAAATAAAACGAAATTATAAAATTATACCTTAAATATGGTAGTTTAGAAATAGTAAGAAAGATAGTATTTTTATTAGACTTTATTTTTATTTTTGTTAGTAATCCGATCCGAATTCTCTTTGTTAATGAGCAAGTTTAAATACACATATATATTTCTCATTGAACTACTATTTTCATATACATTGCAAAATAAAAATTAAAAATAAATAAAAAAGACAAAAGATCGACGACAATTACGTTTAAAATAGAATAAAAACTTAACGTTAATAGTTTTACTAGAAAACAGTATTAAATATTAGTTATTAAAATCTGTAGGTGTAATATTTATACAAATCGTTTATGGTATTAAATTAAGTTTCTCTGTTATAACAAATTTTTTCATCGAGCTTTTAATTCTATTATCCCCCCCCCCCTGGCTAGACGGAACGTAATATCACACTTATCCAGAATTCGATTTCGTTAAAAAGTAATACTTTTCAATCGTTCAGGCGCCGATATGTATGCTTTCTCATTTCCGTGAATACCGAAATGATCACCAGGGAAAGTTATATATTGACTTCCGGTACATCATGTTAATGAATAACGGGGGCACTGTCAGGATTTTTTTCATTTCTGTACTTTTTCATGCAACCTAGAGAGACAGAGTCATACTGTGTAATTGTAATTGTCGATCCACGAACCAGAACTAGTAGACTCGAGATTACATTTCTCTGCATAGCGTACAATGCTAATATATGTTTCCACCACACTGATCGATGATTCACACTTAAGCAAACGTGTGTCCCGACAAAAAGATTAACAGGCTTCTCGAAATCGGCATATCGGGGCTTGTTTTTCCTAACTCACGTCACTGCCCCACCTCAATACCGGAGCATCAGTGGTCTTTTTAAATGTAAAGCCGGATAATCGCAGAAGAGAAAAAAGGAACATTAGTTGCCAGTAATTCTCTTTAGACGACCGACCGCCTCTTTACGTAGATTATGAAAAGAGCTCGAAAATGCGCAATATCCGGCATACCCCCTACCGCAAGAGAGTCCACGGGACACTTTACTTTTTATGTAAAATATAACAATTCTTCGTCAGGATATCATCGGCAGCCCTTGTTAGTGCCGGGTTCTCTCTCGTTCCCATTGTTTGTTTTGTTTTGTTTTGTTTTTTTTTTTTTTCTTTTCATTTCTCGCGACACGGTACAAAACGGGTTGTCCTTTTTCTTCTTTCTAAAAATTTTTTCACTGTCGAAGAAAAATGACGTTCTCGATCGATCGGAAATTGTCTTCCGGGGTACAACGGAAAAGGAGAAGTGCGACTGTCGAAGCAAGCTTGTTGGAGAATTATTTAAAAAGTGATCTCTCGCTAACGACGCAGATGATAATGCGGTGCTGTTAAATGTTTGACGGCGCTAATGGTGATTTCCTCAAAATTCCGCGTTCGCGATGCTGTTCTATTCGCTTCGCGCGTGATTTTAATTTCGGTCGCTTCGAAATGTGATGGGAAAAAAACACGGGCAACAACGTGCATGTCTGCGGCAGTAGTAATGATAAAAATGCGGCGACAAACCGAAGCCGGGTGAGGATTCCGGATTGGACGCGGTAGCCTGCTTACCGAGCCGAAAAATGGAATTGCTCGCTCGCCAGAAGGCTAATCTGACCGCAGCGGCAGTCTTGGTCCCGCATTCGTTTTTATCATTACGCTGAGCAAATTTCAATTTTCTTTTGCCATCACGACTACTTGCTTTCCTCGTTAATACGTGCGCCACTTTTAATCGTCGACGTGTACTCGAGCTCTGTGCATAACTGTTAAAAATAATAAGTAGCCAGAAGAAATAATGATTAAATTTAAATAAAAGTAGTGCCATATGTAAACGATAAATTCACAATAACTCTGTTCCTGATCTCGCGAACGATAATAAACCCGAAGACCATTTCATTTGGCAATAAATGTAGTGTGCGCACAGGGTAGGGAGAAACTTTAAAGAAAATTCCACCGCAGTGACTGCAACTCAGATAGTAACAGAACCGTCGTCAAATTTGGCTAAATAGAAATGAAAAAATTAAAAGTTCCGCTACTCTGCGAAGGGTTAATTGAAAGAAAAAAAAAAAACTGGTTGGCAAAGGCTGAGCCCCCAAAAATAAAACAAAAAAAAAAAGAAGAAAATGAAGCTCCTTCTTTTTAAAAGCGCTGCTCTCTGTTTTAAGTAGTTTGTTTTTGAATATGATGCTTTGGAAACTGCGACAGCTTCACAGTACAGCCTACACGTGTTATTTGTACCCGCGGGAGCTGTTACGTTTTCGGGAACTGTCTGCTTCTAAAGAGAGTGTTTCGTAAACGATTTTTGCGGGCAAAAGATTTTGCTTTTTCGGCTTACGGTTGATGTCTAGAGATCAGTGAAGCGTGTAAAAACGGAACCTCACAAAAATATTACATATACATATATGTTTTAATGAAATTACACAATTCACAAAAGCCAAAATGCCGTTTGATGAACTCTGTATGTATACCGATTGTCTTGAAATGTTTGCAGAACCTCCTAAAGCGGTTCATGCAATACAGGTGGGGCATTTGCTCATTTCACGTATTGTACAGTTCACGTAAGGAATATACAAGCGTTTAAGATTACTTCGCGTTTACACACTTTTTTTATTACCTGAAACAATTACGCGGCTCTCTTCAATATGCAGATGACAGTAATAAGTAGAAAGTAAGTGAGCGAAACACTGTAAGTGTTTTGCGTGAAACGAACAAAATCCATTATTATTATGCGCATTTCATGAACTGTCGGAGAAAATATTTTTATGAATATTTCTGAATTCATGAAACACTTTTTTTCGTACACGGCACATACGAGTTATATTTGAAATTTCCATATTAAAAATATTATACTGACACTCAGAATAGCCGATGCAAATTTAACAGTACCACACAATTTGTGAAATGAGCATAATGATTTTTACTCATTTTACGTCGTTCATGTAAAACCAAAAAAAAAAAAAAAAAATACAAATGTTAAAATTTCCATTGGTATATAAAAATTTAAGTTATTTAGTACGTTAGAATGAAAATAGAGATAGATAAATATACACGTACATAAAACATGTTAAACTTTATAATTAACCATAAAAATATAAAAAAAAAAAAAAAAACAACGAAACAAACATATAAACAATACAAAACTCATATTTGATTGAGTTATCTTTAATATTTATCATACCAAATTTTTTAAATTTCAGTTGTTTCATTTCGTGTGTATGCGTATCGCGATATATTGATATGTATTATCGATCTATTTAATATCCTTTTGTTAATTATTAATAATATATCGTTGCCTTTAGTTACATTTTACAAAATATTTCGTCGTGGCTATTAACATCCGAATTCAGTCGTCAATTTATAATTAATTTAATATATTAATGTTTATTTTGTCTATTTATTTTAAACTTTATAAATACGAGAATGCGGTTAATTTAAATTACTTCGTATTTACCTGTTTTATTTCTAATAACATACAACACTAGAATAGCGCATTAATGGTAGATAGGTAGAATTAGTAAACGAGTAAAAATGAACAGAATTACGTAAACTCTGTACTCTTGAAATAAACAAAATCATTATGTACATTTCATAAACTACTTGAAAAAATATATACTTAGAAAAAAACAAAACAATTATAATGCTACATAATTTTTGATATGTTTATGTTACAAAAATTTCTGAACATTTTTTTATAAATATTAATACAATGCGAAAAAACTATTGTGCACATTCTATACATTAAATGGTGTTGTTATACCAATTCCTGAAAATTTTTCGTTTATACATAAAAATTCGTGTGTGTAAATATATATTTATTTTTTTTTATTATTATTATTATTTTTATTAATTATTTTTATTAATTATTTATGCAATATTAATAAGTAGTAAGAAAAAAGTAGCTGTCGTCATTCGGGTTTATTCGATTTTAAAATTAATAGGATAACGCAAAGGAAATAAATAAATAATATTACAGAGTAAAGAAAATGAAAGGAGTGTGTAGAGTGCGTTTAACGAAGCGGAACAGGTGTTGATTAAAGAGCGGAGAAGATTAACGAACCGCTATTTAAGAAAGATGATATTCGCGGCACTCGTGCGGACGACAGATTTCATAGTAAGATGACGGCTCGGACGATTGTGTGCTACATTTTTCGGGATTTCTACGCATGTCTTCACTTGCAGAAATGGCGCGACAAAAGTGTCCGAATTCTTTACTGTGCTAGGGGCGACTACCGATGGCGAGCATTGGGGCCGCTGTTGCATGGCTTGCAGACTCCAACATTCCAAGGAGAGAGATTTTCATAAAACACATTTGTCGATGGCGCGCCGGAAAGCGGTTAACACGTAAATAATTAACCGATCGGCCGAACAGACATTTCCATTTCCATTTGCATTTGTCGAATAATCATTCGTGTGAATGGTATAATTCCATTGTCTCGTTTGTTTTTAAGTGCCTGCAAACCGCTTCCTGCGCACAAATACACGTGTTAGAGCCCCGTCGAGGGCGGTTACGTTTAAGATGCGGTAGTACCGCTCCTACTGTTGCAATACGGCTGTTCACCTATGTCTCTGTATGTTGCAGGCAGCAGGATGGCGTGCGTTTTAGCATGCGAGAATAAATTTTCTCACGAAACACCGACAACTATTAAAGTATTCCCGGAAGATGCGGCACAAGTGACGTTTGAAACGCACCACGGCTTTTAGCTTTAAGCACCGAACACTAAGTGTGCACTGGCTGCTCGCAAGACAAACCGTTATTACAGCTCGCACTACCATTGATTTATAACCGCTTGCTGCTGCTGCACATAGCTGAACGTAAAAAGACGACATTTCTCCGCTACGCTCCAGCGGCCTCCTTAAATATCGGCCGTTTTTCTCCTGTCCCGCACAATTTTCTTCATACTCGAAATGCCCTCTGTGCCCCCCCCCCTCGAGGCTCGCTCTCTCTTGCCGCCGTCACTCTCATTACCAATTATTCGGCAGCCTCGCGCGGCACTTTTCACTTTTTGAGCGGGAAATTGCTGAAATTTCGCATCCCGGACGGTGAGTGCAGAACGGCCAATGGCGACGAGAAGGAGGGCGTTTCGAATAATTTTATCAACTTTAAACCGATTTCAGCCGTTCGGAAATTGTTAATTCGTTGCTGACGCTTTAGATGAACTTTTTCCATACTTAGTAGCACTTATACAACAGTCGGAGAACCGAAACCTGCTCTTGTATAGCCAATGTCAGATTTAAGTTAAAACATTGCTCCATTTTCCTGACTTGAAGTTCTGCTTGCTGCTGCCAGTTTCTTGTTAAATCTCTTTTTTATTTCCGTTACCCGTTTTTTTGTTGTTTTTTTTTCTTGGCCTGGCAGCAAACCATTTGATCAATATCAAATTGGTATAGGTATATATAAACACTAATGTATGATTTTGTTTTCATCCTATGTGATGGATAAATACCCCAAGGGACATCGCAGTTCATTAAAAAGGCTATTTATATTATTTTTAAAAGATGATTTATATCTTCTAAAACCATAACTGACGTGTCTGGTCCCTGGTTATCCGCATTTATGACATTAAGAGATACACACGGAAGTGATATGCATTCGCAGCCTACACAACCTAAGTGACATATGTACGCTGCAGATGAGGGAGGAATTATTGAAATGGACATGCTGGCAATACTACGGAAATGCCGGAATGCATGACTAAAGAATGCTTTTTTTTTTTGGTTGGGGGGCTTGTTAATATTCAGTATATCTAGGAAGAGAGCGTAATCATTATATTTAATTTCAGTACTCAGATAGAAGGCTGTGGAATGTACGGAAATTCAATATCCACTGAGAATGCCTTTTTGGCAGCAGCATCAGTATAACATCATTTTGTTTTGGCACCCAGAAAAATCCTAATACACACTGCTCCGGTGGTTGATTGTCAAACATTTATTCCTTATCTCCCACACACACACACACACACACACACACAGTCAGTGGGGTTGATAGCTGTGTTTATTAAATGGGCTGTTTTTGTAGGGCCGAAAGAGATCTTCGGTTACTGCTGCACATATTTACCCCTATCATATGATGGAGTACATTAAATATGTAATCGCAAGCCTTAGCTGTCGCCAGAAGCTCAACTGAAAAAATGTAGATGTAACCGGCCGGAGTTTAAATCTTTGTACGGGGTAACTTTGTCAGTAGCAAAAACAGCGCCAACAAAACCGAAATTTCGATTGGACTTCGAGCCATCAGCAAACATTTTTAAATATCCAGAAACTACTGTCTCTACAGCGTCGATTATGCATCCGGAGCGAAATGAAAATCCCGATTACGTCTATTATCGGTAAATAATGTATTCATCGTCATTGTAGCTTCTTCTTGTCAGAAAATGGCATACGCCGACATTGTTCTAGATTTCTCTTTTTCCGGCTGATTCGATTATTTCTGTTATTTTTCTTTTGTTAAAGCTAGTTGCCAGCATCTCCTGTCTTCCTCGCAGCCCCCTCTATTTTTCCTCAAACAGCGTTCAACCTTTCTTCTCTTATATCGATGTGTTAGGCTTTTCTTTTTTTTTTTTTTTTTTTCTTCTTTCGATGTCTTCAACGACATTCGTCTTTCCCATTCCGCTCCTAGTGCTCCAACATGAAAATGTTGCATTAATATTTCAGTTTATGATATTATTGCTGTGTCCTGGTACCATAAAATATACAGATGGAAATGTAAGTGTATTAGAGCCGGACAATATTTGTACTATTTTGATACTCTCGCTGACAACAATGGCAGTTTAGAAGGAAGAAATAATCTGTAATTGTCGTTGCTAATATTATGAACCGATACGGGTGTAAATCGCAGTACTGACAACAACTTATCTGTCAATATATTCCTTCTTAAGTGTAATAATTGTAGTCCCAGCTTAAAGGGCTGCTATTGGTGAAAATCGAATGATTAGTCTTAAGCAGGTATTTTGTAAGATGTCCAACTTCCTGGGGTTTGATTTAGAGGCCGAACCATAGAGTATTGAGCCGTAGTCACTTCTGGAGAGAATCAGTGACTTGTGAAACAAGGCTAGTACAACCGGGGATCGGATTCCGGTTGTGTTACATTCGCATACTGCTAAATGAAAATAAACCATCTCCTCAAAACCCGGGGCAACTGCGAAACATGATTGAAGCCGACCCCCACTACATTTTCTGTCACAACTTAGTCTTCTTATATATACATAGTATATGTAACGTTTTGGGATAACAAAAAATCTATATTGCTGGTTCGTTGAAACTCCTTGTTGGCAGGCTGGACGTACGTTGGCAATTTCGGTGAATATGGAAAGGCTACGCGGTAATTGAATTGATACGATTTAATATGGACTAGTTGCCTACCCAAAATTTTTAACGGTCTGGTTCTTCCTAAGACACGCTGTTAGATCGTCTTTTTTTGAATATTCTTTCGGCGAATTTCGTCGCTTGTTGCCTTTTCTTTGAAGATTTTGCAACTCCTCGAACACTTTTTTCCGACAAGAACTCCGCGAAAATAAGAACTAGACTCGAGATTCCTTTCAGGACGCAACAGACCTCTTCCCCGGTCTTCCTTTATTCCAGAATTTTACTTTGATTTTTTCTTTTGAAATCCGACTTGTTCCTCATCTGGCCGATCACCGCCTGCTTGCATCAACGACAACGATCGATTTCGGTCCATCTACTTTACATACTCACTGACTCGTCGCATTATACTTTTATTTAATACTCGTATGTATATTTGTTTCTTTTATTTGTAGTTTTTAATGTAACGTACGCACTACAAAATATATGTGTTGTTTGCTTACGTATTTAAAATCAAATAATTTAATGAAAATTCAAAAAAAAAACAACAAAAAACCATACAAATATTATGTGTCTATTGTCTAGTTTAGTAAATGTAAAAAAAAAAAAATGAAGTAAATTTTAACGGTCGTCATCTTCACCATCATCAGCAGCAGCAGCACCTTGTTGAACTGGCGAAGTAGACGTGATTAATGGAATGAAAGTGACGCTAAAGTTTCATCCTTCATTTGACATACTGCTGTTCGCTCTGATAAAACGTGTGGACACTGATGGTTCGACAGAAAGACGGTTTTAGAGGGTTTTTTTTAGCGTTCTGTTGTGGGAAAAATAAATTGTTTAATTATTCGCACCGGAGTCGGTGCTGCGGTGGTGGTGAGTTGTTTGATCTGTCTATAATAAATTCCCGATTTTAACGTTATTTCGAAAGCTTCATTATTCGGAAGATAATAGCGGTGCGCGCGTATTCCGTATGCAGAGAAAACGTTGTTAATTAGTTATTTCGTGCGCGCTACCTAAACAGTTAGAACGATGCACGGAAAGATGGGGTAGTTTGTATTAACGGAAGGGTCTTGTTGTTCTGGAAGAAGTGTCATGAGAACAGCGAAGAGACCCGGAAGGGGTAAAAGTTGCCTAGCCAGATTATATTCAGCTGCTAGCAGATGAAAATTTGATGAGCAAATGTGTGGGCGCCGAGATGATTATGTACACGTCGTTGAAGTTTTCTCAAAGTTGCTTATTATCCTGTAATGAGAATGATCGCGTCGTCTTCCGTTCCTCGGAACTGACAACTGGGTAAGCGTGTATAGTTTGTGTCGGCCTGCGGGCGAAACTTTTTACGTTTGTTTCTTCTATTGTTTCGTTAATATTCCGGCGAAATCAGATTGACACGGATGTGTGTGCTATCGGGAGAGCTGTCGGAAGTTCATTTAAATATTCGGATTTTGGCTTGTTAGCGAATTGCTACGCCCCTGACCTCCGATAGCACAAACGCGTGCGTCTACGGGCATACGGTAGTAGATAGATGAAGATAAGACGAAAGATTTGGAGGAAGTCAAATTTCGGTTCCTATTTAAGAGGTTATCGCCGAATTGACTTTAATGTAATTAAATTTCTTATTGCATGCCCCGGCGTACATTACATTCTCTCTGATCCGTCTATATATATATATATATATATATATATATATATATGTTGGCGTCGATTTAAGTGGATTTTGGAATTATCTTTATCATCTCTCGTATTTGCCTCGTCTTTCCATTTGCCAGCTGCTGGCAGCAAGCACTTTAGTAACCGATCGTGTTGTTACTAACCTAATTGAAATGCGATCATTTTTAACGTTCTCTCTGTTTCTCGAACAACAAAGAAAGAGGCTGCTGCTTATTATATTTACAACCACGGCTCCGAGCCAAAATCGGATTTCTTATCGAAAAAAAGTTTCTTTTTGCGGTGAAAGTCTATTTTTGTGTTATTGACGATGTTTGAAATTCTGCGAGAAAATTATATGCCGGAAACAAAAATACAATCAAAACAATTTACAAAAACCAAACTGCTGAATTTATTGTAGGAAAAAGCAGAGAGGAAATAAGCATAAGTAAAGGAGTAAAACAAAGCTGTGTTATGTCGCCAGCGTTAATTCAATATATGTATATAGAAAAGCTAACAAACTTAGTAAAGAATAGACTGCGAAGTGAGCAAATTGGAGTGCAAATATAAGGTAAACACCTACAATGTGGCATCGGCATTATAGCTAAATTTGAAGAAGCACGCGCACAGAAACGTAAGTAAGAGTATAACATGAAAATAAACGAAACAAAAACTAAAATAGTATATAATATACGAAAGGACAACAACGCCACAAAAGAAAAATAGGTTATATTAAATAATTAAATAATTGAACGAACCGAGGAAGTGGTGGATATATGGGCAATTTGATAACGGAAAATGGTAACACCAGAAAAAGAAATTAAGCGCAGAATGAACCTAACGAAATGTGCATTTTTGCAAAAATACTCACTACTCGCCGATAAAAATGTGGACCTAGAACTAAATAAGCGACTAATAAAAGTCTGTGTGGATGCGAATCGTGGATAATAAATGAATCGATAAAAGATGGCAGAGATGTGGCTATATGATGGACACATTACAAAATATACAACGTCTTTGTAATGTTAGCAAATTGTTCTAAAATAATAAAAATTTCGTTTAATGTTAATGTAAGGCATTGGAGTAAACGCGCAGTTGCTTCCATGAGTTAATTTTTGAATTTAATGCTGCCACTATTCGATAAAGAATGCTTCAAGGTACAAAAACCCAGCAATATTGAATCAGTGAAGTGAGAGAAAATTTACTAATGAAATAAAAGAGGGTAATCAGTTTCATTGTCGAAATCCAAAAAAAAACTTAATTGATTATTATTTATTCACTACTTCGTCTGTTTTTCTTTCCTATTTCTCCATAAATTTTCCAATGAAATGTGAGTAATTTAAGTGAATATACTGTGTGATACATTTGTATTACTGGCGCTGTAATAAATATTGTTAAATTTTTTTCTTTTCCCTCGAGTAAGTCACTTCAGTACTAAAAAAAAAATGTTATTTTTTGTTTTTTCCTTTTATCATGATTTTTATCAGGGTTATTGTGTTTTTATCTTGGTGGTCACAAATATGTATATATATATATATATGTATATGTATATGTGCAAAAAAAAAAAAAAGAAAAAGAAAAAAAAGAAAGAAAACGCTGATATTAATTACTGTATTACTATATCATAAAGGTATATTAATTTCGAAAAATTTCAATAAATAGTAGTATCAAAAAACAACTGCCAATAATGGTTTTTTACAGAAATTCAGCTAAATATTTCGGAGTTAAGCTGAGTGGAAAATTTCTGGGAGGATTTACCGCCTAGTGTAAAAAAGGCATCAAAGCGTTGGAAACCCTAAGGCGAAATTTAGTTATGAATCCCTCATCTTCGATACTCTATTAATATATGAAACAACGGACGGAGTTCTACAGAATTTTCTGTTTCTATATTGAACTCAAATAAAACGAAAGTATAAGAAATCTGTATATTTAGTATCTATGATAATTATAATTAAACGCCGAATTAAAATCTGCCGTTGAAAAATCCACGTTACCCTTCCAGTTGCATTAGTTTGCTGAATCGTGATTACTGAAAATTTGTTTAAGTTTTGTCAGTGACTGCGAACATTCGATATAAAACGCGGCTGCTCATCTAGTACATTTTTTAGACAATTGTGTCAGGCTATGATGTCGTCAAATGGAGCTTGTAAAAGGAAGACTTCCTTCAGCATGATTCGTCAAATGATGATATATTAGCGCGTTCGTTCTTTATAAGCACATGGTTCAGCGATTCCTTCAAATATAAATGTTAATAGAAAATTAAGGCGGTTTTGGGAATAACGTTTTTTTTTTTCTTTTTTTCTTTTTTTATTGCCTGGAAACAGGCGCCTAAAACGAATTTAATTTTAATTAATCTGCGTTTAATGTCCCTCGCGTTAGCTGCAATCTAGTTTTACAGCTCTTGCGCCAGTGCGTAACATTTTCCAGATCCGTTTTCCGTAATAGATTCGTTTCGTGGCCAAACGGTGACAATGACTGGAGGTTTTTTTATCATCTTCATCATTATCATTATTACCGTCTGATCGAGTCGGCGGGTGACGGGAACCGCTGATAAGCGGCAGTTGTTTGTTTACAGTTGTCGTGGCCGACGTTTTCTTATTATCGTTCCTATCCACGGTACGATAATGAAAATGCTTCGTCAGCTAAACAGTTGTAATTGACATTTGTTTAAATTGACCATTCCTCCTTTGCCTGAAATACCGTGCCAGGCTGTTTCTTTTTAAATTTAAATTATCCGATTACCCGTTTCCAGTATCACTACTGTCCTATTTTTATCATAACTATGCTCCGTGCCGCACAATATCATGCACTAATAATATTATCTACAGAGGGTCCATCTGTGCAAATGATGAATCTATTATTATTATTATTATTATTATTATTATTATTAGTTTATTTAAGTACAAATTTCTCTGTCGATTTTGAAAGCGACAATGAATTATAAACGGAATTTTATCCACGCCTAACGTTTCCTGCAATAAATTATTCTCCTAACAAAATTGGCTAAGACGAGACTTTTAAATACGATGCAACAAAAAAAAAATTATCTGATTTAACCGCTTGAAATAGAACAGTTCCATTTTTCGCCATGAAGGAAGAGTCGCAGTAAGTCGTGCGTTTGTGCGTATAGAAATATATACATTTATCTATGTATATATATACATTTTTATATTTTATACATACATGTTTATGTTGTACTTTCGATATTTATGTGTTGGCCAATTTAACTTTATAAATAAATTAAAAATACATTTAAATAATGTAATATCCGCTATTTTAAGACTTGCACCGACAAGTCACATTAGTGATAAACCGAAAGTTATTTTTATTCACGTTAAAAGTGAATACATATGTAGTCGTATGAGAATGAAGAACACAAGACTGACGACAGAATATTTTCGTATGTACGAAGGCAAAAAACAAAATGGAATTGGTTCACAGAAACCGAGCGCAATATGACGGAAATGCAAATAACAGTTAAAGGCTGAGAGAAGTGGTGTAAGAAAAAAGCAATTTAAAGAAAAACTGAAAATACAAAAGGGTACACATCGTGGACGTTGGAAAGAAGGAAAAATGATAGGAACGGATGAAGGAATATTGGAAGGCCAACAGAAAGAACGGCAACTGTAACAACTACGTGGTCCATAGTTGGCCGAAATGGAATGATGAAGAAGAAGAAGGGGGTCATAAAAAAGAAATCTCTGAAAACTAAATTACTAATTCAACATTTCCATTTTCAACATGCATTATGTACTTATAAAACGCATTAGTCGGGAAATATTGTCTCAGGCGGCGGCCTGGTGGCAATTTCTATACTTTTTTCTGTCGAGCATTTTTCCGAATGTATATAGAATTATTTTAGCAATATTTCGAGTACTGGAACCGGCCGATGCCTGATTGGCCGTTAGTCATAATGTGTCGAAATATGAAGTTGATCTCGATGGAACAATAGATGAACATGACTTCTTCTCGGACTTTATTGCAGCCACACTGAAAATTTTAAGCAAAGAGAACTATGTTTCTCTTCCCAAGTCTAACAACATCGACGAATCGGACGAATGTGATCATTGAGTACACTACTGGGAAATTTTTCGAGCCATTGTTGTAACCGGAAATAGGCAGCATCGTTGTTAAATGGAGTTTAGAGATTAAAATTTTTCAGCACTGAACACACACTAAGTGTCCAGCACCGGACTATGCCACGCACCATCAAAAATGACTCGTAAAGCAGGAATAATCGGTACTCCGTCGCCGATTATCTAAACCAGTTTAGCGTGAAGAAAAATGGGTGCTAAATCGAAAAATTAAAAAGCAAGCTCCCTCTGCGTGATGCTAAAATTCACGATATAATATGAATTCGGCACAATTTCTTTTCTTTTTTTTTTTTTTTGCGGAGCATCTTTATCAGCACTCTGCACAGCCACGAGTGCACGAATCATCAAAACCATGCGGAAAGGGTCGCGCATAAAGGAAAAAGGAAAGAGATGAACGACGGAAAAGTACTGTGTTCAGCGCCGACGGTTTTCAGTGACAGAAAGATGGGAAAAAAGGTAGAGGAAAAGCTGACCGAAGTGCCGGTGATTAGTAATAATCTGTTCTATCGATCGCACTGCCGTCCGAAGCTAATACTAATTCCCTCAAACACGAATACCAATAAGAAGTTTTCGAATGAATGTCCCTTAAAAATTTTAATTAGATGTTTTATCAAAGAACTTGGTTTTTAAAAAAGCGACTACCCTATTGAGCCAATTGTAAGCCATCCGAGAAATTATAAGAAATTCTTGGAAAAAGAAGGCCGTACAGATATTATGTGTATATTATGAAACATTTCAATTAATGAAGCAACTTCTGGAGTATAATAAGGTGTGTGATATATATATATAAGGTTTTTACGATTAAATACGATTAAAGTTTTTTTCTTTTATACGATGCGAACTGTGCATATGGTTACACGTCGAAAATGCTGAAATAAACTTAAATATAATGTAGGGCAAGAGTATCTGGTTTTTTTTTTATAGAAAAAAAAAAAGAAAACATAGTAATTCGAAAGCTAGAAATTGCGAGCTCTTACATATCGCAACACTGCTCAGGGAAGTGAAATCTTTTCGGATTTTCATTTTTTAAGTAAATGTTAAGTACTATTTAAATTTACGGGTTAGCCTTCGTTTTCTTTTCTTTCTTTAATTCGTCGAGTTTTATAAGATACTCGTTAAAATTACCAGTATAAAAGGTTTGCCAACTTTTTCAGTAATATTTTTATCTCGCTATATTTTTGAATTTTTTGAAACTGTTTTTGGACGTTGTTTTAATTCATGTTATTCTTATACGCATACCTTTAGTATAATAATGATTATTCTCGAACTGTTTTTAATTTCAATTTTTCTTTTTTTGATCCACTTTATTATTTTATAAAATATGGGACCGACTTAACATTTGAACTTGAAATTATTTCCCCTCCGTAACATTTTACACTATTACAAAATGGTTAATATTTAAAAGCTATTAAAAGAAGAAAAAACGAAAGACAAACTAGTAAAAGTGTGTAGCGTCAATTGTTATGCATAATAAATTTTTCGTTTTATAATAATTTTAGCGTAGTTTATATGATAAACCTAAATGGGAATCAAATTATACTAAGTATTTTTTTTGCATTGCATTTATCGAATAGACTGTTGATATTCCATTTGTATCTAGTTCATTTGTAATATATACTAATTAACAAATATAGGGATTTAAAATATCCAATTATTAAGGAGATATATTTAAAAAAAAAAAAAAAAAAAAAAAAGGTGTAATATGCCATGACTTTGAGCTTCTGAAAAAAGGTGTTAGTGTAATTCTATGTATTTCCGATAAAAAAAAGATCGGATTTTACTAAATTATCAGCTAGATTCACTGTGCAAGATACTATACAAACAGCGGAAAATAGAGACACAGCTAGAATGGATTAGTCACTATCCCGCACCGCAGCAATGATGTTCGGGACACATATGTACGATGATAATTCCGGTAATTAGATATTTACTTGTTTTGTATACGTTAATTAGGTTGGGCAATAAATGGTTTGCAGATGGTGACGTCACAGTTTTTTTTTAATATCTTCGATTCCGTTTGTATACAGAAGTTGACGTTAAACGTGATATTTGCCCGAGAGATTAGTTTAGCAAATTCTGGCCACTGACTGCTTTCACATCATTCGCTGTGTATTATGATCTATATATATATATATATATATATATATATATATATATTAAAAAAGGGTAGAACATTTTCAGACAGTGCGATTGCAACTGGTTCGCAGTTATTCTAAAATATTTCCTTTTCGAACAATATTTAATATTAACCATTCGTTTTCCTTGCAACATCTTGATAGAGTATCGAGTTTTTTATATGTCGTCTATTCTTTTTAAATGTGCTACCACAATGTTTGTTTATTACGCTAACCTTCAAAATGGTATATAAAGAGGACTCTTATACTGCACAGTATAGTGGGTAAAATGTTGATAGAATATACGCTTCTGTCTATAGTTATTGTAATTGGAACACGTTTTTTTTTAACTCTATTTCAAACGGAAACTTACCACCGTATATCCGGCTGTTTGGTTTTTCGTTTTTCCTTTACCTAAGGTTAAAAATGATCTCTTCTTCACGTCCACCTAATCAACTTGATGCTGTTACTCTATACCGTCGTAGTAAAAGCGTCAGCTAAACGTGAGGCTCCCCGAATAAATTCCGTGTAGCCTAGAAAGAAATTTTACAGAAAAAAATTGATTTATAAAACGGTTCTTCTCGGTTAAGATTATTAGTAATAGGCGAGGCAAAACAACTGAAATTATCGGCTCCTCCCCTCGCCGTAATGTACACCATAAAATGTGTACACACGCGTACATCACCGGGCTAATAAATCCGAATCGAGCGAACTGGTTTTGCGTCGCTAGTGGCGCCATCTGGCGAAAAATAAGTCCGTTTTAAAGACGCGGCGCGGGATTATTGAGGTGCTTAAAGAAAAACGAGTAAAAAATCATGATAATAAAAAAAAAGAAAAAAAGAAAAGAAAAAACCACGTGAAAATCGCTGTTGTTGTTTTGTGTATGGGAAGAGAGCGTAATGCTGGTAGCAGCGGAGTACGGTTATCATTCGCCTTCGTTCCAGCAATTTCTTCCTGCACTGGCAGGAAGCTGTTGTTTCTTCCTTTTCTCTGCTTATTCCTTTTCAACTGATCATATCTTTCCCCGTCTTCTCCTACACCTTCGTCGCCTCCTCTTCGCCGCTTCCTCGTCACATTTGTCCGTTTCTGCTTTTGTACTAATTCTTTTTTTGTTTTCGTTTATTTCTCTTCTTTTTTTTTTTTTTTTTCTTCTTATCTCTTTCCTCTTCGTCTGTTTTTCTTCCGTGTCTTACATTTTATACTGCGGCTCTCGTTGTCGCTGCTGCATCAAGCGTCCAAGGCCAATGCAAAGTTCAATAATCGAATCGGGCCCCGACACTTATCGGCGCTGCACGCGCACACGCCACCTCATCACGCACCGCTCGTACATTCAACGTGTCAGTAGTTGTACGCGTGACGATGGAGAAAAAGATGGAGGTTTCTTTGAAAAGTAGTTCCAGACAATCGCATCTCCCTTTACCTCATCGCAGCCGGCCTCGCGATCGTAATAACCGCTGCTACGTTCGGTTTTCAATCCGTAAATAACTGGTTTTATTCCAGCAGAAGTTAGTATATTCCCGGAGAAGAGTTCGCTCTTAGTGTGTAGCGCCCAGGTGTTGTTCCGAACGAGAAGCCCCTTCTCTTTTTCTAACGCACACCGCCACCTCTATATTATACCGTAAATACTTTTCCAGAAGAAGACTGCTGCTGCTGATGCATTATATCTAAAGTGTTCTGCTAATAATAAAGTTCGGATCAAAATTACCGGCAGGCCGAACGAATGCGAATGTGTACGTCACTACACGTAGCTTTATCGATATGTTGCCCCCCCCCCCCCCACCCCACCCCACCCCACCCCACACACACCGTTTAAGACGAAATAACACAAAAGAGAAAAACAGTCTTGTATTATTTTTAAAACGTCGGATTTAGAAATTAATAATAACGCGTTTGACAGAGTGCCCAAACGCGACGGAAGATCTTGAAGGATAAAAGACGTGTTTAACTTACACATGATATTGGAAGATTTTTTGTTCTGTTGTTGTTACAAGTGTTGCGCGGAACACTATTCATTCGAAATCCCGGTTACGTGTTAATGTTTATTAAAAGATTTAATTTGAAGTGTTAATCTTAAAAATACAAATGTCGAATTTTTTTAATGTTAGTACCACTTCCGATTTCCTTATATTCGGAAAAAATGTACTAGGACTGATCGAGGGGGGTAACATAAATCGGGCCATTTACGTTTGAATTACATAGTCGTGCGATTAGCAAGCCAAGAACTATGCCAAACTTCGTATCCGCATCACTTTTCCAAACTAGCGAATATATATTTTTTTAATACACAGTTTTTCATAGTTAAGTTGACGTACTTAATGCGCGAATTTTTAAAATAAATGGCTACTGCGGTATAGTGTTTATTAATTTTTTGTTTTTTTTTTAATGATACGAATAGATCGTTTAAAAAAACAAAAAAACGTTCGGATTGAAATATCTGAAAAATTATAATGTATGCGAGAGACCTATTTTCAGATTACGCTCTTCAAAATGAGAAGTATTATTTATTTTCAAATTTTCGTTTCTATTCTTAGAATAAAACAGTTAATAAACTTTCATAGGCGCGGTCTATTTCAGTCACCAAGTTGGACATCGTTGTTTACAGACTCGTAATTTTAATGACAAATTTGCAATAAACTGCGCAGTATAATATACATTTTTCTATTGTGTAACGAACAGATACATTTTACCGGTAAAAACGGCCGGTTATCGCACGAATAGGAAGTTAAAAGAAATTCGATAAAGGCGGAAATTAAATTATTTTTTAAGATGGCGTCAGGTTTTTACAGCAGTTACGCCAATCGCAAGTTTTTAAACGATCGAAAACCGCAAACATAAAACTAATCGAACGGAAAATAATTCGAAAAAATACGTAGACTTTAAAAACTCCGTATACGACAGTGATAAATGCAGAAAAAGAATCAAAGTGACTTATTAAGAAAAGAATATAATATTGCAAACAGACATGTTGGTTTAGTAGAAATTACTGATTAACATTATATATCTGATTTGGTCCGTTGAATATGAAATTCTTGCACATTTTGTACGTTTCCTACGAAATGACATCTATTTAAATCAACTTTTTAGCCACTGTAGAGTCGGAATTGTTTCAATTTCTTTGTCTTGCATTGTGATATCCCAAAATGTGGCCTTTGAATTATGGGGATTTCTTAGTATATTTCTATAATGACGACGATTGAAAAAATCAAATTGCCACCTACCACAGAGAACAACGAGCTGAGGATATTTCTACCGATTTTTCATTTTGTAATTTTATAATATAAACGTGTATAAAAACAATATAATATAATATACGTTGTGTTTTGGTTTTTTGTTACAGGTAAGTGAGCAGAAAATGTTGCTTTTCAGAACTGTTTCTATTGCATTCGAAAAAATCTGGTAAAACTTTTCCGATTATTTCCTATTAGTTAAATGAAAAATAGATATACTGTGAAATTATAAATTTTCTTCGAATATATGTATTAAGCCTACTTCTATGCGTGTTTTTATTTCTCCCTTCTTTAAATGGAATTGAGGAAACCAAATGCTTATTGCCGATTACTCTATGTCATCCTAAAATGTTTTTTTCGTTTTCTCTCATCTTGATAGTTTTTCCACTATTCGTCTACGATTTTACCACGCTAAGGTGTTCGGTTTTCTTAGCTTCACATTTCCTTCTTACCTAAATTTATAAATACGCATTCTGCGACTCCTCCAATTCACCGCTTCGTGGTTCATCTTCCGTGATATCGGCTTACTCGTTTACTGATCAATTATCCCTGTTGATGACGCTAATATTTGTTGACCGCTTTCTCTTTTCGTTAGTTTCTTAGCGACGGTCTAAAAAATGCAAATGGCAGATTTGTTAAACAATACGCTAACGTATTAATTTGTTAGTTAAAAAATTAGGCCTTTTCGTGGTAAAGAAATTTATATTATTTTTTATTTGATTACTGAAGAAACGGTTCCGCACTTGGAAATGAGAGAGACTATTTTTAACTGCAACGAAGTTTGATGAAGGTTTGTCTCTTGTTCTATGGGCAGTTCAGTTCGACTAAAACCCTGTAAGGGCCGTAATTTTAACTTCTCAAAAGGACCAAGTTCGATAGTACTTAACCAAAAAAGAAGAAGAAGAAAAAAACTGCGTTGGAAAATGCGACTGAAGCGTGTATTTTTCGTGCATTAATTCGTGTAGCCCCGGTAACAATACTATATTGTTTTGCAGCGTCCGATCAAGAATATACGGTAGTGCGTTCGGTTAAGAAATTTCAGAAAGGGCCGATGGAAAATTGCCTCGGGCCCATGCACACGTTCTCGTTAAGACGTGAACGACATCGGCCGAATTAGGAATGGTGTTCGTTCTAGCTGTACTGTACACTTTGCGACAGACACGACTCGGCAGAACGAAGGCTATATAAGTTCATTTGTTGTCTTTTGTTTTTTTTTTCTTTCCGAATCGTTCGTGACAAAACACAACTATAGCCGAAACCCCCAGTTCGCGAGCCTGCCGCGCCACAATTCTTCAGACTTTACGCTTTTTCGTTACGTTATTAGACTATTTCCTGATCACGTCTGGCGTGATTCTGGTGCGATTTTTCGTGTTCGTGAAATATCGGTCGTCTAGTAGCAATTTTAGGTATAGTAGTGTGTGTTCGATGAAGTCTATTAGACACTCTTTGAAATCGTACAAGCAACTCCGTCAGAAGAACAAGGCGCAAAATTCAGCCTTGCGAAAGAAGAAAAAAGAATAACGGATTTAGCGCGTACGTATGTATATGTGTAGATATGAAGTCAGTGGCTGCCATATACGAAAAAATAAAAAATAAAATAAAAAAAAAAATGATTGGTCATCGAGCGTTATTTACTCTGCCCCGAATTCTGTTCGCTCTCGTTTCACTGATTTATTATATGATTTTTTCGAAAGGATAAATAAAGTTGTATGTATTACTAGAATTGCTTATGCCCCTTGTAGGATTCTTACTGCGAGAATGTTGTTTTAATTTTCGGTTTTGCCTATATGATGTTAGGAGGAGATATGGGGCTTTTTTCGGAAAATACTTTTAAATTATTTCTCGTATTGCTGGACAAGAGAACTGTACTACTATTAGGGCCACGATTATATTGAGCGCGCTACCTGAATGAACGGCAAAAACGAATATCTTCACTACGAGCTATCCCCTAACCGCAGATTCACCCGGCGATTTAACGATGTCGAAAAGGATCTTCCGATGCTGCGGAGGCTGCAGAAACAGTTGCGATCGATTTGCAGCGTTAAAAAACGTTAAATGACCACCCTGGAAAAGGGAAATCGTGTTTTTGTTATAGATCGACCGGGGAGAACCCACAAGAACGACTTGTGGTCGCAAAAATATTTGTCGAGATGTTTTTTTTTTTTTTTAAAGGAGTCCGAGTTGATGATTGGTGCGATTAAAACAAGATCACGGGAAAACATAGAAGGTGAGAGCTGCCGGCTGCGAGTGCGAGAAATATAAATTGACACTAAGTACAGGTAATAGATAATAAACGGGGGTAGTGGTAGTAGTGGTAGTGTGCAAAACGATGTTTTATAGGCCTGGAAATAATAAATAGTCGCGAACGAAGCAAAAAAACACGACCGTTAAAAATGTGTACGAGGCAAACATAAATAGTAACACGGCGGGGGCGCACCTGCTGTTTGGCAGTCTGCAAAACGGTTTTCTGACTTGGCTTTTTTTCAAAGGTGCTTTCATGTTCTGTTTAAAGTAAAATTACTCGGTAACAGTGGTTGCGGTAGTTTGAATGTGGCTCCTCGAGAACTGGCGAAGGTGTCGCTGTCGTCATAAGACCTTTCAGAAAATTGTCTACCGTGAAAAGGATTAGTTCACGGCCGATTAACTGTTACTTCGAACGAACATCGCTCCGGTTCTCCAGCGAACAAATTCCACCGTCGTCTGCCTCCTGGAAGCAATTTTTTATTCTCGCAAACAAGCCTTTAACTGCTTGCGCCGTCGCTACCTTCATTTCCTGATGTCATGCTGCAGTTTCATCTTCGGTTATTTGTTTCAAAATTAAATTCTTCGCCCCCCCCCCCGCCCGAAACGGAATTCGAGGCAGTCTGTCGCCGCCTCATGAAGAAAATGACCCACTCCTCGTTTCTTCCTGAGAAGCAATAATTTAGTTTGCGAGAGAAAAAAAAAGGGTGTGTGTTTGAAGAGAAAGTTAAATAAAAAAAATTTCTAAAAACTACGTTACAGAAAAAGGTTTTTTTTTTAAAAAAAAAAAAAAATGAAAATGGCCTAGAGAGATGTAAAAATCTATCCCTTTTTGCCCCCCCCCCCCCCCCCGAGGTAAATCCACTATAGATTTTTTATCAATTACAATTGTACTTGAAATTTATTGTGATTGCGAAAAAAATGAAGGAAGCGCGAGGATATTGAAACTCAAAAGAAGAGTATGCATAGCTTAACGCTAAAGCAAAATGATGGACAAAAAAATGCCGCCTTAGAGATTGGCACACGACTGAATTGGGGTTTGGCTGTTTTTAGATAGCTCCTCCGGGTCTTTTCATTGTCCACGGAATTTTAGAAATGAGGGGAACCAGCATTATCTGGTTCGATTTCGGACAAACCATAATATCGAACACGTAAAAACATCTGTCGCGGGAAATTTTTTGGCGTGCCTGTGCGCAAACGGCACAGTAACCTCTTCTTTACGGCACAGTAACCTCTTCTTTACGGCACAGTAACCTCTTCTTTACGGACAGGTCTTAATATGACGACGCATAATAGGGATTTTCCCGCATTTGTGTAGAGTGTAATAAGTTGATAGTAGCTTTTTCTTTAACTTTTTCGGGAAAATATCTGGAAGCACAACATTTTCCGTGGCAAGGTAATCATCGGTTGTACGCGACGCCTTTACGACTCGGAATACGAAATAGACGTAACGAAAACGGTATATATAGAGTATACACACAGAATGCTGTGATTCGTAACTCGCAAAACTGGTGTCGCAGACGCGCGAGCCCAAGTGACGGGAGGGAATGCGTGGTGAAAATGGATCTTTTTAAACATGGCCAGTTTTTAGCGTACGATCCGAGGATATAACGCGCTGGAAAAAGGTTTTTTTTCCCGACAGCGAGTGAATTTCATCTCTCTGTGTACGCGGTCGAGTCGGAATATTTTTTTGGTCAGCCGACCGAGTTATCTATAAGTGTGCTACGGTCCTTTTATCATCGTATCGACTGATTTTCCAATTTAACGGAGATCAGCATGAAGAGGTTCGACCAGCACCGCGGAAATATCATTGATCGAAGTGGAAATCGTAGTGTGACATAAGCGATATTCGGTGTGGGGCGTCCGCATTAATGGGAAACTTCCAGAGGCGGCAACGCCGCTGAAAATTAATTTTTATAACGTAGACAGAGGCCATTTTGCGCGCAATAAGTTAATAGAAACGCGGAGTGGTAGTATAGTAGTAGGAAAAGTGCCGATGTCGACGAATACCGGGGAGGGCAGCATTTGGTCTGTTTCAAATGCCGTGTGATTACGGCTCGGTAATTTCGTGAAGATAGATGAATGTTACAATCTGTCGAATGCCTTGTATAAAGTCTGCGAGAGGTTAGAGTTTGCTGGAAAAAGAAAAAAAAAAAATAGAACTTTGAGCTTATCATCTGCGGCTTCTCGACATGTGTTGTTAGCGGATAAACTGGTATAGCCTGTTTTAATTTTTGCACGATTATCACATGTCTGTTGGTTTGATTTAGTTTAATTAATAATTCCGTTAAGTATTTATTATATCGCTCATTAAATACAATAACGTCATAACTCAAAATTCGCAGAAAACGCAAATTAACATTTACTATAATTTGAACGGTGTACACTTTCCAAGAGCAATGCTTATTTTGTCGAGTTTCTTATTTACAAATATGGCGTTCTAACCTCTAATTGTACTGTATAAGATGCATTCTAACTATACGCATAACTCAAATTCGGTATTTTTTGAGTTATGACGTTATTGTATTTATAATGAGCGATATGTTTTAACATGTTTTGTTTAATGCGCGCAGGTAACGTGCAACGGAACTAACACTTGTAGCACCGGTAGTTATAAACAAATAAAATATTACCGCGATATGTTAAGTCTCCCCCCATGTGCATTATTATAATTCGAATTAAAACAATTTTCGAAATTCCAAATTTTGTTCCTATTAACGTGAAACGCACACCGCGTACCATAACAGTTTTATGATGCGCGAATGCGTATCGAATTTTCTATTATGTTCATCACGACTTTGGGGGGGGGGCGAACCGCTGATATCACGAGAGTTCAGAGTGTCGCTTCGAATTCAAGTTGATTTGCACAAAAAAAGAAACTGGTGTTCAAATCCATTGAAATACATTATCGAGAGTTTTCTGCGCAACTATACGTTCCGTTTGATGTAACGGTTTCCGCTACATTTTACTCAATTTTTTCCATTGCTATTTTAACATCATTAGCGAAATTTTTTGTCAACTTCAAGAGTAAATACACTATTGTCATAACGCCGGCAAGTACCGAAACGCAATGACCCGCTAATAATGAAAGATACACAGAGAGCATTCACTTATTACCGTGACTCTATTAAATAATTAATTATTGTCGAACTTCAATATAAAAATTGCACAAGCGTTTTAGTGTTGTCACCGTTCGAATTATCCCCGGAACACGATAATGTGTTGTGTACATAATACGCGTTGTTAGTATATTCATCGGGAAACGTTTTGAAAATCGAAATTGTTTCACGGGCGCGAAACGCTAATAAAATACTTCGGTTGACGCTCGCCGAATTCGTGAAAGTAAACGCATTTAAAACTCTTACTAGTGTGAAAAGTGTTTTAAAGTACGATTCTTTCGAAAGAGAAATAAAAAAGAGCCTATAGCGACGTCCGATCGGAAAGATGCCTTTATCATTATTTTTATGATCGCTATCATCTAGTCGAACGGAAAAGAAATTGCATATAATTTCTCCAGCGGTACACAGTTGTCGTCGTCCATCCGAATTTCGTATTTCGTATTTCGTATTTCGTATTTCGTATTTATTTCTAAAACGGGGCCGCCATCTGCTTCGGACTATTCATTAAAGGAAGATGTGCGGAATATGTCGTTGCTTTCGCCGGATTTTTATCTCCCCGCGGAGCCGATTTCGGCGCCCGCTCTTCTCCTTGCATATCAAAAACACATCCGCCCCTAATGTCGTAAACTTCCTTTTTTCGTTGTTTTCTTATTTCCAGGAAAAAAATTAAAGGAAAAAGGACACCACACCACCACCGTCTTTTATATGTACATATATAGGGAGATATAGTTTTCAACGTGCTGTTTAATGTTCTGTAAGATGGTCGTATTTTTGTTTGGCCCGTTTTAAATTCGGTCGTACATTTCTTTCGCTATACGACGGCAAACGGTTGCGTCAGAGTGTCCCGGAAAACGCTGGAAGCTTCTGGCGTCAACGAGTATAAAAGCAAGTACGATTATGATATTGTACCGTTGAACAGTTTGATAAGTATTTTTCTGGAAAAAGCGCCTAGACTACACAATATTGGCGAACAACGATTGGAAATCCCGATCGACGATGAGTGACAAGGATTTCAATCGATTTTCTAATGTAAGAATTTTTATTAACTTTCTTCCTGTTGGTGATGGATTCCCCCTCGGCTATCATCACCTGAGAGGCTCCTCGAGCAATTAGCGTGCGTATAGAACGTAACACGAGAAATTTCCCAGTGATTACGGATTTTAGCTGCATCATCTTCTTCGGAAATTATTAATAACATCTGTTTTTCGGACCAGCAGTAAGGTGTTTTTTTGTTTTGTTTTTTTTTTTTTTTTTTTTGATCTGCCTTTAGGAAAACCACACGGCCTGGAATGTTTCGTCGGTTGTCCGTGGTAAATTAGATTCGCTGCGTTTTTAATTTCGAAAAAAAAAACAACTCAAAAGCCCGCCTTGCTTCCAGCAGCTGTTGTTATAGTCGGAATTTCGAATTCCCGTTTATCTTTAAGGACTAATTAAAAAACGAGCACAGAGGCGCGCCAGAATTTTTAAACGACGCGCACTTACCTGTTAACTGTTGTGCACCGGAACCGTGTCTAGTTGCTAATTCGCTTTTTATTCTCAATATCTCATTACGGCTGCATTACGTTATGCAAATTTCGTTTCGCTCTGCCCCGGTCGCTTTTCGCAGGCCGGGGCCAGTCATAGCGCGCACTCGAGCCCGGCTCTCAGTGTATTTGTTTACGAAATTCCGAAATTAAAAAATAGAAACTAGGCCCGGCGCGCGTTGTCATGGTTACTTTATCTGCGTTTGTTTTCGGCGAAATAAATTTTACAGTTTGAACAGGCGCGTCGCCGGTTAACTGCTGTCCTCTTATATTTCGTTGCATATTTGCACAGCTTGTCGACTTGCTTATAAAGCTAAATTTATTTTCCTCTTTTATCTCTTTCATTCTCGATTTTCTTACACGCCGCTCTATAAATTTTTTTTTCCTTTTTTCTTTTTTTTTTTTTCTTTTTTTTTTGGTTCTCTTTTCGCCCAAGTATTATCCACTTACACCTTACTTGTCCTCCACAAAGGTGAAGAATCGTTGAAATTCAAAGTAACTCTGAAATGTGCTAAAAGTTGTCCAAAAATAACAGCACTTACACGTAATGATATCACCCTGATACCCATTTTCGTAGTCTTATTATTATCGTTAGTAAGGGAATCGTTTTAGACTGTTATTTTCATTGTAGCAGCGTGTGTCAGATACTTACAAAATAAAACAGTTGCTTTTTTCTTTTTTTTTTCAGTTATTCCTTTTCGTAATACCGTATCGTCGCGATGACTTACTTTTTTTTTAACCATCTATTGACTCTTAGTCGATAAATTGATAATGAATTTTGCGAGGTAGTAATACTGTCTGTTTTTGAATAGTATGCGACAATGCCCCCCGACGTGTTACGCCAGACGCGGGCCGAAGTAATCAAGAAAGGACCGGATGATGATAATTATTCACGACCAGGTGATGCATGAGTTGAAAGAAAACAAAGAAAAAAAAAACGGTGACTTTGTTCCGTGGCATAATCAGCCGCGTTGAACGGCGAAACAGTTTAAAACGTATTTTACAGTTCATTAATGTTTGTCGGCTAATGAAATAACCGAAATCGTTTTCGTTAATTTGTCTAGACGATTTTCTTCGCGTTTTTTTTTCTTTTCTTACAAATGCTCGCATGTACATGCCAGTTTGAAGAAGTGGCTCGACGGCTTCGTCCCATCCGTAAATGAGGCCGCCATCCCCGTAATTAGTGTACGTCGCGAGTCGACCACCGAACGTAATTTTGCTCCTCGATGATTCCAATCCGCTCGTCCGCCGTTGACATATTATTCGTCTCAACGTTATTTTATTCTCTGTTCTTTTTACCTGTCGAATATTTATTATTATTATTATTATTATTATTATTGTTGTTGCTCGTAGGAAAGAGGTGCGCGCAAGTTGTGTTCGAGTAGGTCGGTCGTCGTGAACACGCAAACAGATTCATTAAAGAACCGTGACAGAAGCTGTCTTCCTAAAGAGGGTTGACCACTTCTACACGCACACACATTAAATTTATTATTATTAAGTTCATTCGAACGGTCAAGAGGCAACATGATGATACCCACCGTTTTCGATTTCTTTAACTTATTTTAGTGATTTGGCGACACTCTAGAAAACCTTTTCTGTCAAACGGTAGGAAGTAAATAAGAGTCGGAGTTGAAACTCGCGGGTCATTGTGCATTCTTTTCAAAAAACCGATTAAAAAGATGACGATGTCTAAGACAAATCCAACCAATTCAGATAGTTAACCCGAAATGGCAAACGTAATAAAATGTGTCATGACGTAACGCAAAAATTTCACTCCGTTAACGTTACCGTCACGTATTTTTTATGGGTTACTGTTAAACGAATCTGCTGAAATTGTGCTTAAATACGTCACACGTCCAATATGCTTTTCCGTACGAGGAAAGTCACGTGCTTAGAAACGAGGTCACCGTTAATTCTCGTAATGCGAGTACATATTATCGAGCGTCACGACGGGCCAGAGCAGTTTAATATTTGTTTACTTTGAAATGTTTTATTTTGAACTTGTTTCACCTTCCGCGATTGTAAGAATTTTATGTAAATTTCGAATTTCGTCCATTAGAGGAGGGGTCAGTCTAGTCTGTTGTTCTGTGTCCGAGTGACCGAGAATATATTCGCGCACCGATTATACGAGAATTCACACTGGTTGTGTTCATCGGGTAGAAGAATAGGTAAAAAGCTTTCAGGAACGACAGGAATTTAGCCGATGATCACGTACTGTCGCGCGCGTTTTTAAAATATCAACGGGGTGACCAAACGGATCATGAAAATGCCCGCAGCGGTTTTCCAAAAGTCGGCTGCGGGAGGTCGGTGTTTGTTTTTCAGCAAGTCCCGATAATGTGCAACAGCCATTTTGTTTATCTCTTTCGTAGAAACGTTCCCGCTAAAACTCTGCCCTCCGATCACGTATTTTCCATAAACGCGTGTTAAAAGGTGTTCATTCGGTTTTAGAAAGAAGCGAGAGCTCTAGCCTCTGCTGAGGTATTTTTGCTTTTCAGCTATTCTTTCGATCCCGGTCCACTACTATTGTTATTAGTCACGTTCGTTTAATAGATGCAATTTCCCGAAATAGCATTGCTCACAAGTTTCCACACTGTTGAGAACAGGGACTAACTCAAAAGTATTTTTACTTTTTTTTTCTTCGTCTTTTAAAAGAAAAGGAAACATACCGACTTTAAGATTTACTCTAAAAATGTAATAAAAATTCATCAAAAAAATTAAAATTATATGTTATAGTAAAAATATTTTATGATTGTATTCTTAAACAACATTAATACCTTAATTACGCTGCACCGAATTCAAATTGCAAAAATTAATCTAATCGAGTATAACAACACACAATCGCTCGTTTCTATCAACTATTGAGAACACGAGTTTAATCCGCTTTTTAATTATTGTTGCAATTTTCTAATAAATACTACTGTTTTAAAAAAAAAAAAAAATCATCCCCTCTTGAGTGTATATTTTTCCTGCAAAATATATATTATCTCTTTCGTCGAATTTTTATTACACTTTAATTTTTCCCGATTTCAAGCTAAAATCTCACTCTCTGTGACGACTTTAGAATCTCGGCCGGTAGTTTCCTCGGGTATATATTGCACTCGATCGTCTTTTAATTCTCATATTTAAAAACGGTAATGAATTTCAGAAAAAAACGTGGAACGTTGAAGAGGAGCTACATCCATTCAGCTGTGGATAAACGGAAGCTAAAAGAACAACAACTTAGCCGCCTGAATTTACACGAGAATTCAAGATTGAAGGAGAAAAAAAATGGCGCAAGTATAGTCGAAAATTTCGAAAAAAATTGCAACATAATCTGAAAGATAAAATAGAAGAAGGCTTAAAATGACCAGGGAATGAAGAAAATTAAACAAAGTTCAAACCGTGTGCCGGGCGAAGCTTGATGTAGCTGGAATGAATTGCGACATTGATGTCGTCCAACATTGCAAATTATTTTTGTCGTGAAAACAGTTTTACGTTACAGTGGTTGTGCAAAAAAAAGGGGGGGTGGAGGGTGTATACATTTACAGTTACAAAGAAAACAAGTTCATGGCTCATCTCTCTCTCTCTCTCTCTCCCTCTTTCTGGTATCGTTATTATTAGTAATGCACTACTGCTCAAGCTACCGGACCTAATTTAGGAGTAAAAAAGAATAAGTTCCGTGGAAAATTATTAATAAACAGACCCATTGAAATGTTAAAATACGAAGAAGGCGTATGATATATTTGACGTACGGTTAAAATGCGGGCCGAATTTAGAAATAACAGTAAAATGACTAGTTTTTTTACACACACATATATATATGTAATATCGTACGTTATGCAGTCAGGCGTTCGAGGTAGTAGAATATTTTTTACTTCGCCAGAAATTCGAAGTCTTCGAACTGAATCCGAAAGGGGTCATCAGCGAAATCACTTCTATTATCCATATTTGTGTGTGCTTAAAGAAGAACGGAAATCGACCGGGTGTGGAAATAGACACATAAATACAACGAACGACCTTAGGACCAAATTTTGTTTTTGAGCTTTTCCGTAAAGCTACGCTCGGTACGCGAAACGTGACCGGCGTTGTTCAATTTACGTCGCATTTCCAGTGCATCGAAACGTGTCAGCCTGTTCGGCTATTTGAAAAAGAAAAAAAAAGAAAGAAAAAGCTCATATTTGCCGTGGTAATCGTTTTATTCAAAATCAGTAGCCTGGTACGAGATTACCTCCGCTCTGTGTACACAGGGACGTCTTTTTTCTCCTGCGATGCATTATAAATTTCGTGATGTTTCTTCGTAACGAACAAAATTTCAGATTGAACCACATAATACGCCAAAAAAAAAAAAACCCGCAGCAGAAAAGTGGGATTAAAAAAATGAACTTTCAGTGGTCCCAAAAACATTTGTACAATAATTTAATAAACCCGTATCGGTGCATTTGAAACAAGTTGCTGCAAAAAATAAATTGATCTAGGGAGGAAAAAAGAAAAAATTTTATGTGTGATAAAAAGAAAAACGGAAAATTTAAGAAATAACAACGTGTTTTTGGGAACGAAGCATAAGAATTAAAAACAAAAGGTGGAGAAAGAGCTAGCGGGGTTCGTTGTCCGACTTGGCGTAAGAACTATAACTGAACATTTGTGTAATTTAAGTAAATTCTAAAATAAACGTTGATAATCGTGTCGGTCACTCGCACTACGAGCAGCATTGCTCAGCGAGACCCACAACTTATTTTAAAAAACAAAACGAAAAAAAAAAAAAAAAAAAAAAACGTTAGTAAAGAAACGAATTTAAAAGTGGTTCGCCTAATTATGTGTCATCAAATATGAACATAGTACGACCGAGAACAGTTTCAGTTTGAAGGAATTTCTGGTGCCGTGCGAACGACCCGTGCAAATCGTTTAGAGCAATCATATCCATTTTTTATAGTTCCGGCATAAATTTTTCACCATAATTATTAGGTCGTGTCGTATTTTTGGTCATTCACTTTATCGATAACTTCAAGGATTAATTTCAGTTCGGTAAAATTAGACGTGACGACTTTATTGCTGACCTCCCGTATATTTGTTTTGATTTTTTTCTTTGTGATTTTTTTTAATTTCAAATTTTTAACTTTTGTCGTTCTAAACGGAATTATTAAACGGTATATCCTGACGCCGAGATCCTTCATTTCAAAGAGTGATGCTATTGTGCAGAAAAAAGGACTTGACGAATTCTGTAAAAACATTTTACGTGCCTCGGATAAAGCTTCATTGACACTCAACTACTCAAACTGGGTTCACAGAAATATAACTCCCCTATGCGCGCGTGGTACTTTGTTGGATTGGACCTGTTGGCGTCGTGAGATTCCATTGAATCGCGTAAAAAGTATTTTCCTTGTTTTTTGTTGGTTTTTTTTTTTCGTTCGTTGTTTTACGCATATTTTTAAAATTAACACAAACGTCGCCGAAAGAGTACAGTGCTCCCGAAATTAGGTTAATCTATAATCGGATCCGCTGACCAGACAAGAAATCCGGTGATGCTCACAGCTATCCCCATTTTCCTGTAGAGAAAAATGAAACTCCGCTCCCTCTGTTCAGTGCAAACTCATAAACGTGTGTAGGATGAAAAGCAAGGAGACACGCACAATGCAGAGCATTAACGGATCAACAGAAAATCGTTCGACGGAGTCCAAGATAGGGAAAAAAAAAAAAAATGTGTATAACGTGCCCTGGGGTATTTCGATAAACATCTCTTTACGTACAGATCAAAAGTGATCGAGTTAGCAGCACCATTCTCCGAAACTGTCCCTATTCAGTCGTAATTTAGTCTGCATAAATAACATCTGACGACACCTTGTCATCCATTATGCTTGTGCATCACTAACGTGTGTTCTCTTTTCTTCAGGCGTATCTACTCACCACTTCAATTCACCCCATACCTGTTTAATTTAGCAGTGAGCAAAGTTCCTTCACTGTAAAACAACAGATATCCGCGCACATTTCACATTCACCAGTTCTACAACTCGCTCGCTTCGGCGCATCTCACGCTACTTATAATCCCACATTTCCCCTGTACATCGTGTTGTTTGTCGAAAAGAAGAAGAAGAAAAAAAAAACACCTTACTTTTTGAACAATCCTTGTAATAAAAGAATAGAGAATAGTAACGTGAATAACTCCGATGAATTTAAAAGCGAGAAACACACACCGGACCAGGTTTCGATAGAGGATGAGGAAACTTTGAAGTTCTTGTATACATCAAAACATTTTCATAAAATTTTCCGTTTCAATTATTCGTGGTTTTTGAAATATTTTTTTAAACGGATTCTTAAAAACCTCTTGCTCTAAAGAGCATAACGGATATCTCTGTTGTCATTCGATTCTGATGCTGAATCCATTGGCAACTTTAAGTGGAAGCAGCGTTGATGCCTGTTGAAAAATATTAATCTCGTTCACCTGGCCGAACGGCTATTTTATTAAAATTTTTAGACCGTCAGGTAAACATTCTTAATCCTGACAATAAAAAGGTTGTCGTTTGGCGAGAAAGTTCTAATGCCGCAAATGCAAACGACACGCTAGCAGTTAGTACCGTTTACTTCCACGGTCGCCCGGCAGTAGGACTCGCGTTAATACAATAATCGGATTTTACAACACGCGCCAGCTCAACTTTGCAAGTTTCCACGAGCGTAATGCGTCATGTGAACCGAGACCCGTTCATTCGAAATTAATTAAACCTCGCTACGATACCGCCGAAACAGAGAGAAGAAGACGCTCCACTTTCTCATCCATCATAAGCTGCTGCTTGAATGCCGAAAAAGCTTTTACAGGTGCTGTCAAATTGTACACCGTTTCCAGCTTCCGCTAAATACCACTATTCGCTCGTCAACAGTTCATCACAGATCTGACACAGCCCAACGACTATTAAAACTGTTCGCATAAATGAATGTCGTGCATCGACAGCTACGGAGACAACTAAATATTTTACCTCTCCCAAAACAATTCTGAAAGTTGTACACTATTAAAAATGCATTTAAGCTCGATTAATAAATTTTCAAAATATTAAAAAAACACTCGGCTGAAACGTAAGAAAAAAAGAGTTTAAATACCGCATCCGCATTTTCTTTGCTATATTACAAGATACATTACTCTGTAGAAGAAATATGTACGACTGTCTGGTAATTAGGAAAGATTAACAAATTTGAAATAAAAGAAATCAACTGATGATAAAAAACTGTAGAAATATATTGATATATGGGAAGGGTTTTATAGTTAGAAGAGATAAAAAAATATGATAGGAGGGTGCATCCCAAAAATAACAATAACAATAAAAAATTGTTGCTTGCTAGGACGAAGGCGAAGGAAAACTATTATTATAATTCAAGCGATAGAAAAGTGTGGAAAAAAAGGAAAATGTAAAACAGCTTTTTATGGGTAAATGATTGATTGGTCTCTGTGTGGAGAAGACAGTGCTTCGTTCATTCTATCCTTTCCTTTTCCTTCTGTTGTCCAGGCTCTTGATTCCTTTTTGTCGGCTATCTCTGATCGTGTAATGATCTGAGTCATCTTGGGCCAATGTCCTTGTAGACGACCCCCAAAAAGAATGTAAAAAAGGTATAAAGCTAAATAAAAAATAGCCAAATGAAGTTATCGAAAAAGTTATTTGTACATGTCCGCCGACTAGTATAGATGTTTTTTTGTTTTTTCTTTTAAAGAAAAATGATTTTTAGTTTATACACTCGTCTCTATTCAGTCATCTCTTCCTCCTCGTTCTTAGTTTTCTTGATACTTGTCCCCTCTTGAACGCCCTACAACCTCTGATACTTCCTCCGCTTTAACCATGGACTTCTTCCTGCATCATTTTCTCGGTTTTCATCTGTATCTGCTCTATTTTGTCCTTTTCATCCTCCTTCCGTATACTTTCCTTGTGATGCTGATCACATTTTATTTTTCTCTGACGAGCAATTGTTCTTCTATTCTTCGAAACTCGGTATCTCTTTAAGAGTGCGTCTTATATTCTTTCATTTCCTTCTGCCGTTTCGGTTATTCCTGACCCTGAAGTATTTTTATCCTCTGTCCTTAGACGCATAAGAATATAAATTTATTGCTCCTCCTTCCCATTTCTTGAGCTATTGTCCTTACTGACAAACCCAGTTTAAAAAGAAAATATAAAATAATGAGGGCCCCTAAAGATTTCAGTTTTTGAAATATTTCCTCATTATTATTACGGAGATAAAAATCAAATTAGCATAAACTAAAGCGTGAAATAAAAATCTGAATTTTTTTTTAATGAGCTCAAATCGTTGTAATTTTCTTCTCAGCGGAGAACATTAATAAAAAAAAGCTTCGGAGCTTACACTCCAACTCTGTCTTAGCGACGACTCGGTGATAATTATAGTAAAAGTATTAAAAATGTGGGTAAAACATGTGGCTGCGATGTCACTTGCATCTAACTGAATTCGCGCTGGAAAGTACTAGTTGAAGTTTTACCGGAAATTTTGATAAATTCAAAAATTTTTGTAAATGCGTATTGTGTTTCAAACGGCGCATAATTTCGAATTCGCGTAGCAATTTATCTTACTTTCAATATTAACAATTTATAGAGAAGGGGAAACTGGTGCCGATAGATTTATTGTCGTTTTCGGTTTGTAATACTTTAAAATACAAATTATAAACTGAAATCCGGACAGAGCTGCTTTAAAGGTGGATAATAAGTTCTGTGAAAGTACTGACATACATGCAGCCACATAAAACATAGAGTATAAGCCCGATATTATAAAGAAATTTTTTAACTTTCCATGAAGAATGATAACATCAACAAACCTATTAATAGAGATCTACATAAAACAAGTAATTTCTGAAATGGAAAGAAATCGAACCAAACATTGCCAAAGAAATGTTACAATAGTTAAAACGGCGCTCGATTGGCAATTTGATAATTCGAGTTTAAAATAAACTTCTCTTAGGAAAGCTTCCACGTTGTTAGCATTAATAATTTTTTGCAGACGTATTACATGACTAATCCGTGGAATAGATTCATAATGCGACTATGGAGAAAGATATATAGAAAAAATAAGCAGAAAAATTAACGAAGAAATATCAAAAAATAATAATGAACATTGCTAACGTAAGGAGCAGAAAAATTAACGAAGAAATATCAAAAAATAATAATGAACATTGCTAACGTAAGGAGCAGAAAAATTAACGAAGAAATATCAAAAAATAATAATGAACATTGCTAACGTAAGGAGCAGAAAAATTCGAAATAATTACACATTAAGGCCAATAATCGAAAGAAAGAAAAAGTTATATTGGGCAATAGAACTCTAGAGGAAGACCTAGAAAAACGAGTACAAGCTGTCTAAAAATACTAAAGGCTCTATCGCACAGGGTAGCCATGGCTACCGTACTTTTTTCGAGAAAACAAAGACGCGAAGAGGTTATTCTTGTTTAATAAGTTCGTAGGCAAAAGTTGTTTTTAAGGGAAGGAAAAAAGATGCGGGTGTATCCTTTCATTTCAGATAGTCTCAGAACTGACCCTTTACTTCGTACGACAACTTGAGGAAATATTCTTCCAGATTTGTTTAATTATGTATAAACGCCGATGTCGTCGTCTGATTAATTATTAGCTTTAGGGTAATCTGAAAGCACAAAAATGACAAGAAAATCAATAAGCCCGCGGAAACACAATTTGAAGAAAATACATTGATAATTTTAGACCATTATACGTTTTATTTTTATCAAAAAACAAAAAAAAAAAAAACATAAGTTTATAACCGGAACAAAATTGACGAGTAAAAAACTGTGCAACTACGGGGCTGCCGACGTAAGAAATGTAGCCAAATAGTTGCCGCGTCTGATAATTCAATTACTGCATTTACATTTGGCCATGTTTCCAGCTACGTCGCCGTGGCTACCTCGAGTGATCTATCCTTAATACCAAAGAAAGTGTATCGTATTAAGGAGGGGAGATTACAAAGAAGGCCTTTAACCTGGAAAAGTAAAGGCGAATCCTATGAGAAGAAAGGAGCTGGTCCCAGTATTCTTTTTAGATCCATTAGGCTTAGTACATTGTGAACCTTAGGTATCGAACTTACTTTACTTTAGCAGTAAGCGTGAACTCTAATGACAGACTTCAGAAGATGTGGCCTATCACAAATCTGCGTAATCGAAGAATGTAACTTGGAAAAGTATGCCGAGCGTAAGTTTTATTTAAATTATCCGCCGTTTATTCTGATTTAATATGCTCCATTTTATGATGCGTTGTGATTTATTCAAACGTTCAAACTGTTCTTGTATTTGGTGTGCACGATTTCTTTCTTCTTCTTCTTCTTCTTCTTTTTTTATAATTTACTTCGGTCTTTACTTTTATTGCCATCGGGGAGACGCTCCTTAGACTTCAGATGCTAGTGTCATCGCGGTTTGTACAACAATTTCTAATTGTTGCCTCTTGACGACGATATAATTCGCGGTTTTCGTTCAGAGCTTTCACGAAAAAATTCACTACATAAAAACCTTACACCTAATGGATAACAAAATGTTACATGATTTTTTATATTACTCGCGGCGTAAAAATTACACGTATTCGCTCATTTAATTTCGCAAAATATTCAACATAAAATTTCCGTATTTCTATTTCTCTCTTAAAACGTGAAATCTAAATGACTTGATCTATAATAGTAGCGCCTATTATTTACCGCATACCACGCCTGAGTATAGTTAAAAGTTTTAATTCGAATTGTTACTTTTTTTTTCTTCAAATTTACGATAATAATATGCCTGCCACGTAATATGTGTTTCACTACACGGTAGACACCGAATTATCCGACCTAATGGGCGCTGAAGGTTGATGGGATACTGAAAAAGTCGGAAAATCGGGAGTCTACTGTATTAATGTTGTTAAATAAGAGTCATGCCATGTATATAGTCTGTGGATCCGTTCGCTTTTCTTTCTTTGTTGTTCTTTTCATAATTTCCCTTTCGATCTTTTGTTTAGTCTGAGCGGTGGATGTTGCATTAGTTACTGTTACTTTATTAACGCTTGGTACGTGTATTTATTTTTAGTTCAACACGTTGTAACTTTTATTTACTTACTCTCCGTACATTTATATTTACATTATTGTTAATAATCCTACAACTAGCGCAATGTTGCACACATGTAGCTGAAAATTATTTTGAAAAATGTAAGAATAGAAACGTCTGGAAAAGAGACCGGTTTAGTACTTAACAAACAAAAGTGTTCGATGTTAGTTATTGATAAGGATAACAAAATCCAACAAACGTTAAAAATGCTACAAGATATACAAACCCAAGATAAATTAATCTATTTGGGTGCCTGCATTTCAAGAACTGGAGGATCAGGCGAAGAAATAAAGAGACGGATGGCACTGGCGAGCACCGCGATGGGAAAGCTTAACCGTATATGGAAAGATCATAAGATCTCTAAAATAACAAAGCTACGACTCTTGCAAACTTTGGTGTTCTCTATAGCGACTTACGGGTCGGAAACATGGACGCTCAATGAAACCATGGGAAGGAAGATCGCAGCTTTCGAAATGAAAGGGTATCGAAAAATCTTAAGAATCCCATAGACGGGCCCATAGGATAAACGAGTACGTATTAAAAGAGCTCAAGATCGAAACCAACCGACGGCTATTAACATCCATCAGGAAGCGTATGCTAGGCTTTTTCGGTCATATAGTAAGAGCGAATGGGCTGGAGAAAACGATTTTGATGGGAAAGGTCGAAGGGAAAAGGAAAAAAGGCAGACCAAAGAACCGCTACATCGACCAGATCAAGAAAATATGCAGATTAAATTTACAACATACCATAGATTTAGCACACGATCGGTATAAATGGCGACGTGTTGTATCTTGCGTCAAATAAGGTCACGACATCCGACTCGGATAACGAAATGGAACAGAAGAGATTCTTTTTCCACAAACGAATTGAATTGAATTGAACTGATATAAATTCTAGACGAATCACTTGGGAACGTAATTATGTGCTATGGAAAAAGAGTAAGCTCATCGTGCAAGAATGTCTGATTAATTTGCAAAAGTTCTTCAATACGAAAAAATTGAATATTCTTTATAGTTCGGCTAAAAATGAATTGTTCTTAAAAGTTATCTTTTCCAATATGATCCTAGTGGGGCAATAAATGGCCTTCATCAGAAAAAGAATGTTTATCTGAATTCGCGCGTTTCTTCTCTTATTTAAGATATTGTCTTGATTTTTTACCTGCGTTCTCGAGTTTGCACAATTTTTCCGGTAGTATCCGTTCGATCTGCTAGAATCCCGGGCTTGTAATTATTTTCACCGAATCATTTTTCCATCAATCATCTCGTGGCCGTGTCGAATAAATTGCACGCTGTCTGTCATAATTACCACCACATCCAGTCTGAGATTCTCCAAAAAAAAAAAAAAAAAACGATTTTTTTTCTACACGCCAGCTTTGCAATTATCCGCTTATATTCTTCCATTGTATTATTATTATTATGATTTTTTCCCACTTTGCCGGTATACTGTTTGATGTTATTTTATTTCGGTCCTGCACCTAAAAGACGGAAGAGTTTTAAACTTTTGCAAAATCACTTTTTTTTTCTTTTTTTTTTCTTTTTTTTTTCTTTTTTTTGTCTTCTTAAGCTTAAATGCCAATAGAAACGGTTACTTTCAAATGCATTTTTAGCAATAGGTCACGAAGTAGGCGGCTTGTTAATTATTTTTTTTTTTTTTTTTGGAAAAACGCACTAAAAAATTTTAAAAATCAATTAATAAATAATAAAAGCATAATCTTCCTCACTCATCTATTTTCCCCTGGATGTTTTTTGCAGTCGTACGAATTTGAGATTATTAATTGATTCGAGGGATTTTTTTTAATTTTCGAAAAGGTGTAGAACAAAAATTGAGAAACTGCCAGTGAGATGCACTTATGTCTGCACACCGTGAATATATTTGGTCGACAAATTTTTTTGAATCTCACCGACGTAATTCGAAAGCTAAAATTGCCCGGAATATATTTGACTTTTTAATTTAAATACACAGTACATGAAAAGAAAAAAATGAAAAAAAAAAGTTTTTTACATTAGTATTAATCAATTCTAATATTATACTTTTAGCAATAATCTGTTGTTTTTTTTTTTTTTTAATTTTTAAATTTTCCTTTCTTCGCTAATCTTTGTTATATTTTATATTTTTTATTATATTTTATATTTACCGAAATATCATGATATATTACCATCTTCAGCTGTTAATTTCTTACATTGCTTATATACAATTTTATAATTAAACAAATAATATAGAAGTATATACTTGTGTAAACCTTTTTGAGGGAAAGTAAAAAATAAAAATTGAAAAGAAAGAAGCAATTAGAAAAAAGATAAAATGCTCTGTGTAATACTTTTTTTATTAAATGACGTTTGGATAAAAAATTATTTAATTCAAAATTACCTTACTTCTGATCACACTTTTTAGTGTGTATTATAATATATGTACATATGAATATTTCTCAAAAGACGTTGCTACAGCCGCCGCCGAAGGAAAAGCATTTTTGAATAATTTGAAAGCGAATGAATCGAAAAAATGACAGAACTGGAACGAAATGAAAATAGATAATTCGAGAGTCGTATTCGAATGTGTTTGTGCTTGGAGAGGAGTTTATTGTAAATCTACAGTTATTAATGTTTCCGTGTGATGTATAGAGGCAACGATAGTTTAGTACAGCGTTTTCCAGCCATCTAACAACACAGGTGTGTGTCTGGAATAAATGAGACCAGCTGGGCGATAAGAAACCAAAAACTTCTTCGTCAAACACTCTCAAAGCATACTAATCGCCGTTTCAGCTAGGAGCATCTAAAGGAAGCTTATTCCCGCTCCAGAGTCCCGCTCGACCATCCTTAATTTGTTTCACTTTTGTTCGATTCCTCATTATTTTCTTCCCATTTCTTTTTTCTTCAGTTTTTTTGTTGTTCTTTTTTTTTCTTTTTTTTTTATTTTATTTTATCTTTCGGGAGTTTTTTCCATTCATTTAGTTAAACTGCTTGGCGGAATCAATTTAATTTCTCCGATAAGGCCAGTAAATGTTTATATCCTGGCTAGTGGAATTTTTAGATTTCAAAGGCGCCCGTTCGAACGTTTTCATTAATTTTCAATGAAAATTTCCGGGCTAAAATTGAGCTGATTTCTTCTCTTATTAGCGTTATTACTACTTTCGGTGCGCGAGTTGCTGAAATGGAACTCATAAAATAGTAACGATGCTAATTACTAAAACTACGATTGGAAAATATCAGATGAAGGGGGACGACTTCGAGGAATATTCAAGCCTCATACAGAGAAAGGAACCTACGTGGCGAGTGGAGATACCAAAGATTAACCGAAAAACCTTTGGTTAATAATGCTGTGCAAGTTTTACTTGAAATCTGTCGTAATTTTGAGTAGTTTCGTACGCAATATTATATTTTGTACAGTCTGGAAGCTGACTGAACGGGGGAAATCTTCAGAATTTTCTATTTTCGTTTTACCGTCCAAAACAGCATGTGAATTCAACAGCTAGTTGATAATTATAGTGCAGTTTAAAATATCGACGTAGAAAAGGAACAAAAAGCATATACGCGTCCGTCAAAATACCTAATTGATGCATTTTTCCTTAAGGTTCAAATAAAACGACATTGATGGTAAAGTGAGACATTATGCGGATCGAATTATTTCCGATTCATACTGACTTATTTTTAATGTATTATAAATTACCGCATAATTCTTAAGCGAAAGTTAAATCCTGTTTCGTTTTTGCGTTTTAATTTACATTTTTTACGTTTTCCACATCTAATGCGTGTCGCAAATAGTAATTACTTTTATAAATATATATATATATATATATATATATATATAATATAAGTGGCGAATCCATGGGGTGAGAAATAGCCCCCCACCCCAAAAAAAAACAAAACAAACCTCGATGAAAAAATTTATTGCAACAGAGAAACCCAGTTTATACCATGAAATTTTTTTATAAATGTTACAACATATGGATTTAATGATAACTAATATTTAATACTGTTTTCTATTACAATTATTAATGTTGTTACGTTCTTATTCTGTTTTAAACGCAAGTGTCGTCGTTTTTTTGTCTATTTTATTTATTTTTAATTTTTATTTTGCGATTTTAATTAAAAATAGTTCAGTATGAAATTTATATATTTAAACTTGCTCACGGGCAAAGAATTTACAAAAATAAAAAGGAACTTAAGTCTAATAAAAATATAATCTCGTTCTATTCTTTCTAGTAATTTACAATTCAAATTGTAAACTACCATTATAGCTACAATTTTATAATTTATTTATTTCTCACCTCTTACAAAATAAAACAAAATTTAAATTAAATTATAATAATTATGTATTTTTAAAACATTTTTAAATTTCTAAAGAGATCGCTATTCGATTTTCTTTATAAAACAAGGTATTTCTCTGTCTGCCGTACAAGATATTACATAATTATATAATTTCCCTATCCAAAATATCTCATTGGATCCGCTCCTATATATATATACTAGAAGTTACCCGCGGCTTCGCCCGTATAATTTTTTTTTTAGTACGTAATCTATGTATCTACTATATATGTATATTAAATAGAACATTCACACACACAAATTATACATCAAAAACTTATGTTAGTAATAATTAAGAAAATTCGGTTTATATGGCTAAATCTGATTCGCAATGCTAAAAGGAGGGATCATTTATAAGGCGACACGATCGCATTATTTATACATACAATACTTTATTATAGTATTTTAGATTGAATTGTAGAAGTGAAATAATGGTCTAGAGGGTTAGAGGGTAATGTGTGTTATTGCTTATAACATCTATCAGCGTATGTGAACTGTAGTTTCGAAACTAACATTGAGACTAACTTTTTATTTTAAAATAGTGAAACAAATGTTTTACATATTTTATATTAGAAAAATTTTCTTAATTTTATAATAAATTATATAGAAAGTGTATATTCGTAGTTGTTTTATTTTTAAACGATGTGAAATAGTTTGTATACACTTACTATACTAACTTTAAATCGAAATCGTTTAAAATAAATAGGCGCGCAATAAAAATTCTAAAAATAAAACTATAGTTTATTATAATTATTATGTGAAAATAGCGAAGGTTACGAAAAAGATGTGAAGTGGAGGGAAAAGCAGAGCCTATAGAATTTCAACTGAAGTGAACATATGTAAATTTAATAATTATTTTCGGGAGAAAATGATTTCTAAAAAATTGTATTTACGTGAACAATTTCCGCAGAGATTAGCCGTCGGAACTCACATAACATTTTATTAAAATTGTCAATGCTTTGTGAGTTTTTATTTACACTTGTTTATATTCCCATTTTATAAAAAAAAAAAGAAGACGTCTTCCTTATCATAATTGTACATCAAGTTACGTTTGCATCATTCTGTTCTTATATTTGCATATCTGAATATGTAATGATAATGGTTAAATAGACACAACTTTTAACTGAATGTAATTGTAAACATTATGTAAAGATCGTTTACCATCAAGTGTTTTTTTAAAGTACTTTAATTACTTTAAAAATCCCGTATGTCTCGGTTCATATTGCATTTTTTGATGTACTATACAAAATAAGTGTCCAAATAAAATACAAAATTTTTTCTACGTTCGAGAGTGTAATTAGGGGTTTCTAAGATTGGTTATTTTGAAAACATCATCATCCAAAGTCTGGAAGAAAATTCAATCACTTGATCGAAAAATTTTCTCAACTTTTCCTACTAGTATATCAATAAACAACAAAATAAGTACTGATTTGCTTGAAATAGCGAACTCCTTTGCACAATTTCTAGCTGATCAATCAAGCAATTCCAACTATCCTCCCTCTGTAGCTGCAAACAAACTGAGCATAGAATCCCTTCCACTAGACTTTAACTCCCAAAATGATGAGCCTTATAACACACTGATCACTTTTGAAGAACTGCAACTTGCGATTAAAGAAACAAAACCAGCAGCTGTGGGACCTGATGGTGTCCATATCTTTATGCTACAGAATGCCACCGAGCCAACTCTCTATCTGCTTTTATCAATATTCAATGAAATCTGGCTCTCAAATACTTTCCCCGACAGCTGGAGAATAGCAGAAGTTATTCCCATACTTAAACAGAGTAAGAACCCTCTTCTAATTACAAACTATCGTCCTATTTCACTCACTTCTGTCCTTTGCAAAGTGTTTGAAAAAAAATTGTTAACAATCGTTTGATGTGGCTATTGGAAAAGGATAATCTACTCACTAAACACCAGTGTGGCTTCAGAACTGGTCGCTCGACAACAGACCAGCTGCTATTTCTTAAAGAATCCATTCAAGCTGCATTCCTTCAGAAACACCACGTTCTAGCTGTGTTTTTTGATCTCACCAAAGCTTTCGACGTCATTTGGAGATGTATCATAATTTCAACGCTGCATAAGTGGAAAATTCGCGGTCACTTGGCAAAATTCATCCAAAATTTCCTCTCCCATAGGCAATTCTATGTTCGTCTAGGACACATCCACTCTCAACTTCATTTTCTCCAAAATGGTGTTCCACAAGGATCCGGCCTCAGTCCGACACTGTTCAATATAGGCATAAATGGCATAGCCGATCAGATCCATGCTCCAGTTCGATTTTCTCTTTTCGCTGATGACTTCGTAATGTTCATCACCTGCTCAGATATTCTGCTAGGAAATGAAATTCTCCAACATGCCGTCAACAATCTCCACACATGGGCGACAAACAATGGTTTCATGTTCTCTCCAACCAAGACAACAGCTATCCATTTCTGCCGAAACAGACGCTGCTCACATGAAATCAAAATCTACATAGATAACTCGCCAGTAACAACTTCAGATTCCGTGAAATATCTTGGAATGATATTCGATGAAAGACTATCATGGAAGCTTCATATAAACAATTTGAAGAATAATTGTATGAAGAAAATGAATATTATCAAAAAACTTTCAAATACAACCTACGGCTCAGACCGCTCCTCTCTCTTAAAAATATACAATTCGTTGATTAAATCTAGACTCAACTATGGCTCTTCAGTTTACAGCTCTGCGAATAGATCACTTCTCGACTCCCTCAATACTATCCATCACTCCGCAATCAGATTATCAATTGGAGCCTTTCCAACGTCACCTGTAGACAGCATCCTGTGCGAAGCTGGAGAAATCCCTCTTCACTATCACCGTAACATCACTCTACTCAACACGCGCCTTCACACCCAAACAAACCCATATCTTCCTTCATATAACTTATTACAACAACATCCTACACAATCACGCTCAATTTTCACTCTATCTAGACAAACTAATGACCTCCTTACGTCATTGAGTTTGCACCTCCCAACGCCATGCATATCTTCTTCAAGTGCTATGCCTCCTTGGTCTTCCTTCCAAATCTCCGTAAACCTCAGTCTTTCACAATTTCCTAAGAAAACCACTCCTTCAAACATAATCCTATCTAAGTTCAACGAATTGATTCAACAATTTCCAAACCATCATATTATCTTCACTGATGGAGCCAAAAATTCTCAAGGTACAGGATGTGGAACAGCCACCTCAGATAGAATCTTGCTAAGATTCTCATTACCAAACTCTTTCTCAGTTTTATCAGCCGAGCTTTACGCCATCAAACTCGTGATAGATGAGATAGTTTCCTCCGATTCTCTTTCTTCTTACCTCATTTGTTCAGACTCTCGCGATGCGCTTCATTCCATCTTGAAATGTCATTCTAAACATCAACACCCTTTTGCAAAAGAAATTGTTCACGGCCTCGCAGCATTTAAAAATCAAATCGCGTTCGCATGGATTCCATCTCATGTTGGAATACCTGGAAACCGCCTAGCTGATACTGCCGCGAAAGAGGGCTCGATTTTGCTTCCCGCCTCTCGTATATCACCGCCGTTATTCGATCTTAAAAAATACGTAAAAAGTGCAATTCGTCATCAATGGAACTGCTACTGGGAAAATCTTCCACTTACCAACAAACTGAGGAGCATTCGCGCTACAACGGAACCATGGACCACCTCCATTCGCTCCAACCGCAAGGAAGAAGTCGTACTAACTCGTCTCCGCATAGGCCATTCCTCACTGTCCCATTCTCATCTCCTTACAAAACAACCTGTTCCCCAGTGCTCCTTTTGCAACTCACCTACAACAATCTCACACATCCTAACGTCATGTCCACTCCTCCATAATGAAAGATCCCAACTCCTCAACCACCCTCCCTCTCTCTCCGAAATACTTTCTGATGACCTATCTAAAATAAATTCTCTTTTCCAATTCCTAAAACATACTAATCTCTACAGTAAAATTTAACTCCTTTCGTGCTTTATCCTGTGCCTCTGGCCTAGCGGCAGTACATGGCACGTGAAAACACCAAGAAGAAGAAGAAGATTGGTTATTATAGTTGAATAATTTGTTGTATTGCCGTAAGATTTCTTCTAAACTTTATTTCCCTTTAATTCTTTATTTCATTTATTACCATTATTTCGGTTCATTGTTATTATTACAAAATGCCTCTTAAAAAAATTCCTAACCGTATTATATTTAAATAATAACTGTAATGTTTTTTAACTATGCATTTATATATCGACAACTTATATTTTAATATTCAAACCCCTGTGATATTGGAACCATAATTTGAAAACCGTTACATACGGTATATAGAAAATAATTTCCCAAATTTTCATTTTTAATCGCTTTCGTAATTATTTTGTAAATATAATCTTTCGCTCGATGGCATAATATTGTGTAATATTCGAGCTAGGATAAAATCTTCAAATTAAAGATGAACTGTAAAACTTTATTTTTATATTGATTACAATACAATGTAGTAGAATATATCGTACAATATTATTCATAGTTGTGCTTTCGGATGCAACTAATATAATTATGTAATCAAGAGCGTGAGCCAGTGAGGTGGGCAAGATGATAGAAAGAGGATATGAGCTATAGGAAACATAAAATTTATAAGTTGTAAAGGCTTAATATTTTACTAAACAAGAATAAAATCTTAATTAAAACGTAATTTTCGTGGGTGTCTGGCAAATTGTTCTACTACTTTATTATAAAAGTCTTCCAAATTGTGCTCATAATTACACGCCTATGAATACTCATCATGACCAGTTGATTAAAAAGTTTCATGGCTCCAGGGGGGCAACTGCCCCCCCCCCACTCGGCGACGCCCACATATGTAATACAAGTATGGTACGTCATACACTTTATAATGTATTAGCACACTGAAATTCAAACTTCCACAGTTACAGCAAAAATGTTAGTTGTTAACAGTTTTAAGACATCGACGTACAGCTAACATCTGCTGGCGCGGATATGGCAGAAGCAAAAAAAGTTGGTACGATCGTGTCGCGTTGCAAATGGTCCCTTTCAGCATTGCGAATCAAGTCTGGCGTTTATATGCTTACCCAGCTAATAACTGAAATATCTCTACTAATAAACACTTTTATCGTATTTGGCTACCACACTGCATGGATATATGATATGTTGTTTATAGCACGTAATGTTTACGTTTTACTCGACGACAGTAACATATTTTTCGATTTTGTTTATATTCTCGGGAATGGTCGTCTGTTAAATTTTAAACGATTTGACAATCGCTGTCTCTTTCTTTTTTAAACTTTAAATTATTGTAATTTCTATACTATTTGTGATATCAATCCTTACTTACTAATATATATTATTATTATAAATGCGAAAGTAACTCTGTCTGTCTGTCTGTCTGTCTGTTACCTTTTCACGCTTAAACCGCTGAACCGATTTAGATGAAATTTTGTATGGTGATAGTTTGAGGTCAAGGAAAGAACATAGGATAGTTTTTATTCTGGAAATATTATATTAATTTTATTATTTCTTACGTATTCGTTCGTTAGTGTATGTTATTTTATTCAGCCAGATGTTTTTGTTCGGAAATTCTAAGAAACATCAGAACGCCAGAAATCGGTTTCGTTATGTAAACAAAATTACTAGCTAGCTTTTATTAACGTGTTGTTCATCTTCGATAGTCGCCATTCGTTCGTCCGTTCCTAGCTTTTACCCGCGACGAAGTTGTCCGCAGAAAATTATTATTTCAAGTAAGCTGTTTCGACGTCAATATAAATATAAATGAAAGAGGTTTTATTATTAAATCATAACGATAGTTATATAGGTACTTAGTGAGTAGACCGGAGATTTCCTTAAAACATTTACATAAACGTATTATATTTTGATTTAAAAAAAAAAATTCTTGTTATTTTTACTGTCAATATGCCTTGCAGGCGTAAATCTGATCTAGCGCGTAACTCTAACAGAGTTCGAGCTGCGAAAGTAGCTAGAACTGAGGAATCTCAAGAGCAGACACAGACCAGACAGATTTTAGATGCCGAGCGTCACTCCTATCAAAAGGTTTCAGAGACCTTAGAACAGACTCAGGCACGGCAAGCTTTAGACGCTGAGTGTCACGCCTCTCAAAGGGCTGCCGAGATTATAAATGCGAAAGTAACTCTGTGTGTCTGTCTGTCTGTCTATCTTCTGTTACCTTTTCACGCTTAAACCGCTTAACTGATTTTTTTACGACAAAGCTTTTCATTGTAATATAAAGGCCATCCATTTAAGATATATATATATTTAATAGTAAATGAATATACACTGGCAGGACAACGTCTGAAAAACGTTGTTTACAAAAATGTGTTGAATTAAAATTTTACTACTGTAATTGTAAATAAACAAAAATAATTACATAAAAGTAAATAATAAAAAAAATATATAGAAGTAAATACCTAATAAAAAAAAAACAATAATAATAATAAAAAAAAAAAACCTATAGTTATAATTTAATAATAAAATCTCTTTCATTTATATTTGTTTTCACGTCGAAACAGCTTACTTGAAATAATAATTCTCCGCGGACAACGTCACGGGTTAAAAGCTAGTGTGAAATAAAGCTTAGAACGGACCGGGTAATATAAGCTGCTACAGGCTGTGTTAATTTCATCGCTATTCCTGTAATAGTTTTTGAGTTAAATCGGAACAGACAGACAAACAAAAATTTAAAAAAATAGATTTTCTGTTTATGTGCGATAAAAATAGCCCGATGCAGTGATTATAACGAAAATATTCTATTATTCATATATATATATATATCAAGTATTTATTTGTCGCAGAATTCGGAAAATTATTTTCCAGCTTAAAAACAGCCAAACTATTGATGTGAAAGCAGTAAAAAATAGATAGTTACTATATTGCTTATGGTAGCGCGCCGGCCTAAGGGTTAAGGTGCTTAGCTACTAAATCAGGGTTTAGGGCGGCTGGTCTCGTTCCGGATCCGAATCGCTCCCAGGTTTACTCAGTCTGAAATAATTGGGTACCACCAGAGAAATCGGGGAAAGTAAAAGCGGATTCCAAGCAGAAAGCAACTAGCCCCCCAGTATTTTCATCAGATCCATTAGGCTTAGTACATTGTGAATCTTAAATTCACAATCACCGACTCCCTGCTGCTAAAAGGGTAGTAGTAGTAGTATGAAGCTTACTTTCCTTTACTTTGCTATTTGTGCTTAATACGATTCTCGGATTTTCTCGGCTAATAATGCAATATTGTACTACCGCCCTTACATCTGAACGCTTTGCTTTGTACTTCAAAATCGTAGCACTGCGTCTTCCTGCTCCTTATGATTCTTGCCTTATCCGTTCCTTCCCATTTCCAGCTATAATACCTGTACTTCAATCCTTCCTACGCTCTGTCTTTAATCGTCTCTCGATGTAACCGTTTATTTTAACTATTCTGATTGTCGCGCCCAAAAAATTCAAAAATAAATCTTGCGCGTTTCTCGTTTAATTTTATCTAGATCGAATTGTGTATGTAGAGTTGTAAATTCGTAATCAGCTCCGCCACCATTTAAAACCCCGCGAATAGAGTACACATATTTTTTACCGAGATTTTAAAATGATGATTATCTTCCCCCCGCTGTTAATCTTTAGCTTCCTCCGGTGTGATAATCAGCTTAGAGCTCCTCTGTATTCTATAGAAAAGTTTTTGAAATAATCCATGGAATTACTAAAATTGTGTCTGAAGTAACTTTTAAAGATGATTGTATTCTCATTCAACGCTTTATCGTAATTTCGATTGCAGGCATGTACGTACTTAGGGTCGGAGTAAAAAATGAAGCGATCTTGTGAGATATTAAATTTTAACCGCTTTGACGACTGGCTAATAAACGTAGAGTGATATCGCATTCGAAGTACGCCGACCGCGCCAATAAATACTTGCGGGGAGAATAACGACGTCGGCATGGAGAGAAAGTTTCGCTTTATAATAAATCGGCCGCATTTAAATATGTAGCAGGCAATGCAATGCGCGAATCGTTTTATCCGAATTTAATGGAGGAAAACCACAAGTGCATTGTTTACGGAAGAGCAGAGCCCCGTTCCGTTCCGTTTCGGGTCAAATGGCGGCAACAGAATTTCCAACAGGCAAACTTTCTTTCCCCGGAATTGCCCCCGTGTGCAGCGAGTTCGAAGCACAAGTGCGTTTAACCGCTGAGCGAGTGCGCGCGGAGGCTTTAGATGCGACTACGGGCCAAAGTGTGCTCAGCTGGGCCAGCTTATTTCGGAATTTGAGCGCAGACTCGGCAGCGGTTCCAGTCTCGTTCTGATGGGAAGAGTGCTGGAGGGCGCGGGCACCGGTTGGAGGAACGGTTAAATCGCGTGTGTGCTAATTTCGCAATTTAGCCGCGGTACTGCGCGCCGGTACTTCCGTCTAGGACGGCCCGGCTCTCAGACGAGTTTGTTTCTTTTGCCGTTGCCGCACGCCGGCAACATGTTGTTCATTTTGGCCCGACGTTTGCGCCATTGTTGGCCGACCATTCTGCCGCGGCCAACTTGTTGCTTAACAACATTGTTGCCGCGTCGCATGCTCACGTCTTGGTGGCCCGGGCCACCTTTTTGTCTGCGTACCGAACGTGCGATGATAGACGGAGCAGTCAGAAGAAACTCGATTCCCGTAATGAAGAGATAGCGTTACTTGCTTCGGGCGATTTGCAGCGAAACTTCTTCCGCCACTTGGGCTATTATTCTAATGCTGGCCGCGCTACTGTGTGCGTGATGCTCCTTTTGTCTAATTCTGTGGAGCCGCCTGCTGCTGGTGGACCGACGGGGCGGACCTGCTTGTTTTCAACAATTCCTTTGCTTCATCTGAATCTGGAAGCAATTTGTTCTTGCACTTTCGACGAACTTTCCTCGGCCGGATCCTCTTTGCCCCGTTCCTTTTTTCGTCTTGCCGCAATTATGTCTTTCGTTTACGCAACATGACCACCGGCGGTGACTTGTTGAGGTTTTTTCTTTCGTTGTTTTTTCGGCCTTTGTTAATGAAATCGGACCTCCTCTTCGTTTATTTTCCTTCGTCCACCGCAATCACCCCGTCTTCTGCCGGTGTCAATTAGCGGTCGGTTAATTTTTCGAACGGGCTTGTTTTCCCCGGAAAAGAAACACGAATATAACGGAAAAGATATGAGAGCGGCGAATTTTCAAATTTGTTCTTCTTTCGCTATATGCGGACTTTTCATGCTTGGCCTGCCAGTTCGCAGTGCATGCGGTCTGATTTATTTTCTAAATAGCTCTTTGATTTCGCATTAGACGTTTTTCTGCTTATCCGACTTCGGGAAGAAAGTCAAATATTTTCCGTAGCTGGTCAAAGTAGTTACCCGCGAAAATTACCTTACTCCATTTTTTGCTATATTTCTTTGTTTAAGGACCCCCTCCCGCGAAACCCGCTCGAGTTAAATAGCCGGGAATTTTAAGTGAATCGCAGTATTAAAATGGTCTTACGTGTATGGATCCGGCTGCGCACAGCCCTTCAGGCAGTAGTAGGCGTTGTAAATCTCGAATATATATTATACTTACGAGAAGATTTAGATCTAACGATGTTCGACAAAGACATACACCGGATCCACTTAATCACACATTTACTCTCTCTGATGTTTAAATTGTGAAATCCTTTGAAATGTGAATTCCGTGAATTCGAAGAAGATAAACTTCTGTGTATGCTCCATGCTTGAAAGTGTTAAAATGATCGCAAAACTTTCTAATATATATATATATATATATATATATATATATATATATATATATATGTACATTCAAAATATACGGTTAATAAAATATCTTAATTAATTAACGAGAAGTAAAAATTATATTTAGTGATTTAAGATTTTACCAAAAATCTTTTTTTTTTTTCTCTATGATTATATTTTTTTTTTGTACATATATACGGAAAATAATCTGGAAAACAAAAAAAAGCCGGGGATCTGTTAAGTTTTTGCCAGCCTTGTAATATACATGGTGTTTCATCTTCCCCCGACAGATATGTTTTACGAACGATCCTCGGAATGATTTGTTAAAAGTCTCCGATGTTTTATAAATAAAAATGATTTGTTATTATTTTCTGTATTATTGGTAACACAGGATAAATTTTGAAAAAAAGAAGAAAATAACTTCATCCTAAATTTCGAGTTCATTAAATATATCGGTGTTTGTTCGTGCGGCTTGCAAAACAGCGGAAGAGCCTAATGAAAAGGTGGATTTCAGCGAAATATGTGACGTTAGAAACGGGGGAAACACAAAACCCAGATGGAAAAGAATGAAAGTGTTTTTAAGTTGAAACAATTAATATTGTTATTTATTTCGATTAAATATAATTCTGATTAATAAATAGAGGGGAAAAAATTGTTTTTTTTTCTCTTTTCTATTTCAGTTTATTTATTAATTATCGTCAAAAATGAAAATTATATACTAATATTACTAGCGTGTCATATTGAAAAAAAAGAAAAAAAAGGATCTCAGAAAGTGTTGAATTTGAAACGAACATAGTCTACTATTACTGGTTATCGTAAACAAAAAATGACGATAGATGATAGGTTTCGTTCATAACACCGAAGCTGCGAAAATGCCATCAGTTCTTGCATTAACAAACTGTTCGAGTACAAATTTTAATTAAAAATATGTGACGATGAAAGATACACTTATAAGGAAATGGAACATACATTTTAGACTTTTTTTTTTTGAGGATCACAGAAAATCTTTTTTCAAAGTTCCAAGTGTTTTTTGTTTAATTTACGACCTCTCGGTTGGCGAAGGAAGCGAATGTTTATAGAAAAACTTCTCTATGATTCGTCCTAAAATTTAGCACATTAAAGTCGCGAAACCTTTTTTACGATTGATTAGGTGAAAGCTATTTTAATTCAAAATCTGTTCGGAGTTCCGGCCTTTTCATGGTTGCATTCAGCCGATTGTCACTGAAAAGTGCTGCTTTATATATAATTATCTACAATCAATGTGGCCCGTCTACACGTAGTTGTAATAGCCCCCAAATAAATAAATAAACGAATAAATAAATAAAAAGACGAGAAAATGTTAAATCCGTTTTCCGCGTATTATTACCCAGGCAAATTTTTAAATGCGCTCTCCCTCTTCCCATTTAGTTCATGAAAAACTCTGTGCTATTTATTTCTTTTGTAATTACTACTGTGTATTGTTGCGTTCATATTAGCCAAACTTCGAGAGAAACAAAATTCTATTTTTAGAGGATTCGGAATTAGCCAGGCTCTAATCCTTAAAATAATAATGACAATGAATGAACCGTATTTTTATGCATTAATTAATTTACTATTCCTCGAAACTGCGTCATTACTAAGCGGTATGAGCAGTTTCGTTATTATTAATAATAGTATCCGAATTCGATTGAATTAACAGTTGACGCGATGTAACGCACATTTTTGCATTTCTCAAAATGATTTTACCCGTATCTTATTTAACAAGAAGCGCGTCATGGTGTTGGGATCACCGATTTTAATGAAATTTTGCAGATCAACGACGAGAGTACATGCGAAAATCGTGTAAAATATTAAAAGGCACTTTTTTCAACATTTTTAGAAACCGCATATAGTAAGAACGGTATGGGGATAGCAGTTTAGACAAAAATATGCAATACATTTCAAATAAACTTGAAGTATGTTAAACACGAAAATTACTAAACAATGTAAAAAAAAATAGTCAATAAAAATTTAAATACGCCATTTATTACACGTGTATATTGTAAAAACACAATTACTCCGCAGCTATGTTTCCTGTGGTGTAGTGTGGCGAAAATGATAATTGCTACATTGTCAACGTGCGCCGGTAGTAGGTGCATTTCATTTTGGACTTTAATTCTTGTTATGTAATTACTTTAATTTTTTTTTTTTTTTTTTTTTTTTTTTTTTGTACATAACTATATCACTATAATTAAAATGTTTAAACGTTTAAATTATATAACGGCTGATTTTCATTTTTTTTTTTAAATCATAATGCGTATGCATATTTATACAATGATAAAAAAGTATCAACAAGCATTAAATTCAACGCTCTGTGATTTTTAATACCTCTAGTGTTGGAGACACGCTGTGAATTTTAGACTAATAAAAATAACTAAATAATAAAAAAAATTGTAAAAAGAAAAAAAAATTACTAACGCTATTAGACCACCTACTACTACGCCCGTTGTATACTACACCATACAGAACACAACTACAGTAATTGTGTTTTTGCAATGTATAAAAATGTAATAAACGACGCATTTAAATTTTTATTCAATTTAAAATTAATTTTTTTTTACGTTACTTTACTGTGTTTTTTTTTTGTTTTTTTTTTTTTTTAGTAATTTTTACGTTTCATAATACTTTATTTTAGAATATAATCGTTCCTTCGAACTGCGCGAGTTAAAGATAATCTGAAATTAATTGCATATTTTAATCTAAAAAGCAACCTCTAAAAAAAAAAAAATTGAAGTTTCTCGCCTAAATCGAAAAAAAAAAATAGTCGACGCATTCTTAATATCTGACACGATTCATACATATGTATACTCTTGTTATGATCTTCTATCGATCTGCAAAATTTCGTCAGAATCGCTGACCCATGACGACGTCTCCTTGCAAGGTGACGCTCTAGTGCTGGTTGTTGTTGGGTCGCTGTTTTATACTGAACTCACGTCACTTCCTGTTCATTGTGCTGATTGAACATGAACTAATTGCGTACGTTTCCTTCGTGAATTATCGTTAGCGAAGCGACAGTTTTTTGAACATTTTTGAAACGTTTTAATTAATTAAAAATTTTAAATTTATACGTTGCTTGTGGGAAATTTCAATATTCTTGAAAAGTTTATTACTTAAAATTCTAAAAATTCCAAGTCCAAATTGAAAAATTTATATAAATGAAAATTACGAATTCATTTGCGAAACGCGACACCGCAACTTATTTTTCAAGGGTCGCGCAGTTCCTTCGGCGCTGTATAAATATTTAGATAAGAGAACCGCTGGCGGTGGGGGTTCTCTTCCGCTGAAGACATCTGTTATTACTTTCTGTTATTTTTCGCGACGTAATTTCGATTCTCCATTTGTTAATTCCGGATGTGCCGTAACGACTAAATTATCGCATAATTTAATTATCGGCGAATTTTTTTGTTACCTAATTTAAGCTCTGTCCACCGTCGCTAAAATTTTAAAGGTATTTATCAGTAAAAAAAAGTTGCATCGCTTTGTGCCCGCGCGAACGTCTATTAATTTCCCCGGGCTGTGTTTGGCCGTTCAGCGAAAGCGATATATATTTGTCTCTATATAATTGTGCGTGAAGACTATTTGAATGTGTTTTTTTTTTTCTTCTTTCATTAAAATATTTATATATTTCACGTTGTCTTCTTGCAAATTCGCTTCGCTTTATAAAGTTTTTTAATTTTTTAATGGTTCTTGCAGAGTTTCTTTAGAGGAATATATAGTTATCTTATTATGCACGGAAAATAACTGTGAAAGATGGTACTGCCGTACTAATTTCAAAAGTTCCCCGAGTAAGCCGTTGGTTTGAAAGAGCTAATAAAAATTAATTACCGAATTACCTTTTTAATTCCGGCTTTTTTTTTTCAATTTTTATTTCCCTACTTAAATAAAAAAGTTTGCGTACGTCAACAGAATGGATTTTTTCTTTTTTCAACAGGGATCATCTGGTATTTAGAGAAAGAAGAATGCACGTTTAATTTAAATTTTAATTATTTAATTATTTAATTTACGTAAATAAATTTTCATCCATTATAAGAAACTATTATTAAGAAGCTTCCAATTTGAACATTATTTTCCAACTACATTTAATATTTAGTATTTAATATTTAATCTAAACCATTTAACGTAAAATTTCGTAGACTGTTTTAAAAATATGTTTTCTGTTATTTGCACGTTTTGAATAATCGCGCGTCATTAACGGCTTTTAAATGCGAGTAGTCTCCCCTGTATGTATTTTTATATAGTTTATCTTAAACTTTTCAAATGTTCTTCGCCCACTCAACTTAGCCTCCCTTCCTTTGTCCAATAAATCTCTTCTCCTTATTCGAATTTTACCAATGCGCATTCAATTCTACACTCCCATTTCACTTTCTTATTTTCACCGATCCTTTAAAGAGACGATCCCACATATTGTCTCTTGATCATTCCGAATCCATTAAATTACCTTCTGCTCCGTCATAATCCTTAGCTATTCTACGCGCTAAATATAACTCTTTTTCTAACTATTTCGATAACTTTTTTATCATTTCTGATACCGAAAGTTTACTTTTCTAGCCATTACTTCGCCTTTTCCTCCTCCCTCCGTAGATCCAATTCAGCTTTTTATTAGATCTTTTATCTCTAAATTGTCGACCCAGCGTTCTATTCATTTCGATTTCCTACGGATGGTCCCTCTCGTGTTATGCGCAGGGATTTGAGCAAGCTGTTTTTTATGTCCCGATCTGTCTGCAGATACCGGTCGATGAATTTCCAGATTCTTTGCTCCTGATATGATTTCCTTTTTAATAACAGTCGCTCTGAATTTCGCTTTTATTAGCTAATCCTGAGTCTTTTTACCTGTCTATTCCGCCTTTTTAATCGTGGTACCGTGAATATCTTCACATCTCAGTTGTTCGTTCATTCCGGTTGTCCTTTTTTCCTTAGCTATAATTTACTCCCTTCATTTATTTCATTATTCTCTAACAACCGCTCCTTTTTGTCGATCTTGGCGACAACAGTTTAATTTGCTGCTTTAATCACATCTTCTTTCTGCTGAACGTACGTATATTCTATCTTCAGCTCTTAGGTCTGTTTCATCCGACACCTTATAACGCATCTTTCATTCTTACGTTTCTTTCACCTTCTATAGTTCCCCGTTGTTGTCTCCATTTTTTCCCCAGTTTGAATCGAATTCTAATTTTCTTTTTTCCTTCTATGTGTAGTACGTTGGATTGAAGGGCTTTTACGGTTCTTAGTTGTCGAGCCCGCGAAAGGGCAAAAAAAATAAAATATCACTCAAAAAAAAAGAAATGTGTAGGAAGCGAAACATCACAAGTACGTTTAATTATTAGTCAAATTGGAAATAAATCGTGAATCAGAAAACGCACTAATTTGTCGTCATAATCAACGCTGCTCTTAGCACACAGTGGTGTTTACGCTACTCATCTCCATTGTATGGTTCAATTAAACATCATCGGATCGTCTTGTAGGCACACATAGCCATGTCCTGTGCCCGGCTTTCCTTCGATCCAAAGCGCCTCCGACACCTTTAATCATTAGTCGAGTCAGCATGCGTCTTCAAACCCTGTACAGCTCTAGAATGTAGCTTCGTTTTCAGCAATTTTCGCATTGATTCGTTAGTGCTCCTTTTAGAATACCAGTAGGTGGTCTCTCCAGCACCGTATTTCCGCAGAATCGACGCGTTACGGGAAGACTGACTAACTGGTTCACCAATCTAATTTCAATTTTTCTTTCATTTATTACTTGATTAAGCGCGCCATAGCGCTTTGAACGGTGACACACAGAGTGCTGCAATTCCATACTCCGTCCTTATTCCTGACAATTGATTCCAGACATACAACAAAGCAGCTTAACTCCTTCTCTGTAACATTCGCTTTTTATTACTATTAATTTTTTCTCCATTAATTAATGTCGTCTTAAGAAGTGAAAATTCGACAGATCGTCACAAACCTCGAAGTATAGGTTATGAAATTTTCATAGCTTCGTTTTTAACGGTATGAAAAAAATCCCTATTTGATCTTCGGTAGTAGCGATATTTTGCTTCTTTTGGAAAAACGGTCTAAATTTATTAGTAATAAAAAATAAAAAAAAAAAAAAAAAACCATTTAAAATAGGTTATAATAAATAAATGAGAAATTCGATAAACGACAATGCGGCAAAGGATATCATCTCCGATTACGCTTTTATTATTTAGTCGGTAAAAGTTTTATGTTCAGCCAGAGATAAAGCGTACGGTTTTCAATTACCATTATTAATTCGTATAATTTAAATTGCGTTTGTTCCCGCGAGAGATATCAGTTTATATCAGACCCGGAACCGAAATCAATCGAAATAATAATTATAATTATAAGAATAAAGAAAGCAATCACGATAGAACAAGAAGAATATTTACAAGACTGCTGAAAACAAAAATAATCCGAAATTGATGAAGCAACGTACACATTGTAACAGTTAGCCTTTGGAAACGGAACAAGAATTACCAAAATTGTCTGTTTAGTTCTTCCCGAAGGAACTTTGGTATAAAACTATAAACATATCTCTATAATAGAAAAGCATAAACATATCTCTATAATAGAAAAGCATAAACATATCTCTATAATAGAAAAGCATAAACATATCTCTATAATAGAAAAGTATAAACATATCTCTATAATAGAAAAGTATAAACATATCTCTATAATAAAAAAGTATAAACATATATCTATAATAGAAAAGTATAAACATATATCTATGATAGAAAAGTATAAACATATATCTATGATAGAAAAGTATAAACATATCTCTATAATAGAAAAGTATAAAAATATCTCTATATCGAAGTTCCTTCAGAAAGAGCTAAATTTGTACACGATAGCACACAACCGTTAAAAACGGCTTGAATGCGCCTAACGTTATTACAGGTAATTAGTGACGAATGTTAAACATAAAAAATGAGGACGAAACCAAATTTACGAAAAAGTGCAATCGAAAATGTAGACGAACAACTTCGCAAAGCAACATTATAAATCGTCGTTGTGCGTGCAGTTTATGTTTCGATAAGAACCACGTTTCAGTCCCACGGCCCGGTCTATGTGACGCGCGTTTAGTTTACTTCAAAAGATGGCTCTTTTAAAAATGTCTGGTCTCGAATGACGATAGTCGTTTCTCGCACGAGACTACTGAGTTTCCCCGTGGCGACGGATTGAATAAAATTAAAATTAACTGGATCTTTACGAATTTCCAGCCTTATATATTTTACAAAAAAAAAAAAAAGAAAAAATAATGAAGGTAATTAAAATGAGGCATTTGCATTTACAACAATTACCTCCGATATAAATCCTAGAAAAAAATTACCCCCTTTTTTTTTTTCCGAAAACAAAAACAGGGACCAGAGAAATCGTTAATATTTAACCGACAGATACGGTTTTCAGAGTTGTATTTATTTATTTACACTTTCGAGTGATAAGTATTAATAAAAAATTACAAAACCCGAATTCGGAAAAACTAAAATAACGATACAAAATAAAACACAATTAACCGGGAAATAAATCAGCAAACGAACTAAGCAAGCAGCGTTCCGTATAACCCATTGTCGCGTAATAATGCAAGGGAAAATGATAAAAATTACAGAGTCGAAAATGCTCATTTCGGTTACGTAAACGACCCTCTCTCCGCGGCCCATGGGTGGTATTTACTTCGTTTGTTACACGGATTAAAAGTTTCAAATACGTTTAGCATAGAGAAGCGCTGTCAACTTTGTGGACAATAGAATCACCATCAGCAGTGGCAAATTAGAAATCTGTCTACGAGATTCATAGCGGAGATGTAATCTCGCAACTGCAATATGCTAAGCTTTAGAGACGGAAACAAAGTGTAACATACTGGAGATACGCAGTTGATTTTCATAGAGTTTTAGCCGGTGACGGTAGGAGATGTATAGAAACAGCGCGCGGTTGTTCAAAAAAGGAAGAAAATTTTCGTTCGCGGAACTAAATTCCAAGAAATTAGCAGACATTTCACAGTTTCGTAATTTTTCGTAATTTTACCTTTTTTTTTAACGGTGAAAAAAATAAATAAAAAACAACCTGAAACGGGGTCGAAGTTTATCGATATTTTTTTTTATTACGAAAATAAACCATTAATTAATTGGTAATCGTGTTCGCCTTTTTTCTGTACACGCAATAAAAACACCAGCAGTATACGATGATAGGCGTTTCGTATTGATTCTAGTTTCAAGCACTTCGTTTACTAATTACGGCAGATACTAAAATATATCACATTAGAATCTAAACGGTGTAAACAAATTAACTAGCTGCTGTTGCGTTACAAACGGCGTTTGAAAGCTAAATAAAAATAGGGTTTCGGATTAATTCAGCTCATCGCTTTTGATAATACAGCTTAGGCTTTCGGCTTTCGCCTGTTTTTGAATACGGCCTAATTCGGCTTTTAACGTACAAACAATTAAATGATAGTCGAAGAAAGCGTTTATAGTTACATATTTCTTTTGTAATACACATTGAAATTTTGCATTGCGTTACGTCCGCCCTTCTGTACGGTTGTGTAAGGCTTCCCAACAAAGTGTTGGAAGCTAAATCAGGCGCGCTTGAAGTATCCTCATATATAGTGAAGGATGTTCAAGATATCTTAAACGCAGAAAGTCACTAATGCGGACGTTTCACAATAAATTGCCAGAGAAAGAATGTTGCCTGCAATGGAAAGGCGCAAACTATCTGGGACATTGAGCTGGAGTTAGTACTCGAAATTTGTGGGAAGCGATCACCGGGCAAAAGGCGCTGAACTCTTGGCCAGATCTGTGTTAATGGTTAACGACGTACCATATTTAGCTTCGACAAGTTTACGGTTGTAGTTGACTTTCAAAAGTACAATTGGAAAAGATTTAACCGGATATGAAGCTCAATCTGGCTTTTCGATACAAAAAAAAAAATAAAGTAAAATAAAACACAGCTTAGACTTTTGAAAATTTGAATTTAGCTTTCGAGTCGGCCTGTAATGCTAATGGGCCGCGTATTTTTGTGTAGCAGTTGCTTCGTCGTTGGAATAGTTAACGATAAGAGGGCAGAAGTGGTGCACAGCTTAACAAGCTCTGTGTGGTATCATTGGAGTTTTCGATGCGAATACGTTTCTTACTTAATGGGCAACTTGTTTCTCGTATGACAGAAAACGAGCTAAATGGTAAAATTGAAGAATGGGCTCCGTTATGGGACGAAAGGAAACTCTGGCAAGGAGATTTATCTGCGTTTCGGTCTGATTGTGACAGTCAATTTTGCATCGGACAGAGACAATGCCGGCACCGAATTTTGTTTTTATGGCGTATATGTATGCGAGCAACTTTCCTCTTTAAATTCTGTTCCTAGCCTATGCGCTTAACATTCGGAACCGGAACAGTTTTAAAAAAATGAAATTGCCAAATTACGATTAGATTTCCGACCATTTATCGTTAGCGAACCTTTCTGCAAGTAACCGAAAGTCAAATCAGTCTCAAGGTGGCATAGCCAGAGAACTCACATCAGCCCTCTTACTATGGGCCCCGAAAAGCAACGTAATTTTCCAACGTTATTCCGAGGTCGACTATGTCGGCACTATAATAATATAATTGTCTCTGTCGGTGAATTTTGATTGATGCCCGAATAAACTCTACATCTCGCGTTCGGACGCTGTAATCCGGGAACGACTTTAACAAGAAAACTATAAAGTGAAGTAAGCCGCATCCGCTTGATAGGCCGTTGGAGATTTTGAAGTTTTTGTCGTATATAATTTTACGGACCCGATGATAGTTGTTATCGTTATTCAGTAGTTGTGTCTCGTTCTGGATTCAAGTCGCTGCAAGGTAATATATTATCGAATAATTTAAAACGGTTCGGGTGAAAGGAAACGGCGGATTGGCCGCCAATATTCCCTTCAGGGGTGCCCATTAGACAATTGGTATATCATACAAAAGAACTGAATTCCACGATAAACCTTGTCAATAAGACTCGCGCTATTTCACCTAAGAATAACATAAACATTTGCATAGGTACAATTTTCTTCGGAGGATTTTTAGGCGCGTACACAGCATTCTTTTTAATGTGTTGCACAAGGTACTGCCGTATCTGGTTTAATCATGTTAACGTGTTACCAAACGATGGAAAACTCGCTTAGCGGAAGATCGGCAACAATTTATAAACCGTGAAAAAGATAACTTTCTTCTACTTTTACGAGATTTCTATGAAAATCCCGCCTTAAGAAAATTAAAAATTCGAGCTTTTCTCCGGCACATACGATCACGCGTTAATCCGCCAACTTTGACTTCTGCGCCTTTCCGAAACCTCTCATTATCGTTCGCGGCTGCGAGAAAATTCCCGCATTTTTCGCGCGAAACCAGCAGATAATGGGGCCGGAAAGATTTACAGGTTCAAAAAAAAAAAAAAAATCAAAAAAAAAAAGTAGTCGTGCTTGGGACGCCGCAGCGGAAAGAAGGAAGGCAAAGTAAGAAATGGATGTCAGTTTTTCCGACTTTTCCGCCGGTGGCTGTTTGTCGGAATCGCATACATCAGTTTTAGTTTGCTAACGAAATTTCGCGCGCGCGTCTGAGTTGGTCGCTTGCTTACCGGCGCTACCTTCGTAACAATGACGAGCAAATTATTTGTCAGCGAACGAATGCGGTCGGTACCGAGGTAGCAACGAGACTTGGGCCCGTTTTAGCGGCTCCTTTCCTTCGCTGTAATATTATTATTGTCCTCTCGGCACATCCGGCCCATCGTGTTTCTTCTTTCGGTCTACACATTTCACCTATCGCCGCGCCCCTTCTCATCCGGTTCTCTGCTTGCTAATTCTACGGATTGCGCTCCATGCGACCCGTTTCGTTTAGTCGAAGATTGCCTAATAAATTATAAAATTCCCACTAGGCGACCGCCGCCACCGATAGTGCTCTCCTATTAATTAATTATAAAAAAAAAAGTTTAAACTACCGTCATTGGTTCATTTTTTAATGGTTGAACCGACTAAATTATTACTGCCGGTTGCAAAGGCTGAATTTTTGTCCGATTTATTGAAGCACGCACTCTTCGGGGTTAACATTTCAATTCATCTTCCCTTAAGAAGACGACGGCAGATGCGCCGGATATCATCATTTGCTCTCTATCTATCTATATATCTATTTATATATCTATCTATCTCTATAATCTACATAGGTGTATCTTTATCTTTTATCGGCGACCCACACTTTAGGCTTTTTTTCGGTTGCTGTTTAAGGCATTCTTGTTATCGGCTATCGTAATTTTTTAAAGCCTTAAAATTTCTCCATCGTATTTTTAAATAATGTATTTTTTTTTTTTTGTAGCTTCCCAATATCTACCAGAACGAGAGGATACATAATTATCTCGTTTTTTAGTGTTTTGTTAAAATAATAGCCACTCTCATTCCGGAACGCGAATTATTCGAAAAGTGATTTATCGGTAAATTTATTTTCTATTTTTAAAGAAATTTAGTTTTATTATTATTATTATTATTATTATTTAGTAATTTTGAAGAAATTCTACAAAAATAAACGTAATCACGAACTTTTCATTCTGTGCAATTTGGAGATTATGAAGTAAAACAAAAGTGAGTCACATACCCTTAATGTGTGAAGTTTAGTTTTTCATATTATACCAAGCCTAATAATTCTGAAAACAGAGACCCCAATTCCTTTCCCTTGACCGCCTTTACTTTCCCAAATTTCTTTGCTACTCGATTCATTTTCGGATTAGGCATGAACGTCTTAACCGTAACCTATGACAACTCTGGTTTGATAGCCGAGTACCCTACCTTTTTTGGGCTACCGTATGAAGATCATTTTAACATTTAATAGTAGGAAGATTAACTATATACAACAGTATGCTACAAGAAACACCAAGATCCATTTGAAATAATAGAGAAAAAAAAGTTTGAAAAGAATTATATCGATTTACCTATAATCTAATATGCTTCTTCTCGCATTAGTTGCAGTTTTTCTCTGTTGCAATTTTATTTTCATTTGATCAAACATTTCCTGGCGTTTGTAGTTGTCGCAATTATCGTTTTCGTTTATATATTCTCAGTACTTGATGGATGCAGTGAAAATGTATTTATAATCTAATTTGATGTTGCACAGTAAAACTAGATTATAAATACAAAAACACAAAAATCAGACGATTATGTTTAAAAAATTGCCGACTAGTTTCGGACAACTTGATCCATAATCATGACGCCATCAAATTATCCGAAATTAAGCAGCTGTTTTAATGTAATTTTATACGATTGGGTTTTAAAATAATTCGCGACTTGCAATCTCTTTTTTTTTTTATTATTATTATTATTTTTACTTTTATTTTTAATAATAAAATGTTTATTTAATTTGTGACAACAAATTTGGTTTCAATGAAACATTATATCATCAGTAAAATTTAACCGTATTTTTCCTGTCATTTATTTCGTTCTCTGCGAGGTAACATCCTTCAGCAAACAGCTATAAATACATCGAACAGCTATAAATACATCGAATAGCTTTGTCCTCCGTGAACAAAGTCCACTCTATACTAAATCTTTGGGCATACAATCTGCGCCAATAAAATGCAAAAAGTAATTGTTCAAGGTTATATGCGGTAATGAGATATAACGTGGTTGTTTTCCAGTACGACGGCTGGATTATATTATCAGCTAGATTAACTCTGCAAGATATATCATACAAGCGGCGCAAGATAGAAACGCGACAGAAGTACATTAGCATAATCACCGCACGTCAGCAATGACGTTCGGTTATGTATCATCTGCGCGTCCGGGAAATGTTCTCATAGCTAAATGCGAAATATTTTTATTTATATATATATATATATATATATATATTAATATATATGTGTGTGTGTGTATGTATATATATATATATATATATATATATATATATATATATATATATATATATATTGCATGTATGCACATGTAGTATATTTAATATTATTAGAGGAGAAATTCTTGTGTGAGTATGTATGTAGTTGGTTTTCCGGAAACTAATATGATGAATTTGATCAAATTTTAACGGTTTAATTTTTGGAGCCTAAAGTCGATTAGTCGAATCTTATTGCTTGTTCTATTAAACGAGCAATAGTGGTATGCTCATTCTAATGATCGTAATTAATTGGGGGTGGGTTTATTATATGTTTACACAGTGAAAAATAGTAGTATATTTATTTTTACACATGTAAACTGTACGACGATTTTAAAAATTATACCATTTAAAATACGGCGCTAGTGGCCGTATATGCGGGTTAGTTTGTAATCAATATTTCTTATTTTGAATAATTCTTTTCATTTCGTGTAACGCGTGGAACACTTCAACCCAAAAAAAAAATACTAGTGTATACGAAAATATAGCTATCGTATCATGTTCCCGCTACTGTTATGTCCTTAACTGATTCATCAACTGGTATTTTATATATTGGCGAATAAAGGTTTAATTTCATATTATAAATGAAACAATTCGCGCTTAAATATGAAAAGAGATTCAAAATATAAAAGAGTAAGTGAAAAAAAATACGACACCGGAGAACACAGAGGGAAAACGCCCAATGCTGGTGAACAAGAAATCAAAAAACAAAATCATCGCATTAACTTGTTTCGAAATTTTCGATCAAGAACCAAAAATTAAATTTCCCTTTCATCTATCCAGTAAAATAATCTTTCGAATACAAACTATTGTTGCAACAAAGATGTAATTCGGGATCCAAAGGCGTAAAATCCCGACAAGAAGAAATGTCCCTCGCCTTTTTCACATTCTGAATATTGGCAAATCCTAGAAGCTTCCTAAGACTTACGGAATCCGAAAATAATTTTACTTCGCAATAATTAATTTAAAAAAAAAAAAAAAAAGAGAGACATTGTCATCGCATTTTATTATTTTTTTCCAAAAGCGACACGGTACCTGTTCTGTTCGCAACCAGTTTACCGTCATTTTATCTTCCTCTTCACTCCCTGATACCAATAAAAGTTTATTTCGAAACGCTTCCTTTAACTACATCTTCAACCTCTCTTAAACTATATTTTATTCAAGAGTCACCTCTTATTTAACGCTCAAAATGTAAATTCCTACCACTTTGCCAAATACGTTATTGTCATTTTTTTTTTTAAGGGTGTACGGATGGTCGCAATATCAGCAATGTTGCCATGTTATCAGGACTTTCAGTATTGTCAAGACGTTAATATCTATATCGGAAGGGGTTGGCTGATGATTCGTTTTATTTATTTATTTTTTCATTGGACACTTTTTGTATCCAAGCACTCTATAGACGCATCTCCTACCGCAACGTTGACTTTCGTGTATTACTTTCTGCCGCGTTTTCTTTCGAATAACTTCATTATAAAAGTTTAGGGAACATTTTTCTGTTTGACATAAATGACTGTTTTGTCGAAACTACCGTTTGCGGAATGGCCATTGTGACACCTCAGCCGATTAGTGAAGCTAATTGAACCGGGGTCGGTACGAGCACAAGTGTCGTCTCGAACAGATGAATCGGCATGTGCCTGTTTGTTGATTCTTTCTCCGTGTAAACGTTTAAAAAAAAGGCCTGCGACATACGTTACGCGCGGACTTACTTCTGATGGTGGATTGTTTTCGGAGGTGTAAAGTCACAGCTATGTTTTCATCCTGATACAGTTCCAGCTATTACTGCTGAAATGCGCCGTACCGGACGAACTGGAAGAAGAGCGATGCAATAAATTCGGCAGAGACGGAATATTTCATTTAATGGTGGTGTATAGGTAAAAAGCATCGTCGAGTTTCATTATTAAAGGAATCTGCACGGAGAATGCGGTTGTTGCGACGGCGTTCCGAGTGTGTTCAACATGTGCGAAATGATTCGCCGTGAACATGGGCGAACAAGTCCTGCAACAAATTGGCCAACAAACAACAAATAAGAGCAAAGCAAAGCGTGGGAATGTAAAAATCTGCTGCAAGTGGTGCGAGTTTTCACGCACCAGCTCTGTCCTGCTGTTGCTGCTGCTCTATTATCAGGTTCGCTTTCTTCTATACAAATGGCGCTTCTTCTTCGCTATTATTATTTTCATTTTTACATTTACCTGGCCGAGCTTCGATAGTCGACCTCTTTCCGGAATTCCGAGGAACATTTTGCGGCGAAATGACGATTCAACAATAAGGCTTTTTTATTTCTTTTCGATTTTAAATACGATTCCTCTCGAAGAAAAAGAAGATGCTATTTCGAAATGCCGAAGCGATCCCGAACTGCTCGGCATGGTAATGACGGCTTTTGTGGCCTATCGCAGTACCGTTTATGCGCAGTGCTGAAACTATAATCGTCTGCAGTAACTACGAAGAAAATACTAAAATTCTCTCGCATAAAATCCAATACGTAACGCGTAAGGTGTATGAAATGTTTTTGCGGCGATGTAATTTAGCTAGAGTCTCTGATAGTTGCTGACGATAGGCGGAAGGGTAAAATTAAAAGTCTTCCCTAATGATAGCAGCTTTTTCTGTAAATGTAGCCATGACGACGAAATTTTAAACATACCGCGTAAAAATTAAACTCCTCCATGGGACCAGCGGTAGGGACCGTCGAACCTGAACGATTCCTTAGTCCTCCGGTCGTGTTCGTTTTTATTATTAACCTCTGCGTCGAGAGACAGGTGCTACACGAGGAATTTCGATGTGTTCTCCATGCATCCAATTGAGTTGTTAGCGGAGTAGAGAAAATGACGACATTTTTAAGATCGTCGCGAATGCGTTCAAAAGTTGTTAGTATTGCGCAGCGTATATTTGATACTTTACACGATATTTTGTCTTCGAATATTTTTCCACATGTAATCGCATTTAATGAAAAAAGTAAAAAGCCAGAACTGAAAAAGAACGAAGCTAAAATGTATATTATAATGTATTCATTTTTAATATAAATTCGGTGGAAGCTTCAAAAAAAAATCAACCCCTTAGAAAACCGTTATAAATAGGTCAAATAATCGTAACGATTTCACATTCCAAGTGGCTAGTGTAATGTCTTGTTTTCGCAGCGTATCAGTTCCTTTTCCCGCCTACTATTGTAACTCAGTATTTGGTGCACTAACGAGAATCAGCCCGACGGCGATTTGGGATTTGTGCTTCTGTGTTGTTCATATGTCGGTTTCTAAGGATTAATAATAATGATGCTAGTTAGTCTCCCGTTGCTTTCTGTCATAATTATCTGTTAGGGTTTTTAGCCGAAAGATCCGGTTTTTCTAAGGGGCCGGATGCGCTTGCCTACTCACTCCAAGAAAATTTCACCACCGGAGTATTTGTGTTCGGTGCTCTTTCCATACCCCTGGCTAGAGATTGTGAATGAGTTGTCGATAGTCTGCACGGTCTTAAATGCTGTTTTCATTTGATTACAATGTGTATCAGGGCGCCGCTTTCGGCACACGGCACCCCTCCCTTCTCTCCACGCGCAACAGGAAACTCTACTTTTTGGTACTGGCATGATTAGCGAGTGACTACTGTCTAGAGAAATTTACTCTAGTAACAACTTACACCGTGGTGTAAAAATTTTACCGGAATTTTTTTTATCTCCCTTTTTTCCCCACTTCATTCTCATAGCTAGGCAAAATCGCATCAGAAATTTATAAATTATGCGCACTAAAAGCTTTCACGGGAATCAGTCTATCCACCGCTGAAAATAATCGCAACAAAATCAAGCGAGTAGTTCGCGCGCGCGCATAGATAGAAAAACAAACGCATTTTTCGACTTCCATTTACACGGTATATACTAGCTTTTTCCTAGCTCAAAAATCTTTCGCCTACTTTACTCAGTGTACCAAATGAACTATATATTTTTCAGACCAAAAAAAAAAACGGTCTTACTATATATGTTACATACATATATAATGTGTGTGTTTTGATTTTTTAAATTTCGGGTAAAATATTCGCTATAGTGCGCTTAACAACATAAAAAAATTCAAAATTCTTTCCGAAAGGCCTACTTGATTTTTAAATTTCTTAAGCAGCTTTTTTTTCCTCTTTTTTCCCCCCTTTTTTTAAAAAAATATTCGCGCTGCTAAAGGTAATTTTACGAACAAAGTGCTTTTCCCTTTCGAGCAATTATTTTTTGATAAATCAATTTCGGAAGAAATAAAAATTTTTATACATCGGTAACATTTTTTAATTCGAACTCATTCGTTTTTCTTGAAACTTGTCAAAAACTGCGCAGAGGTATCTCAAAATAACGGATCAAAATAATTTTTATTATTTTTCTTGAATCAATGAAAACATTTTATAGACTTCTAATAGTAATTATTGTTGATGTATCCGGCGGTTGTTTGTCGAATTTAACTGTGCGGAAATATAGTTGTATTGTCAATTTTACAAAACTTACCGATGATTGGTGGTAGAGCATCGTGTTTTACATATAAAACTCAAAAATACTTGAGCGGGCGACATACATTTTTAGTATGAACTATTATTATTATTATTATTATTATTATTATTATTATTATTATTATTATTATTATTATTAGCCATAAGTATATTTCTATATAATATAATCTTAAATTATAAGTAATACTATTAGCCCTTATATCGGGCAAAGGCTTCCCTCAAACGTGCCCATTCACGCCGGTCCCAGGCTACTCTTTGATAATGTTTATGTCCTAACATTTTAGAAATATTATCGTCCCACCTTAATTTTTGTCTTCCTCTTTTTCGTTTGTTATAAAGACTCCAGTCCGTTACAATCTTTGTCCATTTATCGCTTCCAATCCTAGCTATATGTCCCGTCCAGTCCCATTTTTGTCTCTTTATTATTCTATTAAAAATACTAGTATTGTTAAGTTTATTCCTGATGTCTTTATGTTTAATTTTATCCTTTAGTCTAACGCCTAACATCGACCTCTCTACTGCCTTCTGCAGTCTTTCTATTTTATTTTCTAAATTTGTAGATAGTATGAACTATTAGAGGGCTGCATATCAAAATACAGTTCGTAATAGAAACTTTGACAAATAATCCGAACGTAAATGATGCCTACATACTTAACGTTATAAAATTAATCGTAACGAATATGTTTTCTAATTAAAATTTTCAAAAAAAAAAAACAAAAAAAACAGCATGATATTTCATGCGCTCAGAAATCAGATTTTTTGCGCCGTAAAGAAGGAGACATTCGCCATATTCTGTGCTTTTTGGAACTTTTCGTCAGCTTCGAAAGTTTTGTTAACAAAAATCAAATACACGGTATCGTTCCCGACAAATAGCGCTCTTTCAAACGAGATATATATTACCCGCCCGAGGAAAAAAAATATTTTTTTCGAAACTGTCGAGCTTTCGGCGCCCCGAAGGTCTAAATATAAAGTTGTAAGCTCGGCTACAGTTTTCCTATAAAGCGGTCCTTTATGCATGTATTTAAGATACGTTTTGATTTCCTCAACTTTTTTACTCGGGCTATTCCCTCGCGTGACATCCTTTTTTCTCTTTTCTTTTTTTTTTTTTTCTTGCTGTTTTTTTAGACCGAACAAGAGGAGTGGGGATCTATATAATTTTTTTAACCGTAATTTTTAGATTTTATGAAAAAGCTTCTTTTTTGTTTCCTATTTTAAAACTTAACTTTTTAAAGGGTTATCTGGTGATATGCTTTTTTTTTTTTTTAAGTGATCTCTTAGGTCGTTTTAAATTCCATATTTTGAATATTCTTAACGGTTTTTTGGGTTTATTGCTGCCCGGGGTAATCGGTTAGTTTGAAGTTATAGATATATTCTCTTAAGGAGAATTTTAATTGTAATTTATGATCCAATTTTTATAAGTCGGCTTAATCCCGAGCTATTGCGTAATAATTTCATTGAATATTTTTGTCGTTCCCGAACCGTCTTGTTTCGTACATTATATGTTCAAAATGAAAACAGATCACACGTTATAAATTAGCACACTGAACAAAGCCCGAAAATTTTAACATCCTTTTATGGAGGCGAAGGAAAACATTTCAAACGGAGCTACTGTAATTTATTTGAGCGCGATCGTTTTTTACTCTTCATGAAATACAAAGACGCTCGAATTGATGAAACAACATTCCGGCATCTATCGTCGGCACGAGTGAAGCGAGTGCAACTCGTCCACGAAATGTATTAGTGATGAAATTGGAAATTTATGGCCAACCGCTGAACAGGAGGGGGGCTACCTTCAAATATGCGGCTTTTTGTTCCTGCGAGTAATTTTATTGCAGGTTATGTCACAGCTGGAAGGGCAAAAAGAACCGTATTTTAAAAATTAAAGTAAACATTATTTAGTCCGCTTTATACAGAGTAACAAGGTCTGTTTGATGACATTCTTTCGGATTGCTTTGCATCGCAATGACAGCTTATTTTCCGCTCCAATAACAGCACGTTAAGTGTTTGCCGAGATCTCAATTAGCGTCTCGGTAATAAATTACAGCGAACCATTCTGCATCCAGATGTGAAAATGAAATGGCTAGAGGCGCCGTGCCTTGCACTAAAAGCAAAAAAAGAAGCAACCATTTTCTATTACCTCGAACGAATTAGTGCCAAAGTAAATCTCTTATTAAAACTCCCCGCAGATGTCTGCATTAAATGCAGTTAAACGCCCAACAAATTTCTCCACCGCAGCACGATCGTATTTGTAGAAATGCACGGCCAATAAAAAATGTATGTATAACAATTATCATTAGCGCAGATAACGGACTGATTTATCCTAAAAATCTCGGCTCGACCGATACTTGCATTTTTTGCCATCTTCAATAACAAGAGTAAAATCGGCTCTTCCGCGTATAGAGATGTTTTTGCCCTTTTGAAAGGAAGAACGGTTCTTTCATGCCGTTCGTGATTCTTTCCTGCTGTTTAATCGGAATTTGTTCCGGTTCATCAAAACATCGCTTTCACCGTCTTTTTTCTTTTCTTTTTTTTTTCTCTCTCTTCTATATCGTTGAAGAGTTGCATTTTTTTCAAGAGTCAACTACTTCATTACAAGTTGAATAGTCGCTAATAAAAATTTTACCGCTATTACTCATTCTAGCTATTATCAATTTTCATTTCTGCGCGAAAATACCACTTCAAATGAAATAGGTATAATACTCTATCGGCCAAACCCTCTATAACTGTCTTATGTGTCGTGTGATAAAAAAGAAAACATGTTCGCGTTTTTTTAATACCTGTTTATAAGTGATATATGCTCGTTGTTCATTGTGATCTATTTTGGTCGATTACAAATTCCTGTTTGAAGGGGGGGTGGGGGTAATGAACGGCGGGTTTCGCAGTACGGTTCTCCTTTTGAAAATCGGTTTTTTAAGAGCAGACAGCTTGTTTCTCCACACACTGTAATTTTTCTTTTATTACGCCCGTGAACATATCTAAATAGTCGGAACCGGTAATCATCCGCTGCGGAAAGAAAGAAAAAAACTGATAAAGACTTTTGAGAAAACCTCCATTCATCCTGACCTTAACGTTAAATAATTTACGCCCGCTAATTAGTCTACTTAATGAATATACATGATTACAATACGAACCGCGTTATACTCAACGATTATTAGTCCCAATCAAAATGTGCACGTCCATATTTCAGCGTATCGAAAAATTCGAGACGACAAATGTAACAGTTTCGAGTTTTAGCTAATAAAATTAAAGTTTAATGAAAAGTGGGGAGACGGTTTTACTAAACACTGTAACAGCTGGTCAAGTCATATTAATTTAATTACTCTGTGTTGCGTAAGTGAACTTCACCTTCGGACTAAAAAGGCTTTTATACTTTAGAAGTTCTTTAAATTATAACGAAAAAGTAGAAAACATCATAACGTAGAAGTTTGTTTTTTTTCTTTTTTTGTATGCCGTATTAATATAATATATAATATTTTTTATTTTGTTTTTTTCTTTCGTAGGTAAGTGAATAATGCCGATATGCGAGACTAGATTTTATTCGGATTCCTGGAAATATTTCCGCGGTAAAAATATGAAGAGAATATTTTGGAACAGTGCGGTATTAATTTTACATTTCAATATTGTACTGAAATTTTTCATCTTAAACCGAGAAGAGATTCTAAAAAAAAATGATCGCGATTATGCTTGAATATTGTTAAAATTTTTTCGACGACACGTTTTAAGCATCTGAAAAATTATAATGCTCACTTGTGTTTTGCGACCAAATATTCTTTTTGATGTTGTCCCTGAAAGAATTACGCCATTTTCGTCGACTCTTTTTTTTTTCTCTCTCTCTCTCTCTCTCTCTCTCTCTCTAATGGTTTGCTATCCGAACGGTAAAGTGTAGTGTGGATTTAGCTTTGGCGTAACAAAAAATCTACAACCGTGGTTGGTCAGGAGGTTGCAAAACACAATGGTACCTTTACACACACTACGTGGTACTACCTCAACTCGCATGTCATCGGAATTATATCTGAGAATTTTTGAATTTCCCTTTCAAAATATCACTTAAATATAAAAATTCCTCGTTTTTTTTTTTTTCGTTTTTTCCCCCCTCGACAGATCAACCGTGGACACTAACCTGGCACCACAGAAATATTTAAGAGTTTCAATTTGCAACAACGGGATTCGAACCAGTTCCTACCCGAACGAAACACCATTGCTTATTAATCGACTATGCCACAGTAGCTGGCTAATTTCTCATTTTATTTTTGCCAAATAAAAGCACACTTTCTCCTAAAATTTAAATGCATATGTTTTGTAATTTATTTATTGTTTTTTTTTTTTTTTTTTTTTTTTTTTGTTAATATAAAAATCGTTTCATAAACGTACATACTTTTTTAATGCCTTTAGCATTTTCTGAATCTACCAATTATCCATATAAAGTATTAACTGTTCTTAGAACTTCAACCAGCGGTCTACCGAACAAAAAATTAACATGAAAACCATAGTTTTAAAAAAAAAGAAAAACGATGTGCAACATGGTCAGTATATATATGCCCGTTTAAATTTTATAATCGGCAATCTTGTTTTTTTTTCCTCTTTATTATGTGATGTCTGTTAGCTGAATGGTATAAATCATTTCAATTAAATGTATGCCATATTATTATTCATATAAGAATAAAATAATTGTAAATTGTTTTATATGAAATGACTAAAATCTAAAAGACCTAGTCAAAATTGCCTCGGAACTTCAGACGTGTACTCTTTCAAATGATTTTATTAAATGGTAGTAAACAGTTTTATATTGTTTTACATAAAATTCACTAGATGAAGACCTCGGCAAAAACCTCTTTCTTCAGAAACTTATTAACTTGGCTATATTGGTACTGGACCCGGAACAGAAAGCGTAACTGGAACAATTCGCCATAACAGTGAACAAAATTGGAATGTCTAGTATTTTTTTGTACCAAGTTCAAACCACCTGTTACTGCTATTTAACACAGACTACATTGCAGGACATTGTTCTCGTGTTTATAAAAAGAAGTAGAAGTGTTACGGAAAAAACTCGGATATTACTAAGGATGTCGTGTACCAATACCAGAGATGATTCTGGTCTGGGCGATGATGCGTCTACGAAACCGCATTAGGTAATCCATAAACAATGCCGGATGATGTCTATCCTCAAGAAATGAGTCAGAAGTAAACAGTATGTTTATATAGCCTCTGCAAGGAATGACTCAGAAAATTACGTTGGCCAATTCTGTTACACCCTCGAATACCGTCATAGTGGCACGATACTAGCGCTCGGAAATATCGGAATATAAGAAACTATTAGTTAAAAATTGTTTTTGTTAGAACAAATTGCACGTTTTTCTTTCTCCCCCCCCCCTCCCACACATGGAAAAAAGCTAATATTCGTTACCAGTTTTTGTGTGTTTGCTCAAAATTTAATTGATCAAGAGAAAGCTTCACCGCAAGTTTAAATATTTTGAACCGTTCTCAAAAAAAAAAAATGTAATAAATAAAAAAGCACTTTACTTATTTACAAAATAACCTGGTTGAAACCGCCGGCCAAATTAGGCTCCACAAGAAGAAAAATTTTGGAGTTCCTCAACAAACGTGTGTTAGAACACTTACAGAACCGTGGTTGTCTTCTTTTTTTTTTGGACTATTCAAAGTTTCTTGATTCGGAGATGATACATCGAAAATAGTAATGAATTGAAGTTGTGTACTTCAATGTTTTTAATATGACAATTATAAATTAATTTAAAAAACAAAACGGTTTGAAGTTCAAAACTTGTATACACGGCGTTACGCTACTGTGCTATTGTGTTTACATTTAATAATCTCTCTGCAAAATGGTTATTAAGCGCACATATAAAATAGTAGGTATAGCCACAAAAGTTATCAGTTTGCTCACACTTGACTGAATTTATGACTTGATCAGTCTCGTATAACAACGCCATCTGTAAGAATGATGTTAACTACTAATTATTATCTGTTAATGTTTCCGCTTGCAATTTTATTCGATGTAATAATCCACTGGTTTCGTCTGTATTTTTATCATCTCATATATATTTATGTGTGTATATATATATATTAAAAAAAAAAAAAAAAAAAAAAAAAACGACTTCAAGATTTACTTCGAAAATTCAATAAAAACGCTCTAAAAAGTAAAAAAAAATACATTTTAGAGTAATATACATAGATATTTTAAGATAATTCTTAAAAAATATTACTTTTATGTAATAAGTAACAGTGTTTAGAATCAATTTTTAATAAGTATGAAAGCATAGTCGCTCATTTTCTATAAGCCCCATCTATTGAAAACATCGTACAATGTTTAATGTTGTTTTAATATTTTAATACAATCTCTGAATTTCGTGCGGACCACAAAAAGTTAATGTTGTTTAAGAATTATTATAATATTTCCTTAAGGTATAATAATATTACACTAAAATAAATTATTTTTTTATTTTTAAGCGCGCTGTTACGTATTTAATTTTTAAAGTAAAAATCTTGCAATCGATTCTTCTTTGTTAAGTAAAGAACGTTATCTAAAATATTCGCTTTTTAATACATTACGGCAGAATAAGAGAATAGCTGAAATAAATAATTTAGACGTAGTGTCCGATTAATTAAAAATAAGATATCAAAACGCTATGCGCGAACAAACATAAAAAAGAACATACACCACGAACATATGTATAACTTTTTCTTTTTAAAGTCAGTAAAAATAGCTTTTTCTGTAAAAAAAAAAAAAAAACAAACACCAACTTGTTGATGATTTTCTCTGAAAATATAATACAAAATCGCTAAAAAATAAACAATAATTACTTTATAAAAGACACATAGTATATGTTACAGTAAAATGAATTATTATAATATTTCCTTAAGGTATAATAATATTACACTAAAATAAATTATTTTTTTATTTTTAAGCGCGCTGTTACGTATTTAATTTTTAAAGTAAAAATCTTGCAATCGATTCTTCTTTTTTAAATAAAGAACGTTATCTAAAATATTCGCTTTTTAATACATTACGGCAGAATAAGAGAATAGCTGAAATAAATAATTTAGACGTAGTGTCCGATTAATTAAAAATAAGATATCAAAACGCTATGCGCGAACAAACATAAAAAAGAACATACACCACGAACATATGTATAACTTTTTCTTTTTAAAGTCAGTAAAAATAGCTTTTTCTGTAAAAAAAAAAAAAAAACAAACACCAACTTGTTGATGATTTTCTCTGAAAATATAATACAAAATCGCTAAAAAATAAACAATAATTACTTTATAAAAGACACATAGTATATGTTACAGTAAAATGTAATATGTGACACAAAAGGGGGATATTATGATTTAAACAGCATTAATAATAATTATCACGGTCTCAGTACCCCCAAATTCAGATTGTCATAATTAAAGTACGCTCATTTTTTATAAGTTGAATATTGGAAACATTGAGCTCTTTTTTAAATAGCTTAATTCGGTGAAATTAAAAAGATTTTTGTTCTTGCGGTCCTTTTGTCAGCAACTTGCGCACTTATTCAGTTTGTAAATAATATTAATATTATTTTATGGTGTCGTTTGTAATTTATTATATATTAAATAGATTTATTCATAATTACTAATTTGAATAATTCTATCTTTAGATACTGAATTGTTTATATTGGTTTATATTATTTTAAAATACGGCGATTGCGCTAACGAGATATTTGATAATTGTGGCATACGTAAAGTATAATAAATACTCGTAATTAGGCGAGTTGTCTGCGATAACTTAATGTCTAAAATTATCGAAATCACCATTGTTCAAAAGTTAAAATGTATAAAATACAGCGGGAGGACAGGTATATTAAAAAAATTGTTCTCAATTACCAGGCCAATTTATAAAAAAAAAAACAAAAACAGTTGATTGCGCGATTAGAAATGTCATTGTAAAAAGTGTGTCCATTAAACTAATTAGCGACGTTATAGAAAGTTACATTAATCCGCTTGCTAGAATTAAAATTATTTATAATTCGCGATATCGGCGTTCTGCGTGATCACTTATTAATTAATGGTGTCCACTGATCTTTTTACATTTCATTAAGGGTGTTGTAAATATCTAAGGAGAACTGGTCTCCCCATTCTCGTTAGCTCCATGTAGGACACTTATTACAAAAAAAAAAATTTAATTTCTCCACAATACCCTGTCGAGGCTATACCGGACGACTCATTTTACTTTTCGGTGAGAAAAGAATCGTACAGAATTTTCTCTGATAAGCTCTAAAATATTGTAATTTCTGAATTTTTATAAAAAACATATATATGATAATTTCACGCTCGATGGTGGTACCACTTAGCAGATGAACTTTTAATGTGTCCGTTTATCTTTGTATCCAAAAAACTGCGCAATAATCGCTTTATATGTTATTGACTAATATTTAGTAAGCCGCTTTTTTTCCTCGGATATTTTACTTCGTAGTATAGAAATGTAATAGTCAAAGAAATACAATTAAAATGCGCAGGCGCTCTGAAAGGAAGAGTGTATTTTTTTTTTTTTTATTATTATTTTAATCGAAGCGAAAAGGTTGAGGAACCCTCTTGCAATTGTCCAGCGAAGCGAACGGCAATTAATAAGTGTATTTTTTCCCTATTTTTATTTTAGATAATTTTCAATGTTAAAAAGGAGGGCGACACCATGCTAATGCGCTAGATTGGCGAGTAGAGTGAACGGGGAACAAAGTCATCCCCTAGTATAAAACAGAAGAAGAATGAATGAAAAAGGAAAAAACGGACACGATAGAGATCATCGCAATTTTTTTTTCTTTTTCTTTATTCTTTCGGAAGTGCGAGCTCTCTACGTCCCGCATAACCTTCTCTTGAAAAATGTCCTGCCTACGCTATTGTATGAATTAAAAGGGAACAGTGTGAAATATTATTAACGGACGTAAATAAAATTAGTCGGGGAAAAATAAAAGAAGTACAAAAGAATGATGCTGGTTGAACATTGCAAATTTTGCGAGCGGTTAATTTTATTTTGTATTTAATCAGTTTATTAAAATATTTTTCACGAATGGAATAGAAACGATATATATAGAGGTTCTTCCTTTTTGGAATTCGTAGTGGCGCGGCCCGCCAAAATTTAAAAAAATTTGAAAATGGCCCATTAGATTAAGCACAGCCTTGTTTTAATATGTTAAACACGGCTGAACTCTGATGGTATTCGCTGCAGCATTCGGAATATATTAAACCATTTCGTGACGCGAGACAATTTTCCGATTGACTACCTAAAAAAAAAACATAACAACAAGAAACGCTTTCAAAGAATAAAGTCCTCTCGATGTACGAGAACGTTGAAATTATCGGAAGGTAGACTATCGCGAATGTGTCCAAAATTTTTATCATTTCAAAGACCCAAGAATTTTTTTTACTAAACGCGCTTATCTAAGAATTACAGTGAGATGTGGAACGCTAAAAATTCTTGGGATGTGCCCTCGAGATGATTGTTATTATGATTTTGTTGGAACGATGCGGGTTTTAGCTGAGAATAGCGCTTAGGCATTGTGATAGTCTGAAGTCAGATTTCAAGTAAAACACTTAACGTTTTTGAAACGAAATCGGTTTTTTTTTTTTTTTTTTTTTGGAACAGATTGCCTCGTCAAATGTACTCCTTTTTAAAAAAATTCGCGTAGGGCATCCAGTGTAGAAACACAATTATAATTAATCCTTAAGAATAGAGGCCGCTCAATCTATCAGTTGTCTCTTGCGATGTTAGTTTTCCCCTTTGCCTCCACGTAAGTGTGTAGTCTACTTGCTATAGCATATCTCGCATAATATTATTGGGCGTTAAAGCTGATCTCTAGTGTTACACTTACCGGCCGCGATCTCGACGATTTCGTCCTTGCGTATATCGTAGCCCCCCACTTTCGTGACGGTTACTTCATTATTGCGACGGTGATTACACAATGGTGGTGCGAGCTTGCGCAATCGGCGGGTGTAATTTTTCACGCGTGCACGGTCGTCATGATCAATGAGAAGAATCGGCCTGGCGACGAGGTGCATCTGCAGTTGAACTTGACGACAAGTTGGAGTGGTCTGTGTTCGCTCGTCTCGTTAAATAATTAAACTAATTGAAAAACTTTCGACTCGAAATCCCATTGTTAACTATTGAAAATAGCTTTCGGCTTCCAGTTTGCAGCTTGCAGAGCTTTTTTTCTATTCGTCGCTAAAGAGAAAAGGAAATTAAAGAAATCGCGCCCGATTTAATAGGGAAGATTTTTCTTTTTCCTTTTCGGGCTTTTCTTCCTCCAGCGAACAGCGGACGACGATTAATCGGTCGAAAATAAATTTTTTTTTACGCCCAACAATTCGGTAATTGCGCCGTCGTTGGCTCAACGTTTTCGAAACAAACAAAACGAACGAAAATTGTCGTGTCATTGGCCGCTGCAGATTTAACAATCGCGCACTATCGCTGCAATTTATTTTTTCCGACCTTGTTTGTTTTCATTGTTTTCGTCCTTCTCTTCCTTCCTCTTCTTCTTCGTCGTTTTTTCTCCTCCCTTCAAAGTACCCTTTAAAAAGCCCGGCTACATAATGAGTTTTAAATTAGATTGAAATAATTCCGTTTTTCTCTTTGTACTATTTTTCTATATTTCCCTCGCCACGTCCCCCCCGTCGCAGCATTACCATTCGCAGCGATTGCCGCAAATCCAACTTTGTTGAAAGTTTTTAATCGCGCCGCCAAACAGCTGAACAAGAAAAAAAAAGAAATTCCCGTTCGTTCGATGAGGCTGCTCGGTAATTATTGTCGCCGTTCTAAGGAGAATTTTTCGTTCGCAGTGATGGTTACGTCGATAAAAGGAAAACAATTGATAGGAAAGCAGCTCCTGCTGCTCCCATCGTTATCATCGGCCGTTGTGAACTGGCGGAAAATTGAAATTCATTCATCCGGCTTTTCCGGACTGCTGCTGCTGCTGCTGATATGAGCGTAAAAAATGTCTAGCCGAAAATGTAGTACCCCCCTCCCCCTCCGTTACATTGCAAATCTGACGAGAACGAGGAGGCTATATTTGAAACGCGTCTTCTGTACACAGAAACTACGGTGAATTAGTCAAGAAGAATTGCGCAGGAGCGGCCAGCCGGTTGTTCCGGGATTATTGAATGAGTCGAATTAAAACAAAGGTAGAGTAGTAGGTGATATAATTATCGGACGCAGAGGGAATTGTGACGTTCGAAAGCTTAATGCTGGCGAAGTTTTACAAGTATTGGTTCAAAAGGAATTATTTGACGTTGCAGAATATTCTTCCGGCACTTCTAGATATCAAGCAAATCGAAAAACAAAGAAATATGTTAATACTTCTCCGGATTGACTTAACACTAAAGAGATATCGGTTTCCAGTTAGCCCGGTAGAAATTCCAGAAGTTGATATGAAGAAAAATGCATAATAACATCAAAATTGCTAATCGCCCGTCGGTGCAGACTTGAATCCCCCCCTCCCCCTTCTATATGCTAGTTCTCTGACGTCAGCGAGTCGCACTAAGAAGAGGGCTACTAACTTTTCTTTAAAAAATACATTTCAATTTTTTTTTTTTATTACGACACGGAAGTACTATGTATGTATTTCACTTTCTTCTTATTCTTCATTCTAAAGGCTTAGCCGTGTCGGTGCGAATTTTATCATTCCTCTCTTTCCGTTGCCATGAATGGTGAGGTGGAATAACAACAATTTGCAAAAGAGAGGAGTAGAAAGCATTATCGTATTTATTATTCTTTTATTGCCTAATAGATTTCAGAATAAAACTTAAATTATAAGTGATGGAATATTTCACGTGTTATCTTAAACACATACGGACGACGGTTCTGATTTTTTCGGTAATAAAACCCTTTTCTAATAATGAAAAGAAAAAAGATTAAAGAACAAAAAAAAAAGTAATATTTAACAAGCACAGTATCGAAAGTTGTTGCCAAACTGTTATCGTCATCGTAATTTAAAAATGATGATAGTGTTTACCCCCGAGATAATTTTGTTGATGTCCTTGTTAACGTCAAACTAGTTTATTTATTGTTTCTTTTTCTTTTTTTGTAAGGCCAAGAAATAATAATAAAAAAAAAAAAAAAAATCGATTATTGCCTAATAGTTTCTTTTTATTACCGTTTTTATGGCTGCTGCTCGTGGTCGCTGTGAATGTAATTTCGTTTGTAAATACAAATTTAGGGAAAAATCGATCTATGGGGAAACGATGTTACAAAACAAACGGTTTTCTCAGCGGTAAATCGGTGTTTGCGCGTGTGTACGCGGGTTTCTATAAAAATTTTCACCGCTTTCCCTGCCGCCACATGTATATATCGGGGAATAGTTCCTTGCAAAAAATGCTTCTACTCCGCTCCAACGCCTCTAATTGGTGCTCACACAGGTACACGCTCTGTTTTCTTATATGAAAAGGAGAAATTCTTAGTATTGAACAAATTGCATCGATTAAAGAGATTTCGCAAGTTTTTTTTTCTTTCGAACATAATTTTTTGCACATATACGTAAAAGCATTACTAAAAAAGTGTGCTACAACACGTCAAAAAAAATCTTTGATTATGTAAAACAGTTCGTAATGTACAACTGAACGGGGCTCTACCGTCGTTCTTTTCTAGATTTTTGACAGGTAGAGTAACACAGTCGTGTGTCGTTGTGGACTTGCTTTCCAAAATCCCAAAATCTCTATTTTTCTTCCGATATCCCATGGACGACGACCGACACACATACACATTGACGAGCGCGAAATATACGTAGTAGAAACACAGTTAGGCGACATGTTTGCTGGTCTCACCGAACAGATTGCTATCTAGAAGAAACAGTTTATTCGAATATGGGGCCGTTTCGGTAGCTTTTTGTTCTGCATCATCCGTACAAGAGAACGTGCGCTCTCTGTATATCAGCTCGTGTTATCCGGCGTTATTTGAAATTGATTTTACTCGTTCCATGCGTACGGGGCCACCACCGGTTGCCGCCAATCGAATTACGAATGAATACGAGAGAATTTTGAAGCAGATTTTGTGACAAGAAACGAATGCGGAAGACTATTCGGTGAATATTTTATGCTAATGTGACAGACGATCGTAGGATAGCGCGGTGGAACAACAGCAGTAACACAACACGCTCGATGAACGATTAGCGGGAAATTTTAAAGATGATACAAGTGTGTATTGATTGAATTTGCGTGTCGATGAAAAATTACGTTGCTATACTGATGAAAAATTAATTGACGGCTAGTAATTGAGTGGTGCCGATTTTCATTTATGTTTGATTTTGGCAGCAACGCTGCGAGCATTCAAGAAATTCCATATGTCAAAAGCAGAGATCCCGCGCCATTTACGAAAAAGCGACACTCGCGACGAAATAATGAAGTGTCGCGCGCTTTTTTAATAAACATACATCGCGGGGACGGAACCAATTTTTTATTTTTCTAATTAAATTTTTTTAGACGGTACGAATTTCTCCGACTTGTTTGTAAATTACTTTAAGATGTCCGTACGCATTCGGGCTCACTTAGTATAGTCCTCCTGCGTAATAATGTAACACGGTTAATAGATGTGTATGGTAGGCGCGATCCGGTTAAACATACATACATACAGTGAGTCACAAAAATGTTTGCACTCTCGTCAATTTCACATTATAACGGACCCGAAAATAATGTAAAAAGAAGTAGTAAGAAAATTTCGAAGGGTATAAAGTGGGTTGTAATGAGGAAATATGCGTACACAGAGACAGCAAAGGAAGAAGCAGAGGAAAATAAAAAAAGATAACGTAGAAGAGACCCAAATTTACAGCTCACAAAACGGTTTGCACTCTCATTTACAACGGGATTGATACCTTTTTGTAAAACTCAGAATGAGTCATCCCTGAATGCAAAGTAGTGAGTAATACGTTCCGAGATAACTGCGCACGTATGAATCTGCTGACGAGAAAACATTACCGTGTGCATCGTACGCGTGAAAAAGTCACAACTTTGGAGGAAAGTGCGATTGAAATTGGAAGGATGCCCGATAAACGAACGTCCCGAGGGGAAGAGATACAACTCTCGTGGTTTGTGGCACCGGGAGAATGGAAAATCATACAAGAAAATATGCGAGATGCTTCAAATGAAGGAGAGGACGATAAAATTCAAAAGGGAAAATCGAATTGATCTCTGTGATAGTCGCGGAGTCATCCACGGATTTTCAATGTGCATGAAGAATGTCGAATTCTGAGGAAAATGAAGAAAAATCCGCACCTAAGCGCTCCGAAACTGACGACTGAAGAAATAACAAGTGAATGCGAAAACCGTGCGTATAATATTGAGGAAGAATGAATTTCACGGACGTGTGGCTCGCACGCAACTCCAAAAAGAACAGTAAACGGCGGCTCAATTCGCCCGGGACTATTTTGGAAAGGATGAAGCTTTCTGTAGGAACGTGATCTTTCGTGACAAAAGTAAATATATATAATATATTCCGGTCCGACGGACGATCCACAGCCTGGAGACTAATGGAAAAACGGAATTAAAACCGTACAACCTGAAACCAGCTGTAAAACACAGAAGCGGTAGTGTAATCAGGGGATGCATATCGGTTGCTGGAGTGTCGGCGAATTGCTATTCATTGACCAGGGATTTTTCTTCACTTTCCTCTCAGAATTCGACATTCTTTATGCGCATTGAAAATCCGTGGATCACCGGCACTATATTACATATTTTTCCCAATATTAAAAGCGTTAATACATTTTTTCTTGCCGTCTATTTTTAATTCTAATTAATTTGTGTTTTTCTTCGTCGGAGCCGAAACTGGCAAATGAAGTTCTTCTTGAAGACGATCTAAAACCGCGTTATTTTTCTTTTTTTTTTTCTTTTTTTCATTTATTTTATTATGATTATTATGTTTTAGTGCCTCCGTAATTTGCTACTTTGTTCAAAAATCAACTTACCCCGTATGATAGAACTACTTGTATTTTTTATCTCAAGTCATATGACGACACAAATATATATTCGTATTTCGTATTTCGTCTTGCAGAAGCTGCTGCAAATGTAACATTGAAATCTATAACTGTATTTAGATGAAATAGAATTTACGACAGGGGCGACATCTTCGCTCTTAAAACTTGACTGTAAAATTAGAAAGGACATAACCGTTCCAAGCAGTAAATTAGACGACGACAAACGGATAAATATAGTCAGAAAGCTTACAAGTTTCGCGGGTGGCGGGCGGGGGGGAGAACAACCTTTCAGCCGACCGAGCAATTATACAAAAGAGCGGCAGGTTTTTTGTTTTACTGTCTCACTCGCTCCCTTTTTCGGAGAATTACGAGGAATTCCGTGGAATTGCGAGGAATTGAGAGGAATTGAGAGAAAAAGCTTATTAACAGCAAAATGTATTAATTAGCTCGCGGGCAAACGAACCGCGTGTCGCGCAGGTTAACGAGTCTATTTGCTCGCTATTCATCCGTAGGATTATAAGAAAAAATAAAAATTGAAAAGGAGGGGGAAAAAAGTAATTTTAAATTATTTTCGTTTTTAATTTGAAATTTTATCTTCGATGCGTGTGTGTGTCTTTTTATTGCAGAGCGTTTTGTAATTATCGACCGTTACTAAAAATATTGTTGAAACAAAGGACACGAGATACGGTTAAAATAGTTTCGACGGTAGAAGAAACGTAAATTATTGTCAGCCTAGTAAAATTTTCAAAGGCCATTTTTAATGATTGATGAATCCTATCGTTTACACACGATATATTAACTCAGCCAATAAATTCAGTCCGGTGACAATTTTTCGTCTCAGACATATACGTATATAAGAGAGCGCTTTATTTTTTTTTTTTTTTTTTTTTTTTTTTTTTTTTTTTTGTCATCAGTGCAGAAATGACAGAGCTTGTGATCGGAGTTTAACGTAATCGTGCACGCAATAGACGAGGAATTGTGGTGTACGTTTTTACAAGACAGGTACACTCACACAACACTATGATGATAACGCCAATGTCATGGCGGAAAATAAAATACAGCACTAAACCGTTTAATAATTAGTCTCAATTAGCACTACCTGCAATGTCCTTTCGACTTCACGAATTTTCGATAAAACGTTCGCCGATTTAAACGCAGTTTTTTTTAAAGATTCTCTCTTTATTAAACTTCCTAACGAATATTTAATGTAATGGCATTTGTAACTGTGGTTTTTAGGAAACAGTTCTAGCGATCTCGATGACATTCTTGGAGTATTAAGTGTTTTTCTACAAACCGACTACTGGTGGTCACTAGATCTTATTTTTTTTTTTTTTTTTGAGAACGCTTGCGTGCTTATTTACCATGGTAAAAAATTTATACGTGCCTATTTGACGACACGTGCTAAATAGCAGATTGAAAACAGAGATAACACCTGCGAAATTCACTAGAAAATACGTTGATCTGTAAAATAACAAGAGCGAGAAGCACAGCCCCCGGCGTATATTATTGACAACAACGTCTTTCTTGCGGCGCAAGGGTATTATGAAATATGTAACGATTTTCTATTCCTTTTCTAAAAAAATCGTATTTTGCAATTTTATATAGTGTTTACTATGTATTGGTTAAAAAAATATTTTAATACGAGGAAATAAACTGAAACAGCTCTTCTATTTTAAAAAAAAACAAAAACAAAAAACAAATGTATCGAAGGGTCCACACGGAGCTTGCTCCCCTACCAGTATGAAGAACAGAATTTTTTTGCGTAAAAATGTGTATAATAGAGATTTAAGTTAGCGCCCTCGGTTTAAAAAAGAAGAAGAATAGTCGAAAAACGTAATTGGCAATTTTTACCCGTGCATAAAATAGTATATCGGTCGCCAACAAGTTATTTAAAAACCCCGAAAAAACATTTAAGTACTGTACTCTCTTTAATAACCATTTGCTTGCAGTTGGAACGAATTAAACACTTGGTCTATTTGAAATCACGCGTAGATGAAGCGATTTTTAAAATTTACAATTTTGCGAAAATTTGAATTTCATTTTGCACCGGAGTGTTTGCTCCTCGTGAGGGTAAACATACGAATATTCTGATCGCGAAAAGTTTTCAATTTTTCTGTTTTTCGCTTCTCATCGCGCTTGTTTGTTTTCTTCCAAGTTCACTTGTCGGGTTTTTTTTTGTTTTTGTTTTGTTTGTTTTTTTTTCAATAATCCCGAACCTATGTGCAAAGTGGAGGAAAAAATTTGTTGATCGGCGCAATATCGTCTGCGGTCGGAGAAAAACAATTCCTTGTCCCAGTGTGTGTGTGTGTGTGTGTGCGAGTGCGTATAATCTAAATAAGAAAACTGAAACAAAAATGAGATAGAAGGTCAGAATTATTTAGATTACCGATTTGACCAGCGCATTGTTCGAATAAAAATTAATGGTTATGATTCCGTGTGATTAGGTTATTAAGCACATCGAAGGGAGAATACACACATAAATATACACAGTGTACATGTGTACCTCTTCGATTTCATAAACGGAAAAATCACGATTTCCCGTAAAGATTTCGGGCGATTAATAATAATAATGCTCACGCTCGGAGGGCTCGGGTGCGTCACTCTATTAACTTGGCGACAGTTTAAGCAGATAGGAGCGGATACGTTCTCTTAGCTGTCCTCCTACGGTGGTACAAGTTGCTCATTCAACTCGTGTTTCCGATAGTAAAGTAGTCAATAACGAATTTTTTTTTAAGTTTTTAGTGTCGGATGAGAAAGCGCGAAACTTTCGTTTCATTTGTAAAATGCAGCATAGTGTTACCGAGCAGAAGCGAGCTTTTGCCACGTTCGTCGGCAAGTCAGCGGCGCTGTTTTTATAGTTTTAGAAATTGCATTAGCCAGGGCCGAATAAAAACGGGAAAAGGAACATGTGTACTGGGCCGCAAAATTTTATTACTAATAGGAAAAGTGCTCTGGACCACAGCGAGAAATTTAGCCTGCGAGTCTGGACTCTGCCGGCTGGTAATAACAGCGATAATAATAATGGCGGGTGGCCAGTTGTGTCGGGTGAACTTTTACTCCGGTCGATCTTCTCTTATTAAAATGTATCGCGCACGATCCGATCCGGTCCGATTTTCGGTAGCGGTTCGGTCGGTACCGGTCGAATTACCATCTTAAATTTCGCACATCGATGTATCGGCTGCATGTTGTTTTTCCTATAGCCGTTCGAACTCGCCTTGTCAGTTTTCACTTGCGATCGCGGTGTAGTATCGTTTTTAGCGCCTTTTTTTTTTCTTTTTTTTATTATATCGTTTTCCGCGGCGCCATCTTTACTTTTTACTGTTCAATTTCACTGGCAGCGTACTTTTGCTTATTTTAATTCCGGCTACACACGCCTTCGCTGTGTAAATTTATTATTATTTTCATTTTTTTCTCCGTGCCGCGCGATTCGCATCTGACGACGCAAAGCATTGCTTCCGATGTCGGGGTCGAGGCCGCTATAGGTACGCTGGTCACGCACAATTTTCGGCTCGTTCCTGGTCGGGATTTTCGCCCTAGCAGCGAAGCCGGGTTTTATTTCGTTTTCGAATGTGCGTTTTCCTTCAGTTTTATTTTTATTTGCTTATTTATTTTATTTATTTTTTGATTTTTTATTTGTATAATTTAGGTTTATCGTTTTCTGTCGATATTGCGGACGTACGCGTTGTTCGTTTTATTCGTGTTTTTCGAGGTGGTACCGTATTTGTTTCATTTTCCTCCTAGGGGCCGATAATAATAAACTTGCCGCACGCAGAAATACATACAAACTTATTTTTATATATATATATATGTATATATGTGTGTGTATATATATGTATATATTTTTACCTCTGATTTAAATGATGCGAAAGATTTTATTCGTCGAATGCGAGAAGTCGAAAAAATCACTTTCGATATTATCCAATTACAATTAAGCTGTTCCGGTACATTTTCGGCTTTTTCGCTGTCTCATTTAAATAATTCCGCTCACAGCCTAACGATAAATCCTTCCGTTTAGCAGTTAAACACTGCCGAACATGTTGCGGAATGATACGACTCTCGTTTTGATTTAGTTTTTTATTGATTTTTCGTGCTTTATTTTAAAAGTAATTTCCCACTATCTTTATTATTTTCGTTGTTTAAACCAGTCGAGGGAACTTCAAATCCGGACTAGAATCTGCCTAATCGACGTCGTTTACTTGCAATGACTTTTAAATGTTTTTTATTTTTTACCTATTTATCGTGTTTTTATTTATTTACTTTTCTGCGACTATTTCGATTCGGGGTACGCATCCAAATTATTATTTAGGTACTAATTTGAAAAGGGAAAATATTGCGACGTTTTATTTTTACAGGCAAGCAAAAGATAATAAAAACGAGTAGAAGAAATCTTTTTTCCCTCTTCCGTCAGAAGCGTATCATTATTAGAAATGCATTTATTCGAAATATCATTGCTACAAAATAATCAATTAAAGGTGAACCTTAACTTCGCAATCCCCGACGACGCCCTATGAAGAGTATGGGACATGTATGGAATATATTTAACGCGTTTTATTCGTCATCCGGAAGCAACGTTTTTCCATGACAGAACCTATATTAGTTTTGTAATCGTTTAATCGTTATTAGAATGGCTGATAATTTTACGCGCTAATATTAAATATAGCTAATTGGAAATTGGAAATTGGAAATTGGAAATAACCTTTTTACAAAGAATATAAAACATTCTGTTGAGAAGCCTGAAGGGATGCTAGCCGCAGAGATTATTTGCTATTATTTATTTTTATTGAGAATATATAATATATATGATAAACTTATATAACATTGCATAATTACTGCGCACATGCACCCGAAAGCACGACGTTGCAATAATAAAATGATTCGCTCCGCTAAAGATTAGTCTACGAATCGTCTGTAATTCCCAATTTATACGGGGCCACTCGCCGAACCAAATATAACGCATCAAAAGTTTGCATTGCACCGACTGTTCTCCGGATAAGCTTACGTAGTGTCCTTTACGTAAAGAGTCACTTGTAGTATTGCCACTGGGTTTGTCTTTTTTGATAAATTAAAGCAAACTTCATTAATACGCCCTGATTTCCGCACCACCTGTCCTTATAGCTGTTAAAGACATCGTATGGGGAAAATATGTGAGCAACAGGCGAGAGAAAAAGTCTTATCGTGAAATTTAAAGTTTTTTATGCTACAAAATTTTCTCGGAAAATTTTCGAGTACATATATATATGAATCGTTTATGAAACAAGATAACAACCCGTTATTTGTAATATAATAGCTGTTATTATCACTGTTCGAAGTCTGTAAATTAATCGCGTTTAAAATTATGATTAGGCTGGTGCGCAAAACAATTTTGAATTACACGGAAATCGGAGATTCTTGCGAATTTAATTTTCATGAACTTTATATATCCATTAAAATGTATACACACGTATAGATCTGTGAACTGTCGAGTAATAATGGCCTTGTATAAACTGTTGTAGAAAAAAAATCGGTATCAGTTGAGTGTGTTCTTCTTCGCAAAATGAAATAAACGTCCGTTCACTCTGATTTTTCGGGCGATTTTCTAATAATTCAGAAACCGTATAATAAATAATATACCGCGGTATTATTCTAATTCAAAAATACGGAAAGTGTTGCAATGAATTTCAGTGAAATATTCTTAATTGCATTAATGAAAAGAGATGTTGTTTGCGCTGCTACTACGTGTGTATAGCGGAAGGAGAAAAAACCAAAACTCTGCGATAGGCGCATATGTAAAAAATTCGACGGAAATAATTTATTTTGAAAAACGACGCATCACCTTTTCATTCTCGTTAATGACGTCATTTTTTGAAAAAGCATATTTATCTGGCGACGAACACCTCGACTGTGTTTATACATTCCGGTTGCCGAAGAACGCACCCGCCGACCTGTTCGGTTCTCGGACGCTTTATCATAGTCCGCACGCCAGCACTTGTTTATGCAATGGAAACCAAAAGGAAGCCGTTCGAAGCATATGTCGGTAATGTTTCTTTCATTTGAAGCACTCGTCGTCGGTGGTTTACATTTAAAGAGCGCACAACATCGCCTATTTAATTCTAATTTTAGTCCAACGAAACTTTCGTGTATTTAGGTTATATACATATTTCTTCAATTTCGACTTCTTTTTCTGCTTCCGGGTTATGTGTTATTTTTTTAATTCGTTTTGCGGCCCTTTTTTAAAATCCCTTCCCAGCCGCTTCCTACTCGTTCGGCTGCCAATAGTGTACAAGTACGACGGAAAAAGAAGATGGAATTCGCAGTATAAATACTAATTACCGAAATAAATTAGCCTTGAAGATTTACAGTAGCGAAGGTATCGAAAGAATACATATGTAGTTAATAGTAGTACAGTGTGTCCGATATTTACCTAGTCATTCAGCGGGATGTACTTTTCATTTCGTAGGGTCTCCGGAATTTTATATTTCATAATATTGGAATTCCACTTGGGCCAGCTCCTTTTTTCGCCATTTCCGAATTGGTCCAGCGTGATATTTTTATATATAGAGGGAGGCTCAGCAAACATTAACCCAACGCAAGAAGAAATTTTTCTATATTTTCAATGTGTAGCTGTAGCGACGGGATTCGAACCACAGGTCGTCGTCCTACGCGGAAGAAACACCACTGTCTAACCCCAACTACTTCAGTATTCCAAACCGACCTTGCTATGCCGCGATAAACCACACAACAGCACTATTCCTCGTCGTCTTTATTTGCAGACTTCAGCTCCGGGGCTTATGCCTTACAAAACTCGATGCGTCTCTTTTCTTGTCTTCTCACACCTTTGATTTAAAGTTGCTTACACGAACCGTGCGTTTTTATTTTTTAGTTTTTTTTTTTTTTTTTTTTTTTTGGGATGTTTCCCATTTTATTTAACGACATATATAAAGTGTATTATTGTCTCTGACTGGTTTTCAAGTGTCACTTTCGACCAATACTAAATTTTTTTTCTCAGCTCCAAAATCTAACAATATATGTGTACGTGCATCTAACTAGGTCCCACTTTGTCGAAATTATTTACCGGAGATACAGCGATTTTTCGGATGCTAGGTCAGAAATGTTGATTTTGTTAGCGTTTCCGATAGAGTGAACTTTCCAATGCCACAAACCGCGATGTAATCCGACCTCGCGTTTGTATTCTATGTCCAAAAACCTGAAAATACGCCTCGACTGTCGCCTGGTTGCTACGCAGAACTTTAAACTAATCGTTTTTCCCAAAAGTATTTTTTTTTTTCAAATTTCAACTTAAAACGCAAATATCTCGGCGAGTTTTGTACTTAAAAGGAAGGCTCCGTGAGGTCTCAATCGATCAGAAATTTTATCTAGTATACCGTACTATACTGACAAAAAGCGGGACCTAGTTAGATGCACGTATATATATATATATATATATATATATATATATATATGTAATATAAATCGCTTTGCGATGGAAATATTTTAATGTAAAATTATGATTACTTTTGATATAATACTACAGGCTCGATGTGTCTTCAGAGCCCATTAAAAAAGTGCAAATTGTGTGTCCTTAGTTTTTACATGCGTGATGGTATAAAATGGGGCTATTAATATTTCATTATTGTGTTGTTTTTTTTGACTAAATAGAAATCGGTAATATTCGCGGGAAGGTTATTAAAAATCAATGAATATATAAATCAACGACTGAGATTAGTTTTTGGATTTGCCCCGTCGTATATTTACTGTAATATTTTATTTAAAAAAAAAAAAAAAAAAAAAAAATATCAAAGTTTAAAAAATTTTAATCGTACATTAAAGGACAAAGCTATGCCCGGTTCCTTATAGCTTAAGAGATGCTTCAAAAATAAAAAAATTCTCGAACAATGCCCGATTCTGTATCGTTTTATTTTCCATTTAACAGATTTTTCGGAATTTCATTAATAATTTCATCCCCACGATATCATATACGCAATTCGTTTTTTCATTTGTTTAGTAAGTGGTAGTATTTTTCTAGATGTGAAGTGGATATCACGTACAAGAAATATATGTATATTCATTTAATATACATAAAAGCTAACTTGTTTCGTACCAACAAGCTAAACTGATTCACACAAAATTCCCAGTAACAATTTAAAAACAAATGCGCGTATTCGTGCATCATGCTGTTGTTACATAGCTAAAAAAAAATGACGAAATTAGAAAAACAATCAGGAACATATCTTAAGAGTAAGTGCTAAATAAAATATTGCAGGAAGGTGTTTTTTTTTTTCTTTTTTTCTCGGCAGATGGTTCCATAATTTCCAACCTTCAGTACGAGAAACCTTTTTAATATATTTTCTTGTCTGTTTGTAGTACTCTAAAGATGTTATGATGAAATATTCCCCCGAAAAGACCTTTTTTGTAATATATCATCAATTATTCAATCATAAAGTATATAATATATTATTCATTTAAAATATTATTGTGAATAGCATGAACACACATGCTGCTTGTTGCTGCGAAGTGTGTTGGTTTTTATATTTTTATGTTACAACGTGTTAAATTCATATTATTAAAAAAAAAAAAAAAAAAAAAAAAAATATATTTATTTTATAACTAACTTACAGAAATATCAATTGTCACATTACCATAACTTTAAATAATTTTCTATTTAAGAAGATTACTTAACTGGACTTTTTTTTTTTTTGTTTTTTGTTTTTTTATTTATTTAATTAATGAACCGCAAGCTACACCGAGAGAGCGCTTTACGGCTATCAATTAGGAAGGAAATGGGATTAAATGAAATGGAAAAAAGTTCAAGGAAATTTACCGTTTTATTTATGAAGTTAGGTTGGACTTTTGATGTTTGCGACTTAAAGTATGTGTATTTCTACGTTCATCTAAATTGAATACCGATCGTTTCGGTTATTTTTCACCGGATTATTAAGTGCTATACGTTTTATTGCGGTTTCGAATTTTTCTCATTGTTGTTTTTGAATTTTTTGTCCTCATCGCAGATTCCAATGATTTTTTTTCTATCGTTTTTATTGTTTTTATTATTTCCATTTTCTTTACTTCCACTTCAGTTAATCTCGAATTTCTCTCTCGCATAATTTCTTTTACGAAAATTACGTTTCCCCTTCTGTTATTTAACTTCTCTCATTTTACGCATTCTATTTTATTTCTTTTACTGTCTTTGCTTTTCCTGATTTGCCGACTATAAAACACGTCTGTATTGAATACCGCCATTTTTGTTTTTCTTTCAACTTTCCTATTTACCGAGTTTCTCTATTTCATCTTTGTTAACAGTCGTCTTATCGTTCTTTTTTTTTTCCTTTACATTAAATTCATCAACTCTCAAGGAAGAAATGAAAATGAACGAATAAATCGATTTCAAACAAATTTACGAGTAAAGGTTTTAATTATAAATTCGCCGACAGGAGCGACCACTACCCGATACTTTTCCTTTTAACATTTTGGAGAAAAGTTACAATTATATGTCGTTGTTTGTTTTCTTTTTTTTCAATTTTAAACAACGTCGACTTTAAGAAAAAAATGTTTTTTATATACGAAAAATACCCGGAAATATATACGAAAGAGTTTTCGTAAGTCAATAATTGAATACATTACGTTAGAAAAGTACTTTCATGAAATGGTAGAAGTAGTTGACAGGACGAATGACGTCGTCTATGCACTATAATTATCTTTTCTAAGGCTTCAACATCACAACCTTATATCGAGTAAATGAAAAAGAATCCGTACAAAACGCGATCGTTTCCCCCCCTCCCTCCCTTCGTCGCACAAACATCTTCATTCGATGACTTAGGCGTCATCGTATTCTCACTTCAGATTGATAAAAGAGGAGTCGATTTCTGTAAGATATTAAATCGCTCGTTTCCCGTGTCTCTGATATACATATATGTTTCACTTCAATTTTTATCGACTTTTTTGGCTTTCTCGAACGTATTTGCGGGAGTTTGTTTTCAACATTTTAAATTTTAGTAGACCGCGAAACCGTTTAAAAGTTATCGTTTATTTTACGTTGTCACTGATTATCAAGATTCTGAAACAATTTCATCGTTCCAATTATGTAAACAGTATTAACTTTTTGGTTTTTTGGGAACGCATGAAAACGATAGAAAAAAAAAAAACAAAAAACGAAAGAGCCGCTACAAAAGAAATGATTAACAATATATATATATGGGGGGATCCATTTGCTACGCAACTCCTTAGATAATAATAAATGGAAAAAATATTCTGCGATGTGTACAATAATTAAGGGCGTTGGTACGAGTATTTTTCTTTTTAAATACTATATTAAACATTTACTATAGAAAGTTAGTAAAGAAGTTTAATGGAGTTTTTGTCTATGATGTGTGACCAAGGCTGCGCCCTCGAGTTCAATCTTGGCGAACTGATGTACCATGTTAATTGTGTATTCTTCTCGATATTTCATTATTTACTTTAGTTAGTATAGATTTATACTTTTTCCATTTTTTGTGTATTTATATGCATGTTACTGCTTTTGTCTCGTTCTACGTGTATTTAGTTGGGTTTATACGTTCATTTTTAGTTCATCTATCCCATTTCTTGTAGTTCTTTCAAGTTGTTTTTAACAAATACATTTATAATGTCGTCCGCACACGTAATGTGTTAGCTTTTTGTTTCCGATCAGTATACCTAAATATTTCCAATTAACATTTTTATTACTTCCCAGTTAACCCAGTTGACCCAGTTGTAATTATTTTTGTAAACAGTTCATAAATATTCGAGCGGTGACTAAGTGGGGGGGGCGGTAGTCTCCTTTTTTATATATTAATATAATTCTGCATCGTTCATTCTCCCTTCATTTAAGCACTTATTAAATAATGTAGATATTTTCTTTTATTCTTTTCCCGCCCAGTTTAATGATTTCTATTAAGACTCCATCACTAGATTGTTTTTTGTTTGTTTTTTTTAAACCTTTACTGATCTTTCTACTATTTTATTTTTATAATTTATTTTTTATTTTTGACGCCACTGGCTACCATGTCAGCTTTTATTCCTGTTATTTGATATGTTTCTGTTTTTAATTTATTTTCCGGTATTTTCATGCCTTTGTCTTCTCAATTGTTTGATTTATTTTCTTGATACGATATATTCAGTCTTAATATTATATAAAAAACATTACTACTTACATCATTCTTAAATATGAAATATCAATGACGTCATTCTTAGCCGGAGCCCCACTACTTTTTCTGTCACAAAAATTTGTCCTAAAATACGATATTAAATAAGGATTTATTTGTTTTGTCACGCAGTCGGAAAGTATAGAAGTGATAGAGTTGGTGGGGGTCCGGAAGTGGCCCCAGGCAGCGATTAGTCGTGTTACATGGTATCAAAAAAAAATGTTCCGTAACAACTTGTTGCGTTAAATAAGCAGTAAATATTTTTTAATACGTGTCAGCTGCTTTTTTTCAAAAAAAAAAAAAAAAAAAAATAACTGAACTTGATCCGACAAGGGGGTCCCGTACTTAATTTCTCAGAAGTAATCTCCGAATTCTTTAATTTTTGAAACGGAATTAAACGATGTAGTTTCTGCACAACACCCTTCCTTTTTAGCCAGGACATTCGATCGGACTCTCCATCATTATTGTGTATGTCCTAGATGAATTTATTGATCAGAACGATTATTTCTCGAATTTTGATGCTCGAAGTTTTTAATATTTTCATTTCAAGTTCTTATTGAGTAGTATAAATTTCCCCGTGGCAGCGCTGCTGAATGAACAGCTTGGTCTTTCCGATAGACGTTTATAATGAAATTGCCGACTCTTAATTATGCTGCTACATTTACCGACAAAAAATTCGTCCTTTCAACTGCGTTGCCGTCACACTTGGTGTATTCGCTTTTTCCGGACTGACCGGAGCTAACGGAGCGGTCTAATAATCGCAACGATAATTGGATTCTCGATAGGCAGCCGTAAAATTTTCGTAATTTTATTAGCCGACTGATAACTAGGGGCCAACTTCGGCTGGAGAGCAAGTTTTAATTGGGTATCAAATTTAATCCCCGAGCTCTCGCCGGATGGGCCCTTTATTTTTCAGATTTAATTCGCGCTCCAACTTCAAGTCTGGCTGATACTCGCAAGCTCCTACTACGACGCGCCTTCTGTATAGATGATTAATGTAGCATGTGTACACACGCAGCTTATTATTATATGTTTATTTTCGCTATGTGCAGCAATGTAGACAAGGAAGTAAGCCGAATTTCTTCAATACATTTTCCGGCGTATATACATATACATATGTATGTATATATATATATATATATTAGAGCAGAACGCACACCCTCTTTCTAATTATGTAAATAACTTGGACTCGGTGTACATTTTTAGTCGGTGAAATGAGGATTGCGCGTGTAACTGGAAATCCGCTGTACCTGAACAGCGATGAAGTGTGTACACATTTTTGCTGTTTTAATAAATCATGTTGCGGAATGCGTACTTTCGACGAACGGTATCGGCTAATGCGGACTAATTGGCGCAGGTAAACTAACTTGGCGCGCTCTTTTTGGAATAGCTCGTTTCCAGAATTATTCGACATCATCGAATGTTCTTCCGCGTGCCTTGAAAGCGACCGCACTTGCCGGAAGTGTTACGATTCTCGATATTTTTCTAATGGAACCCGGAATGAATAATTCGAGTAAATCTCGAAGCGTTGTAATTTGTTCGCCCGCGAAAATTATTATCGCTCTTTTTGGATTTTTCTCCGAGGGAGAATAAAAACAAATTAGAGCTGTCTGTCTATATAGCGCGGCGTTCGTTTGTATCGGAGTCGGTGAGTGAATTAGAGAATTCGGCCAAGGATTCCGGGTGCCGCCGGCCTCGATTCGGATAGGGAAATATATATAGCAGCGACGAGCAATCAGTATTTGAGGAGACAAACACGTGAAAGAAAAACCAGCAATTTGCGCGGATGCAAATGAGGAATTGGCGATTTCCATGTGTGTTGTGCGCACATCCTGGTATTTTCGGAGCTGTTCCGGAGCACATGTAGCCGTCGAATGTGACTCCTAAACGAAAAGAACTGCATTTCTCGCGGGAAATACTCCTCCTGCAAGACTAAATCAAAGCATCTCTATTCCCCGGAACATTTCAACATCTCCTACTGTTATTGTCATTTTTGTCACGTAAACAGAGGCAAGACGCCTTCTAAGCTGCTTGTCGGCAATTTCGTTCGTTTATTCTCCGCCATATCTTATAAAACACTATCGGTGCCTGTGTGTTATTTTCAGTTTTCTTTCGCGTTCTGTCAAACCTATCGATAGGAGTTTTTTTAGTGATGCTGCCGACGAGTTTTTTTACAAAAAAAGGGGGGGGGGCGAAAAAAATTGATATTTGCTGCGTTATATTTCGAGATAGTGCCATAAAGGCGCTTGACTATGAAAAATCGCCCGGTGCAGCTGTCCCAATGGTATATATGTGTACACCTCCCTAAATCTAAAGTCAAATACTGGTCGAAACGGAGAGGTCATCTCTCCCGAGTGAAGAGAAGATCCTAAAAATAATTCTCCACCATATTCTCCTCAGATTCCTATTGAACGATACTTAATAAAAACTTTAACAGTCCATGATCACCAAGGATCTATGGTAGAGACCCGCTTTTAAAATTTACAAAATACGATTACAATGAATCAATTGTGTATTCCTTTGTTATTCCCGCGGGAGGACACCATTCCTCGCGGCAAACATTGGATATCACGGATATTCTCAGGTTGTACAGAATGAAGAAGGAAGTGTGTTCATCAAAAATTCGTTAAATTCGTTGAGATACTTTTCTTTATGTTTACGCTGGCGCCGACGTCTTCAATTTTAAACGAACGACATTCTAACTAATATGCACCGAGTTCTTTAAATTAATACGAGAATAAAAATTTTTTTGTGCAGAGGGACGCAAACCTATGTGTTAAATTTTTTTCTCTTCCTCAAATTTGTTATAGTATGTTGGATGAACTACTAGCTAATTTGTTTTTAATTATGGCGACCCGTTTTTTTTTTTTTTTTTTTTTTTTTTTTAAATGCAAACACTTGTTTTTTCAGTCCAAAATGTGTCTGAAAAGTTTAACATCAAAAAGGCACTATTATACGGATACCGATAGACAAAAAATGAGATAACTTTTGAGTATTACAGTTTAATTTGCAACGCCAATTAGTTTTCCACTAAACCCTCGTGCTTTTATTTACTTCTCTTAAGCCTTACTCTTCCTACCTCCTATAACGCTCCCTTCGTGTTCTTTCGCTTCCTGTATCTCCTATTACGATTGTCTCTTTTCTTTCCTCAATTTGTAATTGTATTAAAATCTAGTTTCTTTCCTCGCTGATAATTTTCCAAGCTGTAGTGCTGCAGTCCTGAAATAAATACATCTTCCTCCCTGATAAGTTTTAAATAATCTATATTATTATTATTATTATTATTATTATTATGAGAATTATTTCGCAAACTTAAATTTTCAAAAATTCCAGTCAATTTTTACCTTTATTACAATTTTACGAACTTTCGTAGTCTGAACATTCTCCGCCGATTTGGCTTTAAATGTAAGACGAAGCAAACATTAAATCCGAAAAAAAAAAAAAACAAGAATGCAAAGAAATTCTCCGAACAGCGGTTTCGAAATTTCCTCGGTTTTTATTAACCGCTGCGAAGCGTTGAAGATGAAAAGAAATCAAAGAGGGGCAGGAACGAATGAGAAGTACCTGAAAATTGAATCGTTACAGCTCCGTTTTGATTCTGTCATCAAACCGTCCGTAGTACCAGAAAGGACTTCAAATGTAATCCGCTATTCAGTGTAACTGGAACGCAGGGGGGGCATAAAGGAAACTGGGCAATTTTTCTGATCAACAACCCCGTTTATGAAACGCCAATTGATTATTCCACACACCCCGGTCGGTGTATGTATATAAACGCCGTGAGCTTAGATGCCATATTGAAAAATTCACGTAAATTTACGTCAATTACATCATAAATTCCTCTCTTTTCTGACGACTCTATTCTAGGTATGTACGAAATTCGTTTCCGCGAAATAAGTTTATTTTTCAATCGAAACTGATTTGACACGTGCGAGCTGCTTCTTTATGTTTTACTTTGAAAGCAAAAAGTTTTACTCGATGAATAAAATTGATTCTCAGTCGCATTATGAAGCCGAAACTGATTCATATTTTTTTAAAAAAATGGCAATTCTTCTTTGTTCGTATTGAAAAATAATGATAATAATACTAGGAAACACGCAAATTCGCAGCCTTTGGAACGACGCATATTCGAACTGAAAGGAAAAAAATTAACAACGAAGACGCCATTAATAATGCAGGAAGCTCGATCACTGCCAAAACGGAGAAATAGTTTTTTCCGAAGCTATACTTGCGCGATATACTTCTTCAGAGTGGTGCGGCGACCGGTTCTTGCGGCTCAATGCAACGGTAACGTAAGCGATGGTTGCGATTAAAACGTGACCAAGTGTACGAACGTCGAGTATATAGACGGTCAGAACAACGGGCGTTTGCAGAAGGTGCGTGGAGGTATTGTGCGCGACAAATGCTCCGAGAACGACCGTGCGGCCAAAGGTCTGTTTGAATAAGTAACGGGCGAGCCTAGTCGACTTGGCCCGGTCTATTATTGAATCGCGACCCGTTTGAAGGCCCGTTCGTTTGCAGCCATTATGCTACGGTGTAATCGCATTAAGTTATCTAGACGATGTGTCTGGATGCTCGCATAAGCAGCACCGAGATTCATCTTAACCGTTGGCGCCCTTTGCAAAAGGCGCCTATCTCTAAATGAAGCTCTGCTACGAATTACCTTAATTAGAGGGCCGATTTTTTAGATGACCGGATGCAGTTAAGCAGACGGCGGCCTCGTCGGTGCCAAAAAGGTCGGTCGCTGTTACGCGGCAAAAATTTCCTGGTTCGGCCCTCCCGACCTACTACTTTTCAGACCTTGTCTTGTTTTCCGTTTCTTTTTAGCGGCAAAAATCGACGCGAAGTAGTTACGTTTACTTTCTATCGGGGCGTGACTTTTCCGTTTATTATTTATCAGTTATTTATGCCATTGCTTCTTACTATTGTTTTAGTTGTATTTTTAAGACGGTTATAAAAAACCCCTTCCTCCGTTAATTAGTACATTTTAATTTACAATAATTTACTCATATAGTTTTTGTTATTAACATATTTAATGGAGTGTGTCAGTTTAAAAGAATTCGATGAATTTTCTAATAGTGAAACAATAGTAGAAAAAATAACAATAAATCTTACAAATAGTATAAAGTTTAATCATTTAATACATATATATATATATATATATATAAAAATGTAACTTTGAAATTTAATTGTACAAAATTACATGTGGAAACAACCATGATTCAAAACCCTGTCAGCGTTGTACTTCCTATGAGTCGGTGTTTTTATTTCGTTTTGTCACGAGCGTTATATGGATCAAGTATTCGGTGGAAGAGGCTCGTTCTTAAATGAAGTCCAGAGAACCGATTTCACATATATGTGTGTGTGTGTGTGTGTGAATATATATATATATATAACTCGGCCATTTTGGCCTCGCAAAGGGCTATGCCCCGTGACACCTCTTGCTTACATTTCTGTCTCTTTTTCTTCTATACTTTGTATAAAATGATCAAAATTTACAACGCGGTCCATATGAATGAAATAACATAATCATAAAAATCCTATAAAATATTACAGACGTTACATAAAATTGGGACATTTTTTTGGGAAATTTTTCGTTACGTGAAATTTAGGACATTTTTCGTTACATAAAATTGGGACATTTTTTCTAATGGGGGATAGCCTAAAAATTACGTCGTAATTAATACAGGGTGTTCTGAATTCAGGAAATTTGTTTTACTCTATAAAGCTCGTCAAAATAAACAAAAAAGTCCTGAGGCAAAAATCGTTTGGGCGAACAATTAATTAGTTATAATTAGTTTAATTAATTTATTTTAATAAAAGAATAAATATTAAAAAGAAGTAAAATATGTATTAAATGTAGTCGTAAGTGTCTAGTCAACTAAGTAAATATAATTCGTCGCATTTTTTTTTAATGAGCGGTATATGCATTTCATCACAACGTAGCCTCAGTGTTCATTTGTTTTTCTTTGCTGTTTTGTAAACACAAGAAAAAAAATACAATCATCGCTTTCAAAGCTTTGCGCTACCGAGACTGACCGGTGCAGCATATCTCGAGTTCCTTCAAAACGATTTACCCGATTGTTTAGAGGATATTCCTCTGCCAACTAGACTAAATATGCTGTTTCAACACGGTGGAGCATCGGCACACTACAAAAGGTTTGTAAGAAGCCATTTGGATGAAGTCTTTCCGAACAGCAGATGAATAGGGCGCTTCGGACCGATTGAATGTCCCCAGCAAGGTCTCCCGCTATACGATTCCTCTGGATTTTTTCTTGCAGGATTGCATTAAGGAAAATGTGTATCGTACACCGACCAACACACGAGACCACTGCATACAGCGGATCGTCGGAGCGTTTGACGACATCCGACGAACACCAGAACTTCTGCAACGGAGGGGGGGCATAAACTTCGTTACACGAAGAGCTGAATTGGTGATACAGCAAAATGGTGGTCAATATATTGACCACTTGCTCTAGGTCTTTGACAAATCATTGTTGACTATACATTTACCGACTACATTTAATACGTATTTTATACTTCTTTTCAACATTTATTTTCTTTTTATTTACAAATTATTGATTTATAAAAAAAAATATTTTTTCATTTAAATTAAATAATTAAATTAAATATAGCTAATTAATTATTCGTCCAAATGATGTTTCCCTCGGGACTTTTTTGTTCATTTCGACAAGCTTTTTATAGTGTAAAACAAATTTCCTGAATTAGCTTCAGAACATCACCACCCTGTATATGTATATATGTGTATAAGGTTGTGTTAAGACGGTCTGTACAAAGAACTTTTAAGATTTCTCTGGCCCGGATTGTTAATGGACTTTTGTCAAGAACTGGGTAAATTTTACTCCGTAGACGTGTTTGTTTTACATTTTAGGAAAATTAATTTTAAAGTCGATATTTCAACCGACTTTTGTAATTTGCAATTTTTTGTGTTTGATTTTTTCTGCAACACACTTGAAGCTGTAGGTCTTGTCCGATTTTAAGATAACGAAAGGAAGAAAAAAAAATGATTTTCGCTCGCGCAAAATATTTTATATATGAAAAAATTCGTTGCTAGTAAAATTCCCAACGCTGAATGAAACCCTCCTCAGCATCACCTTTCCTATTTTATTTTTATTTTTCCATCGTCTCCGGCTAATTCTATTTGTTCACATTATCCCTATTTTAAATTTTCACCGCCCGTGCGAATAATAGTGTAACCAGAATTTTTTTTAGGAGGAGAAGGTTATAAATTATACCCGAGGTATTGTTATAAAGAGTAACAATACAACCCTTAAACTCTTATATATGATCTCTGTATATACCATCACAAAAACGTTATACAACCGCGTGACCACCGGTTGCGTAAGCCGACTTTTTTTTTTTTAACTCTGTAAATCATTTTCATTTACATATTTTAATCTACAATTCGTAAATTGGAAGCAATTTTTTTATCTGTTTCTTTCTTACTATTAAAATCTACACTTAACGTGAAATAATAGAAATGTAAAAAAAAAAAAAAAAACAGAAAAAATAACAAGGTCACATTCGGCCTGTTATGTATTTTTTCTACTGAAACGAAAGAACTTTTCTGTTTCTCAGCTTTCGCGTTCCCTGGCATTTTTTCTAACTCTCAAAATGCTTTTCATTTCTGCGCATTTTCCAAATTCTCGACTGCCAGATTGGACATATCCCCCTTCCGGCTATTTGAAGACTCGCGCTAACAACAAATTTCGTACAATTCTCTATCCAGCAATCATCCTGCCTTGATCCTTCACCAGCCGATGGCTTTTCTATATATTTATTCGACCGTCTTAAATTCTTCCTTCATCTTCGTTTCATTCAAATCTGCACGCTACGGACTTCCCGCCGTTGTACGCGATACGGTCGGTTTTTATTACACTTTTGCTCGGTCATTTTCTTTTCTGGGAGCAAATCTGCGCTGCTGCTGCTGTTTTCTTTTTAAACTGTTTTTTTCAACTGTCTTTTTTTCCCGTTCGCTGTTAGTTTTCCGGTTACTGTCAAAAGTGGCCGTCTCGAGATCATTATTCCTTACTATATTACGATTCACATTGTTTTTTTCGCATTCGTGAATTCAGCAACTAAATATATACTGATTATACACAATTAAATATGTAGTAAATTAAAACATAAGAAGAAAATTATCCATTAAACTTGTCGATGTTAATTTAAACATTATTTTTTATAAGATATATAAACATCACCGAGATTAATAAAAAGTTATGCGAATAACTTGTTTTTAGTATTAATGTATTATTGTTATATATATATATATAGAGATACTTATGTATTTAGTTGATTTCATGAACGTGCGAGGACCATATAGAACTAAGAAGTTTATAAATTACACAGTGAGAAATAATGAACTCAGGATTGTATGTAGTTTGCAAAGAACTTGTCACTTTCTTTACATACCATTTTTGCAATTTTTAATACTTTTTAAGCTGATAAATGAGGCTGTACTTTTAGCAACATTTTGTTTCCGCTGGAATTCAATAACATGTGGCTTTTAATAACTGTTTTCAGAATTTGGTGTCGACTGTAATAAGTATATTGATGTTTAAGGATAATATTCGCTCATATAAAACTATCCATCACGAAAAATAAATCTTTTTTACTTTTTAGTTTGTTTTTATTAAATGTTTAAAGTAAATTATTTCGAAGCTCTATAAATTGGAATAACCCCCCCCCATGCCCCGCATAGCAGTTTTATTCTTTGTACGTCTTCGCAACAGTCTGCATCGTTAATTTCTTATTTAAGGATTTGTTTCGTCTATTTTTAAGTGCGCGATGGAAGTAATGTGCAGTCTTGTTACCCTGCTCGATAAATCGTGCTTTAGGAAGCAGTAAATTTCGAATTTTTCGCATATTTAGCCATCAGCCAGCGACGTCGCGACAACCTAGTTGCTAGAGTTCCACCATCACGGAAGTCTTGAGTTCGATTCCAGGCTACGACAGAATCATTTTACACGTAATTAAATAATCGCTCCTTGAGGGGAGGGATCATGTGGAAGACAATGGAAAATATGCAACATGCGCACTAATTAGTGTACAGATGGACATACTTGGGGCACCGCATTTGTATAAATTAAACATTTGCAATCAGTTCCAAGTCTTTTGCGTCCGTGTTACAACGTTGCATATAACAATTGTCGTGAATGGATCTGTGCAAATAGAGCTGGTCACGATGTTCCGCAATGAACAGTATGATTTTTAGAATATTAGAATATTAGGATTTGATAATCAGAGCAATGTGTTCTTCCGTGTTCTACAAATCATATCTATTTTTCCCGCCGTTGCTAAAATTAAAAAAAAAAAAACAAAAAAAAAAACGAAAAATCTTGATTAATTTTCGAAATGATAATCAGTTTGTTTTTTCTGGCCAGCCGATCTGTTTGTTAATCTGGTCATAGCTGTCAAACCGGAACTAGATTAAGATTCCGTTTCTGAACCTGGGCTTCAAAGCGGAGACTAGATTTACCGCAGGTTAAAATGTACTGTTCGAATTGGGACACCGGATTACCGATTTTTAGACGTCAGTTTCTCGGACAAAGCTGGCGGCGGCGTCATCTCCTGTTTGCATTAATTTTGCTCGAAATTTAAACAAGCCAGTAGGGGAAGATCCTAATCACGCAATCCGTTTCTGGCGAAGTGGCGGGTTTCTTTTACGCCTTAAATAAATAAGTTAAAAAAAGACTTAGTGTGGGAGACGGAGGCACGGGCAATCGAATAAATTTCAGCGACGAGTGCGATCCTGCGAAGAGCGGAAGGAGAGGTAAATGGTGAAAAGCTGTCGCGCAATTACGCCGTAACAAGACGCAATTCCCAACTGGAAGCGAAATTTATTTTCAATGGAAGAAGCGAACGACAATGTGTGACACATTCAAATTGAGCCGCTGCTTCACCGAAGCGACATGCATTTCTCAGAACTCTGCATGTTGCCGGCGTGTTGTGTGTTTGGGTGTAGACGACGCATTCATTCCAATTTGAGGACAGACCCCCCCCCCCCAACCACACACACTTCGCAGAAACTAGGAATGTGTGCATGTGCGCCGCTACGACGAGGAAAGGAGTACCTCCGTAAGAGGGCCCCGGTAATTTAAGGGTGGTATACACATTTTTTCTCTCCCTTTTCCACTCTTTATTTTTTCATTTCTCAACGTGATTCATCAGTTTATCCGAGCCCATTTTACTTTGCCTCACGTCCTCTTCTCGCCTGCATTATAATCTTTCCGCGTTTACGTCAATTCTTCTCTTGTTAGGCGTATTTTCCCACAGTGTCGTTATTTATTTTACTTTATTTCCCGCTTATTTTGTTTTCGTTTGTGTTTTTTTCGCTGTAATTACCTGCTTTTGCTGTTCATAGAACGCGGAATTTAAAAGCTAATCGCATTTATTATATTATTAGCGATTGCCGAGCGTGCTGTTAAAATTCAGAGCGGGTGAGGGTAAAACACCTGTGGGGGGGTCACTTTTTCTGCTGCAAAGGTGCTGAGGACAACATATATTCTATCCTTAAAATGTCAAAAGCCAAACAAAAATAATAAACAGGCCAGATACAAAAGGCAATTTCCGTGTTTTCAATCTCAGGTGTCTTCGTCGCAGCAGACTTTTAGCTTAGACGGTACTACTACGAATATGTGATAGGTTGCAAAAATTTCTTGAAAACGGGGCAAACGGACGAGCTATAATGTAACGTAAAAACTCGTCGCCCGAGTGACCCTCTACTGCGTTAACGAGATCACGTTTAATATCGAATTTTGATATTCCGTCTCTTGAGAACACTTCCTTAAAGAACCCCCCGACGTCATCAGCGATTACTACTCTATTTTAATAATTAATGTTGAGGAATTGAAAGAGTATGTATAAGCACGCGACCGTTTTTATTGGTACCCCGTGCAGTTCGCGAAATGAAGGGGCCATTTTTCCGCTCGAACATACCAGAAGATTGCTATCAAAGTAGAATCTCTTAATTTGAATAATTTTTTATTATTATTTATTTATTTGTTTGCATATCGATGTGTATTTTTTTAATTATTCCTGTATCAAATTCCTATCGTTGCCGCTAACTTTGCATTTACAAACTTGTCGAAAATTCTCCCGGTGCATTGCAAAAAAAAAAACAACAAAACCAGCGAGTAAATATAAAACAAAGAAGAAGAAGAACTATTAGAGGAAATAAAAATAGCCATCAGCTCGGCTGTAAATATGAAACAGAAAGAAGGAAGACAAAAAGATTCAGAGAAGCGAGTAAATATATAGTGCGTGTTGTTTTCATACTCTAAGGTAAGGAGGTAGTCCTTTATTTTTGTTGTATAGCAGGATAACGAGAAAGTAATTCCCGAAACCTATCCTAAATTCTCCGTTAAGCCAACGATAAAATTACTATACCCTGTATTGAAGGAAAATTAAGAATCCTTTCCTACCGACCCTTGTTTTTCCTCGAAAGTAGCCACCTCCTGCTTTAATTTTTATCTTTTCTTCCAGCATTAACGATAATTGATTGCTTTTTTTTTTTTTTTTTTTTTTTTACAAGGATTAACTTTTAATTGACGATGTTATCCTTTAAGGGAAAAAATGTATAGTAATTTACGGTTTACCTGGAAATTCGAGTAGTAACAGAAAACCTCGTTATATTCTTTTTCACATTAGCTTCGACATAAGAATAATTAACGGTTTTGAGTGTATTTGCTAGAACATAGTTTCGAGAACCGCTGCCCGACACCGCTAAAATCAGCCTCCCTTCATACGCGAATAACGGATAATTTTTTTTTTTTCAAGTGAAAACTCTTTTTAGGCACATTTAGCGATTTTTGGTAGGGGACAAACTTGTAGGTTTACGTCATGCACGTCACGGAGACATGCTAAACAATGTCGACTATTGCGAGAAATAAAACCGCCAACGCCTTTCCCCTATCCTTCGGCACTCTCATAACCGTGTAATCAGTAATGAACTACAAAAGAAGAGACATGAAAATTTAAATAATTATAAAGAGACTACTACTAATAGAGAGAATAATAAAAGTTTATGATGCCAGTAAGAATATTATTGTGAACATTATTTAATAATGAAATATTGTAATTTTTGAATGAAACATTCGGTTTGACCAAGTCCAATGATCGAAAACTCAGTATTACCAAATATAAAACTACGATCGATGCGGTTTTTACAAGATATTTACATAAGTTCGAATCAAACAGTTTCATTTCTTACTTTGTATCCTCCTTTTTAGAATATAATGAAGAGATTGAAAGCGCAAATAATCCAAGTATTGTTGAAATTAATGATGATAATGATGCAAACAATGAAAATAATGTTGAAAATTAAGTTTAAATTTATGTAAATATAAATGTAAGTGTATAATAATTATTATTTCAATCAAGTTGTATTTATATTTTGTGCGCAGAATCTATCATATGTTTTGACTAATAAACAAACCATATGAAAATATATATGTATATATATATAATTGTTGCTCGGAGTGAAATGTGAAAACCAGACTAATGTTAATAATTCCAAGTTACAAATTACGAAATTTTAATTTTTGATACTACAATTAATCGTTATCGTCGAATTTATTCAGCCACGACCGGTGTAAAATACGCTGAGAATTTTTCGATTGCAACGGGCGTGTGAGGGATGCTTTATCAGAACAAAGATGTTCGGATATATGAAAATGCTAATATCATTTGCGTGATGATGGTGCATTATAAAAATGCCCGCTCTTTTTTTTTAGTTTTTTCCCGTCGAAAATTACTTCGCTATTTTAATCTGAAAAACTTATAATCACTAGAGTCTGCTAAACGTAGATTAATCTTGTTTTCCGTTGTTTATTAAAGTGTAGTATCTAAAAATAATAACTTATATTCCTTTTTTTTTTTTTCTATATATTTAAAGTGGTATTTTTTTATGTGCCGGAAAATCTATACTATTGCATTATAAAGCACTTGGCGAAATTAAAGAAACCTCGGTATGGGTGCAAGAAGAAAAAAAAGAAAAATGAAAATGTTCTGAAACCGCGGAAAGTAGGAAGAATAACAAATAGGAAAAGCCGCAAAAATCCTAATTTCGACGATTTTTTTTTCTTTTTTTTTTTTACATTAACTTGTTTTGTTTTCCGAAGATGCTGCCAGTCTTGTGATGTGTCATCGAGAGAAAAGAGTAACGTAAAGTGAGTCCCATCTCGCCAGCATGCCAGGAGTTGTGAAGTTAAGGTTCGCAATGTACTAAGCTCGGCTTTCGTAAATCAGAGTAACGTGTCCGAAATGGCGGGAAAAAAGCAACATTTTCTGATAACGCGGAGGAAATTTTTGGATCAGTTTCAGTTAACCCCACTCCTCAGCAAGAAAGCGTGGAATTAGCTGAATCCATTATGTTTTCATCGGCTTATTCGAGCCCGACTCGCAACCGGTGCGGTTTAATCTCGCGACCGAGTTAGTTACTATTCAAATCTCGCAACGGTAGAACGTGGTAGAATAAGTAAAGTGAGAAATCGGCTTTAAGGAAATCTCGGAATGATTCGAAATTTTTCAGTACTCCGTAGAAGACACCGACCGAATTAAAAATTTTGCGCGGTTTTACATTGTGTCTTCTCTCGTATTAGAGTTTATACGGTTCTTTTTAAAATTTTTAAAAATAAAAAGTATTATAAAGTAAAGCAAGCACATCCTTGATATGTAAGGGGGGTATCATGGATTTTGAAATTAAGCTTTACATATTATTGTACGAAGCCTGATGAGAATCTGAATATTAGGGCCACAGTTCCTTCTTTCCTAGCTTTCTCTGGTACCCAATTCAATTTCAAATTAGGAAATAAAAACCTGGGAACGACTCGGATGCGGAACTAGACAAGTCTCCAACCAATGACACTTCCGATTCGGTAGTTGTCTCTAAACCACTAAGCTACCACCGGCGCACTAGCCTTTAAAAATAAAAGCAATAACGAAAAACCACAGGTGTGTGTCCTTCTCCGGCTGTGGCAGGAAATGTGTGCTCATGAGAGGTATCTCTAGTTAAATTTACTTTTACGTCGCAGATACGAAACCGCCAGACAAACGTGGAAACTTCTCTGTTCCACTTGAAACTAATCGGATTGAAAGCTAATTACAACTCCGTTCAAATTGCAATTATCGAATTATCCTTATCAAACGGACGCTCGATCAACCCTCAACTGATAACCGGGGCCATCTTATTCGAACTTACAAAAGAAGACGAACCGGAAAAAAAAAAAAATAAATAAATAAATAAATAATTTGTTGCAGCTGGGTGAATAATTTGGCAGAATTGCGATAATTTGCATTTTACGATGTCGAAAACCGCTTTTCGTTCTTGGAACGATATTAAAAGGTAGAAGCATCCGTCCAGTTTTATTATTCGTGCAAAATTACCGACAGTTCGTAGAAACATTTGAAAATGCGTGGTTTATTGTGATGAAAACTTTCAAGTAATTATCCTATCGAGAAATCTGCAAAAGGACACCGATTTCCGTCCGGCGGGGGTAGTAGTAGTACACTGAAGTTATCGGCTAATTCGTCACAAGGGGAAAATGGTAATGCAGAAGTTGAATCACTTTCCAATTTTTCATTATTTTGCATAATTTTACTCATTTCCTATATTAGGAAAATTTTGTCAAATTTTACGGAACCACGATATTAGTCTCTCGATGAAATTTACATCCTTTGACAACGCATTCAGAATGTACCTTTGTTACTGTGCGCAGTTTGTTCGTTATCCATTCTATTGTTTTCTATTTTTAATATGTGTAGCGTGATTAATCGTCGCGATAGCCTAGTTGCTAGAGCGCTTAGCTTCCGTTACGGAAGTATCGATCCCGGGTTACGGCAGAAATTATTACGCAGAATTAAGTTAAATAACCGCTAATAGATTCATACGGAAGACAATGGCAAACATGCATATGCGCGCTAGTTAGTACACAGCAGACATACTCGGGACTGCACTTGTAGCGCCATAATGAAGTGTCTTGCGTGTGTGTACACATTCGTACGGCGGTAGTTACGACGCTCGGAATTGAGCAATTTAGAAAACACCGGAGGACCGTGATATCAATTTCGGTAACCATGTGATAACGACTATAAAACTAAGGAAAATCTGCAGAGGCATACCGTTATCTCGAAAAACGTAAAATGTCCTTTTATGTATGTAGCATTTCAAAATTTTTAACAAACCGCTACCATTTATCATCATTTACGAACACAACAAATCTTCAACGCATCTCGTTTTGACGTCACTTTTTTGTCAGTTGTAGTATTAATCTTCGCATGATCATAGAAATCTGGAAACATTTGTTTTATGCGATTTCAGATCTAAAATTATTTTACTTTAGCACTTAAGACTTTACTATTTTAAAAGATTACCCCGTCCAGGAGAGCGGCCGTTTCCGTGGTCGAATCCAAAAGATCAAGTTTATACGTGTATACAAGGATGTTGTAGTAATACACGGTGTTGTGCTATGGGTATTTTTTTTTAAAAATCTATTAAGGTGCTAAATTAAAAAATTGACGAGATGCGATAGAAGACGAAGCAGATACGTATGTATCTTCTTCATTACGAATAATTTGCCAACAACAGGGCTTCGATAGCGAGCTTCGTCTGGGTGACTAGCAGCTTGAACCAAGGGGAAGCTTAGCGAGACTACAACGGTGTAAAAGTGTTCGAACTCGGGGTAACTGGACGCTTCAGAGATGCTGTTATATTTTTTTCCCTATCCTCTTATTCTCTGCAAATACACCTCGTCTTCTTCCGTTGTAACGAAAATAATTCGTTGATACTTATTTACTGGCGTGTACTTTACAAGTAAAAACGAGCGATCGCCGTCGAAGCAAGAAATCTCCTTAATAATAAGGATACAGGCGAACGGCTCGTTCCGACTTTGAAGAGGAAATTAAAAATACCCGCTCGTCCTTATCTGTTCCGGTATCCGATCGGGCGGGGAGAGGTCGCTGATCAACTCGGTTCTTATCGGACCACGTACATGCTCGGCATGTGCGAACTGCGCGGCGTAGAAGGGTGTAAGATTGTCATTGCGCCGGTCTGCGGTAAGCAGTCGCCCGGATAATATTATCGCGTTTATGTCGTGCAGGGGTGAAAAGTTCATAAGAATTGGCGCGAAGTGTTCCCCGTTCTCTGGTGTCTTTCTCATTTTGTTTGGCTTTGTGTATATAGAGCGGTTGGCTATTAATAGTAGTTTAAAGCGACATAGGGCGGGAGCGCTTGTACATCGCGATTGGCCAAGTATTTTTTCCTTCCACTGCGAAGTCGTGCCTCGCTTTAGTCGCATGGCAGATTATCTCCGCATATAACTGCGGACATGGACCGGATTTTGTAAGCAAAAGAATCTTTATCTAAAATGATATTCCACTGCCGTCGCTGCTCAGCCGTCGTTCCATTCCATCTTTTTTCGCTCGCGCAGCAGACCTTCAATCCTAATCTCTATGTTTACACGACAATCACTAGTCGGCTCTTATCATTTTTAAACTCGCATTTTTCCCGCATTTTTCCTTATTTTCTCCGCCGGTTTTTTTCTTTTTTTTGTGTGTGTCATCCCTTCCCTTTAACTTTTGGCTATTTTATTGTTGATGCGCCGCTCCGCGTTTCGTTCTACAGACTACGTAACGAAACCTATAGACGGAGGACTATAAGCTATACAGACTAGACTGACTCCACGGACTCGGTCAACTCTCCTCGCTCGCGGCGTTTTTCCATAGAATCCATTCACGCCGAGTCAATCTGCCCTTTTCCTATCTCAGCCTGTTTATCTATGCATGCATTTCCCTCGCTTTCGATTCGCGTTCCTTTCGAACTGCTGCAAGAAACGTGAAATAATTTTCACGTCTATGCGCATATACAAAACTCGGTAATAATGTATTTTTATTCGCGGTTTAGCCGAACACAACAACGGTTTTACTTCTTCGCTAGTCGACATGGTAATTATCTTTTACCCTGGATTTAATTACATCCCTAGCACGGCTTCATCCGCGGTAACCCCAGAATGTGTACGGTATTATATTTTCGAAAGATACTCCCGATTCTGATGCTCGAGGCTCTCCTTTTTCATTGGCTCCTTCAAGCCTTGACGAGCGCAATTTAGCCGGTAACTGAAATTTTACACCGGATTAACTGAAATCTAACTGTAAAGCCTCGATCGGATCTTTCTTCTTCTCTTACTCCCGTTCGAATAACCTGTCAAAATCAACCACCTAAAATGTGCTTCTGCGATTATCCCTGGTGGTCTATTCAACAAGATTATTTTCACAATACATCTCGCTCTCACCGCGTATTCGAATATTTTAATTTATGTATTTCGACTATGTAATTTACTTCCTTTTATTTTTTTCGTATGGTAAACATTGGGTTACTAATTAAACTAATTAGTTAGTCATTCCGATAATTTTATTGTAATGCAGTCAAAAGTGTACAAAGAATACCTTGTTTGTTGCGCCAAAAGGACTCGCTACTGATTGCGAATTCCAGTTAATGTGGTTTTTAGTACTGATGAGTTATTTATAAATTGTTAACGACACAGCCGTATTTTTTTTTTTTTTTTTCTAATATATATATATATATATATATATTTTACTGCTCGATACTTCATCAACTGTACCGGCGACTTCTCCACCGTTTTTTGCCCAACGTCGAAAATTACTTAACCACCATTTTACGGTAGAAAGTGCATTTCCTACAATTAAGCGACTGATAGAATCCAAGTACGAATAGAAATATTAGACCGGAAAAGAGTATAACCTTATTCCTTTCGCAACGGATAATGGTAGGGTTCACACGGCGACGGATTATCCGTACATGTTTATTCGGCTAAACTTGTTTCGAAATGTTCTATTTAAGATCTAAAATCAACGGCATTTTATGTCACGGTTCAAGCTAAGATCAAAGCGTGCTACCGTTACGACTGATGAAAATCGAAGAAAAGTCGCTGTGATTTTCGCAACTCCGTGTTTAAACACACGTTGTTGCACTCCCCTTATCGGAATATGAACCCACATCGCTTCATCACGCTGCTTTCGCTGCAGCAATTCTGTCCAGTTCCAGCTTAATTTTTCAACTTCTCTCTTGAAAATGTTCTTTACCGGCTAAAATTGTATTCGTATAAAAATCGGATATCTGTTTACGAAAAATGTAAATAAACAAAGAAAACAAGGTTCATAGTTGTCTCGGCAAGCAAAGGCCAAGTCAATCTATAATAATGATATATTTGGATTAATTTACTTCACAAACTTTTTTATTTTATTTTATTTCTTAATTCCTTTTTTTTTTATTACCTTTACACTCGACCTTGATTTCACCCCTCTTAGATTTTCCGCTCGTCACTGTTTCTCCGATTCTCGCTCCTCTCTCTCTCTCTCTCTCTTTGTAGTCACTATTCCGTCTAGATCTTATTCCGGTCCGTCGGAGGCCGGTAAATTATTGTATCTACGATCTCTCCCGTTCACCCTTTTCGGTCAAAAGTTATAGCCTGGCGAAGACCTATCTATACCAATTACTCGTTTATGCACGTTGGTTTCTGATCCGCCTAGTTTCCCCTCCTCCTTCGCACCGCGTAAAGTAACGCGCGTTGCTTAATAATTAAACTCACAACCAAAGATTCCTGTGAAGAAACGGCCTGTTAACGAAAATAAACTGCCCCCTGGTGTCTTATAGAAGGGCGTGGTCTAGAACGGTAATCCGAGTCGACGAAAATATTAACAAAAACTTGTTCAGTCCTTCCGAAACGATATTAAAAGTTATTAATATGCCTTTTTGTTAAAATCGCGCCTAAAACCGACGCGATATTTTCCTGGCTGTCTGTGAATCTGTAGGCGTTTAAAACACACACACACACACATTTCGCATTTTGATTCATTCATCTGATTTTATTTAAAGCGCCGTTTCTTACGGGATTTTTGTGATTGCTTTCTCGAAATGTTCAAGTTTTCTGACACTGCCGGACTACTAGTTGTTGTGATAAACCAACCACAGTTTCATCGCTAAACTAGAATATTATGAATTTTCAGTGACCGAGGAAATCAGCGTTTTGCCTACTTTTCAGTAAATCCTAAAAATACGATAATCGTTTAAACATTGAGATTGTGCCTCTCTTTTAAAATTGCCCGTTTCGTGGAATTTTCTTTACGATAAGACCCTAACACGAATCGATTTCTAGACACTAATAATTCGTAGATTTCATTAAAATCGTAAAAGCCTTTTCCAATAACCTGGTTACATATCGATATGTACAATTTCTGTCGTAAGATATGTTGTATATTCTAATTTTCATCTTTAGTATTTTTTTCTGTGAACAACTTTCTTAGGGAAGAAGTAAAATTTTCTTTCTCCATTTTGGGTCGAGCATTAATATACCGTTCTGTCTGTTACAAATTTTAGCTTTCGGTAGGTTTTTCTTCGTTTTACTTGTTCTTTACTCATTTTTTTTTATCATCGCACTATTTTATAGTTTGCAGAATCGGATCGGTTTAAAAGCAGCATGTTTTTTTTTTTTTTTTTTTTTTTAAATTATTATCAGGTATTAATTTTTTTCCTTTAATATATTCCTTTATTGTACGTATTTCCGAAAGGTTCCCTCAAGTCTGTATCCATCAGTTGTCCAACTTTCATTTCGAACCAATATAGTTCACCGACAGAAGCAATTTATGTGTTTATTGCACACTTTTTCGCCACAAAGTTTCCGGTTTTTTCGTAATTCCCGGTTTATATGTCAAAACAGGAATGATCCAATCGCGTATGCTGTTATTGACCGTATTCCACACTCGCTGCTCAAAGACAAAAAAGTGGAAAACGTAAACGTGTTTTGAACAGATGCGAAAAAAAGACTCAAAATTTTCCTGATCTACAGAGTCATTCGTGAATACGGAAGCCGTATTTCTGCCCGATCATTCTCGAGGAGGTAATTTAAATGATCAACACAGGAGCAATTCACCGGAATTTATCGAAAATGTATGCGCAGACGCTTCGACATTTGAATAGAACTTTTAGAAACTTGCTTGGGGGTCTGGTTACATTCTCGGCGCCTAGAAACACACTCCATAATATTTCGCAGATCAAAATATTTCATGAAAACGGTATAGTCGGGTAAGCATGCCGAAGAGCCCCCCACAGCGTTTTTCTATTGATGCTTGAATTTTGGTGCTACCGAATATAAAAAATTCTCGCCAACTTTTAATTCTTAATCTCCAAATATTTTCCGAGCTAAAGAAACTTCAGTTTTTTATTTATTTATTTATTTTTTGTAATAGTAAAAATGAAAATTAACAAATAATGATTTTTTTTCCAAATGTCTAAAAAAAAACTCAAATACGAACCCCATTTTTTTTAAAAATCAAAACCAGAATATTTTTTTTAGTTATGTTACTTCAGACTTGTAATCACCAAATTTTAACGGAAAACGTCTCTTATGCTCCTCTAAATTCGGATATTTTTTCTAATTTTTCGATTTAGTGCAGAGCATCGTGAAAAAAAATTAAAAACTTGTTTTCTATTGGGGGGGGGGCTTTTTTTGGTTTTATTTTTAGTTTTTTTAAAGAAAATATTCGAATGAATTGGGTTAATAATAGTATTTAAGATTAATTTTAAATTATCCAGTGGCGATTAGTAATAACATTTGATAGCAGTTTTAACAGCAAATGCCGTCTATTAGTACAGGTGGATGATATTCGTATTCGCCGCAACGAATTTGCCGGGTTCGTGCAAAGTATTCACAAATACTCCCGCGAATACATCAATAAATATTTTTCTGTCCGTTTCTTTTCCTGCCGCTTTTTTTCTCTTTTATTATTGTTTTATTAATTTCTCTCTTTTTTTTTTTTTTTTTTATTGATTTATTTTACCAATTGTTTTAATTTCAATTTTACAAATGCAAGTTATTTGTTAAACATTGTAAGTCAGCGGAAATCCTGAATTCTATTTTCAACAATACAGGAAATTGTGTTGTAGTTAATGAGGATAATGACGAAGACTAATTATATTTAGTTTTATATATTGATCAACATCTTCGTGGAATAATACGCATTCATTATTTTATATAAAAAATTAAACAGATAATTTTTTAACAATAAAATAATATTCGAGCATCTAAACACAAAGTTTTTGAAAAAATCAATTTTTAATTTTTTTCACAATGTTGAATAAAAAAAAATTGAAAAAAATTCCTAGATATAGCACGAGAAACGTTTACTGTTTAAATTTGGCAATGTATGTCTGAAGAAAAACACTTCAAAAAATGTTCTATTTGTTTTATAAAAAAATTGGGTTCATATTTGAGAATCGTAAAAATATTTTATTTTTTACTTCCGTGCATTTGAAGAAAAGTAAGCTCTATTTGTTAATTTTCATTTTTATTACTAAAAAGAAAAACTGAAAATCAAAAATATTTTTTTTTTTTTTAACTTACTCGAAAAATATTTGAGATCAAAAGCTGAAAGTTAGTGTGAACTTTTTTTTTTTTTATTTGGGACCAAAATAATCCTAATGCCGTGTCGGGAAGATTTGGCATGTTTATCGCTTATATCCTTCGCGGGAATTTGTGAAATATGAAAATGAGAAATCTAATTGCCGTAGCACAAATCTCTTTTTCGTGATGTTTCGTTAAATTCTACAACCGATTCCATTTGAAATTACACCTTTCTCTTCGTATGAACTTTTAAACATACTTGGAGGTTAATGTGGCATGAATACATTTACACTGTATAGCTGTAGTAATCCGCGACAATAATCTGTGGTTTCCCATCTTTTCTGGTGTTCAAACATGGCGGGGTTTGTTAAGCATTAACTATTTGATTTCTTGGTCGATTTGTGGGGCGTATCACGACGCCCTCGTAATTTTATTTATTTTTTTTTTTTGAAAGGGGTGAAGAACAAAACCCTCTTCTATTCCGTCAATAATAGCTTTAAAACGCTATGAAAGTTTTTGATTCATAATATTTACACACAATTTGTAATTGTTATATTTTCTTCTTATTACAGGTGAAAAACGTGGTTTTGAAAAGGATCTGAGTGTATTTAATGGCCGTTTCATGGATGAGTCGTCATCTTCAGCTGCGGCAACCAAGCTGCGTCATGCTCGACATTCCAGGAATAATAATAACAACCCATATTCCTATCCAGATAACAATATCGACGATAACCCTAATTCGGTACGTATACCAAAGCGCTAGTTTGTAATTACGATTCTTTTTTAAGCGAGTTCCGTATTACTTTTACAAACAGCCCACGCCCCCCTGTCTATAATTTAACCGTCCCTATTCCAATGCGTATCAGACTACGTTAACGCTAGGCGTTTCAGCAGAAACATCGTAAATGTTCCCCGTGAAAAATCCTAAAAACCAAATGATTTACGTGAATTTTTTTTTTTTTTTTCTTAAAAAAACTATACATATATATATATATATATATATATATATATATATATATACATGTATGTATGTATGTATGTAGGTATGTAGGTATGTATGTATGTATATATGTATATAACTTTTGCTCCTCATCAATTCTAAACAGACCAAAGGGTAAAATACGTAATTTGGTTTGCTATATTTAATGTTAACTTAGTTTTCGTAAACTCACTTTGCATCGTATTAAAAATAATACACAGTGCAACCACAATCACGGGCCAAGCCAAGATTTTTTGCTGAGGGCCAGATTAAAATTTTGGCCCCCTGCAGACATAGAAAGGTACAAAATTTTTGTAGAAGCAGAAGAGTTCTTCCGAGTAAAGCTTTATTAATAAATTTATTCAAAAATAAATAATAGTAAACGTTACTACTCGATTTGGCGTAGTTTTTATTAATAAGAACTTAAGAAGTATTGGATTTCCATAAGATACTTTGTATGTTGTTGTTTTTTTTCAAAGTAAATCTTCAACGAATTCTTATTAAGCTCTAATATCTGCCTAAAAAAAAACTGTAATCATAATATGTTGTACCAATTATATTTATTCAAATTTAAAATTATTTTTTTTTTTGCGTAGAAGATATTTAAACAACGTTTGTATATCACAATAAAGAGTTGAACCAGCTCCCGTAGTTCATTAGGCAGCGTTGTGTTTTGTCGGAATGGAACTGGAAGTCTAAATAGAAATAATTATCATCATTGCGTTAATGTATCCATCGTTGACGAAATATAATATGATAATAATAATAGTAATAATAATAATAATAATAACGGTAATAGTAATAAATAAATAAAAAAGAAAGAAAAAATGGCATTAACTATTTTGTTGAACAAATATTGTAACTGGCTGTAAAATTTTCGGGTGTTGGCGAAAAAAAAATTATTGCAACTGAAAAACTTTTCAAATATCGTGTAACTTGTTTACAGGTTAAATAGAACCGAACAATTACGAAAATTGAAGGCATTGTAACCTGGCACAGTCGGCAAATATGTCATCGAGCTGTGAAAATGAAAAAAATAAAAAAATAATGAACTTGTAATTAACATATGCACTAATCTTGCGAACAGCCAGCAACAGTGATGTAGTCGGTTACGTAGTAAAACTTTCAAAAATTCTTCGTCTCACCCAGAAAGAAAAAAAAAAGAATCTTACAAACAGTCGACGACTTTATTGCATACACCGTTTGATCGAGGTCGGCATTAATAATTAAAAAATAAATATAATCATATATATATATATATATATATATATATGAAAAAATAAATTTAAAAGATAGGAAAAATGTTTTATTCCGTTTGAGTTGTTTTTTTTTGTCGGGTGTTATTTATTTACATTTTCTTCGGGGTCTTTCTGGCGTTACTTCGAATCCACCGAAAGAGGGATTATGTTGACGTTTTTTCAATTTTCTCCATCTCTTTGGTAACGTCATCGGCACAGTCATTCGCCCGGTCGCAAATAAGTCCGTTTTTTAAATGGCATTTTATGTTTTTCGAAGAATTTGATTAAACCGCATTCGTCGCGGTTGTTGTTAGCTGTAAAACTGCAGTTCACATGGTTCCCTTCGAGATAACACACGCGTGCTATTTCCCAGCTGATTCGCTGTTGCCGATAATAATGCGGCGATTTATGCGTCGCTGTTTGGCACTCAAAACTAGCAGCCCGATGACACGCCTGTTAAGGCTGTTCTCAGAGAGTCTACCACAGTCTGACTCGAACATATTCCCCGTCCTTTGTACCCCGCCAACCGTTTATGAATATTGTTGAAATATTCATAAAGCCGAAGCGACCCCGGTGACGAAGCGAGTTGTCAGACTATTTTGCAACTTCATTTCCCTACAGACACGGCGCAGCGCCAAAATTATATTCCTCTTTCTCTCCAAATCCGAAATATGGAGGAAGAAAAACACGACTACCCCCCTAACATGCGCCTTCCGCAACTCTACGTAATTTTTATTTTGTTTTTAACTTGAGCCTTTTCAGCAGTCATCGATGGCGTTTTCCGTGTGTCTGTCTCTATTGTACCGGATTTTGTTCAAAATTCCGTTTTAATAGCCGGAATTTGGAATGTTTTTTCAGCCATCGTCGTCTTTAACAACAACAACAACAACAACAACAAGCCTTACGCTCATTCGTAAAGTTTATTAACCACCGCGATTTTAATTATAATAATTGTGCGGCGGATTAAGAACACCGACTGCGGCTCAAAAGTGTGTAGCGAAATTCAGTTGAATCGCGAGTACAAAATAAGACGGAATAGTTTTATTACAGTACGTATCATTTTTTTCGTAAAGTTCGGTAATGTTCGGCGACTGCCGACTGTGGTTGTGGTTGCGAAGATAAACACGGTAACCGGCGAATTTGCCAAAAATCCTCCAGCGATTTCCTGCTTAGAAGTTTACAATGTGAAACTCGAACACGCTAACTCCTTTTGTTGCTGCTGCGCTTAAGTTATACGCAAATCATCGACAAAAATTTACGTAACTTTTATTTATTTACTTGATTATTTTTTTTTTCGGCAGTACCATTTGAAGCGGCAATAAAATAAAATTAAATATGGACGGCGGCTTATTATATTTAATTTTCACTCACCACGGCTTCGATGAGAAAATTTAACAATTTAAATATATAACTCGTCGTCATGGCCATGACACTAAACGGTAGAATCATCATCGAGTATTTAAGAATAAGCCGCATCTTTTTAGACACGGGGATATTAATGTTTTTTAAGTGCAACCAAAATTTGTTAATCTACACATTATTATTCATAATTTATTTAGAAATTTTAAGAATCGCCGATAACAATCGAATTCATTTTTATTTACAGTTTACGTACGGACAGCCTTACAACGCGAATCCAACGCCAAATGTTGGAAATACCAGACTAACCATACAAGACAATCATAAACCGGTCTTCACCAACTGTTCCTCGTACCAGCCGACCATCAAGGAAGAACAACCAACTTCAACGTTCGTTTTTAGGGTAAATATTGTTTCGCCTCTTATCATTTTTACCTGTTCATGCGATGAATTAGCCACACGCACGCGTCATCTAATTAAGGATGTGTCCTACTACACGTTTAAGATTGCCAAGTTTTAATAAATATGTTACACGGCCGACTGGCCAGAACGAATGGACTAAGCGCTCCGAAGGCGAACGCGCGCATGATGTCTGACGAGCAAAAAAGTCACCTGCTCACAAGTTATCCATGAGCGCGCTTCATTAACACGTAAAACGTTACGTAATCAATGTACATATGCTCGATCGTATAGGGAGTTAATTAATAATGCAGTCTTAATAAGCGTACATTTTTCTTTTTTTTTTGTTTTTGTTTTTGTTTTTGTTTTGGTCTGTGTTGGTTTTTCTAATTAAAAAGTACTCTATAATTACATATAAATCGCAAAGGACAGATTACAGATTGAAAACAAATTTAGCTATAAGTAATCGTTACGAATAGAATTTCTGTATTACGATTCAGTTTAAGTAAATAAAAATGCGCACCGGTGATGGCCGCTGCTTTTGCAGCTGTAACCACACTCTGTTCAAGATGGATTTCCTTCCTCCTTTTCTGTAGCTCCGCTTGCACGGCTGTAATGCTGATATCGGTAAATTCCTTTTCTCTCTCTGCCATCGGCGTTCGGGCTATTTATATCGTGCTGATCATAAGGTCTCAAACGGTGTGTCTTCCTTCCCTGTCTGAAGTTGCACGTTAGATGCACGCGTACTGTACAATCTTCTTTTATGGCGTACCGAAAATCTACTTCGTAGTAATTATCACATTGTTTGGAGAAATGTCTCTCGGGTTATTTTGACCGATTTCTCGCTAAAGCTATCGAAGTTACGGCTTATCGTGGACCAGTTGCATGGCTGTTTCCTTCTCCTTCTTTATGAGAAACGATATTTTCCTACCTTACTGTTCCTTTTTTTATCCTTTCTTAGTATTCCGCCTTTCCTGTTCGATTTTGAGCTCTTCTCCATTTCCTATTCTCGATTATCTTATTTCTTTAGCTTTTTTTTTGGCCGATATTTTCTGCGTGATAGTGGGTAAACACGTTCGAAGACGTCAACCATTCCAAAGTAAAGAAGAGAAAAAAGTAATATGAAGAACCATTCTCTCATTCTAGCCAGCCATGGTTTAATAATTAATCGAAAACCTCAAAATGTTCGTATTCTACGTAATTATATTCAAATTAGTAAAATGAACAAACACATCGACACACCATGTCTAATTTTTTCGCTCTTCTTAGAGGGCATCCTGAGTTCCAAATGTTTGTTGATTCCCCTGATGAAGAGCCGTTCATTTATTTTTTCTTACATTTAAACTACCACAATAAAAAAAAAAATAATAATAATAATAAGAATCTGCTAAATCCTGTTATACCTACCGCTTCTTCTTTTCAGTCGAATGCTCGATTTCAAGCTTCCTGGTCACTTTATTTTCCTTACTATATTATGGGCTTTCAATGTTTCCACAAAAAAAATAAATAAAACTAATTAGAATTTGGCTTTATTGATAAAGCCACAGGGAGGAACGTTTTCGCTTTGAGCGTCCTAGAGTAAGACTACTCATCATCAGAAGTTGAGCGAAAAGAAAAAGCCGAGGACTGTAATTGCCCAAAAATTTTTTGCGATATTGAATAAAAAAAAAATCGAAAAATATTCAAATATTATTTTCTGCTAATAATTAATTAAACAAACAGGGGGGGTTGTACACGAAAGTTTTATGTTTCTATTTTCGAATTGATCATTTTTCCTTTTCAAACTCGGTATACTTGGGAAAAGAAGGATCGATAAATTTCGTAATGTTTACAAAAAATTACAACGACAAGAAAATCGAATTAGTCCCTTCTGCCTACTACTTTGTTATTCGAGGTACGTACCCGAATGATTCTGATTGATGTCCGAAATTCAAAATGATTACTTAACCAAATGTGCGCGGATTAGTGGGGGGACCCCGTGAAAGTTACTTAATTTAAAACAAAAGGAGAAATTTCTTGCCCGGCTTTAAAAAAAAGTTTTACGCTTAGTTTTTTTGAAAAATAGAATTTCACTTTAAACCCGTTTAAAATACTGTTTAAATGAGAAATATATTTTTAAAAAGTATCATCCACTTCAAGATTTATTATTTTCTAAAAATTTAATAAAAATGCGCCAAAGTGGAAAAATTAATTAGTCGATAAAAAGGATTAATATATTTTTCCAGTAAAAGGTACCTTAATGGAGAGGAGGAGAGGGATATTATGATAATCGAACAACATTAATGGTGTCATTATAGTCAGAGCACCGAATTCAAAAATTTCAACAATTAGAAACAACAGAATCGCTCGTGTTCTATAAGCCGCCTATTGTGAAGACATGTTTTTAATGTGGTTTTTAATTTTTTATTGCAATTTATGAATTATTTGGTGCCGACTACAAAAAGTTACTGTCTACGTGTGGTATATCTCCTTATTTTAAAAGAAGAAGGTACATTACACTCTGTGATGAGATGAATGATTTTTATCGAATAATATTTTTGGCTTTATAACGCGTTTTTATTAAATTTGTAGAGTGTCTTGAAGTCGATTTTTTTTTTTTTTTTTTTTATTTATTTCTTTATTAAATATTTCACCATTTTTAGTGCAAATATTTTTAACTGATATATAATACGGATGATAGACCGACCTAAAATGGTGTTACTATAAAGAGCTGGGTATCGGTTCGGAAGTAACGTTCAAATTCTGTCGTCGATGATGAACTGTTTATTGGCCAATTTTTGTGTCCGCTGCTTATATTTGAAGTAAAAACAATATTTCTCTAAGCGGACTTCTTTGTTTAACGTTTATTTCAATGACTACCGAGTATATATGTATTACTCAGGGATAAACCTATAGAGGCTATAACTACAGATCATATGACACCGATACAATTTCTAATGAACAAAAAAAAAATGTACCAAAAATCGGAGTCAGTCCAAATGGTCGGAAATTATAATATGCAGTGTAATATAGAAACGTATTCTCGGCGATGAACACTCACAAATAATATTTATCTAAAGTATCATATTTAATTTTCTTATCTTATTGAAATTTTTTTTTTTTTCAAATTACACTTCCGTTGCTAATGTTTCAAGTGTCAATGGCGTGTTTGTTGTATTTGGATAAAAACTTATCTAAAGTAATATATCTTTTAAGCGTTTATTCTAACGACTACCTATGTTAACCAATACTATTATACTATATCACCACTGACCGGTAATGAACGAAGAATCATTAAAATCAGTTTATGCGCGCGAACATGTACTAAAGAAATCGCTAAAAAGCGGAAATTTAAAATGTTTGTTCGATTGTTTTTATTTTTAATAGCTCGATTTGCTATTTTTGAAGAGAAAAAAAACACGCCAACTTCCAAAAATCACATTCGGTTATAATAATAATAATAACGTATGTTGACAATTTCTACCACGATTTATCTTTAATTTTACGCTTACCGAAAAAAAATTATTCTTATTTATTATTTCTATGGGATACTACTAGCGTTTTCATTTATTGCGTTTCAGGTGCAAGCTGTCGACAAAGATCCGATAGAAAATGGCGGTAACATCACGTACACATTCGTTTCAGCGCCTGGAGAACGAGTGAAGTTCTCCATCGATCCAAAATCTGGCAATGTAACAACTAAACATGTACGTTAATTTCAAAGTAAATTTCACTTAACATTCCGAATTGTTTTTATTTCATTCCTAAATACACAGCATTATTCCACGTAGCCGTTGTTCTACATAGGAGCAACTAGCTTAGAGTGGGCGAGGTGCCGATATTACTAATGTCGAGTAAACTCTGTAGCGACGTTTAGTTTTGAAGAATCGATTGGACGTTGCTGCTGTTATATTAGTAGCCGTTACGACGATACACACTACTAACGCTTGAACGTTCTATTTCTTCAGCGAGTCTAATCTTTTTAATATTATTATACACGAACCGAATAGGATGTAAAAAATATCTTGGCAGGCAGATTTGCGATTCCGTTTGATGGTCGCAAATGGTGTTTTTTAAGTAAAAGAATGCAGTTTCATACGGAAGCTAACGTAATGGAGATGCGCGCTTATAATAATCGCGTGTTTATTTTCGACACGTAACTCGTCAAAGCCACCTCAAGAAAAGAAAAGAAAAGGAGGAAAAGAAGGGGGATTTCATCGTAATATCCACCGGTTCGCGGTCGTATCATATATGACTTTTGCGTGACGCAAGAGGTACAACACGCTATTTATGGCACTACGTCGTGATGTCCGCGTAATTACATTATTCCAAATCAGTTTTTGATTGATGTTTTAAAAAACGAAAAGCTTACTCATGGGGCGAAACCCGAAATTCCATTGAAAAACGAACATTTTTCTTGCCTCGTGTTCTCGATATCGACAGTGGTGTCTGGAACTAAATTCGCGCTGTACGACACCGAATTACTAGTGCTCTACATTAAATAGCGTTCAGTATTTCGTTTATTTTTACAAAAGTCCTTTTTATTATATTATAGGGTTTTTTTTTTAAATACTCCGCCGCGGTCTCTTCATTTATTAAAGCTGCTAGGTTAGAATTCGATTTTCAGTTTCATTTTTTTACTTTTAAATATGAATTGCGTTGGCTTTTTCGTATCTTCAATTATTAAAAAAAAAAAAAAAAAAAAAAAAAAAAACAGGATAATACGTATAGAGGAAATCGACGAAAAACACAAACAACAGAGGCAACCTCTGTATTAAAGTACTTGGTGTTTTTTCTGAAAATCATAGTTTTATTTCCGATTAAATATCATTTATTTATTTATTGATTGATTTATTAGTTATTATTCTTATTATTTATTTAATGCGGTCATCAATAATTACAGATGTTCGATCGAGATGAACCAGCCAGGGAGAAAGAAATATATCTGACAGTAAGAGCTACCGATAATGGCAAACCGCAGTTAGATGATGCTTGTACGGTAAAAGTTACCATAGAAGACATCAATGACAATACTCCGACATTTGACAAAGTTGTAAGTGTACATTTTCTAGTAGGAATGTTTTTACTTTGACGCCTTAATTTTAGTAATTTTTTCCCAGGTTCTTTCTGAAAACTACCGTTTAGTTCTTTTATGTTGTTGTTTTGTTTTTTTTTTGTTTTTTTTTTTTTTAATACTCGTCAAAAACATTATTAATATTTTGGCAAAAATGTGCGAATTAAATGTTAAATTTAACCGTATTATTATAGCTCTATGTGTATGGTATTCGTTTGTTTTTTGTTTTTTTTCGGCCACTATCATCATCAGATATTCGTTTTAATGCTCAGATTTTTAGCGAAACGATACACGTGAGCTTCTAAAAGTAAAAATTAAAAGCAAAAGAAAAGTTTATTTTGTAAAGAATTAATTATTTTTGAAACAAAAATTATCCAAATCTGTGTTATATTTTGCGGAAGAATCGTTGTATGTTATTTATTTTTTAACGGTAACTCAGTTTTTTGCAAAAATTTCAGAGTTTATATAATAATGCGTTTTTAAAACGAACGAAAAAACCCCCCGGATAAATGACAATTGCCGTATTGTTTGCCTTTTAAGAAAAAATATAGACTCTTTGAAATATAAAATTAACGAAGAAAAAAAACATACATCTTATAACTATTTTTAACTGCCTTCACGCTGACTTTTCGTTTGGGTCGGTTAGATCGTTAGAGTTTCTGCTAAAAGTGTAAAATGATATATAAAAAATGCATATACAGCATCTTTATCAACCAACTTAGTTACCGAGAAGAAGTACTCTTCTTCAGTGTGATCAATTTTTCATTGAAATAAATTTAAAAAAAAAAAAAAAAGCGTCTATATAAATTAATTAATTAGTTAACTTTTAACGCTCGTGCGTCGATGTTATAGTTTTCACAGTGTTTGCCTGTGATTATAATACACACTGCTGTGCACAAAATTATGTTAGCGTACTGGTTGTAATTTTTAATGATACTTAAAAATTAAACAAATTATCATTTTGATGTGCACAGTAGTATAATAAATTTTTCGCCCCCCCCCCCCCCTTACTCCAGATAATTATCAAAAAAAAAAAACAAAGATAATATAATCTGCTTGGCTAGTTAAAACCGATCTGAAACTACAGTTGAGATTCAAAATTTGAAAAAATGGAAAATGAATTCCTCGGCGTTAATATATATATGCGTACATATATGTATGTATATTTAATAAATCTACGAAAGAAATTAGTTTCTTCGGCTCCGGACGTCTAAAAAATTTTGGTGAAATCAAAAAATTCTGTATCTCTTAAAATTTTTCGCTATAAAACGTCAAAAACTTGTAAAATAACTTCAATTTCTTTTTCTATAATGTTTATATTGTCCTACACAAAAAAGAAAGAAAGAAAAAAAAACATTTTAAAAATTAACGTGTTCGATTAAAGCGTAAAATAATTAATTTTCCTAAACCAAATAGTAGGCGCATTAGCTTGATAATGGAGAGTTATCTCACTAAAATCGGACTCGTTTAATAGGCAAGAAATTTTTACTATTGACAATTTTCATGGTTACCACCCCCCCCTAGTAGTGGTTCTTTTTGAAAAAACCGAATTTTTACACATCACTTCAATTAATATTTATATATCGTCGAGGAAAATATCATTAATAATTTCATTATAATAATAATCTTTTCGTAATTTTAATCTTCAAAATATACGCTTTCGGCTATGTTTGTAATTGGTGATAGTTTATGACCGATTTTTATTACACGTCGTCCACAGTTTCTTTCCATCTCATTAAGCGATCTGGAATTAAAAAGTTTCCCATATTTAAAAGGTGAAAAATTAACATATATGACGTTTATTAATACTGTGGAATTTTTTTATTCGTAATTGAGAATAATGAATATAATTTTTACAAAAAAAAAAAAAGAAAACACTATAATATATCGATTTGTTAATAAAAAGTAAAATAACAAAATAAAATGGAAAGATCTATTTTAGACATTAAATTAAAATTTCAAATACTAGATGCCATAAAGCACGCGAGCTCTCGCATATAACCAAAACTTTATGTGTACTAAAAAGTTTAATATAGGATTGTGGGCCGAGCATGTATTAAAAAATAAAAGCGTTAGCCATTTCCGCTGCACCGGATGATTTATTAACACAAAAAATTTAGTTATAGAATAAAGTGCTCGCGAACGCCCTTAAATGAACAGCTCGCGGGACAAACTGCAACGGGTCCGGTTGATTCTATGTCAGGACAACGATCTTTAATTAAGCAGTCTTAATATTAGATTTAAGTTAATGAATAAGTTATATTGAATTTTTCATCGAAGGCTTAAATATTAATAAAATAAATATTTATCTTTTTTTAACTTCCATCTCAGTTCATCATTATTAAAAAAAAAAAAAAAAAAAAAAAAAAAAACTGCACTCTACTGATCGCAATTAAATAAACATAAAATTTATTTATTAATTTTTTTATTTAAATTTAAAATTACGCAACTTCGGGTCAATTTAATTTAATGCTCCCCGTATTCCTTGTGTACTCTTATAAAAAACCAATTGTTCACGTTTTTTGTTCGCTTTGTCGTCCTTGATACAGATGTGTCGAAATCCAGTCGTGAAATTATTACTTGGTTGCGTTTGCATATTCACCCGTCTTCTCCTGCCATGAATGTCATAAACTCTACAGAAATAATCACAGTTCCCCGATTGCGAAATTTTAATAATGCCACAATACGCTAATTTTCTTCTCGTCTGCTATGATTCCTCTTCCTCTGTTCTAGAGAATGCTTAAAGTGACATTGTGCTGTGACAGTTGCACTTAAATTCTTTAACCAAATCAGCGCGGCGGTGCTTCAATTGGTCTGATTGTGCAGCACTCTATCCGCTGCTGGAGAGTTTTTCAGTAACTGTTCTTCGCCGAATAATCATAATGTATCTTTCTAATAACACGCTATTCTCGCTCACATCCGAATACTCGTATAATCTGCGACACACACTTTATTTTTTCACTTCGACCATGAAATTCACAGTGTGCGTCGTCTGTGCGCCCGAATTTCCAGATGTCTTATTCGGAAACTTACAACACCGATCAGAAATCCCGAACAAATCTTAGCAGTATGAGATGCACACTTTGAAATTGCTCTGTCCTTCCAAATTATTCTTAACTTCATGTACTATTCGAATAAAAACATAAACACCGCTGTAGTATTTTTTCAACCTTATACGGTTGATAAATTATTCGTAATTTTCAGAACTCCTCACGACGCTGTGTTATATTCTGTATAACAACAAGTCCCTTTTTTTTTTTTCTAATGTCTATTGATTAATTCTTCCGATATTACTCAATTGATTTTATATTTCCTTTTATTTCTCCCCATTTCTTTTTTTTTTTTTTTTTCATTTTCTAATAATTCTTCAATATTTTAATTGTTCTTTCTCATTTTATTCTTCCCCTATATTTGTCGATATAGCATAGCTCATTAAATAGCGCAACTTGTCCGCAATAAGTTCGAGAATCCTGTCGTGTCGTACTTTATGAAATTTTAAAAACCATCTTTTTTCTTTTAATGCGTTCTTTACAAATCAAAAAAGTTTATTAGTCACAATATTAACGGGCCGAACACACATGTTCTCGAGACAATCCGCTCCATAATCGGATTTCATTAATCTAATTAAATCGCGATCAGGCATTTCCGGAACACATACGATTGTTAATATATTAATTAATATATTATTCGTAGTTAATAAAAATTTCTACTTGTGTAGATAAATATAGTTTATTTACCGAATTGCGTGTCTATTTGCTACCGTTTCATATTTTGTCACATGGAACAGTAAAGATAAATGTGCAGATGATCAAATAAAGAATCGTATTTATTTTTAGTGGGGGGGGGGGAAGAAAAAGCGACATTGTAGCGTTGAAATTAATGCTGTTGTTTTGTTTATTGGTTACGATGTTATGCGAAAATAGTTTACATTCAAAAAAATAAAAAATAAAAAAAACGAATAAAACATCTTTTTGCCATTATCATGTGTTTTAATCTGTCTTTAAAAATAGTGAAAAATTTTTTTTTTCTTTTATTTTTCGATTATTAATTCTGTTTTAATTTGTTCCTTTCTCGGCTTCATTTTCTAACGGATGAAGAAAGCCTTTCAACGTTATCGATCGCAGGTATATTAGTAAAATAGTTGTGTTCTAAATATATACATACATACATATATATATATATATATATATAATATGTATGTTAGTAACAGTAAGAGTGTGTTTGCACGGCTGTTGCGTTAGCTGTTGTAGCTATTTTGAAGTTTGTTTAAAATTCAGCATTACTGCCGCGGAGCGCCATGATTGTTACTGTCTTATCTGTATAGTATGTAACAGATATGTGCGAAAGTAACGATTTCTTTCGATTTTTGTGTTCGCTGCCTTAATGCGTTTAAAATGACGATCTGATTTGTTTGCCGTTTTATCTACTAGTAGAAAAATTGTAAATTAGCCCGTTAACTGCGAACGTATACGCGTATGTGTGCGTAAATTAATAGAAACGTACGTAATTGAAGATGTGTTGATGTATAATAGTGTACATATGCACGTGTAAAAATATCGAATAATTCATTTAGTTGTGTTTATGTTTGCAAATGGCGTTACAGGTGGAAAAGGATACGGTTGAAGTGAAGTCATCTGTTATCTCAATGACTTCGTATCCCAATGTAATAGAATGTAACTCATTTTTTTACCACATACTTAGTACTACTGCTCAGGCAAGTCTGCTCGTTATTTATTGCCGTTGAAAATCATCCGCCACACTATCACCACCGCCGTATTAGCCGTCGTCCCCATTTATCGTTCTTACTTACGTGTCAGCAATGTGTACCTTTTTTTTTATTTTTTTTTTTTATTTCTATTATTATTATTATTTGAACTTTTTCCAGAGTTTTTGTGATGTTGCGTTAGTTTCCGGAGTGTGTTACTTACAATTAGTCGTGTCTACATTGAGTTGTAGATCGTGCTTAATTGAAGCAGTCGCTTTTTTGTAGTAGATATCGCGTTTATATGTTTGTTGCATGCTAATATACGTTAGTTCCCAACCGCTTTTTTACGTTGTTGTGTTTATAAGCGATTAGCCCGTTTTATTTTTTTCCCCCGATTTTCGATTTTGTTTTTAAAATGCTTGTTTAGTTAATTTTTTGTTTTAGCGCGCGCGTTTTTTGTTTTTTTTTTTTTTTTTTTAATATGTTCCAAACAAGTAGGGGCGTTCTTAGCGCCTACTACTCGTTTATTTATTTATTGTTACTTTTAAGTGAAAAAAATTTCATTCCGAATGTAGCAACCGGTATACGAATTAGAATTTTACGTAAGATTTTACGACAAACACCCATGTATGTTACAAACGTAATCTGGTGAGATGGAAGCGGACCTGTACTAGTCCAATTCTCGGTTGGTCCACTTACTGTGAGAAGAGAGCATAAAAGGTCTCTAGAAGAAAAATTTTCAGCAAACGACGAGAAGCGACGGGGTCCCATTTGCGGGCTGAAAGAAACGAATTTGCAGCGCCGTATTCTCTAAAAATTCGATGTCTGGCAAGTTGCGCAAAGTCGCAAACAGAATTTTTATCGAATAGTCCGTGCATTATTCCCCCCCCCCACCCCACCCCCCAAAAAAAAGCCAAAAATTTGAATTTGTTTTTTCTCCCTCTAAAAGTTGAAAATAGTCACAGCTACTTCATTATAATTTATTTTTCGTAGAGTGCCTCGCGTCAGTCATGTTGTTCATTGCTTTTTTCTATAGATGGCCAGCGTCGAGCTGCTGCTGTTTATTTTTCGTCAAAATCTTAATAAATAGCATACGGTCGCCCCCGCTATTTTTAATTACTGTTTTGCATCAAATTCAAGACGTATCGAAATTGTGGAAATCGCAAAAACAACTAATTTAAAAGGCGCGCGCATTTTTTTTTTTTTTTTACTTTGAAGGATAAAAAATAAACAGGCGAAATACTAAAAAAAAAAAACCTTATTAAATTCAAAATGTTACGGCTGGAAGGGGGAAAAAAATTAATTACAATAATGTCCCGAATGTTTTTCGTAATTTTTTATTTGTTTGGGCACAAATTTAATTCTGTTTAGATCGGGGGCGCAGCGGATGTACGTGAAAATTTTAATTCGGTTAGTCTCCCCGTTATAAATTATTATTTGGCCAAAGAAACCTGATTTCAATGCCATCCTGCAGTTTGCAAATTTTACACTATCCTCTTTAATAACGCGTCATTAGCATTTCCAAACACTTTTCCGTTGTCACATAATAAAACTGAGATCATCTCATATTTTTCCTTTGCCGCTGTCCAGTATTCCACCAATTTTATTATTCAAATTATTTTTCCATAAATATACCAATATTTAAGGAGTTATTTTTATTTGGAACTGGCGTCGTGACATAAGTATGTTTGGTCATTCCGTACGCGAATAAATACATTTTTTTTTCCTTTCCAACTTCTCTAGGGCATGTGATTGCAATCTGACGGCAAATGTTATCCGTCCCTTTTTGTTAATGTACGTTTCAACAAGTTACACTTAAACATTACATAAATACATTTTTTTTTTCTACCTGCATCGCGTCCTGTTTGCTGTACTGCCGATAGTAAGTAGTACACGTCTTTATCAAAGTTACCTTGGCAGTCGTTATTAATTGTTGAATTTTACGACATCTACACTACATAGTAATTAGGCGAAGACAAAACAGTTCAATAACTTTTTCTCCTCCATTTATTAACCGATTTTTTTTTTTTTTTTTAAGTAGCTATTGATGAGATTGTTAGTATTATCAATAAAAAAAAAATTTGGGAACAGTTTTTTTTTTTTTTCTTATTTAAATAAAAAATTAATTCCAAAAAATGAAAAATGAAATCTCTATAAATCTGTTTTTATTAAAATGTTTCTATTTTCGAAATATACAAATTCATATATGTTTTCCTCAAATTTTTAAAAATAATTATGGTCGACTTTCGACCATTGGGCGAACACTAGTAGTTTACTTAAATCGTTTGGATTTATAAGTATTTTGGAATACAACTGAAATTTAAAAAACAGAAACATACAAAAATGGGTTTTATCTTTTTACGAATTCTCTCATATTTTACAAAAAAATTAGAAGTCTTTTGTTACGATTCTTCAATTTGAAAAAAAAAAAAAACCGCCGAAAAACACAACAAAAAGATCATTGTTACAATCAACCGATTAAAATTTTGCAACGGCGCTCGTTAGCTGATTTCATCGAATTTAGAACCATAATTTTTGCACGCGTAACTAATTTTCCGGTGACTGGTGATATAATTAAGGAGACACCAGCAGCGCGTAGTTTTACAAATCGTTTTTGAAAAAAGGGGGTCTCTGTTTTTTAAAAAATTGTAAGGTTTTCGATAGCGCTGATCCAGCGATGGTTTTTAAGACGATACCCCCCCTCCCCCGGTTGATATTCGTCATAATTTGTGAAGTAATGCAATTAATAATTGTTTTTATATCTTTTTCGTGTATGTTGAATTCGAATCCGCTGAATTCATTTTTCGATTAACAATTCCTAATGAGCGCTACTATGATTTGTTTTGTTTTTTTTTTTTTTACTTTATTAGAGTTATATGGAATCTGTTCCTCAAGATTTGCAACCGAACAAGGAAGTAATGAGGATATCAGCGACCGACTTGGACGATGGAAACAATAGTATCGTCGTTTACGATATCGAACCGAAGAAGAGCAGCGAACAGAAATACTTCCGAATCGATCACGCTACCGGAATCATTTACTTGAATAAAAATATAGACGTACGTTTGTTGCTATTGAATTTTTTCTTTTCGACGGCTGTGCGGGCGTTTTTTAGCGCGGCAACCATTACGTAACGCTCAAAGTGTTTAAACACGCAAACAAACAAACCTTGCGCGACCTTTTCATCTGAAGAAAATAAAGAATAGATTTTATACCGAGAAACGTTACAGCAATGGAAACTACACGCCAAAAATCGCTCGTGAAGCCATTGTATTGTGTGCAACTTGTATCATTTAACGTATCGTTAACATGCAATATGGCCCGGTACGAATGTAATAGCGTGTGTATTAAAAACGCCCTAGTCTCTAATATATGAAATTTTCGATCTCTTTATTCCTCACAAAATTCACGAGCTTGTCTACTCACTTTATCTTCATAATCATCGGAGTGTTCTTACTACAAATAAAAATAAGCTGAATGAAACCTTTATATTCATAAACAACAGTAAAAATATAGCTTCCTATATTTTGTAATTTTTGTTGTCCATTTATATATGTGTATATATTAATTATAGCGTAATTCTTAGGCTATCCCCCCACTAGAAAAAATTTCCCAATTTTATGTAACGTTTGTTATATTTTATAAGATTTTTGTGATTATGTTATTATATTCATATGGACCGATTTAGAATTACGTTGTAAATTTTGATCATTTTATGCAAAGTATAGAAGAGAAAGAGACAGAAATGTAAGCAAGAGGAGTCAAGGGGTACAGCTCCTTGCGATACCAACATGGCCGAGTTATACATGCATATATATATATATATATATATATAAATATTAATCTCAAATACTACAAAAGTGTGAAAATTAGTAGTATTTACATCTTTATCGGGGAAATTTCATCTCTGGAAAATACAAAAACTGGTCCACACTTTCTTTAATTAAATCAACATCTTTTAATACCCTTTTTCCACAAAATATGGTCGATATTGAAAATGGAAAATTTTGAAACCCTTACTAATAATATTTCTTGCGTCAATTTTGAACCATATGCACTCATAACGCATAGAACAGTGACACTAATTTCTTTATTCCCAGTGAGTGTAAAATCATCCATGCAGGTAATTTATATCCTCTTTGTGTATATATATATATATATGTATATATACATACAGAATTTATCGACCTTGCACGTTGCGTCATTATTCTACCGGGAATTATAACTAATAATTTAGTCTATTGATTTCACGTTTCGTTAATTTCAGTACATTTAATACAAACATCGACTGCCTAGCTATATGCGGTCGAAAATCTCGCCAAACTGTTTTCATCAATCCGCTGACGTTCATTCGCCCATCTCTTATTGACAATTAACAATTATTTCATTCTCCATCTTGTAGAACACCTTGACTGCCCCCCTGTTTAATAAAATAGGTAAATTGAAATATATATATATATATATAGATATAGATATAGATATATATACATATATTCCGTCATCCTTATATTTTATTTCCTGGTATTTTTTTAAAAAAATTTCTAAATTTTCATCGACGCTATTTGTTCTCTATAGTTAATATTCCGACGTAACAAACGTATGATTTTGCGCCAGGATCTTCTTGAAAAATACCTTCTACAAAAATATTACGTTTAACTTCAGTATTACTTTATGTAACTAGATTTTTCCAGTTGTAATTAAAGTGTTAACGTTTTTTTCAAATATTTAATGATAAATGGAAAATAATAATAGTTTATCGTCTTTTATTAATTATGCGAACGTTTGTATTAGAAAAAACGATTCGTAACACGTTATTTTGAGAATTTTTTTTTAAATTTAAACAAAGCATGTCAATATTATGGCAAAGTTAACTAACGGTAGCTGTTTTTTACATAACTCTATAACTGTTTTGCAACCGACAATCGTTAAAAAACGGGAGGGAAGTTATCGTTAAAAACATTTTATTTAAAAGAGCCGCAGTATGGAATTCTTTCCCCTCCCCTATTATTAAAAATTTTGTGTAATATCGTTGTGTAGAATTTAACACATTATTGGTAAAATGTACACATATTAATTTTAATTTTTAATTTTCGAAGTGAAATTTACGTTTTTATTTTGTAATTTTTTCATTTATTTCTTTTTTTCCGTGTGTGTTTCATTTTTCTCTTCTCTGAAAAAAAAATAGAAAGATCCGGGTTATAAGTTTAAATTACGTGCTACAGCTACCGATCAAGGAGAAATACCGAATTCAGCATATATGGATTTAGAGATCTTGGTCGTAGAATCGCACAAAAAAGCTCCTTCGTTTACCAGCATTCCGCAAAGTCCAATCATGCTGCCTGAAAATTATTCGGATTTCTCTTCCAGCATAGCTACATTAACTGCAGTGTAAGTATTTCCGCTTTATCTGCGGTAATAAAATTTTTACTTCATTTGTACACTGCTCCGTGCATGCTTTAGAGATGATTTCATATTGATCAGTATTAAACAGTGGAGCTGGTATAAAATTGTGACTTCATAATATGCCGTTGAATTAAATATTAATTAGATTCTATCTCACTAAAAAGATGAAAGTCTATTATTCAAATGCAAGAGCAAGTTAGCGGGTAGTATTTTTTTCTGGGTGATCAATTTCTGCAGGAACCGGAGAATATCGGGGAATTTTGTTAATCCGGGAAAAGTCAGAAAATTTGAAAAAGAAGCAGAAATCCTGCGCGTGATATGTAGAACCCTTGAAAATTTCAATATGATTACAAAATTATAATGGACGTGCATTTACGTTGTATAGTTAATAAAAAGAAACCCTCATTGGGGATTTCAAAAAAAAACAGTAGCTTTTTTTTAAGTATTTTGAATTTTCTAACTAAAAGTAAAAACGTAAATTCGGAAATTTAATCGAGATTTGATAATAACATGTTACGAAAAATTTAGGAAATATATATATATATATGGGTTTATTTTATATTGAAGAAAAAGCTGAACAAATTCGGGAAAATCAGTTTTGAAACAAAAACTAACCATCCTGTCCCCGTGGCTTGATTTAAAAAAGAATTTTAATTCAATTTCGACTCGTTTAAAAGATTCATTGTTACACTGAACTAGTGCCGTCTGCTTAAAATTCGGAACGGTTACTTTCTTTTTGTGCACCTTCCCGTTAAACACGGTTTTGTGTGTAAAATGAAACGTGAGATCTTGTTAATTGTTACATGAATTATTAGTGTGAATATGATTTCTTCGTTTACTAATACAAAGAATGTTTAAAACGAATATAAAATACTTGATAATTGTCAAATAAAAGACGCGCGATTGTAAAATGCTATATTTAACATTTTTAAAAATGTAATTATTTTGTTAAAACTGATAGATCGAATACTGACGAGAAGAATCCTGTATTCGAATTAGTTACCGGTAAGAAAGAGCAGGCAAATAAATTAAATACATTCCGTTTGGAATCGGAGGGTAATACGGCGTTTATAAGACTGGCTCGTCCGCTTGATTATGAATTAGTTTCGGAATACATGCTCACCATTCGAATACAGGTCAGTACACAGTTTATCGTTATTTAAAAATCATTAAAAATATTATTCCTTTGTAACTTTAAAATTATCAATTACACTCTAACTGTTACGTTTTTACGAATAGAATAAATACAACTTGGCGGCAGAGACGTCTATTGGTATCCAAGTGGAAGATGTGAATGATAATATGCCACTTTTTGTCGATGTTACGTCAGGTTCCGTCTCGGAAAATGAACCTATCGGCACGCCAGTTATGCAAGTAAAAGCTATCGATCACGACGCAACGTCTGCTCACAATCAAGTATAGAACACCATTTAAAATTTACTACCGTATATCTGTATTGAATATAAAACTCTCTATAGAGTAGAAAAAAGTTCTCGTTAACTAGTTATTTATCGCAGTTATTGTACCTCACGCTATATCCCGTATCTAGTTCTGCCAATCTGATCTCATTTTCCTCTGAATGTTTTTTTTTTATTTTTATTGATTAAAACTAAAACTATTCGCCTGAATTCCCTTTATCCATAATTTTCTTCCGTCATTATTTGCTTCTTTAGATCTCTACATTCCAAAAAAATTTAAAGGTAGCCAAAAAGTAATTAAATTACATTTTACCATTTAGCATAATAACTGTTAATTTCAAATAATCCTATATATTACACATTGAGATGTCTTTAACTTTTTTTTATATACATATATATATATCTACGGATTTATCGTATATATATATATATATATAAGCTCTTAGAAGCAGTTTCGTCTTTCTAATGTAATAGATTTGTTTTATAAATTTAAAAAAAAAGATTAATATTTCAATTGTATATACTTAATAATAAAAGTACCCACATTTTCGCCGGTAATTTTCATGTACTACTTTTCTGCTATTATATTTATTCGAAAAATTACAATCAACGACTGTTGGAAATAATAATTTTTAAAGCTCTACAGTAATTTTACTTTGTTGAAGTTAATGTGACAATGTGGTTTTAGGATGTACTTTACATAAAGCTAGTAGAGATTGTCTGAAGCTCATATTTACATTAATCTATTCAAATTCTCCTATACTGGATCTGTTGCCGTTTCAGTTACAATCGAAATGCCCCGATATTGTTGATAAAAACGAAACATTTTTAAGTGACTTGTTAGTTATGCACGAACTATCAATACAAACAGGGAGCAATATTAGTTGTGTGCTAGACTATTCTCGATTGAGCTCTTAACGGGTTTTCTCGGTGCCGAATGTTTATTTTTACTTTAATTTTACTGTTATTCAATTGATTCTGTTTACAAATGAGAAAAATAAAGACGGAGCAATAAGGGAAAATTACGTTGTACATTTCATTAGATTCACTAGTGTACTGATAACGAGATATCGAAACATATACGATGATATGCGTGCTTTTTTAATATTTAGTTTTTATTATGTTATCGTTTTTTCGACCTTAAATTGGAAATTAGAATATATATTTTTTCGGAGTTTTAAATTTATTTGAATTAAACTTGAACAATTTCAAATACTGTATTTAATAAATTTGTCATAACATTATTATATATATATATATATATACTGTCGGATTATTATACATACATGTACATATAAAGTCGATCCTTTAGACCTTGCACGAAATCATCACCCACTGAACCTCCTCTTTTATAATTTTTCTAGAATAGTCGGTTTTAATCGACTTTGTGTCATTATTAAAACGTTAAAATTTAGCTGATATTAAACGATGATTAAATTTAAAAAATATTACGATTTTTTTTTTATCAAATATCTTGTATCGTTTAATCTGTAATCACATTTTATTTTGCGGGAAATAATGATATAGTTACTTAAAACCGGTTGTTCTGTAAAAATTATGAAGGAGTGCGCGAAATAATCTCCTTAATAAGATCCGATGAATTAAATTTTTTTTTATTTATATATATATATGTATATAAAATGTATATATATATATAAATATATAAAATGTATATAGGTGTAATTAAAACTCTATTTGTGATTGCCAAGCTATATTTTGTCTATGGATTCTGTTCTAGCTGAAATCTTTGTATTTTTAAAAATAGAGTTCAGTCTTATGCAATGTTTAAGTAGTACCTGTTTTGATTAAACTGAAAATATGATAAGTTAATGATGCTTAAAATTACATTCGTAAACTGTAATTCCGTAATAATGCGAAGATTTGTTGTTGTTGTTGTTGTTTTTTTTTTCAGTTCCACGGAAAGTTTCAAGTATATTTTTATTTTATAATACGCATTGAAAATTATTTTGAATTAACGATGGATGTTTATTTCGGTAGGTTACTTACGAATTGGCTGATAATCAAGAATATTTCGCGATCGATCCGTACACCGGAAATATTACGACGCGAGTAACGTTTGACCGAGAACAGAGGGATGCCTACAATGTTAAAGTGTACGCTATTGACAATTCACCCTCTGCTTTGTATAAAAATGATCAGCATAATAAAGGTATTTAATATATATTTCACTTCATTTCTTCCGGCTAAATTATAACGTTTTAAACCGAAACAAATTTAACTTTTACGCGAATACCGAACGATTCGTGAGTTCTTTCAACGACGTAAATAAATAATACTATGATCGAACATCTTTACGAAACACGCCAGTGATGCAACTTTTAATTTCCCCTTTAATCTTAATGATCTTCGCCTAGAGAGGCTTTTATTGTAGTTCCAGATAGAAAAATATTACACTTTTGCGGCTGACAGAATTTACTAACTTGTAAAATTCTTCCAAATCTTCAACTTTAAATATCTCCCCGTCACCGTATTGCGAAAACGTAGCAATAAAAAAATGCTTCACTGTTGACGCGCCCCGTAACCATTTATTTATTAGGTATATTTAAATAATTCGAATAATAATAATCCACGAAGTGAAAGACTTTTAAAGATGTTTAAAGACGTTTAAAGACTTTGGGTGATTGAAAATCTTTATTTGCCATTTTGCTTCTCCTTTCCAAAAAATCGACGCACTAAAATTGATGATGCATTTTTTTTTTTTTTTTTTTTTTTACATATTAAACACACTAATGTTAATGACAGTGTCGTCCCCATTGTTAAATAAAGTTTTCGTTTAAATTATATTTCAGTCGGTAAATTTACTAAATACGTGCGACTAGTTGTAAATTGGCGAAATAAATCGTGTTGTATTATCTTCTTCAATTTGTCGTGCTTCCATGATCTTCTTTGTACTTGGTTTTTGTTCAGTTTTGCATTGCCTAGATGTATTTAATTTTTTCCGTTATAATTTCAGTTTAAATTTAATTTTTTGTATTTTTCAATAGGTGAACAAGTTTTCCATATTAATATTGCTGATAAAAATGACCATCCACCGAAGTTCACACAAGAAGTATATGTCGCTACAAATATACCGGAAAATGCTAATATAAACTTTTTAGTAACTCAAGTGAAAGCTTTAGACAACGATACTGGTGAGCAATCAAATATCACTCATTTCATTTAAATATTAAGTCTATAAATGTTGTAAATTATATTTCTATCGGGTTAATTTTTAATCCATGTTGAATTTCAGGTTATGTTATTCATTATTTATTTTATTTATTTATTAATTTATTCATTTATTAATATATTATTGATTTATTCATTTATTAATATATTTTATTCATTTATTAATATATTTTATTCATTTATTCATTTATTAATATATTTTATTCATTTATTCATTTATTAATATATTTTATTCATTTATTCATTTATTAATATATTTTATTCATTTATTCATTTATTAATATATTTTATTCATTTATTCATTTATTAATATATTTTATTGATTTATTCATTTATTAATATATTTTATTCATTTATTTATTTATTTATTTGTGATCTTTTTAAATCGACCTTACCTGTGAAATATAAGTTAAGGAATAATGATTTTGAAGTACATTTTGTACACGGCTTAACCAAAAATTTGTTACAGGAAACGCGGGTTTTAATTATCAACAGTGGCTGGTTAATTATTAAGCTTTATTGAAAAGTATAAAATATTTTAAGGCACTGTTACTACATTAACGGGGAAAAAAGGAATGTTAAAAGCACTTGTATAATATTTTTATAAAAATCGAATTAAGGTTACTAATTTAAAAAATTTTATTAAAAAAACTGATTACATAGTAATAACCGTTTAAAACATTAATGTAAAACCTGAAATAAAAAAAAATATTTATATGAAAATTTAAAATCCTAAATTTGAAGTATTCCGTTTCCTTATAAAATTTTTCCATAAAATATTTCAGCCGACTATAAGGAAATGTTTTATTTTATGAAAGATAATTCGGTCGCTATTTTATCGAAATTATTCTTTTTCAAATAATTCACCGATTGCTTTAAAATACTAAAAAGTTTCAATTATAATTTTGCAATAATTCATTGCGTTGGAATACTAAAACTCTTTATCAGTCCTAGTAAATTTTTCACCCACAATTCTATTACAGTTTTTTATTTTGCCGGTAGTCCTATTTAAGTTCCTTTCGCACGTTTCAATCAGTTTTTTCCGGCTAGATTCTACATTATAAGACGCAGCGGTGGCTTTGCAAAAAAGTTACTTAAACATATTATTGTAATCCGTACTATTGTGTTACTACAGTTGATTGAAATAAATAAAATAGAAAACACAATGATATAATTTAAAAAAATATAAAATATAAAACACCGACTAGTTTCGGATACACTACAATCCATCTTCATGGTGTGTATAAACAATTGAAATTAAAACAACAATAAAATAAACCCGTCAACAATGAAAATATGCAGTCACCATTAACTAATGAAATTTGAAACATAATAAAATAAATCACAGTATATCAATGAACGACTAATTATTAATCAATTTAAAATAAAACATCCAATAAATGAAAAGTATATTAACATTAAACTTAAAATTGCAGGATGTAATATTAAACAATGGATTACTATACGGGGCAAGTTGTTATTAATAATGTTATAACCCTCTGTACCTGTGAATGTAATAATTCTCAGCAAAGTTTAAACATTTATTGTCTTTAATAATTTTTAAAATTGTTATGTTTTCATCTATGTTGATATCTATCGTATGTTTTTCTAAAATTAAATGCTTGGCGAAAGTTGACTTATCAGTATAGCCATACCGAAATGCATATATAGGTGCTCCTTATATCTAACAGCGAAGGATCTTTTCGTTTGACCTATGTACATCTTTTTACAAGTTCTGCATGTTAACATGTATATACCTGAATTTTAAAATTTATTATTTAAATTAAATAGACTACGGACATTAATTAATTTACTGTATAAGTTATTGTTGGTGCGATAAATTTCGTTAGTTAATGGTGACTACATATTTTCATTGTTGACGGCTTTATTTTATTGTTGTTTTAATTTCAATTGTTTATATATAAGACGCACCATGAAGATAGATTGTAGTATCCGAAACTAGTGTCGGTGTTCTTTTATATTTTTTAAATTATATCATTGCGTTGTTAGTTGAGAGTATTTTCTATTTTATTCACTTCAATTACTTAAACATATCGAAATAGATTTTTAGAAATAAAGAATTATCATTCTCAGCTGTTCGTAAAGCTGAATCCAGGAACGAAATAAATAAACTTTCGCATATTTATCAAAGGTCGTTGTAGAATTATTTTAATTCATATTAAGCTGTTTTTGGCGATTTGTCTTCCACGGGTGCGATTTATCTTCGATGTTTTTTAAACAGTCAAATAAAAATTGTTCATAAAAGTCTCATAGCAAATTTTATGCCAAAATGATGTTTAAAATTCTCAGTGCAATACTACAATTACTGTATAGTGGTAAGCTTTGATGTAGTTCTAAATGACGTTGATCTGTATTTTTATATCATTCTCCCTAAACATTTTGTACAATACTAAAAATTGTTCTTAGCATTGTTAAAGATTTGAAAAGAGAACATCATTTCCCTTTTAAACATTTTTCCAAACAAATGTTTTTTTTAAAATAGTTATAAATTAAATTATTTACGTACAGTTTCCAAAAGATGAAGAATGTTGCCGAACAAGTTGCTCGACTAAAGCAAAAATTTGTACAGGAAGCGTATACAGAAGATTTGTTATAACGCGTAACAGTAGCGCATATTCGAAAAAAGCTTCTGCAGATTTGCTCTACTTTTTTACGAAAATAAAAAAAAAAAACAAAAAAACTCGTCGAACGTTATTAACGTCTTTATTTAAACAGCTAAATTGGTATATTTTTTTTTTTTTTTTTTTATTGTTATTTCATTAAAATTACCCCTATAAATTGTCAGAACTTGTATATTTCAAGTTTTCTTTAAATGTACGTAATTATTTCTATATTAAAATTAATATTTTACTTTGGTTGAAACGGGGCACTTTATTATAAATTGTAAAAGCTTACCGAGATTTACAAAATTTAAATATTAATGTTTAAAAAACGAATATTTTTCCCTCGAAAATTATTTTTTGAAATACTGAGAAATCCCGGTAGCTAGATAAATGTTCTCGCAACAATTATTTAAGTAATCAACATTTATAAGCACTTCCATTTTCATTGTTATTACTATCGCTATCATTATTAATATTATCATTATTATTTGTATAATTGTATCTTTAATTTTACATGTATACTTGTCGAGTGTGATATTTTTGCGTTTGAAAAGAAATAGAATAATATTTATGATTGATTTAAGATCAACTTTCATGAAATTTGTAGACCGATTTTACTCTGTATTGAATATTTATTTTTAATTATCTGAATTCGGTTATTTACCTTATTTTTACGTATTTATATTTTAATCGATAACGAAACAGTTAAATTTTGTTTATGTGCGCAACTATTCGTTTTCTATATCCTTGTTGCACACTTAAAACAATGAGATACCTCAATTTTACAACTGACGGGGAAAAGAGGCAAAAATTAATCCCCTCGCTTCTCTAGACTAGTAGTTTTGGATACACAGCACACGTATACAACGCACAGCATAATACTCGACACTTTTTGTGCTTTCTTAGCAAGGCTCTCCTCCGAGTTTTTTTTTTTTTGTTTTTTTTGTTTTTTATAAAAACCGTACTGTTCTCACTCTGGCGCACCATTATTAACTTAAACTAGTTACAAAATGAATACACATTTATTTGCGCCATTTTAACTATGTTATAATCGCATGCGATTAGTTTGTTAAAGTTGTAATACCGACACATGAACTCACACACTGTTATTATTACAGCTTCACCCGTAACTTACAGTATTGAAGAAGGAAATACGTACAATGCATTCTTAATCGAACCACTAACCGGCAAAATACGAGTCAACAATGCATTGGATTATGAAAATATAACTAGCGTGAGTTCATTATATTAGCTTATTCTCTTTTATACGAATGTGGCATTATTCATTTTTTTTTCGCCTTTCAATGTATTTTGTACAATTCTTATAAAATTATTAATTACCGGCGTTACATTTAAAATTTTGAATTATCAAGACGTCTGCGTAAGCTGTGTGTGTGCCTCATAAATACCGATGTTATTTTATGTTGCTAAATTTTTACAAATGATAATCATGTTAGAGCAGTATTTGAAAACCGGTTCTGAACACTTTCAAACTTTGTGTGTAATTCTTTATTCAACAAAAGAAACAGAAAAATGTGCGCCTTTATAAGCAATTTATAAATCGTTAACATTATAATATTTCATTATTATCCCCTTATTTTGGTAATAAATAGAAAAAAAAAAAATAATAATAATAAAAAATATAAAAACACCGACCAATTTCGAATTCAAAATCCATATTAAGAGTATATATACAAATCCTCACCGTGTACTATTTATTTAGTTTTTTTTTTTAATTTTACCTTTTTCAAAAGTAATTTTCTTTTTAAATATTACGTTACAAGTATTCTAATTCAGTTTTTTATGTCTTCTTTAACAACATACGCCTTTTATTTTTCATTAGTTCTTTTTCGTTTTTTTCTCGCGATTCCCCGCCTTTTTTCTTTTAAATCTTCATTCCATTTCTTTATCCATGTTCTTCCCTGTGACTTTTTAACGCTAAATTTCTTTTTTACCTAAAAAAAATAAAATTTAAATTGGAGAGAAAAAAAAACAAAACGGTACAACGTTAAAAGTTGAGCCTTTAATTTTCATTCTTTTGCATAATCTACGTATATATAGTTATAGTATACTGAAGAATATTATTGTTTGTCTACTTTTTAATTTATCAGTTCTATAAAATGCCATTTACCTGTGTGTGTGTGTGGGTAGAAGTTGTTATTTTTTATTTTTAAATTGTAATTTTTACTATTTTCCGATTCGCAGTATACGTTAAAAATAAGAGCTTTCGACGGTGCGTACGAAGACTATTGCCGCGTTGAAATTAAACTAGAAAACGTCAACGATAATCCTCCCGTATTTCTGCCATACAAAGGCAATATAACGATACCGGAAGAAAAATTGGTTCCAGGCTGTATCGCTGAGGTATTTTATCGTTTTTTTTTTTAAATTCCTTTCAATACAATCGTTCATCTTAGCGTTTCCTCTTTCTCACTTAATTTCACATTTAAAACGGTTTAAACTAATTAAAATGATCCTATCATTTTATTTTTTTTATTTATGCGGTATTTGTTTGTTTGTTGTTTTTTTTTTTGTTTGGAACTTCAAATTGAAAAGCTAAAACGGGTTTGTTTTTCAGTTGCAAGCATATGATCCGGATATTCCAGATCGTAATGCCGAACAGCATATCATGTACTACATCGTAAAAACTGACCAACAAAATTTATTAACCATTGACAAAAGTGGATGTTTATCTTTAAAAGAGGTCAGTACGGGTTGTATTACTATTATTATTACTTCTACTTTATAAAGTATGTAAGATATACAATATACAACATTTTGTGTTGTTATTGTACACGTATACTGTTATTTAAATCATATTTTTTATTTATATATATATATATATATATATATATATATATACATATATATTTATATTTATATATTAACAAAAAAACTTTCGAGAAGATTTGTAAAATCGGTATTACAGAGTTTTCGATTTTTCCGTGAATATAAAATTAATTTCTGTTCATGGAACAAAAATTATAATATGTGTAAAATTTTATCGTTTTCAGCGTCTAGATCGAGATCCACCGAATGGCTTTGAAATATGGCAAGTGTTGATAGCGGCCAATGACGAAGATGGTCCATCGTTGCACAGTTTGCAATCAACTACAGAAGTTGTGATTACGTTAACCGATATAAATGATAATGGCCCCATTTTAACAGTGGTACGTTTAATAATGTAACGTTTCTTTCTTTTTCGCTATTATTTAAAACAATACAAAAAAAAAAAAAAAAAAACGCTAAAAAACGTGAAAACTGGTTAAAAAAGTAACACAGCCGTGAAACCGACAAATTAGAGGAGATGAAGAGGAAGTGCTGATGAAAGAGAAACATCGAGCGGGTTTTACTAAGCGTAAATATAGAAAAGAGTAAATGGTAAAAGAAAAGTACAATTACAGTAATTTGGAATCAATTTAGATGTATAAACGATATATAGTATTTACAAATTAATATCACAAATAAAACCATACAGATCAGAACAAACTCAAAAAACATATCGTTTAACATTTAAATTTGTTTGTTATATTTGTATTTTGTTCCAAATTACTATATTTTTGTTTACCAAACAGTGTGTTAAATGTTTCTACAATAAGTACAATTAAACGTAAAAATTGAATGATTGGAAAGGATTTTAATTGAAAAATGAGTTGTAATGCGGAAACTGAGTTAAATGTTTTGTTCGAAAATGTACACTATTGAGCAGCGATAACACGAGCTGAATAAGAAGCGGAGAATTTCTGATTGCCAGTTAGTCCCACTCTCGACTTTCAAATCATTATAACCGGGAACGACTAATTCCTCTATTACCTCGCAAACAACGTAAGGCAAGCCTCATCGAGAAATCAAAACTCTGCCGTTTACTTTTTCCTTGTACTCACCAAAATCGAAGGCTTACGTGCAGACTATTACTTGATTCTCTCTGTCGGCAATTTCAATCTTAACTACCGGTACAGCGTTAAATGTGCATCTTCATCATTTTGATAAAGATGTTTCCAAGTCAAGCGAGTATCAACTACACTAAAAGCCGATAATTGTCTAGCGTTCGATTTCATCAAAGGAAACTGAGTGGCCTTTTGTTGAAAACCAGTTGTAGACTCTGGTAATTCTAAATATAATGGAAGAACGCAGAAACTTCTTTCATTAGATAGATCGTCAATAATTCTAAAAAAATATAGTAACATCTGTTTTCTTTGCCCTAAGGTTAAACCTAAAATTACACTTAAAACACACAAATGATTTTCAACTATAGTTCTAACGCCGCTTAAACACTTGAATAACACTGTACTCTAATCAGCACTAGTCCTCGTAATTCTTACCTACGGTGTGAAAAAGAGATTGCACGTCATGGATATTCGAAAAACAATATACTTTGGTTTGCTAAATGAGAATAGCATGAGGACGCACATACCGGTTAAATAAAGTTTTCCCTTTGTACGATTATTTCGAAAATTATATTAAATTATGACGCGCTGTTATTTAAAAAAAAATTGTATCATTTTAAAGCCTCAACCGGTAGTTTGGCGTGAAAATCAAGGACCAGGAATCATTACGCGTTTAACTGCTGACGATAATGACGGACCAGAAAATGGGCCACCATTTTCCTTTCACATTCCGATGGATGCGCCACCGATAGTACAGTCAAAATTTCGAATCATCGGTTAGTTGTTTTTAAATTAATTTTTAAAAAATCAGACAATAGTGCGTTTGGATTAAGTGACTGATTCGAAAAATAAATCTAAAAATGGATAAAATCTAAAGTGGATAAAATTTTTACATAAAAAACGACCCTCGCACTTTGCACCGGAACTACTTTTTAATTGAAAGACTTTAAAGCTAATACAAACAAAAAAGGTTATATTTAGATTCTCGAAAAAAGCTGGCTTGCTTCATATAAAGAAAGAAAACACTTACTTAAAGTTGTAAAAGCTTAAAAAGAATCTGAAAAATTTGAACTTTAATTTCGGTAATAAAAATTCATTACACTACTAATATAATCATTTTTTCCGGTCCCTATCCTTACTTTTACATAACGGTAGGTCTTATTTATGTCTTCATTCATTCATTTATTTTCTTTTAATAAATATATTTAATATAAATGAGTATAAAAACAGAAAATATAAAATTCAATTTCCTAAATATACTTATGAAATTACGAGATTTACTAAAACTGGCGTGTTTTAGAATCACTTACTCCATAATATTTAAAGTATTTACTTTATTGCGATACATAGAATTTTGATTATAACTTTTGGTTTTCTAAGCCTCGTCAAAATATTATATATATATATATATATGTATGTATGTATGTATGTATGTATATATGGAGGAATAATTTATTAGAAGATAATTTAAAATTAAAAAACTCGTATTTATGTTATTCTATGAAGAAAAAAAAGTTAAGTCGTAATAAATTTTTAAAGTTATTTAAGTTTTGTTGGTTTATTATACGATAATTTGTGTGAAAATGAATGTCTAGCGCAATAATAAAATTTCCGTCTTTAGCTAATATAATACATCTCTTTTTTATAGGTGTAATATTAGTCAACTTACATAATGAGTTTTTGGTGATTTACATTTATAAAAAATTCAAATTTTCGGTAAAATCCACGTCACTATTAAAAACGCTATTTAACGTAACTCCTATTTTTATATTTTTATGGAAAAAATTGAGAGGTGTATTGAACAAATTGAAACCAAAATGTTGATTTCGTTGTATAGAAAATTGAGATATTTTGGTTATATTATGCTACCAGTTTTTTTTTTTTGAATATATAAATATTTATTTATTTATATATATATATACATATATATAAAACAGACCCTTAAGAGAACTGTATTGTTATTACAATTTTAGAATTATTTCTAAATAAGTAACATTTGTAACTAAAAATGTTGCAAAGGAATAGAGACCACTGTCTATTCTTTGCTAATGCGCTATTAGTGATGAAATTAATTTCGATTTTTAGGATCCGATTTTGAAGCTACCGATCGATTCGACCGTGAGGAACAAAAGGAATATTTCGTACCGATAGCGATCACGGATAGCGGTTCTCCGCCAATGACCAATATCAGTATATTGCACGTTATTATAGGCGATGAAAATGACAATGCCATGAAGCCCGGCGAGAGTTCAATTTTCGTTTATAATTACAAAGTAATTGCATTTTTTTTTTTTCTCTGTTACGTGTGCTACAGACAAAAATACATACCAACTTTATGAGATGGTAACATGATTACATTAAAAACAAAAAATCTTTAATCTGTGTAGGGTATGTCGCCGGATTCCGAGATAGGGCAGGTATACGTAGATGATCCAGATGATTGGGATTTACCAGATAAGTCGTTCCACTGGGCTAATGGAATTCCTCATCCGAATTTCAATTTGAACACCGTTACCGGAATGATTACTATGCTTCAAGGCATTTTAGAAGGAACGTACATTTTAACGTTTAACGTAAGTTTCCGTTTCGTTTAATGCTAGAAAACATATTATGCAGCCGATAATAAAGAATTACAAAATTCAGAAGTCGGCGTTGTATGATAAAACCCGTTTTATTAATTATCAGAACGTAAGTTCGTGATATACTGTCAGAAAACATTATGTAACGCGTACAGAATTAAATATGCCTCAAAATATTAATATATTAAAAAGAAAAAATGATCTTATCGGCGTATAAATCTTCAACTGAATAATGTTTCAACGTTTCTTCTATTCTGACCAATCTCACGTGGTTACACAGCGAATGTATTATAGCACTTGAAATACACAGTTACGGCGTGTTTTTTGTTTTATTTATTTTTGAAAATATTCAAAATTAGAAGAAAACAAAAACTTTGCCGTACAAATACGGAGTGTCTGATCTGTTTTACAAATCCAGGAAATCTAAACGCGCTGGTGCTAGTACGATATTGTAAGCGCAATTTATACGAATCCGATTATCACAGAGGAGGGGTTTACTATATATCAAAAGACGGTTTTCGAACGACAAGTACAAGTATATTCGTTTTATTTTGTAACTGTTCTAAGTCCAATATTGTAAAAGATTTGGTGGTTGATCTTCATTTGGCAGAATGTATTTCATTGCGAGTTTCCGGTTAGGTACACCAAGTCTTTAACACATATAGAAAACGGTGTAAAAAATGAAAAAAGCATGGACCTCTTTAAAAAAAAAAAAAAAACGGACTAGATTAAAAAAAGAAAACAAAACTAAATCGGACCGTTAATATACTACACTTAAAACAGTAATAGTTGTCATTATAATCGATAAAAAAATACGCAAAAACTCAGGTTATTCGTTTTTAGTTACTTCAATTTTTGGAACTACGGTGATTTTTCTCGAAAATCAGCGAATTCATTTTGATTTATGATATATTCGTGTTTATTGAGCTTTACAATATTTGCTTTTTTTTTTTTTTTTTTTTAATCATGATTCAAGAAATGGAACAGCTAAATTTTATTTTCTGTTGATAAAAGAACCAGAGAAACATTTGATGTGATAAAAATGATTTAATTCGTTGGTAAGCAAACCAATAAAATTGTTTAACAGATTTCTCTTGATTTTACAACATAATCCACCGCGAACCCATGGCGCATGAGCAAAAATGGAAAAAGTCTCAAAAACTAAAAAGTAAAAAAAAAATGCGAAAACTTTATCATTCAGGAAAATGAGATTTTTAACGTGTAACATAATGTACTACTTCCGTATTCATTATTAATTGTCTCGTAATTTTTAGTTAAAAAAGTATCCGGTACTTCGTCATTACTGCCGTGCATCATGTTCCCCAGATCAGACACTAAAAAGAGTTTTTTCCGGTTAAATTCTAGGGAACGGCGTGTTTTTTGTTTTGTTTTTTTAATGTTAATAAAAAAAAAAAAAAAAATGAATGGTCTTTGAACTTTTTAAATCCAACATGTGTATGTTTTGAAGTAAAACCGTTTTTATCTTTATTAATTTAATTTCTGCCGTTGAATGTAACTTTATTTCTATTCCGACTAATCGGTAATCTAAAAGAAGCAAAAAAAAATTTAAAATAGGTTTCTGAAGAGGCTCGGAAGATACCGTTTCATACAGTGTCAGCTATCGTTAATGTGACGGTTAAAGAAATTCCCGAAGAAGCAGTTGATAAATCCGGTTCAATTCGTTTTCGCGGTATTTCCGCCGAAAATTTTGTTTCTAAAAATCAGGTATTTTCTTTCGCTTTAATTTATCTGCGAGAAAAAAATTTAAATTATAATTTTTCAATTTATAAAGTGGAATTATAGTCCGTACACAAAACTACGCATTATTAATTTATTTTTCATCGATATCGAGAAAGTAGCGTAGTGATATTAATTTCGATAAAATTTTGCAAATAATTTAAAAAATCGAATAAATAATTGAATAAAAAACTTGTTTTCAACTGAAGAGGTTGATGTGTTCGGATAGCGCACCTCATATTTGATATCGAAAATATTAAGAATTTCATAGAAATAATTCGAAAATTAATCAGATTCTTTAATGCTGCAAATACATAAACCAATGCGACTGATAAAAGTCAACTAGAAAATCGATGGAGCGAAGTATGATGTTTACTCGAGTGAGTCACTGACTGCAAGTTTGATATTATGTACTATTTAAATGATAAAAAAAAAAAAGTCCACATCAGTATGTACGTGGCCTTACCTAATTGATGTAATAATTGAAGAAATCTTTCCGGAATACGAAAATAGTGTGGTTACCATTATCAGCTAAATGACAAACATTTGGACGTCACTCTAGTAGTATGCTGTAAATTGCTATCTATTTTCGAATTTAAAATCGAATCTTAAATTAAAGAAACCTTTTCTATACACACGCGCGCGCATACATATACATATTTTTTATTAATTATTAATTTATTTTAAAAAAAGATTACTAACCAAAATAGTATAATTAAGCTCCTGAACACTCTAGTCTTGGAGCAGCTGCATGTAAATATGAGCACTACGAAAAGTGTAATAAAAATATTTCATACGGTAATTTTGATCGGCATTTAAAGTTGACACTACATTTGAGTATTAGAAAAGAGGAGAAAAAATCATCGCGCTCGTATTAAAAGTGTGCTAAAACTGTCACGATCCATCAACCACTTTTACGGATTGTATGCAGGGTATTAATTTAAAATTTGTCTTCTTTTAGTATGAAATTTAATTGAGTATCTATTTTTATGCGACACTGTGTACGTTCCTTTAAGTCAGTCACTATTTTGGAAGATGTATTTGGAAATAAATGCAAAAATATGTGTTACATACGAGTTAAAAATCACGTACGCTAATAGTACGACTAGGTACTGTAATGATTATGGCCGCGGCACTTATATTTACTCTTCCGATGTAGACAAAACAGTTACGGGTGATAGAGTAAAATTACATATAAAAGAAATTTTAAAATGATCCAATTGAGAAATGTTCAAGATCACTGGAAATGAAATGATGATTGCGACGAAATCGTGCTGAATGATTGATTTTTTCATTATTTACTTTTCAGAATGGAGAAAGCAAGGCGACTATACTACGAACACAGATAGCATCCGCTTTAAATATCAGTGAAGAAAATGTCGACGTATTTACGATTTTACGTTCTCCGCTTCATCTGGAGAAAGAATTGCTATTGGACGTTCGGTTTTCAGCTCACGGATCGCCGTATTACGCGCCGGAAAGAATTAATTCCGCCATAAATAGGCATCAAGAAGAGGTACTGGGTCATGTTTTAACACATACTATTGAATAACCACCGCGCAAAATAATTCGATAATAATTCGTAATAACAGTCGTAACATTGTCTCAGTCTCGATCAATGAAAACTGATGAATAATGAAATCGATTTTTCACAGTATTCCCTCGTTGATCGTAATATGGTGTCTTTCTCCTTTTCTTGCATTCCTGCTCATTCTAAAAATGTTCCGAAGTAGAAGAATTTTTATTCCTAATTTTTTTTTAGTTTTTTCTTCGTTTTTATCGCCGAATAAAGTGTGTTTTTTCGCCATTGAGGAAATAAGATTATTTTTTAAATTGCAGTTCCAATCAGCCTTGAACTTACAAATGTTGATGATAAACATCGATGAGTGTCTAGTCGAACGGTTGCATTGTAGCGAAGGTCCGTGTTATAACGTGCTGAAAAAATCAAATGTGCCAGCCCCAGTTTACACAAATACAACTTCGTTTGTTGGCATCAGCGCTATCGTGGACACCAGATGTGAGTGTATAGTTCCACCGCCCATCTGCTTGAACGGAGGATCGTTGATAGGAGACAGGTACGTAATTTTTTATAGGAATTTCATTACACGAAAAAACAGGACTACGATGACGTCCAACGATTTGTTTCCTAACGAGAACGTAAATTTAAAAAAATACCGTACTTAATTTTTTGTCAACTTCCAAAAAAAAAACAAAAACGAATGAACCATTTTTAAACTGTTTTTGAACATAAACATGTAAATGTGATGATAAAGATCTAAAACAAACTAGTATTTCATATGCATTTTAGTTGTTTGCTATTAGTTTGTATTATTGATATGTACGCATGTATATAAATTCACCAATGGTTGCAAGTTAGTGTCCTAGCAAATTTAGTTTATGTAAAAGAATAATGTGCTAGTGTAAAAAAAAAAAAAAAAAAAAAAAAAAAAACAGAAACTGTGTAATCATTTTTCTTCTTTTTCCTTTTTGTTGAATCGCGGAATGTAAAATTTTACAATTATAAGAAAACGAAAAAATTTTGTTAAATCAGGTGTCAATGTACGGAAGGATACGATGGTCCTAACTGCGAACTAACTGCAATAGGATTTGCCGGAGACGGATGGGCCTTATATCCGCCGTTGCAGTCTTGCGACGATTCGCACTTAACCGTTCATCTGCAAACGGACCGTGAAGAAGGTCTGATCTTGTATATTGGTCCGGATTCTGTTACCCCTTCACCGCTTGGAGTACAAGGTAAACGATATGGAAAAAAAATACCCTCTTGAGTCTGTTCGGTGCGAGCTCGTTCTTCTACGCTCGAATATTTATTTATTTTGGTTTTTAAATGAAACTCGTCAGTCAGTGCTATGGCTACTATCAAAATACTGAACGCGGATTAGCCGAAAGTAGTACCGCATCACGGTTTCGTCGGCTCGAACTTTAATAATATTATTTTGCATTTACGAAGACCATAAAGCGCAACTGCCCGCGCACACAATGTCATTAGTTTTTTCCTGATTTCCAAATTTACGTCCATGTTAGTTAGAAATTTTTCAAATGCAGTGCGCGCATACGCGCATCTTCTGTTAACTTCTGCTTCCGGATCCGGATTTTGTGCAATATAGCAACCAAGAGATTTGAATTCTTTCGCTTGCTCTATTTTCCGATTGTTTACAAATAGCTCTATCCCAGTATTGTGATTTTTAATAACAACCTTAAGTTTTGCTCTGTTAGCACGATACTATATTTTTCGCTATTACCGGTTTAACTTGATCGGAAAATATTTCGTATATTGCTAGTTGAATCAGCAAACAGCACTATATCATTCGCGTATCGTTTTTATTAATATGCTGGCAACCTTTATTCCCAATTTCACATGACTCAGCGCTTCTTTAAAGCTTCTATCAATATCGAGGAAGACAATATATACATAAATATATACACATTTACATATATATGGGTGTGTGTGTGTGTGCGTTCTTATCTTCTTTCTAGATCGCAAGGTATATCGTCAAATAATTTCTACGGCAACTTTTGCCGTCCGCTTCCAATATAAGTTTGTTATTATTCTAAGGTCATATTCATTTACTTGTCCATCTTTGAGTAATTTAAAATTTCATCAATTCTTTGCGTGGTGTACTATATTGAATGCTTTTCATCGTAATCCAAAAAAGATGAATGAACATTTTTCTGTTAATTTAAGCATTTTTGTGTTGATGTATTTACCGCAAGAAACGCTTCGGTGATTAGCATCTCTTATTTTATGTTTAATAAATCTATTTGATCTCTGTTATTTTTGTTACTTTTTCACTTTCAACATCTCATCCGTAATTCTACTCTTTCTACAGTCTCTTTTTCCGTGATTCATCATAACCTTTTTTGAAAGCCGCTAACTCCGAGGAATTTCTAAGTTCTTTATTCTTAGCAACCTGGAGATTTTTTCGTTCTCCATTTCTTCTCAATATTTTCTTTTTTTGAAATTGAACCGCGAAATTCCTAATATAATATCATTAATTTCTTAACGTGAATTTTTTTTTTTTTTTTTAATGACACAATGATAATGCAAATCTTATACTATTTTTAAAATATACAAATTGTTGTATGAAGAAATGTTCGATAATCGTAAAGTTTTTATCTCTACCTTTGATCTCTTCGTTAAAATAATAATAAACGGTTTCTTATTAAATACCCAAATTTACCTTTTAGGAATCGGTTCGTGGAATATTTCTGTGGATGAAATACTCTTTCTCATTTTTGAATTCTGAACTTATGATTTTTGAGCGAAAGAAAATGCAGCTAGTAAAAAATTCTTATAAAGAACTTAATCTTCGTTTATCTGTAAATTTTTCAAATAATAGATGACTGCGGCGTGCTCCTTTCTGGATTATCCAATTAATCTCCTTAATTTTTACACATTCAATATCGTTCTCTCTACTAAGAGAATTTATTTTCATAGACTATCTTATCATTTTCCGAGTATTAATGGTATTACGAATTAAATTTCGTTTTAGTTAATAAACTTAAGTAATATACTAAACAGACTAAGCTGTTTTTGTGTTTTTGTTTTAACATCCGTTTCTGTTTATTCTGTTACTCTAAAGACTTCATGTCGTTGCAACTTCGAAAAGGCTATGTCGTATTATATGTGGACTATGGAAACGGTACCAGTATGTTGGAAAACAAACGCATTAAAGTTTCAAACGGAGAACTGCACAAAATCGATGTTCTGCTAACGAAAACGGTAAACAATTTATATGTAATTTTTATTAGGTGGTGTAAAATGTTTTTTTACTGTTTGTTCTGATTTGAGAGTGGTCTTTTGAAGTCACGTTTTTAACTGAAACGTGGAAATGTGTAATTCGGACACATACATAACGTACACGCACGAGATAGTCACCGTCACGTTTATGCCTTTTTAAAAGTGACATAGTTCTTATTAATACGCTATGTTGAAAATGTAATAATGGAAATAAACATGAACAGCTCTCTGTATGGTTGGCGTGACAACTGTCAGCATCCGTTGATTAGTTTTGAACGTTGTTCACTTTATTTGCATTTCAATGATTTTTATCAAAACAATAGGATTATATATTGCGGAATTGTTGTATGCACTTTTTTTAAACATTGAATTCATACTTAATGTTTATTCTATAAATAAAATGATATTATATAGCTGTTTTTATCGCGAAAAGCAAGCTATCTACTTTGTAACCGTTCTGGGGTGTGTATGTTAATTATTCTCTAAAATGATGCTGAATGTTATTGTTTAATTTAATTTTATGAGAGAAACGAAAAAATATTATTAGAGGCTTATAAAGTAAAAATTTTGTCTTACGACACCATGTAGTGATTAAAAAAGAAATTTATTATGCAATTTTTTATCTAATACTAGTAAAAAATGTATGAATCGTTATGTAATGTTTATACGATGTCTAGTATACTATACAATATACGGAATAACTTTTACTGAAGAAACATATACTTTTTGTTCGATTTTACATATTATATAACCAGTAATTTGTGAAATTAGCGATTTTGTATCGCGCTCGTTTACTCTCAAAATATTAAATATTGTGTAGAAAGAAAGATCTCTATGTGTTTTCGGAATTTTCATGTAATGTCAAAAGTAGATCGCGGATGTATGAATTAAAATTTTAATTTAATATACAGCCGAATAACGGAACTAACTACTTTTAGGTTATTTGAAGGCGGAATAAAAACCCGAAAAAAAAAAATAACCCAAAAACATAACAAATTTTTCGCAACAGTTTCTTATTTCCGCTCAACATGAAAATGGCGCATAGTCGCATTAATTTAATCCGGTGCAAGTTATAATAATAGCTACTTGTCCTTTCGAGTTCCATACACGTGTTGTAAAGCCTCGTTTTACCGATTTATTTTTTATAAAAGAGATTTGTCGTTCTTATCGTCCTTCGGTAAAGCACAACGTGTGTTGTGTGTATACTTTACGTTATCGAAATGTTCATTTTTTTTTTTGCGCATGCCGGCTAAATAATGATGTTTACGATTTCAGAGCATCGAACTGCAAGTAGACGACTGTAAATCGTACGAATGTATGAAAATAGCCGCTCCGCTCGGAGGTAGTAAATTTTTGAACGTTAACGGACCATTGCAAGTGGGAGGAACCTACGTGGACATAAGCAGAGTCGGATTCTATCGGAATTGGACCTATAAGCCGAGTGCGATCGGTTTCGTCGGTTGCATTCGGAATTTAACCTACAACAACCAAATGTACAATTTGGGAATACCGAGCATATCGAAGAACGTTGATCCGGGCTGCTCAAAGTCTACCGCGGTTGCGGTAACGTTCGGATTTAACTGGAATTATCTACTACTATTTCTGATATTGCTTCTAGTTGCCACAGGTACTGTACAAATGCGTTTTTTCTATCCTAAATCGTATAAAAACGACATGCGTTAAATAATTAAAACCGTGTTTGCGCTGCCTAATAATAATTAACCGGTTCGTATAGCGGCCATTGATAAAACCGTAATCGAATCGACTAGTATTTCTCGTGCGCTGGCGAATTTTCGATACACTGACACATTCGTAGCATTCTTTTGACTTTTAGATTTCTATGAGGCATTGCTGAAGCGCTTTGAATAATGCAAAAACGGATATGCGATTATTTCCGGTTTTTGCAAACCTTGATTTTTTTCTTTCTTTCACTTATTTACGCCACTACTAATAGTGTAAGTGTCAAATGTACGATTGGTAAAATCGGTTTTATAACTGAAAACCGGGCGAACCGGAAAAATTAGCAGTGATTAGGTCCCCCCCCACAGAGATACGTCTACTCCCTCTGTTATACAGCGAACATAGTTGCTGATGTAGCTCCGACTGCAAAATAATAAAACACGCACACTCGCCGTTGACTGTTAATCGATGATTCAGTGCGATTATAATAGCGACGAGGAAAGGGAACACAGGAATGTTATGGTTGATGTAAAAGTTCCAAGTTCTCGCAGATAGAAGTTAAATTGTTCATAAAAAGGGAGAACAATTTAAATTTACACACCCTGATCTCGTTTAAGAGAATTCCACACGGTATGAGTGTCTAGGTACGTGCGTACGAAGTGAGAGCTATTACAGTTGGAAAATGATAAAATTGAAATTGAAAAAAACCTTTAAAATTTACACGATGGATATAATTAGGAAAGCAATTTGCCATAGACACCGTGTTTAAATCTTATAGCATTAACGTTTGGGAAAGCTTAACCTTCCATCGTGTTTGTTTCTGATCATGGTAAATGTAAGCTTTTCGAAACGTTAAGGCTTTAAGATTAAAGATTAATTTTTTAAACACATGGTGTCTACACCGTAAATTGTTTTTCTAATTAAAAACACTATCCCCCGCCTCGCTTTTTTTCTAAAGCGACACAGTTTTCTTGGAAACTGCGGAAAATGTGAAGGAAAAGAAAAGTGATGTGAAGAAACTTCTTTCGCAAGTAAAACTGTTGCCGTTTTGCTTTCTAAGGATAGGTCGGCTCTGTGTTTTGCGTAATTGTAAAGTGTCCAAGACATTTGCACTTTTTGCATCCTATTGCAGTTAGAAATGGGCACAACTGTTTTAAACTAATAGTCATTTTCAAATTTTTTTTGACTAGTGATGAACTCGGAAAAAGGAAAAAATTCTCTGCATTCCTTCACCCGCGAAAAAAATACATATTAATAAACTGATCAAATGAAAACGGAAAAAGAAAAAAAAAAATATACCGCTAGTAAAATTTCTTTTTTACTACTGAACCGGTATTTTTTTCTTATTTTTCTATTTTCCATTTCGCTGTCCTCAGCAAATTCATTTAGTTGGTACTTAATCATCGAATACACAGAAAAACGTAACTGTTTCGCTATAGAAAAAGAATAAAAAACTGAACATTAGAGCGACCTGAAACATGATGGGACACCCACTTCCATGGATGCAGGTAAAAAGGAAGGAAGTAAAAAATAATAACTGCTTAAGCAATAGCACTGGCTAGATAAATGACGAAAACAAACAGCGTGGGATAAAACGAATTATGTTAACTAAAAGCTTTGCTTACACTGCAATTAAAAACCATCTGTTGAATGAATTGGCTTTTTTAATGCTGGTCAATACTACTGCAGAATGCAAAATCGGCGACTCATTTATATTGAACTAGTTCCTTTTTATTAAACGGCTCTCTACAAAGTCAAATTCGATTTTATTGACGTGTTTTTAATCCGAAATGTAACTGGCTCTCGCGGAAGTCAACTGCAGTCGGCCATCTTCAGCTATAATTTTAGCGCTCGTCTTTTCTATCCTACTTACAATTTTGTAAATCTTGCTAATTTGGCTTAATTTAAAGATTGACTATATTTATTCTGCGATAGCTTCCTTTAAAGTAGACCGATATGTCGTATCCGTCGTTAAAACAGTATATTAATTATGACGTACAGTTTTTCCCACACTAGCGAGGTAAATTGCTGTTGATTTTTCCGCTAGTTGAATAACACTGGTTCTTTCAAATCAAATCAAATCACATATTTTTATTATAAAATTCCACATTGATTTTTCTCGACCTCAACCGATCACTTTATCACAATGTATCTGTTAAATAAAGTCCCCCCGCCCCCAAATATGTAAACATATTGATACACGGATTCGATATATGTCCCGTCATTTTACAACGATGTCCAAATTATAAATTAATTCTCCTGATATTCATTTATTTCGGTTGACATGTTTTGTTCGGTTCATCCGTGGTGGATGTGTGACGATATGCAATATGTTTCGCTCAGCTGATACTAAAAATTTCGCCAACGCACCGTCGCATAAAGAATTAAAATAACATTCTGTTTATCTAGTTTTGCCGATTTGCCGCGACATATTTTTACTTATATTGCTCTTTTTTACCATTTTTTTTTTCTTTCCGTTTGCTTATCGTAATCAGTCATTTGTATTAATCGTTTTTTTCCCAAAAGACATTGGAACCAATGTCCACAGTGAGTAGTGATATTTATTATATCCTGTTACGAATAAACAGAGTCGCGATTTAGTTATCCGGTAACGAAATAAAAATACGGATTTATTTTAATACATATATGTATATACAGTATTTAAGTGCATTTTCTTGTTTAATGAATATTTTATAGTGTTGTTATTGGCTGTAATGGCTCATCAACGAAAAGCAGACGATTTATATAAAGATACGGACGATATCAGAGAAAACATAATCAATTACGAAGACGAAGGTGGTGGGGAAGGTGATATGACTGGTTACGACCTAAATGTACTTAGACTGATGTATGACGGACCAGTAAATGAAAAAATGCAAAATGGTCCTTTGCCATCAACAGGTAATTTATAATTATTCCCTGGTGAATACTTATTAATGATTTGAATTTTATTTCTCTTCTATAAGGATTTATTTATAAAGTTTAAAAATGAACTCGAATTCCACTTAATCGGCTAATCAAAAAAATAGAACGGAAAAAAGAAAAAGTGGAGATACAAAAAATTGTTGACAGTGCTCTAGACTAATGCGAGTGCGGTAACGTGTTATTAGTAACAAAAATTGTGCAAGTGCCTTATGTTCTACAATAGACGGTCACATTTAAAACATTTTTCAGTCCGTTACAAAAATAAAACGTCATGCCGCTAAACCGATTTCGTAAGCAGATATCAAATTGTAGGAGTTATTGTTCCCCGGTGTCAAAATAAAGAAAAGGCATTTTTATCAGAAAGTCAGATCCTGTGAAATAGTCGATTGTGCAGCGAGATGAAGTGAGCGAGTTATTAACCAACTGCTTAGATGAGTAACTTTTAAAAAAGTACTCTATGTTCACACAGTTCAGCTAGAAATAAATGTTTTTTTTTTTTTGTTTTTTTTTGGAAAAACTTTGGATAATTACAGTCTTGTATGCAGCAGAGCTGGATCGGTATAACCGCTCTCCGTGAGAAGCACCAACCGTGGTGAGAATATTGATTTAATTAATCGAAATATAAGAAATTAACAAAAAAAAAAAAAAAACTATTTATAAAAATAGGTCCGAACGAAGTTCCGGATATCTGCGGATTTTTAGATGGCAGGAAGCACACGGTTGACAATGACCCAGAAGCAACACCGTTCGATGATGTAAGGCACTACGCCTACGAAGGGGATGGCAATACGACCGGATCATTGTCGTCTCTTGCATCAGGTATGCTTTTTTTCTAAGTATTTTCGATATTAAAAAACCTTAAGACTTTTGATAAATTTTAGTTGTGATAAATTGCAAAAAAGATACCGAAACAGTAATAGAATTTTGTATATTTTTTGTTTTTCATATATATATGTATCGCTCATTAAATACAATAACGTCATAACTCAAAAAACGCTATTTCGAAGGAAACGCAAATTAACATTTACATTTATTAAAATTTAAACGGTGTACCCGTTCCAAAAGCAATGCTTATTTTGTCGAGTTTCTTATTTACAAATATGACGTTCTAACCTCTAATTGTGCTCATAAAATGCATTCCAACTAAACACATAACTCAAATTCGCTATTTTTGAGTTATGACGTTATTGTATTTAATGAGCGATATGTATGTATATATGGGGAGGTGTTATATGAAGATAGTGAAGTCGCATAATTAATTTTGCAGAATTTTAAATTTTCCGATTTCATATATTTACATAGTTTACGCGATTAAATACTATAAATAAAAAATAAATTTAGTGTGGCAGATAACAGTAACAAGTGAAATTAATAAGCGAGTGAGTGAAATTATAGTTGCGTAAAATAAAAACCATTATACACATTTCATAAGTTTTCGGGGAAAAGTAAAATTTCTGAATTCCAAAAAAATGTTTTAATTTTTTACGTAGCAAATACAAAATACGATTATAATGTTACACAATTTATGAAATAAGCAAAAGCCTTACTTGAAATTCTGCTAATTTCACGAATTGTACAACAATGCATGGAATACGCTTGAATTGTGCGATTTCACATATCCTGTTGATTGTGGGTATTATTTTGAAGTATTTTTCCTACATCAGTGATGCTTAGCTGATTAATCTCTATACCACTTGAAATATCAATGTAGGTGCCGATTAAGATGGTTTTAACTGGTACCAAACCTATAAATTTGACCTTGATTGTGAACTTTCTTTGTCCATATATTTTTTGTTTTTTAATTCGATCACCTCGTAACTTTTTTTTTTTTTTGTTTGTTTGTTTTTTGTATTATTACATTAGCGAAGTAAAAGCAGCGTAAGTTGCGAACTTATTTTAGTTGAATTCCGTCCCAGCAAATACTAAATCGATGAATGTTATCTAGGTTCACACGGTTCTGCTAAAGAAGCTAAAATATAGACCTTCAATAGAGTTGTCCTTTTTTTCCCATACTGAATAAATATCTGAGCAGAAATATGCCAGATCAGCTAGAAAAGTGAAAAATTATAACATTAGGATAATTAGAAAGAAACTTTATCGTTTTTTTTTTTTGTTTCTGTAGACACAATTATCTGAATGATAAAATTATACTCCTACATTAGCTATTTTTCAATTTCCTTCCCTCTTTCTAAAACACACACGTAATCCAACCTAACACGCTGGTAACGATGTAAGGATAACCAGAGCAAACTAATACCAGTTTTTGAGTGAACTGTGTACGTAAACACCGGATGATCCATATGAGTCCGTATCCTACAATTCAGTTCCGGATCCGTAACAAATAACGAACTTACCCGTCTCTAAAGTTTGTGTCGCAAATAACTTCAAACCTAATTATATTGTATATTTATTTTATTTTATTTTTCCATCGTCCGAGAGTATCTAGCCAGTCAATTATTTATGAATTGACGCCAATATAGGTTAGTGATTTTTCATGCCTTAGCGGAATATGTGCACAGAAGGACCTAAAAAGCAATCGAATCTGTATGTGCTTAAAATCTGTCTCGGTGTATTGCCAAGACCATTCCGTCAGAAATTCTAGTCTAGGTGGCTACGTGTGAACAACGGGTGATCTGAGTGTGCCTGAGACTAGCGTATTTGACAATTACGTTTAATTTTCAATGCTGCGTTTGGCTCGTTTTCTAATTCCGCGAAATTTGTTTTTAATGACACGTCCAGGTACTGACGAAGGTGATCTCAATTTCGATTATCTGTCGAACTTCGGTCCTCGCTTCCGCAAGTTGGCCGACATGTACGGCGAAGACGGTAGTGACGAGGAAAGTGAAACATATCATAATGCGACATCCGAGTCATGGTGTTAAAAGCGATCAGAAACGTGCGATTGTTGCGCTGTTTCACTCCCCGCCGTCGTAATCCAACAGCTCAAGTTACCGTAACTCCTCAAAGTAGTATTTATAATCATTTTTCTTTTTCGTAATATTATTAAAGTAATCTTTAAGTGTATTTTCGTGTTTTTTTTTTTCGTTTTTTTTTTTCGTTTTCCCGTTTATTTTGTACTTTTATATGCAATGATATTTCCTACATTTGTTATGATGCTGTGCGAAGTCGATTACATTTAAGGCCAGGCTGTAGTGCCCGGCTTTAAGAATTTTTTCCCCCCCATTTTACATGTTCCGAATTACGAACTATAAAATAATGCATAAGCAGCTTAAAAAAAAAAAAAAGGCCAAGTTACGTCATCTGTAATTTTAATTATTTACGATTCGTAAGATATTTATATGCGCGTACATTCCTATTTTGATAATTCCGTTTGTTTTAATTTTTTTTTTTTTTTTTGTACCTATATGTATATGACTGTACAACCGCTGCATATAGATATGTATATATATATATATAATAGTTTTTATTTGTTTTTTATATACATATGTATATAAATTTACTGTAAGCATTTACAACGACTTATATACCGCGTTTATATAGATTAAAATTAACTGTGTGTGTGTATATTTCATTATTTAACGTTTAGTCGACTACGTTGCCATTAGTATAATTTAGACTTTTTCCATATCTATCCTTTTTCCTTTTCTTTTTTTTTTTTTTTTTTTCGAAACTCGTTCAGTTTTTTAGCTAAATTTACGAAGCAACGTGTGGAGATGTTATAGTTGATATCGTTTAGCCGCTAAATCAATTCCAGAATCAAATAATGTGGCATTTGTATTAATAAGTTTTTTTCCGGTTAGAGGTGCTCCGGTAAATATTGGTGTATTTTTACATTCCTTATTTGTATTAAAATACGCTTTAAAAAAAAAAAAAAAAAGGTGAACTATATACGTTCCAATGTACCTTATATCATTATAAATAGGAAAAAATGCTCAAAATTCTTTTCTACAATATAGCAGTATTATATTAACGGTGAAAAATGTTTCAATATAATAACGGGGTGACCATTTCCTGGAAAACCGAGAAAAAGGAGAAATTCGCTGAAAATCGGGGAATTTAAAAAGATATGGAAATGTATAATGCGTAGAACACTTGAAAATATTAAAAATTATTGCGAAATTCCCATGCATGTACATTTGCTCTGTATAGTTATTAAAAAATCTGTCAGATTTTTTTCTAGAAATCAGTAAAACGTAAGGTTAAGGTGGTGACAGTGTTATGCCACGTTGTAAAAAAAAAAAATCTAAATTTCTACCTCTCCGGAGTTTCTTAAAAATTAGAACATTCAGCTTTTAAGTTATTTTAAATTGTTATATTCACTTCGAAAATTTCTAGTTGAAATCCCCTTCACTAACTACTAGTGTTCTACTAATTGGATTTCCCCCCCCCCCCCCGTGTGTAGTTTTTTATTCAGTTTAGGAATTCAGTTTTTATTGGGTTACGTTCCGCGCTTAGTTTTCGATTAACTCTCGTTTCGAATTTATCCTATACAAATTTACTAAATTGTTTATTAATTTCAATTTCTATATGTTAATTTTTTTCCTTCTTCTTTTTTTTCTATACGCTGAAATCTAAAATTTAATAATCGTACGGAATGTCATTTGATTTTTAGTTTGTTCTCGGAGCCATATGATTTGCGCACTTATACTGGTTATTTGTATTTATATATATTTTTAGTAAGTTTTTTAACATCAAAACAAAGGTATACTTTTATCAGATATACACATTGAATGGAACGGAATTAAATTTATAAAACGAGTGATTAAAAAAAAGTGTATCTTTATATCTGTGATTATTGAAACATTTTTTGCCGTTGCTAAGAAAAATTTTTACACAGGATTATTTAAAAAATTTAAAGAAAATCTCAAAAAAAAAGGTTAAAAGAATTTTTTCATTTAGAAAAGAAATGCATTTGTTTTACTTAGTCGAAAAATATATGGTACATATCAATTGATTTTAAATTGTTTATTTAAATATATATATATATATATATATATATATGTTTAATGTAAAATATATTACTGTATACCGACTTTTTCTGTTTAAATGAACACTGCCATTATAAGTGGATATGCGACACACAAATCCCAGACTTATTCGTAAATTTAAGAGGGGAAAAACAATTTTAGTGTATATTTAATAGGGTCCAGTAATAATCGCTGAAAACGAAATAAACATACTATTTGTTACTTTAAATACGCGTATTTATAAGAGATCTCACGACGACATTATTTATATACTTATTTACTTTTCCATTATGAAAAAATTAGTTGTCGCTTTATTCTTATTGGCTGTATTGTAGTTAGTTAGTTAGTTAGTTAGTTAGTTAGTTAGTGAATGTGTGCGTATGTGTGTTTGTGAAATATAAAAATTGAACGCATAGTAAAATGAAATGTTTCAACCAGTTAATCAACTGCGTTTAAACCGGCACGGTGACGACGAGAAAGAAAAATACAAAAAAGATCGATTAGTCCGATACAATTCGAAATAAAAATACGTTTTTTTTTTTTAAATCGCAACTTTTTATATTTTTCCAATTGTTTAGTTTATCTTAAAAAATGTGACGTATAATATTTTAAATTTATTATATCGAGTATCCAAATACCGTTCCTTATTTATTAAAATAATTCAAAATAAACAAAACTTAACAATAAGTTCGACGATTTCGTGTTTTTTTTTTTTTGCGATCTTAATATTTGCCCTTTCGGTGATGATAATAATTACGTCGATTCCATTTCCACTTATTGCAGTCCGTACTGCCGAAGTGTTTCACATGCGTAAATGCTTTGTTTTATCTGCGTTCCATATCTACCCAGCGTGTGTTCATTCGTACTGTGTATTTTTAATAGCATTTTTGTGAGTATTAATCGTGTACATATTACGTAGTGATGTCGTATAACATGTGAATAATGAGTAATACTTTTTATATTTATATACGTAGAATGTACTCCTCAAATATTATAACACCTATATTTTATATATGTCGGATGATGTAAATAAAAGTTATTTTATACCTCGCTTTTTTTTCATTACTCGGTTAAGTGTCGAAAGTATCCGAAATGTCCGTGTTCGGTTAACCCCGTGAGCGGTAAATGATGATACGGAATCTCATAGCGCAACTCCTCAATTAGGTAGGCTGCTCTTGACTGGTATAACAATCCATCTATTATAGTAAAGGTCTGTTCACGAACTGTCTTATTTTTTCGGAAAGGTAAGACAATTATTTTCTCAAGTGTTCATCCGATTCGAAACTATTCAACGCATTTATTGTCAGGAAGCCCAGCATGACAGAGCACTTATAAAAATGTAATGGAGCACTCACTGTTAACGAATTTATATACTAGCTGTCGGTTTTGAGTCGCTAAAAAATGTTTGATGGGAGGATTAGGGATTAAAAGCCCTGGATGAATCAGTTACTACCAGAGCCCTCGGGGAAGAGGCTGTAGAGAAAGAAAATATCTAGACAGAAGAATAATTTCAGCGTTCAATATCGAACAACTGTCATTGGGTCGTATATCTTATGTTGTGTTACAAGCTTGAAAAGAACAATCAGTTGGAGATATCATCTAGCCTCTGGGATAGCTTTGGTAATTAACGTGAAAAAAATAAAATAATTGGGGTATTTTTGAATTGTTGCTGCCGTTAACTGGGCAATATTTGAATGTAGAGGTTTATTGTATTTCATCATAAGAGAGAAATCGGCGTTGATGGTCAAAGAGGCCCCATGACGATATCACAGAGTTAAAAGCCAGATCGGGGAGAGAAATGATGTTTCTATTATGATGAACCAGAATTTCGGGCGATGGATCATTGGGGAATTCTCTGGAGTATTGTGAAAAGTCATTTATATAAATAGGGAAGGAACCACGCTGGCAGTAAACATTTCTAAGGTATTTTAATGGAAAGATACTTAACGTGGCACATAAACTAACGGACGACGAATATCTGTGTGCATTAAGCATCGTGCGAAGAACTGAGTGATAAATACGCTTGAAAGGATCTGTAATTGATACTAGAAAGAACTAAAGTTTTTTATATCGAAAGAAAGGTTTCGAAGGTACATTATTTTTACGTTCGATAAATACTTAAAAATCGGTAAAAGTTTTTGAAATTTAACTTTAAAATTGGTTACACGGGGATGCCAAGATAATCTGTGATTAACCTTCCGTCAGGCACAACCTAAGTCGTAACACCATCGGGCGCGATTCATCTGTCAGATGAACATTATAATTATATGTTAATATTATTTGGTGCGGCTGAGGGACAAGTAGAACAGTGCAGATAAATTGAATGATGTATTTAAAACTTCATTACGCAACAAAACCAAAACATTTTTATTATGGCAAAAATTAAAGCAAATACATTCTATTAAATATAAAACGCTTTTATAAATCTAAAATCAAAGAGACATTAAACTAATTATCGTCTAATTATTATGGGCACTTGATTATTCGCTTCAAAACCAGTGTAATAACACTGTTCACATATACACCATATACGCATGCTCTAAGCAGAAAAATGTAGCAACACATTTCTTACAGCTATACTTTGAATAACGCTTGTTTTTTTTTTTTGATATTTCGACATTTGGAACATTTTTTTCTCTGTCCATCATGGCAAGCAGGAGGCTGATCCTGTTGTTAAGGTGTAGATTGGAATTTCTAAAGTTTCTGCTGCAATTCTAATGGAATTCCTGATTTTTGACTGATTCGTCGTTGAAGTTGTTCCAAACACAATTCATGAATAATGTTTTTAGGTAAAATCTCCTACTACAACACATTTTAGCGCCTTGGTTTCTCATGTTATTGGCTATGGAAATAATTTCTGAATTTATTCCTGCCATATTTACCAAAGAGAAGAATATAACCATTGTCCACCTACGAACATTTCTAGCAACGTTGTGTAAGTAGCGCACAGCTTGTCCACAACGTCAACTCCAGACTTAGTTGCATTCTAATCTAATACTGCTTGTGCTTTTCCTGTCCCTTCGTCAACTTGGTCATCGTTGTGCATACTGGATAGTAGGAGGACATTCTTGTTTTTTCATGGCACATGCAAACAGTCCTTACTAAAGCAGAATAGGTTACTTTTTTCAGTCCGAGATTTTGTGTTGACAAATTCTGGGGGTATTTGAAGTTCGTTTTTTTTTTTAATAGTTTCCAATAACGACAGCTTCTTCTGCTTTAAGAAAGACAAAAGTTGAGTACTGGTAAAGCAGTTATCGTAGGTTATGTTTCTCCCAGTACCAAATATTGGTTCTGAAAGCCTCGTAACAACATCCATTGGTTTGTTGCTACAATTATGGGGCCCCTCGGCCTGCTTGCCTGTATATATCTCGAAGTTGTACGTGTAAAACATTTTATCATCTACTAGGACATATATATTTAAACCATATTTGTTCGGCTTTGACAGAATATATCGTTTAAATGTGTACCGGCCCCGGAATCCTAACTTTTCATCCACCGTAACATCCTTTCCTAATGAATAACAACTCTGACAGTTTCTAACAAGTAAGGTAACCATTTCACGCACCGCTGCTAGTTTATCTGTAATTTTTCTTGCTTCCCTCGTATTGAGATCATCGAATCGAAAGCATCTAATAAGAAATTTGAATCTCTTCAAGCTCATTACGAGATGAAAACGTTCTACTCCAAACCCATCTTCCCTCCATAGTTCTAGCGACTGTCGGTTACTTCTTAGGACACTTGCAAGATGTAATAAGCCAATAACATCTTTGATTTCAACGACATCAGTTGATTTTGTGTCCGTGTCACGTTGAAATCGGTTTCTAATATCTGTGTAATGCACGATCATTTCAATTACATCTTCCAACATAATACATTTCCAACACTCGTAAGCCGTAACAACACTGCGAGCTTCTCCGAGTACGCCAGGCAGACGCAGTAAAACATTGTGACTTGCTTGTCTTATTCTGGGATTGAGACCATTTAGTTATTTTATCTTTTCCCACATATTCGTATTCATTAACTTCCTCTTCTTCAGATTCCAATGCTTCTTATTCAGTATCAAAGTGTTCTTCTACTTCTATAGTATCGTCCGCATCTGTGTCGGATTTATCTTCTAAGTCTAACTCGTCATTGAAAACAAGATGCGCTGAGCAGCTTCCACGTCCTTCGGATCATTTAAATTGAAAAATCGTTGCCTTTCAGCCATAATAATAACTGAAAGAAAGAAAAACATAATCGAAAACCATTTTCGAACAGGATCGGGAGCAATTAATCTGATAGATGATTTCAGAAATATAAGAAAATTTGATAAACATCTCTGCTGGTACTAAATGCACAGGTAATAATGCGTTTTTCAAACGGTTGTGTGCAAAAATATTTAAAATATTAGTACTAACCAAAAACGTACACAATGTCCGATTTCTCACAGATGATACATGCACTTTGAAAAATAATAAAGAACTGAAAAATACAAATGTATAAGCATGGCAGAGAAAGCCATGAAAGAGGATACTACTATGGCGCTCGCCCCGTTTCTGGTGAAACGCGAGCATAGGCCGAAGAAAATAGTCTCTCGGCATCTCACAGATGAAATGCGCCCAACGGAAGGTTAAACAGGGGTCCAGTAACTTAGCAGTAGGTTGGAAATTAAGTAGGGAGTTTTCAAAATCTAGGAAGATGCTAGGAGTAGTTTGACGCCCCCTATTGACTTTAATGGAGAAAAAACAAGACCGTTGTTAGTACACTAGGATTGTAGTTTGATAATCGTTTTTTGCAGGATTTTTTGAGCATTCGCTGGAAAACAAGAAGATAGAGAAATGTTTGGATCGCCAAAGTAAAATCGAACAATAATGGGTGAAACGACACATTTTTTTAGTATCATTGGTATAAAAAATAAACAAGGTTGCATTGAGGGCAAAGTCTTGCCATACACCATTCTCAATTTGAATGGCTATCGATATTAACGAACCAGTTTTGAAATGGACTTCCTATTTGTTAAAAAATTATTCAGATAATTCGCCATATATCCAATTGTGCCAGCTGATATGCCAGCTTAAATAATCGACCACGCCGTCATATTCTATCAAACGCCTTTTCTTTATATCAAAAAAGACAGATATATATAAATCAAACCTTCTATATATATATATATATATATCCAATAACAGTAACGATTGTGAATCGTATTATACATATCTGTCCGATTTACAGTGTTTTTGCATATACATATGTATGTACCCGCAAAATTAATACGGTAAAATGTGAGTAATGCAATTTTAAATTTGATGCTCAATAAATATCTGTTTTGTTAATAAACTAAATTGAGTTTAAAAAATAAAAGGAAAAATTGGAAATAAAAAATACTGCTCTTCTTTAACGAGGAAGATGAAAATAACGCCGAGCTATTTTCGCGGGCGTCATTATTATAAATTTTGATCAGAAAATATAAATAAATTAAAAGTAACCTAGCACGCAAAGATTTTTCGTGGTTCATATTAACATCGAAATCACAATTTTTGGCAGTCACCGCGTCAACACATTAATACACCTATTTTCAAAATATTTCGAACATGGTTACACGGTCCATCATCAGAAACTCAACTAAAATATAAAAAAAAAAAAAAAATATATAATTTAGGAAGTCGTAGTCGGCTGAAACGAGCGAGTTAGATTTTAGTTGAGTTTCTGATGATGGACCGTGTAACCATGTACGAAATGTTTTAAAAATAGGTGTATTAATGTGTTGACGCGGTGACTACCAAAAATTGTGATTTCGATGTAAAAGTAACCTATTTAAAAAAAAAAAAAAAAAAAAGTTAACAGCGATCATCGAAGAAAGCTAATTTTACTATCGCTATTACCTACGCTCAAGAATCTATCCCTGTGTTTCCAATAAAATTAAATTAAAATATTTGTCGTTTCCTGTAGAAAACTAACGTTGAAATTTTCCTCTTTCATGGTAGAATAGTCAAACTTCTAACAACGCAATGCAATAAAGCCAGAACTTGAAAAAACACAATATATAAAATGATAATAGTATGTTTTAGTAAATTATGTATATACTTTATAGTTCCTTTTTAAGTTGGAGTTTTGCTGAAAAATATTTAAAAGTAATGTTCAGAACAGTTATATCGATTAACCGATGCAATAGATGGGCTAGTGAAATCAAATTGCAAGTGGTCTTATCAGTTCCACTCTGTAATAATAGTATATTTAAAAACATGATTGTAGTTAGACATTTTCTATGAATAACTTTATTGTTTCGATATTTTAAAACTAATAAATGCATATCACAGAAAATTTAAATAATTAAATTTTTTTGTGACACATATACAGTGTGCCATATTAAATATTGGGACGTTGTGTTTAGAAAAGTTTATGGTCCAATTGAAGAAAAAACATATTATTTATTACCACGAAAGAAAACCTCTTAAATACGCGTATAAAAAAATTTCAAAAGAGCCGTTTGCTCAGCAGTGTTCCTCGATGTGTCTCAGGCATTCGATCGTGTCTGGCACTCTGAACTTCTTTTCAAACTAAAAAGAATTCGATCACGTTTGTACTTATTCTTTTTGTCTCATATCTGAATAACCGGACGTTTGTAGTTAAAGTCAACAACTCAAACTCCGAAGAAAGGATAATTCGTTCATCCGTTCCGCTGGGCAGCCTACTTGGTCCTACGCTGTATACTATTTACACAGCTGATATGCCTACATCAAACCGAATAATATTAGCTACGTTTGCTGATGATGTGGCCATCTTATTTTCCGATGGCCCGGTTCGCCACAAGGAAGGAACAACTGGAACAAATTGCCCCGGGCCCCAGATGAAAAGGGGGGCCCCGAAAACTTGAAAAGTTAAAATCCCCTTATCGCTACGTTTCTAGTCAGAAACCACTTTCTGACGCAGAATCCAAGTGAACTTTTAAATTAGAATCATATTTACTGATATAAATTTCACCGTTGATAAACCACAATTTTCGTGTTCAACAGTACATTTTTCACCTGGAAACGGTAAATTATTCTCAGCTAAGAAAAGTGTAACATCAATCAAGCTAGGTAAAATTTTTCGCCATGTTTCTTTTTCCTCCCGATTAATATCGTGTTCAACAGCTCTTTATATCTCTGATGCAGTTACTAGATTATTCTTTCGATCTTTCCACAAAAGATAATTATTAATGTGCTGCTGCTGCTGGGAGTTAATTTCGTGGCTTGGAACTTTTTCGCACAATTGTCTCCAACTATCGTTATAACCGCTATCTTCCATAATAAATTTAGATGTACTTGATTTTGAATCAACTGAACGAAATAACTAGCACGGAAAACAAAACAGTCCAGCCATGGAGTAACTCCAAACCAGGATTGATGGGAGTATTTTATCTTTTAATTTGTTTCATTAATGTTATTATTTATTTATTTTCAGAAGTCTGGGTTAGTGGATTTTGAAAAATATTTAATATTTTTTTTTTTAATTTTAAGAGGGCCCAAATCATATTTTTGCCCCGGGCCCCCAAGTTTATGTGGCGGGTCTGCCGATGTCAATCCAACGTTGGCGACTATGACGGTACAGCAACAAGTAAATAAGATTCAGGAATGGGCCAAAGATTGGCGTATCCGGTTTAACGAGCAGAAATGCAAACAGGTTTTGTTTACAAATAAACGGATAGTGTGTGCCAAAGTAAAAATTAACAATCGGAAATGGTGAATTACTTATAAATCATGTTCGATAGGCGGCTCACATGGCGATATCATAAAGCACATGTGCGAACGAAGATGATGGTTCGTGCCAAAGCGTTATATCCGCTACCAAGTCGTTACTCACCACTAATTGTAAGTCTGAAGTTAAAAAGGCAAATATATTTAACACATACCGTATCAGTATAGAAATACGGGATTGAACTATACGGTAGTATTAGAAGATCAAACTTGCAGCGGATATAACGAAAATAGTCTTAAGATTTTGCGAACGTTGACAGCAGTTCCAAAGTATGTGTATCCTAAGGAGATAATGATCTAAGGATACCATTCGCCGAAGAAACCCATAAAGAACAGTATGCAAAATTTTTCAACAAATTATCATAACACTGTAACCCAAATATTAGAAAAATGTATAGAAGCACTCTGCCGGGAAATCTAGTCAGAAGGCAACAAAGAAAATTGTGCCGAGATGTAAATTACCTAACTTTCCTTTTCATTAGGCGTAATAAATAAGAGAGAAATAAATCATTGCATGTCCAAGTCTCTCAACGGATAGACTGAGCTGTACTCTAGTTGTTCAAAATTTGTCTCTATAGTATGTTACTAACACCGCTGTCTGTGGTATGAATACATACAAAAGAAAGAAAAAAATCTACTTTGTTATCCATTTTTAGTAAAGTTCGAAGTCCCTAATTTGGACGTTAAAATACAAGCTTCGTGTCAAGTTTTAAAGCTTTTTACAGATTTCGTTATTCAATATTTTCTCTAATTTCACTTTTATTTCTCCCTTTATTTTAACACGTATTGTTCCTATTATTTCTTATGTATTTTCTAGATTCCCATGCGGTCTAGTGGTTAGAATACCTGGTTTTCACTCAGGAGGCTCGGGTTCGAATCCCAGCGTGGGAACCACAATTTCTGTTGAAAGCTAGGCACAGAGAAAGAAAAAAAAAAAAATGTATTTTCTCTGCTTCACTCCGATATTTTTGGGACAAAGTTCTTTTACGTGGCTTGTCGGTAGGAGTAAACTGGCAGAAATGGTTAAATAACGAAAATCACTCTCTCTGTCACTCTGTATCTTTCTATTATATACCGGCGTGTGTGTGCGTGCGTGTGTGCGAATATCGAGATTCGAACAACAAACGCGTGTAAATTTTATTGAATTTGAAAATTGGCGCGGTTCGTTTTTAATTATTTAATTCGGCCGATTTCTTTCATCAAGCTAAACGTTCGTCGACAAAAACTATCTTATATGTACGTTCTAACATCAAGCACGTAATTAAAAATTTGATGTTTTCTCGGTTAGAGTAAAATTCTGTTAAAATTTCGCCTCTTCTTAACTTCGCGAAGTACAAGTAGTGTGTTTTTTCTTTTAGCCTGTTCTATTTTTTATCGTATAGTTTACCGAGTGTGACTTTATAGCTAATATCTATCAAAAAGCGACTTCGTTCCTACCGAGTATTGTCCCTAGATACCACCTCTCTTTTTTCTGCTTATATTCTTTGGATTCTTATCGTTCTCAATATTTTTGTTTGCTCTGCTACGTCTTCCTTAACTTCCATTGTTATCTATAAGGATTCTTAAAAGTGGTTGTATGAATTATCTGGCTATTAACAGGATTCGTTTTTTCAGTAGCAACGTTGATTCCATAAAGGATTTTATTTTTTCTCCCAGCACTTTCTTTTGATGTCGCTTGTCTCCTTTACTTAAGTTGGTTCATACCCGATATTCAGATGTGATGAATTTTTTAAGCGGTGGGTGTCGCTGCTCCCGACTAAATCTTAGTCCGCATCGTTTTCCTTATTATTTTACATTTACCTTTCTGTCATTTTAGGTTCTATATTTTCTATAATGCTTTCCGTTGGTGTTGCTTGCTGCCTTTGACTGGGTTGTCCTCGCCTTTTTTATCTATTTTTAATACGGTTTTAATTTTCCTTTTAATCCTTTACCCTAGCTGGCTTTCGTCTGATGATCGACTACCCCAACCGGTTTCAAATTTATCGTCGTTCTATCATGCACTGTTACCGTCCGTTCTATAATTCCGTATTTTCGTGTTTTTACGTTCTATTTAATCCGATATTTTGCCCTGATTTTTGATTAGTTATTTTGTTCCAATTGTTATTTTCCGCAGCTTCCTTGCGTGGAAACAGCCCTTATCGGGACCACTGACAATTAATCGTTATTCGACTTGTTTATCTTTTTTTTTAATAAATTTATTTCGGTGATTTAAGTACAGTTTTTCCTGAAGTCTCGCCTGTGTCGTGCAACATTTTCTCATATTTTTCGATTGCCAACTCGTAATAATTAGTAACATTTAATAGAGTATATTGAATCGATGATGCGAAACCACCTCGACACCTAAATCGACAAAATATTAAAGGTAAGAGAAGACGTGACTGGGAACGGGAAAAAAGCTAGCCCAGTTTAGATTTCGAAATGTTTAATACATAACATTTCGAATTTAGTTACCGACATGTAACGAAGCGACTGAAAAGATAATTAAAATGTTCGGGGGGTTTGCTTATTTCATATTATTACAACCCGAGTGATTTCTTTTTTCAAAACATTAGCAGCGATGTCCTGAAATTAAAAAAAAACATAAAAAAACTTTAAAAAACATTTTTTATTTTTATTTTTATTTTTAAATACTCGCGAGATTCTTTGAAGGAAAGATAACTTTCACCAACATCAAATTTAGGCGACGTTTCTTATTTAAACAAAGAAAGTTATTTGCGTTAAAAAATGATTTTCGTTTGACTCGACCACCTGTTTAAAATCAAAAATTTTAAAATAAAAACAGCGACGGGCGATATTTTTAACGATATAACAACACAAAAAGCACGCTGAAACATTTGAAGAAAGGCATGTTTGCAATGAAAAATGTTTAAAAACATCAGTTACAAAAATTCGACTAAATGAAACACAAATGAAATTAATTAAATCAGCCCGTCCTAACGATGGTCTAGAAATATTCAAACTGCCAAACATTAATGCAACGCGCTTGCTTTCCAGGTAGATATGCTCGATTAATCGTAATATTTTAATACATTGTAATTACTTCTAAACTATTTACTACCACTCAAGTGTGTTTCATTAGTACACCACTCCGATTTCACTCTGTCATTAGTGTTCACCTAATTATCAGCTATAAGATAATGAAACTGATTAATTGATTTATTTACTACTTCTTTACCGGCATACTTAAATAGAATACGATTTTTCATCCTTTTTTTAACAAGAATTTTTTTCAGATAACCGAATTTTCAGCACTAAATTAATCTACGGTTAGTCACACAATTCGAACACTATGTATAAAAATCAATGTATAGTACACCTAAAATATAAAGGAAAAAGGTTTTATTTCTAGTTTTATTATTATTATTATTATTATTATTATTATTATTATTATTGTTATTGTTATTATTTTTGAAACAGCAGAAACAATAACTAACTAAACGAGTATGCAAAAAAAAAAAAAGAAAACAAAATGAAATTCAAAAAATAACTCAGACTCAATTTCAGAGGACACGAAATAAAACATTTCGCCCTACATTAATGTCCGGAAAAATTCAATCAAACTTAAATATTTCCTCTCTAATTGTAAGTACTTCGCACGTTTTAAATGGTCTAATAAGTTAATATACTCGGCGAATGGTAGAACCTTCGCCGCATCGAAGATGCCAATTTTTCTACCAAATAACCGAAAGAATTTCCTATTCTCATTTTAAACGCTCTCTGAGTCAGTTCGACTTGCGACCTTCTCGCGCGGTCTTTTCAGGCAAGTAATGCCAATGTGCGGAGACTGCGGCGACGTGTCAATAACGTGAGTTATAGAGGATCCGTTGTAGTATTGGCTTCACGCTTCGGATCGTTACCGTTATTCCTAATCTCTGCGCGCTGTAAAATGGATTGTTCTTTAAAATTTCCACGTACATTAGGCATGACCTTCACAGTGAATATGCCATTCGCCGAAAATCATCCTCATACCACCAACGTTACGCTATTTAAACCGCAAACGTGAATTTCTAATTTGGATTTGTCGCAAAATATGACACGTTTCTGCTGAATCGTTCATCGTGGAATCGATGGCATTTTGATTGAAGTAAATATAATCAGTAGTGTACGTGTGGACTGTAGCCGATATTTTTTATAGTTCTGCGGATTGTTTCAGCTATACTCGCGCATAGTGGTGCGGTTGTTTCTACTACCGTTTTTGCGATTTGCCTTCGGATCGCAGTCTTCCCTGTTCAGATAATGTCGTATAAACGATGGAGAACATTCACTAATTTTCAGATTTGACTTCCATTTAAACTTTTTCACTATTCAATACTTGGCGTATTTTAACTCTTGCACGCGATATTTCCCTATGCTGGAGCATACTTTATCCAATTATTCAGCATAAAACTAGTTCGAAGCGTTGCCTCTGATGCAGTTCAAGCGCATCTAGTTCGAGGCGTTGATTGCATTAAACGCGTTGTTCGGGAAAACGCAGCGGATAACTTTCCTGAATAGATATTTAAATTTATCTTTTTTTGATTCTAGTGGGCTCAGTTTTTGTTTTCTTATTTTTTTTTTTTTTTGGGAGGGGGGATGTGTATTTAAGAGGCTTTCTCTTCTATAATAATAAAAAAAATTGGCAAAAAAAAAAAAACTGTTTTTCCCTTCTTCCGGGCCATAAATCTGTTTCTAAACTGCCCGAATATTAATAATCTGTGTATGTCAGTCACCGACACACGGTCGCAAAAAATATTGATACGTATTGCGTAATAAAATTAGAAAATGAAGAAACTTTTACCGTCTGTAAATTTTTTTCTTTTTCTTGTACATTTCCTTTTTTTGACAGAAATTTTTATCAGTATTAAACTTTAATGACAATTTGCGATCTAACAGAATGAACACATTTTATAGAAATTTTCGAGGAATTTTAATATCATACAAAAAATAACAACACGTGACGGTTTTCGTTTCGAATTCATATAGGTTATATGTTTTACTGTCTTTTACGCTGCTACTAAATTTCTTAATTGCTTCTCGTTTATACAGTAAATACGAGAACAGTGCTAAAGTAACGCCGGGAACGGGTATTAAATAAAATAACACGAGATTATCTTACGCAAAACAGGTGTGTACCCGTTACAGAAATACTTAGTAATCAAAGTCAGTTTTGTACCCCCTTCCCGTCCAAAAAAAAAAAATAAAAAAAAAAATCCCCCTTGTGTTCGTGGTAATCTGTCGACCGGATTTCATTATCGAAAAATGCCCGGAAAGCCGGACAATGATTGCTTGTCCGCAAAACTGCAAGCAAAGTCGTCCGATGATGCATCATCTGCGGACGACACGGGCACCGTAAAAATCAGCCCGCTAGGTAGGCAAAGGCACAATTTGTAATATGCCGTCGTCACGGAACCGGCCGAGGCCCTGTCGCGATCGGTCGGTGCTGCAAACGGTAGTTTTCTTTGCGAAAACAGTAACGAGTTCGTTTTCAGGAGAATGCTAGCGTTCTCGTTGGCGAATCTGATCTCTCCGTCAGCCAGTAACGACAGATTCTGTCCGGATAGGCGTATTCCGCCGTTACCGAGAACATTTACGAACTTGTCCGACTGCACCTGTAGCGACGAACGGTCCAGACTGATTACGCCGGACGCTCGTAATTCGCCGTTAACGTACAACGACGACGTGTCGGACGATAAATTTATCTGCTTCATGTTCAGCTGAAACAGCGACCTGTTGCTGCCCGGCTCGATGACGTTGAAATGGCGCACGCCTTCCACGTTAACGGCGTTCCGGTTAATGATCAACTTGTCGCGAACGACATTCCGAACGTGATCCTTCATGCTGACGATGAAGCCGGCACCGCTGTCGCCGCCCACTTCGATCGGATGATCGCGAAATCCTCGCACTATACCGTCTTCTTTGTACACTGTGCGAATGTCGGCCCGTCTCGTAAACGAGACCGATTCACTTTCCAGTTGAATATTTTCCTCACTTTGAACTATGCACAAAATAACGAACAGTATGATCGAATTTATCGCGGTCACCGCGTAAATGAACGTGATCACTATCCAGAATATGTACGTTTTCTCCTTCATCGCCGGTTCCTCGATCGTGTTGCTGCTCGGCTTCCGATCGCGCAAATGTTCATCGTTTAACGGTGACATGGTCGATTCCGGCAACCTAAATGATTTCGTTCACGGGCAGAAATTATTATTATTATTAGCGAACTACAAACGGACATTTTAATAAATATCACACACTATTATTATTTCAGTACCTGCTGATTTTTACAGTCCCGCTTCCAGCGCTGATCCCGCTAACTGGAATACACACGTTGTGTTGAAGCGATCACGCCAAATGCGTGATGACCAGCGAGGTTATTGGCTCGTTAATTGTGCAATAATTTGTTTTTGATTATATTAACCGCATGTGAAGAATAAATGGAATTTAGTAATTAGACTTATAAACGAATAAATAACGTCGTTTTTCCTGTTTTGTGTTTTTTTTTTTTCATGTGAAAACATCTTATACGGCGTTTTTCGCTTGTGAACATTTTGTGGAACGTTACCGTTATATAAACGTGATTAACTTAAAATATTATTAATTTACACACCATGCGGAAACATAATTTGGAAAAAACCCGAAATTTTTATAAAACATTAAAATTGATCAACGTTAATTACTACGGGGAAATGGAAATTCGAATTAAGTAAAATTAATTCGAAATCGCCATAGTTTATTATTTACACAGAAGCTCATCATCTCACTGATGGAAATAATACGTATCTTACCGTTACTTATACGGGGCATTTTTCGCTTAGGTAGTGCACATTTTCGAGCGGTAATAAATTACAAATGTGAACAATTTAAAAAAATTGACCGTTAACATTCGGTTTTACTGATGTTATATTTTCTGTTCCACGAATATACTCTATGTTATACATATTTTTGTGAATTGTTGATATTCGTGTAACAGAAAATATAACATCAGTAAAACCGAATGTTAACGGTCGTTTACGGCAGGAAAATACTTATAACGTTAATAAATTTCCAAGAGAAATATTAAGGACGACCATTCGGTCTAGGAACATATTAAGAAAAGAAGAAAAAATCACAAATCGAATTTTATTCATGGTTTATTAAGCAAAAATCATGTTCAATTGTGGTTACAATACCTTGTAACAACGCCGCTTTATAAATTTTACGATATCACAATTGATGATTCATTTCTCAACGATAATATATTTAAACAAACACAACTCGAAATTGAACAACTTTTTCATAATATCACTGAACTTTCAGAAAACATTCCTCTAGAACAGTGGTTCTTAACCTTTTAGTGATGAGAGACCATTTGCTAAAATTTCTGTCTTGCCATCGACCACTGACTAATTGGAGGTAATATAAAATAAATGTATATGTAATTGTAAATGAATAAAGGCTTGTTCTATCTATAAATAAAACACGCGTAATATAATTGTTGAAATCATTTTTTTTTTTTTATGAAAATGTTACATTACAAAGATAAGTCGGTATATTATTAGTGATTAATGCGATTTTTGTGACTGCATACACTTTACTAACTTCTGAATCTTTGGTTCGGTGCTACTTAATGCCAAACGCATGTCAGCACTGGCATCCAACCGATTTCGGTACTTGTCTTTAATTATCAGAAGCGCAGAGGTTCGCATAGATAAGTCGATGAAAACAAAGTAAGGTAACGACGTATTGCAATTTCTCGAATCTTTGGGAAAGAAATTGCCTTTTGACTCCAAAAATCTTCAAGTTTATTCCTGCTTCAAATGTATCTTTTAAGTTACTGTCGTGTTGCATTTCTATCACTTCTTCTTGAATTTCATCAGGCACCTCAGAAATGTTGATAATGTAGGAATTGCGGATCACTTTCCGAATATATTTGTCCTCGCTTTCAGGAAAATATCTATTTTATTCACTTTTTAGTTTTTTAAAATGGAGTGTGTAATATTCTTTTGTACTTTTGCTTTAATCTCAGCACACTGTCCGTCAATAATTTGATCCAGCGTATTAATCGCAGAAAAGTTTTCTTTCTCGACTTTGTCTATCCATAGCTCGATTTTAGCGATAAATGCGCTGATTTTATCTTCATATGCAAACATATTGCTCGTCTCTTGAAACTTCGAATTTCCTGACCCTTGCAGTTGAACGTTCAATTTTAGTCAGCTGTGCGAAAAAATCGACCGAATAAGCAAAACGTATCTGAAATTTAACTCACAGAACTGATCCAGCAACTCTTAGTTCTTGTTAGATAAGAATATTTGTACTTCCTCTCTCAGTTCGTACAACCTTGGAAAGCCAACGCACTTCCACGTCGAAAAGCAAAGTTTCGTGTTCAGAGTTCATATCAGAGCATAATTGTTTGAAAAGACGAGTGTTAAGTGTACTGTTTTTAATGAAGTTAACTACTTTTAAAGCTATTTTTTCATTGCAAAAGCAAAGCATTCCGGGAGCATTTTGGCAGCCAACGTTTGGCGCTGAATAACGCAGTGCGTCGTAATTGCAGACGGATTTTTTGTTTTTATCAACGCTGCAAGACCAGAGCAAGAACCAAGCATAGCAGGAGAACCGTCCGTACAAATCCCCGCAAGATTTTGCCACATAAGTCCATGTTTCTTGAAATAAATGAAACTTGGACCAAGTGGAACAAGTTATGCTACATCTGAAAAAACATTAGCTGCATCGTTTAAAATTTCAAAATTGATCGCAACATCCAAAAAAGCACACACAATCGGTGAATCTCTAATAAAGCCGTGTATGCTTAAAGCTGCAGAAGAGCTTTTAGGGTAGGAAGCTTAAAAAAAAAATTCGTGAAATACCACTTTAAAACGTTCTATAACATCTGCACCTTGCGTCGTCGTTTCCAGTTCTTGAAAAAATTGTAACTCCTCTATAAACTTTTTATTGTCATTCAAAAATCGAATAAATACAAGTAATTGACAACATTTTGAAACGTCGCTAGATTCATTACATTGTAGCGCAAAATAAGGACTACCTGTTGTCTTGTCAATAACTTGTTCTTCAATATCATAAGACATTTTTTGAATACGGGATTTCACTGTGTCATTTTAAAGTGGTATTTCACGAATTTTTTTTTCAAGCTTCCTACCCTAAAAGCTCTTCTGCAGCTTTAAGCATACACGGCTTTATTAGAGATTCACCGATTGTGTGTGCTTTTTTGGATGTTGCGATCAATTTTGAAATTTTAAACGATGCAGCTAATGTTTTTTCAGATGTAGCATAACTTGTTCCACTTGGTCCAAGTTTCATTTTATTTAGATTTATTAGTTTGCCTTTGAAGAATTCTCGCGGACGGCCGCAATAATTCGGATGTACGGTCTTTATATGACGTTTCAACTTTGCCGACTTTAAAGCATCATTGGCAAGAACAGTTGCGCATATTACGCATTGAGGTCTAGTTTACCCAATTACTTCTATTGAAGTAAAGCCCAGTTTAATATAATTGGCGTCATTTAGTCTCGTTTTATTTATTCCTTCTGTTTCTTTTTTGTCATCTTCAAGATTTCCTGATCAGCTGAACTCTTCTTGTTACAAACAACTCTCTTTTCAGGGTTACTTTTGTGTTACTTTACTGAAATATTTTTCGTTGTATTTAATTAATTACTTTATTCCGCTCGTGGTACAAATATAACCATTAAAAGCATGCACAAAAAATTGAACGCTTAACATTAATTTTTTGCAGTCAGCATCGAATTCAAATTGCAACAATAATTAAAAACTTATCAATGAGTACATATAATAATAGTATAATCATTCACTTTCTGTAAGCTGAGTAATGAACATTTGCTCCACTTCGATTTGTTGCCGGTTTTGAAAAGTTAATGTTGTTGAAGAATAATCCATAAGATTGTTAAGTATATTACCCTAAAATGTATTACCTTTTATCTAATTATTTTTTAATTTTAGCGCATATGTCTTTTTTAACTTTTACAACAAACTTTGAGGTCGGTATCACTATTTTTTACCGGTGGTACACTTCTGCATGAACGAAGAATCATTGAAATCAATCTGCATAGTTATACGTAACCAAATGCAAAATAAATAAATAAAACAAATTCAGTCAAGCATGATGTTTCATGCGCTCACGGTTTCTCTGTACGTAAGTGAGCGATAACTATAATTTATATAACACTAAATTCGAAGGAATTTGATTTTTCCGCTGCGAAGAGGAAGAAGAACGTAATTTTTTGCGATTTTTTGAAATTATCGCCATCTCGAAAATTTCGTTAAGGAAATGAAATACGGTATCGCTCCCGACAAATAGTGATCTTTCAATTGATATATCACATGAGCGGTAAAAAAAATTTTTTTCAAAATTTTGGGGATTCCGTGCCCTTTTTATTAAAAAAATTCCAAATTTTTAAGATTTACATAGAAAAGCTGCTAATATCACTAAGAAAAAATCTTACAGGTTTCAGCTAAATCAGCTGATTAGTTTTTTTACCATCACTCCGGCCAATTTCAAAAATGCGGTTTCGAGAACAACGCGTTGTTTAAAGTTCTCAATACCGATAAATAATACTTACTAAGCGTCTTCGAAAATCAATGGAAGAAGCTCAAATTTTAAAATGAAACTTTCCGGCGGCATATTCTGCGAGAAATAAATTCCCTATCTTCTAAAAGGAAAAAGGAAAAAAAAAATCAATTTTTTGAATCGTCTAATTGTATTTTTCCCCTTAAGCGAGATAGAAGCAATATGGTAATAGTGATGCAGACTGCTGTCCACGCTAGGATACAGACGCTGCAACGAATGCAAGTAGAAAGAAAATGTGATGACCTGTTTTTTGTTACTTTCAATTTAATTATTAATACTAATCTCAGCTAAATTTTAAGTTTCCAATCATTTTTCAGGTAATGCAAACAGTTTAATGGGGTTGTCTTCCACTAAAATTTTCATTCTCTAACCTCTTTATAATTTCTTCACCTTTCTATACTTATACTCCTTCCACTCAAATCCCCATTCTTCGTCCCACTTTTTTCACAAACCCGCTCTCCACCCCGAGCCTAACTCTCCATTGAGTAGCAATTGTTTCTGTTTGTTTCACCGATGTCTCCTTCACTCTTCCGGAGCTCGTTCTTCTACCTCTATAACCCTTCTGTGTCCTTTACATGCTGGCCTTCCATAAATTTACGATACCGATCGTATTTTATATTCGAACGCTCATCCTAAACACTCTCATTTATATCATAGCTTACTTCGGTTAAACATACCTAAGCCTTAGAACAGCGCCCTATTCCGTCCTTCATTGTGGTCACTGCTCTTGCCAATCTCCTAAACTCCACTATTACGATTTAAATCTAAATTTCAAAACCGAAAAACACACTTTATAATCAGGAGATTGCGGTGTTGTGAATTATTCATTGAAAATAGTATACAAATACGTTTAGCTTAAGAAGTTCGTATGAAGTAGAATAATATAGTTTAGGTGTGCGTGACTATTACTAATCAGCGATGTATAGACCGTAGATTCGATTGACCAATAATGGTTTTAAACTTTTTTATTTCATTTACAATTATATATTTATGAAATTAAATATATTAAATTATACATATTCAGCGCTCAAACAAGAACAAGCGAATTTAACACAAAACCGTTTTTTGATTTACAAATATTACAGTGCTGTGTTTTAAAAGGAAGGAAATCATGATGCTTTTTTCACTTTTCTCATACGTAAAATTTGAACGATATTTCTTTTTTCAACTAAAATTTAATATACCGAATTTTTCGAATAATCCAGCAATTACAGATATTAAAAATACCACCGATGAAATTTCGACAGTTAAGGTGACGTCATTTTTAATTTTTTCCTATAATTTCCTTTACCGCTGTTGTTATTTCGTCAAAAGACGTGTGAAATGGAAAAGCGGACGTTTAATCCCGAAAATCAAACCTACAGCTTACACACATTACTGCTGATTGTGCACCTACGCTGCAACTTTACACGAACTTCTCTTGCAATAACTATTTTTACTAATAAATAATTCGTTCAAATTGAAACGTCGCAATCTGCTGATGATAACGGATTCTGGCATCAAAATTTAACTAATGAAGTTGTGTTGACTACTTTTTACCGGAGTAATTTTATAACATGTTTTTCATCTTTTGTTCTTTTTTTTATACACTGGCTCGCGTGAAACATTTAGTAGTAATTTTTTAAAAGTTTTGTGTAGAAATATAATTATGTATAATTGTCGAAATAAAATTGTTTCAAATATTAATGTAAATTCACGGCGTAGCTGTGCTGAAACTGGGGTCAGTACCTACGAGGCAAAATATTATGCAGGATTTTGATGTGTGCTGTTATATCATTCTTGTGCGTCCAACAAAATGAACAAGTATACGTTTTATTGTTTTCTTCGTATACATACCACACCGTATGTCTGATTTAAGTATGACGCGTGAAAATGAAAAATCGCGAGTACGAGTGAATTGTACGAATTTTCAGATTTATAACAAGCATTTACACACACTGTTTTATAATTAATGATTTGGCCGATTCATGTCACAAATTAGATTACATAAACCGTGATTGACGCAGTCTAGATGTGCGCTCATGATGTTTTACTCGATGTTGCTGATTAATTTTTCGCGACATTCAGAATCTGTGTTAATTTTAATCAAATCCGTTTTAAAATTTGCGTGAGCTTAATGCGTCCAGTTTTGAGAATGGTACCGATAAAATGATGGTGTGTCGCGTATTTTAAGCATGTAACGGAAGACATTCAGTTTGTTGTTTATTTATTTATTTTTCGTTCGAGTACGGTATTATATAAATTTTTAAAAAAATTACAAAGAAAATCTATAGTGCATGAGGAAAACTTTCAGTCCATTCCACGACTTATTTTCCGGCTTGATGAATTGTTTCCAGTGTGAAGTGTCCACCATATTGGGAACATTGGAATAGGTGATCCATTGATTATATCTCGCCACTATCACAACTGTCTGTGGAGGTTACGGCCCACATATGCATTAATTGCATCATCGGCCATGTCCAGTGCGGAAGCGATTCAATGCTGTCCAAATCTTCCTCGGGAGTTCGAATGCGTCTGTAATAATCGACTTTAAGCGTGGCGGCGAATTTCTGATTATTTCGTTCCATTCAGAATTTAAAAACGGTCCTCTTCCGTTCTAATTGGTAATGGTTTCCAAGATTTTAGTCGCATCGGTATATATTCAGGTCATTATTAATTTGCCAGTTACAAAGTTTTGCTGGATTTTATGGCATTCCCTTGTTACTGCCCTGAATATCTTCTGACGTTTAGTGGCGCAATATTTGCAAGCATTGGGAGCCATTGTAATGGTGTACTTGCCAATGTTCCGGTTATTATTCGCATTGCGCAATTAAGCTGTTTGTCAACTACGTCAGTGCGTGCACTTATTATCTAAACAGGAGCACACTGCGACACTGTACACTATTTTCAAGGCAGAAGTGCGCAGGATGGTAACACAGCCTTGACCCTCCCTGCTGCGAGCACACTTTAAATGCTTAACGAATGTCACCACTCACGAGAGCCGTAAGACCTCCCGGCTACCATTACGAAAACTAAACAGTTTTTTATCATCATTCATTAACAGACTATCGTGTTTATGTGTATTATCGTTTTTCAACTTTCCGGGTGCAAATGTTTAATGTGCGGACGTTTTATTTCAGCGAACTACGTTTTTCACCTTTTTTTTCAGTGATTCGGCTTTTGTCGACTTCCAGTAGGTTCTCCGCATCATTATGAACCGGAAATGCAGTCGGGCGAAAATACTGAACGGGAAATAAGTCCGTTATTTAATATACGAGGTCTAATAAGTATCCAGCCTTCGTTTATCATACGAAAATAAATTGCTCTAGCATTGTACACAATCGGTCGTTGTGGAGGGGGAACCTTCGTCTATTAACCCTTGCATCGCGCAACTCGCTAAACCGGTCTCAGTAGCAGTTTCTTTTTTTTCCGTACGGGTCTAACGTTGAGCGCATAGCATTTCTCGTGTTACAAAAAAATGACTGAACGTGTCTACCAAAGAATTCGCATGAAAATTTTACTTTAATCTTGGCCATACGGCAACAGAAATTATTACAATGATTAAAAAAGCTTTTTTTGGCCAAGCTATGGGTAAGACACAAATATAAAAGGATGGTTTAATCGATTTAAAAATGGTCGGGAGTCGGTCGAAAGTGACCCATGTACTGGAAGAACTGCGTCAACATGATATCGAGTTCGAGCAGCGATTGAAAAAGATTGTCGTTTAACTATCAGAGACCTTGAAGATGATACAAGTATTCCGAATACCGTTATTTCTAAAATTTTAAAGGAAAAGATTTACGAATGAATCGTATTCCTGCGAAATTCCACGATTGCTCACACAAGAACAGAAAAAACTTCGCATAGAAGTCGTACAAGATAATTTGGATGCCGCAAAAAACGATCCCGATTTTCTCAAAAAAAAAAATAATATCCAACGATGAAACATGGGTATACGGACACGATCCAAAAACAAAAAATCCATCGTCCACGCAGAAGCATCAAAATTCACCGAGAGACGGCAAAGCAGGGGAAATGTGAAAGCAATGTTGACTGTTTTTTTCGATTCTGAGGGTGTCGTAGTACACCATGAATATGCTCTAAAAGGTAGTCAAAATGTCATTAAAGAATATTATCTCGCCGTTTTAAAACGGTTAGACGCCACGGCCAAAGAAGATTAAAGCGGTGATTGGATGCTCCATCATGACAACGCGCCGGTTCACTCATCGCATCTTGTTCAACATTATTTAACAAAACACGGCATCGTACGGGTTAGGCAGACATAGTCCGAATACTACTACTCCGTGTGATTTCTAACTCTTTCCTAAACTGAAAATTCCGTTGAAGGGAAAAAGAAGATTTGACGATATAGAGGACATAAAACAAAATACGACGAGTGCACTGATGGCCATACCAAAAAAAAAAAAAAAAACGAGTTCCAGGAATGTTTCCGAAAATCGGAGAAACGCAGCGGGTTTTAAACTCGCAAGGGGAATACTTTGAAGGCGATGCTCACCCGAAGGCCTCAATGAGTTCGAATTCCGAGCTATAAAGAAAGGCCGGATACTTTCCGGGCAGACTTCGTACACTTTATTTGTATTAATGATTCGTTAATGCAAATCCAGATTATTATTTATCATTGTTACGGTACTCTTTACACCAGTGAAATATCTGATATTAAGGTTAAAAGTAAACCTAACTTTTTGATCAGTTTTATAATAGTTCCCTGCATTGGTGATTGACATATCCATCTTCCAGGTATTGTGAAGAGCGTTAAAATAACCGCCAACTTAAATTTATTGGTATTAACGTATTCAGATGTTACGCGCGCGATTTAAATATTTTTTTGATACTCGTTTAAAAAATAGATCTAATTGGACACTAATAGATTTACTCTATTCTTTCCATTAATAGGTTATTGGTATAAAGCATTTATTACTTAAACGATAATAATTATCAGGAAAAGTACTGAAAAGTTTCACGTGAAACGTTATTCGCCCTCTTAGGATATATTTTCAAATTCCGCAAAAGCGTCATTCCAAACAAAAAAAGAATGATTATGCCACTGACCTACATAATTCCATGGCAGTATGATGTCCAAGAAATACGGCCATAAAACTTATCTCTTTAGAATTACACCGAATTCAATATATATATATATATATATATATTATCTGTAGTTTATAAAAAGTATTGATTGTGTTGTATTAACGAGACAAATTAATATCTAAATTACAACCCGGTAAAATAATTTTTTTTTTTTTTTTTTTATTACAACACATTATGTTAATAAGCCAACAAATATTTGTCTGAAAATCAGTAACTGTTCAAAATTCGTTCGATTCGAAAAAAATCCTCTGCAATTATATAAGATTATATTCATATCTTTTATTACGTTAAACGTCGTGATTAATTGTAAATTAATTATCCACTTCCTTTTTACTTGATTAATTTGGATTTTCAATCACGGAAGAATTAATTTATTAATGTTGACTTTATTTTTTGTCTTTGTACAATTACTATTTTCGCAGCGACAATAGCATTATTTGTTCTTTTACTTTGAAAATTCTAATTATTTGCATTTTTAACGCCGAAGTTGAAAAACTTGAAGGACCGAACTTTCTTTTTATTCCGGATATCGGAGTGAGTTATGAAAAATGAATTCCCTTCATTTGTTAGCCAATTTGCATCGGTAAAATTCCTTGATTTACCATTGAATTGCCGACATATCAAAAGTAAATTAAATTTCGATCATTCCAAATTTTCTCGTAATCCTTCCTGTAGTACGCAATTCAAAAAAATCGGAATCGTAATTTCCTATCAAACTACATTTATTATACGTTTCATTCGTATTCGACTCATAATAATGGAGCACCGCATCAGCGATGTAACAGGACGATTTCGTTTACAGTTAATTGTTAAGTTGTATTCTTTCGTAGTACCATCCCAAATTCGATGTCTTTTCTATTATTACCATTTCATAACGATTAAACTATTCATTTTTTCTAAAAGCATCATAAAAACTGAACATTATAAATAGTTATACAATCCGGAAAGTCTCTTGACCTTCAAATTCAATTTATGACGGTAGTTGTAAGGATACATTTCATTTATTTTTGCTATTTCTTTCCTTGTCAATATGGACGTATTTTGAATAACATAATTTTCATTAAACAGTAACATTAATCAGTCAACAATATGATTAATCTAAATCAATATTCTAAATTATAGCCGCTTTGAATGTAAGGAAATACAGAATGTAGACCGTTCGTTTGTTTTGCAAAAACAATTATTGCTTTTTGCAATCTCATTTGCAGTAATTAGTTTGAAACGTTAAAAATTCAGTTTTTCAATTCATTTATTTTTAAAATTTTTGAAAACTCGCATTCCGATTTCAAAAGCACTAATACCGATCGTCTTATTATTTATCGTCAATGAACTGTTTCACTGTATACTTTAAATATTTAATTTCCTTACTTTTTTCGATTTTTTCATTGTTATCTGATATGCGATGTGTTAATATACAATAAAGTTGCGTTAGCTTGAAATGTTGAAAGTAAAAAATATTCACTTAAGGAAGAAAGTATTCTGGTCTAGAATTTTGAAAAAATCGATTTTTTTTTTTTTGTATATTCTTAGTTTAGATCTTTAAGAATATACCCTCGAGAGGAAATTTTAAAAAACCAATAATTTACGGAATTATAGCTATTTGAATAGCGTAGCAACTGCGGCCGTCACGCCGTAGCAAATCAAACAATAGACAAAGTACAATGCCCGACTACCGAACCGTTTTGGTATGAATACATTATATAAATTATGATAAAATAAACTTTAACACTTTTACACTTTTGTAACAATTATATAATTTTTTTAAAACCCCGACGCGTTTCGAAGCAAACACTTCATGTGCACGGGAGCAACTGCTCCCGTGAACATGAAGTGTTTGCTTCGAAACGCGTCGGGGTTTTAAAAAAATTATATAATTGTTACAAAAGTGTAAAAGTGTTAAAGTTTATTTTATCATAATTTAAAAAAAAATGTTAACAATGAGTAATAATAACAAATACAGTGACATTATATAAATGTATGAACATAGGGGTAACCACAAACACTTAAAAATCGATTAACCAAAGGTCGTAGTAACGTATTTTTTTGAAGAAAACCTTTTCCTGTTTAGTGTTCAGTTCAGCTCAATCTTCACGAAAGGTAAACGTACGTATGCTGCTCGAGTTTCAAAAAATAAATCATTTAAGGTATTAATTCTAATTTTTGCGTATAAAATGTGAGACGGATTTGATACTTGTAGCGTTATCTTTTGGCGGTGATTGAGCTAGAAAATATTCCCTGATATTTCATTAATTCATAATCTCTCGAACATCGTTCTAATTTACCGTCGCTATATGCTTCCGTCAGGGATGCTTACTCGGCCAAATACCCAAAATCCCCGTGCACGCTTGTGAGAACAATCGCATCGAGTAGAGATTGCATTGGTATCTGAATGGTAGTTGTTGAAAGCTAAAACAGTAACGTGTGCCTGTGGCGAGAGCGCGTCGTAGAAAGATTGTAAAAATTTCGCTAAAATCAGGCAGAGAGCAGCTAGTGCAATGAACTAGCAGAAATGTTCTAGAAACTTATGCGTAGACTTTGTTAACTGTTTCATGTGCTGCATGTACTAGTCTATCGAAAACCGTGTCGCTATATTGTCGATATCTGTGCAATTTTAAAAACCCCTATTAAACGGCACAATAGACAAATTGAACTGGGCTTCTGATGCTTCTAAGGGGCTAGAACTGCTCGTAAATCAGAACGAGCTTCTGACAATATTAATTTTGAAGTCGAAGAAGGCACACTTTATAGAATCGCCGATTAACGTAAGTATAACGAACCATTCCAAGACTTTGACTGCTGCGGCTGCCTCAAACTCGCTTAAAAATTTAAACGCGTTTTTCTCAAAACTACCTTTTTCAACATGGTTGACATGATATTTCAAATTCTATTTAACCAATTTACTTCAAATTTTGTATACCAACCTTCAATACATAACCTTCTATCGCCCCTACCACTTTCGTATCAAAATTTTGTTTTTTACTATTTTAAAAAATTAAAAATTATAAAAAAAAGGTCGCAAAATGTATTTTTTTTCAAACAGCCGCCATTTTGTGAAGAAAAAAAAAACCGTTTTCTTTTCCATACGAACTATAACGATATTCTTACTAATTAAGAATCTTTTTTTTTAAATTTTGTTTCAAATGACCAGAAAGACTGCAATCGTGTCAACCAGAACTCCTCTTTTTTTTTTACCCACAACTTTACCAACTTGTAATATTTTTAATTTTTTCCCAAATTTTTTTTGTATAATTTTAAAATATCAATAAACCTGCAAAAAAATTAATAGTAAATATATATATATATATATATATATATATATTTACTGAGATCAACAAAACAACCAAAATGTATGCCTCTAGACCAGAATAACCCCCTCCTTTAAAGAGCTGGATTAAATTTAAATCTTTTGTTCACTCATTTAATGAAGGAGATCATAGAATTTAAGGTTATAAAAGATTTTCTCAAAAAATGAACATTTTAAATAACAAAAAAATAATGCGCAAACTAAACATTTTACTTATAATTATACGGAATATTAAATAAAAAAAAAATATTATTCACTATAAAAAAAAATACAACTAGATCCAATCTATTCTTTCACTTAATAGATTATTATTATTAATACATTAACTAAAAAATAATAATTATTAACAAAAATGGAAATCCTGAAAAATTTGAAAAGGAACATTATTCGCTTTCAAGATGTTTTCAATATTTCACCGCCATCTCCTAAGATGGCACCATCACGCCCAATTTGTCACCGGTAACATACACGAAATATAAATAAAATAGCTGAATAAAAAAAATTAAAAATTAAAATTTTTCCACAGAAAAGAAATAGCCTGAAAGAATTTCTTACTTAAATGTAGCAAAATTTAAAAAAAAAATTTTAATTATCTCTGCAAAAAATTCGGAATTTTTTAGCTTATAACTCTTAACGTGTCAATTTCGTACTAAACGTTTCTTTTTAAAGAAAAAAAAAAAAAAAAAAAATTTATTTAGAATCATATGTTATATACATATGTACGTATTCGAGCTTATTGTGAATAAATATACAGGGTAAATCAAAAAGTACTTTACAATTCATAATACTTTTGTACGGTTTTTATTCGTCTTTTAAAAAAATCACGTAAATTAAACCGAAAAAGCTAAAAAAAACAATATTTACGCCAATAAATATAAAAACCACCTGAAGATTTAAAAGTAAAACTAACTTGAACCCTAAATCGGCCAGCAAACGAATGGTTATGTTTACTACGAAATACTTTTTAAATAATTTGAACAAAATACTTTTCCACCATGATGAACATATAATTATTACACTGTTACAATGCGAGAATTATTACATACTCATGGAAGACGCCATATCGGATACTTACCGAATTTTTCTTTTACAAGTTTCCTAAAGACTGTCTTTTTAAATGAAACCAACTTTCATTAAAAAAAATTTTAATTTTCATTTAGGAAACCTCTAAGGAAATTGAAAAAAATCACGAATAAACTATAAAAAATATGCCGTGTTAATCGTGAAGTTGTATTAACAAAAATAGCAAATAATTCGAATTTAAAAATTAATTTGAGTTACCTTATGCTTTTAATGTTTTACTTATTTTAGATTCTCTATATTTTCGTACTATTCTTTTATATAGCATACTTTTTGATTTTTTCTTTTGACACCCCATATACGTGTATATTTATATTTACACAGACTCGAAAATTAAATTGACCCTTCAGCTATAAAGATGTCAATATATGGCTAATTACTTCATCGTTTTTAAAAAATATTCGTAAAAATACATTTGTAGACTAAAGATAAACTACAAATATCAGAACAATAACTTGAATGTTACGTTACTTTTCAGGACATACGATTTTGTTCGATAATGATTCGGGTACGTTCTTTAAATGTAACCTTATCCAAAATAAATTATTGAGTAATAAAAATTTTAAATCTAAATCACTTTCGGCTAAAATTCATAACATAAACAGCGCTTAACTGTGTTTATCGAAAAATTATTATAACCAAATACATCACATGAAAAGTACACTATCAAAAATATTAATGTAGTAAAAATTATTTTAAAATCTGAAATGATTACAAACTAGTTATTATTAAAATTCGAAATTTTTTATAAAATATATTTAATATAACCGCTAATTTCTACAATTAAATACTTTTATTAATCAAAAAAAAAAACTTCTGAAAACATTGAGTTACAAACAAAGAAAACAAGCAGTTTTGTTATGTTTTAGGGAATGCAAATACAAGAAAAGCTTTTAATTTTTTTTTTTTGTACCTACTCTAAATCAGTGGCGTTTCTATGAGCGGGAAAAAAAACATTTCTACATCGTCGTAACATTTTTTAAACAAAACTGTAACTTCCGCTCAAGTAGTACGTTATCGCAAACGCATAACCAAAACTAGTTTTCAGTGAATTTCCGTTCGGTACATTGGGATAAATGCTCAATCTATTCGTATTTCTCGGCTTAAAAAAAAAAAAAATAGGTTTAATCTTTAAAAATTTGAATTTTTACATAATCTTCGTAAATAAAAATTAAACATTTACAGTTATTTAATAATCTTTATACAGTTGAATGTATAACAAGTATAACATTCAACACAAAATAGTATAAATTTATCAGTTTGATTTAAATAATGCAGTTTAGTTTTTTCAGTTTATAATTTGCGGGCAAAGAAATTTTTACGCTCATTACTTAATGACAAAGTTTCTTAAATATTACTAGAAAATTACAATTTGACCTTTATTGTTCTATTAAAAATAAACAAAAAAGCAATACAACGGAAGAAATATAAATTAAACTGTTAGATTCAATTACATACAATAAATAAAGTTTCGCGGAATAAATTGTAATTTTTAATTTTATAAATATTTTAAAAGGCCGGTTAACGAATTCGATTATTCTATTCTCCCTATCGATTAAATTGTTTGATACGTTTGAATGAGTAAAACTATACACTGGTAATTATGTGGTGGTTATGATGTAAGGGGTGTTGTTATTTTATTAAAAAAATTCAAATATATTCAATTAAGCAGGACGAAGGTGCGTATTTATCTCAGCTTAAATTCAAAAGCTATTCCTAGTGATAAAATAATTCAGTTAATAAACTAATCAAGTTTAATTAATCCTAATGAAACTAATTTATTATATTGTTATTACATTATAAAGGATAGTTCTGAAATTTATTTTAACAAACATGGTCCGAAATATTAATTTTTTATTCTATATAAATATGAAGTAATAGCTTTCAGATTATGGGGTTATGTAAGTGTCCTAAAAGGAAAGTGACTAACCAATTTTGCTACGAACATAGAGTAAATGTTTGTGAACATTGCATGGTTTCGAAACATCCGAAAGTAAGTACATTTGTATTTTTCTTTGTAGCATTAATATATAATGCCAAATTTATGATCTAAAAATATGTAATCAATTATTTTTTAAGTAAAATAATTGATTACATATTTAACGTATCATCGGAATTAATATATAAATAAATCTTCAATGAAGTTTTTTTTTTTTTTTTGTATTTTTCAAATAGTGCATAGTATTATCATATTTACAATGGTTACAAGATAGTGACTACAATCCAATTTGTGAATTATGTTCTGGGTTGTTGTCGGATGGAGAATGTATACGGCTTGTATGTTACCGTAAGAATTTATTGAACTATTTTATAAAATAAGTATTAATTATTTATGTTAAAATATTTTTCGAATTCTTAGGATTTTTCATTTTAAAAAACGTAACTTTTGATATACAACAGTAGAGTCTGTGTAAAATTTAGGTGTTGCTACCTTTTCCAAAAATGATGAAAATCATATTAAATAAAATCACTGCCACCAATTATGATAATCACTAAACTAATACTTTATTAAAATTAATGATGTTGCCTATCAAAAGCATACTTCTTTTTAATTTCTCGGTCTTTAGTACACATTTTTTAAGTTCTTATAAAACATTTAATAAAACTATTAATAAATTATCTTTCAAGTTTAATATGAAGTGAAAACACGTTCGATATAATATAAAATATTTCTGAAATTGCTAAACAGTTTAGATTATGCATATGTCAACGGTAACATGTACTATGTGTATACTAGCTGAAATATCCTCCGTTGCCTGAGTGAGAAAGGATTTTAATTAAGCGTAATAATAAAATTGCTGAAAAAAAAATTAATAACAGTAAAAAATTTCACACTTTTTGTTTGATTTTCCGACATGAACAGAAATAAATTTTTAACCTTATTACAACGTAATAGTGTAACATACAGTTGATCGTGGGAAAAACATTCTTTGTATAAATTAACCTCGATGCAGCTAAATGTTTGGTCTTGGGGATTGTTGATTGTTGTAGCAAAATACATTTTTATAGTAAACTTGGTAATTTTTATTTACATATATAACGTTAAAGCAAACAAAAATATAATTAATAATTATATATGTGAATTTTATAACCAACAGTTTAACGGAATATACCAAAATTCAAATAACAGATTAATCATTTCCCAGATGTATAAAAGAACCTAGATAACTGCTCATGTGTATCTACTTTTTATAATAATCAATTTTTAACTGATAATAGTTGTTTAAGGATTAATTATTTAAACTATCATAATAATTTATGTATATTTTGTAACGAGAATGATAGTACACACATATATATATATATATATATATATATATATATTATGAATGAAACCGCAATAATCAACTAATAACCTATACGGCAGTTGATATTATCAGAGAATGAATTTCTTTCTAAATTTTGTTACAAAGAAATTAAAAGCCGGACAAGTAATAAAAGATATTAGGTAACAGTTTTAGTTCCTAAATTTCTAAGTTAAATAAAAAGTAATATATAAAAATTATAAAATTAAAAAAAAAAAAATATCATATATTTTAATTGTAGCTTCAAAACTCAATTGTGTAAAGTTATATTACAATGCTTGGTTTCTTAAGTGTACGCATAATATTCGTTATCATTTGTATTTTTTGTTGTTTCTTCAATGATTTAATAGATGCGTTCTGTTGATGAATCGATTTCTATTGTTTTAGTCTGTTCATTGTTTATTAATACTCCAGATATTGTATATTTGAACAGGATAAAGTATATTACTATTAGCGGCTTGAAAATTAAGATGTTTTAATTACTGATGTTTACAATCATTTTTGTCTACCTATCTAGACGCACTACACTGCTGGCAATTTTAGGTTTTGAAATCTAAACGATTTTTTATGTGATCTATTTGTATCACTTTTTTTTTTTTAAGAAGTGCATAAAATAACTTATTGAACAGAAAATATTTTAATTTAAATGAAATGAAACGAATGTATACGAGGGTCAAGGGGATAGTAGTACCCGTTTGCGCCATACGGAGCGCTGGCGTGTAGAGGAGCCGTCGTTCAGGTACTAACACGTTCAGTTGTATTTCAGCTGTCTGCATGCAAAGTTACGTTTTGCTGGTATTAACTGTGTTGTTTCTGTGAATGTTTATAATGTTCAAGAAAATAGAGAACGCCGCCAGTTGTGAAGTTAGGGCTGTGATTAGATTTCTCAACGCAAGAAATGTGCGACCTTGCGACATCCATCGTTAATTGAAGGAGCTGTATGAAGACAATGTTATGGATGAGTCATATGTATGTTCGGCGCTGGTATCGTAATTTCAACTCGGGAAAAGAGAACAGCCATGATAACGAGCGTGTTCAGGGCGGCCGTCAGACATTAATGAACGAATTCGTGAAGAACAATCGGCGCGTTACAATTGATGAGATTTGTGAACATTTCCTTAATGTTTCAAGAACAGAGTTATTCATGAAATTGTTAAAGGCCAGCTGCATTCTTCGAAAATTTGTGCAAGGTGGGTCCCTCGCATGCTTACTGATGAACAACACAAAACCACACCTATGGCTACAGCACTGACGTTCTTAGAACGTTGTTCTCGTGAAGAAAACTCTTTCCCTCGCATAGTCACTGGTGACGAAACATAGATTTCTTATGCAACACCTGAGAGTAAAAGACAATCAGTGGAGTGGCATCATGCTCATTCACCAAACAAACCCAAAAAAAATTCAAAGCGGTAATGCCTATCCGGAAAGTCGTGATAACCATTTTCTGGGATAGGCGAGGTATACTGTTCATTGACTTCATGATCCGTGAAGACACGTATCAGTGCTGATGCATATTGTGCGACATTGTAGAAATTACGGCGGGTTATTCAAAATCGACGGCGAGGTCTGTTGTTTAGTGGCGTCATTTTCCTCCACAGCAATGCCCGGTCTCATACGGCTTGGATAACACAACAACTTGTGCAACAACTCAAATGGGAAACTTACAGCTATCCACGCTATAGTCCAGACTTGGCACCTTCAGATTATCATCTGTTTAAAAAACTCAAGGACTTTTTAGGAGGAAAGAAATTTGAAAATGATGAAAAACTGAAAGAAGCTATGACTACGTATCTCAATACACTGGCGGCGGGGGAATATGAAGCTGGGATACAAAAACTCGTCACACGTTACGACAAATGCTTAAATTTAGAGAAGTAGTTCAAAGTATGTTCTTTACAAATAAAACGTTAAGGTTATTTTTTTTTCCCCGTGCAATCTGTCTTAAGTAGATAATAAGCAGCATTGATATGTTATTTTCATTTTACTATATACAGAATACTAATCATTATTTGGATTATCATTTGGAATATACCACCGAACTATGCTTCGTAGAACTTTTGAATCGCGTTGGATGATTTTTATATTTGAATTGCTCCGTACTCCCCGCTATATTAGTTTTAGGACAGATTTGTACAATAATTTTCGATTGACAAAGAAGAGTATATTTGTTCATTAACAGGATCGTGTTTCGGTATTTAAGATCCAGTTGTTTTCTTTTTGCGGGGATATGATTTTTCCAGGCTAGATCTAAATAAAGACCTAAGTATTTTATTGACTCTGTTCTAGAAATTATTTTTCCATTCAGTTTGATCGGTGTATTTTTAAAATTTCGGTTTAATGTAAACACGACATGGTTGGATTTCTATTCATTCACTTTAACTTTCCATAATTTAAATCACGTTTCCAAATGTGTTAGATGATTCTGAAAGAGTCCAATCGCATCTACATGGTCATTACTGGTCAATAATATTCCCGTATCGTCAGGGAACATAGCTGTTGTGCTATCGCTGTCGGCTGGGAAATCAGCTTTGCATATCTGATTTAATATACTGGTTCTACGTACATCAAAATTTATGGCATAAATCTATGAATACGCAGCAATTATGTTGACCTAAAAATATCTATTCGTCAAATATGATTTTAACGCATAATACGGACGAGGCAGTTTTTGCTTCAGTTTATACATTTAAATCCAGATACTATACTTTGTCAAATGCTTATATCAAGAAATACTGCAGCACAATACTTCTTACTCTTGAAACTACCGTTTATGTTGTTCCCTATCTGATGGATTTGTTCTATGGTGCTGTGCTATTTTCTGAAGCCAAACTGCCAGGTATCACTTTTCCTTCAAGTTTGGTTTGACTTTTCTTAAAATAAGAAATTTCTCAAATATTTTTGATAGGATAGGTAATATAGACACTGATAAGTCTGTATGATGTTATTTCTTCCTACAATTAACCCGGTTTTTATATCAATAATGATCGCGAATTTCCAATAGTAACAATGCGAAGAATCGCATTAAAAATGTAAGTTATTAGGATTATCGCTTTTCTAGGTAAGTTTTTAAAAATTATTGCAATAATTAAATCATTTCCAGGTGATTATTTTTTTTTGGATGCAGATGTCTTTGTATGTATATATATATATATATATATATATATATATATATATATGTGTGTGTGTGTGTGCATTTACTTCCATCGATGAATAGGTTTTCTTCTTCATCAATTATTGTATTATTGTTATCTTGATGGAAAATTTTTAGAAGGTATTTAGCAAATACTTTTGATTTTTCTTGATCACTTCTAATCCACTTGTTGCTTTCTATTTTCACAGCTGTACAGCGAGATGTATGTTTTCGTTTTATCTTTTTTACGGCCTTCCATAAGGAATATCGGTATTTATTATCGGATCTAAATTGGCTATGTATATTTATGAAAAGATTAATTTTTCGAGTCAAAAAGATCTTTCTTCAGTTTTCTAGTCGTTCTATTAGAGTATTTTTATTTATGCGGATTCTATCACTTTGCAAATTCTTCTTAATCGTCTTTTCTCTGCAATCATATCTTTTAATACTTTCGGATGATTGGTTACTTTTATATCTTACATTTTTATCGGAGTCGCTAGGTTGCAGACTGATGAATACATTTAATAAAATACTTAATGGCTCTCTATTTTTTCTTCGGTTTTTAGTAGAGTCTTTAAATCGATTTTGCTTCCAACTGCCTGCTGAAATGCATGCCAATTGGTATTTCGATCCGTCAATATGTTGGTTTTATAGAATTCGGTATATTTATATTGCTAATGCTTAATATTTTTGGTGAATGATCCGAAGTACTATCCATGGAAGACTCAATTAATGTGTAATCAGCATTAACTTCTTGGTTTCTTCTCCGCATTATTCTCTCCACTGAAACGAAGAGCGTGTTTGCGATGCTGATCATGTGTTTATTAAGTGTTAATCTCTTTCTGTGGAGCCTTCTGCTTTCTATTCCAATTTGCTGCGAATTAGTATTCCTACTCTCCGTATTGCGCCTCCTATATCCTGTCTTTTCCTTCTCCACACATCGTTCCCATTGTTTGTTGTTTTTTTTTTGGCTTGGTTTTTCCTTTTAACCTTTTAGCCAGTTTATATGTTAAACGTGTCATATAAATTTTTCAAATTCTAAACTTCAATATTGCATTTCTTAAGAAGTATTGATTAAGTTGTTTACATGTCTGGCCTAATGAATGCTGTATTTATCGGTAGCGTGTGATATTCCTGAGTTAATTTGTTTATAAGTTCTTTTCGCTGTGTTTGGAATTGAGTACATTGCCATAGGAGATGATTAATATTTTCCTCGTAATCTTTATTACAGTATTGGCATTTATCCGATTCGATGATGTTCAGTTTCTTTAATCGGTCTGCTGTTCTGGTATGTCCTGTTCTAAGCCGTATGATTTGCTTTATGTAATTGCTAGGTAGGTTCTCTTTGACTTGAAGGTACCATCATGGAGGTTCCTGATATGTTGCTCTCTTTGTATAGTGAAATAATATTTTCCGCAGTTTATTCTGTTCAAAATTAATTGTTTGTTTATTCGTTGCTATATTTTTAACAGTATGTACGTAATCTGTCCGATGGTATTTGATTTGTTCACATTTTCGGTGACTTTCCTTGTTAGTGTATCAACGAATTCATTTCCTTTTATTCCACTCTGTCTTAGTGTCCATTTGAGTATTTTATGATTATTGTGATTTACTTTTGCAGATTCGATTTTCCTTATTATCTTCACGACTTTATTATTGTCGGTTGTGTCATTTGTTATTTTATATAATGTGTTTGTTTCTTACCACTAGCAATATCTAACCGAATCAAAATATAACTGATTCATATCCCCTTTCTAATTGTTTCTAGGTGAAAGTCCGTGATTGACGTTGACGAGCCCATTAAAAATAAATAAATAAATAAGCTGTGACTAATGAAAAAATCTAATGCGTCTAGAAATTGTTTATATCTGTTGGCCAATATGTCGGAACCTAGTACTTATTATGTATGTAGAGTTATCTACCTCTTGACGTTATTAAACGCGATTCAAATGATGTGTGCGTAGGATTAAAATCACCTCCGGCTAACGAATTTATTTCCAAGACTTCTGAAGTACTAATCAACTGTTTTTGTTTAATCATATGTTTTGTAGAACAGTAAACTGATGACACGTGGCTATAGGACCGAATCTAGTTTCTATCATTACGATACACTTGCTTGCAAATCACGTTTTACAAAACTTATTTAATTCATAATATTTCATTGGTGTTTTTATTATAGCAGCTGTAGCGTCTGGATGTTGAATATGGTAATCAGTAGAATGAGGTATTGTGATATAACTTATGTCTGTGTGAAATGAGACTCTGATATCAATATAATATCGATATTGTTACTTATTAATTTTCCACGGCTTGGCTATTCTTTGCCGATCAAACTTATTCGAGTCAATTGATTATCATTTCTAAAGGTACCATTACTTTCATCATTGCAATTGTCTGTTTTTCATTTCTTCGCCATTTCATTTTTCTCATACCATTCCTCTGTTCTATAAACTGTGCACCTACTCACCAGTCCGCTTCCTTGGCCTTTAAATATAAATAATTATCGAATAACACATGCCGATTACGGTCAGAATACTGTTTGGCAAATTATCAAGAATTGTAATCAAAACTTATTAACAGCGCTTTATTAATCAAATGATCCTCTTTTGGGTAGAAATAGCAACACCCGCGTAAGATTTCATCGCGCAATGTAATATAATACTACCTATCTCGTAATGTAAGTTTTCTTGATGTGTTCTCGCGAGGGATCCCTTGCTCCCCTTATACAGTAATTTATTGTTCTTTTTCGGTTTACATGATACATGCCTACGTAACGTAGAAATATATGAATAGATCAGAGTTTTCCTATTAATATTAGTTGTGTACCAGTCATAAAGAACAAGTTTAAGTTTAATTTAGCTTTCTCACTAGTTTTTGTTGGTATATAGGTAAAAAGCTCTATTTACATATTGTGTTCATTTGCTTACTCACTCGCTAGGTCATCTAATTTAACTTTACCAGTTCATATGCCAACGCAATCCTCCTTAGTATATTTTTTTTAAATTTACTTCGCTTTATTTAGTTGTAACTAAGACTAACGCGAACCAGCGATATTATAGTCGTATGCTTTACAGCGTCACAATTTTAATTATAACTATCAAACAGTATTATTATTATTATTATTATTATTATTATTATTAATTAAGTTACACATCTTTATACGTTTATAATAAAATACGAGCTTATGTTCTTACGTATTAACTTTTGTAAGTACCGCGTAACACAGAACTTATTAATTTCAGATGTTTATCACTGGAATTGCTTAGACACTTATGGAAGTCGATTTCCATCAATTACAGCTTCGTCCGGTTATACTTGTCCAACTTGCAAAACTCCAATATTTCCTCCGTCGAATCTAGTCTCTCCGGTCGCAGATATTTTAAAAGGAAAATTGAAGGCAACAAGTTGGGCGCGTACTGTTGATCAGTTACCTGAAGTAAGAGTTTAAATTATTGCTTAATTATATTCCTTTAATAAAATGTTTATACGTAGTCCTAGTTTTAAAGGCGACCGATGATGTGAATTTAATATTAGCTAAATAAATTCAAGCCTATAATATCGTAGTTTCATATTTTTTTTAACGATAAACGATTGTTTTAGGTTCACTTCTACACAACTAGACTGCCCTTGAACCACATTCTCAGAAATTAACTGCATAGTTTTATAATAGAAAAATTAATAAACAAGTTTAACACTTGAGTAAATATATTGTAAACCAGACCGGGAGGTATGGTCAGTTTTAAATTTTAATAAAAACATAATTTTATAATCAGACAATGGGAACGATTAACGAAACAAACCGGTTATCTGAAAAGTATGTGTGGATTGCTTTCAAGTAACAAAAGATAACGATATGACGACTTTTGAAGGACACATTGCTGATACAATTGGCAAAAATTATAGTAATAAATGAAATTGCAAAAATATCAAAATAAATCCGACTAGTTTCAAATAACCTTAATCCGAAATCATTTTTTAATGTTTCGAACCTAATTTATTTAATTAAAATAAAGCTAATATACTTACTACTTTTTTTTTATACATATACTTCATTAATAACGCAGAAAATTTCAAAAAGTCAAATAAAACTCGTTAGTTCAACCCTCCCAGCTGCTGTAAAATAGACGGACGTGCACGCGTGTACTCGGCACTTACGCTAAATAGAGTTTGAAGCGTGTAGAGTATCGTCTACAAACACACCTATGCATCTTTTTTATCGATTTAGACTATTCCCCCAGATATTAACCATATGATGATTTCATACATTCAACCACAACATAGCTGCGAAGTTGGAGAAAAATTTTTGGAATCGACGAAATACGGAAATATTATATTTGGATGTGATTCATCGATCCCAAAAATTAGAGCAGTAAACTTTGATTTAAGTCAAAATATAAAAATAAATTTGCCGAATACCACTACTTACCGTAAAATTTAACGTTAGTATTTAGATTTCTTAATTTATTTTTACAAGCGGTATGCCATTACGGGCGTAACTAAAATTTTTCTTCAATAATAAACGAGTAACTTGCTACTTTTTATTCGGCTCTTCAGTTTAATTTTTATCCCTTTTAATGCGACTAAACTTGAATTCTTACTAAAAAAAAATAAACAAGTAAATCGAAATCAGAAAATACTTTCGTGTCTTTTCTTTCGCTTATATTTGATTAATAGTTTAAACTGAGTAAAATGCAGAAAATATATAAAAAAAAAAATACGAGTAAATTTTTAAAAACTCAAAATTGTCTTATTACTACAAAATTGCGTAGTTATTATAGTTATAATTTAGTAATAATGGAGCGTAGTTGGTAAGTGTGTTATTTTTCCATCAGTTCTGAATATGAGAAAGCTGCTTATTATGCAATGTTATTACTTTTAATATTATAAGTTTATTAATTATCGATAATAAAACAAATTACAATAAAGTTATCCGTTATTTCAGTTATCGGAAATAGAAGATAAAACCAAAAAACCTGTCGATGAAGTTATACCTGAGCAAATTGTAACTGTAAAAGAACATACCAATTCCAATAGCAGTTTGAATAATCAAAATATAACTTACGAAAATCATGTTATTCGTGAAGATACAGTATTAAATGTTGAAGAACCGATTATATACAGCAGAGCTGAAATCTCGCACGGTATATTTGTAATTACATTAATTCGGACTATACTATTTTTTTAATTTAATCGAATAAGGAAGTAAAGAAACTGTCGAATTTGGTACAAAACTACCAAAAAATAAAGCTTCGTTTTTTTGTTGTTGTTCTGTTTTTTTTTTGTTTTTTTTTTTTGTTGTTTTTGTTGTTGTTTTTTTGTACTGATTAATACGTGTATTCTGTTTTCATTCTGCGTGTTTTCACTTGTTCGCAGAATTTTCTAGATTGTTCTGTACGTTATACTGCAGATGGATCTAGTAATTTCTTCGTATGCTCTTTTATAGTCACAAAATAGGTTTGTAATTTCTATACTCATTTTGTAATTAAGTTTTTGTGTTTTTCTTTTAATGTAAACATTTCCCACATTTTCTTACAACACGATTATTTATTTCTTTGCAATGTTCCATTTGACAACGACCATGATTCCCCCATCCCTAAGTATATTTGTGTTTACCCCATTCGGTGTATTCTTCAACTGTTTATTCATAATTTTTCAATCAGATCTTTTTTTCTAAAAGTTACCATAAATTCTATTTAATATATTTTGATATTTAACTGATTCCTTAAGCTGTTGCATTTAAGTCTAGTTTACCGGATACAGTAACAAAGTAAATGCACTCTACTGCTCTATTTACACTATTTTTAAAAGTTTATTTATAATTTTCTTTCTTTTCAATTCGTAAATTTCAAATTAAAATTTTATAATGAATAATTATCGCTGAACCGCCGTGAAGTAAACCTTGTTAAATATAAGTGGAATTCTGTTGTTAAACATAATTAATGATACTTTAAAAAAAGAAAACAGTATGAGTGAAGAATAGCACATCTAGAATGAGAAATAGTCGAGAAGTGGCGATGTTATTTAAAAAAAAAAAAAAAAAAAAAATGGCTGCAAAAGATTCACAGGATTACAGATTGTGTTTATCAATGACACCAGAAAATTATTTTGAAGTTGATACGGACACTGCAGAAGTAACAAAACAGAATACTATAATAAGGGCATACATAAACATTTCGATCATCACATGAAGGTAAATATTATTAAATGTATATAAACGTGTGTAATATTACAACTAATAATTATTTTCTTTCATTCCTTTAATTCAGCACTAATACATTATGAAACTTTATAAACCGCATATGTGGGAAATTTTGTCCTAAAATCTTTTCAAAGTATTAATATTTATATTTAATATATATATATGTGTGTGTGTGTGTGCGCGTTTATATAAAACATTTTAATTAAAATATACTGTACATAAAAAAAAAAAAAAAAAAACCTAAAACAACTTTTAAAACATTTTACATTATACACAAATAAAATTATGTTATTATACATGACTGAATAATTTGTGATGAAACTTTTTCGTAATATATTCAAATGTGGTAATCAATTTTTAATATCGCGACGATTGGTCGATAAAACGCCAACTTGCAAAAAGTTAAAAAAAAAAGTAATTTCAAAAGTTTTTTGTTGCATTTTTTTTGTTTTTTTTTTTGATATATATACGGTGTGTTTTAATTAAATGGCTCCATTTAAGAAAGAAAAGAGAAAACATCTATTAAGGTGCAAATAGTGTAATAGTTACTTTGGGCTTGAAACAGATTTTAAAGCAAAATTTCCTCACTATACGGTATATATAGTTTCATAATATATTAACGCTGAATTAAAGAAATGAAAGGAAATAGTTATTAGTTTAAATACGTTCATCATATGTATTTACTATATTTATCTTCGTGTGATGATCGAAACATTTCCGGAATAAACTACAATATAGTTGATTTAGAAATTCTACAAGTGTTGCAGGGTTCTATAACTGTTCTACGATACTAAAAAATTCAGCGCTACCGCCTTTAATTTCAATTTCCTATTTCATACGTTTGAACTATTTTATGCTTCGCCGTGTTGTTTAACTCTTTTTGCATTTCACCATCTTTCTACGTAAATTTCCGTACTTCTACAATAAGATATTTCTTTGATTTTTCAATATTTCTTGCTTTTTGATTACCATAAATTTTCAGTTTTTCATTTAACCCAAGCGCATCAAAATAAGTTTTGTTCAATCTACACTTAGGCCGCATTTCATAAATTTTTATCCTTACAATTATACTTCAAATATACCACACGCATGTTCGTAATTTATTTATAATTTAATTAATTTCCCGGTTTCTTTCTCACTTCACTGCATCATTTTTATAAAAATTTGAACCCAAAATGTTAACAAACCATTGTTGTTTACTGGCAAACTAAATTTCATCGGCTGAATTTAATTACAAATTCGTGCAGGTTCGGTAATGGACGAAAGTAGCAGTAGAGTAACTCTACCCTTATCCTATCCACTCGTATCAAATTCTAATACTCTACCAATATAGGATCTACACAGATGATAGGGTAACTAGGAAAGTTAATACTTTCCTTCGCTATTCTACCACTAACTCTACCCGTGTAAATACCGCCGTAAGGTCAGTTTATCTTCCACTAGTGATTCTTGAATTTTTATTAACTAGTAAATTTGTGCAAGTTATTTCAGAATGTGCACGAGAAATAATAATCGTGTTTAAATGTCGTTTTATCTTCACCTTGCGTGTAATAAGAGTTTTGTCGGTTATATGAAGATCGTGTAAATTTCAGATCTGCAGTATCAGTTTCAATTTAGTACCCAAATATTTTTCAAAAAATACAACAAAAAAGAAACAAACAATTATGTGGATTTACAAAAATACAAGTAACAAGAAACTAGTAAATTTTACATAAGAAGCATAAATATTATTGTAAATGGAATCGTGTGATTGTTAAACTTGTTTATTTATAACACTGCACATATAAATAATTGTACGTACAAATTTAAAAAATGAAATTAATGATACAAAATTACTAATCTACAGAGATGATACCTAAACATTATAATTAATGATCACCCAATTATATTAACCACAATGAGATACCTAATAGCAATAAAGGAGACGGGATAAAAATAAAATTTTACTATGTTTTTCTTGTTGCAAGATTTGTTATATTCGAATATGCCATTAATTTTGGATACAAGGAGATGTTGTGTTTTGGTTTTAAAGACGAAAAAGGTTGTACCATATATTGCTAAGGAAGATTTTTGTGAATTCCAAAAAAAAAAACAAAACAAAAGAGTAGCTGGTAATGTACTGTGATCGATAAGGCTACACCAATACCTTCCAATATTACGCGTTTCCAAGATTTTCTAACGCTCTGTCAGCGCTCTTTCGGTTTTTATTTCTTTTTAAATTTATAATATTATTTCTGATGATGGTCGGTGCAATCCGAAATGTCACAGTTAAACATATACGTTTAGCAACAGTTGTAAATTTTATAACTAACGATCACAAAGTTTTAAACATTTAACAGTATGAATAAAGGAGAAGTGTAGTTTCGAAAATGTAATTTAAAATTTGTCTTCTACGGTGTATTATATTAGGCGGCATAGAGTTAATTATTAAAAACTTTCGCTAGCCATCGTAAAGATACAGACACTGCTCTCTGAGAAAAGTATTTAACAAATATCGAATCATATGATTAGGGGCCTACACGACTGGTTGGGCAGTTTAATAAAACAATAAAGGGCTGATTACAGAAATTACTTCTAATAGGTATATTAACTCTGGTTATAAATACTACCGGAACGGACACAAAAATAAAATGCAAAAATACACCGAATAATAAAATTTGTTTAAGCTGATTCAAATAAACAGGTGAGAAATATTTTAACTACAAAAAAATTAACAAAAGCAGTGAACTTGTTTTTTTTTTGTTTTTTTTTAATAAAAAATAAAATAACCACGTACATATAGAGTATATATTAGAGTAAAGAACTAATAAAATTACTTTTGTGGAAGGAAAAAAAATAAAAATATTTTGCTTCTTTGTATCGCACCACCGGCTGATGTTACACTGCCCGTTCTTGCAAATATATTTTTTCACACATAAACGATATTTAAATCATATTACATATACCGTAAACTGTTAAAATTTACATGAATTCAAATTTCTTTATGATGACGTAATTTTATACAATAAACATTTGTAGCTCAAGTTCCAAGAAGGTTAACGCATATGACTGATGATAAAGAATTACTAATAAACAGATTCGATCGTGATGAAAACAAGTATCAACGTAGAAAGCCTAGCGGTGGTAGCAGCCTCAATCGTTGGAGAATGTGAGTACATACTGTTTACTTATAATCCATAAGTACTTTCTAAACCAGAGATTACGCCTTTTTGTTATAAAAAGTACCGAAATATAGTATCAATCGGCAGGTCTATCTGTAATTTAAGTGAAAGAATTAGTATTTTCAAAGTATGAAGAAAATAAATAAAAAATGTAATTCTATTATACCTTTGCAATCCATGTGGAAATTTGATTAAAAATAATTCTTCGTTTGTTGCTTTATAAAAAATGTTAATTTCACTTACATCGTCTTAGAATTAAAACTAACGAATGATACTACTCCGTTTAAGTATAGTTATAAATTCAGCTTTTTTAAATAATTTTTTTTTTTTTTTTTTTGCGACCGTGTTTTTAGTTACATAAAGTTCGAGCGAAAATTATCGAACAATTAAATGAATAGATGTAGTTTTCTGTTTTATTCGGTTAAAATTACAACTGAAATTAAAAATAAATCATAGTTATACAATTAATAACAATACAGTTAGTCGCACATTTTATAAAAATTTCTTATCTAGATTCTGCTAACGATAGAGTACGTACTTATGTTTAATAACAATATTAAAAAATTCCTGAAAAGATATTAATATAATAGCTAACTATAAAAAATTAATCCATATATTAATAGTTGGTAATCTCGTACGGTGCATACAAACTAGTCTAGGGTTGTAATAAAGACTATCAATTTAACATAGTCAGCCACATTAATATTTGGTCACGGCGTTGCGGAACAAATGAACGCACCAAATAGATGAAAATGAAGCTTTATTTGTAATTTTTTTAATCTAATAACACAAAGAAAACCCCTTCTAAATGTGTGTATGTAAAAAAAAAATCACAAACGAAAAAATATCACAGCGATCGCAAAAGGTCGAAATTGGTGCGCCACATTAATATTCGGTCAACAACGGGCCAATGCATGAACAGCAGCCCTGGGGTTTTCCCCAACGTGATGAATGGCGTTAATGCAGCGAGGTAAGTTTACGTGTAGTCATCAGTGAATACGAAATTGCAGTTACTATGCAAAATAACACGAGTGCAGTTGTGTCGATTGAGACTCGCGAACTTTTCATAAAAAAAACAAACGGTGTGCTGGGTAATGAGATAAGTTGGTTACTAAAGATGTCGCGAATCACTGTGAACGATATTTATCGGCGGTATCAAAAGGAAGGTCGAATCCATTCCCGTCCGCAAAAAGAAAAGCCGAAAAAAACGGTCGCTCTTGATATTCGGCGGCAAGAAGTGTCATCAAATCCAAAAGTAAGTGCTTCGAAATTAGTAACAGCCTTACGCGAACGAACAAGGAAAGTTATTTCAGCTGAAACCCCGTACATAGAGTGCTCAAAAATATGGGAGAACCGCTAGACGTAAACCCTTCATATCTGCCGTCAACTGCAAAAAACGGTCAGAATTTGTAAAAAAAAAAAGGACGTGCATAAGGACGAGGAATTCTGGCACGACGTGTTATTTACCGATGAATCGAAGTTTATTGTTTTTACTGCTGACGGAAAACAAAAAGTGTGGCGTAAGCAGAATACAGTATCGGAGAAAAGAATTTGACTGCGTCGATCAAATATGGTGGAGGAAGTGTGCTGATATGGGAGAGTTTCGCGACTACCGGCGTCGGGATTTTGAGTTTTATCGAAGGAACCATGACTGCTACCTCTTATGTTGAGATTTTGAAAACCAATTTACGTGCCAGCGCCGAGAAAGTGGATCTACAGAACACGTTTCAGCTGTATCAGGACAATGCCCGAAAAAACATTAAAATTTCATATTTTTCAGGGGAAAAAATTATTAAAATTCATTATTATATATGGATTTTCTACTTCATTATATAGAATAAATCTCGTCTATACGGACTCATTCTTTCAATTAATTCCTCCTTCTTAAGCAAAAAAAAAAGATATTTTTCAATATATTTAAGGTAATTAAAAAGAAATACATAAACATATATATATATATATATATATATATATGAGCGAGCTCCCCAACTCCGGCAATAGATTAAACTGTAAAAAATAAACGATTGAAAACAGTTTTAAAATGTATTGTATTTATTATATAGACAGATATAATAGGTTAATGTTAGCAAATTATTTTTTTGTAAATATTTTAAAAAAGGCGTACAAGTAATACAAAAATTTTTTTTTTAATTTCTCGGTTGTAAAATTATTTTGATTGATGCATATTTATTATCAAAAAAAAAAATGTATACATTTTTAACTTTACAGCTGGGCTACTACGAATCGTCCGAAGCAGAGTTGGCTTAAAAAAAAAATTTATGCTGTGTCAGCTGTGGTTTTACTGTTCGTATTATTTTTCTTATTATTGTTGTTAACGAGAGGTGATTTATCAAGTGATGATATTTTACAAAATCCGAATATTAAAATCCAAGATTCCTGAATTTAACTTGTAATAATATGAATATACTATTCTCTACCCGTTCAACATAAATATGAGTTTGGTAATGAATTATATAATATATGTGATAACGAAATATTCTTAATTTATATACTTTTTTTTTATACATTTCTCATCTGTATAATTATGTTACAATTTACATTTTATTTAACAGTTATTATGGTTTTATGTACAATTTTGTTGTTCACAATTGATGTCCATTAAATGTTTACAACTTTGTTTATAATCTCGTTTTATTTAGAGTTTTGTTTGTGCTGTAATCTTTTCCTCTTTCTTTTTAAAATGTACGTTTCCGTAAAACTGCAGGAGCCCTAAATCTATTTTAAAAGTTCCTTAAATTAATAAATTATATATAATTTCAAAAATTACACGTACTAATTTTTATTGCACTATGGCAACTAGAAAGTAAACTTTGAGCGGAAAAGTAAACGCAGTAGAAAATATTTTTGTGTGATAATCAATTTAATAGATTTACAACGATGTTTGATTTTGTGCTTTTATTTAATCGTCATTAAAACGGTTTTCAAAAATTTGTTTTTCCAACATTTACTATGTGAACTGTGACTATTTAAAATGTATAGCTTCGATGAAGTTGTAATAATGTTTGGATATAGAATTTGTTAATGTTTCGTGATGTATGAAAATATTAATTTAGTACTAGAATAGAGTACAGCTGTAATTTCTGAATAAAACTTTAGATCTTTATAGCTTATAAAAAATTAAAAAAATAAATTTAAGATTGATAAAATGATAACCTGTGTATAGATTAAAACACAATTATATTATAATAAAACATGAAATAAAAATGGTTAAAATATAAGCTTATTTTATGCACTTGCGTACTTTGTAAAGTACAACGAAGTGGTCAGATATTTCTAGTGATGTTACCTTAAATTGTGGTTCGCATGCTATATTTTATTTTCTCGTCTCATTCTAAATTTTAATTACTAAATTTATTTTCGTTGGGATGAAAAAATAAATAAATAAATAAAAGAGTAATTTTTCTACTGGATATGTATTATTAATATGATTGAACTTTTTTTAACGTAATCACACTTCTGCGTCAATGTTTTAAGTATTGTTTTTTAACGTGAAATGCATTTTGTAAATAAAAAACGGCGCAAGAAATGTCCTCTAAAATGTTACTTTTTTTCGCGTTACCTTTGTTAAAAAACTTAAAAAACGTTATAATAATGAAGATGCTCGAAGTTTACCGGAATATTTTTCAGTTATTCAACTGATCCATTCTCACTCCTATCTCTTTAATCTTCCCCCAGACATTTAGCTAATTTCTTCGGTTCCACGTACGACGACCTAGGGTTTTTGTTTTGTTTTTTAATGAGTGTCTAAAAAAAATAATTTTTAAGCGTTCTATCGGTCTTCTTCGTACAATTTTACCGTTTACCGTAATGATGGGTAAGTTCATTACTCTTTTGGTTACGGATTCGGATGTTTAACATAGTATTAATTATTACTGAAGTAAATAATTTTAAATGAGAGACGTACTTTGTATGGAGTACTATAAAAAAATGTATAGCCTATTTTGAAAAGTAATAAAGCTTCTAAATTATTTTCGATAATTTCTACATTAACGAAAAATTGGAAAATATTTTATATAAGAAATTAGACATAATTAAATAGCCCGGCGCGGTAGGTAGAATAAAATTATGTTTTATTTTCTCAGATGAAAACTGGTGAAAAAATATTTAAAACGTTCATAGAAAAACTAACGAACCTCTTTTTGATTCAATAGTCATATAATCGGATAAAGTTCGATGCACTATTTGCAGTATTGAAACCTGCAATCTAAAATTTTATTATTAACGAATAAACGAAAACGCAATTTATTAAATTTTCAAATCTTACAATACATATACATTCGTCAAAATTTCAGTTTTTGCGGATTAAGAAGAAACCGAAGTACAAATAAAAATTGATTTATATCAAAAGTATGTTTTGCATGGCTTACTTTTGAAAAAATCAGGCTGAATATCAATATTTGAAAGTATTATTCCTTAAAATCGACCAGTATGAAAGTTGAACTATTTACAAGGAATACACTGTAATCACTATAAGGCTATTTCTGTTCAAATCGTGGCATGTTGGTAAAATTAACGAGCAATAAATCATGTATGGACCACGGTGTTATTTTCAGTAAAAAGTGATACATGGCATATCTTTTAGGTGAATTGCAATAAAGAACGTTTGGATATACTGAAAGTATGGAATGTTTAAAATTATCGTAGAACACGTCATTTTTAATTTCTTTTACTTCATCTGGTTGCGGTATGTGACTAAGATAAAAATTATACTTCGTCATATGTTCCTTATAAAACGTTAAATCTTCCTCTGGCATATCATTTATCATTTTTTTCATATATTTCGATTGATTCGACAGTATATATGTTTCGCCGATAAAGGAACCTAAAAATAACGTAAATAGAATAGTGTTAATTATTTTAATTATTTATAATCTATAAATTTATATAATACTATAAATAGTAAACACATAAACAAAAATTTGAACATGATTAATCGGAAATACTAATTTAGTCCTGATGAAATATTTTATTTTAACGATGCGCAGTTAAGAGAATTACATGTTCAGTACAACAAAAACTAGTTCTGCTAACACGTTTTATAAAATCTTTTCAATGCAATAGTCAATCAAGAGAAACGATTCCCAGCCACCGAAATTTTATATCCTTTTTTTCTTTTTTTTTTTTTTAATTTGGAACTATTGATACATAATATTTTACAGACATTAAAAGAAGAACGACAAGTATTAAAGACCAAAATGATTAATTTTCTCGCATTAATTTGTTTTGAATTAAAAATGAGTGAAAAAAATCTAAACCTCCAACTAATTTTTGCCACTACCACGCTTTTGGCGACATAAAAATTCTATATAAAATAGTGAAATATCTTTTCAGTGGTGTATCAAATAGTTGAAAATAGTAAAGTTATTAAACGTTCGAGAAAAATCAAAAAAAATCAAAGGAAGTAAACACAAGATGACCCAAATGATCATTAATAGTATACGCATATAAAAGAATAGCGGTTGCAGCAATCATTGCGATTAGCAAAAATCTGTTTTCAACGAATAATTAATAATTGTGACAAAATAATAGACTACTGATTCTCAATGTAAACGAGTTTAACAATATGTTCAATAAGTAAGTGACAAGCTAATGGCTAGTTAAAATCATATATTGTAGTCGATTATTTCTTAGTTTCAAATTCAAAAAATCAAACGTTAACGCAATCACGTAATTATTATACATACAGTGAGTGGCATTTGAACAGTCGAAATCGGAACAAAAATACACAAAAAAATGAAAGAAGAAAAGGTATATTCTGAATTTTTTTAGGCGAATAACAAAACGGAGAATCTCTTACACGTGTACAGAAACAAAAAAGTAGGAAAATAATATTTAAACACAGCATCGGTTACGAAGAACACAAAAATGTCGAAATCACGCGTTACATTAATCGTTGAACACATCCCAAATCATGGAAAAATTCTTCCTTCTAGGACAGTAAGTGGGAATTTAATATTTCGTATGACCACCTTTGGCCTTCACAATAGCTTTAAGCCTTCGCGGCATGGAAAAAACCAACTTCTCTAGATACTGTACCGGAATCTTTGCCCAATCTTCTTGTAGACGATCTTTCAATTCATGCTTGTTCGAGACTGGCCTCTCTTGAACTTTGCGGTCTAAATAATCCCACAGGAGCTCAATTGGATTACAACCTGGGAACCGTGTGGCGTTTCGAGAACCTTCGGGCAGTTTTATAAGAGCCACTGACGCTTAAGATAAGCCGTATGGTTTGGGTCGTTATCTTGGTACAAGCGAAAGGACGTTAAGATTTCCAATTTCTCCGCATTGGGGCATGGATTCTTTTTCAGGATCTTTCTCTACACAGCAGCATCCATATTCCCTGTGATAAACTCCAATGCATCTACGCCATTCGCGGTAAAATAACCCCATACTTTAATATTGCCGCCACCGTGTTTTATTGAGACAGTTAAGTTTTTACTTTCCAGTGCTGTATTAGGTTTACGCCATACTCTGACTTTCCCATCATTGTCAAACAGGTTGAACTTCGATTTATCCGTAAAAAGGGCATCACGTCAAAACGTTTCCGGTTCGAACTGGTACTTTTTTTGCGAACTCGAGATGCTTTTGTTTGTTCGCTGCACTAATGTAGGGTTTTCTACGAGCCGTTCGCGAAAAGTAGCCCATGCTTTTCACTGCTCGGCGTACAGTTGCGGCCGAAATCGCCACACTTGCTCTTTGAGCTAGTTCACGACTTAATTGTGGTGCACTTATCTGCGGGGTTTTTGCGATTTGCCGCCTGATCCAGCATTCATTAGTCTCAGTTAATTTTCTCGGTTTCTTTTTTACGGAATTGAATGGATGCGATTTTCCTGATCGCGTATACGGTGGTTCGCCAAATATTTAGTAACTTCGATATTTGACCTCCCGATAAACCTTCCTCACAGTTCGAAATTACTGGTTTACGGACCGCAAGAGGGGTATGTTGGTCTTTACGCAATATTTTTCCGAATATCAAGCACACTTTTTTGAATCGTGACGAATCTATACTATTTTACGGCAAAATCTTTTCATGCACTGGTTCCTACGTAGGTAGACTTGCTCTGTATGAATCTGACGCACTCCGGAAAAACCCTTTACTTGCTTTGCACTCGGCCTTTCTTACGTGTTCAACGATTAATGTAACGCGTCATTTCGTCGCATTTTCACACGTACTGCTCTAAATTCTAACCTATTGCATTGAACTCGCTCAAATTTTGGTGACTTAGACTTCGATATATTCTCTTTCGTCTCACACCAACAGTCGCATATTTCATTCAGCCATTACCAAGGTATAGGACTTTCCCCAGCTTGGTGCGCGCTGCTCAACGATTAATGTCACTCACTGTATATCACTGATGAGGGTAGTAATAACGCTAGCTATTGTAGTGTAGTTGATTAGACAACGGTGTTTCGTTCAGATGAACTCGGTTCGAATCCTACTACCATACATGGAAAATCTATAAAATTATCATCACTTGCGCTGGAATTATGTGTACAGTAGATGAGCCCAGTCGTCGCGTTTGGCCTAGTGGCTAGAGCGCTTGACTTCCGATCCGGCGGTCTCGGGTTCGATACCGGGCGACGACAAAAATTATGCGGCGCTAGTTTAGTTCACAGCAGTATAGGCACATTTGGGCTGCATCTGTAGCGCGATAACAAGTGACTATAGTCAGTTCCGAATGTAGTCGTGCGAGTGCGCGCTAGCGTCGTATAGAAATATTCAGCCGGCGAACAATCGCATCAACGTGAGTAAAGGCCAGTCGTCTTGGTTCGCCTCGCCATTGGTACCTTTCTCACGTTGTCGGCAGCACGGAAGCTAGATTGCGCACCTGCTTACGTGCTTATCCATTGCGTGGCTATTCTATCCCCTAATTCTCCTCTGAATTTAGGGGATAATCTCATACTCGAAATCGAGTGAGAATAGACGAGATGAGCCCAAATAAGTTTTAAAAAACATGAAATACTAAATTTTAGCAGCCACTGTTTTTAGGCTAGTTTCTTTCGATAAAAAATATATTTTTGATCATCACATTTTTTTCTTAACTAGGCCTTTATATAAGTATAAATATATATATATATAAAAGACTGTATCATTTTTACATCAGGGCTATTATAAAATCATGTAACGTTTTTTTGTAACGATTAAAAATAGTATTATCAAATAAAACAGATTCTTCTCTAAGTATTATAGACTGGGAGTCTAGGAATATCCCAATCATGAAAGATAGAATTTTATGTATATATATATATGTGTGTGTGTGTGTGTGTTTGTATGTATGCAGTGGCGTTGCTAGGGGAGGGCGGCGGGGGCGGCCCGCACCAGGTGTCACCCACTTAGGGGTGACACCCGACTGTGAACATCAGTTATAGTGCCACCTATAAAAATTCGTAAAACTGTGGCAGATTGCATAACCGCCACTAATAAAATAATTTATATAACAATAATTATGTAGATGCCTATTGCCTAGTAAGTTTTTCTTTTATTCAGGACCATTGTATTGTAAAGGTTTTAATTTGGTTTCACAGTGAGCTTAAATGGGTGTCACTAGCATAATAAATTGCTAAATACAATCACAAAATCCTACCGCTAAAAATATAATTCCAGTCATAACCATCATTTTCAATTGCAATAGATGACGCAGCCTTGCAATTAATGAATACGGAAAAATCTTTTATCTAGATTATTGGATATAACTTTGTTTCTGGCTAAACAAAACGTAGCATTTCGTGGACATGATGAGGGACAAGGGTCTTCAAATAAAGGTAATTTTTTAGAGCTAGTAAAACTACTCTCAAAGTATGATGCAGTATTGAAAGAACATATCTTACATTCGGAGCAGGAAAAATCACCTAAAGTAACATATTTATCGCCAGAAATACAAAATGAATTCATAAATGTTTTAGCCAATCACATAAAATGTCAGCTTGTCAACGAAATTAAATCGGCTAAATATTTTGGAATCATGTTTGATAGCACACCCGACGTTTCACATGTCGATCAAATGTCTGAAGTGATTCGTTACGTGAAAATTAATAATAGAAAAGTAGAGGTCAAAGAAGTATTCCTAGGATTTTTTCCTTTACATGGAAAAAAAGCAGCTGATTTAAGCGCTGAAATACTTAAGAAGCTTGAAAACGATGGTTTAGATATTATGATGTGTCGTTCTCAAGGTTATGATAATGCAGCAGTTATGAGTGGAATATACGGAGGAGTGCAAGCTATTATAAAAGAAAAAAACAACAAAGCAACTTTTATTGGTTGTATAGATCATTCAATTAATTTATGTGGCCAACATTCGTTCGCACAAAATGTGACTTGTGTTACATTTTTCGGAGCAGTGGAGATAATATTCAACTTTTTTTGTGCTTCCACAAGCTGCTGGGAAGTGCTCCTCAGTCACAGCAAAGCATCTGTTAAAAGACTTTCGACAACGCGCTGGAGTGCTCATTGTACTGCAATAAAAGTATTGGCAGAAAATTTTGATGGGATTATTTCTGCAATTGAGGAACTATGTGACCAAGAAGAAAATTTAGACATCAGAGGAGCTGCACAAAACCGTATGCTTGCTGCGTGCAATTTCTCATTTCTTTGCTATCTTTTCTTTTGGAATGATGTGCTAAGGGAAGTGAACAATATTCAGATTGCATTACAAAGTAAAGGCTCAAGTGTTGATCAAATAGCCGTAAAACTAGAGAAGCACTTCGTCTTTTCACTGAAGAGAAACGGTTGCATCTAGTAGAAGAGGCAATAGATTTTACTGTAAAAAAATCGGAAGAATACAACATTTCGATGGAACGACGAATTCGTCACAAAAAACGCATGCCCGGTGAGTTAGCATCGTCCACCAATGCTGGACTTACGCTTAGAGCGGAACTTCAAAAGGACATGTTAGAATGTCTTGACAGATTCAATATTGAACTCGAAACAAGATTAAAGTCCATGAAAGATATAGCTTCATTATTTGAGGTTGTGCAGTCACAGACACTGCTTTTGGCAAACACTGAACAGTTAAAATTTGCTATATCAAAATTTATTGGCCTTTACGATGAGGTATCAGGAACAGAACTTCTCTTAGAGATACCAAGACTGAGAAGACATTTAAAAGCGGCCAATATTACTGTTTCTAATTGGGTGACTCTGGGCTATTTGAAATTAATCGTGGAATGGGATTTTACAGAATCTCTTCCGAATCTAACGGTCGCACTAAAGTTATTTATAACAATATGTGTATCAGTTGCTTCATGTGAGAGGAGTTTCAGCAAATTAAAATTAATTAAAAATTGCTTGCGATCTACAATGACTGAAACCAGATTAAACAATCTTGATATTTTAACGATAGAACATGAAGCAACACAAAATATAAATTTTGATGACGCGATTTCGGAGTTTGTTAAAGCTAGAAGGAAGAAATTTTAATTTTTTACTAACTAAATTTGTTTCACATAATATATAAAAATAATTTGTAATATTTTAATAAAACGTAAATTATTACTTTTATTTTTTATTTTAACAGTTTTGATTGAGTTTTGGGGTGATACCTACAATATCCGCCCCGGGTGCCACCCATGCTAGCTACGCCACTGTATGTATGTATAAAAGGTATTAAGATAGAACTATGATGACCAACATATATTTACTTACAAAACTTTTGTAAGCGCCTGGAGTCTTTCATGGAATAAACCATCTTTTTTCACTGATGTATTGTACTTTATTAGGTCTCTTGTTCAATTGCAGTGCAAAACGTATTTAAAAATAAAATATTATTTTTCCATGGACAATAAAAACTAATAAAATTAACCAAAACAAAACTTTTAATTTTTTAAAACGGGGAACGGAATTTGTTAATTAAACATTGATTAAGAATTATTTATTATATAAAAAGAAATAATATTTTTGCTTTAACGGTAAAGAAAATGTTTTAAAAATTTAGATTCCCTTCAACTCGATAGCTTATTGTTATACAGTTTTTTTTTTCACACGTGGTTCAAACCTGTAATTGAAATTATTTTTAATTAGAAATATGGAAAATAAAGAAGAATAAAACATTGTACTGATATAAGGTTATTAAATATTCATTTTTTTTTTTTTTATCTTATACTCTGATTTTTTTTCAAATTATAATAATGTATGCTTGACTGTCTGCGTGTGTGGGAAGTCTACTGTAAAAGAAAAGTGATATACAGTGAAGTATCGATTATCCGAAATGGATGTTTTAACGTATTTTAATTATTTTTAATACATATTTAAGATATTTGAGATTTTTAATATTGTAACGGATTCGATACCTATAGCGCTATCTTTTAGCGGTGTTCGAATTATAAAAATATATTTCGTTGTTCAAATCATTTATTTCGTGATTTATCGAACAGCGCGTTTTATTCGACGTAATCGCGGATCGTAGTGGGTATCGGAGATGCTTATCGGCTAAAATCGAAATTCCCGGGCACGGTCGAACGGACGACTGCGTCAGGTGAGACGGTGTGCGTGTGTATTGTAGGTAGCGGTCGATAGTGGAGAGTACTCTACGAGTCCGAAGCGAGTGCGCGTCGGGTAGCAGCTGAGCCGAGAACATCGAGCTGAGGGAAGTTTGTGAAATCCGTAGTCGCTTTATAACACGGGTTATATAGAAATATTCTAGAAAATTCGACGGCGTTCGAATTAATTGATAAGGTACGGGGTAATTTCAGCGATTCAACTATGTCGCTTGGAATAGCCCATCGTGTACCGAGATCGTCGTGTGTGCATGGCACTATATTACGAGAGAGAATTAATTCGCTAGTCAGTCAATAATGGTCGATCGTTTAATTTGGTTGTAAAATCACGTCGTTACGTGTATCTATTTTTTACCCTAGTCATCGCTCATTTCCGCATACATCTATCGCAATTTTGACCAAAATTTCGTTTTCTGTTTAATTGTAATGTTTGGAATTTGTTTCCCCTGTGTTTTTTTTTCTTTCTTTTTTTGTAAATTTTGTTTAAATACACGCGTTTTATAGAAGACTTCTTATTGGACACGTGGTGAGCCCGTGACATCTCCAACGCGAAGACTCACGCTACGCCTTCGAACGGCGTATTTTCGCAAATTTTTTTTTATATAATTTTTTTTTTATCTCGTAATAAAAGCCTAGAGCTCTGCGCGGCAGAGTGTCTAGCCGGTGGTGACAAGCCGTTCTTGTCTCTGGCGCCCGATATTTTGTTTAAACTTAAATAAGGATCGACGGAATTTATATTAAATGGCTTCCCCGAAAAGGATCGACTAAATTTGTATCAAATATCAAAAGGGTTTTTCGAAAACAGGGATCGAAAGCATAGATTCATAACAAATGGCGTTCGGAACAGTGACCGAATAGTTAGATTTGTAACAAATGGCTCCCGTAACAGGGACAGCCTAATCGGGGAGAACAGATTTGTAACAATATGTACGTACGTAATTACATATACGTACCATACGCCTTGTGAAGGGTATGGGACTTGCTTTTTACTTTGATTGTTAAAGTTCGTATAAAAAATTATTATTAAGAGATTCGTTTTTTTGTAATTTAACTTTTAAAGTTCTTCAGGCCTATCGCCTACTAGGACAAGAAACAGTCGAAACAGGCGAGCAAGGAAAAATAGTTCCCCTCTTGACGGATCGCTTGTTGAACAAATTCTTCAAAACATGTTTCACATATTTTAAAACTTTTTTCATTAAAAATTATTAGAGTTTAAGTGTTTAGTTGTGTTTTATGTTATTCCAATTTCTTTATTTACTCTGAATTACGTTATTATTTATTTTTTATTTGCTTTTATATTATAATTATATATTAGTTTCGTTTAAATTGTGAATTACTGAAAAGTAGAGAAAATAACTGTGATGTTAGCAATTGTGAATTTTCTTGTAAAAAAAGAACATTACTTTTAGTATTTTATATGCTAGTTCATTGAAAAAGATTACAAAACACAAAAATTTAATTAAACATATCAAACAAAGGCAAATTGTATTTATTACACTAAATTAAAACGACGATTATAAAAAATGAAAAATAATTCAATACTCGTTCAGCGAACTCGCCGCCATGAGAGCTTGAAAAAACATTCCACACTATTCGCCGCAATGGGCAACGGGTCCTAGTATTGTCTTAAAAAATTTCAATAGCATTTCATTTTGTAACTTTAAATTTTTTCATTTATTTTTTTATAATTATTTTTTACTCGGAAAAAACCATCAATTTTCACTTGCCAATTCCATTTCTTCCTTTTATCAATGATTTTTTTTATTCGTATTTCCGATCTTTGAACTTAATCAGATAACGGATTCGAATGTCGCTGAAAGTATTAAAAATAAAAATTATTGTCTCCAAAATAAATAATGTTAAACCTGGAATAAATGATATAACGTTGATATTATACTGTTGTAATTCTACGCGTAAAGCATTAGACCACGCTAGAAGTGCAGCTTTACTGGCACCATACACTGACAATCCAGGTAACGATTCCAATGCACAATGGCTGCTCATATTAATGATACGTCCTAGAGGGGAAAAAAATGCAATCGAAAAACATGTACAAAAAACATTTTTTCTTTTCAGGAGTTATATACACACGTGCGCACGCATACACATATAATATATATATATATTGTATGTGTATATGTGTGTGTACCACTTAATTCTATAGTACTTTAAATCGAAAATACTTTCCAGTAGAGCAGTTTTCTTTACTATTAGTTTTTGCATATCTTTTAAACTTTTCAGATTTGTAAACCATTTTTATAGTGCGGTTTTAATTTACATTAATATAAAAGTAAATACAAGAAAGGCGAATTAATTTTATCCCAAAAAGTGATGACAAATTTTGAATTGCAGCATTATAAAATTGAACTATCGATATGTACATTATATATACAAGATGTTATCATGCAAAGTGAAATTATGATTTTAATAATGTTCATTTAAAAGTTTTAATTCTAGTTTCTATAGAAACTTATAATCACCATTTACATCAAAAAATATCAATTTATTATTCATCATCACTTCTATTTCTTTATAGCAACGTATTTTGTCTGAACTTATTACAGTATCTGTATTAACTTTAATCAAATTTAAAATTCGGTAGAATCTTTTAAAAATGTCAAAATTAGTGACGTGTATAATTGAAAAAAGAAGGCCGTGAAATGTTTCCAATAACAACTGTTCATTTTAACGTGGCTGGTACCCTTTTGTTGGCTAAATTTGAAATAAATATGGATATTGATCTGTCAAAAATTACAGTAGAAGTTTCAAAAGAATACTGATAACACGTTACGCATCAGAAATCATTCATGCATTACTGTTATCGTTATTATAATTATTCGCGCGTCCGGTTGTCGACCATTTAATAAAACAAAATTATAAAATTATAAAATAATTGACGTACAAAATTCTAGAAATCGTATTAAACTATCGTCAACAATACCATACAGTATTTTCATATTCTCATTTGCTGCCGCCGGGAGGACAGTTACTTCTCCATAGCCCCTTTGTTGCACCCGATTTCTTTACATTATATTTCGCTTATGCAGTTCTACTTTGTAATCTGTTCAGTGTTTTCCAAAGGCTATATTTCAGCTAATCCTAATGTACCTGTCTAAGAATTGTAAGGAAGTAAAAGTACTGCGGAACTAGAAAGACATACAGAATAAGAGAAAGATATGAAGAACGAAGAGCGAAGCCCCGCCTAATGAAAAACAGCTGAAATTAGTGTACTAGCAGCGGTATGTACATTTCCTTGCATTATGAAACTTGAAAATGTATCTTAAAATTGAAAAGAAAACAGTTTCGTGATGTGTACTACTGTCGTCATACCCGTCCAATTATTGCGGAAAAATGTTGCGAGTAACCTAGCTAGAAATACGTGAAGACAATTAAACTTTTAAACGTAATAGTTGTTAAGATAAAACTAAGTACTCTGACTGTTTGGACACTGGTAGAACCGTTGAATTCCGCATTGTGTTTACAAATAAAAACATTTCAGCAAACACGAAAACGATCTAAATAGTCAATGTTTACAATTTTTTAATATATAAAAGTGATCAGTTATATTATTGTTAATAAGCCTGTTGTTACTAGTGGTGTTCAGTTATTTAAGTATCGTTTAAAATGGCGGACTGTTTTATTAGTATGTAAATAAATTAATAAATGCGAAAGTGTTTATTCATTAAAAATACGATAATATTTTAGGTCCGCGATTAATACTTCAGTAACAGCAGTATATAACCTAAAAAATAAATAATAAAATTGCAATACCTTCGGGTTATTTATTTTTATTAATCCGAAAATAAACTTTCGTTAACGCTTCCGATCAGGTTATATTTAATTTTAATAAAAATTCAGCAAGTGTTTATAAATGAAATACATCTGAAAACTCAAATTATTCTCACAGTCTGGCACAGTTTTTGCAAATTAATTTTTAGCGACTAATACAAAACCGTTTTTATTCTCCCCGTTCACATAACGACAAATAGATTTATTACGATGCTCTGTTTTGCGAAAATTATTTTCACAATGTCTCAGTTATATCTGGACACTAGTTGAACAATGGTGAAACATGTTTAGTTAGGTTGTCTTTACTTTCATCTACATCTGTGAAACAAGCATATGTTCTAAAATTATATCACCGGCATACTAAAAAGAACAGTCATTTAACGTCACAGGCTACATTTTCCGAAACAAACTCTAAATAGTTTTTCATTATAAATCTAAAAAAGAGAGAAAAAAAAAAATGCACTTAGGATTAGTAAGTGATCATTGTTGAAAAAGAAGTCTAGTACAAATTACGGAAAATAGAAGTAATGCCTGACAAATTATGATCGACCACACTTAAATGAAATTATTTTTCATAACTTTACCTCGGCCATATGAATACCAAAAAGAGAAAATCTGTAGCAATAGTTAAAGAAAAAATAGTCCTGTGCCTAATGTTACCTTGTATTTATCCCATTTAAAAAAGAAAAAGTAAAGATACTAGTAATAAAATTTAACTATTGCGGAATTTATAATACGAAAAAATTATATTACCTAGAGTAATGGAAAGAAGTAAATTAAACTCAACCCGTAAATTAGAACAATAGTTTTAAATTTATCTTTCGATATATATATGTATATATATATATATATATGTGTGTATATAATTGTTACATCATATATTAGAGCTGCAGTCTCAGCTTTTATCATTTACACTGAGCACTAACTATATCTTTAATAGAAACATACCTTGATTTTTGCGAAGTTTCGACAGAAACATTTTTGTAACACGCATAGCTCCTAAGAGATTTACAGAAATCTGCTCTAAAACAATTTCGTCAGTTAACCAATGAAATTCGCCAAAAACCATTACACCGGCATTGTTTACAAGGTATTTCAATTTTACATCTAATGGAATAATCACATACGAATTATGCTGCAATTACCATGGCACGCTTTGATTTCAGCGTAACTTTACTCTTACATGTATATGAAATAAATCACATATTTCATTTACCATGTTCAACTTCGTAATCGTTTATTATTGTTAAGCACTTCATTATCGAATCTAAATTTTTTACATCTAATTCGAGAACGTATGTGTTGTTTAATTTTTCCAATTTGGAAGCACCTTCACCTTGCACATTTAAGCAACCGGCAAAAACCGTTAATCCTAACTTACTACAGTACAATGCAGCCGAATATCCTAAGCCGCAATCGCAACCGGTAATAAAAATTCCCAAATCAGAAGTAGATTTTACGATCTTCTTTTTTTTATAATAACTTTTAATAAGTACCAATACTGGCGTAAATACGATGATCGCTATAGCGCTTCTAAATAATGAAATTCGCGATAGAGAATTCGTTAAATCGAACTGCATTTTTTCTTTTTTTTTTTTTTTCTTTTTAAAGAACGTTTTAAACTGTAATATTTCAAGATGTGAAAAACATGTAAATTTTAAATTTCACCGCAAAACAGCATCAAAGAAAAAAGAACAGATACTCTTTATTGTTTACATTGAATTTTTTGACTTTTAGAAGCATTATTGTTGACCGGTCGTAACAATTGCAATTACAAATAAAATACCACCATTAATTCAACAATTTTGGCAATTATTTGCATTTATATCAAAGTGCTATAGATTCATTTTTTTTGCAGAATTATATTAAATGCGTTAAAAAAATGTGCGAAAATTATTAGTGAACATCGTTTTAAATATAATGTAATTGATGATGATATGAATTGAAATTATATTGTATAAGTAACATGTCTATTTTTAATACGAACATTTCAGTATACTTACATACGAGAGTAAACACAAACAGTGAAATAACCATTAACCGCACAAAACGTTTAAATGACCGTAAGATTATTTATAAATCGTTTGAAAATTTCAAAAATCTAAGAATAACAAGAGTTAAATTTTAAGAAATTACTGGAAGATATTTTCTCCGGAATAAACGAATATTTTATTTAAATATCAATTTTAAACAAATTTTAATTAATCCAAACCGCTCTTTTATTTTGTACATAAATTAATACTTTGGTAAAGTTCCCTTTTCCTCTATTGATAATTAAAAGTGACCGAAACATAAGAAAAAAACATTTAATATACATTCTCCAAATTTGATATTCTATACTAATTATATGAAATTTTTTATTTATATAGTATATTTGTAAATAAATCAAAAAATTACTTCGGATATGCGAAGGTGACGACAATGAAAAATGAAAACAACAGAAAATTCAGATAAGTAATTAAACGCCGAACCAGGCCCGTGCCCAGAATTTTGGAAAGGAGGGGGTTTTGAAAATTTTCTTCGCATATTTATTTTATGAATAACAATATATTTTTCACTAATATTCGTACTATTAATAATTTCCATCATTTTGATTTACATAAATGAATTACCCCGTATACGAACATTAATAAAAATTACATATATGTTATTAATTACACACGTAATAAAAAATTTTGCATAAGATAATAATGAAGTACCTAAAAATATGGAGCATATTTTTTCTTTTTTCTTTTAAAGGTAGGTAAGAACATCCTAAAAAATCATCAATATTTATTTTAAATTTGTGATTTTTTTCAGATTTTTGTGTATTCATAATAACTATTTCAGTTCTCATGGGGGGGGTTAACCCCCCACCCCCCCGTGGACACGGCCTTGCGCCGAACTATAACTTTTTGACGACTCTGTAGTCGTCGTTTTTGCTAATTCTGTTCTCTCAAATCAACGACTTCTTTCACGGCAAGCGATCATAAATCTGCACATGGGCGTCTCCAAGGGGGGTAGGGGAGGGACGCCCCCACGGAGTTTCGGAACTTTTAAATCAACTGGCCGTGAGTTGTATTCAAAGGCGGGTAATCATGGACAATTTAACTTTTATAATAGAGTAGTAAGAGAACAATTTGTCAGAAACCCACGAAAATTATGTGTTTTAATTAAGATTTTATTCTTGTTTAATAAAATATTAAGCCTTTACAACTTATAAATTTTATTTTTCCTCCTATAACTCATATCCTCTTTCTGTCATCTTGCCCCCCATCCCTAGCTCATCGGCTGGCGACGCCTTTGAATCTGCATAAAATGTAATAATATCCTCCAAATGTTCCGAGAATAAATCAGTTTGCCCGTATATGTTTACATGGTTTTCCGTTACTGTCGTGCCGCTTTTAAACGCGTTACAGATGACTTTTCGTCATTGCGACTGTCATCATTTTCGGCTACCTACAACGATTTAAATTTTCTAATTTACGAATTGTTTGGTATTTCTATGTAATAAAGTTTACCGTTATAAACGACAAGATACTATTTCACAGCGATTTCAGGACAGCGATTTCCACAAGACGTCACTATTGAAATACGATGCTCCGATGAATTTCGCTTTTCTTTGAGCACATCGTAATAAAATACGCTTGTATGCAGCACAGACAATAACTGGAATACCCTCCGGCGTCGCGGTTACATTCTATTTCGCGTCGTACGAGTCAATACATACGTTCGCGCATTATACAATAATATTTTTGTTGCAATACGATATTCACTGCATACATCCGTGTACATCGTGACAGATATTTACATTATGTTATTTGCGCATTATTTTAAAAATTTACGGCTTTATTTTATTTCAACGACAGATCTAAGGAGTTGATATTGGGGATATACATATAACCCTTTTCCGAAAAAATTTGTAAACTTTTTATAACGTGGAATTATTGATACATTTTAAATGAGAAACAAACAATATTAAAGATTAAATGAATTAGCTCGGATTAATCTGCTTTAAATTGAAAAGTAACGAAGGAAATGATTCCCATTTTATCCATTTTCATATAAAATTAATTTTTTCCTATTTCGTTTCATGTTTTCAATTAATTTTTGGTTCAATTATATTAACTATTTATAATTAAGAAATAAATTAATAGCAAACTAAATAAAAATAATGTACTTATCTTCAGTAACGTTTTCGGACACAGCTCATCTTCAGCTGGGAAAAAAACAAACAATTTCGATTAACGAAATTTCAAAAGAAAACGTAATATCACGACCAGACGGAATTCGTCATATTGACGATTTGATAATAGCGAGAAATTGTTAACGATCGCGATGAAAAACTGCTTCGTTGACTACCCCATCGACTAGATAAACTGGCATTAATTCTATTAAAAAATTACTTGAATTATCTAGTTGGACAGATTACAAAATTGCTCACCTACTGGTCGCAGTACTTGAAGTTACAAATTAATATGCGCGAATACAAGCGTCAGCCTTTTCAGTACTTACATCAGTCTAGAGTCGTACGTTTATTACAGCGGGAGTAGAGAAATGAACGTTTTACAAATTTTATTCTCGCATCGTACATTGTGTTTTTGGTAAATTTTGATATTCGATTCTCATCTGAAATTTCGTTAATCTAAATTATTTTTATTTTTTTTGTTATTGGGAACTTAAAGGCTGAAATATAAATTTTACCCGAATGACGCCATTTGTTTGGATATGCTTACGGCAGATGTGACGATTACGTGCAAGGTGGGAAATTTTCCCGCAAAAGATGCAGAGCTGAAGAATTTTTCTTATTATTAATTTTTATTTCCATTTATAGGAAGTTCTAGTACTTTAAGGGAGTTTTTATTTATATTTATATGATTTTATTTTACGAATTTTTATTAAAATATTCTCGTAAAAAAAAAAAACGTAGTGGAAAGAACTGTATAATTTCTCCAATTCTAAGAAAATATCAGACATTTATCAATCTCCCAGTTGGTCAGTCAAAAGAGAGCCGATCCTCATCGATAGTAACATTGATTTCATCAAAGTATTAATTCTTACTGTATAATATATATATATATATATATATACATATACACATATATGTATATATTACATTAAACCTACATAATATAATTGTAATATAAATCTACTTTATTTCTCTTTATTTTTTTATTTAAAAATTCATATATAATGCAGGATTTGCCAACTAAACTGAAGCCAAAATTTTTAATCAATTTGTTAGATTTTTACTTATATCATTACAATCCATGAAGACTACTGGATGCTTACTGATTTCGCCCCTCTAAGATTAGTTATGCAGATGATGTAATAGTTGTTGGATTTAATAAAATAGAAGAAGTACTTAGAAAATTAATAATATAATAAGATTAATTAATTAAAAAATAAATGAACTGGGTCTTAAATTTAACACTACTAAAACACAAGCCCTATGATAAATTGATCATCAAAGATCACATTGAAAAAAACTTAGGAAGTAGATAATAATAAAATTATAATACTAAATGAAATGAAATATCTCGGTTTAATAATAGATAGTAATTTCAATTTTTGACAAACACGTAGAATACATAATAGATAAAATCGAAAAGTTGAACATTAAAAATCGTTATACTGTAATATTTTTGGATTATTAAAATATACATAGAGAATAATTTTATATAAAGCTATTGTCGGGTCAGTAACTGAATATTGCTCTACGGTTTATTATCCAGTACTAAGAGAAGTTGGTAAAAAGTAATTACTAAGACTGCAAAGAAAAATTTTAATAGGGGTAACATCCGGATACAGCACAATTTCTTACGTTTCGGCCAATTTAATAGCAGGCATAATGCCAGTTAATTTAAGATTACAACTTACTAATAAAATTACATATCTAAAACAAGAAAAGAAGCTGACAACTTACGATAAAAAGAGGCTATTAGAAGAAATTAAAAAACTAAAATTAAATAGTATCCAATTATGGCAAATACGATATCGATCAATCATCAACAGGTAGAAGAACAACGTATAGAATAATTCTGTTCATAAGGACGAGGTTAGCGATGAAATATATTTCAAACGTAGCTTTCATTTTACGCAATATTTAACTGGTCATGGAAACTCCTGCTCTTATATTTAAAACGATTTAATAGACTTAGAAATATGTGTCAGGATTGCAATAAAGAACTGTTGATGATTCCTTCCGTGTAGTTCATGAAGATTAATGTACAAAATTTCAAGAAGAGCGGGAAAAGAAACAAATTATAAATCTTTCAGTGAGTGTAGTAAATAAGATTTTGATTATATAATAACAATTTAGTAAGCTTTGTCGTGAAAAATAAAACAAAAATTTAGCATGTAATGTTAACGATATCAACTATTATTACATATAATATGAAAATATTTCAACCAAGGGCGTCGCCAGCCGATGAGCCAGGGGGGAAGCAAGATGATAGAAAGAAGATATGAGTTACAGGAAAAATAAAATTTATAAGTTGTAAAGGTTTAATATTTTATTAAGCAATAATAAAATCTTAATTAAAACATAATTCTCGTGTGTTTCTGGAAAATTGTTTTACTACTTTATTATAAAAGTCTTCCCAAATTGTCCATGATTACGCGCCTGTGAATACTCATCATGGCCAGTTGATTAAAAAGTTTCAAGACTCCAGGGTGGACAGCTGCTCCCACCCCCCGCTGGCGACGCCCATGATTTCAGTCATAATCAAATAAAACACAGCAAGATGAAGGAACTCAGCTGAAAAATCATAATTGATATAGCGGGTTCTCCTTTTTTTTTCTTAAAAAAAAAAAAAAAAAATAAAAAGTATACGGAACTACGAAGCATCATTTACGAGTGAAATACTGGCAACTAGAAACAATGAAAGTAATAAAATATTAATATTAACGCAGTAAGATCTAAATAAAGAAAATTTAAATTTTCCCTTCGTCAACTGGAATAAATTTAAATTTAGACACATTTTCAGTTTTAGTATTGTAATAAAAAAGTCGAGAATATAAATATAACAATGTACGGAATATTGAATCTTTTTAGGGCACGGTACAGAAGTAAAATTTGAAAAATATAGTGTCCTTAAACTGTTTTAAAAATTTACACTCGATGCAGAGATAAGACATATTTAGTAAAAATATGTTAATTCCGGTATAAATGAAAATAAATTCATAACTGATGCAATTAAATCTGGCACTATTGCGCATCTGAACGTTTCATCGAAAATGTTTTAGTGAAAAAAAAGAATTAAGTCTGTTATTGCGAACCTTAACTGCATAACTTCCGTCGTCTTGCCAAGGGTATAAAAAAATACGTATTTCTGTGAACCTCATCTTTATAACTTTATAACCCTGATAATAATTTTCACTAAAACTCAATCGACGAATTAAAAATCGTCCCTTGTGAATGGAATCAGTAATTTTGAAGCTGTAAACGAATTTAGCCAACTTTTTCTTTGGCTTCTGGCTTATTACATTAAATTTTCCCCGCTTTTTTCAACCGATTGAAAATACCGACGAAGCTCTTAATGATTCCGCGACGTAGTTGGTGTTAGGCAATGATGTTTCACGCAGGTAGAACCGGGTTCGAATGCCGCTGCATTAAACCCGACATTTTCAATCGTAAGTAATAGACTACGATCAACTATTATTATTTTATATTTATCGAAGTCATTTTTCATAAAATTTATACTACGCAGAAAAATGTGTAATTTTAACACTTAATGGAGAACACAACGTAAGACTAATTATACGAAATAATCAAGGAACGTTGGGCAGCCATTTCGGTCTGTTCACCTGTGTTCGTAAATGTATTTTGGCAAGAAACTTCTTAATAGTTTTTGCGATCATAAGCGAAACATCCATTTTATTCTAAAAAAACATCGTTTTCTTTCGTAATATTTCTTTCAACAGTAATTTAGAATATAAAAAAAATCAAGCTACTTAAACAATAAACACATTTATGAATGTAGCTGGAACATCCAGAAATAACATCAATTGCAACTATAAAATAATCAAAGTAAAGCATTCGACTCAATAAAATGTCGTTCATTTTAAAATGTTTAAAAAGCATACTTAATAGAAATAATTAAATGCGTCGTAAATAACAAAGAAATAAGATTTTATAGCAAAAGAAACGGCTTATATATATACATGTATGTATGTATGTATGTATGTATGTATATATGAATAAACTCTTAAAGCTGGTCCAGCTAAAGGATCAACGATCTTTCCAATAGTTTTCAATATACACATGCAGCGAAAATATATAAAGTAAGAGAATTTATGTAATCAGGTATATGATCGATCTTCTTATAGCACGAAGGAGGCTTAAAGGAAACAGCAGAAATAAATATCGGAATTAAAATAATCGTTCGAGAACTTAAAGAATTGGCATTAAATTCGTAAAAAATGAATGCGCTCTTAAATAAACCGAAAATTAAAAATTAAATAGAAAAACCTGCAAGGAGAAAAATTAAGCTGTAGAAAATAAATGAAATATCGGGATTAAAAATAAATGAAAATCTACTAATTTTAATAGTTACGTAAATTTAGATAAAACTAAAAAGAAATATTGCAAAGTTATAGAGAGATCTTTATAAAATTTAAAAAGAATAGAAAATTTTATATTCAGCTCTCTATAATTTCGCTCGATAGAGTTTCCTATATATTATTTATTATCCCCAAATTAAAAGAATAAGATTAAATCAGAAAAAGGAAGATATTCTTATAAAACATACTTTGCTTCAAACGTTATAACAAGTTTCTTATCCGTAGAGCTTTAACTGGAAAAAAACAAATAAAATTCAAATGCGAAAAACGACACAAAAAGTAATTAAAAGAAAAAATGAACAAAATTCGATTGAAGTGTATTGTATATTAAAATAAATGGCGCAACAGCAAAACAAACGTGATACTAGCTGGAACGCCGAAACTGCTAATTAATTCTTAAAGGAGAACGTCGATAACAAATTATTACTATTATTGATCTAAATGAAGAATGGTTTTCGTGGTTGTTGAAGTTATACCCTAGCATTTATTTTCGGTAGAAACCACGTTGAAACAATCCGTATCAGACTTTAATGTTTTAGAAAGTAGGCTGTTGTTCTTCTTATAATGTATTATAATCTATTATAAACTTTAGAGTCTGATATGGATAATTTTATCTAAATTACAGTTCGTGTCAAGCGGAGATTTTTAAGCATATTTCAAAACGTTTCAAAACAACTATCAGTAGTTAAAAGCGAAAGCAAATTAGAAAAGCAGGAATTTGTGAGAAATAAAAGAGAGAAGACGCAGCAAATGTAAAACTGCGAGCATTACACATAGCTAGCCATCATTAAGGGGAACTTCTTTTGACACATTCGGCAAGATCACGGTTGTTGCTATTAAATGTTCGTTTTCCTTCGTTAGTTACTGCTTAGCAGGTTTTAGGCATCTGCCCTATAATTTTTTTAGTTCGTTGCCAGGCGACGTAAATTTTAATATGTATCAAAGATTTAAGTTTTTTTTTAAATTTTTACGTTGAATATTTTTAAGTAAATGGTGTCGTCCGTTAATTGAATTTTTATGTTTACTTGTTTTATTGTTTTATTTTCACTGAACCATTACTATATAGTTTTCGTCGAAGGAATGGTTATTTATTTTAAAGTTGAAATAGTTTTAAACTTTTAAATAATTTGTTTAATCTTCAAAATACCTAGTTCGCTGTGAAAATGTGTCCATCCGTGCAGCGAAGTAAAAATTTTGAAGAATCTTGTAAACACGAGTGTCATTCGATAATCAGGCCACAACAGTAGATATCTACATTCCGTTTTAAAACCGTTCATCGTTTTAACGCCAATTTTTCTTAACCATAGACACAGCTCGATAGATAAAACTTCCGACAAATTGTAGATTTAGAGCCGAATATAATACATTCGTAAAGTACTATTACATTAAATAATTATTACCCGATGAAAATGTAGATGGGCGCTGTTCAGGTTACCAGCACGGTCTTAAATTCCCTTTTTGGAATGGTCAGATATAATAATACTGCATAATATCTGTCGAATGTGATCATCAGAGAGTTGCCACGTTGTATTGTCGCGATGTAAGAATAATTTTGTTATACCGATAATGTTGATTTCGGAATTTTACAAAGCACCGTGTTGTTGTTAAGGGATTTTTTGTTGCTCGCACTTATTTTGAGCGCAGCAGTTAGGTTAAATCTAGAATGAATTTCCCGACATTGTCATACCGCTTGAATCAGTGATACCAAAAAGTTAGAGAGATCGGTAATACGTGATAATGCGAGAAGGGGAAATCAACGATCGCAAAAGCACCAGACAAAACGTGGAATAATAAATGGATTAATAAACAAAAACCCTCAAACGTCACCAAAATCTTTAAAGCAGGTCGTTTATACGTCAATCTGAGGAATTTTCCAATTCTGACAAAAAAGTATAAAACTTCGATCATGCTGTGTGTTTTTGTATCAATGATGCAGAAGACTTTACCGTCGAATCTCGGAAAAGGGTTTAATGTATCGTCAGTGATTACAAAAGTTTGTACATCAGTCATAAAGGCGTTTGATCGTGTAATCTATTCTAATGATAAAATGCAGTTCTTAATGGTCATGTATAAATTCTCGTAATTATACGGGTACGCTAAACAAAATATGTTTTTACACACACATTTTTCGAATGTTAATGTCCGTAAATAGGAAAAAATAATTATCGAATTGGACCACATTAATATATGGTACTAAAATAATATCATTATCAAATAGTTTATAGCTTTAATAGAAAGGGAAGTAGTCGCATGTTGTGTTACCTGTAACGAGATGTCAGTGGAAGTACGTTTGCAAATAATCTTTTTCAATTTTCTTTTAGTACGAGTTTTTAAAAAATCGTCTTATTACACTTCGTTTATATCCACTTCATTCATCGGATTTAATAAACCCTTTAAATTATGAGATCTTTTTAAAGGATCAGGTGCAACATTGTCACTAGCGAAACTGAAAATACAAATTACAAATTCAATCGTACATACACGCTCTGTAATTCCTTTGTTCAAAATATATTAACCGATAAAAAAACTGCATATTGTACAGTGCAAAGAGGATTTTCTCGGGTTTGTTAGAAAACATTGTTCTTATTTTGTGAAATAAATTACGTCATTCTAGAGGTTTGAATTTCCAAGCTGCGCGACTGATGCCCAACGCCATGTATAAAACCCCATCATTATAAGCAGAATTTAGTTTAAAACAGACCTTTTTAAAAAAATATATTTATCGGACAGAAACAAATAAAATAACAAATTTCACTAAAAATGTGGGAAAAATTTGTTAAAAATATCAATTAATTATTCGAAACTTTTGCTTATTGAAATATAGGACGGAGTGATTTTATACCGTTTTCGTTCAAAGAAACATTAATTTTTTCGCGCGAACGTAACTAATATGTTAAGCTAAAATTTACCGGAAATGTAAATGATAAAATCAAACGACTTTTATTTCTGCACCAACATAACTTAAGCAAAGGAAAAAAAGAAGAAAAAAAGAAAATAAAAAATACTTTAATATTATTACGATTTATTTCGATTTAAAATTTAAACTATACCATTGCAGAACTTTTTGGTAAGAAATTTCTTTGACTTCTTAAAATCGGGGACTAAACCGCTATTCAACCGAGAAGTACCCGGAGGACGGCGTTCCTCTGCTAGAACTGCCACTTCTGTACGCGCTTATCGGTGTGCAGCCACCTTTCCATCGTAGCGCAACGTGTTAAAATCTTTACCATAAAGGATAATCGAACCGTGATGGAGTCGACGTATAACTGAAAAGCATGGTATAATAAACGAAAAAAATTAATTGACGCAATATGCCGCAAGCGTTTATTGTATATCGAACAGCTGAGAACGCGATTAAATTTACCTGTTTAATTTATATCGGTATAGGAAGTTCCTTAGCCACTAAAATTAATATTTCCTCGGTTTTAAGGCGCCAATTTTTAATATCCTTCGAGACGGAACACCACATTTCACCATGATGGGGTTCAACGGCGATACATCGGGACATCACTTCCTCCTGAGACTGGTCGGTACCGTTCAGCAATTCGAACTTGTAAAAGTACGCCCACGCGTCCCCGAGGTCCGAATCCACTTTAAGGGTTCGGTTAAACCATTCGCGCGTTTTTTGCAATTTACGCTCCGACCAAAACAGTTTCGAAACGGCCAGTAATACGTTCGCGTCGTGTTCGCATTTCTTCAGCGCGTCGATACTTTTCGTTTTACGATGTGCTCTCGGCTCCAAGTTGATCGCTTCCGCCCATAAAATCCCGGAATTCGGGCATTCTTGTAACGCTTTCGCTATTAAATTATTGGCGATGGCTTTAGTGCCGGACCGGAACTCGAGACGTATCGTTTCTAACCATAAATCCGGATTGCACGGATTTTGCAATCGTCCTTTATCCAATACCGATCTGGCCTTTATCAATTTCGAATGTTTCTCCTCCAAACGAGACAGTAGCAGCCATAGCGAAACCGATTTCGGACAGTTTTTCAATCCTTGCGTATAGGTTTCGCGGGTTTTATCGATTTCGGCCTTCTGATTTTCAATCTGTCCCTTCATCATCCACAATTTGTCGAACGTGGGGAAAATGTGAATAGATTCTTCCAGTATACGGAGCGCTAAATTCAGATTGTTCAGACACCATTCGAGTTTGGCCGATTTCATCATAACGCGAGGAGTCGGCGCCGATACTCGAGCCTTCGTCAGTAGCCGCCTAGCTCGTTCGAACTCGTTATTTTCCGACTCCAGTTTCACCGCGGCCAGCCATATTTCCTCCGAATTCGGATTGGCCTGAAAAGCTAACGACAATATACCTCTGGCGGCCGGCACGTCGCCGGCAACCCATTTCGATTTGGCACCCATTAACCATAAAATTTCCGACTTCGGACAATGGTGTACCGCACGCTGCAGCAAATCTTCCAAAGTTTGACGAGTGCCGTGAGTTTTTTCGAAGTAGGCGGCACGAAGCCAAACGGATTTCTTATTTGGGAACACGGATATAGCGTGCTCGTAGACAGCGCGAGCGCACTCGAAAGCTCCCTGCGAAGCGCACATGTCCGCATCGTCCATCCACGTATGCTTGCGATCCTCCTCTTCAACGTTATGATTAATGATGGATTTTATTATGGCGCGGCAAGTGAGAACCGATTTGCCTTTTTCCGCGTCGATCGCTTCTTTGAACCAGTGCTCTCGGTTGATTTCCACGCCGTTCATTCCGAGCGAGTTGATGGCCCGATCGACGATCTTTTCCACCATATGCTGATTGCCGTTGGCCTCTTCTAATTTCGCCGCCGTCGTCCAGATTTGTCGGTCGGTCGGAATGTTTTCTCGAGCCTTATTCAAAACCCGCCTAGCGTTTTCGTACGTCTCCAATCTGGCCAACGCTAGCCACAATTCCACGCTGGTCGGGCAACATTCTACGGCGCGACTCAGAAGCACTTTAGCGTCCTCCGGTTCCTCCAGTTCGATCGCCGTCTTCCATATACGAACGGAATTCGGAATATTCTCCAACGCCTTTCGAAACACCTTCCGTTTACCTTTCACTTCGGTTTCCAAATCGGCCGCTTTAATCCATATCCGGACGGACATCGGAATATGCCGAACCGCCTGAGCGATTACCGCTTTAGCGGATTCCGGCGGCTGAAGTCTTGCCGCTTCCAACCACAAATCTTCGGAAAGCGGATTTTCTTCGCAGCCTTTCATTATTAAATTTCTGGCCGCTTGCAATTTTCCGGTCACTTCTTCCAGTCTAGCTGACGCTATCCACGCCGGCGGATGATTCGGATTCGTTTCGCGTACCGACTTGAGCAGCAAACGGGCTTTTTTAATATCGTTTATGTCACCTCCGTACGTCGGTATCATGCTCTGTAAATCGGTCAGGTAACCCTTCGGATCGACCACCGTCTGGCCGGACACGGAATCGGAGACTTGATTTAATTTAACGTTCATCAACGTATTACGAGCTTGGCCCATTTTCCGCAAATCGACATCTCCGCTCGGCGTGAACATGCCCGGTGTAGCGACACCGTGCGGAATCTGACTCATGATACCGGGCGCCGTATCGATAGACGTACTCGTTTCGTTGCCTAAATTTCGCGTTAAAATCGAATCCGGCAGCGGCGTAAATTTCTCCTGCCTCGGGTTACGTACTTTGCGACTGCGAGCGTCGCCGACTTCCGGAATGCATTCCCATTCTTTCTCGGATACGGTAGCCAAGCCTCTTTTCAAATCGCTAAATTGCTGTTGTATTTTCGGACGTTCCTGCCGATACTTTTCCAATTCTTCTTTTAATCGTCGTTCCCGATACTCTTTTCGTTTCTCGTCCATACGTTTATCGATCTCTTCGTACACCAAATCGGCTTCTTCGTCGTCCTTATCGTACGGGTCTTTACTGAAAAGCGAACCGCCGTAACCGGAAAATTCGTCGTAGTTCGAATCGTTCAAATCTTCGTCGTCGTCTTGTTCTTCTTCCTCTTTCTTCTTACGTTTATTCGGAGGGGCGTGTCTGTCGTCCGAAACATCGTTTGCTTCTCTAGCCGGACCGATGTCGCTTCGTGTTGTAAAACCCGTAGCACCTCGTCCAACACCGGCCACATACCCAAGCGGTGCCGGTATGCCCATAAAATGTTTTTTATTGCGATTAACCAGAGCAGCTGGCGGCGTAGTCATCCTCGATGTACGTAATTAACTCCTAAACTGAAAAATTAACATTTAAAACTACCCGTTAAACTTTAATAAATCCACTATTAATATTAATACATGCGTACAATTACACCGATACGTTAAAAAGAAAATGCTTAACAAATTGCAGTCATAAACGTACAATTACGCAAGAGTTTATTAACGTTGCTTCTTAACCAAAATGCTTATTTGCGTTTTAAACTAATTCTGATTAAAAAAATTAACGCATAGATAAAACTAAAAACTGCGTTTTACTAATTCGTCCTATTTATCTGTATACACATTTTATCTAAATTTTTTATTACGTATAGAAACCTAAAAATCAAATGGCATAGAAATATAGATATAAACAAAAATTGATATTTTAAATTTTTATTAACGCGGAAACAAGATATAATCTGACCAGAATGACGAACCGATAAAAAATAAAATCTATTAAAAATACATCGATAAAAATTCCTTCTTTATACGTCAAATTATAATACCTAATATAGGTATAATAACATTTTTAATTTAAAAGTATTACCCGAAACAAGATCAAAATAAAATCAGTTTAAACATCGGCACCTAGTGAACACTGAATCAATTCCGATTGTGTTAAATTAAAATAATTCCATCAATACTATAAAAATTAATTTACCGATCGAATAGGAATAACAAAAACTAAATATTTTCAACTGTTTCGTTACAATTTACATTTTATGCTTTCGTACAGTTCATTTAGTTCATTCCAGTTGCGATGATTTTTTTGAATTAAATGTTACATTTTGAATCGAACGAATCAAAATTATATGTTAAAAAAAATGAATTTTGGTATTCATCTTTTGTTAAATTTAAAATTAAATATAACTATTGCGCCTTCTTAAACTTTTTCCGGTCGTATTTAATAAATATTACTCCAGATTTTTATTTTTAATTTTATAAATTTCATTTGTTTTAAAATGATCTTTATTAATCTAATTTAAATCAATTAATTTAAGAGATATACGAAAAATAAATTTTTAACTCCGTTTTAATATGCTTTTAATGAACTAACAAAACAAATGATATTTTAACATTTTTAATTTTATTAATAATTTTAAACAAAATGCAAATACGATATCGTCATCGATCGATACCGTCGCATTCAATTGAACGATTACGCTAAAATTGAAAATTATTATTGTTCCCGCAAATAGTTGTCATTTCATTCTGTCGTTTATTAGATAAGGGTTTAGGGGAAATGGTCATTTTGAGCAATATGGCAAGTACTCGAGATTTAATTTTTAATTTAATGGACAAGAGAACGAAATTAGAAGATGAATTAAAACTTCAGTTAGCGATTTTAGAACAGGTAGTATAAAATACCGTGTATTATTTCAACAGTTAAAATTTTTAAATTTTATAATTTTAGTCGATACGTTGAAGACCAGTTTTTGATCACTAGCCATACATATACCTTTAGTGTACATTTCAGTACGAATATTCTAACAGAAAAATAGATTTTACAGCTAATACTGTTGTAGTGGATAAAATTTGTAAACTTCTTCGTTTTTTTTTTTGTTTTAAATTGAGAATTCCCCGTATGTACTTAAATTAATTTAACCTTTCAGAAAATTTCGATTTATGGAGTTTGCAAATTTCACCGCCTATATGTATCATTATTATGAACAAATGAAAATATAGTTCATTTCATCAAACTACACATAGACCTTTGGAAGGTATTTAAAAAAAAAATTTGCCAATAACTAACTTCCGGCATTCTATTATCATTTGTTTCATACCCTGTATTATAGGGTCACTATTTAAATTTATGAGCCTTCTTATTCGTCTGATCTTGAAGTCGACTAATCAATTTGTATTTTAGTCTGTTCGCGATGAAATGCTCCGAAATCGCATTTTACTTAGCTTTTTTTTGAATTGAACATTATTCGTTTCATATAACCAGTCGACCTAAATCTTTTCAGTAAAGTCCCTCGGAGTATTTCAGTACGCATTCGACTTTATTTTCTGGAATAGAACCGAAGTAAGTTAACGTTTTAGTCACAAAAGCCTAACTATAGTAGGATAGAGCGCGGCTAGTTGAGCAATTTTTCACTTGATCGGTCATAGTTTCTAAGCGATAAGTCAAAATTGCTTGATATGTATTCTGGTGGATAAATAATTTATTCCTTCTTAAAAGTTTCCTAAGAAATTTATCTCTCAGAAATCTGGTTTGATCAGGTAAGTTGAGCAATTAGAAAATTATGCCATTACGATCAACTTTTTATTTATTATCTCTTATTGGTATAATAGTGAAACAGACCTTATTCTTTTTTTCAAATATTAAAAACAAATAATCAACATAAGCAAAACATTCCATGCGCTTAATTTTTGGAATAGACTCAGTGTCTTTCTACTTAAAATCATACTTTTACAGTTATGTGTAATGATCAATGCGGTTTAAATGTAAAAAACATTAATGTGACACATAGGGGAAATTAACCATCGTTGTCGCTGACGCGATTAATACGAACGTAAGTAAGACTGCCATTTCGTGCACATTTTGTATTGTCTATTCCTCACAAACTTAGCACTGTGGATCTCTTTTTCCCTTGGTAAACTTTTGTAATAGTCTTCGTGGCAAACCAGGCAAGCATAGTTATCTACATTGCTTTCATCATTTGGCTAAAGAATGTTTTTGAAAACACTTTTCTTATTTTTTTATTAAGCTTTTGCTTTTGTTTTTTAACTTTTTTAATTTTTCTGTTTTGTTCCTCTTGTAATGTGTTTTTTTTTTTGGAGTGTCTGTTAGAATAGTCGCTTTCTTGGACCTGCCTTTCGAACAAGTTCAGGAGAAAATACCTGAGATGGGTCTAATTGTAGGTTTTTTTTTTTTTGTTTATAGCTTGTACCGGCTTCTTCTTCAGGTTAACTAGTAAACTATCAGGTTCTCTCTGGCATGAGTTTACTCTGAATGTTTTTTTTCCAGCTGGGCAGATTCTGGATCTGGATGGTCGGTTACAGATGACGGTGAGAAATCATCGTCACTAAAAATGTCCGTATTAAGTAGGGAGATACCCAACTTTTGAAAAACGTTCATGATGTTTATACTTGTGTCTGAACTAAGAGGAGTGAATCTGCAACAATTTTTGGTATATCGTAGATAGTTATTGTCTTTCCCGGCTTATTTCGTAGTCAAGTATCTTGCGAAGAAGCACAATACTTCTGTCCACATCCTAAAATAACAGAAAAACACATATTGCTTTTGTTTCAAACTATGGGGTTAGTTGAGCAACTGTTGCTCAACTAGCCCCAACCGATATAAAAAAGTAAGGCTATGAAAAAACCGTTTGAATAAGAACCAAATTATTTCTAGATATAAATACAATAGATTTATGAAAGTTTAAAATACTTATGCGATCGAAAACGGATAATTTTTAACGCGTACAAAAAAATAACGAACCGAAATTGTTTTTTTACTTTTTTGACGCAAAATAAACAAAGCGTGCATGTACGTCACTCGATTATAAGTCTTAATTAAACAAAAATACAAAAAGTTGGTTAATAAAAGTTTCTCGTCGCGATAATTTGTAAAAAATTGTTAGGAATAAAATTGTTATTGAATAGACATACCACATTTTATGGGATTCGCGCAGAAAAAAATTCGAACAAATTTTTTTTTGTTTAATTAAAATCGGTTTATAAGTTATCGCAAAAAAAAAAAAAAAAGAAGTGCAGAAAATAGTGAATTTTGAAAAATTAATTACTTGGCTTCTAATTATAGTATCGAACTTTTTCTTTATTTAAATTATTGTAGGTATTTGGAAGGCCTATAAAAATTTGGCTTCTTGATATTAATAAGTTTTTGCAAGATTGGCAATAGTGTTAGAGGTCGTCGAAATCCGGCCCCCGATTTGTTAATAATAGTTCTAGACTAAAAATTCAAAAAGGATTTTATTTTGAAAGAGTTGTGCTCTACAACCGATTTTTCATAAAAAAATTTTGAATTGCAAATTACGTAGTGTGCCGAAAAAGATGTAATTTTGCACTTCGAGTAGCCGCGTCATCGCGCAAAGGAGAGGTGCTGACATAGTGGGGGAATGGTCTCTCCTTCAAGCGCCGGTTCATTGGCAGTAATGTTCTTACGTTATCGTCGTGAAAATTATAAAAAAAGAAAAAAGAACTAGCCTATATGATGAACACGGTTTAATTAAAGTCTTTGCGAAGTCTAGCGAAAACCTGTCGTCCACGACAATAGCAGCAGTGTGAGTAGAATTTGCTAATCTATACATTTCATCTGATACTAATTCCCTAGGGTGTCAACTTGTTGCGTCTCCTGTTTATCGCCTCTTCAAATTGACAGTTTGGTAGCGACAATGTGAAAACAGTACGAAGACGCCAATAGCGTGCCTCGTTTTAGGCGTGAGGCGTTTAAAGCTGAGGATCATTTGGAGCCAGTCTTAACTAAATTACGAGGAAGGAAAAGGCGAGGATGTTTGTATAACTATGGAGTATCCGAAGTAAAAAAGATATCAACCAGAGTGAAATTCATTACAGATTATGTGCCGCCTTTGGACCGACAGTTTTAAGCCGAAAGGAGGTCTTAAAGATGAATCGACGGCCACATTAAAATCCGTGAAATTGCTGCTCTGGTAAATGTTCGTAAAGTATCGGCTTGATGGCTTTATAGTGCGAATTTAGCCCTTTCAGATTATCATTATCATTGGACCCTCCGTAGAAATTAGTAGCAATTAAACTTTTAGCGGATCAAAATGATTTGCATGAAATCGAAAAGATGTTCGTAAAAGCGATACAGGGTTAAATGAAATATAATCAGCGCCCAAGTCTTCATTTGCGTGTAAAACTAAAACAAGGAATTTTCCTTTTTCATTTTCTGAGGCTACAATGCTATCGCAATAAAATAAAGTCCATTACTTTCCATAACTATTTTTTATTAGTTTAGTTTTGATTCTAATAAAATTTGCTTTTAATGTGCTAATGCGGTTTACTGAGAAAATAAAAAAAAAAAAATTATTTCTTTAGAATAATACCGATACGGAGGAACCGTTAATAGATTCGGATGACTTCCCGCGGTCTGATATAGATGTATATAAAGTTCGATGGGCTAGACATCGAATAATACGTAAGCAAATAAAAAAAAGTTTATATTTTTTGTTTTTCTAAGTTGAGCGTGTAAATACTATTATTGTGAATGTGATATTATATTTACGAAGTATTTAATTTTTCAAAAAGATATCCGCAACGATCTACGGGAGATTATGGGTGAAATTGAAAAACAGATGCACATAAGACACGCAGAAAACAAAGAAAGTAGAAATCTTATGCAAATTGATGACGAAGATAGCGCGAACAAAGCCGAAGCAGTCGTTCGTGTTTCATTAGTAACTCCTGGTTCACCGGCCGATAAAGCCGTAAGTACGATTTCATCGTTACTGTATTTTTTAAAATAAAATAAAAAAAAATAAATAAACAAAAAAAAACGTTAAAAATAAAATGAAAAATTGTTAATGATGGAAATATGAAATACTATAATAATCTGAAAGAAACTAGCGTTTAAGGAAAGTAGATTATCTTCTCACCGAATACACGTAAACGTGCGCGCATACGCATTGCACTTAAAACAAATGAAAATCATTGACATTCAGTACTTTATATTAAAAACTGTCTTCATTTATTCTTATTACTCCTTTTTGTATGACGCAATAACCAAATATTGTAACGATAAACGATATAACTAAAAATGTAGAGAAAATGGAGATTGTACGAGTTAACCTAATTCGCAGCATTTAATTTTGGCATAAACAAACCAAATTAATACCGTGCGATAACAATTTTATTATAGCATAAACTCCTTTAAAGAAATTCGATATGTTTCGAAATTTCTGTTATTCGCTTTTCTATGCGTTCGGGATCGAGACAGTGAAAATAAAATTACTTTCTTCTTTTTAACCGATTCATAAGAACTATAAGTTAGTTTTTAAAAAAGAACGAGAGATTAATATTGTTTACTTATAAATAGTACTAAAAATATATACGTAAAACTGAATTTAAAATAATCCATATTCAATATTTTCGAAAAATACATTAGACTGCCATCTTTTTATGCCGTTGTTACAAAAAAAAAAAAAAAAGCTTAACACGTCAATTAAGTATTTTTAATTATTGTACGAATAGAACGCGTAAATTGAGAATTTTAAATAATTATTTGTATAATGCCGCTGGCATCCGTTTTGTTGCAATCGGAAAGCGCTGAATTTTCATTATAAAGACAGATTTTACTTAATCAAACATATGTACACGTATTCAGAATATTACGCTTCGCAGAAATGTTAAAACTGGTCCATATTTTTTTTTGCATCGCCAATGTTAAAGGTCTATTGTAGTCTACGATTGTTTTGGCATCCGTCTTATTTATTATGCTTTATTATTTACTTCTAGGAAAAATGTGGAACATCATTACGTTATGTATATTTCTGGTTTGCTTGGTCTTTTTTAACTCAAATGTAACTAAAATATTCTTTAGATTTTTTTTTGATTTTTTTTTTTTTGAATTAAATTTATTGTACAGCGCTACTTTTGTACGTGTTTTTCAACTTTTAAATTAATTAAATTAACGATTTTGAAATTATTTATTTTTTCGAGTTTCTCGTGTAATTTTAAAAAGATTCTATTCAATTGAATATGGAACTTCGGAAGTATTAGTAGTAACAAAATGAGATAAAAAAAAAGTCATCATTTATGTATCATGAAGATTAAGTTTTACTTATTAACAGAAGCTGTAATTTAAAAAATGTATAATAACACTGGCGTATTAGCTGAACAATCTTGTAACATTAAACGAAACAATATCGGGGTTTTTTTGGTGGGGGGTGGGTGTTTGTTTTTAATTTTGGCCGGTTATTATTGTATTAGTGACAACAAATGCATTTTTTCGCAAATGCCTTTGTTGTTTCTTGTTTTTCGCGTCTAATATATAGAAAACGATGAAGTGGAAAACGGTAGTTATCTTCCAATACAAAATTACGAAAAACGATCTTTATAAACATACGAAAGTGTTACTAAATAACGAAATAACCGAATTAAAAGTACTTTAAAATTATTTTACGCCACCTTTGTTCTGCGTTGTAAAAAAAATAAAAACATAACTTTAAATTGAGAATATTTTGACAGCAGCTTAACCTCCTGGCCACGCCACCTTCTTGTAATTTACAGTTTACTACTCCGTTACTGTCGGTCTTTCGTAAATACGGTACTCACTGCCGAACATAAATTTACATGTATTCAAGATGATTATAATTATTATAAAGCGGATATATCTACAGTGTCAGGAATCGCGTTATCATTAAATTACTAATAACTTTGCTAGCTACATTGCATTTAGAAACTTTACAGAATAATACTGATAAACTGTCCGTATTATGAAACGTCGAATCTTTTAAATTTTTCTGGAACTTCCGTAACTAATTACTAAAAATGAATTATTTTGGACTTTTTCGATGTATGTATATATCCCTATTATAAACTTCATAATTTCCAACTCCCTGTGAGGGATGTGGGACTTACTTTAATTTTACGCTGCATATTAAAAGTTGAATTAACTCAAACATCATTTCTGAAGCAAAATGTAGTTGATTTTTATCCAGCTCCGCATTAATATTAATAATAACCAGAGATAATAGACATAGTGGCCATCCAACTGGGAATAACCCGGGAATTTTGTTGTAAAACCGGGGAAAACAGTAAAAGTAGCCGAAAACGATATTTTTAATAAGAAAAAATCATTTAAAGCGAAAAATGAATTCATTTTTTATGTATTTTTCCCAAAATAAACTGCGAAGTTCTGTTTTATTCGGGTAAAATATGCTGAGGCGGTCAAGTATTATCAAAAATAACAAAAAAGTTCTATTCTTCTTTCTGTACAATTCTCGCAATCAGGAAATCGAGAGGATTTGGACCAGGAAAACCGGGAATTAAAAAATTATATTTGAGTGGCCACCATGATAGATGATAATAGTTACACTTTTTATTCTTCATTATATCACTCTGAATATCCGATAACTACTTGTGTTGTTTATTTCCTCGGCAGTAAATTTACCGAAAATATTAAACGTAGCCTGTGAGTACGGCATTGAAGTTAGAAAGTTTGATTATGTTTAATTTGGAAAATTTCCCCTTTGAATATACCTACTTTTATAAGCTGCTTTAAAATGTTTAACTCTAATAATCGCGCTACAAAAAGAAGGGAAGAACACTACTACTTTTCCTTGCTTTCTTCAACTCTCGCAAATTTTGAAAATTTCGTTACAGGTCTAACATATAGTTTCTTAACCTCTAAGCAGCGAATTTCCCCCATAAATGTATCAGGCGCCTGGAAAAATATAATTTTTTTGTTGAAAAATGAAATAAGCGAAAGAAAGAGAAGAATGATAGATTAGTTTTATATTATTTTCAATGTTCGAATCGTTTAAGTCGTAGCAATTAGCTAAATGAATGGGGAAAAATTTCACCACATCCCACGAATAATTGCATTTTAAATATAAATAATAATTCAAAAATGTATAGTTTTCTAACAAGTATGGTTATAATTTAATCATTTGTGTAATTTTCTATCAAAAACACACTTTATCTTCACTGCAAACAGTTCCTACACTGTGTGTGAAGAATTTGAATTTTAGGAGCCTTCTGGCGAATTTACTATTGAAATATTTTCAACAACTTGCACTGCAGATGAACGCGATATTTTCTCGATAATTGCTGCGATATTATTGTGTACTCGAAGATTTCATGAACTGAACGAATTCATTTTTGTACAAAATAAAGTAAACAAATTCATACTTTGTTTTATTTGTAAACAAGAACACCAGTTACGTGGTTGGCTCCCAGATTTGTGAGCTGTGATAGTATTCATTGATAACGGTAAACAAGACAGCTGTGGTGAAATCAGACCTCTGATAGACCGCAGCTATCAAAATTGGCCAGGTAGCCAAATGTACTACAACTATGGTCAAAAACCTTTACCACGTAGGATACCTGCCATATGATTTGTGCATTTGCGTTTGGCTATGTTTTCGACTACGTAGCCGCAGAGCTACATCTCATGTAATGTGTGTAACCCTTACTATTAGCTGTTTAAAAATTTCAGTAAACTTTTAATAGTATAAAAATGAAATTATGTATGTTTTGCAGGGATTAAAAGCGGAAGACTTAATCACCACCTTCGGATCATTAAATTCAAGTAATTTTGAAAGTCTAAGAGATGTAAGTACAATAGTAAATAATTCTGTTAATAAGGAAATACCGATTACCATCATCAGAGACAAGAGATTGAAAAAACTTACTCTTATACCTCGAACATGGTCAGGAACTGGTTTACTTGGTTGTAAAATAGATCCGATATCGTAACTTTTAGTTTTATTATAAATTAAATATGTTCATGAATAACTCTTCACGTTTGCAATAAGAATCTGTTACAATTTAATGGTTTAATTAAAATACAATTAAAAACAATAATAGTATAATTATTATACGTTAAAGATCATCATCGCTGTCACTACTGTAACATTTGGAACTACTATCTGAAGGAATATAATCATCTGATGAGTCGTTCAAAAATGAAATAACTGAATCACGGGATTCATCTGAATCGTAAAATGTCTCTGCATCCGGAACTGTTCTTTTACGTTTGCGTTTAACATTGCCAACGGGTCCAACGTTATTCATTTGCGACAAGTCTTTACTACGTTTCTTTTTTTTATCATTAGCCTCTGTAATTATGTTAATAATAAAATTAAAACTTAAAAAATAATATGACCGGTACTGATTGTATTATATTTTAGTTCGTAAACAGCAAGAAATACAAACGCAGTCGTTCGTATGCCATTTAATAATTTATATCAGATTAGTAGTAATACAGAATTTCTTTACATTTTCTTAAAATATTACTTATCTAATAGCAATATTATAGTGTACATTCATTTTTTAAATAAAAAATTTTAATTTTTTTCCAATTATTATTTACCTAATTACATATAACACACACACATATATATATATATATATATATATATATATATATATGGTATATAAACTATCATCATCATCGTAGTGCCATACTTAATTCCTGAGCGTCGGCGACTACCTATTCATACATTTCAGCTGAACATAGGCATAGTGTACTAGGCAATTGTTTATATGCAGTACGAATGTGTACACACGCAAGACTACACTTGCAACTGACATTGTGTTTGATTTATCGCGTTACAAGTGTAGTTCCGTGTGTCTACTGTATACTACTAGCGCGCATATGATGGTATACGTGCTGGTTTGCCATTGCCTTCCACGTGATTATTTGCGAGTATTATTAATTTAATTTTTTCGTAATAATTTCTGTGCGAAACATAAATAATTAAAATAAAAATTTAAACAACTTCATCATTGTCTCATCATATTTGAGTTATTTAAAAATTACTTGTCATTTCATTTTTTAACTGTCTCATTTGTTACTTTTATTCTTCTGCATGCGGAAATTAAAAAGAGAAAAATTTAATTTACCAATTTTGATGTTGCTGCGCAATTACGCATTTATCTGAAACTGATAATTTAGTAAAGATACCGCGATTCGATTACACTATTAAAAAAAGTTTTACGTAAGTACACCTCCGAGTTTGCGACGCAGAGTTATCTAAAATAGCTTAAAATAACTGAATACTAAAAAATTCGGAGACGCAATGACGATCGAAAGAAAAAAAACTCTCCTTACTGCTATTATTAGATATTGTAAACCTTAATTTCATAACGGCAAAATGTTGGAACTGACCTATTTGTCAAAATTTCATTTGTGCAATGCACAGACTGTAAAATTTCCATTTCCATTAATATGTGTTCCTCTGAATATATTATGTTACTGATGATAAATTAGGAAGAATTTTTTCAGAAACAAATTAGTCAAAAAGAAAAGCCCTAATAAAATTTACTTCACAAAAAAAAAAAAAACAAATCTTTATAAAAATTAAACAATTTTGTTTCTTCCTTTTTTAATTGACAGTCCGAATTTCTTTTAACATTTCGCTAACACTAAATTTTTTATTTTTATTATAGTTCAAAAGGGGAATGAATGTACAACTCTTTTCTTGATTTTTTTTCAGCTATGTGCGCTTTTGTGTGTATAAAACCGATTTAATTTATGGCCTACCTTTCTCATTCCTAAATATCTGTACTGTTTTGCTTTACATTTGTACATTGCATGGTAAAATTGATGTTTTCAGTCTGTCATATTTGAAAATAATTTTTTTAAACTGCTTACTGCCGATTAATTTTACATCCGGGTTAGTGTTTCGTTCTGCGTTTTTTTTTTGTTTTTGTTTTTTTTTTCAGCCCACCAATTCGAAAACATGGGAATTTTTTTAACGTTTGTTTTATTTTTTTTTCGGAATTTATGGAGAAGTCGCGTATGACTTTGTGTCTTTATAAATTCTCTGAACCATGTATAACGGTAATATTGATTTAAACTAAAGCTATTCCCTTCCAAATTTATTATTTTTGATAGTGTCTAGGGAACACCGTCAGTTCTTTATTACGCGCATTAGACACATTAGTTTTTCTGATTTACCAAATTCGTGTTTTACGCAAAGGTATTTTATTCCTTCTTTGTTGGTACTATTATCTTTTTACATATTTGTTTTAATAACAGAAGCTATAATATGTTTATAATCATTATGCTTTGTGGTACACTTTGTTTAAAAATTTCAATTTACTATCGCGATACATTAATAATGGTAAAAATTAGAAAAAATTTCAATTTTTGAATGTCGCCGAATAAACAATAAGTTCCGGATAACACGGGTTATTAGTTGAATTTTAAATTTAATTAAACTTTTATATTTCTCTAACATTTTGTGATTTACATAACTTAACGGTGTTGAAAGCAAACTGTTAAGTTTATAGCAATAACTTTAAAATAGTGACAAAATGGTTATTCGTTATCATCGTAAATCGACTTCCGATAAAATTGCCTTTGTTTTACGCTAGTATAAATTTTAACGACGGTTGTGAAGGGTTTAAAAATAATTATAAAAATACACACCTTCTCTAACATACATTCGTAACCACAAATAACTTGAAAGGATCAGTAAATATTGATAAATAAAACCAAAAACGTATAAACTTCAAACAGTTCGAAATATTCGAAATTATCAAAAAATATACTTTCATCCGGTTGGTGTAGTATCGGAAGAAAGGGTATACACACTAGGGTGGAGTGATTGTATATGTATAAAAAAAAAAAATATTTTTTTTTGCAACGGCATAGCGATATAAAGTTGTCTTTGAATGAGAGAATCAAATATACGAAATCTTGTTAATCTATTTTAACGTTTTGAGGTGCCCCAACACAATTGTAAATCGGTAAATATAACTACTTTTTGCATTTCGTTATCACCCTGTCGGATTATTCGATGAATGTTTTTTTCTAAATTTCAGGGCTATTATTAAATAAATATAATAATAATTACTTGAAAATACCATAACTAAAAGATCCGTATATTATTTTAAACAATTTATTTATTAAAAGAAAGAAGAAAAATGAGTAATTTTAGTTAAATATGAAATTGCTTTTTTGTATCGAAATGAGACATTTGCTGACGTGAAAGCAGTCTTGCCCTAATGAAACCATCTCGTTTATGTTCTCCGCAAACAGCACTTGAAGCTTCTGTCACTAATTTGATGCAGCGCTCTACGGCTTGTGTGTGGCATGGATAATTTCTTATATTTTGAATTGTACCCAAACCACTTTTGACAATCGATTTCAAAGCTTCATCCGATAAATTAGAAGTCAGCGGTGGCTCAGTTATTTCAGACTCTTGCCACGTAATAATTTTCGTATAATCTTCGGCGTCGAAATTTAAAGCAGGTACTTTAAATGTTCGAAGTTTTGGAGCATTCTCTGATCTTGCTTTCGAGATCCATTGATATGCCAGCTCACGTATGCTTTCCATGTCATCTCCAAGCATTGCGATAAGAACATTCTCTGGATGACCGAAATATCCATTTCGTTGAATTACGCTGTCAACAATCTTTTTTGAATCCGGTTTCAAATAGCGACTCAGTTTAATAGAGTGCCACAGGTGCTTAGCTCCATTTATACATGAGGGATTACATTTTATTCTGAACCACATTGGACCATAAACTTTCATCACGTACGTAGCTAATATCACCAGTTTTTCTTCTGGATCTGTCTTGGTAACATATAATCTTAAAATTCGATTTGCTGTCGTAAGCCATCTGGAATGGTTGAGAGGCGCAGGTTTCGTATTAGCTAAATCGGAAGGAAAAACACCAGTGCTTACAGCCGACATTATTTCGTATAGATATTTCTGGTCTGTGCTCAAATGATTAGTACTAGTCTCAGGTAATGTTGACGGAATGGCAGTGAATTTTGCTATTGGCATAGTTTCACACTCTTGTAATTCGGATCCGATGGGACCTGAGAAGCATTTAGGTCCTGAAGTTTTTCCATCGTATTGCAAAAATAGATGTCGCAGTGGCAATTCATTTAAATGTAACTGACATACAAACCACTGCAATGGTTTTTTAATTTCTTCTTCTATCAAGCGAATCACACCACCTTTAGCGCCCGTGTTAACAACTGTTCCATCGCAACCAACAACAGATATTTCGCCGAGTTCCACCGATTTGGATTTTAAATAAGTTAAAATAGTATTTGCAATACCTTTCGCAGTGCCCGACTCACATGTAACATGTCGTGATTTATAATTATTTTAATTCTACATTAAATATACTATATATTCCTGTAACAGCGCGAATATACATAAGTGGATAATAACAACTAATTCAAAATTAAATAATTAATTTCGATCCATATCACATTACAGTTTAAATTACAAATACTACTTACATGAGTTGAATTTCTTGGTCTAAACCGTTAAAACTAAAGCACTTTACAAATAAAATAATAAAAATCCGCGCGCGTAACTTGACTAAATGGCGTTCAAACAACGTTTGATGAGACAATGACCTTCCACGTGTACCTTGCATCGGCAAAGACGTCTCAAGGTTAATTTTTTCTATCATGAACTAACAGGTAACGTTCAGAAGTTAATTTAGTGTAAATGAGACGAAGATATATTTTGACCATTTTTAACGGATTTCTCTAATATTAATAAGGTTGGGGGCACCTCTGAACATGTTAATTACAAAATGAAATTTTGTGTATATATTTGTGAGTTAGAATAGCAACTTTTTACAGGTATTCCAAAATGATTACGAAATAAAAAAAAATTCGCTCCACCCTAATACACACTTTAGTTAAGGGAAATTGTTAATAAAGGCTTTCAAAATTTAAAAAAAAGATGCGAATTTTTTATTCACGCTGAAACCGTTCAAGTCATAAAAATTAAAAAAAAAAAAATATCCGAATAAAAAAAAACTAAGTCACGTTTTTCGTTTACGTAAATAAGTTATAAGATACAAAAAATGTAGAATTAGTTATTCAAAATTTAAAACATTTCTTCTAATGTTCTTTCCCTTCATTTCATTGCATACATTTAAAATATCAGTTCAAAACTATATTGCTTTTCAGCGGTCTAAAAAATAAAAATACGTCTATTTCAAATATTACATATTATATTAAATACTTAAATTACTTTAATTCCAGAATAATTTTTATTAAAACGGTATTTACTCACATTTGCAAAGCGAGAAATATTAAAATAGTTAAATGGCGCTTAAAATAAAGATTTTGTAACGCGATGTCCTAAGTATATTAATAAAAAAGTAAGAATATTAAATTTCACAATTTTTTATATATATATATATATTGAAACAAACTCAATGAAACAAGCTGGGTTACGATGGTTAAACTGGCTTGTAGCGTGAAACCATACGGGAAAAACATTTCGATTTTCTCGGAATTGGAATAGATAATTCCGAAAGATTTTTCTTTTAATTGAACGAAAAAAATTTCCAAACCATAAGAAAAGCGAACACACGGGCGCCAGTGACACCTACAGTGTCACACGTAATAGCTCGCCTCTCGGCAGAGCCTCAGGCTTTAATCACTGCTTTATAAAAACAAATCTTCGACATCACTGGACTAGTATAACAAATAAAACAAATATTTCATACCATAGTACCTCTCCCCGACTGGGAGGTATCATGGAGGATTCACCGCCACATGTTCAAAACACCGAATTATAGACACAATCACGGTAATAACGCGTATATTTTGCTAAACTAAACGAATAAATCTATCGACACGAAAGAAAAATGGAATTCAATCGAATTCATGTACGTATAAAAACAACCTCGACTCAGATTTTACAAAAAAAAAAAAAAAAAAAAAAAGAATAAAGGGGAAAAGAATGGCATGTAAATGGCATGGCACCCATATTTTCGAAGCAAACGTTGAAACAACGACTAGGAAAAGTGAAAAGCGACATATACCGTTGCGTTCTCTAGCTAATCAAAAGGGTAACTCTACGACGACTTTATCTCGCAAGATCGGCAAAATGCGAGAGACAAAAGCTGAACAATAACGGTAAACTTAAATTGATAAGGCTATTGGCATATCATACACATGCTACAATGTCTGATTCTTCTTCTCTCGTGGTTCACACTGTCGACAGACGCTACTCTGTTGTCGCCGAGTACCCACACAGGTCCCAACTACACACGTGCCGAAATTTCGACAAAAATTGGAATATTCGGCCGTGTAAGCGTCCCGGACTGTATTCTGCGCTAACAACGAACAATAGGATCATGTCGAGAGATCGAAAATTATTTTAACCAGAGAATAATTCCTAGCTCGACATGATCGCTAGAGCGCTGTAAATACCGAATCCGTATCATATATATATATATATATATATATATATATATATATATAACAGATTATTTATAAATGAAGAATACGATGATTAATATTTTTGATGGGTGTCGAGAAAGATACGAATATGAAGCTTAAGATAACGAAAAATCTTTCCCCCAGTGTGCAACAAGCGGTTCTGAATTAGTGTACTAACTGATGCTGGAGAGACCAAATTATTAATTCTCTACTGTCGTATAATTGGTTGATGACTATATTCTTGAGATGTTTTTTTCGTAAATATATTCCCTCTATTTTTCACATTGTCATGAATAATTTTTGTTTAACACAATGCTTGCATGTTTTAAAAAACTTTCGTAGAGCGCTGAAAAGGTTATCTGATTCATCCGTATCTTTAGTCTTAATCTTCTCTTTTTCTTCCTCAAGAAGACGAGACCTTAATATTGTTGAAATATTTTCTTTTATCTCCTCTCTTGCAAACACTATTGCTGATATTTTCTTTTAACGCTTGCGGTATTACAATTTTTCGAGGAACTTGTGCTCATGATGAATATGACGGCTCGTAATTTGCTTGAACAGCAATATCATCTTTTTAATGTCTTCAGTGGTACTTTTTAGTAAGATTTCGATGCCAAGAGATCGAAATAATAAGGATATTCTTTCCTTATTTTTCTCGCGGCGGGTTTCGTAAGTTCCGCGTATTTATATTATACATCAGTAGCACCCTCTAAAATGACTTCTCAATGACATTGGCACTCTTGAAAACCTGTAAATCGCGTACAAAATTATTCAGTTGTTTTACTGTAACGAATTTGTGAATTTCATTTATTATGTCACTTTTAAAGATAAATTTCTCGAAACTGAAATAGAATATGAACGAAAAAGGGAATCACGTTTTATTCGATCTTTTCGGGAGTTTTTTCCGTTTACTTGTTTTAAATTTACCCGATACATATACTTTTTTTTTTGTTTTCTCGCGCTTCTTAATATAATTATGATTAGAAAGCTCTTGAATAAATTAAAGTGAATTCTCAAAATAAAAACAGAATTTCAAAAAATTCCCTGAAATATGAAAAACTCTTTACGAACACATATACTCGAGTGATTGAATAATTATAATAATCAGGGGCGGATCCAGAAATTCCTTTTGGGGAGAGAAATTATATACGGTAGACAGTAGATTTGAGGAATACCTTGTGTTCCATAAAGAAAATCAAATAGCGACCACCTTTTTATAAATTTAAAAATATTTTAAAAATACATAATTGTTACAATTTTTAATTTAACTTTTGTCTTATATTTAGGGGTGAAAAATAAAACGAAATTATAAAATTCTAGCTAAAATGGTAGTTTAGAATTTGAACAGTAAATTACTAGAAAGAATAGAACGGTAGTGTACTACTTTTATTAGACTTTACATTTTTTTATTTTTGTTAGTAATCCGATTCGAATTATTTGTTCGTAGGAAAGTAAAAAATATATATGTACATTTCTCATTGACTACTATTTGTAATTAAAATTGCAAAATAAAAATTAAAAATAAACAAAAGATCGAGGACAGTTGCGTTTAAAACAGAATAAAAACGTAACATCAATAGTTTTACTAGAAAAAAGGAATTAAATCCCTATAGGTGCATACAAATAGTTTATAGTATAAATTAAGTTTCTCTGTTGTAACAAATTTTTTCATCGAAGGTTTGGTTCTTTTATTTCCCTCCCCGTGGATCCGCCACTGTAATAATCGTTCGATAGCGCTAAAACCACATTTTAGAAACATAAAATGCTCTCGCATGATATGTCTTAAAAATGAATTCAGGGGGAATGTTAATTCTAAAAAATACTTATATTTTTAAAAACTCAAAATTCAAAAAATAATTATACAAATGTAAAATTAAAATAGGAAATTTTGCATTTATTCTATATTCTTCTTCTTCTTTATGTGCCATACCCTACAAGGGCGTAGGAGATCACAGTTGCACTTACCGCGGTCTTTTTCTTACTCGTTGCATAAGCTCCTGGACTGAAGTGGTATTGGTCTACTCCTTTACACTCTTAATCCAATCTGTCCGATGTCTTCCTGAACTTCTTCTTCCATCAATTTTCCCTTGAATTATAAGTTGTAACATTCCGTATCGTTTTCCTCTGATAACGTATCCAAAATACTCGATTTTTCTTTTTACTATCCATTCTTTTAACCTTCTTCTTGACTTTGCAATTTCTAGGACTTTCTGGTTTGATGTTTTAGTAGTCCGTGACTTAAGCATTCTTCTATGCAGCCGCATTTCTGTTGCTTCGTATTGTTTAAGTTTATTAAGTATGGCTGCTTCTATACCATATAACAAAACCGGGTAAATATAACACTGGACCAGACGTTGTCGTGTGCTTAAGTTTAAGGTTTTGTCACATAGTAGGTTTTTCATGCTATTAAATACTAATCGGGCTTGGGAACATCTGATTTTAACTTCGGTATCCAGATCTAGCATTTTTATTATGGTGCAGCCAAGATATTTAAATTTATCTACTCCGTCCACCATTTCATTGTTAATTGTGATTGAAGCCTGGTCAATTTTTTGCTTACTATCATCCCCTTTGTCTTTTTCACATTAATGCCCAACTAAGTTAAGTTTATTAATCAAGTACTGGAGCCCGTGTAAATCACCCGTTAAAATGACAGCGTTGTCGGCATACCTAATATTATTAATGATTCTCCCACTAGTCTTAATTCCATATTTCGAATTTGAGATCGCTTTGAAAACTTGTTCCGCATATAAATTAAATAGCAAGGGAGAAAGTATGCAACCCCTTGTCTTACACCCTGTTGTATTTCGAAGCTTATACTATTCTGATGTGCAACTAAAGCTTCTTGATTCCAAAAAAGGTTTTTGGTGATCTGCAGGTCATTTTTGTCAATTTCAGTTTTCTCAAGAACCTCCATTAATTTTTCATGTGGGACATTATCGAAGGCCTTCTCATAGTCAACGAAGCAGATAAGAATCTCTACTCATTTCTCTATTCTTTTGCAATAGAATATTAACTGCTGTAATAGCTTCTCGAGTTCCTAGGCATGATCGAAATCCAAACTGAGTGTCCCATAATTCTGCTTCACATTTTGATCGTATACATTGTTGAATAATTCTTAAAAAGGTTTTCAATAAACGGCTCATTAGGCTGATTGTGCGGTAATCTCCATTCTTTAGGGAATTTTTTCTTCGGTATTATCACAAATAATGACAAACCATTGCACCGGAATGTTTCCAGAGATATATATCTCACTGAAGGGTGTTGTTAAGTGTTTGATATTATCATTTTTCGAGAGTTTAATTATATCTCCAGGAACATTGTATGGTTCAGTAGCTTTCCTGCACTTGATCAGTTTAATTACATGGCGAACTTCCGATTTTAAAATTAATGGGCTTTCTTCCAACTGAGTGGAGAGATGAGGGACATCTGGTCTGCTACTAGAAAATATCTTTTTCAAGTATCCTTTCCATGTCTCCCTTTTTTCTTTCTCTTCAATAATAGACACTCCTTGATTGTCTAGTAGCCTTGTTGACTTATGCCTGTAGCTTTTACCTGTTACTGACTTGATTTGCTTATGCATCCTAAAAGTGTCATGTTTTTCGGCTAAGGCCTCGATTTGTTGACACTGATAGTTTAAATGGTGTATATTTAATACTATTAATTAAGATATTTAAAAATTGTAACAAAATGTTATAGTTTAAACTGTTGTTTTTTTGTTTTTTTTTTTTTATTATTTGTATCATAAAAAATAATAAACAACATCGAGATGAAACCTGCACATTAAGACACTTAAGTTAAAGTTACAAAACAGACAGAATTTTCATATTAGAACAAAAATTTGAAACTTTCTTTATGATAAAATCTGGTTCTGCACCGTAGTAAGATGAAAACATTTAATTATTAAAAAACTCTATCAATTATTAGAAATTTATTTTAATATTAAAAATTAAAGAAAATCGAAATTAACTTATTGCAGCAATCAAAGAAATTGTACTTTTAATCGTAAAATTTTTTCAGTTTCTCACCTTTTTTCTAGTTTATAAAAATTAAATTATTTGAAAAATCATACAATTCATTGTGCTCGTGAATTCTATTGTAACTGAATCGCTGTACGTTGAAAACTCCTTTTGTCAAGCCACTTTTGATGGGTATTGCTATGTCGACAACAAGTTAGGAGAATAACAGGTTCTTACATTAGCTGTCATTTTTGTTTACTATCATGTTTGTTCTTTTTAACATTCGTTCTATTATTTTAAATCTCACAACTTTACCTATAGTAGATGAATTTTAGTTTCGCTATTTAGTATTTTTCATTGTTTGTTGTTATTGTTCTAAAGTTGTTTTTTCTGTTTTTAAAACTAATGTTTGAAAATGAAAAAAATTTTCAAATCCTAAACAACTTTATTGGAAATATAAATTCGTATTTATTCTTTATTGAAAAAGAACGTAATTTTCAAATTTCTAATAACTTCTTATTATTAAAAGGTTTTACGTTTTTTATTAGGACTTCACGGAAAAATAAAAGTTGTTGGATTCTAGAAATAGTATTTTCTGTATCATATAATGAAAATGAGATTTTATTAACAATTTCTGTAAATTTAAATATATAGGCGATAGATTAGCATGGAGCAATAAGAATATTCTTATATTTGGAGTCATTCATAAATCTTACCACAACATTAGTGCAATGTACTCATGGGCCAAAATATATGTAGTAAAAGAAAATCACAAGAAACCTCTGAATTAGTAAATTTTTTATTTTTAAATTATAAACAAACGTTAGTTAAATAATAAAATATAAGTTTGTTACTTATGTTTTAAAACATTTTGCAGAATGATCATTCAGTAAGGAAAAGATTTCGATTACAGCCTATAAAAAAAGTTAGTTGTAAAGCTAAAATGATAATTCAGAAAATTAAATGCTGCTTCCCTGATTACAGTGTCCAGAATGTTTCAAAAAATATTCATAATAGGAAAATTGAGACATGCACAATTATTATGTATGCTTTGATAATCTTTCAATGTACCATACATAAATTTATTACCATTGGCGCACCCAGGATTCGTCCCGGGGGGGGGGGGTAAAAAAAGTAGCATATAGGAAAATGTAAAGGCGGAGGTCGAACATGTTTGGTATATTTATATATCTCTCTCTTCTCTCATTTATATATTTATTTTTGTGTAAAATGTATTATTTAAAAACACTATATTTTTATCAAATATTAATTTTTACTAACAAAAATTTTGCCGGTAACAAATTTGGCCATTATTAACAGTGTTCGTTTAATGAAAATATAACAGCTAGGAATTGACTTAGAATTGGGAATGAATTCTTCATGATTAATCATATAAACTTTATTTCAGATAGATGTTGAAGTATTTTTTTTTCTAGATTTTACTCGGATTTACAAAAGCAGTATAATTAGCGAAAGGGCTTAACAATTTATTGGAAACGAAGTGAAATTTCACATTACAATAAAATTACCATAGAATCCGTACATTTTTCAAAACAATATTTTAAGTTTCTAACTTGAGTCTTTAAAATGAGCAAAATCAATTACAAATAAATACCTTAGATATTACTTATTTAAATTTAAGTAATTGCAATTAGACAATATAAAAATGTTATTAATATATTTCAGATATATAAAAGCAACATAATTTGTAATAATATCTTATATAACAACAATTGTAATTCAATTATGATTATTATTCATTAACGATTTGCGGTTACTCTTTATTTTAATTTTACATATCACCTGCGACTTGATAAAAAATAACAGATATCATAAGATCCTGTTATTCTCCTAACTTGTTGTCGACATAGCAATACCCACTTATGATATAACAATGAAAAAGTACGCTTAAATATTTACATTATATTTGTCACGCACATATCACGTATCTGCCTGAAAATCGGTTGAAATACCATTCCGATAAATTATCCGATATTTATCAGCCTCGAGGAGTTTGTCATATGCACGCTGAGTGAGAATAAAGGATAGAAATCTCACTTAAATGTAACATACATATATATATATCAATTTCATCGCCCAATGCTAATCTCATTCCGAGCAGGTAGGACCTTAAAATATATAAACCAATTATAATATCGGTACTCTACTAAAGTATTTCTTTACTAAGCCGAGGTTTTTATAAAGCATCTAACGTTATTGAATAAAACCCTTTCCCAAGCTTAAATAAACTTTTTCAATGATCTTTAATTATGCTATAATTAAAATAAATGTACATTCATTTTACGCATTAATCCTATGAACTTAATCGAATAATAGGAGGAAGATTTTTACTGTAAAATAAAATAACGTGAAAAAGTTCACAAAATTTAGTAATTTCCGTGAAACAATTTATAATTTAATTTATAGGAAATTTAAGATTAAAATCGAAATATTATGTTTCATACTTGAATTCACGTCCCTGCTCTCTTAAATATAAAGGTAGACTTCCGAACACCGCGACAGTGACTAAGTAAGGAGGCAGAGACATCTGTTGCTTAGCGACACTGTCTCGGTCGCAGCGTACAATCAGAATTAATAAGAACAGTTTAAAGTTATTACTAATTTTGCTTTTTACTAAAATTAGATTTATAAATAATGTCAAATTCTCAAATTCTTCATTTACTCATGGAAGAGGAAAAAGATGATGATTTAGTTTTATTTCATCACTATAAAAGAGGAAAACCCATCTCAAATCTATATTCAAAGAACGATGTAAAGAAGGAACATACACATTACTAACAGAAAATCATTTAAAAAGTGATGAAGACAATTTTAGAAGTTATGGCCCATTAAATAAGGAACAGTTTAATTTTGTTTTACGTTTAGTTAACGAAGAGAATTGCAAGCAAAAACCTCAAGGGATACAATAAGTACTGAAGAAAAATTATTTTTAATATTAAGGTATTACGTTTTTTTTTTTTGTAGATCGACATTGTGTTAATCTAGAATAGATAGCTTATAATTTTTTTTTTTTTTTGGCCCGGCGAGAAACCAAATTTTAAATCAGTGATTTGTTGAGTGAAGCCTCTAGCAACTATAACTTTAGAAATATTCCTCTTTATTTTTAAATAATATCATATTATACACAATATTCGCATAAATATAAAAACACAATTTTACAATGTTTCTTAAAACAACCAAGCTAAATATTATTGTTGAAGAAAACAATTTACAAAAAATCAACGAAATATTCCCGGGCGATGTCACTTTTGTGACTGGCGCAAAAATAGAAAAATTACAAACCAGTGTAACAGCTGCAAGTGTTTGTATACAAAGAGCACACAGTTCCAACATGCTTTAAATGCGCAAATGAAAACAAAGAAAAGTTTAGTGGTGAATGTTAACAGTTTGATTACATGCACCGTATTTTATTATTATCTATACTTTATTTTAGAATTTTTTTGTATATATTGAGAATTAAACTATTTTTTATAAAACGTTACAAACTATGTTATTATATATTTTTTTGAATTAAAATGCTGTTTATTCATGTTAAAATAATAAAACAAAAAAACAAAACAACATAAAAAGGAATAAAAATAGAATAAAAAAACTAATAAACACGAAATATTTCTTTCAAAAACATAAAAAAGTAGTTTTTAAAAAAAACTTGCGTTATAAAACATGGCGCGACCTCTTACGGGTTAAAGAGAAAATTGATGCCAATAGCTCTATTTGCGACAGATATTTTTAAACATACAGAGAAAGAATTCCGGCAAAAATGGAATATACCAAATTGCGTGGATTGCATTGATGGAAACCATGTGCGTATCATCAAAGCACCAAGAAATAGTGGTTCTCTATTTATTAATTATAAAACAATTGTACTGTTGGCTGTAATAGACGCAAATTATAAATTTATTACTATTGACGTTGGATCTTATCGTAAAGAAAGTGATGGGAGTATTTTTCAAAAATCTGAGGTGGGGTAAGAAAATAGCCGCTAACAACTTTAATTTCCCTGCACCAAAATGCCTACAAAGTACCAACATAGAAATGCCACATTTTATAGTCGGCGATGAAGCATTTGCTCTCAGCGCCTACTTAATAAAACCATATCCTTGTGAAAGTTTAAAAATGCATCGAGAAAAGGAAATTTACAATTACCGTTTATGCGGTGGCCGTATCGTGTAGTTGAAAACGCGTTTGGACTATTGTCCCAAACACCTATTACCATTTCACCCAAATCAGTTGATAACATGGTAGTAGTAGTAGCTTGTTGTTTACATAACATATTGTGAGATGCCTGTCTTGAAAAACAATCAACTGCTTCTTATCAGTACGAGGTGACAATGGAATCAGTGTAACGGGCATGGCTAACTTATCCCACACTGCTGGTGGTTTTTGCAAGAGTAACGGATTTCAGATGAGAGAGAGAGAGACCGAAAAACTTTTTTTGTAGCACACAAGGTGGTGAAGTATTATGGCGAAATAAACAAAATTTAAATTTAAAGTCAACAGTAATAGAATTAGATTTGATTTATTTCGGTAACTGTAAATTAACAATATAGGAATAACATTTTTTTTTTTTTCTTTGTGGACAAACTATCGTTAAATTATAATTTGAGAAAAAGATCTATTAGATTAAAAAAAAAAAAAAACTGAAAATTTTACATTATGAAGTTTTTTCCTCATCTATTAAATGTCAGTGTTACTAGATTTTTTTTTATTTTCATTAAATCTGCTCTATATAATTAATTTTTATGTAAATAAATAAATTAGCATTATCGTTTTAAAAAACACTCTGCAAGTAGAAAATAAGGAATGATTTAAATTTTTACCGTAGAGTAATTTAAAAAAATAGGAAAACATTGTTTCGTATCAATTATTCCTAATAATTTTGTTTGTAATGAGTGAAATTTAAATTCTAGCTAAACATTTATTACATTTTTACTGAGAAATAGAATCAAATTATTTTTGCTCGCTTTCGATTGGTTACACGCATAATCCTACAGTAATATAGTGTGAAAAAGAATAAGAATTATGCGCGGTATTATTATATAAAAAAATATCCGTTATACACGCTAATATCTATAAATATAACACGTGTAAATATTTCAATAAATAATTAAATAAAAATGAATTAAGTTTTATTGTTTACTTTATATTTCATTACATTCGTCAAGTACAATAACTTCTACGCAATCAGAATAATTTTTTTCGAGGAATTCAGATGAATAAGGTGATTCTGGTTTTACCTCCATTTCGATTGCCATACTTTCATGATCAGTTAACACACTGAATAATTCTTTCTTTGCCCGTATCTGTAACTGTGGATTTAGCTTCCTTAATACAGCACTAATATATTTTCCAAATGAACTAATATCATCTTCATTTTCTTTGACAAATAATTTTTCCATTAACTGTTGCCTACTTTCCTCCCTTTCCTTTAAATAATCTACAATGGAATGTTCCATTTTATTTTTCCATTTCCGTTTGGCCTTTAATGAAGATGATGAAATAAATGATACCGGTGATTGAGATGTTTCATTTACACATTCCTCACATCGCCTACGTTTAAAACGATTGTACGAGCCCCGTCCTACATCTAAAAAAGAAAACAAAAGCAGGGTTCGGGATAAAAGAATACTTGAGAAAATAGCTTACATTAGACATAAATTAGTTCAATTTGTTTATTTCTATATAGACCATAGAAAATTATAACAAAACGAATAAAACACATTAATTAATAATATAAATTGAACATTCGCGAAGAAATTTTGGAAGAAACTCTCGCAACGTTTTACTGTATTTAGTTAATTTCAGTAATCAGGAAATTATTTTATATAGTATAGTTAATGATTTCTTTATATTTTTAGTTTTCTATTTTTAATAAAAACATACACATTTTAAGTAGTTTTTTCAATGTATACAAAATTATTTATTACAATTTAGTAATAGTAAGATATTTTACAAAATCTATAAGTACTGTGTTTACTTAAAAATCAAACATAATTTTAAAAATTCTGTTATTTTCTTTAAAATGTGTTAATATTTATTTCGAGACTTCTACATATATATATATACCCCTTGTAGATGTCAAAAATTAATATAACACAATTAAATATATATACACATATTTTTAATAAAACGTACCATTTCTGTTTAATTTTTGGCCAATACTTTTCTACATATTATCGCGAACATTTACATATTTATAACTTTCCATCTAGGGATTAAATAGAACAGGATTACACAACACAAATTCAATTAATCGATCATCTTCACCATAAAATTTAATTTCATCCATTTTATGCACAAAGTCATTCGAAAGAGAAATAAATATAAACAAAACAAGAATTGCTGCTTAACATTGTAGCGCGACACTACTGCTTCGGTCGTCTGCCTCTGCCGTGGTGCTCGGAAGTCTACCTTAACTAATAATATAGCCTAATCATACATAATCCTTGGTAGTATGTTGTTTTGATAATCGAGTAAATAACAAAATATTACAATCAAGTAAACAGGTATTTTTTCCTAATCGCTACTATAGTTTTTGCTCAAAAACCATAAAAAATCTAATACCTACCAATTAATATGTATTCATAGTAATCTATTTAAAAATTCATATGCACATAGCATAATCATAAATCTGCCAGTACTAAACAGTTTATTTCAAAAAAACTATTGAAATAAAACAAGCGAAATTTATACATAATGTAATACAAAAGTCTAACACGGTATGGCCTAAAAGTGTACTAATTGTTTGTAATTATATTTTCCAAACACATATTTTACACTATACATTTTTCTTCAGAGAGAGCAACTTGTTTGTCAGCAAGCACAGGGAGCTTCAATTAGTTCCATGAGTCATAATTCAAAGGATTCGAGTTGAACTCAATAATGGCTAATCATTTGTAGCTACGATCATTCCCACTAATCAGTTTGAATTCGTTCAGCAGCATGAATCACGAAGAAAATTTGCTGGAAACACCAATGTTTGTTAATGATATTTAGCGAATGCCGTTATTCAATAGCTTTCGGTAAACTTTTGCGTTCACCACCCACGTCACAAAAATAAATTATAGTGGCTTTAAGGTATTAAAATTCCCTACTAACTGTAACAAAAGAAGCCCCTTGACCCCGACAGAAGTACCCCGAATCTCCATTATAGCGCTTCTATACCTAGTATAGAATGAGGAAAACTGACGTCATTCTTCCCGACTTCTTTAAAAAAAATAAAAAATAGTGACTGTTCTATTCGGCTTTCCTTTTTTTTATTTAACTTCTTATATATGAAATATATGTAACGTTTTGGGACAAAAAAAGTGATGAGGGTCGGGCTAAGAATGAAGCTGTCATTATTATATATACATATATACACATGCGTGTGTAATTGGATTCTCGGAACCAGCTATATTACATGTTAATTTTAAATATTAAGTAAATTAAAGTACACATTCAAAATTGAAAAATAAAGTACCGCATGCCATTATAATTTTCGTATCACGTGCGTATTATTGTTTTACTTTTAAATGTTTGTGAAACTCATGAATATACTTTGATTCATCTGCAAGTTCGAAATAAATGCGAGCAAGGTTCAATCATTGAGTACTCTTCTTTCTTTCCTTTCCTATATATACATATATACACAAGGGCGTCACCAGCCGATGAGCCCCCCCCCCCCCCCCGGGGGGGGGGGGCAAGATGATAGAAAGAAAATATGAGTTATAGGAAAAATAAAATTTATAAATTGTAAAGGCTTAATATTTTATTAAACAAGAATAAAATCTTAATAAAAACATAATTTTCGTGAGTTTCTGGCAAATTGTCCATGATTACGCGCCTATGAATAATCATTATGGCCAGTTGATTAAAAAGTTTCAAGACTTCAGGGGGCAGCTGCCCCCCTGCCCACTGCTAGCGACGTTCATGTATATATATATATATATATATATATATATATATATGCACATATACGTATATTTTTTGTTTTATATATATATATATATATATACGGTTGGTACAAAAAGTCCCCGGACTACCGTTATAAAATCCATACGAGTAGCGCGATTTTACGGTGCTTATAGTTCATTGTTGTGAGAAGAGATGATGAAAGTTTCAGGTCGCTACCTTCATTAGTTTACTCAGGAGACAGCCAATTGTGAGTGAACCTTTGTGTACTGTGTCACGTTTGCGATAATGGAACAAAGAGCAGCGATTAAATTTTGTTTTTTTTGTGGTAATTCGTTTTGTGCTACGATCGCACTCAAAGCAGCAAGACTCATAGCCAATAATGATCGTCTTTAAAAAATTCGGGTCCATATCGGCGGCTTCAATGAGTCGCGCTCGCTTCCAGACGCTGTTCTTTTTGTTCGGCGTAAGGAAATGCAGTACGAACCTGGCACACAGCTTCTTTTTACCGAAAATATTGGTAAGAATGTTGTGAATGGACATGGTACTCACGTTTAGTTCATTTGCAATGAACCGGCACGTCATTCGCCAATTTTTAGCGAGTACAGCTTGCACACGAACCACGTTTTCGTCGGTAGTCGTCCTTCGCACGGATCCTCTTCCAACGAGCTCCGTCCACTTTTAAATCGGCGATACCGCTCAAAACAAGTTGTACGGCTTACACATTCATCCTTGTATGCGTTTTTCATCAATTCGTACGTTTTTGATGCACACAAAAAACAAAATTTAATCGTGGCTCTTTGTTCCATTGTTGCAAACGTGACACAGAACACAGAAGTTCACTCACAACCAGCGGTCTCCTAAGTAAACTAATGCAGGTAGCGACCTGAAACTTTCATCATCTCTTCTGACAACAATGAACTATAAGTACCATGAATTTCAAATAAATCGCGACACTAGTACGGATTTTATAACGGTAGTCCGGGAAGTTTTTGTACCAACCGTATATATATATATATATATAGAGATAGATAGATAGATTAATAGATTAATAGAGAAAGAAAGGGAGGATGGGAGAGGAGGTGATCCAATTTATCTACACACGCACTTCTTACATACTCGATAACAATCAAATAAACGAATAACCAAATAACACTTGCGTGAATGAGGTATGAACACCATAGACAAAGAACTACTTGATTGTATTAAATTTTAAAACTTGTCTGTGATATTCTCCAGGCGCATCTGATACTGAATATTTAAAAGCAACTATACGTACGTCATGCAGGAATAGATGAAATGCATATTAATTGGATTATCATGAAATAAAATTAACTCAAATCAACGATATTTTTTTTTGTATGTAATATAATTTACAAAATAATTACACCGCTTTTAAAAATTTTTCAATTGTTTTGCCAATAAAAGGAAAATTTAATATCAACAACGCAGTAGTGGATGTAGCCAAGCTAGTAGATCAGGCTGGTACTGCCAAGTATACACATAGATTCTATCATAATGCTCCAAAATAGACTTTTGAAAGCGCTGTAACTTTTGTAAATATACAAGTAAAAACATAATTTTCCAAATTTGTATAGAATTTAAAAGGTCTATGCAAAATTTCAACTCTTTACGGTTTACCACGTTCAAGATCAGACATCCTGTCTTAAACAAAAATTGACTGACACACACACATACCTATATAAACCTATGTATATTACTTAAGATGATCGAAATACATTAAAAAGCTAAAATTTAGTATGTCATTGCACAAACTGAACGGAAAAATTACAAAATCCAAAATTTTTCAACATAAATGACCCAATAAGTTTATAATCGTTAAATTTTGAAATGTTACCTTAAAAATAAAAATTTACAGCGTAACGTTTATTTAAAATAAAAAGTTAAAATGCAGAATAAATAATACTTCTGACTTCTAAATTATAAAAAAATTTACAACCGAAAAAAATTCTTGCCCTAAATGAGCCCAAATCACGAAATGTTAGATATTGTTATTAAAATTAAAATACATAACAATAACTTAAAGAGATAGACAGCAAAAATTTGGTATGTGCGACACTTCAGATTTGTAAATAACACGAAAATGAATGAAACCTTAAATAAGCCCAAACTTCCAAATTTTTAAATATTTCCGTAAAATTTAACAAAAGATAGAAAACTAAAATTTGGTAGGTTAACACTCTCGACTTGTCAGTAATAAGAAAATTAAAAATACAAAGCTCCTATTTTGTTCAAAATTTTTAATTTTTGAAGTGTCATTCAAAAATTAAAACGTTTATTTAACATAAAAAATTGAAATTTAGTATGATCATCTCTGCTGACTTACAAATAATAAGAAAATTATGAAACTTGAAAAATTTTAAATACGAAACTCTTGAAGTACTTTCATGAAAATTAAAATACCCAACAATAACTAAAAGAGGTGGAAAGTTGAAAGTTGCTTTAATATGAATCGAAAATGGGTTCAAATTTCATAATTTTTAATTGTAACCTGATTATAGTTATTTTGGTTAAAAACCTCGGAATGAAAATGCAATGTACACTTTTTTTTTTTTTTAATTTGTCAATAACTTAATGAACTACAGTAAAACGTAACCGGGAAAAAATATCTAAATTCTAGTAATATAAAACTAATAATATTCGTGCGAATATTTCGCATATTTTGTATTTCAAATCAGAAACAATTCAACCATTCGAAATTGAGACTCTCCTTCAATTTCTTAAGTTCAACTGAAACACTAGTGATGGACGACAGCGAATGATTTCAATCGATTGTCTCGATTGTTAAAATCTCTCGAATGAATCGATGCATAAAGAAACAATCGAATGAAACCTTTCGATAGTTTCCGATAGTTTCCGATTGTTTTTGATTGTTTCGATAACTTCGAGCCAATTGTTACACAGCTATTAACATTTAACGATGCATCGAATACATCGGAAACACTATCGGAGCAATTCTCTCGACTGAGTTATCACTAGCTATTAATATTTAACGAGTGAAATATCTGTTAAGCTCTGGTACATTTTAAAGTTAGTGTCATTTGAAGAAAGACGCCTTTAACGACAATTGAGAACCAGACAATTAGTTTTGAGTCAATATAAATCACAAAGTTATAGATAAAAATAAAACGAAAATAATTGCTTTAAAAATATAACTAATACTTATGCCACCGTTATATAAATAAAACAGTAACAATACGGATGTAATAAAACATAAATTACAAATCGTTTGCCAATGAATTAAAAACTTTTCTCCTTCAATAGTGAATATTAATTTTTGTTTCCTATTAAACTTACTAATCATTTCAAGAATTTCTTAATAGTGAAAAATTTTAAACAACCAATGCAGAAATAATTCTCATTTAATTCAACAGAGCACTATAAGGATTTTTCTTTCGTTTTTTTTTTTTTTTTTTTAAACATTATAAATAGATACATTGAACAAGTTGCAGCAAACAAATGTATAGTCTAGTAGTATGAGTTTAATATTTTATTAGCTGATATGTAAGTGACGGTTTGAATTTTACCATAAGAGAAATATTTAATTTTACTACCTCTAAACTGAATGTTATACTGTACATATTGCAAATTGTAATAAAATCATATTTCCTTGTACTATATAATACATTTTATCCTAATAAGTAGAAGAATTTTTGTTTTTCATCGATTATTGTAATTTTAATGTGATAGAAAATTTCCTAGATTTTAACTTTAAAAGACTTTTCGGAATGAATAAATATAACAAATAATCATCTGCACAAAACATAACACTCAAAATAATCAATTTCAGATATCACAAGATAGCAAAGATAAAAAGAAAAGAATCGGTGAGATCATGTCTCCTATTCCATCGCAAACGGTCTAACTAGGTTGCCGTTTCCTGACAATATCCTAATACGAATGCATCGATAGTAATAAATAAACATTTGTCCGTTATACTCTGCGGATGCTTATTAATCGGATAAACGAAATTAGAAAAATTAAACAATCGAAAACTATCGATTGTTTCAACAAATTCCGCTCCGATAGTTGACTCGATGTTTTTTTAGACGATGCCGATTATCTCGATAGTAAAAATATCTCGCTATTGCCCATCACTAAGAAACACATTCGTACTGTGTCTTCAATTCCTCTGCTTAAGATCATTCTTTGGTCTTTGTGTGCGGTGCAATTCTTTCTGCCTCTTTAGCTCTTTAACACTGATTCATCAATTCTATTTCTTCTTTTTATTCACTTACGCTCTTAATTTTTCGTTTAAACTTTTCTTTTTGGTCTTTCTTGTTAAATTTCCTTCCTACGTCTATCTTCCATTGCATCTTTCTACATTTTCTGTCGTACATGTCAGTAATTTTTATCCAATGAGAACCAAAAAGGGATTGATTTCTTTCAAAATCACGTTAAACAACACATTGCAAATTGAATATTTTAAAAACCTTAGATAGATACCAGGTTACTATGAAAACCTTACTACCCATATTTTTTCATAAAATAAAACGACGATCACACTCTATATACTACCGCGAGAAAACACTTTAAATGCTTATAACCGGCTCAAACTCATAAGAAAAATGGGTTTGCTTAATGACATATTTACATGTCAAAAGAGATATAGTCAAATGAAAATTGTCAAAATCAGCCCATTGGAAAAGCTTAGGCAACTGTCTAAAGATTTTATAAACTATTTAATATAAGCGATATTTCTCGCCGTTAATAAATACGTGAATACTAATTAATTTATTCAATAAAAACATATTACATCAAAGAAATCGTTTCTAATCAACCTGTATGAAAATTACAAAATAGAACCTCAATTGGAAATTTGATTTACTTATCCCTTAATTTTTTTTAAATGCTGTGGCCAGAAATATGTAAAAGATATAAAGTAGATTAGAGATCAGATGATATAAGGATGAATTAAGATATTTTAAAATATAATCATTTATAAATTTCTGCCGGTAAAATATCTGTAAATCAAAGAATTCTCTATTTTTACGTTTTCCAGAAAGCAACATCCCAAATAGCGAATCTAATTCTTATTCCGTTTATAAATCTGTCTGTATCATTTCTATTATAATTAATCTAATAAACAACTAAAATAAATATTATGGATAAAAATCTTAAAAAATATCAACAGAATGAAATCACAAGCAGCCGGTAATAGCGCTAACGGTACGCCATTTATATAAAAAGATATACATATTTTCCATATTTCGTTAATAGGTACTTTCAGAATGCCTAACACTCGTCATTGTCAAGAATCGCGCAACAAGCTTTTTATAGGCGGTAGTAAATTTGTCGCAGGCATTTACATAAAGCAACAATTGCTCTCCTTGTATTTACAAAATGCAGCGTTTTAAGTCACCCAGTGTCCGCAAAAAGGCGCGCATAAGAGTTCTGGAACATTAATCTTCATAAAAATTTTGCAACAAAGTATCGTGCCAAACTTAACATAAAAGTACTTTTAGGAAAAGAATAAAGCAAGAAAATTGAAACTGTAAAGGTTTTTTGTTTCAGAATTCTTATAGTGCCTGCAAATTTCTCTTACGGAAGTAAACAAACATTTTTTTTCCTTCAAATGACCGTTTATAGATGTAAAGATTACTGACGCAAATTCCTGCATTAAATGTAAATGATTCTAATCAGGTATCTCCAAAATTACTGACCCGGTTACATTTAATATTAGTACGCTTTTAAGGAGAAGAGCAAAATTAAGTACTGAATTTTAAAAAGAACGGAATATCAAAAATATATAATAAACAATTATAACATAAGCCTTCGGCCGCGGATAAAAATCTGCAAATTTTATAAATACTAGCGCATAAAACTTTAATATTTTACTTCGAACGCGGGTTTTTAAAAAAACACGTGTAGATGATATATGTTCACTTTCTTTTTTCTTTTTCAATCGAAAAGACTAAAGAATTTTCTGTACATCTTGTAAGAAATAATTTATATAAAAAAAATTGCTTTAAACAAATGGCATTAATGTAAAATCGTGACTCATCTATGTATAGCCTCTCAATAACTTGGCAGCGCCAGCCTAATAACTTTCATAATATCAATTTTAAATATCATTTAAGGGAAGTATCTGATAATTTCGTTTTATTAATTATAAGGCGAATAAAATAATAAAAACAAACATATCAGTTGAATCTGTAAAATAGAACGAATTAAAACCCTCATTTTTTATGAAAATTCCAACGATAACACTAGTTTTAAATCAAAACGAAAAATTATAAAAACTAAATATTAACGGAGTTTCTTGTAACTCCAAAAGCACTATAACATACTAGTAAAACAAGTAAATGCAATGGAGAAGTGCTAAATTAAAAACGAACTGCCAAAATGATTGGTGAAAAAAATCGGTCATTTATGATTTACCAACAATCGTAATGATTGAAAACATTAAATTTCATCGTCGAAATAAAACGGCAGATCAAATACATTTTAATATAAATAGAATTAGAAAAATTTAACAATCATAATTTCTCTTACTCTGAGTTCCTATGATCACGTCATGACGAAACTGTTTTCTATGATCAGGATTTTTTCGATAACATAATGCCCCATATCTACATATAGGTTCATGATTTTCATTCTTTTGCGAAATGTCATCTGCATCACCTGGATGATAAAACTGTAATCTATGCTCAGGATTTCTTCTGAAAAACCCGTAAATTTTAATTAGTCGTATAATAATTTGGTTTTAGGTCAAAAGAGATAACTCGTTATAAATTCACGTTATAGTATTTACATAAAATTTAATATAATGTCATAAAATAAAGGCGTACTAATAACATAGAAAAATTTATAAGCTGTAATGTACCTGTAACATTCATCACCGTATATACAATTAATTTTTGCTTTCGGCTCATGCGTACTACTTATTTCGGCATTTTGCACAGAAAGGTCTTCCTCATTAATACAATCTGTCATTATTCGTTTTATATTTTATACACACTGTTCTAAATAATTAAAAAAAAAAAAAAACTTATTTAAAACATCTAAAAAACCGTATTAATACATTAATATTCTTAACTTCCAATTATTACATTCAAAATATCCTAAGGAAATAAATTTATGATATAACGCGTAAATTTAAAAGCTAACATCCAGTGTTTCAATTTGGGCTAGCTTGATGTCAGTTTACTAAAATTGTTGCGAATAAAATTAATACTGTTTGTAAATACATTATATAAATCGAGTAACATATTAGTTTTTAAAAAACATGTGATAAAGACATGTGTTTACATTTCTAATGACTAACAGAAGCGTAATCATACAAAAAAGGTATAGTTCAAATATGTGAACTAATTTTTTACAAAATCATCTCGCAAATTTATTTTATACAAATTTAAAATTACAGCTGTAAACTTTTGTTGTATGCGTACATTTTTATGAAGAATATAATATACTTAATTTAAAAATACTAAAATTTAAAAACCGGAAAACATGTAATATTGCAAAAACAATATTAATTACCGGATTGTAAGTTGTAAACAATCACACGAATGAAATTCGCAATTATTTATATACATATATGTATGGCGGTACCCATATGAGAATAGCATCATATCATACAGATTCGTGAAGTTATTATATTTTTTAAGTACACAAAAATAACTGACATTGCTTAAGATGAAAAATAATTTAATTAAAATAGTATTAAAAAAATCTTAAAATTTTCATTTATTGCTTTATTTCAAAATATTTTAAATTTATCAATTTTTAATTTTTGTGTAACTTTAAATTTTCATATAATAGTTAACTTTCTAATAGTCTCATAGATTTAACAAAAGAACATATAACTTTAAATGAAAAGTTTTATATTTTTAATATTCAATAAAAAAAAATACATTGTTGCGCAATATACAATGAACGACATATTTATTTTCAACATTTCATCAACCACTTCCGCTGGAAGTTGACTATCTTCAAATATGTGTTGCATGATTCATAGGTTTGCGTAACATATATACAGTAGACGCCGGCGTCTGTGTAGGGTTTTCCCAACTATGACTCATTGTCTAAAATTAGCTCTGTATTACTGTTTATCGTTTGCTACGGTAGTGTTGAATTGTCGCGAACTGTTTGAACGTAATTCAGTTTTTTAGTAATATATTAAAAATAATAAAAATGAAACCAATTACTACTAAAAATGGAAGTTTTTATATTTCTGGAGTTGGATTGACAGATGTAACTAACAATTTAGGAGGAATTAGCGGTATTCTCATACCTGTAAGTATTACGTTACGTAATTATATATGCGGATTACTGTAATGAAAAATGTTGAATTAAAGTATATAATTGTAAGTATTTATAAGTATTCAAATAACGATCCGTGTTTTTTTCGGAGCATTTAATAACCAAAGCTAGGATTGTTTAAATTTGCAGCAGATTCAAACAGTTCATTTTAATTTTATTTCGTTCATTGCGAGTACGAATTTCATAAAGCGATTACGTCTTCTTATAGAGTAAAAATTATACGTATGTGTGTATATATTTTGTAAATATGTAAACATATTTTATATGAGCTAAATTAAAAAAGACTTTTATAATTAGCCATAAAACGATAAATTTATTGTACTACGTTCCATACCATAATAGTAAGTTTGTTTTAGGAAAAATTAATTGTTTTATTCAAATATTTCGATCCCCGGTCAGTTAAAATAATCTACTAAAATACATATTTAAATCTCGTCTTAAAATGCTTTATGTTCAGTTTAACTTATTTCTAATTAATCGTAGCAAAATAAAGGAATTATGAATATTAAATTTTTTGGAACTGTATTTAATTAGTTTTTCTAACAGATATTATGATTGTTAATGAAACTGAACAATTTAAATACAAAGAAACGAAACTGACCTTAATTTTCTTTTTTTCCTTTCTAACGCTAAAATACGTCCAGATGATGACAGCTCATTTTTTTTTTATCGCTGATGTATTCAACTTGTAAAGCAGATTATCCACTGATAAGTGCTATAGACAAAACATTAAACCTGTATCTCTGTACCTTTCGTGCAGAAGTACATTGTGACATGGATATGTCTTCCGGATGGTGCTTAAAATATGATTACGTGTTTCGTTTAAGTTAAAACATGAACTCGAACTGTTAATCACAAACTTAATATTTACTGTAATGAATATAAATAAGAATAACGCTTTTGAGTGATTTTCCACGTTAATATAGTATGATATAAAATCATCTTGCGTCAAGCTAGATCCAATGTTTTAATTCTATCGGGTCACTAAACTTCATCTGAACTATTTAGTAATCAATCGCCTTGTGTTGGGATACTTTTCTAATCGGTAATAATTTTTCGTGTTATCTGATATTATTTCCTCTGCATATCTTATCCTGAGATAGTCATGTAGCGTTTTATAATAACGTACTTTGGAGCGTTGCTACTCGAAGATTATTTTGTATCGTTGTATTTTTGCTTCATGCTGCTCTTTTTCGCGCAGTCCCATAATGAACAACCGTAATGTCAAACTGGCTTCGAGATCTGGTTGTTGATTAATACCTTAATATTTTTATTAAAAGACTGGTTGATTTTCCTCAGTTTAAAATTTAATTTCATCTTCTTGGTAGTTATGTTTTCTCCATGTTAAACGCTGGTCTAAATTTATACCTCGGGTATTTTGTGTTTGTCTTCCATGTGGTATGGTTGCATCAGTAATTGTTATATCTCCCAATGGGTCAATTCTTCCGTTGGCGAAAATGATACACGTGAATTTAACTTCTTTAATTTTGATTTTCCATGATCCGAACTGTGGATTAAAATTTCGTTGATCGCTGCTTGGAGATTATTCATATGTTTACAGGACAAATGTCTAAATACAAAATCGTTGTATCAGCAGCAAACGTTGCTACTTTAACGGTGAATGGTGTAGAAATATTAACTGTGTAGATGATGTATACTGTTGGTCTCAGGACGCTATATTAAGAAACGTCTACCTTTATCGAATATACATATATATTTAATCTCCATATTTAAAGAAAAAGTAATCAATTGAAAAATGAAAGTACTTCATTATTTCTATAATGAATTTTTAATTTACTTTATTTTATACCGTTAGACTAGAATTCAATTTATTAAAGAAGTTACGTTTTGCAAATCAATATGTATTACATTAAATTTACAGCGAAAAAAACTTGAGTTACCAGTAATTTATAAGTTGTATATACCATTAGTAGATCAAACCAAGTTCATCAATCTGTGCGAATATCATTGTATTAAGAATCATTTATATTGAAATAGCTATAATTAATTAGTTCACGATCGACAAAGATGGTAGATATTTTGTTAAAAGAAAGAAACGTGCGAGAACAATGCGCTCGATATGGAGGCGCTTCAAAAAAATTTTTTATACATGAACAAGTTCTGCTGGTTGTCTTACAAATATGCAAAAAATTAAAGGATAATGCCTTAATTAAATTAAGATGTATATCGAAATAACATAATTTTTATAAATAAAATTTATAAAATTTGAAAAAATATTGTTGTTTTAACCTGTTATTGAGGATGATGAGAAACTATTTAAATTTTATTATGATACACGGAACTCCTTGTCTTTGTTAATTATACAAAACTCAAGGTTTTTTTTAAAAAATCTGATAGTGAAAATGTTTTGCAAATTAAAAATATTTATTAATAAGAGAGAACCATTGAACTATTTTCATGTAATTATGAATAGATTTGTTTACCTCATATGTTTTATAATTTACGCTTGGATAAGAAATCGTGTTTAAATTGAGTTATATTGCTAACTGTAATAAATAATCTATAAAGTTAGTATAAAAAATAAAACTTCAAAAAACATCTGTAAATAAAATATGAAGATATAAAAAATTTTTGAAAAACAAATATTTTATTCTAGTAAGTAAGCAGATAAAAAAATATACAATATATAGGAACGACGAAATAGGCAACAGCTACATAAAGATGCGTTTATATTGATATACTAATAGTGGAAGTTCAAGGTTTTATTTTTAAAAAAAGATTATATAAAATTGGGACATTTTTTCTAATGGGGGGGGGGTAGCCTAAAAATTACGTTGTAATTAATATATATATATATATATGTATATGTTTGTTTTGTTTTTTTTTGTAATGTGCATCTGCATGTCAGAACAATTAACACGTGAGATAATTTGAATATATTAGACAAAGAGAACTGTACTTCAGTCACTGCGCCACTGAACAGCCTACTGATTTATACTACACGGAGCTGTTATGAACATACTCGTATATCTCTGCACATCCTGCAGCTCAGCCTTCTGTATGGTTTATCTAACAATGATACACCATGCATTTTTCGAACCAGTGGATTTTCATGGTCTTCGAGGTTTTTATAATCTTTGACGATAAACTCTACTGTGCACATATGCAGATCGTGATGAATAGTTCCATTGCGAGCGTAATATGGCGCATTACGGATAATTCTAAGTACTTTCAACTAGAATTATTGTAACCGGCCGCAATTAGACTTTGCGATGGAGTCCCATATTTCTACACCGTACATTCATTTCCGTGTTAGAACAGTTTTGTGTAAAGGTAATTTGTATATGTTAGAATTGTTGAATACAATGTTGTTGGAATGTCTGCAATGTAAATCGAGTACAAAGTTGAGCTGAGAATATGCTGCCTTGCAGTACGGAGGACGTAATTTAAAAAACCATTCGAAGAAATCCCTGATACTTTCTATATTTTAGGATGATGATAAAAGTTGGAAAATATTAGAGAGCAATAACCTTTCGAGTTTTTATAATAAACCCTGATGCTAGACCCTGTCGAAGGCCTGGCTATTATCTAGGGATACTGCTGAGCAATATCATCCGGTTTGGTAGTAGGAGGAAATGATATTAACGAATGATGACTTTGCTGAATGGTGACGTGTGAACAGAATTTCACTTTGTTATATTACTGACAGCAATCTTCGAAACAGGAGCCTCCCTATTATGTTCGACGTAGTACATGATAGACTAATAGGTGTTTATGAATTTATTTCAATAGCGAGTTTACGTAGTCTTAAAATCATTACTACTAACCTTTTCTAGTCTGTAGGAAAGTAGGATAATTGCATTAAACATATTTTCAGGCGTGCGATATAGAATATTACCGATTATCCTGTCGTGTTCGGGAACTTTGTTATTAGGAATATTCTGTATCTCATACTTTACTTCACGAAGAGGAAAACTCTTGATTGGCGGTAATGCCTAGGATGCGGAGTTTAGGCAGAAATCTACCTGCTGGCTGGAATGTGCGTCTTTAACGTCATTCTGAAAATTATACTTAGATGTTCAGCAAAAGATTGCGATTTTTCTTAATCACTTCCGACCATCCGTGTCTCTTTGTGCAGAAAATGTGGTTTCCTCTTTGAGTAGCAACTTAGTGTGGTTTTTCATAATGAATTATCTTTTGTATTGAAATTTGCAAGATGCATTTCGAAAGATTTGTTTTTATATACACTGGTTGTTTAATTTGTTTCTTAAGATATTGTATTCTTTTCGATGTGTTGGGCAGCTATGTTATTAATATAGAGGCTTGCTTTTCGTATCACAGCTATTAACGTGCGGATTTAAATTAGCGAATATGTTTCGGTTCTTCTGCTATAATAGTAAAATGATCTGGTTGAGACCCCTCCATTTATTTTTTATTTTACTCACTTTTCTTTTTACAGATATTGCCAAACTTCATATATAGGTACATTCTATATGTATGTATACGTAAGATGTTGCAGTTGTAACTTCAACATCTTAGGCTCATTAAACTACCATTAATGTTCACTTATCGATTGCCCCGGCGCGGAGCAAATGTGTCCTTCGCGCGGATTTTGAATAGCAAGGGAAATAAAATGTAACGGAAATGCGCGCACTATTACCAAGAGGCGTGAATGTTTAAAGATTGCAGTTTATTTTTATGTTATTATAAAATGGTAAAAGATAACCCATATAGAATAGTTTCATTTTTATTATAGTTTGCTTTTTTCTCTATATATTGTTCCATTTTCTAAAAACTTTATATTTTTTTTAATTTTTCATAATATTAATTGTTAATTTATAGCGAAGAGTAATTCTGTTTCTGTTTAAATAGTTTGTACTTATATTGCTCCAGAGATCTTTTTCTAGAAATGATTTTGCCTTTGAGTATAAAGTTCGTCCAATACGTCTTGTAACAGTTTACCGTTATAGTTCTATTCAAAAGTTACTTTTTTTAATTTGTGTGATAAAAATTAAGCCGCTTAATTTCAGTTAGTGAAAATAAGTTTCGATTTAACATTCAGTAAAGTTGTACTTATATGTACTACCATATTTTTTAATATGTATACATATTCTTATACTGTACATTTTTGTATTTTGTTTTATATACTTTTAATATTGTAAGATTTTGTTAAATTCCCTACATGTCAACACATACAAGATTATTTGTGCCCGCGCTCGAATATTATACTAGAAGGGGGAAAAAAAGCGACAAAGAAATGATCTTAATGTCGAAATGCGTTTGATAGTCCACGTTCAAAGAGTTAATATGTTAGGTTTAGGATGGAAGTTAAATGTCGCCTCCGTTATTAAATTTGTTTCACCCGAACGTTGGCAGTGGCTCTTGCACAAATAATAGTATTTTTGGCTATATTTCAAAAAAATTTCAGATAGAAACTAGCGTATGTGTGTTTATTCATATTCATACATATACGAAGTATACGTAAACTCTGTTGTTGATGCGCAGAAGCTTTCATTTATATTAATGTAATAATTACATAAGTGTTTTTAATTATTAATATGCAAAAGAGACTTTCCCAAATTGGAGAGCGCTAGGCTGTGAAATTCCGATTACATTTATATTACTACAATTTATCACGATAAACTGTATTCTATCAAGGCTTATACATCGGTAATAGTGTAAAAAGTTAGGATTGCTTCAAATGCGCCTGATGTATGTATAATGGTGACGAGTCACAAAACGAAATAAGAGAAAAACGCGCTAAATATTAAATATTCGGTTATTAATGTCATTTTTATTCCCGTTCCTTGATTTCCTTTTCTTTATGCGAGCGACTTTTGTTTTGTTTGTTTGTTTATTTATTTATTTATTTTTTTTTTTTTTGTATTATTTATTATGTAATTTCCGCAACATTTTTTTTTTTTTTTTTCAGATTAATAAATTCTTCGGTTATTTTAGATCGTTATTTGGCTATTTTGTGTTTTACGTCTTTCAGTTCTAAACTGTTTCGTTGGATAATTGGCTACAATATATGAACAATTTTTATATGCATATTATAATTTTTCGGCTGAGAAGGAAGTGTTCAATTTTACGAAAAAAATACAAAAAGAAATTGTTTGGCAATCCTCTCCCCCTCCAGCAATTAGCCGCTTAAAAATTCAATCCCATGATCCTCAACAAAACGAACTAACAATAATGCTGCAGATTTAATAAAAATTTATCGAATATCGTGTATAATTTTTCCGGGAAAAATAATGGTTTGCGGTATGCGCTTGGAAAATTGACAGTAGTTCATTTTTGGGCATCATTTTAGTTCTTTGATTTTTACTTTCATTCATAATTTATATTTGTTCACTGTAAACAATTTTAAATTTTAAATTATTTTACATAAAATTCGCCAACGAAAAAAAAAAAAAAACCAAAATTCTCTTGCTTTAAAATTGTAACTCAGCCATGCAAATAATTTAAAATTGGGAAAAATTTTAAATTTATAAAATAATTGCAAACTGTAGACAGTTTTAAATTGTTTAAACAGTATCGTGAAATTTTATCGATAAAGTTATTCGTACTTTGAACTAGAAACGAACTAAAAAGATGTGTACATATTAATATAAACTATATGATAGTAAAAAAAAAAAAAAAAAAAAAAAAAACTGGCTTACTTTACCCGGTTTACTTTAAAATAGGCGGAAAACAAAATTCAATTATTATGACAATTGATTTTCTTGCGATGCTTCGAATTTGTTACAGTTTTTTTGTTGTATCGATGCAATTTTAAATTTTCCGAGAAAGCTTTAAATGTTATTAATAACATGTCTGATGTTTGTTTGTTTTTGTTTTTTTTTCTATGAATAAACTATTTTTTTTTTTTTTTTTTTTTTTTTTTTTTTTTTTTTTTGATTTCTGTTTACATTATATTAAAAATGTTCTTTTATGATAATGAAAATACACGCGATATAAATATTGATAAAACCGTGTTTACGATTAATGTTTGGTTTATTAAGAGGAGAGAGACGCTGGTTAGACAGTTTTGTAGGATGGCCAGTTTTTACGAAAAAAAACAAAAAACAATTGAGGTGAAAATTCAGACAAAGCCGATGTGTATTACTTGATCCTATTTCACAGATACTTAAGCTTAATTAACATATTGTATAGAATGTAAAAAAAATGTTGACGAACCTCGCGCGAGTAGGTTTAGGTGATCGTGAAATATTATATTCTGCATTCTAGAATTATCAATGACCATCGTCGATATTCAGGTCACCGAAAAAATGGGAAATAAAAAAAAAAAAAAAAAGAAAAAATATCTTCATCGGATATTCCGTTTGGAATAGAAATATTTCCCGAAAAATACCTCGCCAGGTAACCTTCGCCGCAAATTACAAACAGTAGAGACGCTCACGCGACCTTCCTTGCAACCGTTCAAAACAACCCACGCCGTTGTTACCGAAGGTAGGATACTCTGTCGCAGGCCCTGGTGGCGTGAAATAAATCGTCGCGTCCGACCTCCACAGTTTTCCGATCGCGGTGCTTTGTGTTGTCGTGGTCACCGTGGCCACCTTTGTCTCCGTCGTCGAATTAATCATTGGAAAGTGCTTCAGATGTGTAGATCATCGTCTTGGGGTATTCCCACTCCGACAGTGTTGCGCCTCCAGCACTTTGGCCGCAAGCCGAACGACATCCCGAGAACCGGCCGACAACGACGGACAAGTATGTGGCATCTTGCCACGAATTTTTATTGGCCTCTTATGCGTTTGTTTACTTACAATTAAAAACCTAGAATTAGACTTAATTGGGTAATCCCCCCGCCGGCACCTGCCCGGCATTCCCGCTTCGCCGTCACGACCGTTATCTTTCTAGAGTACCACTTCTCTAGCTGAGAGATGGCTGTGACGCCGTTCTAGGAATCGCGGTTTCGTTCGCCGAACAACTCCGCGACCAGGACGACGGTGCAACCGATTTCTCGATGATTTCTGGCTGACTCCTCCGCCGCCCCGTTGACCGTTGAGGCGTTCGTGCGCTAGTCGCGCTTGTCGCAAACAGTGCTAGTCGAGATAGCACGGTACGATCGCTTTCAATTTGTTCGCCATGACGTCATTGTAGCGCGCCGAAGCCAATTGGGTGGTGACCTTCGCGAGTGAACAACTGATAACGTGTTATTTTACCGTCCCCGCCGGCGTTCGCGGCCGCCCGACCATCCCCCCACCTGCCCGGTACGCTGACGATCGTCACTCGTCGTCGAATGATCTAACCACGCGAAGGCAATACATTCGATGATATACGCGTGTCTCGGTGCAGGTCTCTCGTCGTGTGCTGTTTGAAATTTCGTGCTTGTTACAAGTGCTGATAACAATTTTTACGACACAGTGCGCATATATACTGAATAATCTCTGCTCACCTGTGTAAGGCCGAATTTGTTTGCAGCGCCTTTTTGATTCTTTTTCTTTACTTTTTTTTTTTTCTCTATTATTATCCATTAAATTAAATCGCCGAATTTGTCATTTATTGTTCCCCCGAGGGTAGCTCAATTGCGTTCCGAAGGAATTTCTAAAGTTTAAAATTCGTTATCAATCCGAAAAACGCTCGGACCCATCCGCCTTTAATGTCTCAACGCGTTCCGTACAAAAACTCAGTCGTTTCATCGTTCAAAGGAGAAGATCATTTTTCCGATTTAACGATGTACAACACGTCCGGCGAATGGAATAACGTTGAAATTAAGCCGTTTAAGAACTCGGTATACGATTTACAGGTATGTCTGTGTACACTATAAGTATTCATTCTTTATTCTTCAGCTCGTCTTAAAGACGTTTTTTAATATAACTATATGCGCCACTGTATACGTATATAAACTTTTCCCGTTTTAAAGAAATATTCATTTTTTATTTTATTTTATTTATTTTTAATTTTTTTTTTTTTGGTTTTCATTATAAACGGTCTTTGTGCACCGTTATAGTGAAATGTTGTTGCAATAAAATTTTGTAATTTCTGCGAATGTACGCGTGTAAACGTGTCAAATCGTATGCGATAGTAGATATAATTTGATACAGAATGCCGACCAGTTCATTTTTGCTCATAATTTTAGTTCGTTCACTTTTGCTGCGTTATTCGTAGTTTCATTATGAATAGTTATGAATTTTATTAAATACAATTTAGAAGAAAAAAAGAAAACGGAAAGTCTCTTGCTTTGAAGTTTTAACTTAGCCACACTTGCGTGTGTAATTTTATATTGTAAAAATTTTAAATCCAAATAATTTGAGATCGTAAACAGTGTTTATAACTCTTTACCGATAGTAATTTTCGTACATTGAACTAGAAACGAACAAAAAATGTAACCATTACGTATTAACATGTGACCTATAGTAGTCGAAATAATTTCGCGGTTAACGCTTTAGGATTCAGGATGGCCACTTTCCAGAAACCTCGAGTATTTCATTAATCAGCGAAATTTGTTGAAAGCCAGTAAATTTAGAGAAGGTACCAAAATACCCGCGTGAATGTAGAATGCATTGAAAGTATTTAAAATAATTACACATTACATTTATTTCGTACAGATAATAAAACGTACACCAAAAAACGGCCGTCATGGTGGTCACTAATAATTTTACTCTCATTGTTTAACCAGAATTGAAAATTTAAATGCCGTTTGAGGTTTTATCGTCAGGATTAAACTGAATTGAGGTATGATAAAAATCATTTTAAGAAGTATATTTAGAAATTACGTACGGCTTTTTCTATTTATCTGTTGTTCCTAAGTTAGCGGGGTAAAGGCTGAAAAAAATTAAAAAGAAATGGCTAGCTTAATTTTAGCGATGATTTTTTTTTTTGTTATTCTTAGGGCAGTGTACGTTTGATAATTAGTTTCTGATAGGCTCTGTCGTACAGCGTTACTAAATTTTAAATTTGATACCTCGTTTGCAACGGCGCAAGCGCTTTGTTTCCCTTTCGTTTTCTATAGGCTATAATCGAAAACATCCGTGATTAGATGTACACCTAATTATTCTTGTAGGTTTTGTATATCGCGAACGATAGCGGCGTCTAATCCGAGGCGACAGCCTTCGGAAGCGGCTTATCCAAATTCCATTACTATTTTTAATAAAATATTTTTAAAAAGAAAAAGAAAAATTAACTTCGAGATTTATTAAAAAAAATTGAATAAAAATGCACTAAAAGGTAAAAAATAATTCGATAAAAAATATATTTCACAGTGATACACAACCTAAAGTGATATTATTGTAATTCCTATACAACATTATTACTTATTACAATATCTATAAACAATTTAATGAATATTTAATGCAGTTTTTAATTTTTATTGTAATACGAATCTGACTTACACGACAATAGTTTGTGGGATTGAAAAATTAAAAAAAGAACAAAATGGTTACCGGCGGCTAACAATTCCGATAAACTATTGTGAAAGCGATCGTAGCGTTCGACAAATTGTGTATGCACGAATGCACACGAACAAATTTTTTCTTAAATTAACGGCATATTTGAAATATGTTAAAAGGTCAGTTATCGCTTTAGGGGGGGGGGGCAATTATTGACCAAATGTAAATAATTTGTGGAAGGATAATGAACAGAATCGGAAAATTAAAGGACACCGATTTCTTGTAGTCTGTAAAGGAACGCGTCACTATTTTACGTTACGAGTTTTAAATTTGTCTATTTTTATATGTAGTTATTATTATTACGTGAATTATTCGAAGGTGTCACGATTTCCGATATATAGAGGCTTTTTGGGAAAATTTACACTAAAGTAGTGCGATTTCTTACACTTTTCAGCGAATGGCTTTTTAAAAGATTTTCAAAGTAGTAGACAAAAGTCGCATGTTTCTGTAAAGGTTCGGTCAGAGAAAAAATGTTATATTTTTAAATAATGACCAATGTGTCCAGTTTTCCATTCGAGCTGTTCGCAAAAGTTGATTTAAATTCACGGCTCGCTAATAATAAGCTGTATCCACAGTGGCGAGGTAACTTTTACGTTTCCTCCGTCTCTCGTGTGTGTATGTATGTCAAGTGCTATCGAAAATGGTCATAGAGCCGATTTTACGTTCTAATTAGGCATCTCAGTGTTTTCAGTGTGCATCGGTTTTCTAGTATTCTTTCGAACATTTTCTCATTATTTCCTTACAGTTTCACTTCCGCTATTTGAACCGTTAATGTACAGTCATTGACCTTTTCACATTTTAAAAGCACCCACTTGTTCCTCTTCTGATGATACACCGTACTTCGTCCTCTCGCTATACACGTTCCGTAAGAAACTTTAATAGCTTCTTTTCAGTTCGTCAAAGTTCTTTCTGTTTTTTTAAAGGCCTCCTTGATCACTGCAGTTGGTGTATTTCTCTGCTTTTTCAAAATTTAGGTACAGACAAACTATCATATCCTGTCTCTAATTCATTTTAGTTTTTTCCAATTCAGTTATTCTATTATTATTGTTATTATTTATTATTGTGATAATTGCAAGAAAAGAAATTGTTTCGGAACGCGTTTAGTAATTTTCAAAATAGTAAGTTACAGCAAAAGAGTTAAATGAATATTATAAATAGTGAAAAGCGTGTATTGAGATTTTTTTGGTAACCTACCGATAAATATAGCGCTTTACCGTGTATGGTTTAAGAGAATAACGTGTGGGTGTTGACGTGTTTAACATCTAATGTCGGCATCTGCGTGAGAATAAATAGTTTTGAATCGTTTATTTGGAACTTGAGGACACATATCTTTGCAATAGTTAAAGGTGAAAATACCAGTCCAATACTAGACCATTCGGAATTTACGTTGGGCCCAGTGGGGTACATAGAAATTTCATATCGGAACATATGTCTTCTACCTGTCACATGAGTGTTTGCGCACAGAGTAACGAAATATACAATATTATGTTCAGTTTCTTCTCTAAATTTATATTAATACTAAATAAAGGACGATGATGACTGCAGTAAGATATTTAGGTACATCACATCAACGTAGCGACTAGAGATAGCATCGATACAAATATTGTTGCGTTTGGTTGAAATGGGCGGGTCATTTATTCATTTCTAAATTCCAATTTTCTCGTGCAAATTGTGTTAATTCTATTCCTTGTGTGGAAGAAGTGCCAGCCAGTTACATTCAAGTTGTTATTTTTGTGAACATAAAAATCATTCGATATACCTTTTTTTCGGTTGAGTAAATAACCAAGTTGTTATGGTTTGCGTAGAAATTTTTAATTGTGCCCCACACTTAATGCTACAATTCGACTACTTTATTAAAAGCTTTCACGAGAGAAACTTCCGTTATGTACAGAAAATAAATGTCTCATAAACATAATGAGAGAGGTAAGAATGTAACAGGATTTTCTCATTAATCTCTTAATGAAAGATATTCGTTCCTTGTGTGCCTAAAATTGACGCAGTTACAACTCCTTAGCTAATAATTCTGGTTGTAATTGAAAATCATCGTAAAATTTCCTAACATTTCTTCGTGGCGGTCAAAATTTTAGTTTGTGTCCAGCCATAAGACGTAACCATTTCAATATATGCCGCGCTCAGTTAATTAATATTTCTTACTGAAAAATTTAATAGGTCACGCTGTATCAATGTTTGCCGAATGTAATTTTGGAACAACTTTCCGCTATTTTCCGCTTAACACAACGGAAAACGCGAATGTTGCGCATAAAAAAAAAATAATAAATAAATTACTTATAAATAAAATGGCAATTAAGTTCGTTGTCCCCTTGTGTACTTGACCAAATTTTATAATTTGATTCTTTAAGAGCTTGGTATTTATCTCCAGTTGGAGTTATTACGATAGTTCTCATAAGTGTTGTAAACGTGTGTTATATGTCGAAGCTCGTTCGATAATCTCTATGTATAAGAAGAGGTAGACTGAAAAAGGAAAAAAGAAAAGCGGAAAACGATCGCAGATAAAACGTAATAATAATAATAATAATAATAATAATAATAATAATAATGATAGTAGATTTTTCGAAATAATACTAATTTGATGAGGGAATGTGAGATATATTTCGGAGAAGGATAAAGTCGATTAAGTTACTAATGCGACTCGCAGTTTTTTAATTGAAAAAGAATGCGGTAATTAAACGAAATGGAATGTAAACTGCTTTCAGTAATCATGCTTCGTGTTTGTTCATTATAAAAGGTTCGCTTATATTCACTTTTTACCGCCGCTTACGTAAATTGTGTCCCCAGTTTTATGTGCTTCGTTTTACTAACGCAAAATGAGTATTTTACTGACTGATTGTCACTGAAAGATCGTTATCATTATACAAATTAACGGCAAACCGGTCTTGGTACATCGGTAATTCCTGGATAAATTATTCAGCCGTGATAAGACCTATTCTTGGACTACGTTGTGTGACCTAAACTAATGAGAAGACGAAAGTCTACCTTTTTGTTCTTATCAACCACTGATGGATATTGCGGAGAAAATAAGCTATAAATAGTGAACCGGAAGTTGATAATTTTTAACTGCACGAACCACACTGACACGATAAAGTGATAAATGTAAATGAACGGGTATATATATATATATATATATATATATATATATATAAAAGCATAAAACGAAAAGTGAACCAAATAATTATTACAATTTGTCAATCGAAGTATGAACAAAAACATTCAAGAATTGACCGAAAGAAGATAAATTACAATAAGTCTACGATCTGAACAACTATTCTTAAGTAATGTTGAAAGAGCGTCAACAGTGAAAATTAAACGAGAAAACTTTACATTAGCAATTAAAAGTCTATCTCTTTTTATAAGTATATATATATATATATATATATATATGTATATTATTTTTTTTTTGGTAGGGAGCAATTTTACGTCGGGAAGAGATTATATAGTTAAACTAGACTATTGAAAAATTTAAACTGTCCTAAGTGCACCGAGGGATTAATTAATTAACTTAGGAAAAATGCTCGCATCGAATTCGATACTTTATGTAACGTAAGTGTCATCTGCCCCACAAATCTGCTAATGCATAGGTGTGTAGTATATATTCGCAGGGCATTTTTTATTCTAATATTTACACTAGAGTACCGGGAGTCAGAGTAATGTTTAATTGTTGCAAAAGCTGCCAGAATAGTTTATCGCGCATGGTGGAATGAAGGGAAAGCACGGCATCAGATGCCCCCGGCATGATAATAGTGTTTGAAGTATAATATTTATATAGTGTGCATATAATTAATCGGATTATTACTGAGCACTTTTTTGTACAGAATTTCCATGTGAGTCAATTTTCCCGGGTTACTATTTTGCTTGAGTTTAATAATTTCAGTAAATTACAGCAGTTGTTCAACTTGAGCTTTCTAATGTGCAGCAGTGGCAACCGTTAGCAGGAATCTGCTAAACCTCTTTGTATGTTTACTTAGATCTTGTACCAAGTTATAATTCGTTGAAAATAGCGCTGAAATTATTAGACACGCGATTCTGAAATATCGGTAGAAGCCGTTTTCGGGTGACTGTGTCGGGAGAACTGCGTTTACCCTGTTTCATTCGTGACGGTAACGCTCTAGATGAGGAAGAGTTACTACGCGCACCAAGCGATGTTCGGGCGCCAGAGAGATAGCGTGGCTTTGTCTACGTCGCGCAAGATGACGCAAGTCGCAGAAGTTGCTTACGACAAATTTGAAACTCGACTAACTCGTTCCTTTCGGTTGCCGTGTTGATGTTTCCAATTTTTATTTCTTGTAATATTTAAAATCCGGGAAAGAGTCCGAAAAAATGTAACATTACGAGCTGTCGACCGAGCCGGCAAATGTGTCAAACGACAACGCGTACATATTCGTTGGATGAGCGCTGTGTCCGAGTATTTCCGGTTTTAAGGTTGGGCCCCGAATTGTTCCACGATGACTCATACTAGACAAACTGTTTCCACTGCCTTGCTCCGCGTGTCCGGCCCGCTATTAGTTGGCGCGTTCCATTTCACATATTATAATTTGGTAAGTGTTGCGCGCGTTTTATACGCATGTATGCGTATGTGCGCGTGGAAAATATCATCGTACATGTACAGCGCACAGAGCATAAAGAAGACGGAAGAAAAAACAATCGCTAACGAGAGTAGAGCCACGCAGTAGTCTGGTTGCTAAGCCGCTGCGGCAGTGGTTTGCTCGGGCGTCCCTACTGTGTAGAGAGCGTTCTTTAACCTGTTGCCACTTTTTTCACTCTCCTGTCGAAGTGGAGCCGTAATAATTTATTCCCGCACTCTCCGGAGTTCACTTGTCTGCCGCTACCAGTGATCACGTGGTTTTATTCGCTAATGCGCCTTGTCGCTGAGTCATTCTTATCATCGATGATAATTATAAGTAGTAATAAAAAATAAAAAACATAAGAAAAAAAACGGTGTAGTCTGAAGAAGAATGACGCAAAGCCTTATCATTTGTATGTTGTTTCTTTTTTCCTCCATCGCTGACAGCTCTATATTTATCGTGCTGCCAGCATAAAACCCCTATCCAATCATCCGTGTATTTTCGTATGAAATTTAATTTCTCCCAAATACGCAGTTTACCCAGTGCCCGAGGTGTAATCCCCCGGTGCGTTATCAAAGTGAGCCTACCATATTCGTACATGAGTCATACACGGCTTTATTAGCGACATTGTGTGTTGCATCTGATCGATGGAAATTTTCCAATTGCGTCTCTTTACACGCGTCTCTTTAATGAAATAAATTTATCGCATCAATCTTATCCGGTATATAAAATGTTGCCCCGGTGCCGTTCAGATATGGCGGTCCTTTTGTTCCCCTCCAAATTGTTGACCTCACCGTTACTGCGTTGCAAAACTCTTGAAAACCTCGACGACCGGTAGTTGGAATCTCTTCTAGAAATGTTAAAAGCAAACTCTGTTACGGAGCTCCGTTCCGAAGGCAAATGTGGGTCTCTATGTTAGAGTCAATTTAAATGCTATTTTTCAGTTTTAAATAATAATAAAAAGAAGTATGCCAAACGCGGGGGAACTTGAATTGCAATTAATTCGTAAAACCCCCATACCATTGAAGCTATGCGCAGAGTAAACATGCGCCGGTTTGTCAGAATTTATTGCAAATTTCTCCGCATTTAGTGTAATATTTTTCATTATTATTTAAAAATAGGTTAACGAAAATACATAAAATTATGGATCGTGCAATATTTAACATGAGGCGTAAGTTACTTTGATGCGAAAAGTAAAAGAATAATCTGAAATAATTGTTACGGGCGCAGAGTGTCGTGTGTAGTAAAGTTCAGTATCTCTATTAATGACAAGTTTAATGTACTCAATGACTTGTAAAAGTCAATTATTATAATAGGTTTTTTTTTTTAATTTGTACTGGAAAATATGAATTATAAAGTTGTCAGTTTCAGTCGCAAAATTATTAAATGCTCTCGCATTTATTCTTCCCTTCACCGGATGGAGTATCTAAATGTGTATCCGAGTGATTTATAAAATTATTCTAGAGATTAGAAATATTTTTTTAATGCAATAAGAACAAAACGAGGATGATAAATTTATTTACCGGTATTAATTAATAACGAGCGAAGTGTCTCTTGTCGTTTATTGTCTTTCGTTTGATCTGCGTTGTCTAGGGTCGACTGTTGTTGTGCCGATTAATTGTAAAAATCTTCAAAATCAAAAGAAATAATGCAAGGCAGTAGTTCAGTTCTTGCAGCGTTGGCGTACATGACGCTAACTTGTCGATTGCATAAAAAAGAAGAAGGGGGACATGAATTTTCTAAATACGGTTGCGACGCGCTGCTTACGTTGTTTTACGATTGACAATACAAAATTTATTATTTGCCGTATACGTTTTCTCCGGGCACGAGAGTAAAAATTTGTTATGGCGGGAAGGTTCACTGCGTGTACGGGTAATTTTCTTCGGGTAGTGACATTTTCGTTCCAACATATTTTCGGATATGGAGAAAATTGATGATACGATGTATATGTGACCAGTGTGTAAAGGGATAAGGGATGGGTGATAGAGTTATGAAAAGAAATTACAAAACAAAATTTTAAAAAGTGAATTTAGACTATTGACTCTTTCCTACTTCTTCTAACGTTATGAAATATATTAAGAGCGTGGAAAAGTCTTGTTTGTGTCGTGATATTATCGACAGATCGAAGTCAATTTTTTAATAGACGAGAAATTCAGTGTTTTTGTTTAATTTTTTACTTTTATTTCAAACTTTGCCTTAGGATTATTTAATATAAGCCCCCGTACATATTATGTTAATGTAGCTGATTGGAACTTTCCTTATAATTATATGTCTGAGATGTATTTTTTTTTTTAATGGGAGTTTAGTATATTTTCATATTGTTCCTTCCCATTCAATATCTTTTTCTTTGTAATAATGATATCAATTTTTGTATGAGTCGTACATTAAAGCTCGACTTTCTTTTTTAATTAATATTTGTTGGTGTCTTTTTCTTAACTTCATTTGAAATTCCTCTTATTTACGTCATGTTACAAAGTCTGCTACCCCTCAAAAAAAAATGGAAAAAAAAGAAAAGAAAACGACATCTATTATAGATTGACGGATTTACGAATTATTTTTAGTACCCTAACCAGTAAAATAAACCTTGTCTTACGTTTTTATCCTCGAGAAGATCGTGAATAAAAATGGTTTCTTTGTTTTATAATCCGGTTGACTGCGTTCGATGATAATAAATTATCGTAAGTGTACCGTGTGAAAAAATGGAAATTATACGATTGAGTGTAATTAATAAATACCCGCTGTTGCGGACGGGTGGGAACTATGCAGTGTTTTGGACTTTTTTCTTTTTTTTTTTTCTTTTTTTTATCGAGTTACATTATTTCAGTATTAGCGATATTATTCGTTATTATTATTATTATTCCATTTGAAACTTGTTGCCGATTCGCTACTTTTGTGGAAGTGGCCGTGTTTAGCGATAATGAAATGATTTAAAATTTTTCCTCGATAATTGTTAATTGCTTGTAAAAGAAGAGAACGATGTCGGCTAATAAAAAATGTATTCATCATTTTCGTGTCGCATTCTGCTGGCACGTAATTAAAAATCCAATAAAAAGAGTTACATTCTCATTCTTAGTGGTATTACGGAGAAATATTTAAAATATAAAACCGGTTGCGTCACATGTTGCGACCGCTTGATTTCCTCATTACCTAAACAAGTGTTATGTATATACACCCTGTCAAGAAAGTATCGGGAATTGTCAATTTAAATCTCCCGGGTAATAGCTAGGCAGATAATTTTTTTTTTCCAGGTTGGTACAACTGTTTTGTATTATGATGCCTATTTTTAGCGCGATCTGTCAACCAGTGTGTTTACAGCAGCTGTTAAAATCAGTCGACCTTGAAGGTTTTGTCGAAGTTTTACAATGAGTGAAAATATTGAACAACGTACTTGTGTTAAATTCTGTGTTTCGAACGAAATTTCTTGTGCCGATACACTGAAAATGTTACAGAAGGCTTTTGGTGAATCTGCTTTATCAAAAACGCGGGTTTACGAGTGGTACAGAGCGTTCAAGGATGGTCGGGAGACGGTCGAAGACATGCCTCGCTCTGGACGGCCTTCAACGAGTGTGACCGATGATAACGTCGATAAAATCAAGGAAATCGTTGCTGAAAATTGTCATGTGAGCTTGAGAGAGATGGCTCATGGATTGGGCATGTCACACGAGAGCGTACGTACGATTGTGCACGAAAAATTGGGTATGCAACGCGTTGCGGCTCGGCTTGTTCCGAAAGACCTGAATTTCTTTCAAAAAAAGTACCGAGAACAGGTAGCTGCAGACATGCTGGATCGAGCCAATTTGGATCCTACCTTCTTGGAAAAGATAATTACTGGTGACGAGACATGGGTGTACGAGTACGACACGCTTACGAACCAGCAATCGTCCGAATGGCGGCCAATTGGCGCGCCAAAGCCGAAAAAACCTCGCCAAAGCCGATCGAAAGTGAAGATCATGTTGATTGTTTTCTTCGATATTCGAGGCGTGGTACACTATGAATATGTGCCAGCCGGACAGACAGTCACCAAAGAGTTTTACTTAAGTGTTTTGAGACGTTTGAGAGAGGCTATCCGTCGTAAACGTAACGATTTGTGGGTCGACAATTCTTGGATTCTCCATCACGATAATGCGCCGTCTCACAAAGCCATAATTGTGAATGAGTTTTTGGCCAAACACTCGGTAAATATCATCGAACAACCGCCGTATTCACCAGATTTAGCACCCTGCGACTTCTTCCTATTCTCAAAACTCAAATTTCCGCTACGGGGAATGCGCTTCGAATCGATTGATGACATCAAGACGAATGCGACGCGAGAGCTAAAGGCCATCCCGGAAACCGCCTATCAGAAGTGCTTTGCCGAGTGGAAAAAGCGTTGGCATATGTGCATCGCTTCGAATGGATGTTATTTTGAAGGTGACAAAATAAATTTGGATGAAAATTAAAAATTGTTCGTTTTATTTAACAATTCCCGATACTTTCTTGACATGGTGTAAACGCTACTACTACTACTAATGATATTATTACTCGTTCGTATTCAACAATTACAAATGTTTGTACGTCAACAGCGTCGTCGATTTAGCGCTTTGAACCCGTGAACAAATGAATTAAGAGCATACAGATACCGCACTGTTCACTGCAGCAGTGTTCTTCTGCATAACATTGACAACACAGTGATAATTGTAGAATGATTTTTAAGTGCAGATATTCGCTGATGATTTGATGTTGTTCAATTTCCAAATTCTAGGAAAATTTTTCAAATGTATCGTTGTATAAAAAAAAAAAAAAAAAGTAAACCGAGGCCGACCCGACTGTCCTTGTCGGAGATCGAGAAATTATAGCTTTTACTATGTTCTCATAGCTTAGTAGTCAAAAAGTGCGAAAAAAAAAAAAACATATATATGCGTGCATACTGACAGAGATTGGTAGCTGGGTGAGGTTTTTAAAACTTCTTCCGTTAGAGGATGAGAGGGAAGTTTCATCAACACAAGTTTAAAAATGATTGGAAAAAGTGCATGCTCGTCGCCGATTTTTGTTTAAAGCGAAAAGCAGTATAAATTTCCGAACATTTCCATTTAGGTATTTCTGAATATTATGTAGGCACTGTTGTTAAAAAAATCCGCTGTAAGCATGTTTAAATATTTCTTAACATTCGTGATATGTTGTGTTTTTTTTTTTTTTTTTAAATAAATTGGGTTTATTATTATTAATACTATTGGCTAATATCCTTGTAATAAAAAAAATGAAATGAATACAACTTTCACGAAATAGATGCAGAAGCCAAAATAGTACGTAAATACGTGAAAATTAAAATTACGGAAAAAGGTACGAAAAATTCGAAAAGTATCATGGCAGAAGTGAAATATTATGCGTCAATGAAAACCAACATTATATATGAATTATTTTCAAAAATGGTAAACATTTTTAAAAAAAAATGTTGAGAAGCAATATACACCATGTGATATCAGAATATTGAACATTATAGCTTCCAAAGCTAGACTAAATATGAAAAATTTTTAAAAAAGTTGTCTTATTTTTTTACATTTTCTGAATTATTTATTTTAATGGAGAATTCATCTTAAAAGCTGTTTAAAGACAAAAACAGAAAAATTTAAGCCCTGAATAAAGAAATTCTCAACCGTAACGAAGTTAAAATGATGACTATGCGAGAAAGAAAAGAGTGAACGGAAAATAAAAAACGGAACACCACCGGTTCTACTCTTATATTAACGCCATATGTATATCTGCATGCTAAAACGCTAATATAATTGTTTTTGCGAGTTGGATTATTCGATATACGATATGTACTTTAGGAGTAGGAGAACGGATAGATTAAATAGTTTCGACGAAAGGAAGTGAAAAATAATGAAAATACTAAAGTGTGAGATTCCTGAAAAATTGCAAAAACCATATAAGAAAACTCCTCGTGCAAAGTGGAATATTAAACAATCAGTGGAAAAAACGCAAAAAAGATACCATTGTAAAAATATGTGTAGAGTTTATTATAAAATATTTCGAAAGAAGAGCATATAAAATAACGTGTCAGCTGGTTACGAAGTCGAATAATTTCCCGAATAAAATAGCAAAAAGGTCACGAGTGCCAAGCAAGATTTCCAACTAGTGAATAAGAAGAAGCGGTAGAACTTAAGTGTAGCGATAAGATAAAAAAAAAAAAAAAGATATGAAAGTAGTAAAAAAGTAGTATACCGTATTTAATCGATTTTAAAATGCCCTCAGTTGTTGTAAAAATTAATTATTTAGCAGAGGATAAAAAAAAAAGAACAATAAAACATGAAAAAATACAAATTGCAATTTACTCTTTACTCGTCTTATTGTAAAATTACATATAAAACCTATCGTAAATTTTGAGAAAGCAGAAGCAGTATTTTTGTGCCTAAAGTCTCTTAATATTTCAAATTTCGACGTGTAAAAATAAAATTAAAAGGAAACAAATTGTAATTTTATAAACTAAAACTATTCCCTTTTAATTTATATTTTAGTGTCGTATGTATTTGTATAGTTTAGGTGAAACGGTTAAATATCTCTTATCGTAATATCATTTTTTTTCATGCCCAATGGTAAAACATTATTCGATATGCTGACACATATTAGCTCTATCGATAAGTGTGTGTTTCCCACCGTAATAACGCGTGTCCTATTTCTATGATCGATCGTATCGAAAAGTTGATACGCCTTAGGATCGATATATTGTAAAATAAGTGAAAAATTAACAATACGAAAACGGTAAAAGAAAACATACAATATCGTAAATGAAATTATTGAATCAGTAAAAAAAAAAAAACACCTTAAAGGAAAAGAAAGTGATTTCTGAGCAGCACATAAAAGCCTTCAAAAATTAGGTCAGCTTGTAAAAAGAGAAATGAGAGCGATATCAAAAAGAAGAAATTATAAGCCTGTTGCTGCGATAAACAAAAACTATTGCGACAATGTTAGATAAAAATATTAACAAAATAAAAAAAGCTTAACGTACAAAAACCCAATATATAAGTAGATCTCCAAAAAGTAAGTCAAGGTCTCAAATATTTTGTTTAAGTACTCGGAAGAGAAAATTTTGAAACGAAGAATTAAAAATTGATAAAGATAGGCCTCGCGCGAACACATTCAGTACAGTTAATAACCGTAAAATACTACTTTTAAATAAACTAGGAAAAAATGAATTAAGAAACGACTTCAGAGTTGTGTCTGCATGGTAGGAAAACCCCAAAGCATTCTAAATGTACAAAGCGTGAAAAAACAGACATGAATGTACTAAGAATCCTACTAGAGTTAGCTGCTATTTCGTTCACCATACAAAAGTAGTTTTTATACAGAATTAAAGAGCGCAGTAGGTTATACTTTAAAGGCAAAGGGGGAGCTGTAGTCGCACTGAGGTCACGAAACAAATCGAATGTACACAGATTTGAAGACTACGCGCGACACTAACACGAGAGAATAAATGCACTGCAAAGCATGTGTGCGTGTCTATATTACATGTCGAGAATTATAATATCGCAGGATAAATGTTAAAGATACGTAATGGACAAACGTCGAAAAAAATGAGAGAAATGTACATGTAGAATGTATGAAAATTAAAAACATGATAATCCTCAAAAGTTACTACCCGATTAAGGAGATATTAAAGATGGTAAATTACGAATCAAAGCTTCGGAATGAAATTCAAAAACGCGAGAAGTCTTGAGATATTTTCGGAAAAAACGGAAAAACTACAAACAAAAAAAAACTGCTGAAAACGAACATCATATTTTGAATGCTTGTCGGAAATTAAAGAAAGCGTATCATCAGAAGAGATCGTAGGAGATCGTATATATTATTTGAGAACCCAATGATAAGAAAAAATGTAGCATAAAGGCTAAATGAAAAAATGAACAAAATATAACTCTAAAGTAATTTTACCAATACGAAATAAAATTTGTAAAGGAAAAGAATTCGGAACTAAAGGGAAAATTACAGATTTAGTTACCAAAGCGAAAAAATATTAATGAAATAACGGCAAAATGAAAACAAATTTAGAATATGAAAATTAAACCGATGTAATAAAAATAATTCGTTGACAAAGTAGTCTTTGCACATTTTTTTTTTTTTTTTTTTTGTTTCAATGAATTAATTTTGTTTTCCTATGCGGTCAGTTGAAAACTGGTAGTAGTTGCATATCTTACGGCTATTAGTTTTCCTTTTCTTGGCAAAACTAAAAGTCCACTTATATTATTAATACCTTTGGATTAAGTAACGTCCTTAGCTGACATGCTCAAAATTAATAATAGAAAAAAAAAAATATTATTAATAGATACAGGGACGGATCCAGAAGGACATTTTGGGAGGGGAAATTATATAATTACGTAAAATCTACGGTAGGCAGTAGATTTGAGAAATACTCCTTTTTTTCATAAAGAAAATCAAATTATAGAAATTCATAAAAATATTTTAAAAATACATAATTATTACAACTTTTAATTTAACTTTTGGTCTTATATTTAGGAGTGAAAAATAAAACGAAATTATAAAATTCTAGCTCTAAAATGGTAGTTTAGAAATAGTAAGAAAGATATAGTATTTTTATTTGACACTTTACTTCTTTTTTATTTTTCTTAGTAATCCGATTCGAATTCTCTTTGTTCGTGAGCAAGTTTAAATATATATATTTCTCATTGAACTACTATTTTTAATTAAAATTGCAAAATAAAAATTAAAAATAAATAAAAACGGCAAAATGTCGACGACAATTGTGTGTTTAAAATTGAATAAAAAAGGAACATTAATAGTTTTGCTAGAAAATCGTATTAAATATTAATTATTAAAATCCGTAGGTAAAATTTATACAAATCTTTTATAGCATAAATTAAGTTTCTCTCTTATAACAAATTTTTTCATGGAGACTTTGGTTCTTTGGAGGGGGAATGTCGTCCCCTATTCTCCCCTTCCCGTGGATCCACCACTGATATATATATATGTGTGTGTGTGTGTGTGTCTGTGTAAATTTCAATGGGTTTTCCCATGCAGTCGTGCGATCTTTAAACACTATCATCTTACCTGTTACGCGAATATTATGCTAATATTATATAAATATATCTTAGCGGTATCGTCGTTGGTTTTTTTAAATAGCAAACGTGCTGCCAATATAATATGTTCGTATTTTTAAATATTTGTTTATGCTCAACCCTTGTCCGTCAGCAAAATCAATATGCACATAATAATCGATGATTTTATTTCCGTTTAATAAATAAATTGTGTTGAAATTATTTCTCAAAAAAAAAAAAAACTGACTACATTTAAGAATTTAAGTGACTGCAATGATACGCCTTTTGGGGGGGGGCTTTAAACTGAAATTCCACTCATCATCTGACCTGGTTGTTTTGTTTTTGTGCCGATGCGCGGTGTGAATATAACACCATCAAGTCGGTAATTTGCTTTTATCGGCCAAAATCCGCCTTTATTTAACAACTGCGTCGTTATAGTTCCTTTTGTAATTCGTTCACCGGCATAATTTCATCATTTCTCGGCTTGTTAATCGGGATTGATTTTAAAACTTCATTCTAGCCTTTGGCAAGAAAGTGTACAGTGTGAGGATTGGCACGTTGCCATTCTTTCTAAAATTAAGTTGTAAATTTGAATGCAAAATATATAGCAAATGTATCAAACACGACCGCAAATGTTTTAACGTGACCTACACGTGTGTATATGTCCGTGCGCGGAATGGAATCATTAGGAAAAGAAAACTGCACGGAACATCTGCCCCGAAGTGCACTACTAGACGCCCAATAAACGGTGAAAAAAATTAATAGATGAATGTCAACGACAGTTATTCGGGATAGTAGAGGTTTTGAAAAAAATGTATACAGTTAGACCTCGGTGTGCTGTTTAGTAAAAAATAAATTGTGAACGAAATAGCAAGAACCCTTCCCCTCCGGTGTATCATTATCACACAGAAAACTGTAATTAGTATAAAAAGAAAAAAACCTCGAAAGACATTAATTGTTTAAAAAATATACTTCGGCGATGTTCTTTATTGCAGTTAAAAACACTTAAGAAGTTACTCTGTGCCACCCCTCTTGAATAGCTCAAACTTTTCTTCGAGATGGTACACAAACTGCAATCTAATCACAATTCAACTGTGCAACTTAAATGCTTCTCTTCAATATTAAAAAATGCTTCAATACTCGATTCGTAAGATTTAAAAGATAAGATGCAAAAAATTGCTATTTATATAGTATTTAAAATATGTGTATAACCACCTGGCGTATATTTTATTTTAATCAAAAAGCTACGGTGATGTCTTTTCTAGCACGCTTTAATGTTCGTCACATTTTGGACAAAGACGAGAATGTCGGCTCGAAATGGCCGCATAAAAAATTAATAAATATGTGGACGAGAAAGAAAAGGCGCGCCAGCCAGGTCGAGAAATAAACATCTATTCTGGAGCTGCGTTCGGTTTCCGAATTAAATCATTATCGAAAGAAAGAAAAAGTAAACGAGCGACCAACATGCAGCGGAAATGGCCAATTCAAAAACACGCTTTTTAAGTTCCCCGAAAATCAGCCGCCGGTCGATGTTCCAGACTTGAACAGAGTCTGCTTAATCATTATGCCCTTCATCTTGGTCTTTGTTTTCAGTCATTTTCATGCAAGTATAAAGCGGTGTTCAATTCGCGTGTTTTCATTCTTAATTAATCCGACGGACGATATGATGGTGACTTCTTTTTTTCGTTGCTCACTTTGTCCATTCATATTTCTATTTCCAACATTTCTCATGTAGCGCCTGCCCAATATTTTTTATTTTTATTTATTTCATTTTCTTTTATTTATTTTATTTATTTTTTTTTTTTTTTGCGTACTTAGAATTCCGTTCAGAAGAGTTTATGATGAAGCCTCTGACCAAGGTCGTGTCCACGAGGCTCCGTTCTCGTTAGAACTGAAACAGTTATTATAAATGCACAAAAATCCGGGAAAAAAAGGCAAAAATTTAAAATTAATATTGATGATTTTTTGGGTGTTCTTACATTTAAAAAAAAAAAAAAAATCAATATTTTTAGGTACTTCATTATACAAAATTTTTTATTACTAGTATAATCAATAACATATGTAATTTTTATTAATGTATTTATACGGGGTAATTCATTTATGTAAATTATTAATATATAAATCAAAATTATGGAAATTATTTACGAATATTAGTGAAAAATTTATTATTCATAAAATAAATATGCGAAGAAAATTTTCAAAATTCTGGCCACGGCCCTGCCTCTGACTATTCCTTAGTTTACTTAATTTTGATGTTGTAAAATTTTACGCGATTCTCTATAATCTCCGGTTGTTCTGTTCATTGGTGAACATCGCTTTAATGATAGATTACATACATCACCGCTTAGTACGCAATTCTTGAGTTTTTTAATATTTTAGGAAACCCGAATACGAAAAGGATTCGCGCAATTTGCGTCCACCGTGCCCGTATTTAGCTTAGCCGACCGTGCAAGATTGATGAAATTCAGGCCTATTGATATAATTCGGAGACGGCTTTCTGGGCCGTGTTTAATTTTATATGAGCGTAATAGCATACAAATGAGATGAATATTATTTTGAAATTCCCCTGTTAAAATACGGTTAAAATTAATATCGCTGTTTTTTGTAATAATGTTTTTGCGAATATTTTTTGAGCGCCGCAATGAGGGTAGTCGTACCCCCCAAAACTTTCCCAGGCAGTTTCATAGAATTAGTTACTCCTGTTTTGCCAATGTTAACATTCCGCAACAGCCTCCAATATGACTATTATTTTTTGCGGACATTGTTACACGTTCCCCGACGTGTTTGGTGTGAATATGTTGGTAAATGGTGTAGACGATGTAGGGTTTAAACCGAATTCTTCGAAACGCATCAATGACCCGCAAAAAGTATAGAAAATAGAAAAAAGAAACGTACATATATAGAAATATTTATATATTGTATGCGCTTATAAATATATGATAGATAGGGGAAAACAATTCTTGAAATTTCCTGGTAGTCGGTTAAATAATTTGCCTGCAATGTTCCACCGGATTCTACGATAACAACGGGAAAGCCCATAGTAATGACCTGAATTTTTGTCGCGTGCGTGACGTATCACTATTGCGTTAGGTGCGGTCTGTCTCGCGTTTGGTTGTTTTCGGTTTCGTTTTCGTTTTCTTTTTTTCCTAGTTTATGTTACCGCTAATCAGTTGTAAACAACATCGACCGGATGGACGGGTTTATTTGCGATTTTTAGAACCGAGGCTATTGTACAACAACTGCGCGTCGCACCTTTCACTTGGTTGTTGCGGCATTTACTCTCTACATCAGGTCTTCCACACGCACACATCGAGTCGCGGACACGATGCTACTGCTTCTAGCCTCCGTGGTCCGTTTATTCAGGAGGTGAAGTTCTTGACGCAGATCACTAATTATTCTGTTGCAGACGGTCAACTACCCTGCAACGAGTTCAGAGCGATCACGCTTGGTTTTTGACGACGGTGCTTGAGTGGTTTACCATCGACGATCGCTCGCTAATGGGAAGAAGATAACCAAAACGACCTAGTTAGTACGCGTTGTTTATGTTTATCAGTTGAGCTGCTGCTGCTGGTATCTTGTGTGAAAAAATCGTAATTTATCGCCGTTTAGGACAGAAAGTAGCTTGGCGCTAACCTTCGTCGAACGACACCAACAGTGACGGTCGTCGCGTGTTCGCTGCATTTCGAGTCATGGTCGCCTTCGCGTCCGAATTAAAATTACCGGCCGAGTAAACAAATTTATCGGATGAAATGACTTCAATTTTCAATCACCTCTTACGAGGCGACAATACTCGAATGAAACACCACTATAGTGAAAAACGTTAGATTTTCCCTCGAATTTCAGTTGTTGACTGAATAACACCAAAATACCGATATCTTTATGATTTGTTAAGAACAATAGAATATGGCCGATGCATCTTGCATATAAGCCTTAAAAAAAAAAAAAAAAAAACAACAAACAAACAAAACCGTAGAAATATTATAAAATAGAGATCGGATAAAACTCTGGCAAAAGGTAAAAGCAAAACCGAAAATAGAATAAAAATACAACTTATATTTCTAAAATCAATCATCGGTAGTTATTCAAAAGAGCATATAAAAAGTATCGCGTTCCTGTCTATCTGAGGAGTGGCAGAATTTTTAACAGACTGTGTAACGTTGCTCGCGGGGAAATTAGGGACTACCGATTCCCCTAGCTATTTCCTCTTACACAAATATGTTGTTTACTGACCGTCCGCGTACACCCTACAAGTAAATTTTTGCTCTCGTCCATTTCATCTTTCCGTACTTTTGATTACCTCTAAAATCACCCATCATCTTCATTTTCCACATTCGATTTACAACTCTACCTTTTTCTTGAAAACTACCTTCAGTAGTAAAATATTACTACTTCCTAATGAGCATTTAAATTTTCTTCTTGACCATTTCAGTTTTCTTCCTTTTTCTACATCTCCTTTATTGGACTTCATTTAATTTTTTTTTTTTTAGTAGAACTTCCTCATTTAGACTTTTTTTTTTTTCGTTCTGTTTTGTTTGACATCTTAATTAAAATTCAACAAAGAGGCTGGTAGAAGTTTTTGTCGGCGAAATTTTGTTCTCGGGACACGGGCGCGGTTTAAGACGTAAAACCCACATCGTACAAAAGGACATGCTCTGTGTCTCCGTTATGTCTTTGACAATAAAGCCGGGGTCACGTCGGCGTCGGACGAATTCTGAACTCTTGTTCTTCTAGTTCAATTTTATTCGCTCGTTCTTTCCGACTACCGTTTTCCCGCTCTTTTGCAACTTGTGTTCTGTTCACGCCGAACTTTTGTTGTTGGCCGTTTATTTTTCTATTCTCTTCCTTCGCGCGAGTTCTTTTCTAGTTCGCTGAAAAATACCCGTTTCTTTCATTAATGCTTCGTTCATTCTCTTACGGTTCATTAGTGGCGCGCTGATGCCTCTTTTCATTTAACACTTTGCGTACTTCTGTTATTCAGCCTGTAAGCTACAAACGCCTCAGAAGGTTTTATATTATAGATTGCGCGTGAATCCGTATTCCACGTCTACGATATTTAATCTTGTTGTTTTAGTATACTCCTACTAAACTATATTCCATTTATTTCTGTTTTGCTCGTTAAATTTCGATATTGTTATTTATCGTTGCATTGTTAAGGGATGTGTATGTTCTCTCATACGCGTTACTGTTCGTACTATTTTCCCGTATTATTAACTTCACTACTTTTTATCATAATCTCTTTCCTGTCCTTCCAATTTATCAGTTTTGGCGCAGTCCGCACTAGTCGTAAATTATTTATTTGACTGTAATTTAACGTATTCTACGGTTCCAATGTCTTTTATCTATACAGCGTTTTCCGTTTTCGTCATATTTACACGGTGTATAATATTTCCAATTCGTGTTAAGCATTGTTGCGTCGATATTTTTAAAGTTGTTTCTGACTTTATGTTATTATATCGGACTCTCGAAAAATTCTGTTCCGAAGCCGAAATCTAACCTGTCCTTTCGTCCTGGAATTGGCCACCCTCTCAACTGAGTACTATTATGCTTCTTATGCTTAACTCTAGTGGGGCGCGTAACTTAACTATAATTCCCCGTCACTATATTCTGTACTTAAGATAAACAAAGTTAATGATTTTATTATTGTAAAATGTGTTCTCTCTTGTTTTCGTTCCATTCACAAGTGGTGAATCGCAAGCTAATAAATTCTTTGATGATACCGAATCGTATTATCACCCTGTATTTCGTTGTTGGATATTTCAATAAGATAATAAATAGTATACGACCGCAAATATTACAGAATCGTCCAATTGTACACCGCGACATGCTTTTTTTAGAGTTGTAAACTCTTTTTTTCGGCGGGTTGGTTCATAAATTTATGTTTATGGTTTTGGCAGTAGTAGATCCACGGAGGGAATAGGGGACCACCCCCCTAAGGACCAAAGCCTCTATGAAAAAATTTGTTATAACAGAGAAACTTGTGGTATAAAATATTTCTATGAATTTTACTTACGGATTTTAATAATTAATATTTAATACGATTTTCTAGTAAAACTGTTAATGTTCCTTTTTCATTCTATTTTAAACGCACGATTGTCGTCGACATTTTGCCGTTTTTATGTATTTTTAATTTTTATTTTGCAATTCGAAGCCTCTTTTTGCAGTCGACAAAATTACACTAAAAGCTACGATTCGCCTTCGCCATTATAATAAATAGGTGTTTGTTTTTGAAGTAGGGGGAAGATTTTCAATTTCGCCAATGATGTTTAAAGTTACTTTTAATCGTTCATTTGATTAGTGCTGAATGAACTTGTGCAATTAAAACAATTTATAATGAAATCATTATTAAAAATCAAAAAGTATTATGCAAATATTTTAAAATAGAAAAAATTAGTGTCTAGAAAAATGTAAATACAATTGAACGCGTTTTACTTTGTCTGGAACAATTTTTCTACTTTTAAAATATCTGAATTATAATTTTTAATTTTTGGTAATGATTTTCTTTAAAATGTTCTTATAGTTTGTTTTAATTTCGCAAGTTCGTTCAACAGTAATCGAATAAACAAAAGTGAAACACATCAGCGGAATTAAAAATTTTCCCGCGACTTAAGATACAAACACCTGTTTATTAATAACTAGCGGCGAACTGTGTGGTAGATGGACCCTATTTTAAATCCCCCAGTCTTGCTAATGGTAATGGTCCCGATATATTATCTAAAAAGAGAAATACATGTACGACCGTGCGTAAAATCGCCATTTGGAAGATCATTGTTTAGCCAATAATTGTTTTAAACTTTTCGCCCTGTACTGTATGTATGTATATATATATGTATATGCATATATGTATGTATGTATGCGTGTGTATATATGTTTGTTTACGTGATCATGCCGGAAATACCGCAGAATAACGAAGACCTTGATGTGACGCGAGACAACGAGATTGATAAATACGTGGCTCTTTGTTTCAGCGAGAAAAAAAAACACATGTTCTGGTCGGTTTTGCTGCGCATATTTTTTTCGCTGAGATATCTTATCTGCCTGAATGAAGCACATTCCATCGCGGCTCAAACTGATTTCGTTTTTTTCCTGCCTCCTGATAGTATCGTGTCAACTGTCCCATCTGATGGACGCACGTGTAGTTGGCGGACTATATTTTTCTCCTTTGTTACACCTGCGTGTACAATAAATACGTGTGCTGTTTTATTTGTTTACACTTCGTTTTACTGCATCAGCATTGACGCTATTGTAAAAGCCGTTTTTTTTTTTATCTATTTTTTTTTTAAAGTTGTTTTACACCGAACGGAGCAATTATCGTTCGAAAGCACGGCTTGTTCACTGGATGGTATATAAATAAAATCAAAGAAAGCCAACCTGATCTACTACGTTTATCATAGAAAAAGTAACGGAATTAGAAGCAAGTCTTACGTAATAATGACGTCGCTTAAATAATAAAGGATTTTGCAAGAGCCGCGTTCCTAACGAACACGAAGAGAAGTAATCTTACAAACATGTGTGACACTAACTTGGAGCAGATTTTTGTATTAATTTCCGAGGGGATTCTCTGCCCTCTCTGAGATCAAAAATGCATAATAGAGACCCTTTACGAAGAATTTTCCGAGTTTGTTTATAAATTCGAGTTTGAGGAGTAACTTTATATTGCTAAAATCTTTCTGAAAACCCTTTTCCCGCATTAATATCTTATCAAGTCTAGGAGAGGATTCGGTTTTTATGTATATAAAAGATGTCGCCGTCGGTTTGTTTTGCGGGGACTGCTAAATGTCAGGATTTTTGAGGAAACTAGTAGTCGTATTTTATTCCTTTGTCGAGTAGAAAAACATACAAATCGAATGATAATAGGAGTGCAATTATTATTTAAAAAGCTGGTGATAGTTTAAACACACCACACTATCCGCTTCTGTAAACAAACAGCGGTTAAATTTCAAGTAATTTATTTTTATTGTTACCGTCTTCTCTTCAACTTTTTTTTTTCGATTTATTGAAATCTTGCATTGCGCGGAAAAATATATCTGCGGTGAATGTGCGCAGAACTGCCTTTAAGGCCAAAATTAGTATTAGAGTGCTTATAGAAAAATATACATTTCCTAAATATTTTATAAGTGAAACAATAAATCCATTTGAAAGATGGGGTATGTACATTTTTATATTCGTTGATGTCATAAGTGTGCACCACATGGAAATGAAAAGAAAAAGAGACCTTTTTAAAGATGTTGAAATTAAATTTTCAATTAGTAACATTTTAGTAGAGTTATAATCACATTGTAAATAGAAGGTTATTCGAAATGGTTTATAAATTGATGAAATAAATTTACGGACAACTGCGTTTAGGAAATTAAATGTATTTTAAGAATACAACGCTTAACGTTTCGGTCAGCTTTTATACTGACTATTATCAGAAGCGAACGTAAACATCGGTCCGCAATAACGACAGAAATAGATAAAAAACCTGACATATATCCAGGAAAACTCAACCTAGATACCTAAACAAAAGAAATACAAAGTACACAAGAAACGAGAAAAAACATAAAAAACACAAGGAAATACTGGGGTTTATAAATTACTAACTCTCGCATGATCTGTTTATTAAATATTTTTACCCATTTTTTTCTCTTTTCATCGTCATATAACGCAGAAAATCCTCTAATAATGTGAACTCTACATTGCTACTGAAGATAGATGATCTCCTTTTTTATAACGAACACAGCAATCCACTCAGATTTCCTGGGCGAGTCTCACGTTGTGTTCGTGGGCTGCTTGTTGCTTTCATGTTGCGAAGCTAGGTTGATGTCATTCCATTTTGCCATATAAGCGTCCAATAATGAATTAACGAGAGACAACGAATAAATCAAAAACTCTAAATGATTAAAATGAAAATTACAGCTCGAACATTAAACATCGGCATAATAATTACTAATGACGTATGCAAATTGTAAACACGTGAAATAAGTAGGTTTATTTAATTTTTAATAAACCCAAATTACTCGTTTCTCTCTACAATATTATATAGTGTACTCACTGGGGGGGATGTTCGTATTCTATTACTAATAGCGTGCTGAATCAAGAATTTCGAAATCTTCTCCGGAAACAACCGTGGAACTACAGCACAGTTGTCGAGGTTAGCCTGAACACACATGATGTGTGTAGGCATTGGTTTTTATACAGATTAATGTAATAAATTATTGATATTATTTCGTGTTAAACAAAAAGTTTTAAGGGCGGAGATTTTTGTTGTTTTAAAATAAATCTTTAATTATTAAAAGTTGTATATTCAGTATGTCGCCATTTAACAGATCTTTGAAACGCCATTGTACACATTTAAATGCGCCGTACTTGCAAGGTGTTTTTTTGCATAAGCAATTCTACTTTGTTAAAAAGTACTATCGATCTGTGATGGTGGCAATGAGGGGGAATTCTTATCAGAGGACAAATTTCAGAAGGTGATTTATTTAAAATATCATTTATAAATTAGCGATTGATTTGGAATATTTGTATCTCGAGCGACGAACGGGGGGGTTTTTCTATCGCGTTAAGGCTGTTATACGCATATTTTTAGGATTCCGTATACATATAATGTACGGAATCCTTATAAGATGGTACACAAATGACAAAAATATCAAATAAAAATCAATAATTCACGAACGGCTTGACTTATAAACTTCAAATTTGGAACATAAATTACAATTAAAATTATCTTTAAAACGATCTATAACTTGAAAATGACCGATTACCCTGGGCGGCAAAAAACCCAAAAAACCGTCAAGAATATATAATATGGTACATAAAACGACCTCAAAAATCACTTAAAAAATCATAACTCGTCACTAGATAAACTTATAACGCTGAAATTCAAAATATAAACTACAATGCAGGAGTACTTTCATAAAATCAAAAAATTACGTTACAAAAGTTATGCAAAGTTGCCCAAAAGTTCAAAAAACAGCAAAAAATGACGTGTCCCCCCCCCCTTAGCGCCGCGAGTATTGTAGTTAAAAATTTTGAATGGGGCTAAAAATACGCACATACCCGTATATTTCTCTAGTTTGGAACATCCGGATTTCCAACTTTAAAACTGGACCCTCGGGGCGACAAAAGCTCAAAAGTTTGTAAAAAAATATTTTTTTTTATAGGCATGCGATATATCGATGGAAAGATCGCTATTTGTCGGGAACGAAACCGAATTTCATTTCCTTACCAAAAAATTCAAAGTTGCCGTAAAGTTCAAAAAAGCGCGAAAAATGACGTGTCCCCCCCCCCTAGCGCCGCGAATATTACCGATAAAAATTTTGAACACGGTTAAAAATATGCGCTTCCACGTATATTTCTCTAGTTTGGAACATCCGAGTTTCCAGCTTTAAAATTGGACCCTCGGGGCACCGAAAGCTCGAGATTTTGGAAAAAAATATTTTTTTTCTTGGGCTTGTGATATATCATTAGAAAGATCTCTAGTAGCCGGGAACGAAACCAAATTTCATTTTCTTAACCAAACTTTCAAAGTTGACGTAAAGTTCAAAAAAGCGTCAGCTCCAATTACCGGCCCCCTTCTTGCGACGCGAGTATTACAGCTATAAATTTGGAACATGGTAGAAAACACGCGACTCTACGTATATTTCTCTGATTTAAGACAATCGGACCCCAACTTTAGACTGAGACCTGTGGGGCACCAAAAATTCAAAATTTTGAAAAAAAATTTTTTTTTTTTAGGTTTGTGATATATTATTAGAAATATCGCTATTCGTCGGGAACGAAACCGTATTTCATTTTTTTAAAGAAATTTTCAAAGTTCTGAAAAGTTCAAAAAAAAATAAATAATTATGTGTCTCTCCACTAGCTCCACGAATATTACAGCTGAAAATTTTGAACGCGGCTAAAAACGTGCTGATCCCCTTATATTTCTCAAGTTTATAACATTTGGATTTTCAGTTTTAAAATTGGACCCTAAAGGCGCCGAAAGTTCGAAATTTTGAAGAAAATTTTTTATTTTTCTGACGCATGTTATATACCGTTTGAAGGATCGCTATCTGTCGGGAAAGAAACCGTATTTCATTTTCTTAATTGAACTTTCAAAGTTTGCTGAAAAGTTAAAAAAATCGAGAGAATTGATTTGTGACGCGAGTATTATAGCTAAAAATTTTGAGGAAAGTAGTAAATATGGGCATCCATGTATATTTCTCTGGTTTGGAACATCTAAGTTTCCAATTTTAAAATTAGTGACTTGGGGCTCTGAAAGCTCGAAATTTTGTAAAAAAAAAATTTTTTTCAAGTGTATTATTATTGGAAAGAGCGCTATTTTTTGGGAACGGACCCGTATTTCGTTTTCTTAACAAAACTCTTTGAAATTTACTAAAAGTTCATAAAATTCTGAAAAATGACGTGTAGCCCCGCTTGTAATTTATGTATTGGTTCAAGATTTTGAACAAGGTTAAAAAAATGTGCGTCCCTGTTTATTTATTTACTTTGGAACATCTAGGTTTCCATCTTAAAATTCAGAACCTTAAGCGCCGAAAGCTCGAAAGTTTCAAAAATAATATTTTTTTTCCGGTCATGATCGATGGAAAGATCGTTATTTGTCAAGAACGAAACCATAAGTTATTTCCTTAACGAAACTTTCAAACCTTGATGTTCCAAACTTGAGAAATATATGTCGAAGCGCATATGTTTAACCCTGTTCAAAATTTTTAGCTGTAATACTCGCGGCGCTAGAGGGGAGGAACTGTTTGAAGTTTTTGGCAACTTTAAAAGTTTCTAAATACGGTTCGGAATTATGTTTAGAGACTCCCGTGGAACTGTCGTATGAATTTCGACTGTTACTGGTTTAATGTCGGATGGTAACATTATCTGTTGAAAGTTAATATCCGCACGAACGGATACTATTATTCCCCCACGCGCACAACTAGCAAGCACCAGATTTGATTCGAGAACTTTATAGTTTTTTAGTTTTAAATGTTGGTTTTGTTTTAAGTGGGTTTCTTGAATGCACGAATTAAACAGGTTTGTTAATCGGTGTTATTTTTCTTTTGGCTTTATCGGAATATGAGATTGCAGCGGTTTTTAGAATTTGTTTCGGATTGTTATAATTTGCGTTAGTAGTGTTAGTGCGAGGGATAAGAAACGGAACAGGATCGCAGGTTTTGGTTTGGTTATTTTCATTACGGCGTGTGTTAGTGTTGTTATGAACTGTAATGAAAGGAACGGACTCACCGCATCATTGTTTAGGTGGTACGTCCGCCTGATGAAAAACAGATGCGAATAGTATTTCGATTTGTTAAACTATTTAACGCACTATGCTGGTAAATAAATAAAAAAAAAAATTTAATAATGGTCTAACATACTGAGAGAGTCGAAAGAAAATACCGAATTGTTAAAAAATCATCACAGTAGAACGACAGTCTTTTTCACATCGCGGAACTATATCGACCTTTTCTGGTAAAGTAACCAGTTCGTCTTGCAACCGAAAAAAGTTTAATAACAAAGTAACCAAATTGCCTCGAAATTCGGTTTTCCAATTAGTGACATTTACAAAATTCGTAAACTATAATTTCGATTACCGTGTCTCTCCCTCGGATTCGCCGAGAATCCAGGATGCAATCACCAACGTACACCAACCTGCCAGCAGGGAACACCAACATTCTAGCAGCCGCAGCAGAGTGATACGTAGCATCAATATTATTTCTAATTAATATTTTTTGCGTGTTTTCGTTTATATATTTATTAAATATCTTTGACGGTCGGCTATTCAAGAAAGATAGGTGTAGGAATTAACAAAATTACACATTTTAAAAAATCATAAAACCTTAATATTAGTTATTAAATCTAAACCAATAATTTAAAAAAATAAATAAAAAAAGGATTTAATTAATTTTTCTTCATAACCGTTACATTTCACTTCAAATTAGTCTAAGTCTTCGATTCAAATTAGTATTTTGCTTTACTGTTTTAAATTATTATTAGAAAAGATCTCTGAAATTTATTAAGATATTAAATTAAAATAGTAAAATAAAAATAGAAATTTATTGAAAAACAAATTTTCTTACATACTAAATAATTATAGTTATTGTTAACTTTCATACGGAATCCTCAGCGCATGAAACCTCATGCTTGACTGAACTTGTTTCTGCCTTTCTTTATTGCGTCTAATTAACGCAGTTCCAGAATCACTTGGGTGCGGCAGCACGAATTGGACAACAAAGGAAAAGTACTTTTCGTTTTTTTTTTTTTGTTTCAATGTATTCTTCGTCGAATTATTTGCAGTGCAATTCTAAGAAACGATTTCTTGGCGAGCGACGGGTTTTTGTGTATCGCTGCTGTTATTAAAATATGTTGCAAAGGTAATAAAACGACCTTGTAGGCGTTGCTGTCGCTGTACAGATTCCAGTTTGGTGGCACGTTAGTTCAGGTATATCGTTAGTAAAGAGGAGGATATTTTTGTGCCGGCTGATGATATACTCTTCTGCGTATGAACTTGGTGCAGATAAGGAATGTCGGTGTATATATTTAGAATGGCGTGGCTTATAATGAAGGTTTGTAAGGCAAAGATTTCCCGTGTTAGAGGAATCATTTTATTCATAATTACGTTGCGTTGACGGCACCGAATCGCGACAATACTATGGCGTGTACGATGCTATTTTGCAGCACGATTCGTCGGATTAAAGGTTTTCTCCGAATACTATTTGAATACCACCACCCGGTATTTGTTTATTTCAATTTTTGCTCGTTGTTTCGATTGGCCGTCTGTTCGAGATTCATTCTGACCCCGTCTGTTGGTCAAGGGCAAAACAAGTAATATAAATTAATAAGCACGACACACACGGATGGTACTACTATGAAATTAATTGCGAGAAATAATACACGTTTGAAAGTACTCGATAAATGCTAGGTCCGCGGAAAGAGAAAATAGAGCCGTGTTTTGAGAGAACTAAGACAATTAAAAACTAATATTAGTCGAAATTCGACCATAATTATTATTAAAAATTTGAGGAAAACTGTATATGAGTTTGCATATTTCGAAAATAGAAAAATTTCCTACTCTTATACATACATTCGTCCATTATACGTCTGAGAACATACACTTTTATATGTTCTTGCAATAAAAAAACAGTATAGTACCCCCATTATAACTGAATAAAAAATAAATGCAATATGAATGACGATTATTACGAAAAATTAAAGCATTTTAATACACGCAAATTTACTGGCAGCAGCGATTTTTTCTTTTTTAATTTTTCATATTAATTTTTTATTTAAATAAGAAAAAAAAAACTCCAAAATTTTTTTACTGATAAAGATCGCCAATAGCTACTAAACAAAAAAAAGAAAATCGGTTAATAAACAGAGGCGAAAGAGTCCTGAACTGTTTTGTCTTTGCCTATGTTTATATGTAGATTATACGTTGTTGTAGTTCAAATTTTTTTTTTATTGCAAAATTTTGGAGATGGAGATATATTTTTACACACTTTCACCGACATTATTTTATGTGTTAATATTTTTCCATCTATTGAAATACTTGGAAAACCACGCTGATATAAAGTGACTAATATGTGATATATGTGTGTATATTTATATTTATATATTATAATGTGCGTGTGTATGACGACATAGTTTGGCGAATTGCGCGGTCTAGACTTTTAAGTTAACTAAAGTTACTTGGAATTGACATCCCTAGAAAACCACATCCATTTAAATATGCACAGCATTATCGTCTGACGATATTGCAAGTCCTTTTTTCTTTTTCATTTAAAAAAAAAAAAAAATCGAAACTAATTGCAATCCAGAGAACTAAAAACGATAGACGTGTTAGGGTGGACAACTTTGGCCAAGTTCGTCGACTCTATAATGGAATTGAAACATCGAATCCTAACAACGAGGTGGTGATGCCTGTGGCGCCTATTGATGATGGATAGCCTGTTCTGCGAGTTAAACAACTCGATAGAGTTGTCAAAAAACTAGTTAAATAAGGGAAAAATAAGATCAGTTTCGACGGAATTTCCCCGTGACTGTTGCGGACGTAACATTTTCAATACACATTTCGCCGAAATCGATTATCGATTGGGCGATTTCCGCCAGATAACGTTTATGATGTTGTGAAAACGCGCACATTTAGCGTTTAATCGTGATATTTGTTTTGCCGATTATTTCATTTTCTGTACGCGAAATCGATGATATCGTACTATTTTACCCCCTGTCTAAGGTTAACTACTCGATTAATTAAAATTAATTTACAAATGTGTTATTCCCGAAAAATAGCTCCCCCGTATAAATCGGATTTAAATTACTGTTACTTTTTAATATATTTTAATGTAACAAATTTTAAAAAACAGCTCAGAAAACATGTTTTTTTCAGACCAACATTTTTTTCGGATGAATAATTACCGTTTACATTAATGTGTTTACTTTGTAGTAGAACATTTTGGATTTTTTTCTTTTTTCTTTTTCTTTTTCTTTTTCTTCTACTTAATCCTGCATTACTGCTGTCATTATTAATGAAACTGTTTCATACTGATTTAATGCTGATCAAACGCATTTAAATAATATTCATTACGTTTCTAAAACTACCACCTCTCTCCTGTCAAAGCCAATTAATGTCGGTTTGACGCTCATTCACGACTATCACGTATCCGGAGGTTAGGCTAATTCTTTTCTTTTTTCGGTCAAATTAAGTTTTTATTTACTTATTTATTACTTTTATGCGTGCGTGTTTGTGTTTATGAAGTCGGGAAGAGGTCAATGTAAGCAGAAAGAAATGCGCGCCATCTTTTCAAAATGGTTATCGAGGTAGCAAAACGAATAGAGGGGAAAAAAAGGTTCGAAGAATAGACACGGTCAAGGATTTAGTTTTTGAATTTTTAGCTAAGTTTTGTTTTCCTCCTCTCATCAGTATAGATGGTACCTGTAGCCCGGAAGGGAGCCATCGATTATATAGAATAACTGGTTACCATGTTCTTTTAGTTGTTTAATAGCTTTTATAATTTTTAAATACCTTATCGCGGAAATGTTTGGCTAAAGTATGGATTTGTAGTTCGTTTTCCGAGTTTAATATTCTTGTTAATATAAGTTCAATTCGTTTCCGAATTTGGATAGTCAGCAGCTTATCAACTCAGAGAACACCGGATTACCGTCGGCAATAAATTTTATATTAAATATTTCAGTATATATTTACTGCTTATATTCTTTTGCCGGCTGATCAACAAAGAAAATTTTGTATAGTTAAAATCTGATTTCCCCTGTCACTGTGAAATAGGGCTAATAATAATTCTACTAATAACAATAATTAATCATACACGATGAAGTCGAGACCGTGTTGGTATACATATTATCCGTGGGCATAAAAAATAAACATCGCCTTTTTAACGTGTGTTCAATTTTTTTATACATCAAGTACCAACTCGGTAAAACAACAAATTAATTTATATTCTGTTAAGCCTTTTGCTTAAACGAAATTGGATAAGCGTATATATGTTTCCTTTACACGGAACCATATAATATTCGTAACACCGAGCTCGTAAACAAGTGAACCGGCAATAGCCTCCTCCGTCGATTTATCGATGTCGCGAAAACCGATAATGTTGTTGTTCATTGAAAAATAACTACTTAAGAACGTTTTTTAACGGCTCGGTTTTGTATAATTTTAAAAAATTTTGAAAATTTCTCTAAATGTTCGCTATTTTTTCTTCTACTATAAAATAAAAATCTAAAACATCATTTAAATTGCGTGAATTTTATCTGTTAACCAATAGAAATAATGCGTTTAATTAATTTTCTTTATCTCAAAAGTTAACAAGAATAAGGTCTAATCGCATAGATATCTGATTCCGCTTCTCAAAGTCCCTCTTTCTTCTTGGGCCAATGTCTTTTTTAACGAACCCAATAAATATTTTAAAAAAAGGGTCTATTGTGCAATACGTTGCTCGTCAAATGGGAGAAAAGAAGCTTTTCAATACACCGTAAAAAAAAAAAAAAAAAAAAAAAAAGATACGACAAAGTCTCTCAAAAAAAATAAAATAAATAAATAAACCTTTTTTTAAAATAAGAAGTGAGCAAAAAGTTACTAATTGGCATTGTAAAATATTAGAAAAACCTAATCTGCTGTGCCGTTGAATACTCCTAGCAATAATGAGATTGATGTATGTGGACTCCGCTGATGTAGACTTCCACGGCAGTGTGTGGTAAGCTAAAGACCTTTCGCGAACTAGTAATCTGATTTTCCCTAATAATGTTCGCTGAAGAAAATAAAAGTCCTTTCGATGAAAAATTTTCGGAAAATGGCTATAATTCCATCGCTGCATGCAGTTCGGGTTTTGGCTTTATGTATCTGCCTACGTTTTGGTTAATTTTAGTTCTGTGATATCACATCGCCGCTGATACATAGTGTGTGCATCGTTGATACAACATGTAATTACTTGTGCCAATTTTTTCTGCCCTCTATTTCAACGTTACCCCTCCCAAAAATTTCGTCGTTCCTCACGTCTCGATACGTGCACGGTGCTGGTGTCCGAATAGCGCGATCTTCGCAACCACTAGCGGATCACGGCCACCGGTGTTACTGTATTTGTTTACTTTTCTAATTGTCCCTCGCCTTTTTCCTCTCGCCTTATCTTATCCTAATTTTTTCTTCGTCGTACGCGACCCTCTTCCCGCATCGGCGGGTTCGGGCTGGTAGGAAAGAAAAAATTCTAGTGCTCATGTGCTCTCTGTGCTAAGTATAGAGTATGATGATCGAGGAATAGTTCACAAATGAACGGACGTAAAACGCGTGCCAAAGCTCCCCGCGAGCGTGTCCGATCGTAGTTCGTGATTGTTCTCACGGCAAACGCACCAAACATCTTGGCTCCGTCAATCGCTGCGCAAGTCCGACTGATAACCGTCTAGTCTGTAACGCGCGCACGTTCGAACGATCGAAATTTTTTACTCATACGAAAATCGCCGATTTTTTTTTTTTTTTTTTTTTTTTTTACTATTATTATTATTATTTAAATTCGACTTATTATCATTTATTTTTTAAGTTCTCGATTCTAGTTCAACATGAACGTACCGTCATTCGATTTGTCTAAGTTGCTCTACGAGGAGTTATTCAGTTACCAGCAAACAAATCATTCGGTAAGCATTTTACTCTCGTTAATCGGGGCTGGTCAACTTTGAACATCAGCCAGATGCGAATGTTGAAATTTTGATATTTTCGTACTATTCGAATGAGCGAAAATCTGCCTAGCCGACTCGACAATCTGCAGCCGCTGTCTTATTTACTTATGTGTGTGTGTGTATGTATGTATAAGTACAAATTTTGAATATCCGCGGTGATTAATAAAAGTATCATTGGAGATAGTTCGTATGACAATCCCACAATATCCAAAAGTTTGTGCTTTCTGTCTTTGTTCTCCCTAGATACATGTGAAGCCTTTTTTTTTTTTTTTTATTATGAAAAAGCTCTTATTTTTAAATAAGAAAAATCGCTACAGTTATTTAATTGTTTTACAAAAATTGCACTGAACTTTTCCGGTAACTCACTTCTCCTTTGACGTTGGCGTCGGTATAATTGTTTTCGGTTGTGTATTAATTATATACTGTCTGTAAGTTCAAAACGTTTATTATAAGAGAGGTGTAGTTTAGGACCAATTCGATGATTGCAAAAACAATAATTTAGTAACTCAGAAGAACCATTGAAACGGTAACCTCCTAAATTAGAACAGATTTCTTGTACACCGCGATACTATGTTATTAAGCGCATATGCCATTTACAGAATTCATTGTACCAGTTGTAATTACAGCTGTAAAATACAAATGATGTTGTTAACTTTGAGAAATAAGATTAAATTTATTAACCGTATATGTTTCATCGAATTTATCAAATTGCCAATTTCGTGAAATGTACACACAAGCTTTACCGGATTTATGAAGAAAGGTAAAATTTGAGAAATACATCTTACGATGATATCAGATGGTGGTATCTCATTTTTTCTGCGTTGCTGTGGAACAGTTATCTAAACGATCAATAAAATTTACAAAACTATTTTAGCACATAAATGTATGTATATAATAAAAGATGACCTGGACCAGAATTATGCAAGAGCGGAGGAAATCTGGGTTTTAATAATTTTATTAGCAATAATTGAAAAGTGTTTTTAAAAAAACGTTTTTTTTATGTATTCTAATCAGAAACGCGTGTAATACTTTTGCGTAAATTTGTTAATTAATCCGGTAATGTTAAAATCAACTTCGATCCATTGCTGTATTGATGAATATAAAAAATTTATGCGTTCTAAAGAATAATAAAAGATAGAAGAAAAAAAAAAAATGTTGCCATCGTTTTATTTTGTTCGGAAAAATTTTCAATTTAAAAATGTTGTTGTATACATTTTAGTGGTTAACGTTGCAACTGTCGAATATCTCTAAATGCTCGTGTTTCAATTACACCAATTTTAGTGGAATTAAAATGAAAGTGTAATTTTTAATTACCATTGTGCAGCTTGCTCGCTAATCCGTATTAAAATTTGTAAAGATAGCAGTTTGTGTTATAGTCTATTTAAACACGTGTGGTATAAATTTCAAGTTTTTCCTCCACCTACATAAACTTTGACGAGTACACGGAAAAGAGAGTGTATTATTATTTAAGGAATTAAATTTCTCGTTGAAGAGCGAACTACTGAAGAAGTCGGTTTATTCGGCGTGCCGTGTCTTTTTTCTTCCATTATTATTTGCACGGTATTTTAATTTCCTAAATTGCCGAAGTACCGAGCAGGTTACACTTTGAACCAAACAGCGTCGCTAGAAGCGATATCGCGCGCTATCATCATGTCGGCGTTTAATTGTTTACCGGTGTGGGTGTACGCATGTCACTTTTTGTCTCTTCCACCGAAGCATTCGTTGTTTTCCTCGAATAAATTACAACACACATTCATAACAGTGCCAAGTTGCTGCTTCCTACCGAAGTATGTTTTTCGAGTAAAATCTTTCAGCTATTCTAAATTTTCTACAAAGATAATAGAAGTACTTCAGGTAGCGACGGAATTATCATTTTTCCTCTCCCTCATTTTATTAATAGCATCCGTGCGACAATGAGAGAGAAGAGAAAGCGACCGTCGTATATAAAAATAACAATAGTACTTCGGAGGAGGCAGCGAAAATGTTACATCGAACGTCGTTATGAGGTAGGGTGCCCGGTTTCTTGTTCTTTCAAGGTGCGTACGTGAAAATCTGGTCTCGCATTCCGTAATGAGAATATTATCGATTAATGAAAATTTCTGTCGTGCCGTGAACCGTCTGTGTCTTACTTCGATAGCTGATAGGAAGAAGGGAATAGGAAGCTTGTAAGAAATGATTAATATATCAATGAAACTGCCGCTCTATGTGATGGTAACGTTTATATTTAGCTTAAAATGTGTAGTACTATTATGGCGCGAGTTGGTGTAGAAATGCAGCTTCTTGACGCGATAGAATAAATACAAAGCCCCCCCCCCCCGCGCAGTATTTGCTGACGTGAACCGAGCAGAAAACAGTTTACTATTACCGTGTGTGTGTAACGAATTTCTTTTAAACTTTTTTGCCCGTGAACTTGCCCAACGTCAATGATTTTGCCGAAAGTCTCGTCGTAAGCTATACTCTTCTTCGTTTTCCTCTGAAATGAGCTCATCCCTGCACCGTCTGTCTCTCTTTATTCTTCCATCTTTCCTACCCTTATCCCGCTATATTCCTTCAGCATATATGCAATAAGGTACTACTATTTTTGCTTTTGTGTCTGTCGTGTTTACGAGTTCCATAAAAACGCTCATTTGTCCATCGGAGCTTCTGCGCCTATTCAATTTTCAACGCACTTTAGAGAGATCTACATCTGGAAAGGGGGAAAAAAAAGGATACCCATAATTTTTTAACACTGTCGATGTTGAACAATCTGTTTAAAATCCCACCTTAACACGCTTGTCGCGTAATTTGCGCTTCAACATCCTTAAACTAATTTTCGCCAGCGTAAAAAACAACCCTTATTCACAATCTGTAGGCCTCACGATATATTTGATCAGCAAGTTGAAGTTTTAAATATGCTCGCGCCAATGTTTAAAAAACCCAGTTTTTTTTTATATGTCCTTAAACTTTAACCATCCAACTTTCGACGTATGGTAAAAAAAAAAAAAAAGAGAAAAGAAACGTTCGATTTCCCGTTATCTTACGACATCCGACATTTTTCGACATATAAAATCCCCGCCATCATTGACTTCGATTCACCTAATCATTGAAATACGTAGTCAGTTCCGAACGGAAGATCATTGTCGACATCGCGAAACGTATAGAAACAAACTTGGACGCAACGTGATTAAGACGAAAGGGGCGGGCGGCGATGTCTCGCTTGAAAAAACGCTAGCTTTTAATCTCTGAGGCAGCTCCGGATCCCCGGTGTAACTTGTATGCAAATAGTACGCGTTGTTAGCCTTGCCTAGGTTTTAAAAAACTCTGATTTATTCGTACCACCACCACCGCCACCGCCACCGCCACCGTCACCGGTGAATGGAGTAACTGACGGTAATCGATAGCGCGATTACGAATTTTACAAAGACGCGATTTACCACCGCGAGGACAGCCAGATCACAGTTCCGACTGTAAATTACATCGGCGCTGATAGGGATGACGGGAGGCGCGATATTTTTAGCCGGTAACCAATACGTATAAACCGTCAGAGGAGTCTCGTAATCGCTCGCGGTGAAATTGAGACAGCGACGACTTTTCTTTGTCTACATCGGCGATTGGCACCGGCTTGCCAAGAACAGGAGACGCAGAGAGAGAGAGAGAGAGAGGCACGTTTGTCTAGATCAGCTTCGGCAATGCCAAAAGTTAGCCTGCTAACGCCATAAAAAAACTGCTGACATTAATAATAGTCTGATTACGATCGGCGAGATACGGAATTGCTTCGGCATATCCAATTAATGTCGCTAGACCGAATTAATTTGGCAGTATTTTGTAGTAATCGCGAGAAAAGCTAAAAAACTGGAACCGGGCTAGCCCAGCTCGCATTTGCCGCTGACCAGCGAATCGTCATCTTGCAGTTAAGCTTTTTCGACGAATCGCATCTCCAGTCGGCGCATGTCGAAATCGAAACAAATCAACTTTCTCCTTCGACCGCTGCGCGTTTATTTTTACGCAATCCGTCCCGGATCTAATGGCGGCTCGTCGCAAACGGAACTGTTCCCGTTACATTATTAGGCGCGTTGTTTCCCTCCACGACGAAGCGCGGCACCTTATGTAATCGTAGCACCAAGTGGCCCGAAGAAATCTGTGTCACCCGCGATATCCGTGATTATTCAACAATTTTACTGCTCTGTTTCTCTCTGTGCATCGTTAAGCTCAAAATGACGATGGAGCAAGCTGAACTACTAGCGGAGTTGAGACCTGCCCTTCCGACTTGGAAACTCAAGTGCCCCCCACTTGAAATCAAACTGAGTAATGTGGGTAAATCTAAGCAACTGTTTAGCGTTTGTGTGCCATTCAGTACGCCGTGTCACAGGTGTCTACTTGTAGGCGAAAAGAAGAGGAGGTAACTTGGGAGAAGTTCAACTTGTTAAGTCCGATAAGACGCTTCTATGACGATGTAAAGTTGTTACGCAGCTTAAGGTATGCGACGCGCCTTTATTAAAACTTTCCTAAAACTGACAAAACGTTACAATACTTTGAATTCTCTTCCTGCTACCCCTTCAAAATTTATCGTTCATTTTCTCGGAACTCTTCAACGGTTTCTACGGAGCAGTCAGAGTCTCTAGAGTTGCCTTCTATGTATGATTTGATCGCTATACAATTCCCGTAAATATTTTGCGGATTTAACGGCATTTTTTTTTTTTTCCGAATATATATTTCCTGGCAACATTTCTGTAGCGATTCTTTCCGCCTATTATTCTATGCATCAAAACACAGGAACGTAGCAAAATCACGGTATGCGGGAAGTCTTACTCGTCGATTTTTCAGTTGACGTTTCTTTTTTTCTTTTTTTTCCAGTTAATTTTGAAACACAGATTTAATTTTTAATCGCCAGTTTTATATTAGACTCCCGACGGAATTTCAGTTTCGGCCAAAAGAAGGCTCTCTACTAGATATAACATGTATCTGACGACGATGATAACTGGAAGTTTCCAGATGATTGTAATTTTGTTCTTTACTTTCCTTTTTAAGAGTTTCATGTTGGTAACGAATTAAGTATCACAAATTGTATTACTGAGTAAAAAAATAATCAATATTTGTAAAATCGGCATTTATATGTTCAAACTTCATTACTACGTAGTCTCTGTTTAATTTCAGCATTGAGGAATATTTCCTCGATGACCTCTGCTCTAGATGTCGTTGAAGCATTTTCAAATTGTACCGTTTTCCTCGTTAGTCGCCAGAGTTTTATGCTATTTTTAGCTCGACCGGCCTACCATCGGTCAAACGTCGAGTTAATAATTTCTTTAATTTTCTCGATTGAAAATAAAACTTCCGAAGTTACATAAAATCTGCGAATACATTTCCTATCAGTTTTAGTAATCGGTCCTTCCCCCTTCCCTCATTCCACAGACTCCACTCTAGCGTTTACTTGAATCGAGCTGCCCCTCGTGTGTAACTTGTTTAGAGGCTCATTTGCAGTGTTAGCCTAATTTGTTATTGCAGCGAGGCTTTAGCGGCAGCTTTATCGGTTCCTGTCGGCAAATTCGGCATTTACGTTTGATTTCGGTTTAGCGGACGTTGTGCTGACTGTTAACGAAAATGTCCGTGAAAAAATTTAAAACAACGCAATAATAGGTAACACAAAGTAAACGTTTGATATTGTTCCGCTTGTTGTTACATCAGCACACCGAACGTCGGAATCATTTCTTTGATCTTCTTCGCATCGTTGAAATTATTCTTCCCTATAATCGGTTTTTTATAATTATATTACAATTATAGTCTTTTTAGCGCGTTTTCATCTGCTCCTCAAGAACGAATGAAAGAAAAGAAAAGAAAAAAAGAAAGAATAATATTCGTTTCCGCTAGGAGCGGTCAATTAAAATCGCCGAGTCGACCGCAGGTGCAATAATACCACACCGTTCTTCAACCGCAATGTTATTATAAATTAAGAGATTCGGTATTTTATTAAAAAATGAAAATGCACGTTGGAAAAGATGTAGTTAAAATTTTATTTGGGTTAATATTTTTTATCCCCGGATATCACCGGCCAAATGCATATCTGGCTGAAAACCAGCGATAGCGATGATGTCACAAGGAGCAGATTTGTCTCGAGCAATTCCACGATTAATTGGGCTCTGTAATTTGTTTATTTTTTTATAACAAATAAAAATGTTCCATTACCGAAAAATTTCAGACTCGTGCGAAAAGAGATATTCAATATTTCTTCAGTTGTTACATATTCTCCAATAAAAGTCTTTAATTAAATTTTATACGTGTCTATAAATTAATTTGAAATACTTTATAAATTTGCCGGGTTTTTATTTTTAGGGGGTGGTGGTTACGATACACAAAATTACCACGTATAGAAATTTATTTCTTTTTATAGCCTATCGAATATTTACGTTTTTTGACTACTTATTATATTGAAAGAAAGAAAGAAAAAAATATATTTGAGCAAAATTACGACATAACATAACACGTTAGCATTACAATCAGAACCAGCGTAAGACGCAAGATGGGAAATACGAATATATATATAATAATACAAACTATAATGTAGCAAAACGTCGTTGTAGGAAGAAAAAAAAACTACGAGAAATATTATATATTGAACTTTGTAATACGTACATGCAACATTTCGTGTTTAAGTTTTTAATTTAAAAAGTACCCTTCAATTTACTTTTTCTATCAAAACATCCATTTTTCCTGAACTTTTAATAGTAATTACCACTAGTCGAAGTTAGTTTTTTATTTTAAATTAAAATAATTTTTTAAAAAATTTCGGTTTTTGTTTGTCGTCATTGCTGTAGCTCTCGTTTAGTTGCGGGGGGGGGCGTCTTTTATATAAGCTCTCTGTATTAGCGTCATTTTAATCCTATGCAATGCGTCACTACTTCATGATTAGATTGAAAACTTTTTTAGATTGTTTTATCGAATCGAAATATTTTTATACACTAAACGATTATTTATCATTATGAAATTTCACTTTTTTATTTTTAAAATTTGCAGATATTTAAATTTTGTTATTCCTTTCGCCATCGCCAGTGTCACAGTCAAGGAAAGTCAAAGTAGTCTGCCCTGCTGATCCCTCTGTTCAAGAAGCGATACTTTAGTGCAAAAATGCGGCCGTAGTAAAATTATAGTTTTAAAAAAAAAAAGATAATATGCTTTTATTATACGTATTTTCGTTTTTGTAACAAAGCGACATACGTAAAAAAAGAGCGAGCGGCAGATGTTTTTTGTCCCTCCCTTCCTCCCTTCCGTCGAGTAAGTTTCTGGTGCGTCATTATTTATCGTCGCCGATATGTATTTTGAAATGTGATCTACGCTGCAGAAAACCGATAGGAATGACAACTCTCCTCGTGACGTCGACAAAGGTAGTTGTAGTGAATATAATATTCTGTGAACATTCTCGCCTTTTTTCAATGTCTTATATCGCTTTTTAAATAATAATAAAATGCACCTTACGATGAATTATTCGTTTTTTATACAATATTGAACGATGTGTAACGGTGGAGGGGAGCCAGTGTCTATATGAAACAGTTGTTAATCGCTTTAATCGGGGTTGTAATTTTTTCTTAGAAATATTAAAATTTCACTTGTGTGTTTCAAAATGGCGTGAATATTTTCCATTCTTTCATTGTGTGTCTGCTTCGGATTTCTTCGAGTTGTTGTGTCAGCGCGATTTACCGAGTCTTATTTCGGAGTCACTCGTTAAATACCGATTACGAAGCGCGAATTATTAAATAGAAAGTAGAGGTTTGTTTGAAAATTTACGAAATTCTTGTCTATTTTAAATTACTACGTCAGCGTGTCGTCGTGTAAGACGTGTCCGTTTTTGTTTTTATTTTTTTATTATTGACTTTGACCTAATTTTTATTCTGACATAGATAATCTCAATTGTTATAGAACAGTTTTTGTTTTTAATGGAAAAATTTCCGTATTTAGGGTAAATAAAAACAATATATTCTTTTAGGATTTCTTGGTGTGGTAAATCACAAATAAGTTCACTGTCGCGTATAATGATCGGATACCACCTATTACTTAAACGACTCTAGAGTGCTGTGACATTATTATCAAATCCGACAACGTGTTCGGTAAATTAAGCCGTAAGACTATCGATGCGTAGATGTATCGAAATTTTCGATGCTGAGCTAGTTATTAAAACACGAACATGAGACAATTGGTAAAACAATCGGCATTGTTCTGTTTAACTGAATAATAACAATTCGACACAAATTAAACGATTGAGTTCTCGATACCAATTGCATGTATCGAATAAAATGTTAAAACCTCGTTTGTGGGGAAATAAAACCTAATTTATAATATATTAGAGTTACGCTCGTTGCTTATTTATCGGAAAAGCTTGCTCGGGGAGACGCGGTGTTTTGAAAAGAACAGTGATTTATTGCTGCTCTGGCGGAATATCCGACACGAAATTATTATCTCTGCCTCGATCAAATGATAACAAAACGTTTGAAGATTAATATTTTTTTTCATAATTGCGCACAAAAAAAAAAAAAAAAAAAAAAGAAAAATCAATTCTTTTACATCTGCTTTAAAAGTTGATAAATTTTAAGAATGTAGAGGGGAAAAAGTAAAGCTTTTAAAATAAAAGAATTATCAGTATCTTGTTTTTGTTTGTTTGTTTTTTTTTTTTGTTTTTTACAAAATAAAGTTATTATTTTTGAAAAATTAACCGAAAAAAAGTAACAATTCTTAATAAGTGAAAACTGTGAAAAAACAATATATACCGTAAATTTCCTATCTTTTTTTTTTATTTTTTTATTCTTATTTATTTATTTATTGTATGGGCGCGCACTAGCGGCATTGACCCGACAACAATTTCCTATCATTCATGCATATCATACAACATTGGATATTTTAATTTTCAGAAAATAGGTGATCCGTAATGAATATTGTGCGACAGAAAACAGAACCCCCCTACCGATAGTGGCTCATATTACGCTATCACTAGTATTATGTCTACGTATATGAAATATTTAATGTAATTTTAAAAACTTTAACAAAAGAGCGTTCGAAACATTGCCGAGGTATCATTTTGCGCGAATAAAAAACATAAGATACACTCGAAATAATGTGTTTGAAAACGATAAAGACATTTCCTCCATCAATCGGTTTATGGTTATTTACGGTTTAAATTTCGAGATAAGAGAAATGTACACATAATCTCGGTTTTCGGTAAACAATTTTATATACTTATATACCGGTATTTTTTTTTATTTATTTTTTTTTTTTTTTTTTTTACTACAGTTCTCAGTAGTAAACCCTTATCGTGTATTGTTTACCGAGAAATAAATGAACTCTTACCGAATACGATACATTATCAATTAAGAGCAGTTGAAGGTAGCGATAGATTCTAAAATTATTAAAGCCAATCGTAATTTATAGTTATGCTGTTGGTGTAAATGCGCTAAAAATCTGAAAATAATTTGTTAATTATATATAAATATAAGTGCAGAATTTATTTATTTGAACCGGGATAATTGTTTGGTGTGTTTCTAAAACTTGAGCTCTTTTTTTTTTTTCCCACTATTTTCGTTAGACGATAAACGCCACAGAATGAGGTTAAGATTATTGAATTCACGTAGCCGTTAATGTTTCGTTGCATCATTTCGTATATTTATAATTTTGAGTCAGATTTATTTGGGTAAAAGTGTAATATTTTCAATTTGTATTTTACTAAACACTGAAATGACAAAAAAAAAAAAAATCGCAAGGAGCACACCGTCGTCTATAGTGCTGACATAATACTTTCGTTCTGTCGACTGGTTTTTTGTACGATTACGCTAGCCAGCAAAATTTTGCCAATTATTTTATAAATGGTTAAAACGTTAATTACCACTATTTTATAGAATCGTTTTTCATAATGCATTCGTGGAAATAATTTAATAATTAGAAAAATAAATAAACCTTTCAGAACGGAAATAATTGCAATCTTCTCATTACTGAAAAAATGTACTACTATAGCTTCCGTTTTATTTTTGTTTTCCAGCTGGATGCTTTAAATTGTGGAGGCGTGCCTACCAGAACTACTCCGACTTTAACTCCGACAACTTTGAAAAATATCGAACAAATGTTTATCGAACTTCAGTCAGAAGCTGAAAGTCATCAAAATGAAGCCGGCTTTGTTCCGCCATTGTTACAGCCAACCTCTTCTGCTGCTACTACTGTTGTACCCGTACCGACATCGTCATCGTCTCACGGTAATTTTGCCTTAGAACGCTTCTTTTTATAACAGTATATACATATGCGTCTAAAATCGAATCGATTGTAAAGTGATTACAATGTTACCGAAAAGTATCTTCAGATTTTGTTTGGTTGTTTTTCCTCTGCCTTTAAGTGATCAAAGCAAGCCCTGCAGAAGCCCGCTGATGATGAGACCTTGGTTATAATGCAACCGTATTCGGATGAATATTTTCCTTCGGTTGAATCCGAGGACGTAAGCGCTGCAACTGCCAAAATTAATTTTAGTCGGCGATTGTTAGAAATTGTTTTATTTCAATTTTTCTATATCGATAATTTTTACGGAATAACAAATGTAATAATAACGGACATAAATTACCAAAACAACCACACAAATACATTTAATATACCGAATTTCGTTCTGAAATCGGAGGAATCGTCCGAAAAAAAATTATTATTTGAATTCGTCCGATATCGGATGAAATTGGATCAATTTTTCAAAGTTCATCTTCAACGCGCCCACACAAACTACCTAGCGCGCATTTACGTGCATTTTAAAAAATCGCTCTATTATTCGGCCAAATACGGTTCCACTGTGACCCGAAAAAGTTCCGAGACCCTTCTGGTGTACATTTAATTTTAACCAACAATTGTATCAAACTCTTAATGCAATGCTAGAATTGAAATTATACATAAAAAAAAATAAATATAAATAAATAAATAAAAGATGAGTGGAAACAATAGTATTTTTTTTATTATAATTTGTTTTAGAATTAAATCGCATATTTCATAAAGAATAACCCCATTTTAAATGCTCTTACAACTTTATATAATACCATCCATTCAAATATAATCTAGAATTATTTTCAAAATTCGTTTTAGAATTTTTTTTTTTTTTTTTCTTAATATGGTCTATTAATAAAGACACTATCGTCAGTCCAGCAAGGATGTAGTAAATTTGCAATCATTGGTGCAGTTTGCCATAATCGTATTTGCTTTTTTAAGTTTAGAACATCGTACTAACGTGTACTAATCACCCAAAAAAAATAATGTAGAATTTAAATTTAAAAATCTAACTTAAGAATTACAAAATACGTTCAAGATTTCTGAAAGTATACAGCGCCCGCATCAAATAATAATTGTACATGAAGACACCTCCTTCTTGAAAATTTATAATGGACTAAAACTGTTGACCAGCTGCTTTGTTTCCGTTTTTTTTTTTTTTAAATATTATATACATAAAGAAAAGAGTACATATAAATGTTTCCCCATAAGTTAATTAGAACCTGCTTCAATTTTTTCTAATAAGATATTCATATGATTTCTACCGTACAGCAGATACTACTTATTGTAGCCACTTTATATGAAATATATTTTTGGAAAATTTATAATAAACAACTAACACGTATAAATTGTGTTTGTTATATATGTTTTTTTTTCCCTGTTTTTGTAAATGTTTTTAAAGATGGATAGAGCTCTGTGTGTGTGTGTGTGTGTGTGTGTTCGTATACAGATTGCAAATAATATTCTATCGCCTCGCACAACAAATTAGATTATAAATAGTTCGATAAAGAATGTGTAATGTGTTTATTGTAAATTAAATTCTTTATTAAAAATTTGTTATATCAACAGATAACAGATGCTGTTTATATTTTATTATTTCATATTAAAATAATACGTTCAATTTAAAAATATTTAAATGTCATACTAAATTTAAATAAAAAATTAAATATTGAATATAAAGAAATAATACTGTAGAAAGTAACTTTTCTCGGTTGCACTTTAATTACACTTAATTGAAGTCGGATATCACTGCAATTAGTGAATGTAGAGGTCGCGCGAGTCGTTTTTACTCCAAACAATCGTTTTCGAATGTAATAGTAATGTCGTAATTTTAAAAATGTTCAATCGAAAATACGATTTAAGAATCTTCTTGATACAACACCGTTCTGCTTATTCGAAATTCTGAAGATACGTAGCATTGCTCTGTAGTCATAAAGATGTGTTCCCGACTGCTCAGAACCGAATAAACACGAATATTGCAATCGTAGTAAATTTTTCATTCGTGTGAAAAAATAGTCTTTCGATGAAATAGTGTTTCGTGTTACGATTAAATTAAGAATGAAAAAGAAGAAAACATTAATTATATTGCGGAATTTTTAATTTCAGCAGCTGGTGTTACTAATTCAGCCAATAACAGCATTTTCATGAGTATGGTCGACACCAAGAGTTGGCAAGGAGGCAGTACCACCGTTACCGATGTACCAGCGGCTAGCGCTGAACATTCAAACCCGAACAATAATACTTTACCAGCCACTATTCCGACTCATGTGATTTCAGTTGTCAATAATAGTGCCGCAAATAGACGAAATATTGGCGGTCGGAGGCCGAATAAAGAAAATGGGGTAAATGCTCTATTAAATATACAAAATAGTAATTTTCTAATGTTTCGTTTTACAAAGTAATCGACTAATAGACGTGAAATGTTTTACGTACATTAAAATTTTCCTCTTGCGGAATAACATTGATACGGGCATAGTGTTCGACGTTTATATAAGCATAATTAAGTTTTTTGTAAAACATTCGAAATGTATTGGCGCTTCTAATAAATAATCTGCTAACTTATCTTCGTTCAGTACTGTTTCTACAGTTTTACGCGATTCTATGCAGTTCCAACTATCCGATAATAATTTACAAATGCGTAAAATTTTCTCGATTGCGAAAATCCTTACCGTCCTCCTCTAATGTCTCGCTCTCGATATTTTTAAAAAGTTATGTTTCATACGAGAAGATAAATCTCGTGTGCTGTACAGAATCTACAGTAGTACGGAACACGGACGTTGAATTCGTTTGACATGTTCACATTTTTTCTCGTTCTATTTTCTTTAAAACAATATTTTTCTTTTCAAATTTGCTCTATGCTAATAGCTCGTATTTGCTTTCGTTCGTTGTTTTTTTAATGCGTTTCATTGAATTTGTTCATCCGTTAAAAAAATCTGCCAACGCGGATTTTTTTTGGGGCATATTGTAAATGTGGAAGACACAAAAATCGCGTTTTGATCATTATAAAACAGCCAGAACATGTTCCGAACGAACAAAAATTATGCAAGAATACGGAATATACTTGTATGTTCCGACTTTTAATGAACATTCGAAATATATTTTAACAGTTTATAACTTGTTGTAAAGAGTGTAGTAGTATATTTTCCAAATAAATGACAACCTGTTTTGAATAACTGGTTTCTTATCAGTTTGCATACTCGTTAAAGATGCAAAAAGCGATGAACACGTTGCTGATGTTTTAACAATTCATTTTAATAAATTAAATCTTTTGTAATCATTAAACTCCATCGATATTTGTACCATTTTAAACGAATTAATATATGCTGATAATCCGCAGAATTCAAATTTACGAATTCAATAGGAAAAATTATCGAGTAATTGTCGACTATTTTATTTTTTATTTTTTTACTTACATATATGGTTGTATTTATAAAAAATTACTAAAAACCTGCATTTTTCTGTCTACTTTGTTTCTTTCCAAACATTTTGATTTCGGTATTATTTATTCTAGTAATCGTTTATTAATTTATATAAATAATTGAATAATTAAAAAAAATATATATATATTATTTTGTATTTTCTTATATAAGGGTGTGTATTGAACATGTGTTATTTTTTATGAAAAAATAATACATGTTCATCGTTCGTAAGCTCTGTTTACATTACATCTGTGTTTCTACAGATGTTTTTAATTTCCGTTATAATTTATAATCCACTCCCCTTTTTTCTTTTTTAAATTGAATACAAAATGTGTGTGTGTGTGTGTTATTTCTAAAATAGAAAGTATGATTTTTAGTTTAATCAGAAAAAACTGACTGCTTTTATTTCATTGTTTTTTATTGGTTTTTTTTTTTTTTGCGTTGAACTAGCACCTCAAAATTAATCATTATTGAATGTTTCGATGTCCTAGATGTTTAAACACAATATAGGTTTTAGTAAATTAGGAAGTGCTAAAATGGATTTTAAAACGGTAAATTCTTTTTTCGTTCCGAAAAACATCAAATTTTCGTATTCAACGAACTTTGATCATTTTTATTTCCCATCATCGGAATAAAATGCCATTTAGATATAAATTCGAATTTTATATTAACCATTTTCTTGTATTTAATGGAAAGTAATTAGCTTGTCTTTTTCATATATATATATATATTTTTTTTTTTCTTCTTTTTTTACAAATGCGGAGAAGTCGATTCATTTTTTAAAAACATTTGTTTGTTTCATGGAAAATTATTCGTAATTTCATTTATTAAAGTCACGTGGTGCACTAATTAGGAAAAGTCCTATTTTTGTATTTGTAGTATTTTAGCGGTGTCTAAGTAGACATTTTTTTTTCTTTTTTTTTTTTTTTTTACCTTGTTTGGTTAAAAATTTATAATTTAATTACGCATAAACTTTGCGCTTCTAGAAGTTCTATTTAAATTTTCAGAAAAATGCACAAATACATATAAGTTCTTAGATTACAGAATAGTCAAAAAGTCTTAAATTGTCTGTGCAAAGGAAATATTTAACAAATGATGAAAAGCACCAAAAACAACAATTTTCTACATTATTGTAATATATTGTAGTTTGTTTCAGTTGGAAGAAAACATTGTTGAATACGTTTTACCGCTAAGATGTTAGCGGAGAAAAAAATTGTAACATCATAATAATAAATGTAATATACACAGCGTGGAATGTTTAAGAAAGAAACAGCAACGGAAATGCTGGAAATTAATGTCGTTGCATCTGCTTAAACTAAATAAATGTACGATGGAAATAATTTATTTTTTGTACTTTTCGTTGTACGCGTTTGTGTATATGCGTTAAACATAATAAATTGATGAATAAAATTCGTGTTTTGTTGTTAAATAATTAAATATTAAAAAAATTATATCTTTTCTCGTAGATTTCTCCGGAAGAAGAAGAAAGACGAAAATTACGGAGAGAACGAAATAAGCTGGCGGCTGCTCGATGCAGAAAACGACGTCTTGATCACACTAATGAACTTCTCGAGGTAAACAGATACAATTAATTAAATGTAGATAAATCCATACCTGCTTGTTAATATTTAGAAATATATGTACGTAATAAATAAATACCTCAATGACGGACAAAAATAAGTATAAAATAATTCACTTGAATAAAATAACGAATTATGAAATTAGAAAATGATCGATAAATTGTTTTGTATTGTGGGAGGGGGGTAACAGCACTCTAGCGATCTAAAAAAGAAAAAAGGCCTAACTTTGACAATTTATTTTGCGAGTATGGAAAAGGGAATAGAAATTAATTTTAAAGCATTTATTAAACATGTATTGAAATATGAAAAATAAAAAATTTTTGAAATCGCCTTTTTTTAAAATTCCTTCGCGGGAGGACCGATTTTTCGTAATAAGACCTAGAACGATAAACCAAAAAAATTCTTAATCTACAGACTATCGGCTATAGAAGTACACGTAGGAGTTTTTTTTTTTTTGGTTTTTTAATCGATTTCTGTAGAAATGGTGTACTTATGGGGGGAAAAAGTCGATTTTTGGCTAAAAAATCAGCAGTAAATTGTTTATAAAAAAAATAATTTACATCAAATCAAAAAATCGCTACGTACTTTGATAAAATATATAATTATGAAGGTATTGTCAAAATTTTAAATCGATTCATGCAACGGTGTTCGAGTAATCATCTGTCTTCCCAGTTCGAAAAACATTGTTCCGAGATAATCGCGTTCAAAATTTTACAAGTACTTAATGCGCGCTTCGAGGTGCTCCGGAAAAATCGAGAATTAATCCTTTTAAATTTTTTTTTCACTATAGGACCAATTGTATATTATTTTTATAACCCTAAACTATAGTGTAAGTCAAAAAAAAAAAAAAAAAATCGATTTTTTCAAAATTGAAGAGTGGTGTTACCACGCCCTCCTTAACAGTAAAATTATAAGACGTTAAACGTAAGAAATCGATAGAAATTAAAATAGATAAAATTTGAATATAATAAATTTATAGGAAATAAAATAAACGTACTAAGTATTATTTATTTTACGCGACAGAAATTACCCTTTTCGACTGGATTAATTTATTATAATATTTCACATTTTATTTAATTTTAATTTATACATATTTACCGTTTAAGTTCTTATAATTACGAGTAAAATGTCCAATATTATAATTCGTTATTTTTTTGTTGCTTGTGTGTGGTTTTATATTTCATATATATATAATTTTATCACGACTACTGCGGAGACCAAAACATTATTATCGCTATTACTTTGATCGATTTCCCTCTACAAGTATGAATAATTCTCATTTATCAGATTATAATTATATACTATATTATGACCTTTCTCGGTGCTTTTATCAGGAACACGTTTAGTTGAAGGGGAAAAGAAAACATTACAAAATTGTATAATATAAACATAAAAATAAAGTATAAATTTGCAGACTAGTGTCTTTTTACAACCATAATCATGGCATTAATTATATGTTATTTTTACATTTATATAATATACTATATTTTATTCTTATATAAGTGTGTGCTGCTGTTCGACTTAGAAAAATAATGTAATCTATTTCAATCGTCGCAAAATTTTAATTATTTTACAGAAAAATCTTTTAACGTTTAACTCTGATATATAAAATGGTTTTGATTGAAATCGTATGTCTGACGAGGAGACGTCTTTCTCATTGCATTCTTCTTGTTGAGCCCATCAGTTTCGAATGTTGCCAGTGGCATAGGAATTTCATTCTTGTTAATGGCTACTCTGAATAATTCTTCGCTTGATAGCAGAAACCACTAGCAGAGCACGGTCGATTGCTTATCTAAAAGAGTATTTTTTCCTGCCATTTCTTTCCCTACAGTTTACTTTTTTTTGTCAGTATTAGTAGTGTAGTTCTTACTGATTTAAAGTAATATGCGCCCAATAATTGTGTCTTTCTTTTCTTTTTTTTTTTTATCTATAAATATATACATATGTACGTATGTGTATGTATGTATAATTTGAATAGTTTCAACCTGTTCTTCTTCTAGAACTTGTTCGTTAAAAACGCTGTCAACTTCTGAAATATTCGGAGGATGTGCCGGATGTAGCCACAATTCAAATAATTATAATTTCTTCACAGATCCTTTTGAAGGCGTCTAAATTTTAGCTCCATAAAAGGAAACAAAGTATTCAAAAAAAACTTAACATTTTAAAGTTCTCCGTTTTTTATCTGATTTCCATCCTTAAACAACGACACATTTTAGCAAAAGATTCCTGCTCAGTTCTACATTTGATGCCACTGATCGTTATACGTAGTACTTCAGTAATTGCATGCAGGAAAACTCTTTGTATTTTTTATTATATATCGGTAGGGATGTGTTTTAACGATATATTTTCTGCATTCTTTATTTACAATTATAAACTTTTCCTCTTCTTCTTCCTACGATATTAATCTTCAGGCTAATTAATTATTGACGTCATCAGATCGTAGATACGTTCCAAAAAAATATATCGTCGGTGCGCATTTCAGACTGATTAACGTTTCCCAGTTTACACTTACATATTTTAACGCATTGTTAAATATTTTTATTTCCCGAATACGGGCTAAACGAAATACGCACTGTTTTATATTTGTCGGAATAATTTTCTCCATACTTCATATTGACCCGATCGGTGTTATTTTATAAAGAATCTTAAATATTTATAACATTAATATAAACAATATTAAAAATCCCAGTTTATAAATATATGTACTATATGTAATTTTTAAACTTTTACATTAATATTTTTTGACCCCGTTTAACTAATTTAAAAAAAAGAAAAAGAAGTAAATAAATGAATTAAATCGACCATATTCATGTATTGCTACGAAAATAATAAGATTGGAAACTTTTGTTTCATTACTTTGCGTCAGTGATAAGTACTTAACATTTACAGTTTTTTGATAAAATTCATTAATAAATTAGCTATCAGGACGGTGCTATTAATCAAAATCTGTTAATTAATTCCATCAGAGAGTAATTTGATTCGCCTGATTCTTATATGCTTTCTCAATTACCATGCATATATCTTACAGCAGTGTTCGAACTTCTTTGAAAAACTCCGTAAAAACCGCTTCGAAACGTATATCTAGTAGTTTTATCGATTAGCTTCTCGAGTAGAGTTATGCACGACTTTTAGCCTTTGTTTATACGAAAATATAAACAATGTCCGATTTACACGGTTTTTGTCGAACAAATTCCCTCGCTGTTGTTGTTTTTTTTTTTTTTTTTTTTTTTTTTTTTTATTAGACATATGAAATAATTTTGTGTGATGTTGACATATAAAAATGATTCAAAGAGGGGAGTGCAGTTAACTTTCTTGAAATCATTAGGAAAAGAAATTACCCGTTGGTGTTCGGGTCGATATACACGGGAAACACCACAATGAAAAAGAATTTAAATATGTCCTTTCTTTACGCTGATGTTTTCTGCGATCCACGTTGCTTTTCATGGAAAATCGACAAAAACCGGCAATTTCACAGCTTTAATTTATTTTATAGTCAACACTGGAAATATACTATTGAGAGCCCATTCAAACGACTTTACAAAGAATGCTAAAAATACCTGTCGTCAGAAATTCAAAATATTTTAATAGTTTTCAAATTAGCTGGCATTTCGAATATAAAACAGTTTTCCATCGGTGTTCGCCCCCCCCCCCCCCCCGCGCAAACATTTTCAAAGAAGGATTTTTCAGTTTTATTCGGCTAATGAACGGTTTATAAATATGAAAGTAGTGAAACTGGTGTAATTTTTGGACGATTATTCTTCCGATGGCTAGTGCAAGCGTTGAGGAATTGACATTAACTGATTTACGGCAGCGTACATTATTTTATTATACGATTAAGGGTGGTCACGCAAATTGCAATAATATCTTTCTGATTGAACGTTCATTTTCTGCATTACGAAAAGCATAATAACACGGATTGAACAATCTTAGTTTACTGAGAATACACTAAGAATAAACACGCACTATCGAATTGATGTTATAGATGTGTTAGCTCAAAAACCGAGAGACATTTGCAATTTCTTTTTAAACAAACTTGATCATTTATAATGGAGGCATATTTGATTTCGAAGCGGATCCCCACAATATGCAACAATTGTAGCAGTACATTTTACGAAAAAACAACTGAACCTTTAGACTTGAAATTAAATGCAATTATTCCTACATATCTAGATGTATCGTTAATAACCAGAATTTTCATAAAAAATTATTTTTTACCAGAAATAATTGATTTTCTTTTATTTAAATGTTACTAATTTTAGTGCTGCGATCTGGTTGTGAAATAATAAACCAAAAATATTGAAAATTAAGCTTTAAAATGCAATTTACCATTAACGCGATAAAAACGTTAATGTGTTTGCATACTTATAAAATATATAAATCAATATTTTTTTATTTAAATTGTTTTAAAACAGTTCATTTTAATCTCTAGGCGGTAAAAAAGAAATTTCTATTAAATTTACATACGCGTTGCATTATTTGAAGTAAAAACTTTCAAAAGTTTAGCGATAAATAGAATATTTTTTATTAGATTTTGTGATATTGAAAATTCGCATATGTTAAAGTAGAAAAAAGTCGAAGAGCAATTTTATACCTAAATAAAAATATAGCGAATCGCTAATTTTTCATTAATACGTTTGTGTTATTTTATTCTAATTATTACTTAATTATTCTTTTTTAAAATAATTACACTTTTTATATTAAAGCAAACATGAATATAAAAAATCAAAGTACTCTTTTTGGTTATAAAATTATTAAAAACGAAAATAAAAATCGCCTTTTTTTTTAAAATAGCTTAAGGTATAGTTTAATGGTGGTTTGTGAATTTCAATTATAAACATTTTTCTTATTCATTTTTGTCTAATATTTCTTGTAATTAATCCTTACTAGTTGATATGAAGCCACGCTTTTAGCTAGTTGTTCTTATTCTACTACCTTCACGTATCCTTTTAAGTCATACATTGCAGTATTTATTCAACACTCGTGTAAAATAAATTTACGCTATTACTGTCCCAATATGTTAGGAAAATTTACATATGTACTTCTCTGTTTAACTTTTATTATATACGCCAAATTTAAGCCCGCAAAATTTACTGAGCGCGTGTGCATAACTTTATAATGAAACCTACAGAAAAATTGCCACCTTCAAAAAATTTCTGAGTACGCCCATGTGTGTGTGTGTGTGTGTATTATGCGTATTTATTTGTATTTTGGTCGCGGTTTCTCTTAATATTAAAACCAGTCTACATCTTCTTCTTATCATTATGTAACATTTATTTACATTTAATTCGGTTGGTTTAACTTGTTTATGATTACAGTAATAAATAATTTTTTCCATTCATTCCTGCGTGCTGCCCTATTCTATTCTGATAATAAAGTGTTTTGAAAAATATAATAATAATATTCCGAATACACTTTTTACCAGTGATTCATACGATGATCATTGACGCGTTTGTTAGCGACCAGAGATGGTTTCGTGCCGGCCGGGAAAAAAAATCATCAGTCTACCTCTTTTATGTTGCTACATTGTCGTCATACCCATACAGTTTGATATCTGTTATTCTTATTGCATAGAACTTTTCTGTCATTGTGTTCCAGTTCGTTTAGTTTGAGAACCGTCCTTTCACCGGTATATTTTTAACCAAGTTGCAATAGATACTGAAACTATTTTTATTCATTTATGTAAACATAAATGTAATAATTTTGTCACTTTTTTTATAAAGATTAAAGGAAAGCAATGAAATAACGTAAACAAAATAATCGAGATAATTAATTAATAACGCGTATAACTGATTGTGTAGGAAACAGAAGAGCTGGAGGGTAAGAAGCAGCGTCTGCAAGATGAAATTCATCAGCTACAGGTTCAGAAAGAAGAACTAGAATTTTTATTAGAAGCGCATAAGCCGTGCTGCAGACTACGTTACATGGAGTCACCGGAAGATGATATTAAGCCGTTCTTGCTAGATCGTTCTTCGCCATCAACGTCTTCTCCGATTTTGAACATCATTAAAACTGAAGCAGAATCGGCTGACAGCGATTCATCCATTCAAAGTACTAATGTTCCAAAAGTTCCCGTCTCCGGCAATAGTATTAACACCAACAGTGGCAGAGTGCGTCCTAATTCGCTGCCAGTTATAAACACGTTTATACCGAAGACGGTAAATAAAATAGCAGTGCCTGTTAGCGACGTCAACGATATTCCAATTTCAACGCCGTCCGCCGGGTTATCTTTAAATTTTGACTCTCTCCTGATGGGGGGTACGGGACTTAGTCCGCTGTCATCATCGGTAACGTCCTTTGTACCATCTTGCGCCACTCAACAGCGCAATTCTAATTGTTTAGATTTAATTAGTCCGGATACAGTGCCATCAAAGTTAGTTTCGTTATAAATTCAGAATTTATACGCTTCTTTTTTCTTTCTTTCTTTATTACATAATAATAATAATAATAATAATAATAATGATGATGATAATATGTTTATATATATACATATATATATATATATATATATAAGTTGTGTATTACATACATACGTATACGAGATAACATTGTGTATATTATTTGGGGAGTCGATAGAAAAACGATGACTTAATTTTGCTCATCACAAATTGTGTAATTCATTTTTTTTTTTTTATTATTTTTTTTTTTTAATATATATATATATATATATGTTTATGATAAAATTATATAGCTATTAAATATAGGTAATGCTCAATATTTTTACATTTATACAAGTTATATTTTTATCGATACGGAAATGAAAAATAAATTTCTCATTTTATAAAATTATACGAAATGCGCGCATAACGCGCATCATCTCTGTTAAAATTTTCCTAACGCAATTAAAATATTTTTTCGAAATTCTCAAGAGTGCCTATCGAAAAATTGCAATTTTTTTCTGTCTGCGTTGGTATTTTGTTAATTTAATAATGTAACGCGCGGATCAGGCATTGCAATGAATAAAACCAAATGTAATGTAAAGGAATATGTTTGCGGTACTTTGAAGACATTTTAAATTCCGTCATAATTGTCGTTAAATCATTGCGATCACTGTCGCCGTATTAGCAACCTCCTACTGTCCGTTACACTGTTGGATGGTATTCATTCTTACTAGACGAAGCATTTCTTCTTTTTGTCGCCCCTTTAAAGTAAAAGGAAAATCAGAGAAATAAAGAGCGAGAGTATTGTTAATTTTTAAGTTTCCATTAAAAGTAAAAACTTTCTATTTTATTGTCGTCGCGTTTTTAAAAAAGCTCTTTAGCTTAAAGAAAGTGTATAATTTTTATATTTTTTCTGTTCGACGTTTACATTAAAATTGTGTTCTACTTTCTTTCATTTGTAGTGTAATTTTGTACTTTAAAAAGAGTTATCTTTTTTTTTTCTCTTTTTTTTTTTTTACCTAAAATTTTGAATATTTCCAAAATTAATTTTTTTACCGCCAAAACGATAATAAAATGGTCTTCCGGTGAAGTACATTGTACAAAATAACTCGAAATTATATTTATTCTTATATTTAAATACACTGTGTGATATTTTTTTATACGTTGCTTTAATGTGCTTTATTTCAATTACATCTTATTGTGAAATGAATCGGTTTTTTCGTTCTTTTCTTTAAAACAACAATCGCCCTTGCTAAAATAAGGCAAGATTACTAAATAACAGAGGAGTAAAGTAGAGGCTCTGAATGCAGCTGAATTTATGATTACCGTCATCATAGAGGGGGAGGTAACTCGCATATCAGCAGTGATATATCTAACGAACGATCTTATTCTTTTTATTTTCTATGTCTAGTGAATATTCGTAAACAGTATCGATAAGAGTTTTCATCTCTTTTAACGTGGAATTCGCTATATATTTTATTTGTATTTTATGACGGGCGACGATGTAAACGGAAAATCGAATTTCAGCTTTAGACTTCGTAGGCTTGTTAACTAATTTTTCTTCCGCTTCCGTTCTGATAATAATCTTTGAAACAATGTTTCTTCTTATTATTAACGCGTTGATACGCAGCGTTTGATTTAGAATCATTTGATGCTGATGATGACCGATCATTTGCGATATTATTATTATCTTTATTCCTAATATTCTTGCTTTTTCACTTTTCATTCGGGAAAAGTGGTGAGTATAAAAAACAAATCTTATACCTTTAAAAAGAAAAAATTCATAGCTTTCGAAATGCTCAGGCGGATGTTAGTTAACAAATGAAATATATCAAAACCTATGTATCACACATCTTACGCTTGCTTAGCAAAGAAAATAATAATATAAGGAGTACAATGTTTTCTCCGGTACAAGTTCTGTGCGATCGCTACGACATAACTCGCTATTGACCCCATCATTAACCGTCACATGCCCTCTGAACAAAACAGTTGCTGTTCGTATATTAGATGGATGAAAAAGATATAACTCAAACCTCGTCAATCGGCAGAAGATATTAGGTCTTCGATTTTACTCAGCAGCCATCGTGAGAATATAACAACAGCTATAACTTTTTGTGTGAAAAGGCCCCGTAACACCTTTCCACCGTGTCATTCTTGGTTTCGACTGGAAACGCGATCACGTTCGAAACAGCTTGTGTGCCATATATTCGGTTTCAACTCGCAGGTAGGACGTTCTCGAAACTCTTCATCCATAGATGCATCCTGTAGAGCGGAGTAATTTCGAGCCGATCCTTAATCGTACTGCTACGGAGGTAAATCTTATATAGAAAGCTTATGCACGCTTCTTTTACACATTGATCGTTAAAAAATCTCATCTTGCCAACCGTTTCATTTGCATACACATTTATCACTCGCTCGACCAACTTTTTCATGTCACGGAAATATCCGAGTTGTTCTCAAATAGTTTTTATGAAGCACCAAGCGCTCAACAGTGATCGGATCGAGACATTCGGGAACGATAGATAACCCCACCCCGCCCCCCAGTTCTAGTTAGTTGAGCAGTGAAAACGTTCATCAGGACTGCAGTACAATTTTTACAAATATTATAAGAATACTTCTCGGCAATTCCATCGGCGATTAGCAGTTCTCCGATTTTCTGTGACAAAATTCAAGTATCTAGTTTTTCCGCTTCAACAAACTTCCTTTTTCTATTATGCTCCTGTTTTACTGCAAACGTCTCTTATCCGTTTTCCATAGATTTCCCAATGTTTTCGCGAACGATCGCTATCTTTCGTTTTCTAAATCTTGACTACACTCACGTTTTATAGCTACCGTGTTTCTTGCGGTAGTCTCATTTGTCGTTCTCTTCCTAGTTTTGCACATCTGCTTTACCGAATATTTTGCCAATTAGCTTTCCAGTCAATAATATGCACACTTTTAAGTAAAATTACTCTTTTCGCAAATCAAAAAAATATTTTCACAACTTTCCAGGCAATAATGGAAAAACATGGTCTGTAAATAAAGCTATCTCCTCCTCTACCTGAACACGTTATTTTTCTTGTTGATTTTCATAACAAATTTTCAATTTTCACCGCTGTAAATATCTATCTGCAAAAATTACTAACGTAAAAAATATTGGAACATCATTAACGTATATTATAATACCTCTTTATTATCGGTAACGCCTGTAATAGCGTGGCGGAAAACGCGTTCAGAGGAATTTTTGCAAAGAAAGAAAATTCCATCGGCCGTGCTAATAATTTGAATATAATTCCAGCGATAAAGTTCCGAATTTGTTGTATCGTAAACGAATAAATCAAAATAAAACGAAAGTTCTTCTCTGAACGATAAATTCTCCAGTGATTTTACGCTAGCTCTAGTCGTACGGTATGGCGCGATCCCCTGTGCGTTACTGAACTGAGCAAACTTTACAGAATAAACTGGTTGGTCCTCTTCGTTAAAATCTAACATATCGTTTTCTGTCATCCGCACGATACACTATTCTGTTGCAAATATTTAATATAAAAACTAACAGCGACATTATGCTCGTCTTTTAAGGTAGAGTATGCCCCCCGGTATTGTGATTTCGTTAGGTGAATGCAATCGGTAGCGAGTGAAGTTTTTGTAACATGCAAAAAATTAAACGTCTAAGCAAAACCACCATTGTGTACGACTGAAATTCGAACTGTAAGGTATAATAATACAAGATTATAAGAAGTGTGTAGAGAATATTTCTTTTAGACCGTGTTCAATTTCTAATGTAAAATTACAAATCTACTTCGTGCTACTACAGCAAGTCCACATGTAAGCCGTTTTTTATTGGATGAGAATTCACATTAATGCAATTATAATCTTCTTTTTATTCTCTGAGCCTTTCAATAATCAGTTTATAATCTGGATCACCAGTTTTCTTTCCGTGTCTTTCAACCTCTTATCAACTTTCGCTAGTTCCTTTTATATGGATCATTTTTTTTTTCCCCGATCACATTCTATGCTCTTCTTTTCCGACTATTACCTTAACTGTTCACACGTCCGGTCCCATGCCAAAGCCTGATCGCTACTCTTTAATCAGCTCGTTTTCATTTCTACATTGTCCACCAACGTGCCGAGCATCAACGGTCGTTGCTTTTTACATTAATAACGTCGGTTCGTTAAATTGAAATAATCTCTCGGAAATTCCAAAAAAATTGCATTAGTTACGCCATCGTTAAAATCACTGTGTTAATTTTTATTACTTAATCTAAGGAGGTAAATTTATCATCTCCTATTTTGATTGTTTTTAATGTCTCCTATTCTACCGATGCTCCACCCTAATATAAAATCGTTTATCTGCATTTTTTGTATGTTCTCCGAAGGAAATCATCTCTTGCGGTTCTCGTTTTGTCTCGTATCACTTATATTAAATTTTTAATTCTGCGAAAGTGGGAAGGGCAATCAATTTTTTAATTTTTCCATAAGAATCAAATTATTCAAATGTATATACGCGTTTATTTCTGCGGACACATTAAAAGTAATGTAAAGTAAATCCCATGGATATCCTTGATAAAAGATATCATGGATTGTAAAGTTAAGCTTTCCATAATGGTACTAAGCCTAATGGATCTGATCAGAATACTGATGAGGCCAGTCCCTTTCTCTCGGCCGCCTTTACCTACCCAAATTTCTCACATTACGATGAGATTAATTTAAGAAACGAATCCCTGATTATCATTTTTAAAATACTTAAATTTTCTACCCAGCCGTCCGTGGATAAATCATGCGAGAATTATTCGCGGAGCTAATTAACAAAGCCCATTTTTTTTTTTCTTTTTAAATATCCATTTGGCCGCCAACTCTTCTTCTACGAAATAATTCAGTATATCTGAAAACAACTTATATAATAAATCCCTTCCGATTGAATGAGACAAAAAAAAAAGAGAAAATGCTACTCCTCAGCAAAAAATACTAAATGATTTAAACGAAAATAAAAATAAAAAAAGCAAGCATTTTGTTAAATAATCATATTAACACACGAAAAGTTAAATAGCACTACTAGTATCTGAGCGGAGCATTGCGTATGCACGGTAGGGTGAAAATGTATTATCGGATATTAATTCCACTACGAGTAGTGCGTCTGTTGAATTGATAATATTCAAGTATTAAATGGTAATTGTACCGTCTGAAATTATTACGAGAGTGGCTGAAATAATATAGTGAATAGCAGGGCAACATGGAGTATTTTGAGTCTCGAATCTAGAATGTCCCATACGCTGACGGCAGATAGGCGTAAGGAATGACGGAGGAATAAAACTAAGCGTCAGAAAGTGAGACAGACTGCACGCGGTAGTACGACACTAGTGATAATGAAGTTCGACTAAGTCGGCTGACTTAAGGAAAAATAACTCCATTAAAGGCAGCAGCCTTTATCGTAACGTCAACTGCGTCACCGCAAAGGAGAATAAAATGCCCCGGAGGAATCCGGCATAATTGGAATCTTGAAATGTTTAAGTACTTTTCCTTGGTACCGTAGATGATCGGATAACAACAGTTGTAGTCAAAGTTACCTTGTCTGAAGGCTGTTAAAGCGCTCTGGCTATCCGAAAATTAAAATGAACTAGCCATCATTACAAGAAACGTTTAATATATACCCGGACGCTTTACCTCCAGCCAGAAGCTCTAGGATGAGGATAGATGCCTGCCTGCGGTGCTTGTTTGAACCTTTCAGTCGCTATATGTAGAAGGCAGAACCAACTGCACACTAATACCCTCTCGAAACTTAATAACTTCATCAGGAAATACGGAAATAAAATTTGCATAATGCGACTTAAGCAAGTCAGGTAACCTTTAAATTTTTAAAATAATCTGTATTTTAGTTTGGTATGACCGATATAATACGTTTTATGGAAATAGCTCGAAGAACTTATTAGAGAGAGCCGGTTGAAAGTTAAAATATTTACTTCTAAGGAACAAATCTGCAACTGTTAAAAATCTTCACATTTAGGATGTGACATGATTTAATCACAAACTCGTTTGCCAGTGCTGTTCTTCCGATGGTCAAAGGAAGAAAGACATTCGTTTCCATCTGAAGACAGATAGTTGGAGAAAATTGAATGTTTCCCGTAATAAATCGTAAGTCCATATTTTAAATGGTATCTAATCCAAAAGGGATATTTATAAGCTCTGAAGTCTTAGACCTTATCATTATGCATTTATAAAGCAAATAGTCAACTAATGGCTTTAACGGGATTAAAAATTTTAAGAAGCCAATTACAACGGTTTATAATTTGCTTCCAAATTAGTTCGCGGAGATGTAAACTCACGTATTCGAGGTGTTTAGAAAACGGAATTGTTTGATTATCAATTTTTAATATTGCCTAGTTTGAGAACTAAAAGGCCGGAGAAAAAATACAGTAATAGAGTTAATGACATTCACTGTCAATATAATAACTATATGTGTTGCCCCTACAAAATGGCCACTTTTGAATGTTCGGTTCCTCCGCTTCAAAGATACCTGGAGTTTCCTTTATTATCTGAAACATTTGAAACATATGCGACAACTGAAGGGCTCGCAAACAAACCTGACATTCCATAAAAAATATACGTGATCGGTAATGATTGATTCTCGAACGATATCAGAACGAAAGAATTCTGCGAATATATTGAACTTTGTCATTAATTTTGGCTCTTTCGTTTAATCTCTTAATGTTATTGACTAAAAATGGATAACAGTCTATCATTTCATAGATAGTTGATCATCCGAATATTCAATATCAATAATCTTGAAACTAGATGTGCGGCAATACCAGCTTTGTAACCGTTAGATTCAAAGCAGTGGCGAAGAATTAAAATGATTACTAGAAGATGGCGCTGGTAAGAATCACCCTGTTCCGGGCGAAACTTCCTTAAATGTCCTTTCGTAAATTCTTTTTTCTTAGAATTTCAGCTTACTCGAATCGAGACGACATAATTTTTCAACAAAAACTTTAAAAGTTTTTATTGTCTTAAATTTATATATCGTTAGAGTAATTATTAACGAAATTATTTTTCTAGGGTCGAAATTGTATGCGTTACCTGCATTATTAGAGATTATACTTACTATTATTTTTGTTATTTATTACTATCAACGTCGCAGCTATTATGATTATTACTATTGCTTCCCGTTATTCGGTAGAGTTACTCAACAGTGTCATGCGAATAGAAAACTGGTTTCGTTATCACAATCATTAAGATCTATTAGTTACTTACCTCGGCAATCCGTGATTGTTACTTGCTTCCCGCGATGTAATGGGGAATCATTCCCCCCATCGTCGTCGGCATCCACGGACGTTGCAAACGTTGCGCGCTAAATATGAAAAGTTACCAAGTTGAAAATTAAAGTGAGAGAGAGAGAAATCGAAAAAAAAAAAATGTAAATACAGAAATGCGAGATGATCCAAACAATATGAACGCTTTTATCAACTCAAACCGGATAGAATTGATAATTCTCCAATCAGTTCGTTTGATAAACTCCAACAAAGACCGTTTGCCATAGTGTTTAAAAATATGCGCTTTGCACCTTCAAAAAGAAAAAAAAATTACGTCTAAAACGAATCAAAGAATTGCAAAGGCTGACAACTTGATTTGTTATAATTATGAAAAAATTATTAAGTTGTAAACATTTAATCGCAGACATTCTCGCGCACATATACATAAATACATATTTACAGAGATACGAGTCATGAACTAATTCTAGTGGCTTCAAGCGATTATATATATATATATATAATTCGGCCATTTTGACCTCGCAAGGGGCTGTGCCCCTTGACCCCTCTTGCTTTCATTTCTGTCTCTTTCTCTTCTATACTTTGTATAAAATGATCAAAATTTACAGTGTAATTCTTACTGGCATCAACCCAAAAAACATAACTATCACAAAAATCCCTATACTAACATTTAACTTTCATTATAGAAAATTAAGACATTTTTTCGTTACATTTTTCGCTACATTTTTCGTTATATATTTTATTACATAAAATTGTGACATTTTTAAAATAACAGTCACAAAAATCCTATAAAATATAACAAACGTTACATAAAATTGGGACATTTTTTCTAATGGTGGGTAGCCTAAGGATACGTAATCCTTAGGCTACCCACCATTAGAAAAAATGTCCCAATTTTATGTAACGTTTGTTATATTTTGTAGGATTTTTGTTATTGTTATTTAAAAAATGTCACAATTTTATGTAATAAAATATGTAACGAAAAATGTAACGAAAAAATGTCTTAATTTTACATAACGGAAATTAAATGTTAGAATAGGATTTTTGTGGTTATGTTATTTTTTGTGTGTGTTGATGCCAGTAAGAATTACGTTGTAAATTTTGATCATTTTATACAAAGTATAGAAGAGAAAGAGACAGAAATGAAAGCAAGAGGAGTCAAGGGGCTATATATAAACTCGACCTTCGGGCCTCGGAATGGGACAAGCCCCCTTCACACCCAGGTCTAGTTCTTCTATAATTCTTATAGAAGAGGGGACTTTTTCATTGGCTGTGCTGTTCGAAAGAAAAAAATCTTTCAGTTCCAATTTTCACCACCAGGAGATGTATGAACGCTAATATCGCATTAAAACCATTTTATCGGTTTTCGTGACAGGACACTTTTCCCGACGAGTTCCAATTTTCACCACCAGGGAATCCAGGAGCGCTAATGTCGCATAAAAATCTTATATATGGGACAAATTTCGTAACAGGATACTTTTCCTGATGACCGCTGGCGTAAAAATGGCATAGCCATTAATAATGCCGAAATTGTCGACTAGAGTAGATCATTATATATCCACATTTCATGCAACATATATATTATCGGCGATTACTTTTCAGGAAAGCCAGTCAGAGTCGTTACCCATTTCCTAGAATAGGAAAAAGAAGAAAAAGCAGAAAACTGGCTAAAAATAATATTGGTTTCATTCAGTAATAGAATGTGTACAACCTAGATGTATTAAGAAAATCCATACATACACATATATATATATACATATATCAGGAGCGGATCCAGTGAGACATTTGAAGGAGAATTATATAATTACCCAATGTCTTCTAAGGTAGGCAGTAGATTTGAGAAATACCCCTCGTTTTATAAAGAAAATCAAATAGCAACCTCGATAGAAATTTCAAAATGTTTAAAAAATACATAATTATTACAATTTTTAATTTAATTTTTGTCTTATATTTAGAGATGAAAAATAAAACGAAATTAGAAAATTTTAGCTAAAATGGTAGTTTCGAATTTGAATAATAAAAGTATTTTTATTAGACTTTACTTCTTTTTTATTTTTGTTAGTAATCCAATCCGGATTCTTTGTTCGCGAGAAAGTTTAAATATATATATTTCTCATTGAACTACTATTTTCATTTATATTGCAAAATAAAAATTAAAAATAAATAAAAAATGCAAAAGGTCGACGACAGTTGTGTTTAAAATAGAATAAAAAAGGAACTTTAATAGTTTTACTGCAAAACAGTATTAAATGTTAGTTATAATTAAATCCATAAGTACAGGCCGGTACCCAGAATTATGAACAGGGCGGGGGGGGGGGTTCAAAATTTTCTTCTCACATTTATTTTATAAATAACAATACATTTTTCACTAATATTCATACTATTTATAATTTCCATCATTTTAATTTATATATTAATAATTTACATAAATGAATTACTGTATAAACATTAATAAAAATTAATATAATAATATTCTATTAATTATAATCGTAACAAAAAATGTTGCATAAAATATTAATGAAGTACCTAAAATTATGGAGCATATTTTTTCTTTTTTCTTTTAAAAAGTAAGAACATCCTAAAAAATCATCAATATTTAATTTAAATTTTTGATTTTTTTCAGATTTTTATGTATTTATAATAACTATTTCAGTTCTTATGGGGGTTACCACCCACCCCAGCCCCCACTGGGGACACGGCCTTGCATAGGTAGTAACATGTATATAAATCTTTTATAGTATAAATTAAGTTTCTCTGTTACAACAAATTTGTTCATAAAGGCTTTGGTTCTTGGGGGAGGTCCCCTATCCTCCTTCCGTGGATCCGCCACTGATATATATTAATTACAACGTAATTCATAGGCTACCCCCCATTAGAAAAAATGTCCCAATATTATGTAACGTTTGTTATATTTTATAGGATTTTTGTTATTGTTATTTGAAAAATGTCACAATTTTATGATATGTAACGAAAAAATGTCTTAATTTTATATAATAAAAGTTAAATGTTAGGATAGGATTTTTATGGTTATGTTATTTTTTTTTGTTGATGCCAGTAAGAATTACGTTGTAAATTTTGATCATTACAAAGTATAGAAGAGAAAAAGACAGAAATGAAAGCAAATATATATATATATATATGTATGTGTGTATGTACAAGGGTATCGCCAGCCGATGAGTCAAGGGTGGGCAAGATGATAGAAAGAGGATATGAGTTATAGGAAAAATAAAATGTATAAGTTGTAAAGGCTTAATATTTTATTAAACAAGAATAAAATCTTAATTAAAACATAATTTTCGTGCGTTTCTGGCAAATTGTTCTACTACTTTATTATAAAAGTCTTCCAAATTGTACATGATTACGCGCGTATGAATACTGATCATGGCCAGTTGATAAAAAGTTTCAAGGCTTCAGGGGGCAGCTGCCCCTGTTTCCCGTTGGCGACGTCCATGTGTGTGTATGTATATATATTACATTTGTTTATAAAAAAAAAGGTAAGTGCAGATTTAAAAATTATTCGTAATTGGGGGTGAATTATAATATCCATGTAATTTTTAATATTTTTAGCGTGAATTTTATCATAAAAATATTTAAAAATTAATTTAAAATTAATTACTGATTCCCCTATTTTAAAATAGTTGTTAAATGTTTTCTATAGCAAAAAGTATCTTTTTCAATCCTTACCCCTTCTGAGGAAAAATGCTGCGGACATCGGTGATGTATTACTGAACGGTTTTTTTTGGGATCTAAAAGCTTCTTGTGTGCATTAGAAACAATCGATAGATAATTATCCGTTTCAACTGAAATAATACAATCTTACTCTATGTCGATTGCTGTAATTTTCAGGTCCGCAAATTTATATGCATATATGTGTATACGTGGCATCGTTTATTGTAAAACCATAAAACTCGTATTAGCATTTATACCTCTTGAAACGTTTCATATAGACCCGTAGCCTATGCGTATGTACGTATGTGCCCCCTCTTATTACACTATTGTAAACAATTTAAAGAATTATTCAAACTTAAAGCTCCTGTTCTGAAATTGATACATCGCGGATTCATTTCAAGTTCTTTAATAGGCGTTGTTGGCGGTTTAGACTTCAATGAGAATAAATAAATGACTTCTGATGATGATAGATACACGGTCTTCAGTTTTCATACGTATATATTCGTTCCCTGTTGTCGTTATTACTTGCGTCTGTCAGAGTTAGAATAAAGCACGACACACTCATTCAATGTTAAAATATATTCCGTACAAAATTGGATGGAAAAGAATTATTTCTCATATCTTCTCCGTTTTTTTAGTTTCGCATCCAAGCGCAATCCCAACAACTATTTTGCGCATAGCGATAATAATAGGTGAACACCTTCACCAGTCCTGGATTTATGGGTGGGCTGGGAGGGGGGCTGCAGGCCCAGGCCCCGCCTTATAAAGGGGCCCCCAAGAGGCTCTCGTCTCCGACATGGATGGTTAAACGTGCAATAATAGATGTTTTTCTAATCATTTATATTACATATAGAATAACCGATTACAAATTGTAAGGCGGAAAGATTTTTTTCGATATTAAAAAGAATAAAAAACATGTACACATCAATCGTGCTAGATGATAGATTATCGGCATTATCAAGATTTTTTCTCCGTTCAGTAGATTTTAAAGATATTATACAAGAATTTGCAGAAAAAAAAAAAAACAAGAAAAAAATTCATTGTTTAAAATTATATATATATATATATATATTTTTTAGCATCGAAAATTTTACCCATTATCTATATGATATTTATGTTTACATTAATAATTATATGTTAATTCGCGAATTCAAAATAATATAATTAAATTATAGAAAATTTAGTTATTCTATAAAACTGATAATTTTGTCACTTCCGAAAACGGCCCCTAATATTTCCGTAGCCCTGGGCCTATCATACACTTAATCCGGGCCTGACCTTCACTGAAGTTGAAGACGGGTTAACTTATTGATTCCGCAGTGGCACGATTATATTGTCCACTTAGGCACTTTGCTCTTCTGTTGTTTTAGTAGACAAAAAATTAAGTTATTAATGTGTTTTATCGTATCGGTGATTTTTGTGCGCTGTTCGATAAAAATTATACAAAAAAAAAAATGGAAGAGCTTTCGGCTCGCTTAATACGAACAAAGACGTAAGAAAAATAGGAAATAATAGCGAATTATATGCTACTTATTAAAATGTTACCTGTTCTGTTTTTAGTTTCGGTTATTTAGCTGTACAGCGTAGCAGTGTTCCGCGGATGGCTGCTACACAAAACTTCGTGGAGATCGCAGCACCATACTAGGCGTAGAACTTTTTTTACATGTAAAAAAGTGTAACTGATTTTTTTTTTACCCGTTTTAGGAATGAAATAAAAACCGACATCTGGACACGTCATCTTTCAAATTTATATACATACATATATGTTTGAACTTTATCACAAAAACCATTACAAATAGGCATTAATGTCCCAACGGTACCAATGAGAGTAGATTTTTTATCGAAATTGTCCAACGAAACAGTTCCAAAAGTTGACTGTTCTTTACCGTTAATCTGAACTGTATGTTGGTTCCAAAAATTTCTCAAACTTGCGATTTCCACTTATATGCTCAGTCAAAGGCGTCCAACTTTGAGAGCAGCAGCCGATAAACCCGGGCCGAAGCCACCGCAGTATGTCAAACCTGTCGCATCCGTCTATCCGTCTCGCCGCAGAAATATAAACATTTACTTTTGCATCCTGCTCTACTGTTTATGACTACATAGTTGAAAATTTCTAGTATTAAAATACTATTCTGGTATCGTTAGTCAACACTATCTCTCTTTCCGTGTCATCAACTCTGGCTTCATATTAGAGCTTCGTACGATTTCCGCCCCTTTCTTTTCCTGGTTCGCTTCATGCACGATAGGGGGGACAACGCCAGTGTTCAAATTAACTAGTTACTTAACTAACCGAGAGAGGTTATGTATGCGTTTAAAAAGTTCTCCGTTCACATTGACGAATATGTGTGTATATACCACTGAATTTTTAGTTTTTTAAAATTATGAAAACGTTTAAAAGTCCGTAATTTCATAAACCGTTTTTATTCTTTCTTCGAACGAGTCCGAGATATATTTGTATTTTTTTTCTTCCAATTTTTAACTGAATGCAATAAGAGTTATTAAAAAATCGCATACCGGACCAATAATGATGAAGAAATGTTCTTGCGTTGACCGCAAGAGCAAATGAGGAAAAATCCGTACGGGAAATAACGACGGCAGTGTATGTTTTTCTGGAGAGGAAAAAGTGAAATCGAATTTTGACGTCGCCATATTGTAATATCAGAAATTTACGCTCGTTTTTCGGGTTTTTTTTTTTTCTCTTCTTTTTCTTTTAATAAAAACATTATATTGACCAGAGACCGGTCAATAGTGTACGAATGCAATCTCGGATAATTCGAGTATTTTGCTACATTTCAAAATCACCTGTTAATTCGAGTGGAGCTAAATGAACCTTTACGAGACAGGTGAGGAAATTGGTGAAAGTGAAATAACGCAACTTGTCGAATAACGCCTACCGCTAGAGAAACTGCGTTAGAGTTTTCTAGATGCATATTCCGTTGCCACTGAGTGAACGATTAGAATAGACGAAGCAAAAAAAGGAGAGGAAAGAAAATACATATGTATATGTATGTGTATTACATTTTTTTGCTGTTGTTTTTTCTACTGAAATTCGAGCGGAAGTTCTTACGATGGAAATATTACAATATATGGATGGACAAATGGCTTTAAAATTTAACTGATCTTCGAAATATTCGAAAGTTTCACCAACAGCCAACTTGTAAAACGAGAGCAGATCTGAAGAAATACTGTCGATTAAGCGCTTGCTGCAGGTGGTTGTCATCTTGACTATGAAATATAGTGCATTACGATTTTGTAAGCCTTGTTTATGTTTATTTTTCTGAATTTTTTTAACCAGCTTCACAGAATAGTCTCGCGCTCTGTAATATTTTTAGTTTTTAAGCATTACGAGAAGTAGCACTTTTTAATGCAAAATTTCCCTTTCTTCGCTATTGCGTAAATTTAATTACTCTCGTTGCTTGTCTATAGCGAGACCTGCACTGCCGAAGAGAGGATTCAACGAGCGCTAACTCGATCCCAACATTAAATACGAAACGATCCGGTTTCGTAGAAATTTCCTACGAAATTCAAAAAAGTAATCTTCTTAAGATAGCAAATTACCAGTTGAATTACAGGAAATTCTCGAAATAAACTCAAAAAAAAAAAAAAAAGAAGAAGAAAACTCGCAAATTAGAAACAATTTTAGCAAAGGATTTTTTTTGAAGCCCCTTAATACATTTTTCAAATTCTCTACCAATAATATTTATTTATTAATTCTTTATAATTCGGGTTAATTTGCGTTATTACGTTTTTTTTTTGAGTTTTTTCATTAATAATGTTTTTAAAAGTTACAAAAGTTATTCGTTAAAATAGCGAGAATATCATGTGCAAACTTTTTGAAAATTGTTTTCATTACACTTATTATCATCTTCGACAATAAAGCATGATGTACGGAAAATTCTGAACGGACGGGGGAGATAAAATTGTAAATTGTCTTTGGCGATTGATGATAGATAACAAATTAAAATCAAAAATCTGCCTTAAAACGTGCAAAAGATTCAACACGATTTTTGAAAATCCAACTCTTATTTGTTTCACCTGCGGTAAGTGATATAAGAACGGGTTTCGGTTTGTCGTTTTTAAAGAACTCATCGCTACAATAAATCTATAGAACGATCAATACTACAGCTACGGAGATCAAAAAAATCGTTGAGTCGGATGAAAAGTTTTCTATGTTTGAAACGCGATAATTTAATACGATAATTATCGATTATTTGATTTTCCGGAGCTAACGGAAACACTTAAAGTATAGTTTTCACTAAGAGCATGTTCATACGAATGGGGTGGTGTAATGACAATGAATGAATTCGTTACACTTGAAAATTCTCAAAATTACTAAACACAACGAATTGATTAAAAAATCTGCAACTATTTCGTTTCATAACAAGCAGATATACATGAATATGATCTCCATTTTACCGGTTATTGTTGTAATCAGTAGTTGGGCGCTGCACCGATTTAGGGTAATTATATTCTTATTGCTTGCAATAGAAAATGCCCGAGTTCATCGTAATTAATTATGATATTGACACTCAAACCAATTTTGTTTAATAGTTTAATATATTTTGTAATATAATAATTCTATTATATTTTTAAATTATTTAATTTTTTCTGCACCTGCGCCGAAGAGGATGGTAATTAATTATAACGTCGTAAGAATGTAATTAGAAAAAATTGGAAAAACAATTTGTTGTTTGTTTTTTTGACGTTGTCTGTGCTAATATTTCAAATTTTTATAATTTTAAAAAATCATTTTTTTTTTTTTTTATTTTATCGCGTTGCAGCGACTTTGGATTTAAGATAAAATTTTACTACGTACAAAAATGTGTATAGAAGGAATTTTCTGTGAAAATGTGAACTTAACCTTTTCTTAGCTAGAAAAATTTTTGAAAAAAAATGATTTATTAAATTTTTTGTCGACGATATTTTTTTTTTTTTCGAAAAAATTTTCATTAATAAGTGTTACGCAATGGCGGAATAAAGAATAAAACGTGTACTTTCAGATTTCATCTAAAATTTAGTGAGCTGAAAAATTTTCGGAATTTTATTTACAATTAGGAATCAATCAACAGTGTGAATTCTAAAAAACCGCCGGCTGTACTTTTCTCCTGCTCATTCAATCTAAGTGCGCTTCTTTGTTTGTTAGCTGCATTTTACTCGAACTTACATGAAAGCGTAACGCACATTTTCCGAAACTTCTTAAACTATCGAAATAGAATTATCGGATGATACCACTCGATGAGTCTGCTTACCCAAAAGCGGCAGTTCTTAATCACCGCGGAAATCGAAATTCGAAATTTTCATGTTTTCGATTCTAAAAAATCGACAAAAAAAAATACCCTTTTAAAACAAACACTTACAGAAGTCTGTCTGCACGTACGTAGACCAGTATGCAGAATTGTTTGAAACCATTGTAAATGTTCCTGCGTACAGGAGAGAACGCTAAGGATATCTTGAACGCGGAAAGTAAGCAATGCGCAGAGGTCTTGCGGCGGCGAATTGACACAGCTGCCTGGGACATGAGAGGCAGGTGGGAGGTACGGACTATTGAAATTGGTCCTCGAAGAAAAAATTTGTGGAAAGCGGTCTCCTGGTAGGAGACAAAATTCACCTATCGGGAGATCTACGTCGTTCACGGCAGCGTCCTTCTGAAGAGATTATCATGGTAGCGGTGTCTAAATCTTACATCATGCGAATCGGCAATCTTCGTTCGGATGCGGTGTAAGAAGAAGAAGAAAAATTATTGTGCTTAAACAAATATCGCGTTATTTACTTACGGTTTAGATCACTCGATATGCAGTAGAATCGAGACTAGGAGGTCTTCTGAAAATTTAGTTTAGAGAGTTTTCAATAACTGAAGAAAATATGGAGAAAAGTGATTTAGTTATTTCGTGAAAACTAATCGTAATTTGAAATAAAATCTGTACGTAAAATGCGCAACACGCAGTTCAAATATAATATGTAACAAAAAATAATGGAACCGTTGATTTTTTAAATTTTTTTTCAAATTTTTTAATTGCTAATAAGAAGCGTGGACGATCTCTGTGCAGGTGTATTAACCATGTACACGATCCGCAAGTTAGTGGTCTTTAATCACGGTACTTTGCCGACTTTTTGAATCACCAAAACTGTCGAATACTTTGTTAATGGCGCACTTTAATCAAAATTTGGACCCTATTCACTGTAATCTTACAGATTAATCACAAGTGCGACTAATTTTAATTGTAACTGTCAGAGTAATGAATAAAGTTATTTCTTATATGTAACTGAATGTTTTTGTATAACGCATTTACATAATAAACCTTTATAAAGCCAAAATAAATTATGGGCAAGTTTTATTTTTCATAATCATTCGGCGTGACTATACCATTTTTACGCCACAGATAATATGAAAATCATGGCAATTATGCAATTTTTATAAAACATTTATTGTGACCTTTTTGATGGAAAACATCTCTTCTATTATAATTATAGGAGACTAGTATCAGAGACTTTTTCTACAGTGAGTTCCGAAATATCCTTTACATATATATATATATATATATAAAATATTGGTCATTTTGGTCTCGCAAGGGGCTGTGCCCATAGCCCCTTCGCCCCTTCTGCTTACATTTCTGTCTCTTTCTCTTCTATACTTTGTATATATAAAATGTTCAAAATTTACAACGTAATTCTAAATCGGCCCATGTGAATGTAATAACATAATCACAAGAATCCTATAAAATATAATAAACGTTACATAAAATTGGGATACTTTTTGGGACAACTTTTCTAATGGGGGGTAACCTAAGAATTATGTAATTAATATATTAATTACAACGTAATTCTTAAGCTACCCCCCATTAGAAAAAATATCCCAATTTTATGTAACGTTTGTTATATTTTATAGGATTTTTGTGATTATGTTATTATACGATTTAGAATTACGTTGTAAATTTTGATCATTTTATACAAAGTATAGAAGAGAAAGAGACAGAAATGTAAGCAAGAGGGGTCAAGGGGCACAGCCCCTTGCGAGGCCAAAATGGCCGAGTTATATATATATACATATACATATATATATATATATATATATATATATATATATATATATATATATATATAAATGGTAATTCAACTGGTATTAGACCTATATAAAAATTATTTTTTACTATTATTTAGGCTGAAATTTGACTGAACATTACCTCACCTTGGAATTACATCATCTACCGGATTTCATGGTGTTTGCCAAAAATGTATATTGTTTACAGTATTTCATATTTTTAATAAAAAAGTATCCAATAGCGGGGACAATGTAAAAAAGTGATTTTCCAGTAGTGGATAATAAAAAATATTGTAAAATCACGATAACATTTTTATTAATTGAAATTATGACATAAATATGTTTAATAGTAATCTGCAGAATAAATGTTAAAAATACAAAAGTAACATTACTATTTACACTAACATATGTATTTCGAGGAATATTATAATACTGTAGACTGACATAGATATTTCTTATTGCTCAGGGTCGTTTCAGAAAATGCGTACTAAAGTAGTGTTACGCTAATAAAACAAAACGCGCCTATATCCATGTCACAATGCTCTTTTTTAACAAAAGATGCGTGTAAGTACTGTTTTTTTTTTTTAATCATACTTTGTATAATTTTTTTGTCTTTCGGATTAAGATGTGCAACACAAAACATCCTTTTTAGGAATAAATGCACTATCTGTTATTATTGGGTAAATAAGAACATTCCGGATTTTTTGATTAAGCCTTATACATTCTATTGTGAATTCCGCCCTCGATGTACTTCTTCAACGTAAAAAATGTGTGTTTATATGCGGCCACACCGAAATTTGACCAGCGTAAAGTCGACTTCATGACTTGCACTTGTCTGTTCAGAAATTGTTTCATCACTAAATGGCACTTCTTTTCTGGATCATCGGGATCACTTTTGGATTTTCATTGTAAAATGTTTCTTTCTTCTTTTCTTTCTGATGCAGCTTCCCCGTTTCGCCAATTTTTACCTCTCTTTTCTTCCTCCCAAATGCTTTTTCTTTCCGATTTCTCTTTTTCATTTCTTTTTTAGATAGTTTACATTTCGGTCGTACTCTCCTCGTTTTATAGATGCGCAAACATCTCTGTAAAAACATGCCTTCCTGGAACTTTCATTATTACGTAACTATTATTGTGTTGTGATATAAGTTTTTGCATTATCCTCCTTGTCGTTTTATTCCATCAAGCTTATATCAGCACCTTTTCACTTACCGACGATAGTGAGTTTATTAACTTTAACGAAACACTTGTATTGTACTTATTTTTGTAAATGAAGACGTGCCAGTTTCAGTCGCATGAATTATAGGGGAAGTTCTTTATTATACGGGAAGTTTTTTGTTTTTTACCGTAAAACACTAGCTAATACAGTTGTAACTGGTAGGGTAAATTTTTCTACCAATCAAACGTTTTACTTCTTCTAGGTCCGTTAATCCTTTTCTTCACCACTATAAGCATAATAGAAACATTTGACAAACTGACAAATCGAAAGAATACAAACAACACTTTCCGGGTCCATTTTTGGGATAATTAATTTAGATAGTTTTGTAAGCAGCGCATTCGATAATGGTACAATATGTTCATATCCGACTTTATCTCCAATTTGCTCAAAACGCTATTTCTGTACCCTTGCAACAGAGTTAAGCTACATTCGTTGGAAGTGCTATTACTTTGATTCCTTTTTCCGAACAATATTCAGACAACTGAAGAATCATGTGAGGTTTCATCTAAATTTCCTTTTTTTTTTAATGGACTCGATGTCAACACTGACCCAACTACATGGATTTAGATCACCTACTCAGATTCTGAGGCGATCGGAGATAGAGAGTATAAAGGCAAGAAGGAGGGGAATACCGGCTAGAGATAGGAAGGAAAGGATAAAGGAAGCATTGAAAGGGGTAGGAATTCGGCGTATAGATGAGAGCACTCAGGAAAAAGAGCAGGGCATTCAGAAAGGATATGGTTGGGGTCGCATATAAAGGGAGGATCAGTAGAGTGAAGAGGGCAAAAGGGAGAAGGTGAAAGAGAAAAAGAAAAACGAGAAAATGGAAGGAGGGAATGACCAAGTCTCAGTCTGATTAAGGAAACAATAGGCGAGCGCCGAGATAAGGGAAGAAAATGGTACCAAGGCTGTGAATTGGGAGTAGGCTATAGGAGGAGGTAGGAGGAGCGATTGGCAAAAAAGGAAGGGTAGATGTCAACCCATAGTCTGGTATGGAGACTTGCGGAGAGGAAAAGTATGTCTGAGGCAGGAAAATGCGGGAGGAATGGACCATTGAGAGACGCCGAGCGAGCCCAGGAAGTTAGCTGCTTCGTTGCCCTCAATGCCAGAGTGGCCAGGAACCCATAAAAAGTCAATAAGGATAGAACGTGCTAAACGCAAGTTGGAGATAGAGGCACGAACAGAAAGAATGATATCATTAGTCGAGTGGGAAGGAGGAGAAGAGATAGCTTACAGCACAGATTTGGAATCAGTAATAATAAGAAATTTACAGATCCCTCTTGAAGAGGAAAGAATGGAGACTGCTTCAGCAGAAAAAATGGAACAAAAGGAAAGAAGTTTGAAGGATTCCGAGTGATTAAGCGAGGGGGCCGTAAAAGCACTGCCCACCCCGCTATCATTTTTGGAATTATTTGACGACACTGTATACATATTTTTATCCCCCTTTTTTAGTAATACTTTCTTCTTCTGCGAGAATTCAAAAAAAAAAACAAACAAAGAAGTTGTTCCGTCACAATTTAAAATTCTGTCAGCTGATATGTTTTATGTTGGATTTATATTAATTTCACTGAAATATTTTTCAGCCTAATTAGACCAGTTCACTATGGACTCGAGTAACGATTTTGCATATAAACACAACCCTGTAACCATTTGTCACCTTTGAATTTGTTTTTAGTTCCAACTTCTACACCACTTTTCCAAACGCTATCCAGTGAATTCTCTGTTATCACTGACAGACTAACTCGTTTACAGTGATTTATACACTTTGCAAAAACAGTTCCATTTTTTGCACCAAGCCATCACGTTGGGTTTTTAAAGACGACGAGATGCTCTTCTACTAGAATACAGAGAACCTAAAATTACATTATTTGATTACCCATTTTAAAATTCACGTTTAAAATGTATGGCGGCGAATTTTCAAAAAAAAATTTGTTGAAATTTAACAGTTAATAATTCCGTGTTTTTGAACACACATAATTTGTATTACCGGATTATCGTTTTTAGTATTGCATGAATTTTTGTTGCATAATAAACAGGACTTTTTATACACATCTAAGGATGGTTTCTCAAGTCTTTCATTATGATAATTTCGGAATGATACTAGCATTTTAGATTCTAAATGGACAAAATACGGTTTTTATTGTAAATAAAGTAACACTGAAAATCAGTTTAAAGATAAATTTATAACGTATTAACGAAAGTAAATTCGGCATTATCTACTACCAGACATATAATGAATTCGATGCCTAGTAAAGGACAACACATTACCCGCTGTTATCTTTATATACCAGTTTGTTTTTTTTTCTTTTGTGTTAGTTATGAACCTAACACGCCAGTGATGGAAGCGGTTTTTAAATGACGTCTTAAGTTTGCAAATACATTTATAGCTTATTTGATATTAAAATTCGCTAAAATCGAATGTGCTCACCAAGGCCGTGTCCACGGGATGGGTTTTGGGGGTTAAACCCCCCCAATGAGAACTGAAATAGTTATTATAAATACACAAAAATCTGAAAAAAATCAAAAAATTAAAATAAATATTGATAATTTTTTAGGGTGTTGAAAGAAAAAAGAAAAAATATGCTCCATATTTTTAAGTATTTTATGCAAAATTTTTAATGATGGAAATTATAAATAGTATGAATATTAGTGAAAAATGTATTGTTATTTATAAAATGAATATGTGAAGCAAATTTTCACCCCCCACCCCCAAATTCTGGGCACGGGCCTGATGCTCACTGATAACGATAGACTGTGTACGGTAAAGATTTTTCTAAGCAAAAAATAAAATTGAAATACTCTTTATAACCGAACACGTAAAACACTACAGAAATGAAATAAGCAATCGAACAAAATTTAATCTGATATGTTTCTGTATGTTTCCATTGATGTAGACAATAAGTGCAGTATAAGTAAGACCACACAACCATTCTCAAAGCTTTAATATTTATACCTAAAAATCTCATTGCTCACCCCTGGCGGATTGTCGTCCACTACTGACCAGTTTAGCGTGTAACTGTGTACATAAACATACATGGCTAACTAATAAATTAAAACTATATTTGATAATTAGAAGTCACAGTATTATTACAGCGCAAGAACAGACTTACGGAGGGGCTTAGAAGGGTTCGACCAAACTCAAAATTAGCTTTGCAAAAATATAACATTATAAATATAAAATGCTTTTTTACAAAAAATAAATACCGATACTTGAAGATTTATTATAAAAATTTAAAAATGCACTAAAAAGTAAAAAATAATTACTCTCGATTAGAAAATATATATCAGAGTGATATAACACTTAAGTGGTGATATCGTAGTTCTTATACAAAATTAATACTTATTAGAGTCGGCATCAAATTCATATTAAAATATCTAGGAAAAATTTAATGAACATTTAATGCAGTTTTTAATTATTATTTTAATATGTAATATGAATCCTACTCTAATTAAGGTATCAATGTTGTATAAGAATTACGATATCACCATTTAAGTGTTATATCACTCTGATATATATTTTCTAATCGAGAGTAATTATTTTTTACTTTTTAGTGCATTTTTAAATTTTTATAATAAATCTTCAAGTATCGATATTTATTTTTTGTAAAGAAGCATTTTATTTTACAATTTTTAGCGTTGTACTTGAATTTTTTTCTTGTTAAAAATCAATTTTTTTTCACATTATTCTCCAAACTTTATACTTAAAAAAAAATCGATTTCTTTATTTTGAACTGCATTTCCACAGTAAAAACATCAAAAGCTACATTCCATGGTAATTTGGCAAATTTATAGTATTTTAAGTCGATAAATCTAACCCGACGGTAAAACCAATCATGAATGAAAAGTATCCAAAAAGCTTCAATCTCCCGCATTATTAAGGATAACTCAAAAACTACCGGTCAGATCTTGATCAAATTTAAATAGGATCCCATGAGAAGCACCACCTTTCAAATAAAATAAAAATCATCAACATCGGTTCACCTAGAAGAAAGTTCTGAGGTAATACACATAAAAAAAAAATAAAAAAAATAAAAAAATACAGTCGAATTGAATACCTCCTCCTTTTTTGAAGTCAGTTAAAAATGCTATATTAATTTCAAATTTATTTATTTATATAATTTAAATTGTAAAAATATTAAACCGAAAATAATATATATAAAACCTACATTTAGGGCGGGGGAAAGGTAGTAGAAAGAGGATATAAGTTATAGGAAAAATAAAATATATAATTTGTAAAGACTTAATATTTTATTAAACAAGAATAAAATCTTAATTAAAACATAATTTTCGTGCGTTTCTGGCAAATTGTTCTACTACTTTATTATAAAAGTCAAATTGTTCATGATTACGCGCCTATGAATATTCATCATGGCCAGTTGATTAAAACGTTCCAAAGCTCCAGGGTGGGGCACGGCCCTCACCCCCCTGGCGACGCCCATGTAAATAAATGAAGCAGCTGCGGAATGCTACAAAACCGATGCACAATAGTATAATACTACTAACCTGCTTACAATGCCAATTCATAAAAGAAAACTAACATATAGTATCCGTAAAGTAAGAAAAAAGGTGGAAAAAGCTACAGATATCTTCCAGCGATAAACTTCAATCAAGGGACAATAAAAAAAGATAAAAAAAGAAATACGATGAGTCTCCAAAAAAATAATGAAATGTATAACGTGTGTCGAAATAAAAATAGGAGTAGATAGAAATAGGTGACGAAAAATGTAAAATCATAGAAGAACGTTTATTGAACATATTTAATACCAATAATGATGACGACAATGAAAAACACACCTTTATTACAATTAAATATGTACCGTTTCCTTTATGGTCTGCCTTTTAAATACTTCACTTTGACTAAAATTAAAAATATAATTTTCTATTATCCACAAAGGCGCACTCAGGATTTTTTTTTTGGTCGGGGCTAAAATTTAAAAGATGAGTTAGGGGGTGGTAACTCGGTACCTCGACTACGTATCTATCTATTTCTGTGGTTTGTAAATTAAAATAAAAAAAATACAAAATTAACGATTATTTTTAACAAAGTTACAAAACTGACGAATTTTATTTTTTAAAAAATAATAGTAATAGATAACATTATGTTTGTAATAAGCACAAATTAGATAAGAATACGAATATTATTTTTAAAAAATTAGCTAAAAGTATATAACATTATACTTGTAATATAAGTAAAAAGTAAATATGTATGTTTTTTAAAAAAAATTAAGTAAAACAAAATATTACAAAACGAAATTAAGATTTCGAAGATTTTTTGGGGGGAGCAATGGCCCCGTGGCACCTCCCTTGAGTGCGCCAATGATTATCCATGATAAGGAAAACTCCTGGTTTTAAGTTGTGATAACAATATCAGTTTTATGACAACTAGTAAAGAATTCTGTAACATTTTTCGCTTTAAAAGCTGCAATGGAATTCTCGGAGATTAATTCTAAAAATTCCAAATTAAGAAGTATCATCATATCGTCAATCAGCCTGTTAACTAATAACCGGGATGGTTTTAGAGAGATTAATGTCAAACGTACTTTTCTAATTTTTAAGTAAAATCGTGAACACCAATATCTATTATAAAAAACCATATTCAGCGGTTCGGCCCATCGCCTAAGACGGATGTCATTCAAATTCGGTGACATTTTTATGTTATATTTTACAACAACAGATTTTCTAGTGTTAAATAGAATAATATTTACATCAGATTTACCTCGTACGAAACCAGAATTTTCATATTTGTTGATAATACAGCGATTACACGCAGTGATCCGGAAACGGGCATCAGTTGTTTCGCAAGAATACTTTAACAAAATCGAAAGCTGTATAAGAATTATGCAAAAAGAACTATGTATAAAAACCAGGAAAAGTGCGGTAAAATCGCATGAAAAAACTATTCAATACGGAGGAGGTCAAGGCATCATATTAGCCCCTATTCTTTTTCTAATTTACACTAACTCGTTACACAAGCATATTTAAAATGCAAAAGTATATGTTTTTGCTGATGATATTACACCTTCTTAATGGAACATAAAAATTTAGAGATAGCGGAAAAATGATTACAAGAAGATATAGATAATTTTAGCAAAAGCACTTAACATAAGATGCACGATCTGCGAATTATCCTTCATAATAACGATTGCCTACATTAGCATCATGCAAATATCAATATACCCATTTATGTTTTTGTCCACCGTTAGAAAACGTAAATGACTGTAAATATCTAAGTATATATATATATATATATTTATATATATATATATATATATATATACATATATATCGATAAATTCTTGAACTCGAAAAAACACATTCAAAATTTAAATTCGAAAATAGGATCGACAATTCCAGCATTATATAAAATAAAACAGGTACTATCATATCGAACACTACACATATATACTATAATTCAATAATAATGTCTAGAATTTTATATGGAATTCAAATATGCGGTGAGGAGGCTGAGAAAACGGAAATAAATAAAAAAAGTACAGAAAAGGTGTTTGAAACTTATACTATTCCATCAGGAGCAGAATGACTTTAGATCTACCTGGTAGAAGCAAAATAATAAAATGTCGCCCAAGATGTTTTATTACTATTATAGATTACTAGTATTTAATGTCAATAATATACAATTACCATCTAGGCGAAAAATTCGGTTATCAAGAAACCACAGTAATACATATTACATCTATCCCCGCGGTGTAAATCTACGAATTGATAACACTGATGATTCAGTTTTAATTAAATAAATAAGTACAATCCCTAATCATATATTAAACGAAGAAAGAATTGGTGTGTGGAAAAAGGGAAATGGCTGAAAAAATGGTGTAAAGATTAAAATACAAGCTACGTCACGAATATCTCTGCTTTATAATGCGTATTTCTTTATATAGTTTGTTTTTAGCTTGTCGTGTCCTTCCCTGATATTAACTTCACAAAGAAGATCGTGTCATTCGAATTGAAAATATTAAGTTGCCTGCATATATCGATGTACAGATGCGTATTTGCGTGTACGTATTTACATGCATACTATACGTATATACTTATACTTAGATTTAACTTTAGGTTTACTAATATTATGATTTATGAATAAGTAGGAATAGATTGTAATTTTTTTTTTGCAATAAACGTTAATAAAAGTGTCGGGCACTCACACAATGGGCATATTTGCTCTGGGGGAGACCCACAACTTATTTTAAAAAATAACGTCTTAATTGTCACTTTTGAAATCGAAAAATATTTTCGCGCCATTTCTTGTTCGAATATAAGTTAACAAAAACAATGTTTTTCTGAATCATCCAGGACATGTTTTGTACAATAGTTTCAAACTGACCTCGGATTAATTGCGACTTTTAAGAGTCAACGTCAACTGCAAAACATTTTTAACTCGAAGAATGACATTTCTTTCATTAATAGCAAGCAGGAGCTTTAGCCATTTCGGCGCCATTGAAATTCACTGAAAAGTCTCGAAAACTATTTCATGCGATCCCTACGAGTTTTGGAACTCGGGTTTAACCAACCTCAGTTTTTTAATACTATTTTTATTTCAGCTTGGTTATCGAGAAATGATCTAACTACGTCAATTTGGCCAGAACAGCGTGTAAAACCATGAAACTCTTTAGAATAAATTCGGTGATAAATATGAAAATTTAAACGAAATATAGACCTTGAAAATGAATTTAAACAATCATATATCCACAGGGGTTTGGTGGAAAGCGTAACTAGTTCAAAATGTTTATAAACGGGTTCCTTCGTCAAAGATCGCTTACGCCGCGAAAAAATTCGAGCGAAGAGATTTTTCGCATAAATTTTTAAGTTAATGAGTCGGTAGAGCAATTGCATGCGAATGGGTGGCTTCTGGAACCTTCGGGAAGTTCGGGCCCGCAGTAAATTTATTCTTAGCTGCTGTTTAGACTTAAACATTGGTAGATGTCTATATATTTCCCTTTTTTGCCATTTCGTATTCGTTCTAGTGTATAAAGTATTTTTTATCATTTTCACTTTATTTTACGCAGTAATTTTAATAATAATAATAATAATAACGAAATTTAAGTCCAAATTTTTTATCCTAACGCGGTAATATTCTTTTTCTGGTATTTCGTGTTTCTAATTTTAAATGAGTCTGGAACAAACTTGATCGGACAAAAATAGAAAATTACCCCTGAAGAACTTTTATAGTTTCGATGCTTTCTCGAATATGAATTCTGAATTAAATATTCGGCTGCAAAACTATCAGACCCCATTCGGCCCACCAAATATCTTCGCGTTGTTTAGCAATGTGACAAAGCCACAACTTCGTAGCCCCAAATTCGTTTAATTTTTGAAATTTTTTAACGCAGATAAGTTTTCACTTTGTATATAAGAAAAAAAAAAAAAACATAGACAAAAAGTGTGTTACAGTGACGTTATCAATACTGCTTTAAGTTATCCAGAAATTTTACTAGAACTAAACATTTTTTATTTTATTTCGCTTTTTATTTTTTAAAAAATTAACACTAGGACCATAAAGAGTTTTTCTTCCGTTTTTTCCCATCTATTGTAATATTTTAAAATAAGTGCAGAAAATACAACGTAATATTCTAAACGCAAACAAATTATAATCCTCAAAAAACAAATCCACAATATTCAGTGTTCCTAGGAAAATGACGCTTAATTTTTATTCCCTATACGACGCGTATTGCTAAATACTTTCATACAGAAACAAGTTCAGTCAAGCATGATGTTTCATGCGCTGAGGATTCCCTCTGTGTAAGACTATAATTTACATTCACATAATATGCTAAATTCGAAACATAGAAATCTGTTTTTTTTTTGCGCCATAAAGAAGAAGAGATATTTTTGCGTTTTTTTTTAACTTTTCATCAACTTTGAAAGTTTCGTTAAGGAAATTAAATGCGGTTTTATTCCGGTGTCAAATACCGATTTTTCCATGATATGTATCATAAGACAGGAAAAAAAAACCCATATACTTTTCGGAAACTTTCGAGCTTCCGGCGTCCCGAAGGTCGAATTGTAAAGTTGGAAACCCGAATATTCCAAACCAGACAAGTATACGGGTATGCACGTATTTTCAACCTTGTTCAAAATCTTTAGCTATAATACCTGCGCCGCAACACGTTAATTTTCGCGCTTTTTTTGAACTTTCCGTAAACTTCAAAAGCTTCGGTTAAGAAAATTAAATGTGGTTTTGTTCCCGTGTCAAGTACCGATTTTTCCATCAATATGTATTATAGGACAGGAAAAAAATATTTTTTTAGGAAACTTTCAAGCTTTCGGCGCCCCGAGGGTTGAATTGTAAAGTTAAAAACCCGAAAGTTCGAACCTAGAGAAATATACGGGGATGCTCATATTTTCAACTTTGTTCAAAATTTTTAGCTGTAATACTCGCGTCGCAAAGGGGGGGGGGAGCCACATATCACTTCTCGCGCTTTTTAGAACTTTTGGTAAACTTCAAAAGCTTCGGTTACGAAACTGAAATACGGATTCGTTCCCAACTCACACGCCCAGAAAAAAAAAAAAATTCAAAAATTTCGAGCTTCGGTGCCCCCAGGGGTTGAATTGTAAAGGTAAAAACCCATATATTCCAAACAGAGAAATTAACGTGGATGCGCATTATATGAACCTTGTTTAAAATTTTTAGCTATTATACTTACGCTGGAAAGGGGAACACGCCATTTTTCTCGCTTTTTTGAGGTACTATTGATATTTTTTTTTGCAACAATCTTACCTCAGATTTTTATCAGGTTCGTTAAAATTGCAATAAGCATTTAACGGGTCATGCTAATAACGCGAGTGCGACAATGTGTCAAATTATTTGTACATATTTAATATCAAGGGGCGTTTTTTTTTTTTTTTTTTTTTTTAAACTTGTTTATAAAAACTAAATTTTACGAATCAATAAGCAATAATTTTTTATCTAAGTATCAAAATTTTGGTCATTGTAATCAATAAAACTTAACGTATACTTTTATGTTATTTCGCCGGTACCAGCAACATTGGTCTCTATGACCGGGCTGTCACCGATTTCATTTAATCTATTTTTCACTGTACCCCCTTCCGAAACTTTTGTGATCTTTTTTTTTCGGCTTGAAACTATTGATACGTAACATTTTAAACTAGAAATAAAGAATATCAAACGATTAAGCAATTAATTATTGCGATATGTCCTGTGTTGGCATACGCCTGAAAAATCAAAAAAAAAAAAAAAAAAAAGTTATTCATTATTTTAAATTGAAAAAAAGTGAAAAAAATCTTAAGATGCCCCCGTAGATAAAGTTTTCAATATATCGAATTATCAAAGTTCACTTGGGAAAAAAATGGAAAGTTGTTTTAAAAAATACTTTAATATTTACCTAATGTTTTTAGTTGGACTGTAGAAATGTTTCCCTTTTTTTGGCTGACAACTGTAGATAGCAGTAAAAATGACAATTGAATCGCGCACATTAATGGGGAATTTCGGAAAAATCACTGGTGTTATTAAAATTAAATTCATCCAAACATCGTAATCTCATCCACTCTTTCGACTAATTTTAATAGGTCTTATTGAATAGCAATATAAGTTTTCGCGAAATTTAGGTTTTACAGTAATTAGTGTGTCTTTTACTTTTATTTGTACTATAATATACTTTTTAATTTCTTCAGTTAACGATTCAAAGCGATGGAAATGTAAAAGAAAAAGCGAATAACACAAAAATAAAACTGAACCGATAAGTCAAAAATAATTCGAAAAACTACAAATTAAACTTATAAACCTGATGATATAGGTAATACATGTAAGAAAAAATAAAAAGAGAAAAAAGCAAGTATTAACGTAAATAAACGGTCCAATACACAGCAACGGCATTTATAACTGCGATCCATTTCGAAACTGACATTTCCTTACAAAATGCAATACGGTAGGCGCTGTTTTCGCAGTCGTCGCCATAAATATGATTAATTTTTCATAATTAAGAATTAGAAACTTTGCTTTATGGTGATGGAGAAAGTCGTTGAACTTTCGAATCACTCTTTACAGCACACTATGTGTTCTATGTAGCTTTGGTGTTTGATGGCTCTAACTGTTTTTCAAACATCTCGTGTTTCTTCTTCCTTAATTATTTGTAGCCTGATTCCCTTGTCCGTTTGTACTGTGGGCTCTCTAATTGCAGATGTGGCCATGGTATGGGATAGCTAACTCCTTTTGCTTTACCTTCGGCAATGTCATTCCTTTTCTTTTCAGGATGCATATGTTTGGCATTTTTCGACGTTGATTGTCATTGTTTCTCCATCCTTGGTATAGAGCGTTCTTTGTCAGATTCCATTCCTTGTTACTCCGAATTGCTGCTATGTACACGTGTTGATGGGTAATCGTCTATTACTGGCAAGTCCAGGGGAAAACCAAAACAAGAAAAAAAAAATGATGTTGCGTGTATTTTTGAAATCGTACAGGCAGTTAGGGTAGTTTTATTAGAATTACCATTTTGTTTGATTGCGTTTTTATTAAAATAAACAGAAAAATTACTTCTTTTTTTTTTTTGATATTCCATTAGCGGAACTGTTAATGAACTCAAAATCCAATATCGCATTCAACGTGTCAGCCTGGCGGAATAACTTCTTTCGACCATTCAACATCTTTATTTATTACGACGAATTAGTTTTCTCCGACAAGAACCATGACAACACTTCGGTTGTATTCCCGATTTTACCGAAATGTTTCCGTATTTTAAAGACTGTTTCACTTGATCATCTGCTGCTACACATGGATTTATGCAATCTGTAAGAAGATACCTTAACTGCTGTATAGTCCGCATACATATGCCTTTTTAATATTTGCGTCTCTGAACTAAGGTCTCACTAATGTGTAAGTATGATCAAAGAATGCTACCCTGAGGAATAAACTTTCCAGCTGCAGCTATTCGAGCCCGTTGGTCTAATTTCTCTTCAACACCCCCTTAACTATAGATTGTCAAATATTTCTTTTTCTTTTCGGTAATTTTCAAAAAAAAACTAGTGACATTATCTATGTATCGAAAGAAGAGTTATATAACTAAAAACTATTCCGATTATTTAAATTAATTAGGTCTTTGTGATAAATACTTTACCAGTTTAGGGAACTATTTTTACATATTTACAAATAATATTTAATTATGTTAAGTGTGCGAGATTAGCATTTTTGCTTTAAATTTTTAATTGAAGAACGGGCATTGTATCTTTCGAAAGCCGCCTCTGATAAAAAGAGTCGTCGGAGCAGGTGACTAATGAGCGAGGCCCTGACATTTTTACCGACTACAGAGTTAAGGCTCGGCCGCCACACAGAAAGCGGTCTGTCGCGGCGGGAAGCGATATCGGATCGAAGCGGTCAGGCAGTCTAGTTGTAAATTGCGAGGTTGCATCATCCTTGTCAGACAGAACGCGGTCTACCGACTCGGCGGCTACTTTCTGTCGCGACGACAAGCGATCCGATAGTGCTACAAAATTAAAGATTTTTCCAGTGATCGCCGTACCGCGTTCGTTTAAAATGAGTAACGAAACTGAAATATTCATTGAAACTGTGCGTAAATACACATATTTGTTTGACAGCTCGCACGAACATTATAAAAACATTTTAAAGAAAGCTGAAGCATGGCATGAGATAGCTCAAAAACTCAATATGACAAGTAAGTTTATGTAATTTTATTGTAATTAATTTATTATATAATTATTAAGAAAAAATTAAAATTACGTTACATTTGTTTGTTCATAAACTTTGTATTATTTGTTATTTTGTGTTGTTTCTACTGTCAAAGTAATCAGTAAAATGTTCGCGAATTTGAATTGCAGCATTGGCTGACCTTCGATTTGTTAATCCAATTATTATAAATGTGTGTATAGGCCCGCAGTCATCTTGAGTTTCTACAGTTGCGCACTCTGTCTTCTGTGATAGAACGTAATTGTGCAAACAGCAAGCTGCTTTCACAATATATATGTTCTGCAGTTTCAACATCTGTCTCTGTAGGTTTTAAAAATATCCGCCATTTCATTGTCAATATCCCGAATGCGTTCTCCACTACACGACGTGCTCGGCTGAGATTCAAATTAAATTGTTTATTACTCCGTGTTTAGGGTATATGATTTCATTAAATAAGTTTGAATTGCAAAGCCTTCATCACCAGCCAAAATATGGAGAGCACTGAAATGTCTGTATCCGGTAGTGACTTTGGCGATAGAAAAGTTTTTCCATCAATGGCGCTCTCGGTAAAAAACTGGATTTTCGAAAATGCCGCTGTCACTGTGACGTCCATAACTTCCTATATCAACTACCACGAACTTGTAGTGTTTGTCAACTAATGCTGGGAGAACGAGCGAAAAAAAATTTTTTGTACCAAAAAAAAAAAAAACTGTGTTATCTTGGCATTTCAGTTTTACATGTTTTTCGCCTATGCTTTCAATGCAGTTCGGAAATCTCCAAAGTTCTCTGAATCCTTCCTCAGCTTTCTTCCATATCCCTAACGTAGGTTTAAGTAAATATTTCAGCTGTAGAATATTCCAAATTTCTCGACGCACTTCCTCCAAAATATTGCAATTGGTAGAACGCCCCAACCGAAATGAGAAAGTAGTGGTCTGATAAGTATCGCCTGTAGCCAGATGTCTGAAAAAAAAACAATGCCACATGAACTTAACAAAGTTACTGTATGTTTCATGGTCGGATTCAACAAATAAGAAATATTTAAAATTTGTTTCAGGTAATGCGGCGAAAATAAAATGGAAAAATTTACGTGACTCATATTTGCGGTTTAAAAAGAGTGTAAAAGGTGAGATAGGGCAGGCCCGAAAGTATTCCAAGTGGCCTTGGGGTAGTCAAATGTCATTTCTCGATGTGACGCTGCAGCATCGTCCCCCGAGCAGCAATATAACACAAGAGACAGGAGAAATTGAGAACAAAAACCCCTCATCTGAGCCTACATCGCCTTCAGCGATCAACAATGATGATTCAACTGAACTCTGTTCATTACCTGAAATGCTTCCTTCACCACCACCGAAGAAGAAAAGAAAGTCACATAACGAAGTAATAGAAAATATTTATTCAGTCTCAGAGTTTGCCAAGATAATTGACTTTTTACAAAACAATAAATCGCAGGATAAACAGCTGGACGGAGTAGATTACTTGTTTCTGAGTTACGCTGCAACTTTTAAAACATTCCGGCCAAGAACTCAAGCAATGTTAAAATTAAAACTTGCTACTCTCTTCTCAGAAACCGAACTGAATGAGCTTCAAGAACAGGAGATACCATGAACAATATCGTCAGTACTTACTACTTCAACTTCAAGTGGATATGAGGCACAGGTCTTTACAAATCTCAACTACACTGAAGTCTCAGAGGATTATAGCAGAGGATCATCTTTAACTATAAATAGCGACAATACATTCCATTCTGCGCATGAAATATTTCACAATTTTAATGCTGATGATCGGTAATAATTTTTAAGTTGTTTTAGTTCGATTATTTGTAATTTCCTTTATTGTTTTTTTCATAATAAACATTTATTACGTCATATTATCTATTGTCAATTTATATTATGGGCGCGCCCTGTATCACGTTCTCGTCGTGCGCCTGGTAACACTTTATAGTGGCCAAGAATACAGGAAACCATTAGCGAACTTGTCAACGCACCTCTCGCTATATGGAATATCAACAACGATAAGGAAAAAAAAAGAATTTATTCTATAACTAACCTTAAACAAATGGCCAATCTTTGCCTTATTTCAATTGGTTTTCTCCAGTTTGTTGTGCACTTTCCAATTCTACATTTTATCAAATCATGCAATTCCCCAAAACATTCTCGCGACCTACAAAAATACTTGAAAAACCTATTTTCATGAAACTCCAATTCAATTCGTAAGCGATAGTATACACCTAATTGTTCTCTCTTCTTATTGATTGCATGCACCCAATATCATTTTTTCTTCTTTGTATTTCGTAAAGTTAATAGCAGAAGGAGTTGTTCTTCGTTTGAGCTCATGCTCAATAACAATATCAAACAAAAATATATTAATACGGAAACGCACTACCATATTCTTTAGAAGAAAGCAACAGCCTGGACCGTTTATACAAAAGTATCACATCCTATGTGACGTTCTCATTACGCAAACTGCCACGACGACCGCTCGACTACTTTCCACCGCGATAGACTGCTTTCTGTGTAGCCGAGCCTTTAATCTGTCCTACAGAAATACGATTTTTTATGGGCTAGAAATGACGCGGAAAAACCTAAAAATGCCTTAGCAAATCGCTTATCGGGTGCAGCTTCCGTCCTAATGTTGCAAGTGCTAATGGGTATTTCGAAAAGAACATCGCAAAGTAAGCAGATAACACTTATCTTAATAAGAAGATTCTGTCCCCGTAAAACTGGCTGGTGGCCGCCAACAGATATTGTGAAGTAGTAGTATTAAATATTTAGGCATGTACTTGGATCGTTGACTGACGTAGAAAATCCATATATTTTGTTTATTTTACACGTATGATATCTGCAGGGGGAAAAATAAAACCGAGAACAGTGAGGATTAAAAACAAAGAAGGATTAGATTGTATTGAAAAAGAAAAAGTTCAAAAAACCTGGATGAATTATACAGCTCGTCGATTTAAAGATGTAAACAAATCAGCGAAAGTTAAGATTAAGATTAAAACAGCAGAAAATGATGCGTGTGCATGGAAAAATGCGAACCAAATAGTAAAAAGGCAAGAGAATATCGAAATAGATATGATTAAATACTTACCAGGAAAATATAAAACACATTTATTAAGTCTATTCAATGAAATATAAAAAGTATAATTCAAAAAAGTGCTTAGAACCTCAAAAAATTGTTCTAGTGAGCGACATATTAAAAACTGAACATAAAATAGAACTTGATGTAAAGCAAAGTTTGGCTTTGTAACATTAGAGACACTAGTGTCGGCGTAGTACTATTAAAGATGATCTTAATAAGAGCTAAGCTGTATGAATATGATTCGTCCATTATGAAAAAGCTTTCGGTTGAGTCGAGTACTTGAAATTAATTGAAATATTAAAAAGAATATGATGTCCACAGTAGAGGTCATTCAGCTCATAAAACATTATGAGGCAGATGTGAAAATAGGAAGTGAATAATATGATGAATACTGTAGCATTAAAAAATAAGTCGGACAAGGAAGTTCTGAGGATTTTCAATGTGTATGTGAAGGAAACAATAAAATCTTCTAAACTTGATATTAAAAAAAGGCGATTTTGACTGGCCTCCGCGTTCGCCTGATTTGACACCACCAGACTTTTTTCTTCTGGGGCTACTTGAAGCCAAAGGTTTATATCAACAAACCAAGGACACTAGACGAACTTAAGGCCACAATCCACTAGGAAATGGCCGCCATATCAGCTGAAGCATTAGCAAATACGATGGAAAATGCCTAAAAACGGACACATTAAGTCACTCAAGCTCAAGGTGACCACTTGCGCGATTTAATCTTCAGAAAATGATGTAATCAAATCTCCTTGAACCAAATCAAATGATTTTTTACTGAAACAGCAAAAAACGTGTTTTTTTCATGTTTTTTTTGCTAAATAAATGGGTTCACCTAATATGGCCAACCCTATATATATATATATATATACATATTTATCTGCATGTATCATGGTCTTACATACATATATATTCCTTGTCTTTGCTGAATATGATTGAAACTATATACTTGATTCTAAGTTTTGACGGTAACTTTTTTCATAGCATGTTCCGTTCTTACATTTTTTATTTTTGAAGTTTTTAATTTTAATGTATGAATAGACATGGTGAAGTAATAATGGATTGAATTTGTACATGAAGGAAACGTGAAATACCCTAAGAATGATTGAAACATTTCTTATCACTTTTTTTTTTTTTTTTTTATGGGTCCCCATTCCAGATGTAACTGGCGGGGCAAGTTTATTCATATAATATGGTTAACATTTTACATTGCAGTTGTCCCAAAACTTTTTCAAAAACACTTCTCGTTCTGAGATCAACTGGATTTCGCTTAATATAAATTGCACAATATATATATATTAGAATGTATGATCAATTTTAAATATCTTTTTTTTTTTTTTTTATTTGACATTAACAGTGTATATATATATATATATATATATTATAAAATATCTTAAGATTAATATATTTCATTTTTCTCCTTCAATTATAATTCTGAAGCAAAATTATTATTATCATTTCCTGAGAAATTATCATTGTCACTAGCAATATGTACCGATCGTGCGTTCTAAATCTACAGCAAAGTTTCATACAATTCGTGTTTATTTTGTATTTCGTTTTATTTGTTTGAATCAGAATGATTTCGTAAGACAAACTGTTTGAAATATACTTTTGCTGCATTTTTGTACTGAGTGAATCTATGAAACATATATGTCTGAGTGGAGCGCAAAAATAAAAAAGTGAAACAAGATGAAACAAAGAAAAATTGTCAGAAACAGACTACAACATGGATGTAAAAACGCGGATTCTGATAGTGTTCAAAGCAGGTTTTGTTTAAGCGTTTACACAAGTTTAAGTAAGAAAAAAGGTTAGTAAACAAATTAATGATGCATCAGCCCGTCGCGTTAATTATATTCTATCGCAAAATAAATTGATTTTGTGAGTTTTTTGTTCCCTCTAAAATTTACATATCAAAATTTTAGTTTAATAAAATGTATCTCGAGAACATGTATAACTTTCTCTTTGTAACTTTTGTAAAGTTATATGGTTTACTTTGAACTTGCGAATGTTATGTGTAAATGTAGCCTTACATATTTGTAAACTTAAATTCAGCGATAATATTATGGAAGTGATAAATATTTTTTTCTTTTTTCATTAACATTTTTTTTAAGAAGGATAAAATTGCATTTTATTATTTATTAAAATATAACTATTGAAATCATTGACTGTTGAAATTCACTTATTCATTGCAGAAAATGATAATGACAGAATTAGTAATGCAGAAATTGATGGCGATATTTCAAATTCAGTACTGTTTGAAGAACCATCCAATCCAATTGAACTATTACCGAATACCCGACCTTTTCCTTTAGATCAAGGATACTATACGGGTTTGCAAATTCCTTGTGATGAATTAGGAAGAGAAAATTTTAATTATGGTCCTTGTAAACCAAAGGGACCATTTCCTGAAGATTCTCATAACAGAACATTTTCTATTGAATATTATTTCATAAAATCTAATGATTCTCAACTTACATTAACAAGATTATGGTTGTGTTCTTCGAAGATACTTGACAAAGTTTATTGTGAACACTATTCGTTATTTGGAAATCGAACGCAACCTTCGTTTCGTTCTGAATGGGTTGAAGGAGTAAATGATTGGCAAGGTCTTTCAAAAAAAATAAAATACATGCGAATTCCCAGTCTCATCTTGAAGCTTCCTCAAATTATGATTTATGGAAAACAGTAAACTGACAGTTGCTAATTTAATGAATACTGAATTAAAAGAAAAAATTAATTTTTGGAAAGAATTTTTGAAACATGCCATTGATGTTATTTTGATGTTAGCCATTTATAAAATTTAGCTTTTCGTGGTCACCGTGAACAAAAAGCGAATGAGTTTGATGTTCATAACGGAGGTAACTTTTTATCTGCAACCGAACTTTTAGCAAAATATGATGGTATTTTGTACAGTGTTTTAAATTCAAAAAATAAGAGAGTCAACTATTTAAGTTCCGAAATACAAAATGAAATAATTTCTTTATTGTCAAATCAAGCTCAAAGAGGTGTAATTGAAGACATTCAATAGTTCAAATTTTATTCAATAATTTTGGATACAACCCAAGATATCTCAAAACAAGATCAATTGAATGTGATTATTCAATATGTTAGTACCTCGTATGGTAGTGATCTCAATCTTTAGGAGTTTGAAGTACAAAAAAGTTTTCTAGGATTTTTTCATATTTCAGATCAAAGTGCTGAAGGATTCGAAACTGGAATATTAAAAATATTAGAGAATAGCAGTATATATACAAAATTTCAAGAAAAAATACCAAAACGAACGAAAACCTTCTTTGATGAATTATCAGCTCATAAAATGATTATGAATGCAAAACACTTATTTAAAATACAACTTTTCAATGCTCACATTTACATAATTATTGCACAATTAAGCAATCGATTTGAAGGAATGAGATCAGTAAGCCGGTGTTTTCGCTGTCTTTTCTCAGTCAATATCCAAAAGATGAAAAATGATGAGTTGATTGAAGCATCACAAGAGCTAATGAACTTTTATTCTCATGAATTATCAACCAATTTTATACATCAGCTGTTGTCACTTCGAAATTTAATTCACAAAAATATATTAGAAAATACTTCCATTAGTGACCTTTTTAGATACATAGTGAACGATCACTCATCATTTTTAAGTAATATTCCTGACGTTCTAATAACTATAAAACTATTTTTAACATTGCATGTTACACTAACGAAGGCAGAAAGATCGTTCCCTAAACTGAAAATAATAAAAAATTATTTGCGTAGTATAATGGCACAAGTATAATTGGCTAGTTTAGATATTATCGATTAAATTTGAAAGGACTAAAAAGCTCACAATATTAATGAACTCATTGACGAGTTCGTAACAAAAAATGCAAAACGTTCACAATGCTTCCATAATAACATTTCAACTTAAATAATTTCTGATGTAAGAGTTGTAAATAAAATAGGAATAAAATTATTTTTATTTACATCAATATAATCTGTTTAAAACTTTTACAACTTTCATAGTTATTTACCTCCGTGAAGTTTTACAAATTACATTTATTAAAATTATATTTCGATTAAATTATCTCTATCAAATATAATTTACATGTTGATTTATGTATCTTTTTATTTCATTTGCTTTTGTTTTTAACAAAAAAACTAATAATAGATAAAAATAAAGGAAAAAGTGATTATTTGAACCCTTAAGGGGGCCCCATTGAAATTTTTGCAGGGGGTTCTCCAAGGTTTCAGCTACGTCACTGCTATTTAATGGCAAACACAGGTACAGTCACAGTTATAGAATGATAGAGAGTGAGATAAAAGTATGTATTTTGTTGATTGGGGTGAATGATAAAGGGAACTGACAAAGAATATTGTCAACACCCTGTCAGTTCAGACATTGATGTATACCTTTGCAGTATTTTAAATGTAAAAACATCATATTTACCAATTTTTTCTTTTTCTTTTTCCTTTTTTTTTGTAGTAATTCCAGATGCTTTTTATTTTGTCTAACTTTAAAATATACAGGTTAGATTCTTTTTTCATTTGATAGTGTAAATGTTTATTTTTGTTTTTTTTTTATTTTTTGACTTAGTCACATAAAAATTCAAATCTATAACACACATCTCACTCGAATCTATCACTCTTTCCAGATATTTTATCAACTTAATAACAGAAATAATCGCATAGCACAAATATATTATATTTTTTCTACACACAACATGTGCAAATATTATACTCTGAGAGTGTACAATAATATATTTTTAATCATTGTTACTTATTTATTATTATTTTAATTATTTTTTCTCTATTATACTAATATCATCACTTCAGTCACTCTTTACACTAACACATAACTTCTACAAAAATCCTTTGCAGTATCAGATAGCAGATCCAGGAGGGAAAAAATATCTCTGATCAAAAACATTATTTGATTATTTTGTTATAATTTTGACGCATGATGCACAATGCTCCTTCAAATGTTAATTTCAAAACACATTAATATTCACAATCTTCTATAGTGATTAATTCCAAATCCAAATATAAATAATTATAAAAATAGGATGATGTCAAAACAAAATATTTTTTTTACATAGTACATACCACACTATGCCAGCACAATAATACGTTGTACACATCTTTATTTAATTATTTATTTCGTTTTGTAATAGTAGAATTAGAATAATGCACGGCTTTTCACTTAAATTTAAATATTATTTTCTAATGTATCATGTTTTTTAAGATTATATGTTATTATAGATAATTGATTAGTTTCTCTACATACATTGTGCCGTTTCTTCTTTAATTTCTTCATTCATTTTTTGTAATCGGGCCATTAAATCATTTTTAGATTTCTCAGCATAGGTTATCACTTTAAATCATTTCTTTATTTCTCAATGCAGATTACCAAGCTCATTCACAGATATTTGTTTTATTTATCTCATACGTTATATGTTAGAGAATACAGTGATTCATCATCTTTTTAGGTATATTTTGTGTTTTGAAATGGTCATGGTTATTAATGCAAGAACTAATTCAATAATATTTACAAATTATTTGATAATTTTTATTACATTCATCATAATCAATAAAAATAAACATTGTTTCATTGTTAAATTTTAATATATCATTATCAGCTGGTAATAATATACAGCATAAAAACTGCTAGTCTAACTAAATGTATCCTTCTTCTGCCAACTTTTCTTCCTATCATTAGAATTTCAGTATCTACACCAATATTACCTGATTGTTTAGACATGTGCAGAGTCAATAATCATACAACCAATTCATTAGGATCTCTGAAATAATTGATATGAGGATCTTCAAGAGATACTCTGTGAACTGATATAGCTGTAGTATGTTTCTCTTTTGTTTCACTAGATTCAAACAGCAAACATATTATTTTTCTGCATTTAGGAAGTGGGGTACCCTTTAATAGACCAGTAACTCATAAACGGATTCCAGTAAATTCCAGTATTTGTTTATATAGAGATAAGTCATTATCCATATATTTATTCTCATCAATATTTGCTTCCATTAGTAAATGGACCAGTCCGGATGTATATGGAAATTTCATTCGTTTACTTCTTTTCCTAAATAAATTTCACCACATTTGCAATTCCAAAAAATCAATGTTGAACCAATCATATATTCATTAGTGTTATCATTATTTCATATTCCATATACTTGATCATTTGGTACAGGTTCATCATTGGCTATTTGATATGAATCTATTCTACATTTATTAATCAGCTTATATCCACGTTTGATATCATTTTTCTCATAGTTTTCTCCTTCTTCAACTTCAAGCTCATCGTCATCTCTTCTTCTAACACTAAAACGTTTTTTGTCGTTTTACCACTGCTATATCGATTATTAAATTAGAATCCGTTTTCATCCTTTTAGATTTTTGTAATGCTTCCCGAATATCCAGTAACTGTTTTGTAACCAGTTCACAAGCATGACAGCTACAGTATTTGTAATAGATTTCCACTCGGACTTTAACACATTATATTTTTTCAATATTCACTGTATATCCTTTCCAGTTCGCTTTTAAGAATTAATTCTTCATTTATTCCTTTATTACTATTATTAACTATTGCTTTACTCATTGACATCATTATTACAAATTTCATTATTTATTTTTCAATATACCATTATCTCAAATATGCGATAACATTCATACACTGTCATCAACATTATAAAATCGAATTCAATCTAATTTACACAGCATGAACGCATTCCTTTTCATTATTCACAGCATTCTTGTGTAATGGCCCGCATTATCGCTATACATTCTTTTATATGCCATTTATATTCACAAATCAAAGAATTATTCAGGCAAAAAGAAAAAAAAAAATTCTCCAATGCAACTGAAAATAATTGAATCTAAGACACAAAACTGCTTAATTTAGACAAAATTTCCCAAGAAATGTTCAGTTCTCAGATGTTCACTACTATATTTTTCAAATTACCAACTAAAAACAACTTTTCCAAAGAAATGATAAGATATTGTGCCATCTTTGACATTGTGGAGAGACATGGTGAAGTTTGTTGCCATTGCATGAAAGAATATATAAGTTGGAGAGCATGAGTGTGCATTCTGATTCTACTACAGATTGTACAAAACGAAATAAATTAATAAATAAAATTTTATATGTGTACAACGTATTATTGTGCTGGCATAGTACGGTATGTACTATGCAAAAAAAAATTTTGTTTTGAAATCATCCTATTTTTATAATTATGTATATTTGGATTTGGAATTAATCACTATAGAAGATTATGAATATTAATATGTTTTGAAATTAATATTCGAAGGAGCGTTGTACATCATGCGTCAAAATTATAGCAAAATAATCAAATAATGTTTTTGATCAGAGATTTTTTTTCCTTCCTGCATGTGCTATCTGATACTGTGAAGGATTTTTGTAGAAGTAGGTATATATCAATGTCTAAACACGGCAGGGTGTTGACAATATTCTTTGTCAGTTCCCTTTATCATTCACACCAATCAACAAAATACATACTTTTATCTCATTCTCTATCGTTCTATAATTGTGACTGTACCTGTGTTTGCAATTAAATAGATGTTTTTTACTACCCCATTTGTACATTTATATGCATGGATACTCACACATATTCACATATCGTCCCACAAATGCAATCTTATTATGATTCCCAGGTTCCTCTCTCCATAATCATGAAAACTAACATAGACATCACCATTTATTTTGAAAATATTTGTGTAAGGGAAATTAAAAAATATTGAAAATGAAAAAAGGAAGATTAAAACCACATACAAAAATTTCCACCAAAATTTGTACTCTAGTCGATAAGGGTCCAATGTTTTAATCATTCTTAGGGTATTTCATGTTTCAGATCAAAAACTTCAAAAATAAAAAATGTAACATGCTATAAAAAAAAGTTACTGTCAAAACTTAAAATCAAGTATATAGTTTCAATCATATTCAGCAAAGACAAGTAATATATATGTATGTAAGTGCATATGTATAAATATATATGTACACACACACATACATTATACACAAGCAGAAAAAGGATTCATCCATACAACATACTAAATGGAATGAAATAATAAATAATGTGATCAGACTAAAATAATGGTGGTGTATCTGAAAAAAATTTAATTATAAGATGATGAAATAAAATAAAATTTAGGAAAAAAATATGTATTATTCTTATATATAAAGATTTCATACATATATACACAAATGTGATATATTTTTTATAAAACAATGTAAAAAAGTTTCAAATAATAAAAAATTCAATGAAAAAATTAAGTGTTTATTTTTTTATTTACATATTATGCATACTTGTATTGTATAACTGACAGCGTCACTCTGTGAGTATTATTATGCTTGTATTCATGGGATCGAGACATCCCCAACAAATAAATTTCGCTTTCGGCGACTGCATCCGCAACAGCTGACTGAATTTCTTTATCCATTTGAATTGATAAGTTCAATTAGATCCCCAATATAATATATGTTCCTGTGATGTTTATAATTTAGCAGATTATGATTGTTTTAGAAAGAATACACAAGTTGGATTTCGTACCCCTTTGCATATGCTGAATTTGATGGTAGGCTTCCACAGTGCCTGGGGTGATCGGGAGGATAAGAAAAAATAACTAATGTATATTATAGTCAATCAGTAAGTGGAGTCGAAGGGGCAAAGGAGGCTAGGTTAGCTTTGGTCTATAGATTTAAATTATTAGATAATTTTTAAACAGTTTGAAATACTGGTTAGGTTTAGACAACAGAGCAGGGATTGGGTGTGAAAAATAGTAATTAAAAAAATATGGCGGGCGCGGAATAATATATAGTGTATATATATATATATATATATATATATATATATATCATAATATGACGCTAAATGGAGGACGAATGGACAAAGACGACTAAGGTTAGTTTCATACTTTAAACATAACGATTTGGATAACCGGAACGTCCTGGGCAAGGGTTGGGGGTCCCTTCTACGGGCTAGTGTTCAGATTAGCGGGTTGTAGCGCAGAGGGTGTTATATTTAGGTGAAATATATGTATTCTGACGGGAATTGGGGTTATAATTTAAATACACGCAAGTCAATATTAAAATATATGTTGGTGCTCTTTTCCAGAGGACATGGTGTTCGGATTTCCGGACTGTCCCGGCCTAAAGCGTAAGGGTTTGGATAAAATGTAGATCCTCTGATGCGAAATTGGGTTATAATTTAATTAAATACAATTAAACTTAAAAAATCAGTTACTTTATAGTTCCTGAACAAAAATTGGGGTTGTAAACCCTTTTTCAGGAGACCGGATGTTCGGATTGCCGGAGAGTAAAAGTGTAAGGGTTGAGGGTTGTACTAGATCATGTTTGGATTAGCAGAATTGCAGGGGAACGGACCGGTAGAACTGGGATGATTTGGTGGAAATTGGAGGAAACGTGGGTAAATTTTGAGCTCCGGGACAAGAATTGGAGTTACTTTTTGCCATTGAATAAAGTACTTGAGTTAGTTTTCGACCTGCGGACACGGTTTTGGGGTTCGTATTAGCGGGAGTCACCAGCTGTCATATTTATATACTACTCACAAAGTATGATTCTAAAAACACACCGAAGTTAATATGGAAAACAAAATATTTATGTAGTTCAAATTATTAACAGTACAAAGACATTTTAAAGAATATAGTCTGGAAAGTGTTTATACATATCAAAGAGCATGAAATATTTACAATATTAAATGCGGTAGATTGTTTACAAGATAAATAGCAAACTTTATCGGATATGTTATTAAGAAACGATATAAAATACACAGAAAAACAAGACAAATGAATATCGGATAAATTTAAAATTTCTAAAAGGAATATTACGTTTTTTAAATTTTTACGTTGGAAAGAGGGATTATTATTATTATTTCGGATTTGGTAATTTAAAATATATTAACTTTATATTTGTTTATACAATAGTTTTCAGCTATGTTGGCGGTATTTTTTTCTATTATTCTTTTCTAATGAATTTGGTCTATGTTTTTTGATAAATGTTCGGCATAAGTTGATTTTTTTTATTTCATCGTTATTAAATTATTTAATATGTTCACGGTACCTACATTTAATTTTTTGACCAATAGTATGCTCTCCCAGAATTAGTGCAATTCGTTTCGTTTGTACCACCGTTATCAAATTATTATCGGTTTTAAATGCTATTTCTAATCCTTGTTTTTTAAATAAATTACTTAATTCGTATATGCCGTTGTTTATACATGAATATAAATAGAAGGGGCAATATTTAGAATATGTAGAACAATATACATATTTAGAGGGTGACGATCGTGATGACAATGGAATAAAATCCGGAATATGACCAAAAAACGAGCTTTTGGAAATTTTAAAGAAAATAATAGAAAACAATAAAGTGAGTGTAGAAGAGAGGAAACGATTACGACGATACCATGCGCGGTGGTCCCTATTGCAGTATTCTATCGATACCTGGACAACAAAAATGCGAATTAGAAAAAAATAATCGACGCTTGTGAACATAGAACAAGCGTACGTTAACAATCCCGTGACCGGATTAGGTAACGCAAACGGCCGAGTCCTAAACATGTAGTTGACAAGTTGCAATTAACGGATGATATACGAAGAAGAAAAATTAAATATATTAGGAATACAAAAAAATTTGAAAAAGATCCGTCCGAGCTATTAAAATGCAAAGGAGAACGAGAACCCAAAGAAAGGCTCTAAGAGGAAGAAAAAGACCAAAACAGACAACCACAACCAAAGGGAATTCGAAACTTTTTCTTATTAACTGAACTAGCCGGATGCCGGATTTTATTCGTGACGTACAACATACAAACGGTAGATGTAACAATAAAGATGATGATACGAAAAATCGCCTGCAGGACGAAATGATTGTAATGCATACTTGGCAAGGAAATCTCAAGATATAAAAGACCCGGTTATCTGATGATGATGATGGCTCCCGCATGTGCACAACTGTGTAGAGCTGCATATGTGCGGCGCTGTTTTTGATAATACTAAATGCAGTCGATGCTTCCGTAATTTGTGTCAAATTATGTACATGTATAGCGTTACACACAAAATCCCAGTATTATAAATTCTTCAGTCAGCTTAAGAGAAGAAAATAAACTTAAATCCTGATAGGTGGAACATGAGCAAAGGAGAATTTATTCTACGTTCAATTAGCTGGAAAATGGTTTAGAAATATAATAATAGGGATAAATGTTTGATAAATGTTTGATTAATTTTTTTAGATAAAAAAAAAATTGGTTGAATTTCTGAAAATGATGTGATCACTAGACGGGAATACGAGGTTTTCATTTTGTACAGAAAATATTGCTAACAAAACAGATGTGTACTTCAAGTTTAGCTGTAGTATTACATCATTACAGCGGTAATTACTGATGCGGTATAAAACAAACAAAAAACAAAAAAAAACGAATGAAAAAAAAACACCGTGTACACACGTATCTTTCACAATGATATAAAATTTGATGTTCAAGGAATCAAAGACGAATCGTATGATAATATAGTACACGATATAGCAAAAATAAAGTCGAGTGAAGCCGCTGAATATTATGATCTTATTATCGACACACTTTTGCAAGCAAGAACTAATTCGAGGATACGCGTTAACGGGTTAAAACTGAAGGTTCTACCTCTTAAGGTCAGATGGTTTACTCTCTATCGATTCTGTGGACATTTTTCAGAAAACCCCTATAACATCAAAATCAATTGCAAAAAATAAAAGGCGTCCCAATTGATGGACACCGCCATTTTATCATTACATATGCAGAGCCGTCGGGATTACTTCTCTCGGTGCTTGCTGTAGGTTTTTTTTGTGGTGACTAAAGTTATCCAATAATAAAAATCCGTCCAGATTAGTAGTAGTCGGAAATGAATACTGATCCCCTTTTCTCTTCGTATCTTCGTTTAGATAGTAAACTACCAGCGTAAACCCAGGGGCGGAGGATACGAAGAGACATTTTGGATAGGGAAATTGTATAATTACCTAATATGTTATACGGTAGGCAGTAGATTTGAGATATACCTTGTTTCATAAAGGAAATCACATAACGACCTCTCTTTAGAAATTTAAAAATGTTTTTTTTTTTTTTTAAATATATAATTATTACAATTTTTAATTTAACTTTTGTTTTATTTTTAGGAGTGAACAATAAAACTAAATTATAAAATTATACCCAAAAAATGGTAGTTTAGAATTGTTAATAGTAAATTATTAGAAAGAATAGAACGATAGTACATATTTTCATTAGACTCTATACTTCTTATTTTTCTTAGTAATCCGATTCGAATTCTATGTCCGTGAACAAGTGAATATATATATATATATATATATATATATATATATATATATATATATATATATATATGTATATTTCTCATTGAACTATTTTTAATTTGAAAACTAAAAAATAAATAAAAAAATGATTGACGAGTTTTTTGTTTTATTTTTTTGAAAAATATGTATTTGTTACTTTTTACATAAATATATTTCGTCAAGCTAAAACGTTTGTCGACAAATTATCCGATACTTAAACACTTAACCATCTTAACTTAACTTATACATATATACATAACTTCGTGTAATATTTACTAACTACTATATCTTAATCGATCTTTTTACTTATCGGATAATTAATAATCTATTTTCTATATTTTCTATTCCTTTTATACTCGATGTATTTTTCCTTTACTTTTTTCGTTGCGCCTTGTCATTATATTTTATGTTTATTATTTTTTTACATTTTCTTCTTCCTGAATTCCTTTATTTTCCTTTTCCTTTCCTCTATTTTTTCCCTCTCTATTATTTCCTTGGGTATTTTTTATTCAACATCTGAGTTATAATATATTTGTCCGTTTGCTCCTGCGTTTAAAACAGAATAAAAACGTAACATTAATAGTTTCATTAGAAAATAGTGTATTAAATATTAATTATAATTAAACGTTAGGTTTATACAAAACGATTATAGTATAAATTAAGTTTCTTTGCTGTAACGAAGTTTTTCATCGAGGTTTTGGCTTCTTGGGAGGAATGTGCCCTATCCATCGTGGATCCGCCACCGATGAACCCCACACCATTTTAGTCAAACATCCACTGATTTTCGTACAGACAAAAAATGAACTTAGCCAAAAACATGTTACAAATAAAAGAAAAAAAAAAAAAGATATAAAATTTCCTAAACAGTACAAGCTACTATAGATAGAGACTATTTACGAACCTAAACTAACGGTTTACAAATTTAAAACCAGTTCCAGCGTATGCTACTCAACCGCGGTCATCTTTCAAACATCGAGTTAACGGAAGGTTTCTAGTCAAACATATTGTACGGTGCAGGTTTCGAAATCGTCAGATGAGAATTTCGTCAGTGAGCAAACGGTGAGAGGAAATACACAACACATCAGAGATAACATACAGAGACTGAAATAAACAGTAAGACTTGAAAGATCCTAATGATTGTCTATTTCTTTTGAGGAAAACTATTATTCAGTATTTCCCTACTGTTGTTTGTGTGGTAGAGTTCACTTACCCCCAGTTGATAGATTATAAATAATAATAATAATAATTAGTAAGAATAAGAGAAGAAGAAAAAACTTATCAAAACTGCCGGTTAAAGAATGAAATACCACACGCTCATCGGCTAACGGAGGGGAGCAAGTTTAGCAACGGAAGTCGCAAACGACACCTGGCTTGGATAATTAAGAACTACTGCGAACAATGAATGAGTGCTGGCAAATTAATATTTATACATATATAGTAAATTTATAGCATGAAAATGTTACAAGAAAATATCTGAAAATTCCGTACGTTCCTCTATATGACAAGTTTAGAATTCGAACGTAAACGCTTAACTTACAAAAACCCGCTGACTGAGATTTATCACGTATACCTAAACGCAAAAACCTTGAACACTGCAAGGTCTGTGATAGTAAAGGTAGAAAACGTTCATTCTGAAGGTGAAATAATACACTCAGCCTGACCACTCTGTGCAAAGTTGTAAAATACTAAGAGCAGGTATTAGAGTGCACATGCAATCGTTACGGTATTGTAGTTTTCATTTTAAGTCATAAGCGCAGATAACGTAAAGTAGAAATAGTTGAATAGTTTATAAAAAAAAAAATTCGAATAATTCTCTAAATAGATCGATCGCGTACAAAATTTAAAAAAAAAAAAAAAACGAGCAATTTTCCCTCCTAAAAAAAGCTAAAATTCCATTTTCGATCAAATTTATTATTCGTTATCAAGTGAAAAAAATTGAATTTGAGCGGTTATTAATGATCGCTTACACATATATACATATATACAATTATATGTATATATGCATACATGCCAATGTAGTTAGCAACTAATTTTGTAAATAAAAAGAAATTAATTAAACCGTCAATTAAATTTATTTTTGGTTAGTTAAACTCAAAAAAAAACAAAAAAAAAACATTTAATACCCGCAATTTCTAGTATCTTCCTCACCGCAGACATTGAAGTTTTAAACACATTTTTTTGGCAGGAACTCCTTTAAAAGTATGTTAAATAAAAGCACATGTAACAGATGTAACACGGTTTTCTAGCAACGAATGTGTTTAATTCTACGCATGTGCTTTACTTAAATACGAACCGACGATGTTTACCGGGGGGGGGGGGGAGGTTTTTTTCGTAAGTTTTTCAGTTTTTGTTTTTTTTTGTTTTTTAGATTTTTTGAATCTTATTCGGGACGCTTTTATTTGAAACGGAAAGCGCCCTGCAAATTTTAAATTATATCCGTTTGTTTTTAAATATCTATTTTTAAAAAATAATCCTTATTTTACACCGATTTTAGGATTTGTTATAAGACTAAATCAAAAAAAAAAAAAAATCAAATAAAAAAATCAAACAATTTTTTATTTATTTGCCCACTTTTTTTTCCGGTTTATACAAAAAAAAGTGTTTAAGAGATTGGTTGGAATTTTCTTCTTCCTCTTCCCCTTACTCGCTGTACCTTTTTATTTACTCCGATACATCTCATTCCTGTGTTTCACCACATGAATTTTTACTAGATTCTATCTTAGTAGGACCTTCAAACATTTTCGTTTATACATACATACATTTTTCCGCTTTTTCTTTTTTCTAATTTAATGTCGCTTCAGTTAGAAAATAACGAATTCTGTCGTTAGAAAAACTAAATCAATATCCAGTAGGGAGTGCACGAATTTAAATACTATTTTTCGAAAAATAATTTTAGATTATATTATCCGATTTTAGTATTAACATTGCAATTACACCTTTCGCCATCTCTCCCTAATTTGAAAACGGTAAATCTTGATCCCTGTTTCTATCTTGAATTTATCTAGCTCGCATAAAAGTATTCAGTCTCAAGGGTCAATACACTTTTAGTCAATGTTACGCTACATAATACATATTACAGGAAACATTTTCCAAACCTTCTAGATTATATCGAATGTTTCACTTATTTATTAGTAAAAACATATTCAGTCTAATAATTAAAGACAACTGCGGTCATAACTGCGATGGGCTTTTACTATCAGGAGGGCTCGGTCTGAGTTAAAACATAAATGGTGAATATATGTTATTTTAAAGTGAAGCTTATTCTAAAATTTCACGCGCGTCTCGCTTAAAACCCTGAAGTAATAACATTTAAAAAAAAAAAGAGAAGAAATTAAACTAAATATCATCATATTTTAATGTATCCCCTAAAAAAATGTTAAAGAGTATGAAAAATGCCTTTTTTTTTATGAAAATTAATTAACCGTTCAATATTACATATAAAGTGATAGCGATAATAAATTGTATAATGTTATTTGTAAAAGTGAGCGCTTGCATAGCCGAGTCGGGCTCTGGAGCCTCCACTAAATGACCGTGTTGGTAAAGCTGGCGATTTTCCAAAAAAATATCCTCTACTATTTTAAAATTCAACAGTTCGTTTCGGGAGCACAGAAAAAGTCACGTGATTTTTACTTTATCCGCTGGGAATTGCTCTTAATTCAGTTGTCGAGGTTACAAACCCCAAAAAAATTTTAATCATTTTTCAACAGTATTGCGAAAATGCTGATTAAATTTTAAGCCTTCAATCACTAACATCTCTTAAATGGTTTTTCACTGGGAAAAATTGAAAAGTAGTAAATCAACCACGGCATTATTAATGTTGTGAGTTTTACATTTTTCCTCGAAAAGTTTGTCATGATCTTATTTGTCCCTTCAGTTGCCTACTGCTAACATGTATTTGCAATGTCAATGCTGATCCGTACTTTTTTTGTTTTATTTTTTTTTCTGAAAAGCTATTATATTTTATTGATCAACTTTTAAAGCTCACTTCAAATAGAGCTGAGTACCGGGAAAATCTGAAATAGTGTAAGAAAGGTTCTTCCTCCTCTCGCTCATTGCCGTTGTTGGCCGCATGGTCGTAGCGAGGGGGCGATTTGGGGGTTCAAACCGCTCCCGAAATAGATCTTTACGTTGCTGTATTGACACTTTACGCCCGTAAGATGTCTTGGTACCACGCATTCTGACAGTACAACTAACTATGTATTAATGTAAATTATTCTCAAAATGAAAACGAACAGAAGTGTAATGCTAATCCTTACGCATTTAGAACACTAATGTACAAGAGATTATTAATAAAATATAATTACTAAGTAAAAAAAATCCTTTTTTCTATCGAGCGTTTTTTTTTTTTTTAATTGGATCGACCCCTCCTGAAAAACTGGCCTGGGTACGCCTATGGTTGGCCACAGCACATTACGAATCATAAAACTTTATAACCTCAGATTGAACATCCTAAAAATCCACAATCCACGACATTTTGTTGACGATGTATTTAAAAACCTCAAAACCTCGTAACTCTTTATTTAGCATATGGTGAACCTCAATTTCCCAACTTTTGGATGTTTCGTTCTCGCATTTTTATTTAACAGAAGATAAATAATTGTTTACATTTAATTATGTAAAAAAAAAGGAAAAATTTAACCCAAAGACATATATGTATGTATCGGAAAGTAATTATTAGTTATTCGTGGGTATTGTTAATTGCTTTTTTCCGTCAGCTTGACATAAATATTGTGTACATTTGAATCGCAATGTTGTGAAAACGATATAAAATCTAAAAAAAAAAACAATGATAGCTCTCTATATGTTGTTGCTGGTGGCGGGTTTTTGAATTTGAAATAGTATATTAATTATAGCAGAGACGTTATCTGGGTGAAAGTAAAGGTGTACGGGGCTTAAGAAAGGAACTTCTCCAGATCCCTAATAGAACCGCTCTTAAGGAAAACATTGTGAAAATCTAGATTACATAATCCATGACTATCGGTGATGATCCATCTCGTTTTTATCTAACTGCATGTCATAGAAGTACCGTATGTTTGTGAAGTTTTTTCGCCAAATACGATGTGATAATATTCTAAAAAAAAAAGTACTTTTTTTCTTTCTTTCACCGCGTCTATAAGCAACTGTTTAAATTAAATTTTAATCGACGAAACGGGCGAATATGTAATAATCAGCGTATAGTATTATAGTCACTGTAATGTGCTGTTGCAGTTGACGTTGTCAATTTTCAACATTATGTGCACGAAGGGGTCAACTCCCAACTAGTTTGGATTTTTTTATAATCGTGCAAGCGGTAAGTATAAGAACTTCCGTATGTTCTAAGAGGTGTTGATGTTTGTTTTATGTTTGAGGAGGGGGCACTTACAAATGCTGATTACAAAAACACGGATTTTTTTTGAGTCTTCTTGTATTATTTAAATTCTGTGATAAGGTAAAACTTAAAAGTGTCGTATAATTTATTAAGGAGAAAAAAATTGTTCAGTGTTAAAAACAACCTTTTTCACTAAAACATTATGTAAAGCTAGCGAATCTTAGCGGCGTCAAGTTAGCCCCCCCCCCCGGGGTCCATGACGGAATTGCAAAATCAAATTTAACTAAACAAATTATGTTCGTTTTATGCCAAATTTTATGCCGCACTGTAACAATTAGTAGAATTTAATCCGGGCGGCTTGACGATAGCCCCCACCCCCAGAATTTGAGAATTTTTAAAAGTGATTATGTCCGTAGATAACAATATAGTTTTGTATCGAATTGTGCTAATAATAAAAAAGTTTCTGCGCCACACTATAAAAAGAAATTTGTTTTAAGGATATTGGCAAAAGCTTCTCCAATATTCGCGAAGATTTTTCATGTTTCATGTCGAATAGTTGTGTCAGTAACGTACTTCTGGTTTTTCTAGATCTTTCAGTTTACCCCCAAAAATGTTGCTGGTCCATCAAAATTTCTTTGCTGATAGTTTTAAATTGTATGTGTTGCATGTATTTCGTCGATATTGTTTGTTTGTGTTATTTTGTGTAATTGCTTTATTTATTTGAGAGATTTTTTTATATAAATTTAAATAATCCGGTTACCATTTTCTTTTTTCATCAGTTAGCCTCCCCCAGATCAATCTTTACTAATACTGCGTGTTACAGTGCGGCACAATTTTTTTTATTATCAGCACAATTCGGCACAAAACGAATACAATGTGTTTTTTAGTTAAATTTGATGTTGAAATTCCGTCATGGGGGGGGGGGGCTCACCTGATGCCTCTGCGAATCTTTTGGACCGTTAATCGAAATTTCATCGGCAGCGAAAATCGATGATGCTCTAGACCCTTTTGGATCAAAAACTAAATTTAGTACTTCGAAATTTTCTAAAAAGAGTAACGCCCCACACTCATTAAAATATTAATGTGTTCTTTTATGACCGCGCGTTTTTTTCATTTTTAATAAAATTATTTTTTTTTTTTCATTTTTTGTTATATTGTTTGGGGAAAAAAGAGGGGGTCGTCATTATAACTGACGCCGTGATCTTCACATACGAAACGAAAACTAGATACGCTATTGTTGTAATTAATTCTGTTTTATACCGTTTGTATGTGATATTATTTAATAATTAATTCACGCTAAGCAAGTGGCGAACACACATTAAATATAGAATGAACGACATGAAAGACGCGTGGAACGAAATTCTTTAGCAACGATTTACATTACGGAGCATGAAATTCTGAAGAGAAGAAGAAAAAGAACTCACTTTGACCGAATTTTAGAAAGCGTACGAAAAATTTGAATAAAAGAACACAAAGCAGGAATGGTTTGGATCACGACGGTACTAAAAGATAGTCTGCAAGTAGAGATCTTCCGTCACGAGACTTTTTTCGTAAAGTCGTTGTAGGCAACTTTCAGTCTGTCGCCTAATACATGCGACGTTATCAAAACTATTTCTCGGAGCATGAAACCGTCATCTTATTCACGTGCGGTGTTCAAACGAGCTACTACTACTGCAGTTCATGGAGTCGGCCGTACAACAGAAAAAGGTTCTCATAAATTCGTAACACATCATCGTCCGCGTGATATGCAAATTGCCAGAAGCCGCGCTGTCCGGACTACGCGACCCTCGCGAAAGGACACTGCTGGCACAAATCTTCAGCGCGTAATAAGCAAGGACATTGGTTTCGTTCGTTCGCTACACCGCAAATCACAGTTTGTGCGGCGTTATTAACGCAGGTGAAAACGGGGGGAGGGGGGGAGACTGTGTCCTCAGATAGGAAAAAAAATTACATTTTCTCTAGCCAATGACTACTGCTCGATTAGACAGATTGCGCATAGGTCACAATTCGATCAAAATCGTTGCAGCGCGTATAAAGGGTTTTTTCGAGAACCTCGCTCCAATAATACTGTCTGTCTGTTTGCCCAGAGGAATCCGCTCTTCCGGAGACTACTGGCAAATCTATTGCTGTAGCAGCAGTAAAGAAAGCCAACACAATGGCGCATCATTATCACAATCATAAAGGAGACGAGGCAGCGCTTCGGATGGAATATAAGACACGCGGTTTACTATTTCACGATGATGGGCCACACTCAGTGCACAACAGACGTTGTCCGCGCGGCTGTCTCCCGGTTTTTGCCGCTTAGCTGTAACGACGAAAACAACGACCGTTTTTCCTTTTAGCCTTTTTGAAAATGTTCGGGACGTATTTTCCAGAGAACGAGAGATGTGCCGCGCTGCTATTATTGTTCGTCGCCGCCGCCGCCGCCGCCGCCGCCGGTGGGGAGCGTACAGCGTGGAAAATATGTGGTGTTCTGTAGCGCAGCGGCCTGGACGGAGTTACGGACGTACTGAATGATGTGGGTCGCGTGGGTGCACGGCTTTCCTGGGACTCGAAGTCGTCCTCGTCTGTAAAAATAAAGCCGAATCTCGAGCGCGCATCGTGGCACAGCATTTCAAAGAACTGCAGGCACAGCGATACACCACTGGGAAGAAAGGGACGGCCGTCGCCACCGCTTCGTCCGACGATCACCATAAAAACAGAGCGCGCACTAACGGCAGAAAAGGAACAATGGAGTCGGGAGCCGCACACAGAAAGGCACGCGCGGCAATCTGCACCGGCCGAAAGGGACCGTCGAAGCCGTGTCACACTGTATTAAAGCTCGCCTCGTTGTTATTTAGCCGGAGCCATTTCCCAAAAGCTGAAAGTAGAAAAACTTTCAAAGCCCGTTCAGCTCACGCACCCACACACAAACCGGCTCGCGCGCGTTCGCTCTCTTACTCCGATAACTTAAAGGTCCGAACGAAATGCGCTCTCTATCGCTGTCCGATAACTTCAAAGCTCCACATATATATACATATACATATACATATATATACATATACATATACATATATATATATATATATATATATATATATATATATTATATATATGTGTACATGTAGCGGCCACCGGGTATCCTCTTTCTACTAATAACTACAGCAGCCCATCCTCGTCCGATCACTTCAAAGCGCTGCATAACGTCCTGCATTCCGTCCTTTCCGCACCAAGCCGCACACACGGAAAAGCTTTCCTTTGTACAAACAGTAGTTGCGCCGGCAAACCCACGATGCTCGGTCGCAGTCGAGTTTTTCTACGCGCAAATGAGCGCGTCCCACTCGCGCCGACCGACCACCTCTCCTCGTCGCACTAATTGCGCTCGACGTATTTCGACTTTGAAGAAACTGACGTTTCTGCGCGCTGAGCTGCACCACCACTACCAGCAGCGACACCGTATTATATGCTCGACGCGCGCGCACACACACAGACGCACACACGCGCGCGCATGGAACAAGAAACTTCTCTCTGTCAACCCCGCCACGGAACACGAGGCCAGCATGATCCAGTCGCTGCTGTCGACTAGCAGCACTAGCCTAGTCGGAATAGAACACGGGTCGGATCGGGCTGCGGCGGGGGGACCACGGTCGGTCCTATAGTCCTTCTGGCATTTCCCCAGCTCTTAGTCTTCCGTCCTACAGTCCTTTATTGTTATCATCAACCAGCTGCATAAAGTGAAACGGCGTCCCCCCGCGCCGCGCCGCCGACCCGGGCGCAACCTCGTTTCTGCTAAAGCGTTTCCCTGCGCGCCGCCGCGACCGTCTAATCGTCGTTCGTTTATTATAGAAGCGTCGAGCTGCTGCTGCCGTCCTCCTGCCGAACCGCTGACGCGCTCGACGGTAACATTATATCCCTCCGCTGCCGGCCGTCGTCATCGTCGTCGTCGTCGTCGACGACGACGACGACATGAGTCGCTTATAACAACCTCCGCCGAGCCCGCACCCACGTCTTCTGCGCCGCTTCCCAACCTCATTTTCGTCGACGACCGACTCCGGCTCCGCAGCGGAACGGCAGTTTTTCTTTATGGCCGTTCGTCGTACGATCGCACACCTCGTCCGTCGCTCGCTCGCTCGCCCATTCTCCGCAATACACATTGCCTGTCATTTTCCCCGTCGACCGGGCCTCGTCCGCCGCTTATTATTACGCTGCTAGCGCTTTGGCCCCGCACTCGGCCCTTCGCCGCCGTTGACGCTGAAATTCTACGACGTCGTAGCGCGTTTTTCGTCATCATCATCGTCGCCGTTATCGTTATTATCATTACTACTATTACCGTCGGGTTTCTCGCTGGTAATTTACGCGGAATTCTCAGAGCCAACCGCGCGCGTACTGCCGTTATTATTATTATCAGATACGCGCACACACACCAGCGCAGCTCCCGCATAGCCGGCTCGCTGCCTGTGCCCCCCGCCCTTCGCCCCCTTCGCCGTTCGTCTGTTCGTCGGCGGACCTCTGTGCGTCCGTATCTCTGTCTAACTGGTTTTCGGAAAAAGAAAAAATTCATCAACATGTAGTTTTTTCTTTTTCCCTTTCTTCGTGGTTTTTTTTCCTACTTTTTGTCGCTTTTTATTTTCTTCTTTTTTCACGTACGAAAAAACCGCTCGTTATTTTTACAATTCTATTTTCTCCGCGCACAGCCTTCCACTCTACGTACATTTCATTTAAACACGGGGCCTCTGCCAGTGAAGATAACTTTGAGAATTCTGCTCGAGCACCCGAAATCCACTACTTCCATTATGCCGCCGTATTGCCGATTTTTAATTTCCAAATTTCTTTCTAATTGCGCAAACTGTCGCCAGTGCATTACCAAGATAACATTTTCCTAATTTTCTCTGTTAGACATACATACATATGTATGTATGTGGATATGTATTGTACATATACGGAAGAATACTAGGGAAATATGGGGATGTTTCTTCATCTTTCGGATTCGAAATATTCAGTATGGGCTGCTCTCCTCTGATGCTTTTTATATACAACGTTCAATGATAGGTCCGATTTCAAAAAAATTTTGCTTTTCCGACAATATTTTTGCCAAAGAAGAAATGTTGACATACGAAATATACATATGTATTAATGACTCTCATTCTTAGCCCGGGGTGCGCTACATTTTTTATCCTGTGATTATTATGTCCCGTTAGTTTACATACGGTGACAAATACTGTCCATTGTACAATTGCTAAGGATTTTTTGCTTTTTTTTTTTGGATAAAAGTCGAGTAAGAATGACATGTACGATTGGAAACGGTTTTTCTAAAAAAAAGTTAAAAAAGATCAGTTATCGGGGGGAGCCCCTTGCTCGAGGCCTGAAGGACACGGTTACATATACTTAATATGTATGTATGTGTTAACATTTCTTTTTGATTCGAAAAATTCTCATTACGCAAATTTCACTAACGATAAGCAGCATTCAGTAATTGATCGGAATATGAACACAATTTAGTTTTTCATCGCGATGGGCGGACAGAAAAAGTACAAACACAGTCTTTAGTTACGAATGAAAATGTCGCTTGAAAATTGCTGGTATTTTCCAAAAAAAAAAAAAAAAAAAAAAAAACCTTCTGTACCATTACTTTTCAATTTATTTCACTTACGTAATATGAAAAATAGCGAAATATTCAAAAAATCATATTTAAAGTATTTAATCGCGACCAAAAAAGAAAGAGATACTCGTTGTTCTCTAAATATGTATGAATGTACATACATATGTAAAAGAATTTAAAATTAAATTTTTAACTGCGATGCAGTCGGCTAGTCAAGTTTTTGTAATTCGTTACCCCGTTGATAGCTTTTTTGACACCATTTGTTGAAAATATCTTTAGAATTTACGATTATTTTTGTTTCTTTTCTAAGTCTAATTCAACTTGACCTACATACATGTGTGTGTATTTGAATATGCATATATATGTATATGTATATATTTTATATGTATGTAATGAAGTATAAGAAATCACTCTGTGCTGCTACTGTATACGTTCATAATGAAAGTCGATTAAAAACTTGCCAGTGTTACTGTCCGTAATCTGTTTTTTAGAAAGTTCACTTAAATATCTCGCACTCGAAGGGTAGAGTGATTTTTGTTCTTTAAAAATATCACGACGTAAGCCGTCGAAACTATGTGTATTTGCAACGCGTTAATAAAATTAAGGAAATTCCCTGGAGAGGCTTCTTACGTTCTCACCTAGTGTACGTGCAAATCTAATTTTAGTTCAATACGAAAACAGAGGAGAATAATTTTTTTCTTTTAAGCTCCACGACTGACTAATTAATCTCTCAGATCGAAAAAGAGGAATTTCAAAATTGAAATTTTTGGAAAAAATATATGTACATATGTAACAAATGTGTAGGAAACAAATTGTCGTTGTGTTTCACTATTATGTTTCATTTATTTGCATAGTAATACATAAGAAAAGTGTAATGTAAACATTCGTTTCGTTCAGTTATTTACTGAAATATTATGAAGAAGAAAAAAAAAATGAGTGAAAATGTACTGTAGATAATTGAAAATGCGGCGTAACATTTATAACGAATTATATTAGGTTTTGTCGGTACTTAAATTTCTTCTAATGAAACTCTCTTTGATAGATGGGCGTTGCAAATTGGAATTTTATTTACCCTATTGGGGACATTTATCAATTTGATAAACTTGTTTCATTTAGTTAATTGTTGTCAGAAAAATGATTAGCAGAATAAGTTACAACTTTGTATTAATTTTGAATTTCTACAAATTGGTTATGTCGGTATTTAAATATTATAGAAATTGTAATTAAAATGCTCGTAATGTGTGTTTTTAATAGTTTTTTTTTTTTTTTGAAATATATTTATGTACATATTTTTAATTACATTGATTTCTTTCGTCGTGCTAAAACTTGACATTGATATAAATACATATACATATGTATGTATATGTATGTATGTATCTTTCTTTTTTAAATTCCCAACTGGAAACGGACTGCTATACTCTAAAAGAGCCTAATCAAAATCCTACACAAAAAGGTACTAAATATCGTGTTCATCTTCATGATAAAACTATTGGTGGAACTGTTATAAATGTAAAACGGAACTTCATCGAAAATGAACAAACGTAATGTCTTAGGCTTTTATTTAATTATACATTTCACAGAAAATCGAATGTGTGTAACCTTTAAAATAAAATCGATCAGTCTCTTTCAATATGCGTTTTTATATGAATAGCGTCGTATTTTCTCCTAATTGAAATTCGGGCAATTTGCGTACATGATATACATACATACCTACATACATACATATTTGTTCGTGTTGTTTAGCGGGATTATTTGGACATCTCGAAAACGGTGCCCCCCCCTTTAATGGTACAGAATGTCGAGCTGCTTTCAAATAGTAGAAAGTTCGCGCGTCCGAAATTATCGCAATATTATTATTATTGTTATTATTAGTAGTAGTAGCGAAAAAGTAATGTGCTTTAGCCGGTTTTTTGAAAGTTACGTTACGTGCTGTTCAATTTTATCGTTCTCTCGCGCATAAGGTTTTCGTCATCGGTTCCGGTACTGGTTCGGGCCAAGTCTATCTCGGCAGGGAGGAGGAGGAGGTGGAGGAGGAGGAGGAGGCGGCACGGAGAAAAGAACCCTTTAACGCGTCGGCACCACACAAAGGCTTCTCATTCCGTCTGCAAAAGCTGAACCATATTCCCGGAAAAATTATATGAACGCGTCACCAGCTACGCTGCCAATATAGTATGACGTCCGCGCGCCGACTCGTTCACATGTACTACTTTGTGTCGGTTTACCCTTGCGTGGATTGCTGTTATCATCAGAGAGACACTGGTGCAGCCTAGTTGCCTACTTTTATGCGAGCGCAAAGACATTTCAGCGGCGAACGGCCCCCGGTTCAAATGGTTCGGTTTTGGTTCTCATCTTATCAAAGGTGGAAAAGCGGTCTTTTCTGCAGAATGCAAAATTGTACATCGCGTACGCACTCTATCGCCACTCGACTCCTCCGACTGCTGATAAATGCCTACTCTCTACAATGATGTCTGCCGGTGATTTAACTGCTTTCGCCGTTCTTGCCAGCTCGTGTCTTTCGTTCCATCCTTGTTCCGCGGCTTCGCCTCGACCGCGCAGTCCTTACCGTTTATCGTTGGCCATTCATGTGCCACGTCCTCATTCCTCTTTGCCCGCTGCTGCTGCTGCTCCCGATAAAATATACACAACAGCGATATGTAGAAAGCCGGCGCATTTATGACGTCATTTTACATTCGAAACTCTGACTAATGCCGCGAGTTTTCTATTTGTCGCCTTTGTATGTACGCCAACTGCGCGCGTACATGTACGATAATGCTGTTAAGTTCGTCGCGGTCTTCGACCAACACAACTCCGCGCCGATAGATGATGCCATTAAATGCAACTAGTGTCGTCAAGTCGGGGCTGTTTTAGTTACAACACTATTTCAAGACTTCTTCTTACGCGCATATGTAAAGTGTGCAATGCAGGCCGTTCAAACGGATTCGCCAACCGCCAAAATAAACAACCCCTCCGTACCCACCCGCCCCCGAACACGGGGGTCTACCTACACACGTACCTCGATGAACCTCTCTATTCTCTATGCGGAAGAGGTTGTTGTTGTAAGTACGCCGTGATATTGTCGGCGCTCCGAACTTAACCGAACCATAAAACACGTGCAAAAATTCCCAACAGCGAAACCGATACAAAGTCAAATGCTGCATGCGGCCCGTTCTGGCCGTCTGCATTACTTTGGCCGCGGCACTTCCTGATCTGATTTATGAGAACCGGCCCTGTTGCATCTTCTTCCGCAGCTTCTTTTATTACGTTTCGGCGGCACACTGCATTTCCTCCGAGCCGTGCCGCCACGTTATTGTTCGCGCATTCGCTTTTGGCCGCTCATTGTGCTCACCTCAATCCGTGCTTCACACTTCCTCCGTGTGCAAATTTTCTCTGCTTGCACGCTTAACTTGCATGTTAGCGCGTTCTGTCCTAGTGCAGTGTGTGCTCTATCATCGACCTGTAAATGGTAAAGGTGAAAAAGAAGACTTTTCATTTTACTCGTCGTCAGAGGCCGTTCGCTGAATAATTTTTGACTATACAGACACGTAAACTACGTGAGTATGTATGAAATTTTTTACGCCTGAAAAATTTAATTATGTTAACCCCGACACATTTTGCTTCCTTTGTAATTTCCCCCCACCCCCCACCCCCTCTCTCGCACTCTGTATCACCTTCTCGCAAACTAAATTATTGAAAGCGACTCGATAATTTCCACGTCCTACGAAATATGTTTTTTCCATAGTCTAAAAATTTTCTTCTTTCTTTTTTTTAAACGTTTTTCCAGAAATATTATTCGTCTACCTATGAATAAGCAACTTGTACTCTTCAGGACCAAAAAGAATTGTTAATTTCAAAATATTTCGTTGATGTCGATTTCACTGTTCACGATTATTTGTATTTTTTTTTATTTTCTGATTGTAACGTATTTTAACATACTTTTTATCTGTAGTTATCGAATGCACTTTATAACTATAGTTTTTTTTCCTCTGCGCTTTTTTGTATTAAATAAAAAATGTAACATTTAAGTAGTTGTTTTTGTGTTTTTCTTACTTCATAATTTAATGTATCAAAGAAATAATAATAATAATAATAATAATAATAATAGTAACAATAATACTAAATAATAATAGTAATCATATTTTTCATTAAATCAAATAATTTCAAATAACTTTTATTATTATTACTATTATTAAAAAATCCACCTATCCGCAGAAATTATGCGAACGATGGGATAATTCAATATAAACGTGAGTTACAGTTTAAAAAAATGATTTCTTAAAAATAACAAATTAAAACAATGCAACTGAAACTTAAATATAAAGAAAAGATATAAATACAACTTAAATTATTGAGTACAAGGATGAGACAATGGAAGATCTGTTAATCTTGTAAAAAAAATATATATATATATATATGTGTGTATATATGTCGGTTATTAACATCTAAGCAGTCATATTCGTCATGGGTGAAAAATTAAAAATTAAAAACAAAGAAAAGTATACTGCAATTATGAATTAAAAGAGAAATGTAAAAGTAACTGGAGGAACTAGTATGGATAAATTTAAAAACTGTTTGCAATTAATAAACAAATGATGAGAATTAGTGATGAATGGGTCATACACTTACGCACTTAGATTACTACCAAAATGATGTAATAAATATTTGCGTCTTTTTTTTGTAATTTTGAAGATTATTAATATTATCTTTTTTTTTTTTTTTTTTTTGTTATACACTGTACCGGTATGCTATACCATAACCAGCGATGGGGGTATACAAAATATAATTTGTTGTTCACCCCTTCTCCCCATTGGGAATAATGGAGCTTTTTTATTACTTAAACCGTTACTTTGGTTCGGATATAAAATATTTAAACTAGTTGTATAATATTAATATTAAAACGGTACTTCCATCTGCGTTTGTAGGACATCTCGACATCATTTTCTTTTTAATCGTCTCGCAGGGTTTCCGGGTAGAGTCCGAGTGTACATTTTCCTTATGTTGGCGTTACCATGGGATTGTAGTTGATTAAAAAATTTCTGATATTGTGCCATATAAAATTTATCGATAGATGTAATGCAGAGATCGTGATGTAACGTCTCATTGGATACGTATTTTGGTGCCGATATTATCATGCGTAATATCTTGGACTGTTGGCGCTGAATTATCCGAGTATTTGACCTGCTGGCGTTACCGTATATTTCGATTCCGTATTTCCAGATTGGGGCGATGACCATCAAATAAAGAAGCCTTTTTAGATTGGGGGTTAATGATGACTTCCGGTCCAATAGCGGGTAAAGTGACCTGGCGCGCATTCGCATCTTTGTTCGAACTTGAGCAATGTGCCAAGTAAAACGCTTATCTAGAATAATACCCAGATATTTGACTGATCCAGATTGCTGAATTTCTGTGTTGTTGATTTTTATATTACGGCACGCTGCTAATCTATTTGTGAAGATGACGTGTTGGCATTTCTGTTCACTGATTCGGATTCTCCAATTGGTTGCTCAATCTTGGATCCAGTCTACATGTTGTTGGACTGCATTGTTCGCAAAATCTGCACTGGCGTTTGCTGACAGTATTGCTATATCATCAGCATATGTAGCCAAAATAGTTTGATTTGAAATTGGGATATCTGCCGTAAAAATTGAGAAAAGTGTAGGGCCGAGGAGACTGCTTTGCGGAACCGATGCTTTTATTTTTTTAACTTCCGAGACACAGTGTCATTCACTTTAACTACAAATGTACGATCATGTAGATATGATGATAAGAATAAGAAGAGATCAGGCGGAAGTACTTGTTTAACTTTATACAGCAGTCCAGTGTGCCAAACTCGATCGAAAACTTGAGAGATGTCCAGCCAGACAGTCGAGCACACTTCTTTCTTCTCCAGTGCCGCCGATATTGCATTCATGATTCTATGACATTGATAGATTGTCGAGTGATGTGGACGAAATCCAAACTGGTGATTTGGTATGATATTCCGTTGAGCAAGATTAAGCGCGGTTCTATCTTAAAATTAACCTTTCCAAAGATTTTGACAAGCTGTTTAGCAGACTAATTGGCCTATAGGATGAAATGCAAGCAGCATTTTTGTTTATGGTTTTTGAATCATTATTATTATCGATTGTTTCCATCGGTCCGGGAAGTGGCCCAATCTAATAATTGCATTGAACACGTAGCGGATGAATGTGACAGCTTTCTTTGGGAGGTGAGATAAGATTTCTCCTGTTATAAGAGAAAATTTGGTGATCGATTATAAGGTAATATATAAGATGCCTACATTCTAGAATGGTATTTATTCAATTTTAGTACAATCGTTAATTCTTTACCACAGCCCTTAATTATACCACCCTTAATGAAGAACCCAAATGAATTTTTCTACCTAAGAAGGAATGTTAATAGCCGAGTTTTATACAATGCATTTTCTACTTCTCTTTTTGCAAGTTCAAAAAAACCAAAAGAATCGGACAACGAAGTGTTTCTCTTGAAGGGTTCATTGTTAAAACATTCATTTTTAAATAGATCGCTTACAGAGATAGAAAAGTAATTACTAAAAAGATTAGCGATCTCAAACTCACGACCATCAATTGTTTCTATTTATTTCACACGAACTGTGTGAGTTTTATTTCCGAATAATTTTTTAACTATTTTCCAATACTTTTTCTGGTCGTCATGACCACATTTATTTAACGTCGAAGTGAAATAATTTTTTTTCCCACTCTAGTTAATTTTTGCACCTGCTCAGATATTTCTTTGTATTCCGAAAGTGAAGCAACATCACCATCAGAAAATTTAAGTTGCTTGTGGAGTTAATTTTTTTTTTTTTTAAATGTTTAAACAATTTTTCATTATTTCGTCTTTTCATGCAGTTTTCTACTCTTCTCGTACATTTACTTTCCTGTAAGAGTTTAGTAATCATGTTAACGAAATTATCAAATTTGTAATCAATGGACTACTGATGAGTATTGTAAACAAAATCTAACCGAATCTTTTGATAATTTGTTCCGAAAAGCAATTTTATTAATACGAATTTCGGTCGGAGATGACTTTAAGGAAACATTACCCCTTATAACTAAGTTTATACTCACAGTGGTCACTAAATCCTACATCGCGAAACCTTATACTCAGGAGGGCTGGAATACAACAACACGTTATACTTAAAACCTCAAACTATAATGTGATCAAGACAGAATACATAACCTTTTATATGACGTAAAAAAGTGGGCGTATTTACTAGACTGCTGTATCCCTATGAATTTATTAAGTTGAGATATTCTGGGTACTTCTTAGATTTTTCTAGCAAAATTTATATTTAAGTCTCTCGATGTAGTCTCAGAAATTTCCATAATTCCTGATAAATATTCCAGAAATTCGTAATAATTCGAATTACAGAATCTATATAAATGCTCACGTGGAAGGCAATGGCAAACCACCACGTACAACATCATATGCGCGCTAAGTCAGTACACAGCAGACCCACACCGGACGGACTGCACTTGTAGCGCGATAACAAGCGGCTACAATCAGTTCCGAATGTAGTCTTGCGTGTGTACACCTGCGTTGCATATTACAATTGCATGGTACACAACCTATATCGGTACAGCTAAATGTACGAATAGGTTGCGCCAACGCGCTATGTAGCGTACGGCACCTGAAGAAGATATAAATGCTAAAAAAAGGATAATTGCCTGTTACTAAGGAAATTAATTTTAACATATACTACGTTACCCGTAGAAGGATGTTTATATTTACTTGTTCTATACCTGAAATTTATGTAAACAATTACTCCCCTTGAGCGTTAGCTATCTCTGCATTATGCATAAATTCTATATCCTGGAATATTATATTTGTACAGCTTATCAGAATGAACCCAAGTTTCAGTCAGTAAGATATTTTGTGTCTTTAAAAAAATTTTGAGCTCATCAAAGTGAGCTCCTAAACTTTCGATAATTAAATTTAATAGTTTAATGTGGTAACCCCGATTCATCATTTAAAGAGAAAAGAAATACGCGTAAACGGAGCACACTTAAGCAGATAGAAAAAAAAATAAAGATAATAAACGTTTTAACAAAAATATAAAAATTTACTTTATTTAATAATAATAGTAATAATAATAATAGTAATAATAGTAATAATAATAATAATAGTAATAATAAAGAATTTTATCTCTGACGACAGGTAAAATAGGGGAGCCTTATACCCACCGTATTAGCAAAAAAATAATCTAACATTACGTTAATTGCTTTTGTAAAAAATTTAATACAATTCTTGGAAATGAGCGATCGCAGTTGCGTAAATCATTTTTAGCCAACCCTTCTTCACACAATCATTAGATTGTATTATTTCATAAATCAGTTCTGCTTTGTACTAGCATGAATTAAAAATAATTTTTGCTTTGTAATAACGTCATTTGTAACATCGGCGAATTGCGTAAAAAAATATTTTTAATTAATTCGTACTAGTACGAATAACTGCTTCGCGAAATAAAGAAGTGAATGAAGGCTCTAGTTCCTATTAGATCGGCGTCCGCAGAGCGAGCCAGTGAGACCACCGGTGTCCCTGAGCGTTTAAAAAAGAAGAAAAATCGAAGTGGGAAATTGGTGAAAAATAATATTCAATTCAATTCAATCTTTATTTTAAGAAATTTTTACAATTTTCATAAGAATATAATTTATACCACATATATGCGTAGTTATGCGAGTTGCGGGAATTACTATTATAATTAATATGCAGTAGCGACTATGTAGTCGTATAAAATTTACTTGGTGTACCCAAAATATTTGACTTAATTTTAAAATAAGGAGACAACTTATGTACAAAGTGGTTATGCGGTTGTTCTTCGCTTGGTAATAAAATCGATACACATAACTTAGAAATTTAAAGTAAATCCACTTTTTTTTTGAAATATACCTATATTTTTTTTTTCTAATTTTTGTTTGGGCGCGTCAACTGTGGACCTCCAACTCAGCGCAAGCGAAATTTTTGAAAGTTTCAGTGTGCGGCAGTAGGATATTTTGTACCGGAACGAAACAGAACTGCCTAACCAACTCCGACGCGGTTCTTTATAATTTCATTATAAAATACGAGTACAAAAAAAAATTCGAGCGCAGATTTTGAAGTTATTCGTATTTTCGCGTGAAACGTCATTAAGGCAATTTAATCATTATAAATTTTATCGTGAAAATTCTTTAAAAATCATTCTAAAATTAATTGAAAAAGTTGCAAGTGGTAGTGAAATATTTTCTATGGCCAAAATATCTAATTCAATCTTGCCCCTTCTGAGGAAAAATCCTGCGGACGCCGCTGATAGATTACAGAACGGTTTCGGCTAAAATATTTTTCTATGCATTACGAATAATTGCCGGACCCCGCTATATGTTTTATTATTTACTGTGATTTATTATTTTACTGAAATATAAATTAATGTCACGGATGTGCTAAGTTGAAATGTTACAGAACTCCATTCACACACACAAACACATACATAATTATGTACATTGTAAGTCAGTTCGGAAAAAACATCGCAAATTCGTATTGAGTTTTACAATAGGTGTACCGGTGTTACTATAAATTGCTCTTACGTAATGAAACTTTTAATAATTACGCAGTGTACGAAACCTAGGGTATTATGTTCTTTTTAATCTAAAAAGATTTCCATTTTCTCCCTCCTAATGATGATTTTGCGGTGGTGTCCACTACATTAGTGCCGACCTTAGAGGAATTGAACCCAGTCCATCGCCTGGGAGCGCCAACTTTTAAGCGAGCCCTTCGGAATGCGAATAGTACAAGTTGTAACACTCCTACACCAGTTCTGTGTGCGGTCATCGTTCATTGCTTAGCGTTAGCATTTCAGTAATCGGGGGAGTGTTATAACTTTCTCCAGTTATATTCTAAAAATGATTACTGTTAGCGAACGGCGCTATAATTTTCACATTTAAAATAACCGCGTTACACAAGCTAAGGAGCCAAAATAAATATCATATTAAGTACAATTTCGAATAGCTGGTATTCATGATGTGATTCAGTTGTCACAAATTTCGGATTGTGATTCGAAAATTCCATATTTGCGGGCTAGTTTAAGATTTCGGTCTTTTTTCTATTTTTTTTTAATCGTTTGGTGAAATATTCTCTGTTTCAAATCAAAATAGTCAGCAGAGATTACTTCAAACAAAAGAAATAAACATCCCCGGAGTGCACAAATATCCTAAAAAAAAATATTGTTTATTCACGGAAAATTACAGAGGATATTATTTTTTTCAGGCTGTAACTGAAGCGAATTGGCAGAAGAATCGAAGGTTGACCCAACTTTTAAATATTTTTTATAGGAAAATGGCAAGCAGATAAACGTGCTAACTATGAACATACACTATTTGCCTTCAGAAACAGTTTTGTACTGAATACATGCTATTTTAGTGCATCGGTTGACGGAAGATTTAAAAACAGTTTAATGTTTACCCAGAACTATGGATTTTTTTTCACGACATAAACGAGCTGATTAAAACAAAAAACTTCATAATTGTGAACATTTTGAAAAGAACCTCAATATGAATTCAAAATGTGACATCAACGGATTAGAGTTCCATGCGAAGAGCTCTTCGGTAAGTACTGGGGAACAACTTTCGTTGAGGTGGAAAAGCTGAAAATTAAATTTTGTATAGTTTGCTCTCAGTAGTGAACTTCATCAAACAGCTCAAATTGTAACGTTTATACTCAAATGTCTGGATTGCAATAGTGTCGCACAGTGGAGAGAGTTTTTCGAAACTCCTAATTAATATACTTGTAAGGTCAACACGACGTTAACGGAACAACCTCTTATCCATTGAAAATGAAATATCAGCTCAGTGTTCGCTAATATTTCCTAGTACAGTAAAGGACTTTGCAAGGAAAAAAGCGGAAAAAATGAATTTAAGTTTTTAATTTTCAAAATCGGTTGTCATTTTTTACTTCTGTTTTTGTAGAAAATTGTATAAATGTATCGAAAATTAAAACACCATACATTTTTGATCTAAAACTAATGGTGTACCATTATCGTAACACTATTATGCGCGTTTATGAAGTTTAAAATTAACTGAACAAAAGGGAGATTGCAGAAAAATTGAGCATTCAGCACTATAGAGTTTTGGATTACTGGTATTTCATTTTACGAAAAAGATAAGCACCCCGAATTACTTGTTTTCGAAAGCTTATAGTGTACTTATATTTTTATCATTACATTAAATTTCGACATCTTCAAATAAACGAAAGTAAATGAATAACGTTTAATATCAAAACCAAATATTCTGAACGTATTTTTTTTAAAAATCCTTTGAAAAAAATACGGCTACTCCCATCGAAATTTGCCTAGGGATGCCAAAAGTACTAAGGTTGGCGCTGTACTACATCGGAAATTACTTCACGGTTCAGTTTTTAAAGAAAGCCGTTTTTAAATACGATTTTTCAAATGTTCTATTAAAAAACGTAATAGAAGTTTGTTTCGGGAGGTTGTGTAAAATGTATAAAGTCCGAATACGAAATATTGATCTTTTTTGTTTTTTTGTTCATTTTACCAACTCAAAATTATTATATTCTTTTAACTTGTCAGCTGAAACTGTAGCTGCGAAATCTTTTTTACCTTTAATCTTTGGGCCAAAACCGAAATTTCGTCGGAAGTCAAAAAAACTAAATCCAAATTTTTTTTTCATCAAAAATTAAATCTGTATTTCAAAAAATTTTCTAAAAAGGCCGATCAAAAAAGCCATATTAAAGTGACACTTTTCCACATTTTTGTATCGGCACGCCTATGAGTACAGATGAGAGATGGTTTTACTTGTACATTCTGTTTTTCAGTGAAAAAGTCTAAACACTGGATTGCGATATTTTTTTTTATCTTTCGTTTTGGGCTTGTCAGCAGCGGACGATTATCTATCAAAAAAAAAAAAAAAAAAAAAGGAAGAACGTAGAACGAAAAGAAAATAAGGTCGCTAGGAGAGTTATTCGGAGAACACTATTATTATTACAGACTACTTGAAATTAAACTCAATAATATAAAGTTACCTTCCAGACCAAAAACTCGACTAACAAGGAATCAAACTAATATCTCATTCTAGAGGGGTAAATCTATGAATCGGCAATACGGATGATTCGCTTCTAATCAAATTAATGAGTACTATGCCCAGTCACATAATAAACGAAAAAAAAATTGGTGTATGGAAGAGGGAAGTGAGGAGATGGTTAAAAGAATGGTGCAAAGATATACTTGCGTGATTGATATATTTTTTGAATTAATATGTTCGTTTTAGGTAGTAAGAATCATTACTTGTAAATTTTTTTATTAGAATAAACGATAATAAGAGTGTAGGACACTCGCGCAACGGGCATACTTGCCCAGTAAGACCCACAACTTATTTATAAAAAAAAAACGAAAAAAAAACAAGGAGGTGACCAGAACTACTATGAGGAAATAACGATAGAGGCAAAAGAAATCGATATTAGAACCCGTACAACTAGCAGTCTGAAGGGAAACAAACTTAAGAAAGAGAAATATGAGGAAAGTCCGAGAGGAAAGGAAAGCTCCTCATGTCTTGCTAGCCGTCGTATCTGTTTATGATAGACTCCATATTTATATAAAACTATATGCAATGTAACCAACATAAAAAGAGAAAGAAGACTTTATCCATGACTGCGACTGCTGAGCAGTGTCCACAAAAAAATCCCCATCCGACAATATGGCTGCAACTGCAAAACGGTGCCCACAGTACGCAATGGAACGAGAAAGAAGAAACCGCTACTTCGCACTACGGTTGCAGCTGCAAAGCGGTACTCACAGTAGTATTCGTCCAGAAAAGCAGAATGATTGTTTATGCAGCATTCAAACGCTGCAAATTTACGGTGAAAATGAAGAGAGACATGATTCAAGATGATCGTAACGAGTCCGAGGGGCGAACGTTCATTTCGGAAAGACATGCTAGAACATTGCAAAATGTTCTGCAGCACCGGAGCTAACAAAGATAACGAAGCCAAGTGTTGGATGAAGAATTTCGTTGAGAGAGTCGAACGACAGTTGTTCATCGAAGATCTCTTCACGAAAACAGTAACAACGACGTGGCATCGTAGAGATGCAAAATCTCTCTAATTTTGAAAAATTAGTTTGCTTTTTTGCATTACTAAGTTTTTTCTTCATAGTCGGGAATTTTAGAAAAAACTATGCAAAATGCATACATTATTACACGCATTTTACGCTTCATTGATTTTAGCAAAATCTTCGAAGTTGAGTAAATTCTATTTTAAACTGAAATTTTCTAATATGCTTATTTTTCACATGATTATACTGGATGACTTAATTTCCCAGAAAATCTGCAAAATTGGATTTAATTTCGCCCCCCCCCCACACATACACAAACGCGCACCCCCCACAAACACACACACATAAATATATAAAACAGCCGGTTCTGCTACAAGTGCATCACGCCTAGATTCAGTAATGACTATCCTGCTTCCAATGATCATAGGATTCTGCATGCTCTAGCAATATTCCGTCACCTACTGGAGGATTTCCTGTCAGGGTTTACTCCCTTAGCCATTGGGTAAACACCCTAACCACAAGGCAGCGGTTTGCTATTAGCGGGTGAGACATATTTATACAGGCGGTCTCGACTCGCCAAGGATTAAAGACATTCGCAGCACTGTAGAGTTTTATAGACAGTTCCCAATTTGCCTCTCCACTTTCTCCTGTCATTAATCCCGTCACCACTGGAATTATCTGCCTGAGGTTTTCTACCAATGGTCACTCTTATATCCGCGACTGCTTATTCGATTAACGTCTTATTCGTAACTAACCTACATATCTATAGGCCCGTCCATTATCCACAACTCGTGGACGCACCCCGTTCCAGTTTGAGTTCCGGCTCCTTAGAAGTACATGTACCTACAAAGGGTATATATATATATATATATATATATATATATATATATATATAAAACTCGGCCATTTTGGCCTCGCAAGGGGTTGTGCCCCTTGACCCCTCTTGCTTTCATCTCTGTCTCTTTCTCTTCTATACTTTGTATAAAATGATCAAAACTTACGACGTAATTCTTACTGGCATCAACACAAAAAAAAAATAACATAACCACAAAAGTCCTATTCTAACATTTAACTTTCATTATACAAAATTAAGACATTTTTTCGTTACATATTTCATTACATAAAATTGGGACATTTTTTTGGGATATTTTGCGTTACATAAAATTGGGACATTTTTCTGGGACATTTTTCTGGGACATTTTTCTGGGACATTTTTCTGGGACATTTTTTTGGGACATTTTTTCGAATGGGGGGTAGCCTAAGAATTACGTTGTAATTAATATATGTATATATATAACTCGGCCATTTTGGCCTCGCAAGGAGCTATGCCCTTTGACCCTTCTTGCTTTCATTTCTGTCTCTTTCTCTTCTATACTTTGTATAAAATGATTAAAATTTACAACGTAATTCTTACTGGCATCAACACAAAAAAAATAACATAATCACGAAAATACTATCCTAACATTTAAATTTCATTATATAAAATTAATTAATTTTTTCGTTACATTTTTCGTTACATAAAATTGAAACATTTTTGAAATAATAATAACAAAAACCCTATAAAATATAACAAACGTTACATAAAATTGGGACATTTTTTTTAATGGGGGGTAGCCTACGAATTACGTTGTAATTAATATATATATATATATCCTTACTAATATTATAAATGCGAAAGTAACTCTGTCTGTCTGTCTGTCTGTTACCTTTTCACGCTTAAACTGCTTAACTGATTTAGATGAAATTTGGTATGAAGATAGTTTGAGGTCCAGGAAAGAACATAGGATAGTTTTTATTCTGGAAATCACCCCATAGGGGGGTAAAAAGGGGTGGGGTTGTTGGTGAAAGTTTGTATGGAAGTGTAACATTAATGAACTTAGAAGCATGAAAATTGATATGTATGTAAGCTATTTTAGACACCTAAATAGCCATTTTCTTAATTCAAACCCCTAGGGGGGAATAAGAAGGCGGCAGAGTTTGTATGGGATATGTTATATTTTTGGGCGTTTTTATTATTTGAAATTTTAGTTTCGGCATTTTTGTTAAGTCGTCATAGGTGATATATTTTATGTTTGAGCGGATTTTTTTAAAAAGATAAAAAGTAAAAAGATATATTATAAATGCGAAAGTTGAGACATTTGAGATATAGAAAAATAATGCCTAGCACGGGGACATCCATGCGCCATGCACGCTACTAGAATAGAAAATGAACTAATGGGGTCAGTTTCGACGTTGCGTCATTGTTTACAAGTGTCCCGATTGAAGATACGATAAAAATTAATAAAAAATATGGTATTAAAAACGAATTAGCCAGTTTCATTGACGTAGTTACGAAGGCGAATATATTTTCATTTGATGGTAAATTGTACAAGCAAGAGGATGGCATGTCTGTCTAGGCTAGCTCCGGTGTTTGCGAACATTTTTATGGAAGAGATTGACAAGTATGTGTTAAACAGGTGGAAAACAAAATGTTGGTGTCGGTATGTGGACGACACGTTTGTTGTGTGACAGCTCGGGGCTGTTCGGCTACAAGAATTTCGGAACGACTTAAATAATTTTCACCGGAGTATTACGTTCGCTATGGAAAAGGAAAAAGATGGACAATTGGCATTTATGATCTCCCCTATACCATGCAGCGGGTGTGTACAAGATTTCGTGTGAATGTGGTAGATGTTATGTTGGACAAACAGATAGAACGCGATTAGTACACGTATAAAACAGCACCAGGCAGATTGTGCGTATAAGCGCGTGGAAAAATCGGCGTTGGCTGAACATGAAATAGTTAATGGACCACATATTAAAGTTCGACAAAACGGAAATTTTGGCAAAGGTGGACAAATTAAAAAGTAGAGTGATTAGAGAAGCCATCGAGATCAAAATTAATGAAACCTTCAATAGAGAGAAGAGCGTGCAGCTTAGTTCGGCGTGGAGACCGCTTATGAGTGTATTGAACCAAACAGACTTTAGATGCCGAGCGCCACGTCTCTCAAAGTGCTGCTGAGACCTTAGAACAGACTCAAGCTCAATTCAATGGAGCCACCTGGAATGCCGCCGCACAAACTGACGTTAAAAATTGATTCACCAATAATGCTCCTTCGAAATCTTAACACGCCAAAGTTGCGTAATGGAACCAGACTTTCCTTGAAAAAAATGATGCCGAATGTGATTGAAGCGACAATAACTAACGGAAAATATAAAGGAGAAGATGTGCTGATTTCGCACATTCCAATGAATGCCACTGGTTTGCCTTTCACATTCAAACGATTACAGTTTCCTGTGCGTCTTGCATTCTCAATAACAATCAACAAAAGCTCAAGAGCAGTCGCTACGCGTTACTGGATTGAATTTAGAAAATCCATGTTTTTCGCATAGTCAACGTTATTAATTTGAGATATTTAAAGTTAGTGTTCGGCTATATGGCGAATAGATTAGTTTTAATTAAAAAATGTTATATAATTTATGGTAAATCTGTAATAATAAAAATAACGATAATAAATTATTATAAATATTAGTAATCGTTCATTTTTACACATTTTACGACAAAGCTTTTCATTGTAATATAAAGGCCATCCATTTGAGATATATATAGGTACGAGTATATATATTTAATAGTAAATGAATATACACTGGCAGGACAATGTCTGAAAAACGTTGTTTACAAAAATGTGTTGAATTAAAATTTTACTACCGTAATTGTAAATAAACAAAAATAATTACATAAAAGTAAATAATAAAAAAAATATGTAGAAGTAAATACCTAATAAAAAAAAAAAAAAAACAATAATAATAAAAAAAAAAAAAAAATAACCTATAGTTATAATTTAATAATAAAATCTCTTTCATTTATATTTGTTATGATTATGTATACATCTGTATATTAGGAGTTATGTAATTGTACATAGTTTCTACTCTGCTCATGTTACAAATTAGTTAGATTAAGTTGTAACACTGTTTTAAAAGTAGTGCTAATTTATTTACTATAATAAGATTGTACTGAAATATACGTGTAATAAAAAAAAAAAAAATTTATATTTGTTTTCACGTCGAAACAGCTTACTTGAAATAATAATTCTCCGCGGACAACGTCACGAGTTAAAAGCTAGTATATACATATATATATATATATATGTATATACATGTATATAGATATGTTATAATTTATATGTTATGATCCAGAAATTCAAGTTTACAAAGATTTTTCATTTAAAAATACTGTTTGAATTTAAAAAAAGGCGAGTAATTGCTTTAATAACTGATACTATTGTATCATAAAAAATAACAAAATAAAATAATAATAAAATTGAAACCAAAAACAAAAGTAAAACTAAACATCAGGATTAAAAATATTCCAAAATTTAAAACCGTTTGGAGATGACGTGTTGGTGAGGAATAATCTGTCATTTTTCTGTTAATACAAAATTACAATTTCAAGTCAGTAAAATGTGTAACAAAAATAAATTCAATCAGACTGAAATTAGTTTATTTTGCCCGTGCACAAAGGAAATATTTCATTTTATTGTCGGCAAAGGTCGTCCTAAGTTTTTAAACACTGAAAAAGCATTGTGTCTTCGGTGAATAGGATGCACCAACGTCTCTAACTCCACACGAAATCACCCCCTATGAAATGTTTATTTTTGGGAACTATTCAAAAGCATATTAACGGTGTCATGATGAATCAGTTATTATGTAATGAAATAACGATATGCTGAGCACACAAATATGTTAATTCACAATTTATAAAATCCAAGTAGTTTTTTAATCATCTCCATGTTCATCGTAACTGAAGTTTTATTTTATTATTTAGTGAATTTTTCTCAAAAAAATAAAATGTACAAAGTGTAAAGCGTGCGTGTAGTAATGTTCCTAATAATATCTTTTAGACTCGTCGGTGTACGCGCGTACATATCTCGAATATTAAAATAAATGTTTTTATTTAAATTTCACGGGCACCTATTCTGAATAGATATAATTCTTCATATTTCAAAAGAAAAAAAATATACATATATATATCTTTTTTTTTTTTTTTTTTTTCTCATGTTTCTAATATAATTAGTATATATATAGTGGAAATTTGGTTGTTATCACCGGTATTTTTTATAATATCGGATATTAGGTGTTTGTTCGGGACTGGCGATTAAGTCTGCTACGCTCTGAAATATCTGCTAGACCACCCAGCTACAGAGAAGGCTGAATAATTTAGAAAAATATAAATATAATTTTTCCAAAGATTTAAGGACGTTACGACTCGTTGTTAATGGCTGCATACTCCCCCCGTCCCATTTTTTGTGTAAGGTCTGTTTTGTTTGTTTTTAATTTTTCGTTATATACAGATTAATGAATTAATCTCATAAGACAACTATTTTCGGAAGAAACTAAAACGATAACAAACCGGGAAAAAAACAAACAAAAAAAGTTGATTTTTTACTACTTTTTTAGTATTCATTTTTTATATCGTACAATTTACGCCCGACGATTTTTTTATGGCCCAGTGGTTTTTGACCAGTCTTTGTACCTCTGCGGCACTGAGGTAAAAAGAGCTCTCCAAAAAAAAAGCTATCGGCTAGGTAATTTCTGTGATTTTTAGAAGTTTTTTCCAGAATAATTTCATATTCCTTTCTAATTGTCTCTGGGTAAAGGTCTCCGGTTTACGAGCCCTAGAAAAAAAAAAAAGAAGATATTTCTGTATAATTAAACATAGGGAACGTCAAAGAGAAGTTCCCCCGATGTATGTATGTAAATTCTATAAAATCATAGAAGTTAATTATAATAGGCCGTGATTATGTATTCCCATGTATCATCCGAAACTCATAAAAATGCGGGAAATATTCTATTTTTAAATTAAGGAGTAACATCATATTAAGTTTGCCGCTTAAAATTAAATTTCACCCAGTTTTTAATATTACAATTAATTTAGTAATAAATGAGTGAAGGGGAAAATTAGATAAGAAAAGGAGTTTTTGCAGAAAAGTATTATGATGTATCATCTTTGTTTTATACCTTATTTAATTAATTTATAATTCCAGTAAAGAGGTAACATAATTCTCTATAAGAAATTAAACACTTTTACAGAATTACGTATAATAAAACAAAGGCGTGAAAATATTCCGTATTCCATAATCTGTACTCAGCTATTTGAAAAATAAATTACAGTATTTATCGAATTGAAGTGGCCTTATCTCGCGAAACGGCATTGCTGTTAAACGAAAATTTCAAAATTTATGTTCTCTATGCTGTATGAACGGTATTTTCTCCTTCATTCATTTTAAGCAAATTCTTATATCGTCGAAATCTAAGCTGTATAATAATAATTTTCGAAATATTCTCAGACTCTTTCAGTACGGATATAGGCGAGTTTATTTTTAAATTTCGGATAATGAACGTTTTCTACATTGAAATTGGTATGGTCGTTAAATAATAATTCTCAATCAAATCGCGCTGATAGCAGGGAATTAATCGGTTTTCCAAATATTACGGTGTTCTACGTGATCGATTTCTTCGTCTAAATTTACATACTGTGCGCCCCGGCTTAATCGATCGCGGGTGTTCCCAATGATGAAATACGAAGGTGCTTATTTAATTTACGTCAAACGTATACACGGGGAATTATAAGAACACGTACACTAACGTAAACAAATGATATTACTGAAATTATATTTTATATTTTATACCAGAATTTTATTGCAAGTACATATTAAAAGTAATATTGCTATCATTTTAAATATATATATATATATGAACAGAAAGAAAGGAAATAAAACCGGATTAGATCTTAAAATTTTGCAAATGTTTATGAAAACAGCCCCAAGTGACAAATCAAGAAAACATTAAAAATGAAAATTAAACGAAATATAAATTACAGTTATGCAAAATTTTATAAAAAGCTTCTTTCATCAAAATTCATCGACTAAACCGATTTACACATAGTGAAAAGATTCGATTCGTACTAATTTTTAAGTCGGCAGTGGAAAAGCGCTTGCATGATGATGAGCGGCTAACGAGCCCTACAGAAAAATAGTCTCCGAGCCGAGAGTAAACTACCTCCCTTTTTCCCCTGTTCTGCCAGTGCGGATTCCGATTTATTTCTCCGTAATCAAAAGTATTTTTATTAATAATTTACCCGTTTTATTCTTTTATTTCGATAAATTGCGTTTCTTTTTTATCTTTTATCGTTTGATAGTTTCCATGTTAAAATTTATCCTCATCTTTTACTTTTATAGTTGTTAAAATTATATAATGAAATTTTTTTGCTCTTTATATAAACTGTTATTCGACAATGCGTTGATCATCTCAAAGGAAGCTGTAGATTTTAAAAATTTGTGAATTGTAAAAAAAGTTAATTATTTTTATTTTCTTAACTTTAAGTATAATAACTCGATTTTACGGACCGGAACGGCGGCGGGCCTTCAATATAAAATCGGTTATAAATAAACTCACGAAATGTTTTTTAACTTTCGTGTCTTTTTTTTTTAATGTCATTCGCTGGTTAAATATAATTTTATTTAATTTTACTCGGCCAATTTGAATTTTTTAAATTTTTATTTTGCATGTGTTATATAATAACATTTTTTATTTTCAATTAATTTTTGTATTTTTGCAATTGTTATAAATACATAATCAAGCAAATGGACCCCTTATAAATTCTGCATTTTTTTTCCAGAGTAAAATAGGCGTAAGAAATTTTTTCATTAAACATTTAAAAACCGATAGTGCTTATATACCAATCAGTCAACCTGATATTTAGAACAATCGGGGCAGATTTAGCTAAACCATTGGCATACCGGTACAGAATCAAACAGTTTATCCTGATGATAATGCGCGTGGAAAAGATACTAATTTATTAAATGGAGAAAATTATCTTAAGTAAGCCAAGGGCAAAGATAAATTTAAAAATGATACATTCGAAGAAAAGTGTTAATTTTTTGTCATCCATTAGGAATATCTCATAAACTTTAAACGACGACGCATTTTGCAAGTTACGTGTTTTTGCTTAATGCTGGCATTAATCGTGGAAGTTGTCAAGCTAAATTTATAGCTTTTCTATTCGTTGATTATGAAGAATTTCACAAATGCGCAAAATTCCACGCTCATTCTGAATCGCGTCAAAAAGAAATCCAGCAACTGAAAAAATAAAATGAAAGCGTCGTTCGAATGTTAGGAAACCAAGAGAAGCAAACGGAACAAAATTAAAATCAGTAACACAAATTCGATTCTTTTCTTGGCTGTACATGATCTTCCCCATTAAAAGGAAAAAGCCGTTGAACTATTTAATGATTTATCGTATTTTAAAGAAAAATTCGGAGATTTAAGTTTGACTGGAAAGATTTGCAAACTTCATTAAAAATAACTATAGTTCGTATAAAGTTCCAAATGAATTAATTGCGATACATGTGTGTAATATTACTCCGAAGGAATAATCTTATTATAAAAATAAATGAAAATGAGGTATATCTTATTTTAGGTGATGAAACAGTTTAGGTGTTGAACAATTTTCTCTCGATTGAGATACTTTGGGAAATATGAAAGGTTAATTAGAACTTTTAGGTTCCATCCTTCCGAAACATAATTTAAACCCAACGCTATGACTTCTATGTGATGACGGCAACAACAACGGGGGGATTAAATCTGAATAATACTATTGGTTGTGGTGCAATGGCTAGACTAATAACTAGAATGCGTAAAAGAAGAGACGATGAATTTCCCCGTGGCGTTTTATTTTCATTGTTTCAACCGTTGATTTAACTAAATGATGTCGATGCCATTCTACGGATTAAAAATACGCTAGGAACAATAAAAGAAGTGTGATTAAACTTTTTCGCGAACACAAATGGAGTTGGGCATTAACTGGCGCATTTTAGAAATTCTGTAAAATGGTTAGAAAAATACGAAGCAATAAGAAAGTTTAATGGATAAATTTGTGACAGGAGGCTTCTTAACTGCACTCTGCAATTACTTCATAACACATTTCGGTAGACTTGAAATTGTCATTCGGATACTGCAAGGTGTAAATGTTGAGATTTGCTAGAGGTTTCAATCTGTATTTAAAATTTAATTTGCCTGTTGCAACCGGACAGAAAAAATAGTATTGAAGAGTTTGGTAAAATCACCTTAAAAAAAAAAGAAAAAGAAAACACTTACTTAAAACTAACCTCGAATTATTGAAAAATGTGTTCATCGGTTTAATCAGCTTCCTCAAACGGCTATTGAATATTTTGCAAGATATCAGTTTTTCTTTCTTATTTGGATTTTTTTGTTCACTCACTCATGGGTAGATTTTCAGCAAAAAAAAAATCAAGCAGCTCTGGAAATTTTTAATTTATATCCAAAAAATAGTAAAGAAACTTTCCGAAAATAAATTTAAAAAATCCACTCAAACCGTGAATCATATTTCAGATAATTGTGAAGATTAATGGTATGAAAAATACCAAAGCTAATGTAGCTTTAGAGAAATTTCTCTTGCTGGACTTTTTTAAATATGAACATACACTTTTTTTATCTTCAATTGTTAAAGCTATCCAGACTGTTATTTGTCTACTACATCAATCACATGTGCTATTCAAAGATCTTTCAGGTAAACATAGTTTACACTTACTAATTTATTTACAGACTTATGATCAATTTCTGTTACGGTACATATTTAGAGTGAAAACTTGGGACCAAAGTACAGTGTCAAATAGTTGACTTTGTGTGCACTGTGCTGGACATCTCCATGTGCAAAGAGAGTTAAAAAATACAAAGAACTGTTTACAAAAAAGTTTATTTTTGCAACGAATGGAAGACATATTCAGTTTCTGTTTAAAGTTATTATCTATCTATTTTTATATATATATATATATATATATATATATATATATCTTTCTCTATATTTACATCTATCTATCTATATATCAATCTATCTACAAATCTATCTATCTACATATATATATTGTATGCATATATATATAATATAACTTGGGCATTTTGGCCTCGCAAGAGGCTGTGCCCCTTGACCCCTCTTGCTTTCATTTCTGTCTCTTTCTCTTCTATACTTTGTATAAAATGATCAAAATTTACAACGTAATTCTTACTGGCATCAACACAAAAAAAAAAAATAACATAACCACCAAAGTCCTATTCTAACATTTAACTTTCATTATACAAAATTAAGACATTTTTTCGTTACATATTTCATTACATAAAATTGTGACATTTTTTAAATAACAATAACAAAAATACTATAAAACATAACAAACGTTACATAAAATTGGGACATTTTTTTGGGACATTTTGCGTTACATAAAATTGGGACATTTTTTTGGGACATTTTGCGTTACATAAAATTCGGACATATTTTTGGGACATTTTTTCTAATGGGGGGGTAGCCTAAGAATTACGTTGTAATTTATATATATATATATATATATATATATATATGTTGCGTTACTATACAGTCATCGTTTAAAGTAAAATATATGTTTATTTCATAATTTTTATTTTTGATTATTTGTGTTATTGTTTTTTCCATTTTCATTTTATCGTTCATTTAAAAAATAGTACAAAACTAAATTTGCACGAATTGTAGTACTATTAATGTGATTTTTTTAATACCTTTATTATAAATTTTACGTTAATTTTAAAACACAAATCCCAAATTAATCAAAAGGCTTTTAATGTAGTTTAAAATTGCCAAAAATAAAAATGCAGGAACGAAACAGGGTATGAGAATTTCCTTAAAAATTTATATTAAAAGTGTTAAAACCTGTACGTTTTCATCGGTTTCCGGATGTTTCGTCCCTTCATCGTATGTAAAATTGACTTTTTACTATTTTTCCGATGTATAATAGTTTTTGTTTAAGCAACAGGACTAATAAAAAAAAATTAGTGATAAAAACGGTACACACTAAAAATTTTTATCAAAATTTATAATCATAATTCAAAAAAATAAAAATTTATTTCCCCAGTTTATTGTTGATGTTTTCCTGAAGTATGTTAATATACTCGTATGCAGCGACGATGCAGTGAATCCTCGATGACATTATATAGTTTCGACGATAATTGAAACGAAAGAATGTCACAGTCGTGTAATATCGAGAGAAATGCTTGGCTGTTGTTACGGATGTGCATGGTAATGCGTTGAATAGAGAGAAAAAATATTTTACGTTATTTTGGATGGGTAAAGATCTTCTCTATTTCGAATTTTTCGAAAAAGGTGTGCGGCGTTCAATCGATATTGCGACATAGAACTGCATTGTTTCGGTGAAAGTTGTCAGTCTCCGTATCTGAAGTAGAGCGGTCTTTGGAGTGTGTGAGGCATGATATTACGAGTGTGTATACGATACACTAGAAAGTATAGTCAAGGAAATGTCTCGATGTGTACGGGAACTGATGGTCCTTTTTCTTAGGGTCTTTCATATAAACACGATCGGTAAAAAGTGATAAGGGTCAGGATTAATTTTTCGTATTGGGACAGTATACTTCGGCCAATTTTAAAAATATACCGTAGGATTTCTTCGGAAGGTACGAACGGGTGGGTAGAAGGGGTGTGATATTAATTTGGGTAGTGCGATAGTATACCTAAATTAATTTTTTGTATCATAGCGTTGAATTTTGATGATGAACAGTAGGAGGGAATGAGGATGAGGGGCTTCGTTGCGCGCCAAAAACAGACTTGCAATAATAAGGTACAGAAAATAGTGATGTACTACTGGTAGAAATCATATGATCAGCGTTACCCTTTTGGTATCGAAATAATCGACTAATTTCGAATACTTATCGTCTTGGATTCAGAGATATACGATATTTATTAGAGTAGACGGATATAGTAAAGTTAGATTAATTTTGAAAATTCATGAAATGTTTCTGTAGGCGTACACTATACACGCTTTCTCCAACAATTTCTGCGTGTCAAAAAAACAAAAAAATACTACTTCAATAAAAAAAACGTTACAAAAAAATGTGTGTTTTTCATAATACAATCGTGAAGATTGGAATCGTCATACATTTGAACGATGATACGTTTTTCGCGAGTTAGAACGTTCATCGAATTCGTAAAAAAAATATAAAAAATTATTATGTACGGTAGGCAAAATAGAGAATAAGTGGTATGGAGGGATAGGTTTTTTAAATTTAATTTTATTACATTTCTTCAACTGCCCGAACTAGAGCATAGCGAATTCTATACGTACAAATGTAATCCGGTTTCCTTGGTAAGTGTCAGAATTTTGACTACAGCGCCAGAAGTGCTGGGGAGAATCTCGTGCACAGGGATCTCCATGCTATGCACTCTCCGGTATTGCGCGACCTCCTTGCAATTAAAATCAGATGTGTCACAATTGGTTCACAGCTTCTGTTGATATAAAGATAGTTTATATGGCGCAATAGTACGTCCCGTCCGGAGGCGATTAAGTATTGACTATTCTCTTTGCTGCTTATGCAATCAGAAGGCCTCTAGAGGTCGGTAGTTACTTTAATGCTTCTTAGGAAAGTTCTTCGTGCTAAACACTCAGACTCCCACTCTTGTTTGTACACTACAGAAATGTATGGGCTAGTGTCGGAGGGGGTAGCAGATCCTCTGGCACTGGCGAGTATATTGTAGAACGTGCTACGAGGTCAACTTTGTCGCTGTTACATATTCCGACATGACTCGGAATCCCCAGAGGAAAGACGCTTCGTATTCCCTTTTGCGTAGCTTATAAGAATCACTCCGGATTTGTGCAATTACTGGCCTTTTACAATCTCGACGGCATGTTAGATGCAAAGAGGCCAGTCAGTCTGTGTAACGATAAGTGTTCGTCGGCATTTGTGTCTGTTTGATTCAACACGCAGGATACATGATTCCACACAATTTTTCATTTAGGGATGACAACCGTCATTTAATTGGACCACTCGCACGAAGTTCTCGGTTTGATATGGATCAAACTACCAGTGCTCTGCCGACAACTGCGATGGATTTTTCTCCGTCACATATGTACGGTCTGTGTATTTCCTGATGGTCTCTAACACAGTTTGCCGTATATTTTTACGCTATGGACGTCTACTATACTCAGGGAGAGATAAGCCGATATATATATATGTCGAAAGGCGCCCAGGGTGTGGTATCAGCGTTGCATAACTCATAAGTAGATTTCGGAATAGAGCTTGCATTATAGTCCGATAATGTTCTGAGAACTCCTGGCACGGGATCGCTGGGAAAAATAAAATTATACGATGATTAATTCCTTATTGCATGGAAAGAGTTTATCACAACTCAGTAAATGGCTCAGATACAAGTAGGTGTAATATTTTATATAATAGGATAACGCATAATAAGTTGTTGGTGTCATGGTGGTATACTTGAATTTATTCGTAGTGTTTACTTTGCACATTGCGAATTGTATATAAAAAAAACTGCATTCCTTTGATGAAAATTGGTTGCATTCGTAGCTGAGCGAAGAAGGATTTCAATGTATATATACACATGTTCGTGTGTTTGTGGAAGTGCGTACATGACTACACACACAACATGTCATACAATGGAATAAAAACGTGGACAAGGGGTGTAGGAACCAACTTCAACGTTCGTTACTTAGGACCTGAGCGTACTTGGAGGAAATAGAAATAATAATGAAAAATATTATGTACTCCAATTGGTAAAAGGGGCAGAAAGGGGTAAGGTTAGTTTTGCGATTAAAGGCACTGTACCTGGGCTGATTTTTAAAATAGGTGTCGAATTAGCGGACGACCATAGCCCAATCTTAAACTGAATTGAATTTTTGGTTAGATTTTGAAAAACTTGCCTGATTATGGGGAATGTAAAGAGCAGTGGTTGCAAAGTGAATTTAGGATAGCTGGGGAAAAAATCGGACTAGATTTTGAAAAATTTAGTAGATTTGAGCTTCTCTGCACCAGAAATGAGCTTAGTTTCTGCTCTATGTACACATACTTTTGGGTGTATGACACTTGCGCTAGTACATTTCGCTTGAAGGTGAAAATTGGAACTGCACACCGGCATACAGATAAATGAGCTACTGATGTTAATTTTTTTATTTTTTTGGTTCGCTTCCCGTCATTAACGATCTTTAATATTCGTAAAACATTTATGATCCCCTTTACACCGGTTAAAATGGTACAATAGTAATTATCAGTATCGGTATTGCAACAATTTCAGACATTGCTACAAGTATTGCATCCGATGTATGTTTTTCTTTCCTTTCTCCATTGCTGAACATGACGTTTCAGTGATATATGATGATTTGCACATATCGGACCCCCACCCGATCTTTTGTAGATGTTTAGCTGTCCGACAGTGTTTTTTATTTAAATTTCTGTGTCGGAAGAAAAAAAATCAAGCCTTATGCAGAGGCTTATTAAAAGGTTATATTTGGAGAGGAGGTGTATAATTTACGAATTCCGATAACGAATGATTTTGATTTTTCTTAAATTTCTTGAATATCTATTTTCTCTTTTTCTCTAGCTAAAGATGGACATTTTTTCCAAAATAAATAAATAAAAACTCGGTCATTTTGGTCTCGCAAAGAACTGCGTCTCTTGACCCCTCTTGCTTATATTTCTGTCTCTTTCTCTAACGTAATTCTTAGACCAACCCCCATTAGATTTGATAACGAAAATTTAGTAGAAAAAAAGTGGCGCATTTTAAAAAAGGAAGTTATGCTGCCGCACCCTGTATTATCAATATAGTCTTTTCCCTATTATGACAGGACTTCTTATTCATCAACCTGTTCAGTAATAAGAAGTGTATTCATTATGTTTCCAAAAACGAAAACCGCCACCGACCGCAGAAACGAAAATGGGACGACGAACTGTGTGCAATAGCAAAGAATTTTCCATATTTATACGTGATGTACGCCTTTTGTTTCGAAAACGACAGATGTGGAAAAGTTTGAAGCGTTTTATAGCAGTTTAAGTCAAGCGCCTCTGTTATAATAATGAAAAAATAATAAGAAATAAAATTATTATCAAAAGGACCACCACATTTTTTTGCCCTTTTTTTGACGAATGCTCAGTTTATGTTCACCAATTTTCATCATTACTCACATAATGGTACTCTTTCTAATGGACGAAAAATCAGTAAAATCCGTCTGTATAAATATGAGTTATGCGTGAACATACATAAAAAAAGGACAAACATACGCGACGAACGTATAACCTTTTTCTTTTTGGAAGTCGGTAGAAATTAAAATATTACAAACGTTACATAAAATTGGAGCATTTTTTGGGACATTTTTTCTAATAGGGGCCGGCTTAAGAATTACGTTGTAATTAATAGACATGTATATTTACTAAAATATTTATTAATTGTAATTATTTGTTATTAATATAATTTCACATACTTTCAAAACTTGTTGAATTACAAATGATTTCAAAATTCAATTTGGAAAAGAATTTTCTGTACTGTTGGCGTACTACTTTTGCAACTGTTAATAAAATAAAGATAATGGATTTATTGGAATTAAATGATTTTTCAAACTGGGTCAATTCATGTAGTGCACGCATGGGATTTGGATAAATTTTTCTAAAATGAAAAGAAACTCGCCCTGGTGGTGACATTGAACAAGACAACAGCGTAGGTGTTTGAGGGTAGGTGAGTATAAATCTTATTTTTGATGAGGATAATTAAATGAAACTCGCAACTGTGCTTAATGAAATCATCGGTTGTTTTAGACAAAGCATCTCTAAAAGTAACGGTACAAATTTATATTTAGCTAACGGGCTCCGAATTTTACTTTTCACGATTTATATTTAATTATAACGCTGTTAATTTTGAACTGAGACTAAAACGTTGAAAACCGGTCGAGTAAAAATTTAGAAAAAAAAACCAGTGAAAGTTAAAAATCGGAAAAAAAAAATCGAACCATATTCAATAAATCCGTCTCGATTAAAACCCGATAAAGAATAGAAAAAAAAAAAAAAAAAAAAAAAGTCATTCGATTAGCGAAAAAAAAAAAAACTGTTTTTTAAATAGAACTAAAATTTTATATATCTGTAATTTTTTTCCCCGTACATGTCGCGTGATGGTTTTGCCGCGGGTTTTTTGAAAATGTACAATAATCACCTATTTTCTTCTTAAATGCTTAAAAGTCCTAAAATTTTTTTAATTAAATTTCAATTTTTAATTTGAAATATTTAATTAAATTTAAGGTTGCCGCCGCAATAATCATAACTTTTTTCTCCTCGCTAAAGCGTTTAATTAAAATTTTTAAGGTTACCGCGAACCAAAATAGCAGATGGCAATCTAAAAACAAGGTGTAAGTCTTCAGCCTAAACGAAAGTAGCCTGGGACGTATGTATACAAACTTGCAGTGAAAACAACAGAGTAGGCGCATAAAATGTGCGAATGTACACATGTTAAAACAGTGAACACATCATAAACGAGGTTCGTTGGATGGATAGATTTCGTACCAGTGTCTCCTGAACAGTGAACTGTTTCGCATTTAATTGTCCAGCTCAGGAGGATAGGTTTCTCGGAACAGGCAACGCGCCACTTCAAAGCGAAAAACCCGCAAAGTCCGCAGACAAATGACCTGGATAGAGTCGGTTGTAAAGATGCGTCGTTATAAATGTGTTTTCTTTTAATACGGTCATGTGCAGCATGGCTGGCAGAAAAATTAAAAGTCGAAACTGTAAAGGGTATTTAAATTTGTCTGCCTGCTACACGCTGCCAGTCTTGAAAAATTCAACAGCCGAATTTGCGGATCTGCAATAATACAGTAAAAAATTCTAACACAAGTTCGTTTTCGTGTTACCAGTTGTCCAACGAAAGCGCTACCACACAATTTCCAACTTAAAACACATTTTTACCGAACGCGAATATCGCTTAGCAGGTTCTTAATATGTCTCCGTGACGAGTCTATCGGTCTGAATGTTTTTGTTCCTTTTTCCGTTGTACCAATCATAAACGACGCTCGCGATAACCTTATGTTTAGTTACATATATTACTAACCAAAGGATATAACTGAGTCACTCTAATTCATCCCTCTAGTGTGAGGAACTAGGTAAGTTAGTCGATCGTATAGTACCGCAAGGTCATCATGGCAACCGATACAATTAAGTGTACAGCCCACAAAACTTCGCCAAACTCTTTTGAAAAGAGTCAAGAATGGTCTGAATGCTTATGCTAGCGCAGTTTTAAAAAACACGTTTCGAAAAAAACAAAAAAAAGAACAAAACTCTTATTATAAACGAATAAAGTTTTATTATAGTGGGGCCGATTTTTGAAAATAGAAATATATTAACAATTAAGATGGCTAATAATTGCGGTTAAATTGGATTGGACAAGGGGACCGAGATGGGATAAATTTATTCGAGAATGTTCTAAGAGATCTTGTCCGGGGGGGGGGGGGTGTAAAATTTATAAATGCCGATCATCACAGATGTTGTTGTTGTCTTTAATTTGCCCGATACTTATACATTATTTTCACTCGTTTTAGCTGAAATTATAACTGAAATTTTATAATCTTTTGACCGAAATCGAGATTTCGACGCAAGTTACCGGAACTGAGCCGAAATTCCGATCGAAAACTAAAAAGCTTTCTAAAGTACCGACTGAAAAAATCGTTTGGGCACTGAGATCATACCGGCGCGACCGTGATTTTAACTGATTTATAAGTCACATCGCGAGCTTTTTTGGGAGAATATATTTGTATGTAAAAAATTATCCTACGTCTAACAATAAGTATTATTTTCTTATGAAAAACTTTTAAATGTTTTTAATTACCGCATTAGAGGGTAGTAAATGTTCTAAATAATTATATCTGTTCGGTGCCATTTTTGATGCATTATATTTTCGGTTTTTCAGAGTATACATTTTACCAAAGCCCGAAACATGTAGCCATCTTGAGAATTTGAAAAACTTGGCAAATAATGCTGAAACCGGAGAGAGGACCTAGTAGTTTTTCGTTCGCGACTGTTAAGGGTCTACTGTATTGATTTTCCGAGAAGAGGTGCTTTTTAAAACCCTTCGATTTCTCGCGCTGTTAAAAAAAAGATACTCGTTTCCTCTCAACGGCTTTAATGAACTGAAATTAAATTCTCCGATATGTACCTTAGTAAAAATACAGGTAGAACATTAGACAAGTGCACCACCCCACCAGTTAGTTAGTCATTTCTGATGCGAACGATAAAACTTCGTTGCATCTAGCGCGAGAGTTTCGTGGCGGCTGACGACTGCCTGTTCTTCGGTTTATTTGTTAAAGTTAGTCGATATTTTTCGTTTCGATAGGTCGAATATTTTCTCGCTGTTAAATACCGGCTGCTTATCGCGTTAATATTTAACAACACATTTTAACACTTCTAACGTGTGCAATACGCACATTTTCGTTAAACCGAACGAAACTATTTAACCTTAAAGCTGCGATCAAAGTCGTAGTGAGGAAAAACCACCAAATACGAGTATGTTTCGGATTAACGGAAAGCAGTACTTGATGGCATTTTATTACGTTGAAAAATGCTGCCCCTATGTGAACCAGGATGGATTTTTTCTTTTTGTCAAATGGAATATCATTTCCCATTTCCCTTCGCCCCGGAAAAATGAAATCTACAACCGTTTAGTGTGCTTTGTGGAAATGCTGAAATCGGCGGCGAACAAAATTATTCAGGCGAGTCTTCCACTAGACGCACACTAGTGTTGCAGCTTCTCGATCGTCTTCACAAATCTCGCACAGAGGCGGCAAAGATAAATATCTAGCGTTGTTTTAAAGTTTATTTCAACCAGAACAGCAAACGGACAAAATGGATTTATAAATTTATCGGAATTGTGAAATTGTATTATAACGCACGTTTATTTCGCTATAGGACACACATCTCACCAGTAGCCGAGAAAGAGGAATGCAAAGCTGCACCGAGGATCCTAACTTACCTCTACAGTTTATCTAGGGAAATGTAGAAGCGATTTAAATCTCAATGCGCCGAAGGTATCGCACATTTGACACGTTCCAGATTTAAGCGATGCGCAAATGAACTCGGAAGAAAATTAGCGACTGTAATGGCTGCTCTTTCGAATCCGGAGGAAAATATGGAAAAAACTGCAACGATAGAAAAACACCGAAAATTCTGATAAAAAGAGAAAAGAAAACTGCAAAAACGGAGAACCCCCCCCCACCCCCCTAGAAAGATTAAGGCTACGAAATGATTTTTTTCTAAATGCGACTGCTGATAACAAATTGCACATGCTGTGTTAGTGAGGGGTTATAACAGAATTTCGAAAATCGGTGCGGAGGATTCGGACAATAATATGTATATATATTTTTCGAAGTGATGAGGATTGGGTAAAATGTATTATACAAATACGTTCGTTTTCCATACATACGTGATCATCGTTGCGATAGGACGTAATCGATACTAAGTTAAAATATGCATGAAAAGTAAACATGTACCTATCAAAAGCAAATACTGAGGAAATTATAGCATTCAAAGAAGCTGTACAGAGTTCGAATAAAAGATATCTAATTAAAGACAATAAAGCGAATAAAACTAAACGACCAATATTATTATAGTGACAGGAATAATATCAGAAAAATTAAAAATATCGATGGCGACTAATTTATAAAAAACGAAACCTTTTTTTTTTTTTAAACTTGGACGCGTCAACTTAGGACATTTACCCAGCACAAAGGACTAACAAATAGTGAAATGTAGGGACTTGAAAGTTAAATCAGGAAGCGATTAGAAACAAAAGAAATAAAGATAGCCAATATAGGAACAACAGAATGAGAAGGAAGAGCAAGAATATAGTGGGCACAGTAAGGGATCGAGAGGCCAAGGCCAAGCAACTTAGAATAAATGGTTGCGCGTTCTGAGGAGATAGATGAGCATTCGAATAGGAGGCGATTTACATCACAGGTCAAATTTAAGATAGGAGGATGGAAGGGACACAAGGGAGACTGAACAATATCAAAAAGGAAAGAGGGAAGCAGGAAGCAGACTGTGATTAAAGCGGAGGCGAATTATGGAAGAAATAACAGAACGACTGATGCAGGGAAAATTATTAAACCAGGAAGAAGTAGGTGGAGACGGTTGTATAGCGAGTTAAAAAGAGTTAGGATTGGAGAAAAGAGACGGATACAGATCAGTCCAAAAGTCATAGTGAAAACGATAAGAGAGTCGACAAAGACATTGGGAGGGGGGAATCTGTCTATGAAACGGCCATTTACTGCAGCTTGACATGCCAATGAATCGGCAAGATCGTTACCAACGATGCCGCAGTGGCCCGGAATCCAGAACAGGTCAATTAGGATAGAAGCGGATGTTAATAAATTATAAATTAAAGAACGAATGTAAAGAATAATAGGATCTGACGAAGGAAACCTTCGTGGATATCAAAATTATAGACCAGCAACAATAAACAATAATACAATCACACGAGTTTTAGAGAAATACATTCAACATTGACAATATGTACGGAAGAAAAAAAAGATCATAGATAAATACGGATTGCAAGAAAACAAATCAATCTTCAGAGCGCTACAAGATTTTTCAGTGAGAATTAGAGGAAACTAAAATAGGCAAATAACTAGTGTAGATCTGACAAAAGTATCTGACATCGCGAGAAACTTTTAGAAAAATTAAGGGATGATAGTAGATAAAGCTATGGTTTGAAAAAGGGTCGTGCCCAGAATTCGAGGGGAGGTTCTTTCACATATTTATTTTATAAATAACAATACACTTTTCACTAATATTCATACTATTAATACATTAATAAAAATTACATATGTTATTGATTATATTCGTAATAAAAAATTTTGCATAAAATATTAATGAACTATCTAAAAATATGGAGTATATTTAGTCTTTATTTCTTTTAAAGAACACGCTAAAAAATCATCGATATTTATTTTAAATTTTTGATTTTCTTCTGATTTTTTTGTGTATTTATTGTATAATAACTATTTCAGTTCTAATGGCGGCGGGGCTTAATATAAATATAAATGTACGATATAAAATACTGCAGCACTGCGAGTTATTGGCTTTCGCAGACAACATAATGATAATGATAATGCATAAAGATATTAAAACAGCAGAAATTCAGATGCAGAAGAATTCAATAAGTAAATGGGCACATGATGACGGTTTAAGAATAAACATAACAAAACCGGAAATAACGCTACTTAAAAGAAAATCCACTATTGAAAATTATAATATGTAAGAGAAGAAAAGTGTAAAAAAAAAGTAATTATGAAATTATCTCGAAAAGATGTAAAGTTAAAAGTATTCAGAAGTTACAGTAAATGGGATTAGGTAACAGATCTCGTAGCGAAAAAGATTAGAATAGTCCGTCGTTGGATACGTTAAAAAAATGTTTAAGTAGTAAAATATTAAAATTTATTTATTATGCACCGACAGAATCGCACCTATGGTTTCCAAATATAAAGTATAGTTCAGAAAACTTATACGGATAAAATAAATAGATTATAAATGCGTAAGACTATCATCGATAAAGTTGTAGCTTAGAAAAGTAAAAACAGACACCCTTTACATACGTAAGATGCGCTAAAAAGCCTTAATTTAATTTAAATTCTTTTGCAATACTAACGTAAGAGTGAAGAGATGGCCATTAATGATTAATTTTAATTCGAAATAAAAATTTAAGAGTTCTTTTACAATATTAACCTAAGAGTGAATAGATATATGGACATTAATAATTTCAGTTCAAAATAAAGCATGGGGTGATTTTATCAGTAGTCATGCAGTGTCTCGACAAATGTATAAATGATATAAAACCATTCCGTGCTTTATTTTGAACTGAAATTATTTATGTCCATATCTATTCACTCTTAGGTTAATATTGGAAAATAACTCTTAAATTTTTATCGTGAATTAAAAATTCAATTATTAATGTCCATACCTATATTCATTCTTAGGTTAGTATTGTAAAAGAATTTAAATTAAATTAAAAGGTTTTTTAGCGCATCTTGCATATAAAGCATATCTGTTTTTAATTTTTTAAACTATAATTTTATTCTCTAAAATTTTTTAGTCTTGAAGGGGAAATGTAACAGCATATTTGATTATAATTATTTTCTGCGTTTAACCAAAGCTATACTTAATATTCCGTTGCATGTTCACCTTTTCTGTAAATTCCACATTACAATACAGCAACCTAAATATCCATTTTTCGCTCACTTCCCGATGTCCGAATGATTTGAAATTTTTACTAATTGTCAGAACTCGATGACAATGCAATATTACGACGCAGAAAATAATGCACCGAAACCCACAAATAAATTGGAAAAACGTCAATATTTATAAACGGAATAATTTTTATTTCCAGCGAAAACCTTAACGGAAGAAACTTCAGCCGGTCTCATTATGTTTCCCGCCACGATATGTCAGTTTGGAGAAAAAGATCGGCTGAAAAACCCGTTGCTTCTGTCGAGCCGCCACATTGTGGCGGAAAGCATAACGAAGACCGGCTACGGGTCTTTTTCTCCAAGCCGACGCATTGTGCTGGGAAACATAATGAGACCGGCTGAAGTTGCTTCCGTTAAGGTTTTCGCTGGAAATAATAATTATTCCGTTTATAAATATTAACATTTTTTCAATTTATTTGTGGGTTTCGGTGCTTGTTTTCTGCGTCATAATATTGCGTTGTCATCGAGTTCTGACAATTAGTAAAAATTTCAAATCATTCGGACATCGGGAAGTGGGCGAAAAATGGATTCCGAAATTCCATTACATACAGAGTTACCAGTGAAGCTAATATAAAGCATATAAAAAAGGAAGTAGAAATTTTCGGCGGGACATTGAAAGAAGAAAACTTATTAAATGTAAGAGGGGAAATTAAAAAATTTATACAAAGTTAGAGGAGAGACCAAATAAAAAAACGAAACTCCGAAAGAAAGTACAGAGACACAAAATTTCCAGTTACGAACACAAAATACGGGGACAGCAAGCGGACAGACATGTATTGACGCAAATGTTAAAATATCGGAAGAGTAAAAGAGAAAACGGGAAGGAAACCGAAAGAAGAATTAAAAACATGGTTACCTGTAGAAGGAAATATAAATAAAATTATTAAATGAAAAAAAAAAAAAAGCAAAACAAGAAAACATGCATGTAAAGAAATTGTAAAATAGATGTAAGAAATCCGTCGTCGAGCCTAAGCTTGATCTATCTAAATTTTACGTAATTATATTTATATATATATATAAAAAAAAAACAAAAAAAACAACAATAATAATGATAAAAATTGTTAATTTCCGATTGATTACGTAATCGTTGTTACTATTATTAAGCTAAAGCATCAATATTGGACATTTTTTCTCTGCGATTAAGTACGAATAAATGAAAAGTGACGGAAATATAATCGCAAGAATCAAAAATCGCAAAAATTAAAAAAAAGAACGGCTTCTTTCGCATTTGTTTACCACGTGTAGTGGTAGTTATTTAATTATGATTATTAAGTAACTCGGAAACGTAAGTTTTTTTCTGTTTCTGGTGAATTTTAATTTTCGCGAATTTATTATACTATATTTCTGCTTTCTCGTTATTTATTCGTACTCGATTATTATTTTTCACCGCGATGCCGGCTGGCTTATTATTCACAGTTAGACCAGCATGACGTTGGTACGCTGTTTAGAAATACGCTCCTTCATTAATTTACGTAATTAACAAGCGGTTTACAATGATAGACGTCGCCGTCTTTTAAACTGTTTACATTAGGTTAATTTTTTTTTTTCTTTTCGGGCATGTCGGTTAAGAACGTTTATCCAATCCAAAGGTATGATAGCATCAATGATTATATAGGAGACGTATATTAGAAATAGAACATACGAATCTAACAAAGGAATAACCAAGGGAGAAGGAAAAGAAAAGATGCTGTGAGCGCTGCAAGGCGTAGGATAAGACGCAAAAGACCGGAATACAGTATCGCGCGTTCTAAAGAAATGCAAGGACATTCAAGTAAAATGTGATTCGCATCACAATTGAAGTTTGCTTCCGACGGATCAAACCGGCAAAGAGGAGACTGGGTAATGGAAAAACGGAAGAGCGAAGCAGGTAGCAAGCTGTGATTTAACCGAAGTCTAATTATAGATGAGATAGTTGACCGCCTCATGTTGGGTTGTACAGCTAATTAAAAGGAAGCAGGGCTGGAAAATGAAGAAGAATGGGGATCAGATCAATAGTCAATTGTGTTTCGTTCAAGTAGAATCGGGTTCAAACCCCGCTGCCACACATTGTAACTTGCAAAAAAGTTGACGCGCCTAAAATAAAAAAATAAATAAAAAAAAAAAACAAAAAAACAACAACAAAAAAAAACTTTTAAAAATAGCCTTTTATTTATGCACTCAAAGGTACAAAATAACTCTTTATTAGTGTGCGACTACCAGATACGCATCTTAACATTAAAATCTGAAACTACAAAATATTCTGAGAAATAAAAGCGGGGGCCGCAGATTAATAATTAAATATTAATATTACATTCCGACAAATAGGCGCTCTTTCCAACAGTATATCATATGCCCGGAAAAAAAATTTGTTTCCCAAAAGTTTGACCTTTCGAAGCCCCGGGGGGCTAATTTTAATGTTGGGAACCTAGATGTTCCAAACCAAAGAAATATACGTGCATGTGCATATTTTCAACCTTGTTCAAAATTTTTAGCTATAATACTCGCGTCACAAAGAGGGTAAGATTTCGCACTTTTTTGAACTTTTCGTAAACTTCGAAAGTTTCATTAAAGAGATAAAATATGGTTTTGTTCTCAATAAATAACGATCTTTCCAACAATATATTACATACCCGGAAAAAAAATATATTTTTTTCTAAAATTTCGAGCTTTCGGCGCCCCGAGGGTCTAATTTTAAAGCTGGAAACCCAGATGTTGCATAATATTATATTATGATCTATAACAAGCATTTCTGCAAAAGGGCACTTTTTTAATTCATCGGGAAATAGGTGAAAAATCGTTCGCAAGATTCCCCCCAAACAGACAGAATGACAAACCGAGTTAAATAAAAGGCTATAATAATAATAATAATAATAATAATAATAATAATAATAATAATAATAATAATAATAATAATAATATTAAAAACTGTTTACATTCGCGATGTAAAGTAAATGCCTTCATAAAATCGGTCTATCGTTTCCGAGGAAGTGGTCCGTCTAATCCGCAGTATTCCAGGTAAGATGAACCATTTACATAGCTTTTTTGAAGATTACTGTTTTTTTCGTTGCTTTTTTTTTAACATACACAGTACGTTCCGTAAGTTGTAGGTCTGCCTTTCTAAAATCAACATTACTTGCGCGCCATCTTTATGAAATTTTGGGACCTAGTTCGTACAACCCTCTTCTCTTCCCACCTCAAGTTTCGGAACAATCGGATTATTTGTAGCAGTGCAGTAACAGTTCATGCAAGCGCCTCTTGGATACGCGGTCGCAACTTTAATATGGAAAAAAATTTGGAACAACATTTTGTTTCGTTTTAAGGCGGTTCGAAATGCTACCGGAACATTCGAAATAAATAATTGCGTTTCTTATAAGTATCGAGTTGTGCGTTTCCGTGTTCTTCGCTCGTTCGCCCATTCGATCTTGTGTTTACTTAAAAATCTTAGCAACGATACTTTTTAAAGCTGGTAAGATTGTTTACATCAATCTTCTTTTTGTCGTGCGTAGTTATTTCCTCTCTGTCACAGTTACTAACAACGAACATAGTGGGCACACGAGCATTTACGCAGTGCAGCAACACTTGGGGCAGGTGAAATTATTTCACTCATCTAATTCGTTGTCAATTTCTAGTAAGACACAGCACTGCATGTAACAGTTATAGTAGAAGTCCGTAGTTTAGGGGCTTGCTAGCAGGGTTGCATATAGAGTTTCGATATGCTCCGCTCTGAATCACCAAAAAAACCCAACGAATCTAAACTCAATTAACACCGATCACAATTGTCGTCATCGGTCGCAGCTGATGACAATACGAGAATGCGCCGTATCTCCGATAGAGTCATAACAAAATCCGTGCGAGGTCTTGCAATAAAACGGCAACATTCTAACGCAAGTACCAGTGACGGCGATGATGGTTGGCGAATACCAAAACACGTGTCTACGATAAACAAAAAAATGGTAACCCCTATGTCTGATAACAGTCAATCCGACTATGTTCCACCTAAACGCAATATTTTCGAATTCTTAATTAATGAAGATGATGGAAATAATAATAATAATAGTGATGAAATGCAAACTGATCAATGTCTCACTAGAAGAGGCTAATATTTAAATTTCGATAATAAACGAAATTAAACCTGCTTCATCCAATGATGAAGGTAAAGCAAATAAAAGCAATGGTTAAAAGTATACAAAATATACAGATTTTAGCGAATTTTTATTAACACCTTAAAATCAACATTATCTAGAGCAACTATGAAGCTACAGAACGGGTCGAGTTATCCAGCTCTAATAAAATCTCTCGAAAAAAATAAATATTTTCATTATATGTATTCCCCCCAGCAGAGAATAAACCGTTTAGGGTAGTATTAAAAAATCGACTTTTTTCTACTGCCATAACAGCGACATAACAAACGAACTGCAGTCAAACGGTTTTCAGGTGGTCCTAAGAGTTACTAATATCTTAAGAAAAACAACGAACCATTTTACCTATGTTCTTCATAGATTTAAAACCATCACTGAAAAATGACGGAATATTTCAAATTACACTCGTTTCTTAAATACAATTGCAGCCGTTGAAGAACCAAATAGAGAGATTCTTGACTAAATAGCTGTTTGGGCACACTGCAAACTATTGTAATTTACCAACCTGATGCGCTTTATTTTCCCGGCAAAACATGACAACCAAAACTTATACTAAGAATGTTTCCGAATCAGCAAAATGTGCCTTGTGCGGAGAAGATCACCCAGCAAGTTATAGGGGCTGTTCTGTTTACAAACGGCAAATTAAATTTTATAACGAAATACACAGATTCTTTTCTCGAATGCACGTAAATAACTATAATTACGGAAATGGAAATCATTCGGGTTTTCCAGCACATATGCAAATGTGGCTAAAATTAACAAGCTCCCGAAAAAGATCGACCTCTACCAATGATATCGAAAGCAACGGTGTTATTAAAGATGGTAATCTTATGGTGAATACCAATAACAATAAAAATAATTATATAGCCGTTAGAAATATTGGCAAAAATAATAACAATGAAAAAACATTTCATTAGTTTAAACCACATTTTTGAATGAATTTAAATCTTTATTAAATCCGTTAATATCACTACTAGCAAAAGTCATTGAGAAAATTTTACCGTAATAATACAAAACGTAAGAACAGTCACTCAGCATCTACAAAATTATCACAGGAAATGCAAAACTGTTATAAATCTCTCTTCCAACCATGTCCCTGTACTTGCTGTATTAGATGTGACTATCTTAAGAATATATCCAGACAGCGAGGACTTGTAAACAAAACTACTAATCGGAATCCTTTTTTCTCAAATAATGGAAAAAAACGTACAATTAAATATTTAAAAATTAAAAGTAGTGACGACATCGAACAAGCTGTTAAAAATTTTACGAATCTTATCGAACATGCTGCAATATTTCCACTAGATACAATACAAAAAAAAAAAAAAAAAAAGGTCAAATCATTCTGTTCCGGTACAAATATGAAAGCTAATACGTCAAACCTGGAACAGCTAGACGAGCATGGCAACGGTTTCGAAATTATTTACACAACTGCAAACGGAACTAAAGAATAAAATTAAGCAATATAGAAATGACATGATGCACCAGCTAACAGAATCCATGATCTCTGTGTGGAAAAATGCAAGGAAACTACTAAATGAAACAACAGAAAAAACAATAACTAGATTAAAACTGACAAAGACAAAACAAATGCATTCGCAAAATACCTCGGCGATGTTTTTACTCCATATCCTGGTCCTTGTAATGCACAATTCGCATTTACACTGTGTTCGTTAAATAAAACTTGTCGTCCTCGAGAGACTACCAAATTCTTTAAACCAAAAGAGGTATTTAAATGTATCCATAAAATTGTGGAAAAATCGCCTGGTATAGATAATATTACTGATGAACTACTATCTCGTACTTACCAAGGAAATCGGCGATACGGTTATGCTATACATTTTTAATGGAATATTGCTAACCGGATACTTCCACAAGACTGGAAAAAATCTGTAATAATTATGCTGCATAAACCAGGAAAAATATCGAATTATCTTCAAACAGACACCTACTAGTCTACTCATTATCTAAGTTTTTAGAAAAATTGGTACTATCTGGTATACATCCGATTATACACAGCAATGATGTAATACCAAACCATCAGTTCAGTTTTCGCCCCGAACATTCCACGATACACAGCAGTGGTGCCATAGATTCTAGTCGATGCAATTTCCTCAACGCTGCTAGAGAAAAAGGAAATATTTTTTGGACGTTGCCCAGACGTTCGACAATGTACGGCACCCTCTGGACTACTTTTCAAGTTGAAGCAATTTCTTCCTTCCGATTAAGATGCTACTTCAATCACATATCTGACCGACAGAACATTCGTTGTCAAGATCAATGACAGTCCTTTTCGGAAGAGCATAAAGTTTTATCATCCGTACGATAAAGTAGTCTCTATTGGGACGAACCCAAATTATATTCTATCTACACATCCGCCAGTTAGTAATCAAACAATACTAGCAACATTTGCTGATGATATATAGCCGCTATTGCATCAAATAAGGATGCCACGCATGCGAATAATTCCGTTCAGAACCATTTAAACCGAATAGTCAAGTGGGCACAACAATGGAGAATAGTTTTTTTTAATCCAGATAAGTGCCGACGCATTACATTCACAAACCGAATGAAAGTCCAACGATAAACATTAATAATAAAGTAATTCCACAAGTTCATCTCGTAAGGTACCCTCAGGATGTACGTGGACCGAAGCGCTAGGCCATTGCATCCATTATTGGGACACAGGTCGGCATTTAAACAGGAAAAGAGACGTATTTATTTATCCATGATTGCTCCGATGATATGGTTTAGAATTATACGGTTCCACTTGTAGAGGTAATCTTAACAGAATTCAGCAGCAGCAGAAGTCGAGGGGACTTCGTACAACTACGTCTGCACCGTTTTACATTTATAACGCAACATTACATAATGATTTAAACGTTCCACTTGTTCGTTATGTTCACCAGTATCAAAAATTATTCGATAAATTCCAGCACATAGCAGTAATCTCAACATCAACAGAATGTGTATTCCTCTGGACTTAATCCGTCTAGTCCAGACGACTGAGAAGGAAGTGGTGCCGGGACGCTCTCCCGATTACTTAACAGCTGAAAAAGTTCGTACACGATGTATCTCTTTTGCAACACATATCAATTCTTTGTTTTCAGTTATTATATTATATATGTACATATAGTTAGTTATTATCGTATTTACGGAATTCTTGTATCATAATTTAGTGTCTCATTGAGAATTTAATATTAAATTTAAGTTGACATCGCTGTTGTTTATGGGCTAATATTGCCGGTACAATAAAATAGAATTAAAAAAAAACAAAACATTCGAAATGTTAAAGGTGGCTTATTCATTCGGAGTCCGTAATGGCTCGTACTCTAGCATGTTTCGTTGGTATAATCGATTTTCGTGTCGGGTAGAGAGTCGATTGAAGATAAAAAGAAAAGCGGGAGCCCTTGCACAGCCTAAAACGAATGAAAACATCGCTCGCGTCGCAGCTGTTTTGAAAGAACATCGAAGTGCAGGCTGCAGGTTAGTTGAAGAGAGTTAACTGGTACCATTACAAAAAGAAGCATCGTTCAACAAATTATTAAGAACGATTCTGGAACGATCGGTCGTTTTTCTTTTTTTCTTGTTGCGCGACAACGCGCCGGTGCATACCGCTGCAATTAACCACACAATTTTTGGCAAGAAAAATGGTTCCGGTGCTCAACCGGCCTCCGTACTCGTCAGATCTGGGTCTATGCGACTATTTTCTATTAGCCAAGTTGAAAACGGAGTTGAAAGGAGGACCACCATTTTGCTTCAACTGAAGAGATTCAAACGGCCCCGTGATAATTATGACCGCGTGTACCAAGAGAGCTTGCACGAACTGTTACCGGCGCTGCTACAAACAAGCCGATTGTTCCGAACTTTCGGTTGTAGAAAGAACGGTACGAACTAGTTCCCAAAATTTCATGAAAATGGCGCGAGTAGTATTGATTTTAGAAAGGCAGTCCCACAACTGTATTAACAAAAAAAAAACGTCGCTCATCTCATTTTTTATTTATTTTTATTTTTTTTAGCGCGTTAATCCAGTGCAATTGAAATTTTTAGGAATTCAAACCAGGTCTTACCCGAACGAAACACCACTGCTCAACTAACTATACCATGGTAGCTGGCTGACCCGATATACTTTACCACGGTGCGAATAATAGTAATAACAATAATAATAATAAGAAGAAGAATAAGAAAACCAAGAAGTAAAGGTTACATATAAAATAAACAAAATGAAGTTCCGTGAAACGACTAGAGTAATAAGTTCAAACTGGTTAAACTTTGTTGTTTACCTGGTCAGAAAAAGTCTAACGTAAATCATGAATTAGCCAAATCTTATCTCGATCGTTCGCTCTCGCTTAGTGTATAAGAAAACAATTCAAACTGCCTTTTGAAATTGGGTTACGCGGTGCTTAGAATCTGCCAACACCTATCCGACCATTGTTTCACCTTTAGGCTTACAAGAATCGCGGTAAACCGTAGACTATATTGCTTGCAGACATACATCGATTTCTTCTGCATAAGAAATATATAAGATACGCGTTTTTCAGTATCAGACGTAGTGGTGCACTTGTCGCATACCTTAGATTAATTTCCCTGAATACCCCTAATCCTTTAAACCTTTTTTCGTCTACTTGTGCAATTTATTTGCAAGATTAAAGGATTCTTCCTTAAATATATATATATATTATGTGTGTGTTATAGGGAGATTTATAGAGGCTCTGTAGCGAGGATTTTTTAATGTTTAATGTATATTGTTTTCAAGTTTTTGAGCAGTAGCACTATTTTATAACTTACGCATATGATATCATCATTTACGAATTCGAATAACATTTTTCAATGTACTATTATACCACTTTGTAGAATGATGTTACGACGCTTCGTAATTGGATTTCCTCCGCGGGTAGAAGTGGAGCAGTTGTTTAGCGGCTTTCGACTTCAGTATTACGCTCGGCAATGATTCAAATGTAGTGTGAAATTCTTGCGGTTATTTTTAGATTCGAAATTGTTACCGGGGTGAAGATTGCACCACCGAATTTCGCGGTAAAATATTTAAAGTCTCTAATATCCTTATGATCCTTAATTTCTACAAGGTGGGTTGCGACCTTCTATGGATCTGTTTTATACATATTTGATCAGTTCGCGTTAGATTACGGTTGTTTTGTTGTTTGCCAACTCCGATGCCATCTTCATATAATTATATCTGCGTTCCGGGTTTATGCCCAGAAATCGAACTATGCTTCGAAGCATGTATTCCACAGACTGGACAAGATGTCAGTAGCTGGTTATCATTTCTTTCTGAAATATACATAAATACCCATTCTCCACTGCTGAAATGTGTCTGAATGATTTTCTAGCAAGTTCGTTGCTCGCTCCTTCAGCCGAATCGCTTTATCCGTATAAATCTCTCTTAATTACTTTACCCACATCTTGAATGACACAAGTATTGGCCTTATTTCGGGGGTTCACGTTTGGCGGATTAATGATAAATAGCCGACGCGATGGTTCCAAAGATACTACCAAATCAGAGGTGTCATAGGTTATCGAGACTTGTCTCGTTCCGGATCGAAGTCGCTCCCAGGTGTGCGCAGCCTGAAATAATTGGGTACTAGAGAAATCTGGGAAGGTAAAGGCGGCCAAGAGAGAAAGGAACTATGGTCCCCTACTCTCATTAGTGCCGTTGGGCTTTGTACATTGTGAGCCCTAACTTCACAATCTCCGACGTCCTGTCAAGGGTATGGGACTTACTTTACTTTACTTTACATCGATCCAGAGTTTGTAATTCTCGGTATGAATATCGTCAAAATCTTCAGTTTCTGAGTGTTCGATTTTTACAGCTGAAATTTTTGCAGTAACCGAAGGTTTACAATTCATTTGTTCATCCGATGGTTAGAATGGCATTAATATGTCCGACTGCTTAAGTGGTCTTTGTGAAAATTTTACGATTCCCGCACTGTCAAGATACTTTCCTGCGGCCCATAAAATCGTTAACTATTCTCAGAAACACATCGCGATCAGATGGTTGATTTCTGTTGAATCCCAGAATACGCTTGAATTCAACCGATTACATGATCAAGATTAACGAGATAATCTATCCGTACACCATCTAAACAAAAAGAAAGATCGGAGCTGTAGCATACTCGAAATGGTCGGCGACTTTAGCTGGTTGTTTTTACATTCAATACTTACGATTAAGCGTAGCGAATATACCGCAGAGATGGCGCTCTTATTTAATTGATATAATCGGGAGAACCCGGGAAAAGTGATATTTAAAATGTTATAAATTGAACATAATAGCTGGAAAGCAGGAAAAGCGAATGGGATAAAAAAAAAATTTGGCTCTAATTCGCGCAGCAGCTAAGCAAGAATATTTAACAGATTTTTGCAGAATGCCCAAAAACAGTACCCGAATTTTCCTTGAAAGCCCTACTTTATAACAAAAAAAGATGGGGGTTTCAACCTCGGCGAAAAAAGAAATATTTCGTTCATGTACATGTACAGTAACGAGAAAGACTGATCAACATACTAACGGTACAAAGTTGTAAAATGTCCAAAGAACAACTCGTTCTTTCTGAACTAAAATGTTCCCTGTTTCACTTTTCTTACCGTTAACCTAGTTCAAAATCACATTCTTTTTTTTTTTTTTTCTTATTCTCAGTACTTCATTTTCGGAAGAAAAAAATAACAGTAAGCCAGATATTTTTACCTCAATCCGGCTTTTTTTTAAATGTCCCGCATCGACAATGTAATGTCGTCACTTTATTTTGCCCTATTCTTCTTTATCTGTTCGCTAATTTTAATAATTCTTTAAAATTACCGGGGGGAATATTTCTTAGTTGATGGTCACAATACTTCCATTTACTCTCCTTGCACTTTTTTTTCGGTTTTCTTTAGCAGATGGTTTCTATTATTCTGCAGTTTTCCTACTGGGAGCATTATCAATTTCCACAATTGGTCCCCCCCCCCCCCCGGTAGAATCGATCGAACTGCAGTGGCCGTCTCAGCATTATCTCTTTTCCCCGGTAACTCTGTATAATTCGTTCCAATAATCGCGTTCCTAAATCTTCTCCGGCCAAGCTCGATAAAAAAATCATAACTTTTGCCTTTGTTTTTGTTTCGAAGACACGTTAAAGTCTTCCCTCACTTCTACGCAATTTTAGCCGTGTCTCACTCTACTTCTTCCTTTCGTCGATTTCGCTTAGGTTATTCGATTAAAACATTCTTTTTCAAAATTACTTGTACCTTTCACTCTGTTCTACTATAAATTACCATTTCTTACCCAACAAACTTTCACATTGCACTCCACACCTTGCCCTATTTAAACTATAAACATCTATCCTTCTGGACTTATAAACGATTTACTCATTCGTGCATATTACGATATTAAACGTTCATCGATTTTAGTAATTTCCATTTATTTCCAGCGATTCCCCCTCGCACTAGCTCACTACACAGCGGAAAACAACAATTGAACGGTTTTAAAGTCATTTTTTGGATCGATCATTAAGCAAAACTTCCATGATGGCTACCCCTGATTTCGAGGAACACTATTTTGCTATTTCAGCAATAGATAAGTCGAATCGCTACTGTCAAGTGCGCAATCCACTGTGAAGCATTTACCAGAATAGTTCACCATTTTCTTGGCTTTTTCCGACTCCCTTCGTGAAAAAGGTTTAAAATCACGATATTTACGCTCTAGCAACAGACAACATCTATTGCATAGTTTTATGAGGTTGAAGCCTCAATCAAGCTATTTTACATATTTCATCCTTAACAGAAACAATCGCAATTTCAAAATTTCACTCTTATTCGATTATTCGGTATTTTCTCGTGCAACTGAGTTGTGCGTTTGTAAAATTTCACCTTAATTTATACCTTTTCAGTCTTGCTCCGTGCGAATTACGAGTGAGGCTAAGTCGTCGCCAAAACCGTAATCAGGCTAGAAGGAAATAATAGTCAGATCGTCGCAATAGGCCTACGTTCGTATTTACTATCAAAATGCTATATACAGATAGAATAAAGAATATTCAAAGACCGAATATAGCGGAAAAATGGTCGGAAAATGCGTAAGAGATTTTCAAAAACCATCTTTTGTCCGTTCTTAGTCCAATATTTTGTACGGTAGTTGTGAACTTTTGCAACAGCAGCCGTTTGTTCGTGTACTACACGGTTCTCAGATAATATGCCGATCTCTTTGAAACGTTCCGAACGATTTCGTAGCCGGACAAGCGCATGTTTCCGAGGCACCCCGCTAACCAATTTGCAAGTGCGGCTTATAACTAGGACATTTCACGCCGAAAATCACGGAACTGACGCAACTTTTATTGTCCAATGCGCGCCAATGTGAACACGGGCTCTATATTTTCCTAAGGAATTTCAGAATCCAGCTCGCCTAAAGTATATCTAGACTTAATCTTTGACAAGAAAACTCTCGCGTGCGTAAGTTGTACACGAATTGTCCTTTGAAACAGCTCCTTCTCAAAGAGCGACAAGCTCTTGAACAGACGACACTACACCGCCGTTGAAGATACCCAGAGCTTTAATTCGTTCGAACGTGACAATGCATATTTTTTACTTAGTCCTCAGCAAAAACACATAAACCAAAAACGCACATAAGACAAAAATGGGGCTAAGGCACTTTCGTTTGTTCCGCGACGAGACCGCTGGGCACGTTTATCTGAAATTTTTTATATATTTACAAAATCTTCGATAAAAAGTTATCGGCCGCCAATATTACTTCCAAGACTAATTTTTCCGTACTTATATCTCCTGCTAAAGAACGTCTTTCGCGATGAAAAAAAAATCTCTCTACTAACTTCCATATGTCTTCTTGAGAGCCTTCCCATAAATCTGTTTATAGATTTTTACATTCTGGGGATATTCTCGTATTCGCAAATGTATCTCGCATTCGTCGAATTTTGCTCAATTTCCTCCGCACATTGATATAATACGGTCCTTTGCTGGGACACTAATGAGCCGCGTCACTAATTGAAGCTGAGGGTTTAAGAAATGAAAATAATGACTTTTATCGAATCGTTAAGTTCTACGACTTGGAAAAGAACTTAAAACGTGAGATACGCTTCACAGATGAAGTATAATCATAAAAAAAGGAGGAACTGGAAAATCGCGTGACTTGCATCCTGGGACAATAATAATTTACAGACCAAACGATCAGTCACTTTGTTATCGTCACTTTGTTATCGTCACTTTTTGAGACCCGTTAGAAAATATTACGCTCCATGGGTGTACTTTGCCCCTCGGTGTTTAGGGGGTCAGTGCCTCTGTGCCGTACGCTTTATTATCCCCCTACTTATTGTCTAAAACTTTTATTATAATGAGGAAATCTGTGAGAATTTTCTTATTTTTATCTCCTTACAATTTTTATCTTTACTTTTTCTTTCGTTAAAACCTCCCCTTCAACAGGCTGAAGCTGGGACAAATTTGTCGGCGGTAAGTGACGATAAATGTTTTTCCTTTCTCTTTAGTTCACTTTCTTGCACACTTTTTCCCGATTCTCCTACAATTCGATTAATTTTTTTTTTTTTTTGTGTACTACTTTTTAACAACAAATTTTTGTCCCTGGTAGCGAGGATCACATGTAAGGTCTGCATACGTTGGCTTTTTACCGAATGGTCCAGAGACATTTCCTTCCTTTGGCTACATCTCAATCTCATGCAATTGCTCAAGCACTTCTTTTCATTTCAACAAAATTTCTCATTTCTCTCAATATTCCAGAAGCGTCCTGGCTAGCTATATCCTTTCCTCTCTTGCGCTGTTTTCATCATCTAATTGTATCAATGCCACAGGCCTCTCATCATCCACCTCTGTTCTTAACTTGATCCATCAAAATTCGAATTTTTTTTTTAATCCCAACTTCATTGTGGCTTCCTAGATTAACTTTCTGGGTCACACTCTGTCAATGGTTTAGTTCGTAATATTCCTATTTTGTCACAACATACTGATGTTTAAAAAGCATTATCCCGAATTCAAACCTCTTCCTTTCTTACTCCTCTCTCCCTTCCATTATCAAACCCAAGGTTCCTGTTCCTTATCTTAGCGTTCTGCCACACGTCTCCGTTTCAATCGTAACTTTTTCCCTTTTTTTCTATTCCCCATTTTTACATTAATCCTGTTGACGGTTACTGCGTTCATGACGCCAACCACACTTTTTTTCTGTGCTCCCCTAGCGCTCGGTTCTTTACTCCGAATTTTTAAGTTTGCATCCTGCTGTATGAAATTGTATTCTTTGTACCTTCATCAGCGCCTTTATTTTCTTAATTTCTATTCACATTAGTCATTTTCAACATTATTCTTAGTCTCCGAGTCATTGCCTTGGATTGGTGACCCTCCCAAAAAAACAACAATGAAAAGCGACATTTCGGCTTAACGGAAAAAATTTAAAACTTCATTGCTCTTAAGGGGGCGTATTTTATTTAAATTACTCGTTTTACTTCCTTTGTAACGGATAAAGGGAATTTTCGGAGAAGTTGGTTCTGTCAAGGTCAGAAATGGTCAAATTAAAAGCTAACAATGACGTGTTTTTTGTTACCCTATCCGATCGCTGCTGGACTTCAGTCGGGGCTGGCTTTTTTTTCTTCAGATTACAAATAGTTAAATTACAAATATTTTTTCACTCTCGTTTTTGATCATCTTATTAATTTTTGTAATTGTTGTTACTATTTTACTTTCTTTTCATTAAATGTAATCTTCTTTGTCGCTGTATTAATTTTGAACGCCAGATTAAAAAAAAACTTCAAATAACTGGCATGTCCTGTGTTGACGCGCCCAAAGAAAAAAAAAAAATAAATACATTTCGTGCATACTCCGGCATTGTAAATTGAATTCCTCCTCAGACCAGCAAAGATGAAATCGTAATTTAATAATCAGTTTCCGCTATTACGAAAATGAGACGACGCAATTTATTGCAAAGACCGACACGGTAATTCTTCAAAAATTAAACTCAATGTTATTACGTTTGGTTCGTGCTGAAATATGCATCGGAATCATGGACAATAATAAATGCCGAAAGCAAAAGAAAATTAGACACTTTCGAAATGTGGACATATAAACTGCTGCTTAAAATCCCGTGGACCGATTTCGTTTCTAATAAAAATTGTCTATCGCGGAAGACATTAGAAAAAAAAAAAAAAAAAAAGGAAAAATACACTGGTCACAAAGTACGAGAGGAAAACATATTTATGCTAACGGTCCAAGAGAAAATGCTCAGAAAGGCAACAAGGGGAAGGAAAAGGATGGAATATGTAGCGACGAATATTCGGATCAGCAAAACATATGACGTAATAAATGCAGCCAGATGTAGGAAAATATGAGACGGTCAGTGGTGCTTGACGTGTGTAACCTCTTGAAAGGAGAGGTAACAAACTGATGATGATGATACCCTGTTTGTTGATTATTTAATAAAAACTAATGAAAAATTATTGATATTCATGTTAATAATTTTTCGTTATCTTCAAAAATTACCTGTCATACTTTGAAACGTCTAAAAATTAATGATTACGAGAGATTTTATTATAAATATATAAACATGTTAGAAACGAGTTAATGAAACGGTAATTCCTTGATTTCTACATGATTCAGTTCTTCCTTACTTACTCGCAAGGATACATTTACGAATACGTTGACGATTACATATTGTTTATAACGCCGTTTTAAAACGCGGTTCAAGTAAGAGCTTTTATGACTTTAATCTCGTTAAATTTTATTTAACTTAGGGTTTATTCAGTGTGTGTGTGTGTGTTTGTATATATGTACCTCATCGTCGTTATCATCATCATCATTGAATCATATCACACCACCCGGTTGATCAGGCTGCACCAACAATTACGATCCGTGCGATATGTATACAAGTTTGAAACGTTCGATACTACAATATAATGTGGACAAAAATTGTACATTCACACACACACATACATACAAGTGTACGTATATATTATATACAGATATAATATGAGAAAAAATTGTATATATGTATGTAATTGGATTTTCGAAAACGGCTCCAACGATTTTGGTGAAGTTCACGAATTCGGTGTTTTTGGGGGTTTAGATAAATCGATGGGTCGAAACATCTCATCCTCCAGAAAATTCTACGAAACGAGTAATTCTAAAGCGAAGGCAACCGATGTTTAAGTGATTATTGTATTTTTAATATTTATTAAAAAGTAAGCAAAACGCTTATTTAAATTGTTAATTAAAAATAGATGAAAGTACATAATATATTTATTTTGCGATGAAACATGTTTATTTACGTTTTACGCAACGGATTTAAATATTACATCAATTTAAACATATATAGGGCGTCATTGTAGAGTTATATAATTAATAATTTGTAATAATTTTATTACAAATATTATAAAAAATGTGTACTACAGCTGTAGTGTACACGTTTTCTATAATATTTGTAATAAAGTAATAACAGAAAATGAACAATATTATTTACAACTCAAATTTGTAATAATATTTCTTGCTTATGAATATTTGTTTTCATTGTAACGCGAGTATGCTTGAATCAAATAACGCAATGTGTTTAAAAATTTGTTCATGATATTTACTTGGGATGATATTAAATATTATAAAAACTTTAACACTTTCAGAATTGAAAAATAGATTTACGCAATTGTAACGTTCCTATTACTTGTCTATTGTTGTTGTATTTTTAAATGTTTATAAAACTCACGAATATACTTTGATTAATCTACACCTTTTTTAATAAATCCAAGCAAAGCTCGGCCAACAGGTAGTGTATATATATAAGATTGGGAAACAGCTCTGACGATTTGATGAAATGCACACATTTTTTTTTTTTTTTGGTTTAGATAAATCGATTATCCGAGATCTCTCATCTCCGAGAAAATTCTGCGAAACGAAAAATTTTAGTAGTAGCGAGAGGCGACCGATGTTCACTTTAGTGATCATCGTATTTTTAAGGTTTATTAAAAAGCGAGATACAAAATAATACTCAAAAAAAAAAAAAAAAAAAAATCTCGGACCCGGAATATAGATAACCGAGAAGTATTAAGAAGGAAAAACAGAAGGAAAGCGTAGTGGGGAAAGGATATAATGGTTAGACAATTTGTCATACAGTGAATAGAATTGATTAATCTAGCAATGGGCAGGACAAAATAAAAACTACTTATGTGGAATATAGAAACAAAAGAAAAAAAAGTAATCGCAATGGTTATTTGCACCGTGGTGTAAAAATAACCATTATTTACATCGTTAATTAAAAATATATAAAAACATACATATATGTTATCTGTTTCGTTATAAAAATACATTTATGTTTTACACAACCTCCCAAACATACAACAAACGTTGTTACACAGCCATATAGATAATCTGTAATAATATTTCTGGCTTATATCTGATTTTATCAAGTATACTTGAACGTGAAAACGAGAATAACGTAATTACACGCAAAAAAAAGTATAGCTTTTGTGTCATACATATATATATATATATATATATATGTGTGTGTGTCTATGTATATATAACGCGACCATTTGGCTTTGCAAGGGGCTGCGCCCCTTGACCCCTCTTGCTTACATTTCTGTCTCTTTCTCTTCTATACTTTGTATAAAATAATCAAAATTTACAACGTAATTCTAAATCGGTCCGTATGAATATAATAACAAAATCACAAAAATCCCATAAAATATAACAAACGTTACATAAAATTAGGAAATTTTTTCTAATGGGGGGTAGCCTAAGAATTACATTGTAATTAATATATATATACACACTAGCGTCCCCCGTCGCAGCTTCGTTCGCGAAACTTAAAGTAGAAAATTGGATGTTAATGGATCTAATATTATTGATACATTCAAATAATGAAAGTTTTAGATACAACTCTTTTTTCTTTTTTTTTTTAAATTGATCAATTACATAAAAGAACAACTCGAAACTATTCCATAAAATCGTGATTGAATTCGTAATTCCATTTTCGACATGATGTTAAAAATCCTTTGAAAAAGATATATAAATGAATCGAAATAATGGATGAAACATTAAATCGTAACTTTCAAAGGTATAATATGAAATACTTATGTTTTTTATATTAAGACATATATGATTGACTGATCATGCAATGCGGTTTCACCTTATTCGAGTTTTCAGTACTGAATATGTACAAAAATTATACATATAACGTAAATATCGGTTATATTTAAAATATTATTTAGTATCTGCTACAGATCGAAGTAGCATTTTTGTTTTGTGCGATGATAGCCAAAGTGACTTCTATTTTCAACCCCTTAAAATGAAAATTTTGCAAAATCCTTTCTTAGTACGTTTTTACGATGTGCATACAATGTACCCTCAAAATTTCAAATTTGTAACTTAAGTAAATTTCGTTCTGCGTTGATCAGTCAGCCAGGTCATCTCCTTGGTGTCGTATTCAGAGCGACCGTGTTCAGAGCGATCCTTTCTATTATTATTATTATTATTATTATTATTATTATTATTATTATTATCCAAGGAATCACAGCCTTTGCTGGTTTGCTTTATAATACGGCTAATATGTCTAGCAAACATTATAAATTTTCTACATCTTGATGGTTAAGGAAGGTCCTTACATTTGTAGCGGCGTTTAATAGAATTGATTTTTGTATCATGTCTACTATATATGGCGCCAGTCCTAGGTTACTTATGTTCTTAACTAAGCTATTCGGTATTATGCCATTATTTCCAACAACTAGCGGTATTATTCTAACTGTATTGATCTTCAGCATTTGCTTCAATTGTTCCCTAAGTTTTTCATATTTATTGACTTTGTCCTCGAATACTTTATCCATATTTCTGCTATTTAGGACACAGCGATATCTATTAACACACTTGATTTCTTCTTTTTATCAATTAATATAATATCCGGCCTATTATATTCCACTGTTTTATCCGTCAGCACAGTTCTATCCCAGTATAATTTATGATGGTCATTCTCTAAAATTTTTTCCGGTACATATTTGTAATATGGTTGCTTAGATTTAATTAAGCCGTATTTAACTCCGATTTCTTGGTGAACTATAGCAGCTACATCATTATGTCTTTTTATATAAAATCGCGCTGCTAACTGTTCACATCCGCTTAAAATATGCTTAATTGTTTCACTTTCTTTTCCGCATTTCCTGCACTTATCATCCGAGATATTAGGGTCTTTAATAATATATCTTCTGTAATTTCTTGTTGTTATGGCTTGATCTTGGATTGCTGCTAAAAACCCCCCTGTTTCTGGAAATAATTCACCACGTATCAGCCATTTGTTTGATAAATATTTATCCACATTTTTTTCTTTTAATTCTTGTGGGAATTTTCCATGAAGTGCTTTTGTACTCCATGTTTCTTGTAAGTCTGTTCGGTTGTTGATAAAACTAGCACTATTTAAATTAAGCGGGGTGTAGCTCTTATCCGATTGTTTTATTGCAGTATGTGAATCTGATTCCGCACATCTGTGATTGAAGTAGTCCCTCATCTTCTCTATTTGACTATTTAGTAAATTCTCCAAGTGTATTAATCCTCTTCCTCCTTCACTTCTTTTAATGTACAGCCTTTCGATAACCGCTTTCGGATGATGCATCCTTGCTTTTGTTAGGCACTTGCGCGTCATAATATCAATTCCATCAATATCAGTTTTACTCCATCGTATCACCCCGAAGGAGTATGTTAAAATCGGAACTGCATATGTATTGATAGCTTGAAATAAGAATTTACTTTTTAATTGTGTTTTTATTAGTTTCTTTATTCTATTAATATAATTTGTAATCAGTATTATTATTATTATTATTATTATTATTATTATTATCCTCTTCTCCGCTTTTCGCAGGCTTACGTTGTAGCTTCTCGGGCATGAACCAAAGAGAAGTACGTTATGTTTCTTTGAACATTCTGCATATATGAGTGGAGTCAATGATGACTGATTTCTGAATATCGGCTACCAGTTTTTCATAGTTTAGATGTAATTCGACAGCACTTTTCCTTAAAGTTACTGGTACAACCGCCATTGTTGATATGACGAATGGTATTATCCTGACCCTATTCATAGCCCAAAGTCTTTTAATTCCCCATGGTATTTATTAATTTTCATAGAGTATCTCTATTTTGAATGTTTTCGCTGTTCACAACTGTAATATCAATAAGGGCCACATGTTTATTCTTCATATCGACTAACGTTATATCAGGTCGGTTCGCAGAGACCGTTTTATCTGTTATTATTTGCATATCCCAGTATATCTTATGCGTTTCATTTTCAGCGATATCAGGTGGTTTACACTTGTAATATGGTTCATTATTAATTATTATACCGTGTAATTTGCATATTTCTTTGTATATAATCTTAGCAACATTATTATGTCTGTGTGTGTACTGCGTTTGTACCAGCATGGGGCATCCTGCGAGTATATGATCTACGGTCTCCAGGTTTCCGTTACACTTTCTACAGTTTTCGTTTTCTATCCTTTCTTTTAATATTCTCTTCCTATATACACGCGTTTCCCATACTCCATCTTGTAATGCTAACATGAAACCCTCTGTCCCTGGATAAATCGTACCAACTGCTAGCCATTTGTGCGTGTTTACTCTATCAACTGAGTCTTTATTTATCGCTGCCCAGTATTTACCATGGAGGGGCTTTTCATTTAAGGCGTTGAGCATGTTCCTTTCGCTGTTATCGACTAATATCTGTATTTCATTTGTTACTTCCGGGGATGCCAGCTTTAATAGTGTATAATCATCATCACAGTCCCTGAGTATCTTGTAAATCTTTTGTTCTACTGCCTTTGCATACCAATATTTTCTTAATCCTAGCAGTTGTTTATTGTGTAGGCTTTTAAGGCACATTATTCCTCTCCCTCCTTTCACTCGGGAGAGAGTCATACGTTCCACAGCAGCATGCGGGTGGTGCATTCTATGATCTGTTAAAGAGGTTCTTATTTTTCATTGCATCTCTTCTAGCTCAGTATTATTCCATTTGACCACTCCAAAAGAATATGCGAGTGTTGGTACTACAAACGTGTTTATTGCTTTATCTATATATTTAGCTTGTTTTCTAGTTGAAAGTATCAATTTTAATCGCTTTTGGAATATCTCTATTAATTTCTGTTTCATCTTTTTGTGTTGTATACCATGTTTTTCGACCATTCCTAGGTACTTATAGTATGCATCCGGTTCAACATGCTCTAGCTGTATGTTATCCGATAGTACTGTTGGCGGTGTGATTTCAACTTTCCCTTTAACTGTATTTATAATGGCGCATTTTTCTAATCCGAATTCCATGCTAACATCTTTGGACATCGAGCTGACAATTTCTAACAATGCCCTCAATTGCGTACTATTCTTAGCATAAAGTTTTAAGTCATCCATATAAAAGAGGTGATTTAATAATATTCTTTCAGTTTTAACGCGTACTTCATAGCCATATTGTGTTTCTTTTAAAGCTGCAGATATAGGGTTCATAGCCATTACAAACCAAAGTGGGCTAAATGCATCTCCTTGAAATATTCCACAGTGTATTGGTATTGTATTCGTTGCCATATGTTTGTCTCCCCGAGCAACCTGTAGCCCCTGTATTCCACTGTTTCATACATCTTTTAAGTATAGCTATGGCTACTGGCGATATTTTATATATTTCTAGCACTTCTTCCAGCCAGCTGTGAGGGATTAGATCATATGCTTTCCTGTAGTCAATATAGGCGACGCTTAAATTTCTGTGATTTTTACGGGCTTGCTGGTGTATTATTGAATCGATCAGTAATTGTTCTTTACACCCCATTGCTCCCTTGCGTACTCCTTTCTGTTCCCAGTGTATTAGTTGATTGTGTTCCAGGTGGCTGTATACTCTGTTACAGTAAATATTTTATAAATCGTTGGCAGACAGGTGATTGGTCCATATTTTGCCGGATCGTCTGCATGTTGATCATCCTTCAGTTTCAAGTATGTTATTCCACTTGTAAAGAATTGCGGTATAACGTTTTTCTTATATACTATATTGTTGAATACCTCGGCCATCTTACTATATATTGCAGTAAACTTTTTATACCAGAAATTATGTATCCTATCCAACCCGGGCACGTTCTAGTTATTAGTTTTTCCTATCACATACTGTAGTTCTGTAACTGTTATGTCATCCCATCTCATGTTCTTTATTGTTTCGCACCTGGTACGTTCGGCTGTCAGCCAAGTACAGTTTTCATTATGCCTTCTCACTTGACTCCATAGTGACTTCCAATATCGCTCAATTTTATCCCTATCAGGTAATCTTTGTTCATTTGGGCTGCTTTGTTTTTTACTGAGATTCCTGTAGAACATTTTTTCGTTGATCGCGAATTGTTTATTTTGTTTTTTCCTTTCATACGACACTGTGTACCTTTTTAGTCTTCCTGCATAAGCTTGCAACTTTTGGATTTTTATCTCCAAGATACCAACCATTATTTCATTGTATTTTTGAATATGTTCCACTTTCGGCATCTCGCCTCTATTCATTTCTTTATATATTTTTTTTGTTTCACTTAAGACTTTTTTACTTCTATTGGCTTTACGTACATATTGCGTTAATATATTGACCTCTTTCCGTAGTCGGTTTACTATATTCTGTAACCTTATTTTCCAGGCTGGGTCACCATATCTCATTGGTGCAGCTCTGGGTTCTTGCCCATTTAACATTAATACTGTTTGCGCAGCACGATATGTGTATCTATCTAGAGCTCTTCTAACATATTAATCTCTTGTATGACACTTGTCAGGACTATATTTGCTGTTCTTAACAATTTATGTGTGCTGCCTCTGATGATCAGTTTTCTCAATGCCGGCCATGTTTCCGGATCTGTATCATATATATTGCACAGTGTAGCGAATTCATTTTTAAAGCTTTCGATATATATGCTCTATCGTCATTATCTATATCTTGTACTCGGTCGTTGTTAATTTTACAATTATTTGTATCCGATCTATCCTTCTCCGTTTTACCATCCCAGTCTGCGGCTTCTGCCTCTTCTTGTCTTTTTATTATTTCCTGTCTTTCTGGATGTTCTTTATCTTCGGTCTTTTGCAATGCTTGAGCTTTTAGACCGTCTAATGTTTGCTTTGGTATTAAATTCCGTACTGTAATGGTGCGTATTTGATCTGCAATTCGCTGTACCGTACAGCTTGCTAGCTCTGGGATTTCTTTAACTACTGCACTATAAGTGGCCTGTCTGTACCCGGTCATCATTGTTTCACCCTTTGTGGTTTCATAATAACATCGCATAATCTTAATATTCATATTATAGTCCCATTTGCGACGTTTCTTCTGTAATCCCACATTAGTGGTCCCTCTTGGGAAAGCACGTTCTGTAGCTGTAGCTATTGGAGATGTAAGTGGGTTGCTACTAACCGGATCGTTATTCGTCCTTCGTTGTGCATCGGCTGTATCTTTTTCAGATTGCGCAGCATTTCGGACAAGCATTTCCTCATGTCTTCCATCCTGGTATCCGGTAGGCGCCCGCCTGTTCGGCATCCTACCACTGGTGGATCGCAGACTGTCACACCCAGCACCAGCTCCAGATGTGCCCTGGTGTTCCCCAGGCAGCAACCTTCTACTTTTATTCCTCGTCATCATTTCTCCATAAAGGGTAGTGCATTTTTTCCCTACTGCCAGGTTATTTTTGTGTATTCATTTGTACATATTTGTAGATTATTGCTTATACTCCTGCCTGTTTACTTAATTGTTTGCTGTATATTACCAGTATTGTACATATTACTGTGTGCAGATTGAGTTTTAAATCCGGGTATGGCAGAATCGGGGTTTTTTAGTCCATTCCCACCTTCCTCGTTTGTCACAATTCCCAGAGTTACTACGAAGGGCATTTGGTTACCCAACCGTTCGCTCAGGTCAAAGTGTGCAGGGGTCACCACGTGCAGGTGAGGTAGGTGTTGACACGGAGAGGCTAAGTGGAGTTCTGGAGCTCCATATGATCGCTTCCAGTGCCCTTTGACCCCCTTATTATTATTATTATTATTATTATTATTATTATTATTATTATTATTATTATATTTGACTTAGACGATCGTGTTCAAAACGATTCGTAGACATTTTTATTACTATTATTATATGCGAACTAGAACGACCAAGTTGGTTTGTTAAAACTGCTAGAAATTATAATACATAATTAGGATATTCATCATTAATATTTCATTTTTAACTAAAACTATCGAGCATTTACACAATAGCGCGTTTTGTTTGAAAAATTAAACTAGATGTGAGTACACCTCCATTCGTCTATTGTAATTTTTAACAGTTTTAACAGCTCGTAGTTCATTGTAGTAGTATATCGGAGATTTCCAGTAAACGACCTTTTCTATCCCTTTTAGATGTCGGCTTTAAATATGGTCGCTCTAAACACGTAACCATCTTCTTTTATATATACAGATATGTATGTATGGGTGTATATGTATACATATTAGCGTAAAATGTTTGACTGCTTGCGAAGCTTCTTAATCCATTGATTGATTTGAAGGTTCGCATCTGAGCAAAACTCACTTAGTATTTACATTACTAATTGAGCAATTCTTGTATATACACATATGTATATACATATATATGTAACTGAGTTCGCAGAAATGGCTCAAACTATTTTGATGAAATTCACGGCTTACGGGACTGAAATTGATTGTTCTAGCAAATGGAGAAGGCCATTCGTGTTAAGAATCAAAATTGTATTTTGAGTTTAATTAATAATTTGCTTGGTTACATGACAAAATAGAAAATTGAAATTTTGCGATGAAATAAAATTTTTCACGAAATTTATTTTGGGTGATTTCAAAAAATTACGCAAACTAAAATAATACGTTGCAAAATTGAAAAATAAAGCAATGTGAACTTTCGTACTACTTGCGTATTGTTATTTTTAAATGTATTAGTAAAAAGCTCATGTGTACTCTAGTGGTTCATCTGCAAGTTCGGAATAAACCCGAGTAGCGAAGCTCAGCCATCAGGTACTAATGAAGTCTAACTTTCTGTCTATTCCACATGTGGAACAAGTCGTTAATATCGAAAATGCGATTTTGGAAAAAATTGAGAATAATAGCGTTTTAGCTTAGACCAAAACTTTAGCGCCTCATTGTGATACCTAAAACGTGCTTAGGACATGACCGTGTTTTCATTGATCTTCATATTATGTGCAAAACGATGTTTTCCATCATCTTCTTAATGTGCACGAGGAAAGTTTGAACATCGTTTTACGATTTTGTTGTTTTCCAGCAGTTTCCGAATATTATTCAAAGCGGAAAATAATCTGTCGACGGTAGTCTATCTACTCTTCGTACTAAATTCGAGAAATAATCACGAGTTTTTTTAATTTGCCTTTTTTCGTTACGATTTTCGTGCCTTTCAGCAACCGTTTAGCCAGCGTCAAGTGACAAGTGGTAGTGCACAAAGTCTGCATTCTTGGCGCGCGTTTGTAGAAATGTTTGACTTGAAGTCTATTACGAAATTAAGTATTAGCGGAAAATATTTAACGGTTCATTAAAATTTCGGCGCAATTTATACCAAAAATGTATACTGCACCAAAAAGTGAGGTAAATGAATAGGAAAACAAGGTTGATCAAGATGACTCCAATGCAGCTCGTCCGCTTAATATTATTTCTATTTATGTTCCCCCTAGTTGCGACCTTCGTCACTTCCCTCTCGTTTCTTTCCTCAGGTCTATCCCGCATCCGTTCATCATTGGGGGTGACTGGAATGCTCGGTCGCCCTCATGGGGCTGCTCAAACCATAACAACAACGGTACTGTTTTTGAAAATCTTGTTCTTTCTAATGATTTAGTCCTTCTTAATGATCTCTCTCCTACCTATTACAAGAGCGCATCTAGTTATAGTACTCTCGATTTAACTTTCTCATCTCCTTCTATTGGTTTTGATTACAATTGGTCAACTCTCATGGGCTCCTATGGTAGTGATCATATTCCTATTCTAATTACTCCCCAGAATCCTCCTTCTTCTCCTTGCTTTAAACCTCTCAATTACCTTCGATGGAACCTATCGAAAACTAATTGGGCTCTGTTCCACTCCTTAGTTGATTCTATGCTTCCTAAACTTCTAGATGGCTCTGATCCTGTACTCCATTACCATCTATTCCTAAATTCGATTACAAATGCTCTATCGCTGTCTTCTCCTTCCCGTAAACCGTCATCATCAGGCCATCGTGGATCAGCATCGTCCCTCTGGTGGAACGAAGAATGCAATGCCGCTTTCGATCATAGTCGCGCTACATTTAGAATTTTCCGATCAAATCCTACACGCGAAAACTTTCTTGCCCACAAAAGGGCCAATGCAAGAGCTAGGTTTATTCTAAAATCGTCTAAGAAATCCTCTTGGAAAAATTTCTGTTCATCTTTTTCGAGAACTACTCCTCTCAATCATATCTGGAAAATGGCCAGAGCTTTCAAATTCCCTTCTTCTGAACGTCCTTCTCTCCATACTATTTCCTCCGACAGTTTGTCTTCTTTTCTTGATGCTGTTGCTCCTGCTTATGTTCCTAACGTTGATGAATCCTGCCCGTTTCCTGTTATGGAAAACCCTAATTCTCATTCTCTTTCCTCTGCGTTTAATATTAATGAATTAAAATCCATTCTCAAAAAATCTTCCAGCCCCACTCCAGGTCGTGATGGTATTCCCTTCTTTGTCCTAAAACAGTTATCCGATCTTGCTCTCCGAACCCTTCTTTGTATATTCAACTCCTTTTTGTCCAGAGGAGTCACACCTCCTGACTGGAACACCTTTATTATCATTCCTATCCCTAAGAAAAACTCCTCTCTTCGTCCGATCTCCCTAGCATCGTGTCTCAGAAAACTGTTTGAGGGCATGCTTAACAAGCGCCTGGTCTGGTGGCTCGAACACAATAATGTTTTTCCTTCTAATATGTTTGGTTTCCGTCCAGGCTTAGGTCCTGCTGACTGCGTCAGTCTGTTTGTTTCCTATATTTATAAATCTTTCATCGACAAACAGTACACTCTAGCTACTTTTATCGATGTTTCCAGTGCTTTTGATAATGTCCATCTCCCTACTCTTCGAGATAGAATGATAGCAATTAACATCCCGACGCATTTTTGTTCCCTCATTGTTAACTTGATGTTAAATCGTACTATTCTCCTGTCTTCTTCTTCGTTCGAGGTTACAAGAGTTGTTTCACGTGGTCTTCCACAAGGATCCTGCCTTAGTCCTACTCTTTTTAATATTTATACTATTTCTGTTGCTTCTCTTTCTATGAACTCCTCTTCCTTATTTTTTGCCGATGACATTCTTCTCTTTTCCTCATCCCGTGATATCGTAGATGTTAACGAAAGTGTTAATTCGTCTCTAGCTACTTTGGAACAATCTCTTTCCTCTTTGAACCTTTCTATTTCCCCTTTAAAATCCTCTTGTATTGTCTTTTCTCTTCATCCTTTTAATCCCGCTTTAGTCTCTGTATCCTTAAACTCCAATCTTATCCCTCGTAGGGAATGCTTCTGCTATCTCGGTGTATTTCTCAATAGTCGTCTCTCCTTTTATGAACATATTCGATTATCCGTTCCAAATTCGACTACTGTTCCTTTATCTATGGCTCTGCCTCAAAATCACTTCTTTCCAAGCTGGATATAATTCAAAATTCTTGTATTCGTCTTTGCCTTGGTGTTCTTAGATCTTCTCGAGTACCAGCAGTTCTCGCTGAGTCTAACTCGCCTCCCCTTTTCATTCGCAGATCCTATTTAGGTTATCGTTTCTTGTGTAAACGCTTACCGTTATCATCCTCCAAACTTATTCCTTCATATCTTTCTATTCTGCAAAACTGGCGTTTTACTCCCAAGAAAACTCCTATTCTAGCCCATATTGCTTTGCGGCTAAATTCCTTTTTATCCTGCACAATTTCTTATAACAATCTCCCTTACTTTTCTTTCAATTTTGCAGATCTCTCCAATCCTCCCAATGTATTCTACTTTCCTTTTTCCTCCAAATCTCTTTCCTATCCAACAGTTGTACAGGAATTCCATAGTTATATCGAATCCCGTTTTCCTTCCCATATTGCTATTTTTACGGATGGTTCGAAGGGGCCTAATGGAGTTGGAGCTTCTTTCATCATTCCGAGCATTAATTTCTCTGAATCTTTTCGTCTCCCTTCCTTTTGTACTATCTTACGGCCATTTTACGTGCCATAATCCATATTTCCTCACATCGTTCTTCTTCTAAATTTTTAATTATCTCCGACTCCATGTGTGTTCTTAAAGCTATTTCCTCTCATTTCCCCTCTCACTCCTCTGACCTTTTCATCCTCCGTATTCGCTCTCTCATTCACACTCTCTTCTCACTTCACGCTATCCGCATTGAAATGCTCTGGGTCCCCAGTCATATGGGGATAGAGGGTAACGAAATGGCTGATTCTTTGGCTCAGATTGCTGTATCCTCCCGCTTTTTTTTCTCTAAAATTCCCGTTTCGAATTTACTCCCATTGTGCAAAAAGTTTCATGTTAGATTTTGGTCAGATTTTTACGTTTCCTCCTTTTCTAATCATTCTTCCTTTTATTTTTCCATCCAACCTAATCTTCCCACGCGGCCTTGGTTTTACGATTTTCCTTCGCTTCACCGCTCCGTTATAGTTCCTATTATCCGTTTACGTCTGAATCATACTCTTCTTCCTTCCTCACGCTTTCGTTTTCATCTCGCTCTTTCCCCTTATTGCCCTCTTCATCCTGACGACGTAGCCGTCTGTGATCCTGACCATATCCTCTTTGAATGTCCATCCCTCGTGAACGAACGTACCTCTTTGTATTCCAATCTGCTGTCACTCAAACTCCCTACTCCTTATTGTGCCTCGTATATCTTATCGTTTCCGTCGATCTCAGTTGTTCCTATCCTCAGTTCCTTTATCTTATCAATAGCTGACCGAATCTACATTTAACTGATCCTTCTCCTTCCTTTCGTTTCTGGGCGAAGATCCTTTGTTGATATGCCCAAAGAAAAAAAAAAAAAAAAAAAAAAAAAAAAAGATGACGTGTTTCAAAATTTTAGGACTGCTATAATTTACATATTTATATAATGCACCGAATTCAAGGTAAAAATTCCCTATTTCCGAATTTTTTTTTTTTTTTTGGGGGGGGGGGTATTATATCGGCTAATATTTTTCACTTAATAGAGAATTCGTAAAATGTTAATTATAACGTAAAAAAGAGAAACGTATTCATTTCCACTCATTTTTTTTTTTTTATTCGAAGGTAAAAACAATTTTATACAAATTGCAGAATCTGCGACACTTTTAGAGCCCAGTTTTTCAGTAAGAAATTCGGTTACACTTAAATAAAGACTTTTTCTTTTATTTATTTATTTTTTTGGCTCGTCAACCAGGGGGACCTTTACTTAGAAACAATTAGAAAAGGAAGGGGTCAATTATATCTTGATTCGGTCTCAGATATTGCTAGGAGGAAGGAACAAATAGTAGGAACGATGCGTGGAGAAGGAAAAGACAGAATATCTTCAAATTTGGAACGTAGATTACAATTAAAATTCTCTTTAAAGCGACCTATAACTTCAAGATGACCGAATACCCTGGGCGGCAAAAAACCCTAAAAAACCGTCCAGAATATATAATATGGAATTTAGAACGACCTCAAAAATCACCCTTAAAAAAATCATAACTTATTATCAGATAAACCTTTCAAGGTGAAATTCAAAATATGAAATAAAATGCAGAAGTCCTTTCATAAAAACAAAAAGTTATGGTATAAAACAAAAAAAAAGGAAATTTACGTTAAAAACCTTGGAGAAACCAAAATGTATTTCAAACATATGCATACCGAGTTTTTTTATATATATATATATATATATACTAGCTGACCCGGCGAACTTCGTACCGCCACAGAAATGAATAAATTTTGTGTTAACTTATTAACTGAATAAATTTAGTTTTTTATTAAGAAAAAATTAATACTCAAAATGAACTTATTCAATAAATGTGCAAAAACCAAACAAACAAATATTTTAATTACATTGAAATGAATGTAATTCACGTGGAAGCAAGGCGTTATTCACCTTAATAACAAAAATCAGTATAAATTTATATTAAAAATTTAAAGTACTTTGGAAACAAGTTTTTTCGGGCTATATCATCAGCTAACAACACAGAGCACACATTCAATTTATATACTTTTTAATAAAGTGTAATTTAGAACGACCTCAAAAATACCCTTAAGAAATCGTAATTCGTCACCAGATGACTTTTTAAAAGCGAAATTCAAAGTATAAAACAAAACACAGGAGCACTTTATGGAAGTTCAAAAATTACGGTAGATAATGTCACTAGTTTTTTTTTTTGAAAATTACCGAAAAGAAAAAGAAATATTTGGCAATCTATAGTTAAGGTGGTGTTGAAGAGAAATTAGACCAACGGGCTCGAATAGCTGCAGCTGAAAAGTTTATTCCTCAGGGTAGCATTCTTTGATCATACTTACACATTAGTGAGACCTTAGTTCAGAGACGCAAATATTAAAAAGGCATATGTATGCGGACTATACAGCAGTTAAGGTATCTTCTTACAGATTGCATAAATCCATGTGTAGCAGCAGATGATCAAGTGAAACAGTCTTTAAAATACGGAAACATTTCGGTAAAATCGGGAATACAACCGAAGTGTTGTCATGGTTCTTGTCGGAGAAAACTAATTCGTCGTAATAAATAAAGATGTTGAATGGTCGAAAGAAGTTATTCCGCCAGGCTGACACGTTGAATGCGATATTGGATTTTGAGTTCATTAACAGTTCCGCTAACGGAATATCAAAAAAAAAAAAAAGTAATTTTTCTGTTTATTTTAATAAAAACGCAATCAAACAAAATGGTAATTCTAATAAAACTACCCTAACTACCTGTAGGATTTCAAAAATACACGCAACATCATTTTTTTTTTCTTGTTTTGGTTTTCCCCTGGACTTGCCAATAATAGACGATTACCCATCAACACGTGTACATAGCAGCAATTCGGAGTAACAAGGAATGGAATCTGACAAAGAACGCTCTATACCAAGGATGGAGAAACAATGACAATCAACGTCGAAAAATGCCAAACATATGCATCCTGAAAAGAAAAGGAATGACATTGCCGAAGGTAAAGCAAAAGGAGTTAGCTATCCCATACCATGGCCACATCTGCAATTAGAGAGCCCACAGTACAAACGGACAAGGGAATCAGGCTACAAATAATTAAGGAAGAAGAACACGAGGGGTATTAATATACGCGCGAAGCCGTAGGTAACATCTAGCATATACAGGGTGGGCTAAAAGAACATCCCGAATTTTAAATGCTCGTCAAATAAAGACTAATATACTTACGGAAATGAAACAAACGTTGAAATACTTCAAAAAGAACGCCATTTATTGCACACTATTAGTTTTGAACAATACTCCGTATAAATAGTCACCATTTTGATTTTTACATTGTTGCAATCTTTCCTCAAAATTATGCATTACTTTTTTAAGAGTTGGTTTTTTAATCGCCGCAATTTCCTTCTGAATGGCCAATTTCATCTCGTCGGTTGTTGCTGGTTTACCCTCGTACACCTTGCTTTTCAAGTAGCCCCATAGGTAAAAATCTGTCGGTGTTAAATCCGGACTGCGTGGCGGCCAAAACAGCTCACAGTTTCGCGAAATCAAGCGGTCCTGAAACTTCTCTCTTAATAACCGCAAAACATCGTTACGAATATGTGGTGTGGCCCCGTCTTGTTGAAACCACGTTTTAGATAATGCAATCCTCTTCCGTCTGAGCCCCGGTAGAAAAAATTCGTTTAACATTTGGATGTAGCGGTCGCCGTTCACAGTAACATTCGCTCCGTCCTCCTCGAAGAAGTAGGGACCGATTATCGCTTTCGCACTGACTGCGCACCATACCGTGATACGAGGGGAGTGCAAGGGTACCGGGTGAACGATTCGAGGGTTCTCAGTAGCATAATACCGCATGTTTTGTTTATTAACGTTACCATTTAAATCGAAATGCGCCTCGTCGCTAAAAAAAACATAATCCAAATCGACGTCTTCTTCCTCCGGCATATCCAAAAATTTATTACAAAATTCTAACCTTCTTGGCTTATCTGTTGGTATCAATTCTCGGGTTAGTTGTATCTTGTATGGGTGCATATTGAGGTCGTTTCGAATTATTCTTCTGAGTGAAGTACGGGGAATTTTCAAGGCGGAAGCCTGGCGACGAACGGATCTGCGCGGACTTCGCGATAATGCTACGCGCACTTTTTCGATATTTGTCGGGGTTCTAGACGATCGACGGCGACCTTGATGGTTGACCGCCACCACACTACCGTATTCTCGGAAGTTTTTTACTCATTTGAGGATACTTTTACGGTCGGGGGGATTGCCATAACGTTTTAAATCAAATTGTTTTTTAAACGCGCGTTGTACCGCGATTACACTTTCACCGTTTTTCACAAAGTACTCGACAACGAAAGAGCGTTGTTTACGCATCCACGACATCATGACTACTAACCAACTATATTTATATTAAACGGCATATTATTTAGCGCCAGATGGCGTTGCAATCGCTACGCTAACTTACAGTGTATGATTTTGACGAGCGTTTGAAATTCAGGATGTTCTTTTGGCCCACACTATATATGTATATATTGATTAAATTATAAATATGCACCAATTATTTAAACGAAAATGGAAAAAACTTTAATGAAAATCGGTTCTTAGTTGTTTTTTTTTGTGGGCGCGTCAGTGGCATTGACCCGATAACAGGGAAAACTAAGCTAAAGAACTAAATAACCGGGCGGTCTGAAATGGACGCAACAAAGGACAGCAGTGCAGGCACCACAGAAGATAAAGGAAGCGTTATAGGACGTAGTAGGGAGACCTAATGGCAAGAGCTGACTGTATAAATTTACAGATATTATAATTTTGGATTTGTTTTTGTATTTTGCTTATCTTATAACAAACCTAAAAGTTATTTTTTTAAAAAAATTACACTTTATTCACCGGTTAAACTTCGTGAGTGAAACGCCCAAATTTCACCTCCATCTTTATTTATATTGAATTTAACCTTTAACAATTTATAAACTGTACTGATTGTCGAAACATACCATATGGGGTGGTGGATGGTTAATTTATAGTTTTTTATTTTCGAAAATTTGAATATGAAGTAACAGTTATTATAATTAACAGCAAACTTAATGAGATACGAATTTAATACAATTATTGCTACCACGCTATTCCGGTATATTTTTTATTCATATGAAACAGAGAACTTTTCCAGCTAATTTTTCCACACTTTTAAAATATTCGGATAATATATCTCGCAAAAAAAATCAGTGTGAAGTTTCTAACGCTTCTTTCGGTTTCTTTTCGCTTTTAATTTCAGCGTAAGCATTATTATTTCAACACAGTTCGTTGTAGCGCGCTACAAAGGTACTGTAGCATTTTGGACTAATTCGTTCAATGATGATAATGGGGAAAAGGAAGCTGAACTCGTATGTTACCAGCTGTTTCGACACACGCGCTCTTTGATTATCCGTTTCAATTTTTTTTTGGTTTCAATGCGTTCAAAATTTTTAAGTTTTTGAAACGTTTTAATGTGTGTCTAACATGCAGTCGCCATTAAATCGCAATATTTCAGCAACAGACTTTTTCCCGAAAAAATTTCGAGATCTCCAAAGTCTTTTAGTTAGGCTATCCTTACGATAAAAAAAGCTCAATGAAATAACGACTCCGCGAAAACGTATGCTCATATTATACTGCTCTCGTCGTTGTTATCATAATTTTCTGTTTTCATCGATGTCAATTGAGATTTCTGGCCAAGTTCGTAGTTTGGTACAGGAGGAGTCCGGTGATAGGTCCACAATGATTCCGGGCGAGTTCACTGGTGAGAACATTTTCTGCGGGCTCAAACTAATATCGCTATAGCAAAGTTGCTCTATAGCATCTTTTTTATGTACGAGGGTCAGTCAAATATAAATGAGGTTTTTTTAAAAATTAAAATTTATCGAAATATTTAAAAAAAATTAACACACTAGCACTATTTATCTACATAGTTACCACCTTTAGTATTGGTAATTTTTTAATGCATTTATCGACGAACGAATGCGGTAAGTCAGAGAGCCAATAATTGCATACACAACCTTCATCCTCTTCAAATTTCTGTCCACCTAATACCTCTTTCAGCGGCCCAAAGCAAATAATAGTCGCATGGACTTAAATCTAGACTATATGGCAGATGTTCAAAATGGTTGTCCAGTACATTTGGTCGAGTTTGGCTTGAGTAAGGGCGGCTGTATGCGGCCTGGCGCGTTGTCATGCAAGAGCAATACCGATCGGATCGGAATGCCGCGTCTTCAGGAACGATATCTTGACTGAATCGAGAAGTTGGCAATACAGTATTCGGGGCATTAATAGTCCTTGCATCGTAAGCCGTCTGTCACTTTTAATGAGACTTTCAAAGCGTTTAATGTTTTCGCGGGTATCGTGTTCGGACGACGTGGATGAGTCAAATTTTCCACTGTATTTCGACCGCTACTGAACGAACGATGTCCCACTTATATACAGGACTCTTCGATAATGTGTTTCATTTCCGAACTGTGACGGTATCTATCGAGGAGAATTTCACTAGCTTTTACTACACCTTCGTTACTAAGAAACTTGATAATAATACGTTGCGTAACGCTACTTGGTACTCCCGTTGTTTACTCGTCGTAAACAAACGCGATAGAACGTGTTCTTCTGTTGCGCTACCACCGCATTGAGCGCGTCTAAAGATACCAAAAAATATCCCCTACAAGTTACATCGCGCTTTCGCTCGGCTTCAATTGAAAAAGTCTCCTTTATATTTGACCGACCCTCATAATTAGGACTGAACTGGGGAAAATCGAACGTAGTGGTAGGAAAGAATTGATAATAAGTTAACGACCAAAAATATTCCGATAAAAGTAATTTAAGGATTGCAGAAAAAGGGAAAACTATGCTCGGCGACGGAAATGTCTTACGTATCCCCCCAGGGAAGAGACATAACAAACGCGGTAGGAAAGATCGAAAGATTTCAGTAGTAATTTTTCGGGGCTGAGCAATCGAGTCCGGCGTATGTGCGTTAATTTGGTTGGCGATTAATGACTTGCAAATTGTGATAGTTCGGTACGAACATTTTACATATTTTCCGTTTTTAAAGCAGTTTTTGAATCACTCGGCGATGTAGCGAAAAACGTAGCGGGGAAATTTTCACGGCAGCGATGAATTGTTGAGGAAAGTGAAGATAAGAATTTTCAAAATGACCCTCGGATATATTGTCAGTCTAGGTTTGTAATCTCTGTTTATTGAATATTATTGGTCAGACGGTGAACGGAAACGTCAAGACTAATACATTCAGATTTGACCTGTAGCGATCGCATGCGGTTGACGATATTTTTATATGAAAAGTAAGCAACATGTTACACGTTCAGTGCCGAGCCTTCGGAAATCCTATTTTTCATCCGAGGAATAAATAAAAAAAAAAAAAAGAAAAAAAAAAAAAAGGAGGATATCCGAATTTTTCCAGCTGCAGCAGTGCTCCCCGCATTATGCACATTCGAAAGTTTTATGTCAAAAAAATTGGAGTAGATATTTTTCGACTTCTTTTAGACTGAAAAACCCGTCCTTGAAGGTTAAGTTCAGAAGAAAAGAAATTCGTCGTGTTCACCATAATTTTTGAAAAAAAGCTAATTAAGTCGATGACGAAGTGGAATTAGGCGCGATTATTATGAGTGTTTTTCAGAAGATACACGGTTAATAGATTAAATCTGATTGTAAATAAATAGAAGAAGGTTTTTGACGGTTGCAAGATTTGGGCGGGTCATGAGATAAATTATGTCGGAATCAAGCCCACAATTCTTCGTGCTAGTAGTTCATAGTTCATTTCCGCCATTGAGAAAAAGAGCAAGTTTCGCATTCTGCGTGAGTTTTGAACGGTGATGATATCATGGTGAAGTATTATGAGCAGCAGTCGGCCTGTAACTAGGGAACCGTTTATGGAGTAGGGATTTGAAAAGATAGTTACGGAATAGGTCGCTAATATTTTTCCTTAACGGCACTAAGTGTCCTTTAGGACATCTAGCGCTGATGTTTTGTTTTTCTTAATACAGATGGAGGAGGCGCTTTGATTTCCGAAATTCAATTTAAACATTTATATAACCTCAATTTTGGCAGAACGTCTCAGAAGACCAAAGTTTCTAATGCGACTGTCAGAGAAGTTATTGTGCACGCACTGTGTCTTCTGTAATACATTTCTGATTATATATATATATATATATATATATATATATCTTTAATCGCTCTTAAACACTGTGTTTAATTTTTCAAGTTGAACAAGAACTGATCTATCCCCCGTATATTTATCGTTACTCGGTAGACAAGACATCAATTTAGAACACTTTCAAAAAATTTCCGCAGGTGTAAAGTAAGATAAATTGAAGTGAAAAAATAACGTGTTTTAATAGCGAGATAGTTTCGGCCAGATACGATTTTTTCAGTCGGAACTTTTAGAAAATTGAAAAATACAGATTTAGATCAATTTGGTACTGTTTTGTTTTTTGTTTTTTTTTTCGATTTCCAGCGAAGACAAGAGGTTAAAAATATAAAATTTCGGTTATAGTTAATAACTACTTTTCTTTTTGGTAAATAATTTAAGTAATACAAGTTACTGAGTCGGCAAATTAAAAAAAAAAAATTTTCATAAATTCTGCATCACCCTTCAAACATCAACCTCTAGAACCCTTTTGCCTATATATATATATATATATAAACTCGGCCATTTTGTCCTCGCTGCTTTCATTTTTGTCTCTTTCTCTTCTATACTTTGTATAAAATGATCAAAATTTACAACGTAATTCTTACTGACATCAACACACACAAAAAATAACATAACCACAAAAATCCTATTCTAACATTTAACTTCCGTTATATAAAATTAAAACATTTTTTCGTTACATTTTTCGTTACATATTTAATTACATAAAATTGTGACATTTTTTAAATGACAATAACAAAAATCCTACAAAATATAACAAACGTTACATAAAATTGGGACATTTTTCTGGAATATTTTTTTGGGACATTTAGCGTTACATAAAATTGGGACATTTTTTGGGACATTTTTTCGAATGGGGGGTAGCCTAAGAATTACGTTGTAATTAATATATATATATTTCACCCCTTGACTGGACACTCCCGGACCACCAATCATTTCTATACTTTGTTTAGAGCAAGGAAAATCGATAACATCAAGCAATTAATTTTATCGGTACTTTGTCTACTTGTATATACAGCATGTAACGCTTTTTTTAAGTTTCCGTGACGGGGCGTTAGGCTAAGAATAATGTTGTCACTTCCTAGAAATCCATTTTGTCGATACTTTGTCTTCTTATAAATGTAATATATATATGTAACTTTTCGGGACAAAAAATGTGAAGGAGGTCGGACTAAGAATGACGTTGACATAATCACCCCTTTCGGGTCTCGCAAAAGAGTAAGCCCCCTAGACCCCGAATCACTTTACTTCCAAAATTCTTTTAGAAAAAATACTATAAAAATGCGAGATTTTAAATTTGCATTTATTATTTTCAAAAAAATTCAGTTCATTTTTAGATTTAACGGTAAGGTTATACCTAATAAAGAAACAGTAAAATATCTGGGAATTCACTTAGATAAAAAATTAACTTGGAAGACACACATAGGAAAGAAAAGGAATGAAATGAACTTGAAATATAGAAACCTACTGTGGCTTTTGCGAAGGAAATCAGAACTGTCCCTGGAAAACAAAGTACTACTATACAAACAAATATTGAAATCAATCTGGACATACGGATGTTAACTCTGGGGATGTGCTAAGCCGAGTTACATTGTGCAGATACAACGTTTCCAAAATAAAATCCTGAGAGAAATTACAGATGCTCCGTCGTGGTACATCACCAATCATACATTACATACAGCTCTGCATATAAGTACAATCAGTGAAGAAATCAAAAAAGGTTGCAAAACAGTACGGTCGAAAACTAGGACGCCACACAAATAGCCTGGCCATTGCATTACTAGATAATTCCAATGAAATCAGACGCTTGAAGCGGATAAAGCCAACGGACTTGCTATAGGGTTCAAATATATTAAGCCGGATACCAGATGAAACTCATATCGCTAGATAGGAGTTTCCACAAATTATCATCACTCGCACGCCAAGTGCTAGATAGCCCACAAGGCTAGTCGCACCCTCGCGGAAGAAAAATAAATAATAAATTTAGATATAAAAAAAGCATATACGAGTTCGTCAATTATACTTTTTCTTTCCTAATAAACTAGATGCTACATTAAACGAATATTTATAGAAATTTTCTACAACATATCTAATTTATTGTGTTAAAAGAAAGAAAAAAAAGTGAGTCCTTTAACGTACGTATTGAATAATAAATAAACCTTCGACAAATCGATTAATAACAAATTCTCTATCCGTGCAACTGTTGTAAATTTTTCTATGTAAAAACGTTTTACGATCAAATTTTTTTCTGTTTGAGATCGTGGGACCTTCCAGAGGCTGGGATCCAGGGCTTTGGCCCCCTTTAGCCTCTCATATCCTCCTCAGATCCGGCCTTGGTACCGTAAAGCGTTACAATAAACTAAATACGTTTTTGTTCTATAGTAGTAGAAACACGCTTTTTTCTCTAATATTTACACTTTATAAACATTTCCAGTAACTTTTCATAAATTCCCAAATCTTTGTATTGCAAAAATAAAGTTACCATTCAAAAAAGCACACAGATGCTATTTTATTTTCTTTGCTTTTTCACAGATTACGTTGCAGCAAGGCGTGACCGGCTACTTTTAAATAAAACACTACATTCGTACAATGAATGTACATTATTATTAAAGCACACACGGGGGGGGGGTTATAATTAATGCTGTTCTCAGCAAATATGTGTTTAGAAAAAATTAATTATTTCGAAGAAAAAAACAGCCAATTTTAAAACCGTTTATCGATAATTTATAAGGTCGATTTTAAGAATATTTAAAAAGTACCTAAAAAAAAAAAAAAAACAAACAAAACTGACAGAAAACGGTAAAAAATCAGTAAATGAAAAACGATGAGAAATAAAAAGGCATACACGTGTATATTTACAATATAAAATTATTTAATTAATAAAAAAGGGATTTAGAAATTCTTACTTTTTTTTTTATAAATTCACAAATATAAATCTAGGTACCTACTTTAAACGGATAGTAATGCCGTTAATAAGGCAAGAAAAACGAATTTCTGCCTGTTTGAGGACTGCATTAAACTGCTCTTAAACCACATTTGCAGCAATAATAGCTCGCCTTAGTTTGCTTTTTATGAGGCCGCGAACGAATTATACCCTTTCTTTGAGCTGCGGTGCTTTTCCAGATGATGCAGCTTCTACTTCAAAGTTTTCAACTCTTGAAGAGGTGCGCGCCGTAATAATCTAATTATTTATTAACCGCAGAGCAAGGCCGGTTGTACACAATCGAAATGAGAGATACCTGTTTTTCAAATCTGCTTTTTTTTTTTTAAATGATCATTATAAATCGCATTACTATCAATTATACCATAAATGCAGGTAATTCTCCCAGTGCTCGTTCGCCATACTTCTTCCAATGCTACACCATTCTACCGCTACGATTATGCTGTAGTTGCAGTTCCGCTAAGCGTGTGTTCTATCGTCAACTATTTCGTTTGCCTTAACTCTTTGAAGGGCAGTGGTTAATTTACTAATCACCCTGGATGGTAAGTAAAACGCGCGGTGGTTATCTGTACTAACCACCTTCTTTCTTCTTTTGTGCTCATTACCGCGTGGTGGTCAATAGATAAAACCACCTAAATTAGTTCCAATATATGTCATAGATGGCGTCAAATAATTCACTTTTTTAGTATCACAGTGACGAGACGTTCAGTGGAAATTGTTCTGTTTTGTGTAAGGAAGTAGTATTGTGCTGATTATTTGTTTAAATTTTTTTCACAATAGTAATTTTAATAATAGAATTTTTGCACTGTTTATAACCTTCACATTATACTAAAAAGAAATACGTAAGTTATAATGATTTCTATTATTATCACACAAATTTTTTTATTAAAATAAGGTGGTGGTATATTTTATTAACCACCGTGCATTATAAGACAGTTTTCTGTATTAAATAGTCTGAGTAATAATACTGTTTTTTTTTGGCGCACAGAAAACATGAGCAGAAAAATAAATCGAAGTGAGATCATAGAAATATTAGAAAACGTTCCTTCTTCTTCCGAATATGAATTTAGTGACGATTCGGCTGATAACCCCATATTTCGGCTCGATGATAATATATTCAGAGTATTGGAATCTGATGTTTCAGAAACTGATGATTCTGATCATGAAATATTAATACCTCTTCCATGTAATGTGTCAAATTGTGTGAATGATCACAGTTGTTGTCCATAAATAATAACACTAATAATAATACAGATAAAAATGTATCTAGTGATTTAATAAATTCGTCATCACACATAATAAAAATTTAAAATATGTAATGGACTAAACAGCTTACTACGCCAACAGGTTCATTACAACTATTTTCTAATAAAACCGGATGCTCAAATGAAGTAAAGGAGTTAAAAGAAAAATCACCTTTGGCGTTATTTAACTTATTTTTCCATAATGAATTAATAAATCATATTGTATTTCAAACAGGGGCTCTTGCCTCAAAAGATAATTGATATATCGTTACCCAAAAAACGGAAAGCTGTGGAAATCAGCAAACAGAAACCGAAAGTGACGAAAGAAGTTAGGTTACAAGGACTGAGACACATTCCAAGGAAAGGGACGTCAAGGCGATGTGCAAAATGTAGCACAAAAAAAACATCCAGTAAGAATTATGTATGTGGGAATGTACCACTTGTAATGTACCTCTTTGCTTAAAAGAAGGGTATAAAAATTGTTTTAAAATGTTTCATTCAATATAGTAGTAGAATAAGTTAATTATTTGCACTGTTCTTTATTTTTTGTTTGTATATTTTTTTTATTTTCAATGTATTTTTATTACATAATTTTTTATACATATTCATTCAATATAATATTATTATTTAATTTGATGGGCGGTGGTTAATATATCGACCACCACAAAAGTTTAATTTTTTAAGTAAAAAAAATCGTTAATAATGATTTAATAAGTTCTATGACACATTTTATTCTATGTCCATAAACATACAAGATAAAAGTAACAAAAAAAAATTTATTTTTTTGTGCCCACCGGGGGTACCAAAAGTCTAGAAAGGTTTGCCCCTTAAAGAGTTATGGTATTCCTGAGTTTGTTTTTATACCGCATATTAAAATGTCTTCCCAAGAATTATCGCTATTTTGAGGGTCGAAATAGGCTTGTGGTGAAAACAAATACACGGCACAAAATGTCGCATAGCGCGCGAAAGGAAATCACTAGTGCATCTCGAAATTGTCCAAAATAACAAAAAAATACGCGAGGAAAGAGAGTATTGTAGTTTTTTTGATCATCTAGACCAAAATTTCGGGAGGGGTTACGAAAATATTGTTATAAATATATATACACATGTGTACATGTGTGTGTATTATCATAAAATATATTTATTTATAAATGATACACTATAGCCCTGTAATCAATTATTGTATATGCAATATTTGAAAATTACAATAAAAACAAATAAAAATTGTCATTTCCATAAAATTTGATAAAAATTTCAATTTTCTTTTGCCGCTTTTGTCAAAAATTGAAAAGAAATAAATTTATTCTGAATTTCGGTTCATTTAATTCAAGCAGTTATTATTTCGCAGACATTTAGGGGGGTTCGATCCTGAAAATTTCCCCTTAGATAAGGCCCCGCTACTGATCATGACATTTTTTCATTTACACATAACCGGGGAAGAAAATTAAGTTTCCTGTGGGGTATGGCCCGAGTTGATTCAACTGCAAAAGAAGGTGTTAGATCAGGTATTAAGTTTCCGTTCATTCCGTCCTTCGATCTTTTAGACAAAGCTGATAATCTTGCTGATTGGGTGAGTCTTATTTGCAGTGAACAAGGGCCTGGTAAATATTTTCATATGATCCAACCGTTTCCGCCTTCCACACTTTCGTTCTATCGATTTGTGTCCCAGTTAGTTTGACCCGTAGGTTTGTGACCGTTGTGTGTAGGCTCCGTTCCGGCCATTGCCGATTGGGTTTAAGCTTTTCAAACACAGGGCACTGCACGGGGATTGTCATACCTATTGTCGACAAAATTTTAGAGAAAACATTAACCACCTGTTATTTAATTGCGTCCAGTTTGACAACGAGAGACTTGTGTTTCCCAAAGACCTGACGTCCTACGGTATTTATCCTCCACTGTGTATTTTTTATCTTCTTCGTTCTACTGATATGATTTTCTTTTTTCTTTTTTCTTCTCTCCCTTATTCATTAGAGTTTATTTTGTTTATATAAGGAGCTAGTTTTATTTTATTCTATGTTTTATCTATTTACTGGTTATTATAATTTTTGTAGGTTTTCATTTTCTATTCGGGTGTTGTTGATTGTGGGGAATTATTGGCCAGAAAGACGTTGTATTCGGTCCGGGCCAAAAAAAAAAAAAAAAAAAAATCAAGTTTCCTCATACTGTCCAGTAGCACATGCACCCCTCATGAAGTTCATAAAAACCATAAAAGTATTTTTTCGTTAAGAAAATAATCCGCCTTATAAATAATATTATTAATACGCATATGAAGTTGGAAAATTCCGGTATTAAATTCAGTTTATGCAGTTTTTTTCATACGAATAATGCAAATCAGGCAGAGTCAAGGGATTTCGCTCGTACCTCCTCCTTCTTTCGAGAAAAAAAACAGATCGAAAGAAAATGAACAAAAATAAAATTGAGCGAAAGGAATATATAAAACGTTCATTGCAGAATTATTTCTTCTCGGGGCGCTCAAGAATGCATCCACACACAGCCCCCCCCCCCAGATTCTCGACGTGTTACAAAATAAGTCGACGGAACGGAAAAAAATATTGCGACGAAACGTTTGCAAGCAAGTAGCAACGTAAAAGCATACACGCACGTTTTACACGTCAATCTACTACATTCGTGATACAATATTACCTTCTTATAACGAAAAGGAACTGTTCGATCTGTAATAAATATGAACACGATCTGAATCATCAACGTTGTAAAAGACTAATGGGAAATACTAAATGGTTCCTCAGAATTCGGAATGCAATGAAGAAAAATAAAAATACTTCCCGAGAAGATGAGAAGGGTTGATAACGACCCTAAACTACCCCTCGATATGCATTTTTCTCGAAAAGAAGAAAAAAAAACTTGTAAACTATGCGAAAACTCTCGCCAGGTGGCGGACATTCGTCGCAGATCGCAGAAAGACTGTTATGATAAATTTTTGATGTTGTAAAAATGAAAAAATCTCTATTCGGCGGTATTTGCGTTCTCAAATTAAAACGGCGATCAGAAAAAAATATAATTTCAACATAAGAAGAATCCGTGATTATGCTATATCGGTAAGAAGTACGATGTGCAACTTAATATTAACAAAACGCCCGGACTGGTTTTATAATTTTCGATACTGCTAGTGTCCGTATCTACAGATATTTCTAAGATTTTGTGATTTTACATTAATTTTTAAATATATTATACGTAAAACAAAATCCTTTCAAAACTTCATTCCTATTGATGGTATTAATTGGTTGGGTTTTTTTTTTTTTTGTTTTTTTTAACGTTGATTACAATTAAGAATTCGTTGATGATATATAGTAGCCTAAAGCAACGTCTCAAATTGTGCCGGGTATATAACCACAGTCACGGGCGTCGCCAGTCGATGAGCCAGGGGGAGGGGGGGAAGATAATAGAAAGAAAATATAAGTTGTAGGAAAAATAAAATTTGTAATTTGTAAAGGTTTAATATTTTATTAAACAAGAATAAAATCTTAATTAAAACATAATTTTCGTGGTTTTCTGGCAAATTGTTCTACTACTTTATTATAAAAGTCAAATTGTTCATGGTTATGCTCTTATGAATACTCATCATGGCCAGCTGATTAAAAAGTTCTAAATTTCCAGGGGCGTGCTCCCCTCCTTAACGACGCCCATGACCACGGCAGATTATTATTTTCTTTTTAATATGAGAGAAAATTCCTTTTTAGTTACGGATATTATAAATTTTTCCTCGTTAATAATTTCAGGTGATATAAACAAGAAAAAAAAAAAAAAAAACCCATTTCTAGCATCAGGAAGAAACGGATAGACATATTTTTCGTATTTTCGTAATAAAAGTATAAGCACATCAGTTAAATTTTAATTTTAATTTTACAGGTGCAATGTGGTAACGAGGAATTTTACGTCCATTGCCTGCATCCGCTATCAGCTATCAGTGACAATTCTTTATGGTTTCAGTTGATTCATTATTACCGGAGGAGGCCCCCAACAAAAACTGATCGTCTACAACAGAAGTGTGTAAAATCGTCATCTCGTAATTTATTCGTAAATAGAATTTACACTAAAAAAAAGTGAGAAAAATAAGCGAAGAAGTTCACATTACCTGTAAATATCGGAACGCTTGCATTTTAACTGCGGTTTATTAAATTTAAAGAATGGAAAACCAAATTTTAATTTCGAATATACGTATATGTATGCATATGAAAAGAAAAAAAAAGAAAATCCAAGATATTCGTGACTCCATATAATTCGGCGTGTAAATTAACGTTATTCGGTTTTTATTTATATTCATTTTTAAAATACATTTTTTTCAACCTACTTTAATATCTTTTAATATTTTTATTTTTTGATGTTAAATTCGTTGTCGTTTTACCTTTAACAGACGTTTGAAGAGACCTGACAGATATACCAGCAAGTGGAAAACTGCCGGCACTTACTTGTTACGCAATTCCTAATTATACATTAAAGAAGAACAAAAATTGGTGCGTGGAAAAAGGAGGTGGAAAAATGGCTGAAGGAATGGTAGAAAGATTGAAGAACAAGTTACGTCCTGAATCTCTCTACCTTTTAAATGCTTCTTTTTTTATGTATTTCGTTTCGACTTTTTCGTGTCTCTTCCTGATATTAAGTTTTCAAAGAAGATCGTGTTTTTCGATTTTAAAATATTAAGCTGCCTGCAGGTACCGGTTGTACAGATGCGTATTACGAGGCGTGTTTGTATTTGCATGCGTATATATATATATGTACACTTATACTTAAACATAACGCTAGATTTATAAATATTATGATTTATGGAATAAGTTAAGATATTTTGTAACTTTTGTATTTTTCTTTGTTAGTAAACGTTAATAAGAGTGTCGGGCACTCACACAACGGGCATATTTGCTCTGTGAGACCTACAACTTATTTAAAAAAAAAAATGATTATAAGCCGGCCTTGCTTAGTCGTTCAACTTCTATAAAGCGTGCGACAAAAAAGAGTATAACTTTCAAAGCGTAGGATGATTCTACCTATCGTACTGAGTGATTCCTGTATTCTTTGAATACGCGCGCGCGCTGGTATGCATATGTGTGATGTGCATGCTAGGTGGACGACATGAGTAAGCATGTAAGAAAGGGGCCACATGGTGGCCGCAATTTGCAAAATGTTGTGCATACCCCGCGTTTCATTTAAATGAATTTAGATTGTCATTCAGTTATTTTTCACTTTTAATTTTAAACTATTCGCCCCAAGCCCGTGCTCAGAATTTTGAAAGGGAAGTTTTGAAAATTTTATTCGCATATTTATTTTATAAATAACAATACATTTTTCACTAATATTCATATATATTAATAATCTCCATCATACTGATATTTATATGTATTAATAATTTCCATAAATGAATTTCCCCGTATATGAACATTAATAAAAATTACATATGTTATTGATTTTACTCGCATTAAAAAATTTTGTATAAAATATTATTAAAGTACCTAAAAATATGGTTCATATTTTTTCTTTTAAAACACTCTAAAAAAACCTCAATATATCTATTTTAAATTTTTGATTTTTTTCGTTTTCATGGGGGTCCTCCCTCTATGGCCTTGGTTCGCCCCCAGAAGATTGTTTGTCATACGTGAATTTTTCGGAATTTACGAAACTGAATACGATGATTTTTTATACGGCGTTAAGATCCACTAATTACGTAGGTTGTTTTTCATTAAATTTGGATCCTCTTCCTCCCCCGGGTGAGATTTTCACCATAGATAGTTAATAAAGGATTAAACTTATTTTCATAAAGGAGAAAAATAGTACAATGTTAGGGTATTATGGAACGAATTTATTAAAATTTTTTTTTTATTTAAATTTAGTCAAATTAAAAGTAAAAACAAACATCACCTTTCTTAATTTTTCACTCACTCCATGGGCATTCATGTACTGTAACAGTTTTTTTTTTTTTCTTTTAAAAACTCTGATTGTTTTTTGTTTTTTTTTACTTTTTTTATTCTCGAAATAAAAATTTTTAATAGTTATGAGATTTTTTCAACGGGCAAAATGAGACATTTCAAAAGAAGTAAAAAAAAAATTAACAATTTTTTTTATTATCTGTATAATAATGCATATTCTTTAAAAGTTGACGTGACATTTTCAATTCCTTCCCACACACGCACGCACGCACACACACACACACACACACACACACACTTTGAACTCACGTAATTAATGGATGCCCCCTTAAGAATTCGAATGATGAAAGTCGTTTAAAAACAATTTTTTTAAATAAATGATTAAATATTAGAATGCCTAGACACTGATCGGGACAGATTTTCCTAACTTTTTCAGCTACATGCACGCTGATTGGCGAAAAGTTTGTGGTTGTTTCGCAATTTTTGCGGGACAAAGAGAGAACGCGAACGGCATAGACCGCGGAAGGATAATAAAATAACTATCCGGGATTCGTCTAGATGGCAGCACAGATATACAAATATGCATCGTTTTTATAAAAACAGGGCAATATGTCAAGAACATTTAACCGTGAACCGACGCGCAACACCGACACAATCAGTCGACGATATCGGAAACAGTTTATTATTAGGTGTTGCGATTCGGGCACGGCTTCTACGCGACGACGTTCAGGAAGGCGCACCAGTAAACACGTTTCGTCAATCATACGACGACAATTCGTGATGTGAATAATCGCATTATTAAGATACTCGCTTATCGATTATTTGATCATTCGAAATACATAAAGGATAATTTTTTAAAAACTATATTATCCGCACAAGTGACAGAAATTATTTATTTTTAACTTTCAATTATAGATTGTGTCAACTATTTGCAAATTAAAAAACGAGAACATTGTAACACATAAACATCAACGTATTCATTTTAATTTATATTAAAGATGATATTATTTTTCTTTTTTGAAAAAAAATTGTTAAGATCGTTTTTCTTGATAAATAAAAAAGCAAAATTCAGGTACTGTTCCATATTGCTGGTTGATAAATAAAATCATTATTTAGTGTATTTTAAAGAATTCAAAAAATTTAATTTTAACCCTCTCGGGAGAATATTCTAATCTAATTGAGTAAAAAGTTTGGAATTTGGTATAGAAAATTACTATAAGTATAATAAGTGTAAAGCAATTTACTTAATTATACCGCTAGTAATGCTTAAATTATTTTTGAGATAACACCTTTAATATTCGAATCCACAAGGTGATTAGAATTTTGCAAGTTAACTTTGGCTTATTTAAAATTTTTAATAATATTTACATTTTTTGTTAAACTCCTTATGTACATAATAGTAATGAACAAGGCCGTGTCCACGGGGGGTGGTTAACCCTCCATGAGAACTGAAAAAGTTATTATAAATACACAAACATCTGAAAAAAATCAAAAACTTAAAATAAATATTGATGATTTTTTTAGGGTGTTCTTACCTTTAAAAGAAAAAATAAAAAATTTGCTCTATATTTTAGGTACTTTATTAATATTTTATGCAAATTTTTTTATTACGAGCATAATTAATAACATGTGTAATTTTTATTAATGTTTGTATACGGGGTAATTCATTTATGTAAATTATTAATATATAAATCAAAAGGATAGAAATTATTAATAGTATGAATGTTAATGAAAAGTGTATTGTTATTTATAAAATAAACATGTGAAGAAAAATTTCAACCCCCCCACCCTTTCAAAATTCTGAGCAGAGGCCTGGTAATGAACAACTTTATAGCCGAGGTTAAAAGATAATTTATTACATGTATATTAAAGAAATTTACTAGTTTTAAAAACACTTTTAAAAAAAAAAAATCTCAAATAAAAAATTAGAAGTTATTAAAAAACACAATTATATTTCCAAATAACAAAAAACTAGCGCGATTAAATTAAATATTTGTTTTGCGAATCGCGAAATTAATCTACAGGATTTTAGTGGTGTGTTTACTTCTTTAGCATAGAAAAATTATTTTAAACTGATAATCTGCTGGAATGATGCAGTTTATACGATTGTGTTACATCCGAATGAAAACTGTTATTTTTAATATATCAATTTTTTTTTTGTTTTTTTTGTTTTTTTTTTGCAAAACAGTTTGTGTGTGTTAATTTGATGTTTTGACAATTGTATGTATGTATGTATGTATGCATGTATGTATGTATGTATATATTCAGAATTTTACACTTTGCGAAGGTAAAAACCGCGGATGTCTACTATATTTTGAAATAAAGCGGTGGTATTTTTTTACCTTTGCTGCTTCAGGGGTGGAATTTTTAAAATCGTTTAAAAACACGATATTTGCCAAATTCTTATTTTTTCCGTGCTGGACAACTTTTTATTCTTATTTCATGGTTTAGTAGCTCTGTAATTATGAATAATATTAAAATTGTATTTTTTTTCCTTGAGCGCGTCAGCGGCCTTAAAACAACATGGCAAACTAAATCAGGAAACTAAATATAACCAGATGATCAGAAATGGAAGACACGAAGGATAGTAGCAAAGGAATAACAGAAGACAATCGGAAGAAAAGGATATAGGTTGCATTATAGGGAGTAGGAGATTCAAAGCCAAAAGCTGGGCGTATAGAAGAGCGGAACATTCAAAGATGAGAATTACAAACACACGAAGGATCGGTGATGAAGAGAGCAGTAAGGAGTGACAGAGCAAATCGAAAACGAGAAGGGGGTAAAGAATATAATTGATCCTAAGTCTAAATAAGGAAACAACAGTGAAACGACGACAGACAGGAATTCAAAGGAACCAAGCACCGAGGAACCGGTTGAATAAGACGGTACTGCGAATAACGATTGGAGAATAAAGATGGATAAATGTCCAACCAAAGTCTGGAATGATAGGAGATGGATACGAAAAGAATGCCTTGAAGAAGGCCATTGCGAGCAGCTAAACTAGCTAAAGAGCCGTTGCCCTCTATATCGCAGTGACCAGGAACGCGTAGAAGATGTAGACGTGTTTTCTAAGCCTGAAATTATTCCAGCTATCGAGAGGATTTTAGATTTGTTTTTTTGACCCCCCCCCTCTGACCGGTATTTTTGGTCACAAAATCGATTAGCACACACGGGCTATAGTGGTTGAACATGAAAACTTAAAAAGGACTCGGTTACAGTTGAAATATTTGCAAAAACTCTTTTAAAAAATACGACTCTTCATCAGATAGTTTCACAGTTAGTAAGCAATATAGAATTCCGAGTCGGAAGAAAATGATTAAAATCAGTCCGACAGGTAAGTCTTTAAGCGAAATCTCTAGACGTTATTAACAACCAGAAGTGATTGCAGTCGAAATTAGTAAAACCATAAAAAAAACATTGAAATAGAAAAAATATTTCATTCTAGTCGCAAAAAAGGTTACGAGTCTTTAAAAGGTAACGAAATATAGCGGGAGCGCGGATAAAATAGTCTACAACAGAAAACCGGGATTTTCAAAAAAACTCATGAATAATAATGAAAATCATGCCGAGAGGCACTGCTGATGTATGAAAAATATGCCTTAAAAAATCGATCCTTTGAATATATTACGAAAGGGGTGGTGTGGTAAGGATCGAAAAAGATAACTCTCTCTAGGTACGTCGAAAAATAATTACCTCGTGTATTAATTTATCTGCGTTCACATTCCACATCCTCATATAACCGCAGCAAAAGTTTAACCATACTAGGTTTTCAAATAGTTTACATATTCGATAAAAAAAGCTGTGAACTAAGGCTAAGATTTGATAACAAAAAAAGTAAATAGCACAAATTAGGCGTGACAGAGAAACGTGTTGTTCCCCGTACGTGTAGTGATGCTCTGGATCCGGCCTGACAGGTACAACTTGGAGACAATTTTTAAAAAGCATTTTATTTCTTTTTCTTCTTCTTAAAACCTGTTTTTCCACCTTTTTTTTTTTATTAATATCGGACTTAATACATTTTCCAACAAGAAGCGTATCCATTATTACCGAGATTAGAGTTTTTAAGAAATAACTAAATTAAGTTTTTTTTTTTTGCATTTTCTCAAATTATTATTGGCGGAATCTTACATGTTCCCAAAAATCTCTATTTTATCTTCTATACGCTTTGAAAGATACGAATCGAGAGTATGTAACAGAACTTTTTCCACACATGCCCAAATAACAGGTCCAGAGCTATACGTACGTTTTTGGTTTTAACAGAATGAAGAAACTAACGGCAGCTTAATGGGCAGAAAAGCGGCACTGTAAGGAAAATCACTCGAAAAATGCTTATATCGCGGGACGTAAAAGGAGAAGTTATTAAAAATCGATCATTTTAAAAGGAAAAATACCCATACTTTACTCGATAATATTTTATTTTTTTCCGCAATTTACATGGCAAAACTTTTCGACATTTGTTTTTTTTTTTTTCATAAATTTTCCTCTTCGAAATTCTCTTTTTTCGGAAAATTAGTAAAGAAACGAATAATAGCTGAAGTTGCAAAAAAATTACTTTATTTTCCATTCTTGTTTTTCTATTTTTTTCTTTATTTATTTTTATTCTTTACTATTATTTCTCGTTTCTTACTTATTTCTTTTTAGTCTCCTTTCTACTGGTTTTTGCTTGGTGAAGAAGAACCTAAAAGATGAGTAAAAGGAAAAAAGGAGGAAGGTGAATGAGGAAAGAGAGATTTTTATATTTTGCTTCTATTTTTGTAAAATCATTTGCAACAACGAGAAATACAAGAAAGCCTTTTATAGTTATAAATAACTGCTCAAGAAGAGCCCCATACACATTTGGATCCCTCTCCCAAACAGAAAGGGGGAAAAAAATGGAAAAACCAAAAAAACTGTATTTCTTTAATGGACTAATTAAAGCTCTGGGGTAATATTACTACCGTTTGGAAGTGTAAGAAGTTTTAGTCTCGGGTTTTCAACTATTATTTTAACTTATTAATTCCGCTTTTCATATTTAAACTAATATAAAAGGGAAAATTGGTGTCCGAGAGTGCTTGCATTTTTTATCTGGCTTGGAATTTCTCCTCCGGAAAAAATGAAATAAGTCTAAATTTTGAATACCCGATAAAGAAAGGGCGACATCGATTTTAGTCTTAGTGCACGAAAAAGTCCTTTTATAAAAAAACAGGCTAAAAAGAAATTTTGTAGCATCGTTTTTTTTTTAACAAACGTACAGAAATTCAGCACCTTACATTACTTTTTTATAAAAAAAAGATAAGTCGAGTTTCCACTTGCTTGATATTTCCGACCTCGTTTTACTAATTAATAAAAATGAAAGCCGCTATTTCGAAATTTTTTAAACATACTGCTGAAACACAAAGTCCACAATTAGAATAAACGTGCGACATATAATGTTTCAAATCCGACAGTGTCTAATATATATATATATTTTTTTTTTTTTTGGTGGGGGGGGCTTTAAACAGTGTCTAATATAATATCTATCTATTAATAGAGACTAATACGGTCAACTGAATTCTTTTAGTTTAGTAAATATTCGATCAACGCGTAAGTTTAATTAATAAAAGTTATTCCGCGCTACATAAATAAATTCCTACCTATGCTCAGAAGCATGCAAGAGATTTACATTTTTACGGAGAGGGGTTAAAATTTATAAACGTCCATTACTAAAACTGACTTTTTTTCTTTTAAATTTGCCAACACTCGATAAGTTTTAGTTTTTCAATTCCTAAAAGAAACTTATATAAAAGGGGGAACGACAAAATTAAAAACTAAAACTGGTGTTTGGTCTTATCCATCTAGTAAATACCTTTTCGAGATTACCGGATTTCGTCAATTTTTTTTTTTTGGTTAATAAAGATATAAGAAGAATTTTATTAAAAGCTAAATCAGTATTTCGAAATTTCTTTTGAAAATACCGACTGAAAAAATCATATAGTAATGCAGAAAAACTGGGGGTAGCAAAACTTTCAGAAAAATTGCAAAAATCCCAAAAATAAAAAAAGAAGAGCAGCGGTGGTCGCGAGCTTTGATTACGTGAATATTACCAGGGGGCGGATCCAGAGAGACATTTTAGGGAGAGGGATATAATTACGTAATATGTTATACGGTAGGCCATAGATTTGAGAAAAACCCCCTGTTTCATCAAATAACCTACAAATTTAAAAATGTTTTTTTTTTAAATATATAATTATTACAATTTTTAATATAACTTTTGTTTTATTTTTAGCGGTGAACGATAAAACGAAATTATAAAATTATACCTAAAAATTGGTAGTTTAGAATTGTTAGTAGTAAATTACTAGAAAGAAAGAACGTATTAGGCTCTAACTTCTTTTTTTATCTTTGTTAGTAATCCGATCCGAATTCTATGTCCGTGAACAAGTGAATATATATGTATATTTCTCATTGAACTATTTTTAATTAAAATTGCAAAATAAATAAAAAAGTTATCGATAACGATTGCGTTTAAAATAGAATAAAACATTAATAGTTCTACTAGAAAACAGAAATAAATATTAATTATTAAATTCGTAGGCAGTAACATTTATTCTTTATAGTATAAATTAAGTTTCTCTGTTGTAACAAATTTTTTTATCGAGGTTTTGGCTTTTTATTGTGGGGGGGGGGATGTTCCCTAACCGCATCTTGTGGATCCGCCACTGATATTATGGAAACATTTTTTTTTTTTTTGCAACCTGGTGGAAGATACAGGTATTTTTTTCATCAAAAACGTAACCGATTTCGAAATCGGAAATATTTAAATTTAGAATCTTCTCCTCTAATCATTCAAACGTGGAATCTTCGGAGCATGATGAGACCGACCTTGTTTCATTAGGCTTCGCTTTTAATCTTTCGAGTCGAGCGGGTCTTTTTGCAATCATTGTGTTGCTGTCGTTGTCGTCGTCGGGAAGAGCTTAATTGATGCAATGGATGTGTAATGAAAGCTTATTAACTCTCCCCGGTCACGCGATAATTGTAATAAGCGAAAATCGGAATTTTTTTGTTATTCGCTACTAACTGAACACGATTTAACTGCGCAGGTTGAAAGTTGCTATTTGCGCGCAAGTATCGAAGCCACGGTTTCTATCAACTTGAGCGTAATATGAAAAATACAAAATCCATATCGTAGCGAAAATACAGAAATGCGTCGTACTCTGCAATATGATTAATTACAGCTGGTCAAATGTTTGATGATTCGGTTTGGTAAGGTCAAATAATCAATCGGCTTCAGTCTTACTATTTTACATATGAATGTGTTTTGACTCGGGACAAAATAATTTTTTCTACAATTTTAATTTACGGAATCGGGATTGTCAGATGAACCTGCCGGGCGTACAAATTGTTGTCGCTAGAATCAACTTTTTTTCTCCAGATAATAGTCACTTGCTAAGCATGAGAGTTCCACCGATTAACGAGACAAACGATAACAGCCTAGCACGTGTCCTCGTAACCTTTCAGTCGGCAGTCTTTTGAGATGAGAGAGCAAAAGCAGAGTTTCCCTGTTGGAGATGATCGCGTTTTCCGAATACGAGGCACCCTAATAAATGTCTTAATCAAACAAAAACAATACATTTAAAACTATGCAGATCAGATAACTCACAAAACGAAAAGATCATCGAATAAATAGTCTCTAGTATAGTCTCAATTTTTGTTGTGTAGAGAGCAATTCGACGCCTTAAGGAAGTAAATTTCTTCATAGTGCCACACTTACAATTCCTAAGCGTCGGCGACTGCCTATTCGTACATCTCAGCTGTACAGACATAAGTATTAGTGTGCTTATAACGATTGTTTATATGCAGTACGAATACACGCGCAAGACACTTCATTCGGAACCGATTAGTAATCGTTTGATTTTTATCGTTATACAAATGCAGTCCCCCGTGTGTGTCTATTATGTACTACCTAGTGCGCATATGATGGTATGCATGTTTACCGTTGTCTTCCACATGATTGATTATTAGCGAGTATTTGTAATTTAATTCTTTGTAATAAGTTCTGTGTCGTCGCCCAGGATCGAACCAGTGACAACGTCCGTAACGGAAGTCAAGCGCTCTAGCAACTAGGCTGTCGCTGATTAAATGGCTAATAGGATAGAAAAGTTAAATATTTTGGCGGCATCGTGAGAGGACAAAAATTTGAGATCCTACAGCTAATTATCCGGGGGAAAATGGAGGGAAAAAGAAGTGCAGGAAGACGGAGAACAGACTGAATACAAAACATTAAGAACTGGACTGGCATCGGCTCAATCCGTGATCTTATCCAAGGAGCAAGGGAACGCAAGTTGTTTTAGCTGCCAACTGATTGCTAACGCTCTGAGAAGAGTACGGCACATTAAGGAAGAAGAAGAAGAAGAAGGCAGTAAACCCTAACCGAAAATCCTAGCGGCAGACAAGACGACACGCCGGTTGATAAATTAGTCGCATCTCGGAAAATAAAATAAAGCGCGAACAAGCGACTTCCGCGCGCTCAAGAACGAACGGATACTGCTTAAACGAAACACCACTGTCTAACTACCGTACTACGGTAGCTGACTCTAATCGGTTTCAGTTAAAGCTGAATCAAAGCTGAATGTGATTAAATTTTAACCGGGGTTATAAATTTGGCTGAAAATATTTTTTACTTTTCATTTTTGAGACATCTATAATTTAAAATTGACGCACTTATCATACACACCGATTTACAATTGACCACATAGCGAACCGTGTAAAGATAAAGTAACAAAATAAATGATCGTGCTATGCTAACTGTAAACAAAAGAAATGATAAGATTTATCAAATATCAGCCACTCTAACACCACCACCAGAAAATACTTCTTGTGAATACAAATACGTCTCCGGCTCAGTGTTGGCACATACCAGCAGTGCACGCTCACAGCTATCTCATACGCTGATCTCATACCGCTTCATACCACCGCACCTTAAGCCGTTACACTGTATCGCAAATTTAACACTAAAAGTAACTATCGAAATCTACACACTAACATCCCTATCCCTTTACAAAAAAAGGACACCGACTGAACTCTTTCTGCATACAATTACCCACACAACATGTACACTCATACCAACAACTTTCGTATCACCGATATCTATACCTTCCGCCACCGCTACAAACAACCCCACCGGCTCATACAGCTCATTTTTACCCAGTCGGCAACGTGTAATGACGCACACCTACACATCCATACCATCAACATACACCCGGTTACCAGTTATCGCAGAATATAATTCCTTTCGATCGGTTTTATTTCTGTTCGTACTAGTCAATATAAATTAATTCCGATGTGCACAAGCATACATTTGGAGATCCTACCATGCATTAGAAAATAAAAGCTGTTAACGAACTGCCGTATTAAATCATTTCGCACGCATTTTCCCATTCGATATAATACATCCACACATCCACATACACCACACCGCATACTCATATGTCTTCTACGTGTTGCAATAAAAGCGAGAATATAAACTAAATGAAAACTTCTTATATTATAGAATTTAAATTTATTTATTTATATCGTTCGCATTTCTGATATGAAGCGCTCTCTTCCTTCTATCTCCGTTTTGGAAAATATTTGTCATTCCTTACCCATACAAATCTGTAGTTCAGAGTTCTCGCTTTCTGCTTCACTTCCCAAAGTAAATTTTTATAATAGTGAGACAAATTTTCGTTAATATATATTCTTAAGCTACTTTTATCGTTCCCGATTATGTCTTTGTCCTGAATTGCACATTTCTTCTTATTCAAATAGGTCCGCATTCCTCTGACCAATTTTAGCAATAATTAGTCTAGGCAAACTTCTACTCCTTTAAGGTATCCTGTACGCGGCTATGATATTCTCCGCAGTTCATCTGTTCTGCTACCTTCTTGACAATATTCGGTACGTCTTCATTAACTAATTCAGTTACTCCGTGTAGCTCAATATTCTCGCGACGATTGAAAATATATTATTACGATCAATCTACACTGACAGTGGAAAAGTTAAGAAAGAAGAACGGGGTGAACGTAGTGGAGCTTTAATAATTTGGCGTTACAAGTACAACTACAGATATTACTCACTACAATTAAAGAAAAATCTGTCCAAAGTATAGCAAAAAGGCTACAGAATTCACTGAAAACTGTTGAGAGTCTTTTAGTGGAGGTAGTAAAACTGGCAATGCTTCTACTTACAGCAGTAACATCAAACGTTTTTTCAGAAAAGACATAATATATAGTGCACTTTAATTTAAGATTCACAATGACTCAGTAAAGATTAACTCATGAAGTGTTGCTTCATATGCATCAATTTTAGATATAATTTAGTTTCAAAAACGTTTACCTATAAAAATTCAGAGAGAAAGACCGCATTTGGAATATGTCTATCATTTTTGTTTTTATTATCGTCAAGTTAAAATATCAGTATTGAAAGTATTTCGACTAATAAAATTACAATAATTATCATTGCAGATTAAAAATTTTGAAAGAAAAGTGCCAACTTGTTAACTGTGAACATGTCTCTGCATTTTAGATTTCTGTATTTAAATATTACATCATTATTAAAAATAACTGGAAAGTGAAAAGAAATTAAAATGTATGTTAATCGATAAAAGCCAATTTATTTGAAGTATAATAATCACTATTTTATTTTTAATTTTTACTTTTGTATGCTTTTTCATTTGAAAAACTTCGTACAGTATGAATTTATAAACATAATATTTATGTTTTTATTTACATTTAATTATATTTTAAAATTAATTTCTTTGTAATAAATATCGTTAAGCATACAGACTAGAATGAAACACTGTTAGTAACCACATTGTTCTTCAAGTATGTGAGTGCATGTCAGAATGTGTATGTACGCTTCCTTGTGTTAAAGGTAAATTGGGTTTTTGAGCCGCCCAGTTCGTCAAACGTTGGTACGCCACTGTACTCATACGGCTGTCTACTGCGTATATCGATAATTATTTATATTATTCAAATTATTCTGAATTTGTTATCCACAATGAAAAAAAAATTCAATGCAATTTACTGTAATACGTAACTCTCAAAAAACTACAGCTTATAAAGTAAACGCATAAACGCCTACATATTGTACTACATATGAACAACGGTCGTTCGCTATATGTTATTCTTCTTACTTTTTGCTAAAATGTACTGTTTTAGATCTACGTTACTGATTGTTGAGGATATCTTTTATGGAAATTAATGTGTTGTATTAAAAATAACATATATCAGTTTATTATGGTAAGATTCCTATTATTTTAGTATTAACATTAGTTACCGATGCAAATGTTCGGAAATCTGTGTTGTGCCAGTTTATGTATATATAAACATAAGATTTGTGATCGTTAATAATCATTTAATTTTCCGGAAAATAAAACTCGAAAACGATTTTGAAAAGTACAACATTTAAGTCATGTAGTATAAAATTTCAACATTATTGATGAAAATTTGCATGTAACATTTATGTAACTTATTTTAGTAAATATGGAAGTAATTTTATATTTGAATAAACTGTTAAATTTTGAATATTTAATTTGGACTCGATATATTTAATAATTAATTTTATAGCAGTTTTAGGAACAACCTAATTCAGATTTTACATTAACGTTTCAATAACTGCCATTTATTGAACATTAAGTATGTATAAAGATTAAATTATGATCATCATTCAAGGTTAATGTTAAGTTCTCTGTATGTTGCTAATGCGATTTATTTACAATTGAAACTATAGAAATACTGCTAAGGAAAAAAACTGAATTTAGATTAGCGCGGAGGTATAAGCTCGAAATATATTACTATTGTTTTATTTATTACAAACCCGCATATTATAAAATAACTTGACCACGAAGTTACCGAAAAATTGTAGTTTAATTTCTTCTACCGAATTAGTACACATAGCCGTGCCTAGAATTTTTTTTTTTTTTTGGGGGGGGGGGGCATTTTCTTTGCATATTTATTTTATAAATAACAATACATTTTTCACTAATATTCATATTATTAATAGTTTCCATCGTTTTGATTTATATTAAATGAATTACCGTATACATTAATAAAAATTACGTATGTTATTGAGATTATATTGGTAATAAAAAATTTTACATAAAATATTAATGAAATATGTAAACATATGGAGCATATTTTTTCTTCTTTTTTTTTAAAGGTAAGAACACCCTGAAAAATCATCAATAATTATTTTAAATTTTTGATCTTTTTCAGATTTTTATGTATTTATAATAACTATTTCAGTTCTAAAGGTGGGATTTAACCCCCTCCCCCCGTGGGTGTGATCTTTTATATATATATATATATATATATATATATATATACGCATATATACACATACACACACATTTGTATATATACATGTACACGTGAAATATCGTGATATCCACAGAAGGGGCCAATGGGGACCGTTGTCTAATCTGAGAATTTTTAAAGAAAATCAAAATCGAAAACTGGTGAAAAATAAGATTAGTTTTTTTTTTAGTCTTTACATTTATAAAATAAAAAAACGCAATTGTTGTTTTGCGGTAGAAAAAAATTATTTGCAAATATTTTTGCCTGAATTATAATATTAATGTAATTTTTTATGTTTTAATCGTAAATTTGATGTTACAAATTCTTTAAATGTTAAAATACTAATTTCCCATTTGCAATGCAGTAATGAAGTTTTTTTACAATTAAAATATTATCTTTTTTAATCGCGGCTCCCTAAAGAAAAATCCTCGACCACGATATACATATAAATATATAATTTTAAAAAAATTATAAACAATTTTTCTATTCCTTTCCTTTTTTTTTTTTTGTTTATCCTTACTTTTAAACCCGTTAGTAGTATTATTTGAGACTTTGTCTGTTAAATATATGAAAATTAATCACGTATTTTAAATCTGTTTAGCGCACATTTAAAAAAAATATATAGATAAAAAAAAGCTTTTGAATATAACACACGACTCATTGAGAATTTTATTTAGATTATTTAAAATATTTGAAGTATTTTATTTGTCTTATTTTAAAACAATTATAAATTTGTGCTAAAAGAAAATTACCACCACTTTTGAAAAAATTATTTTCCAATCTATTTATATAGAAATCGTAAATGAAAATAAATAAGTTTAAAAGCAAAATTTGTAACAATTTTTTTTTACTATTCATTTATTTCGAAGAAAAATGGGTTCAGGTCAAAAAATTAACTTCTCCCTTTACTATTAGCTTCATCCTTCTCATCCATGATTCCTTAACTTCCTCTCTCTTAAATGCTCTACAATCTCGGCTATTTGTCACCTTCGCTTTAACCGTAGTCTCCTTCCTGCATCATTTTACTCCATTTTGTTTCTTTCACCCCCTTCCAAATACTTTCCTTGTGTTGCTAATCAAATTTTGCTTGAATGTGCGGTTTCTCTGCAGCAATCGTTCTAATCTTCTCCATTAAAACTTGTTATACCCACTGCTTTTATCGATGCTATTTGTATTCTCTGATTTCCTTCTGCTTCTGTTATTACTGCCCTTGAATTATTTTTATTCTCTGTCCTTAAACGCATAAGAATACCGATTTATTTTCTTCTCTTTACCATTTCTTGTGTTAACGTCCTCGCTGGCAAACCCGTAAAAGAAAAAAAAAAAAAAAAAACATTTTTAATTTAATATAGATAATTAAATGAATTCGACAAGAAGGCGAGTGTTTTAAGTTTTGAGGGAGAACTTCCCGCATTAACCGCTTTGTTCCTAACCGTTTAGGGATCATAATAGGTGTTTCTTCTGCTTGCGAGGTGTTGAGCACAGCTGGAAATCAAATCCTAATCATAATCAATTTCCTGTACTGTAAAAATTGTTTTATCATTAAGCTATTCTTTGCGGAGCAATTTTAACGCTCTCGTGTAAATACTGAGATTGGAGCGCGTACTCATCCGTACAGCTTATTGATCAGCGAAGTAACTTCTGGCAGCCGTGAAAATTCCGATACATCTATGGTGGTAGTTTTCGTTCGAAGAGTTTGTGAATTACGAATTAATAAAGATATTTTTTTAAAATAGCTGCTTAGTAACGAACAACCAGGAACGACCAACAACTGTTAGCCCTCTTAATGCGCATCTGTCAAAAACAGGAGTTATCCGAGTCAGATTTGAATCCGTTTGCATTAATATGATCGATCAATTTTAGATTAGCCATTTCGTATAGATTTCGATTAATGTACCCGTAAAAAAAAACGATCGGGTTTAGCGACTTGAAGTTAGATTTATTGCAACAGCTGTTTGAGAAAAAAGTCGTATTAATAGTGGAATACTTTATTGTCGTTAGCGAAGAAATCCTGTAGTGAAAAATGTTTTCTCTTAAAAATTCTTCCTTTTTTTACTTAATTTTATGAGAGTAGGCTTTATTTTGCGACGACAGGGTTTAAAATAGATATAACTTTAATGATGTTTTAACGATAGGTTAAACGAAGTCCGTCGACGTACTCGTATTTTCTAATTAATTTCACTAATCAAGAAAAGGCACGTACACTAATTACCTACGCGAAAGATGGCTGCTCAAAAATGGAATTCAGATTTATAATTAAAAATAGCGCGTTCCGGCAAATTTATGCATTAAGCGAAACATGTGAACTTGCTTATTTTATATCTAAAGTGTAGCGAAGCAGGCTGCTAAAATTATAAATCCCCTATTATATCGAACTATGAGCATGGGGGATTGTGAAATTCGAGTTTCCCCGAATTACGGAATCGAAGGGATGAGTAAAAGTTCGTTTCTCGCGGAGTTTGAAGACGCTTTTTCGATGCGCTTTTATAAATCTGAGGTGGCTCTCCCAAATTTAAAGGCCACATCCGAAGACACGGTAGAGTAAGGTTCCTATGAGGAAACAATTTCGGACGTCGAGTTAGACTTTCGAAAATCGTAATCCCGCATTCCCCGTCGACGAGACAAAGCCCTTCTCAAAACGGCCCTATACTATTTCAATCCGGGAGCTACCTGAGTCATTTAATCGAATTGAGAGCCTCAATTTGGTCAATGCGCGTGACCCGTCGCTGACACGAATAAAATTGCTCGCTGACAAAGTTTCTATTTCACGCTGAGAAAACTTAGCCGATCTCGCTTAATATAGCCGCTGCAGTTTCAAAAAGGTCAATTGGCCGATATTTCGGATGATTTTCCATATGGAAAATTTTCACATCTTCATTAAGGAACCGAGTGCGCAATCACTTCAACGAGAAAAGGATAAAACGGTAACGATGACACGAATAGATAGTAGACGGGAAAATAAAGAAAATGAAAAGAGACGTGACGGATGCGGACGAGAGGAAATGGGAATTGAAAAATATGAACAATGTCTGTTTCGTCGAGGAAGAAAGTAACGCCGATAAATTGAAGTGCGGCTCGAGATGCAGAAAGAGAACGAAAAAAGGAAAAAGTGTGATAGGTAACAGACGGCGGCGGAATAGAGAGCAGAGAGTAAAAAATAAATGAGAATTGTCGGAGAGATAATTCAACAGTTTTAATGAATGGCGGTGCACTTGTCGCGGTGCGGGATGCTGAATGGATAGAAGGAGACAGACGGACAGGCATTAGCGGGGCTCGAAGTGGCCGGCTTGATCTCTGCGCTTAGATGATGGCTGTCGTATATTCGGTTGTCCCTCGACCGGGGCTTCGGCGTTGGGGCTTTAGAAACGCACACGCGCGTCGGTCGCCGTGTTAAACAGCGCGTGGCATCGGTAGTGCGGGCGCCTGTGTGCAAGGATTATATATTTTCGGAAGAGCTAGTCTCGCAGCGTGAAGGGACCGACTATCTCGAATCTGCAGCGTGTCTTCCTCGTTTTTTGCCTTCTTCTAAAAACTCCTCGCCCCCTCCCGTGCATCCCTTAGCTCTCACCCCAACCCTTAATTCTCGACAGCGCATCCCTTACCGTCGTTCGCCGACATGATGCCCCGCGTAGGCGCACCGCTATCGCAGGGGGCGTATCATCTCCTCGCCTTATTTTCACATAATGCTTGCACCGCATCGTTTCCCCAGAACCACGTCATCGCTTCGCTGTTTTTGTTCTCCGTTCTTCGCGCTACGCTTTTTAATACCGCCAGATGTACGTCCATGTTATATGTATATTTATATATAGGTAACTTAAATGACGTCATTGTGTATACGTGATGGAACAGAACCGAGAGGAATTTAAAGGAAAAAACGCCTCCGCGCGCGCACGCGTGTCTTTGTACGTGTAAATTTATCGAAAGCTTACGGACAAAAGCTCGAAAGTGTAGATGCGCCGAATTGTTGAACGGGCGTTGGAGAAAGAAACAGCGTATTTTAATATTGTGACGTATACGGTATACTGGTCGCGCACACAGCCCCACATTCGCCCGACATAAATATTATTCCACAACGGGGCATGGGCCGTGTCCCGGAAGCGAGTTTTTGATTTTCTGATCGTCTACTTTCGGATTTCGCGTGCCCACTCTGCCCCTTCTACCGTTTGATCTTGCTTCGAGCACATCAGCCGATGTTTGCTCATTGTCTACATCCTGTAAATTTTTATCTTGCCCATTTTCCGCCGTCTAAAGGTGCAATTTTTTTGCCGTTTTATCGTTGTCGCGTGAACACCGCGTTCTCTTGCTATTGCGGTCTCTGTTCCGAGTCCGCACTGCGTTAAAGTCCCCCGCGTTCTACCGCTCTATAACTCTCGACTGCGCACTACCAGAGGATTTCGAACTGTAAAGTGTGACAGATGTGAGGTTGGTTTTCAGAAATCGTCTAGCTCGGCGGTGACGAGACGGTTACAGGAGCTCGGCAGTACAGTTCACGCGGATAGTTGTTAATAGGGGATCGTATTTACGCGACAAATTGTTCGGATACAAAATTGCGAATTTTTCATTAAGTCAAATGACAAAAAACAATTCTATTCGTGGTTTGTCAATATTTGCTGTTAAAATTTTCTTTGTTCCATGCCTCGACTGGTAGCGAGAAATGAATAATTTAGATTCGTCGGACGAACATTATTCGAAATAAAAAGTAAAAATAGCAAAAAAGCAAAAAGAACTTGAGAAACTTTACTTACACAGATCCGTTTTGATAAATTCTCCCGGATTGCGCAAAGTCGACTTAATAACGCCCCCCCCCGCACATACGGGCTCTTTTGGTAAGACTACGATTAAACGCTGCGCATACGTTTCAATTAAAAATCTACATTAAAAGAATTTAATTTAAAATATTTATAAAGTTAGCACTTGTGTACAAATAGGCAACTAAAAATTATTTTTATTTTTTTTGAAAATTAAGTTTTTTTTTTTTTTTTTTTTTTTTTTGATATATAAATTTTATTACATCTCTATGTTCTGTCTTTAACTACTCAGGGGCTATTACAGAACATAGAGACCGGGATGACATCTACACGTGCAAATGTAATCCGGTTTCCTTGGCAAAAGCCAGAATTTTGACTACGGAGCTAGGGGTGTTGGAGGGGATCTCGTGCACAGAGGCCTCCACATCATGCGCTCTCCGGTGTTGCGCAAACTTCTTGCAATTGTAAATTAAAAACGTTACTGTTGGTTCATTTGGCAGCCCACACACGGGACAGCTCGTTGGGGGGGGGGCTATTGGTATAAAGATAGTTGATAGTTGTGTAACGAAGCAGTATGTCCCATCCTGAGCCGATTGAGGATTGAACACTCTTTCCTGCTTATTGCATCAGGAGGCCACCAGGAGTAGTCAGTGGTTGATTTAATGTTTCTCAGAAAAATGTTTTATGTCATCCACTCAGAACTACACTCCTGTTTAAGATTTCAAAGAGAGAGGATTTTTGGTTGGATGATTCTCTTTTTTTTCTTTTTTTTTTTTTTCTTTTTTTTTTGGTAAATTTTTTGTCACGAAGTAGTTTCAAATTTTTTTTTTACGCTAAAAACAGACTAACCAAAAAAATTTCAAAATTTTAACCCAACCGTAATTAAAAGTAATTTTAAATAAACTGTTTCATTTTAAATCGTAAATAATTTTAAATTAATTTTTTTTCAAGCAAGGAGCGAAATTAATTGGCGGCTTTTAACACAGACACATCTCACGACGTCCTAAATTTTTTTTGGGAAAAAAAATCTGTAGGTAAAATTTTGCGAGATCTTAAAATATCGATTTCGCAAAAGAATATTTTAAGACGGTAGAAATTAATCATTTTCCACCTATTTTTCTTCGACCTTATTAGTTCTAGATATTATTAATTCATCGAATTAATAATCCCCTTTACAACAGGTTTTGAAATTGTTAAATATTTCGAAATAAAGATCGATTGTAAATTCAAATTTTACAACGTCGTAGTTGCGTCAGGAGTAATGCGGAAAAAAACCAAATAAAACAAAAAAACCTTACGAAATACTGTAGCTGTAAAATAGCAAATCGTATAATAATTTATCGTTCAATGTACGCTGACTGTTCCATCTTTTTTTTTTTTTTTTTTTTGTAGGCGCACCAGCGGCATTGACCGAACAACGGGAAAAGCTAAGCTAAAAAAGTAAATAGTCAGGCGGTTCGAAATGGACGGAACAAAGAACAGCAGCGCAGGCACCACAGAAGATGAAGGAAAGGAGAGGATAAAGGAAGCGTTATAGGACGTAGTAGGGGGAGACCTAATGACAAGAGCTGGCCGTATAAAAGGGAGCGTTCATTATGAAGAGCAGGACACTCGAAGAAAATGTGATCAGCATCACATATATAGGAGGAGGATCACAATCGTGAAGAGAACAATAAGAAGAAGGTGACAGAGGAAATCGAAAGCGAGAGGAAGAAAGGAGAGAATGATTGATCCGGAGACGAATTAAAGAGACAATAGAAGAACGACGACCGAAAGGAATAGAATGGAACCAAGGCAGAGAACGAGGAATCGGCTGAATAAAACGGTAATGCCGATGACGATTAGAAAATAGGGAGGGATAAATATCCCACCAAAGTCTGGCGTGATTGGATATAGGTAAGGAAAAGATATCTGAAGAAGGAAAATAGTTGAGGAATGAATCAAGGCGACCGGCAGAACGAGTCAAAGAATCAACTACGTCATTGCCGTCAATTCCGGAATGACTGGGGACCCATAGGAAATCAATAAGAATAGAGCCGGATGACTGCAGAGTGGAGATAAGAGAACGGGATTGAGAGAACAATACTATTAGAGAAATGTGAAGGAGAAAAGGATAGGGCTTGAAAGGCGCCTTTAGAGTCCGAAATAATGAGGAATTGGGAAAGATCGCTTAAAGAGAAAATAAAAGAGATAGCCTCCTGAAGGATGACGATCGACTCGGCAGAAAAAATAGTGCAGAAGGAAGGAAGCCGGAAGGACTCAGAATGCCGAAGCGATGGGACAGTAAACACACCACGCACCCCGTCCTCGCTTCTGGAACCATCGGTAAAGATATGATCAGGAAAAGAGGAATTTAATAAATGAAGAAATTCATTGTTGACTGCACCGTGAGAGGAGGAATTGGCCTGAAGTGGGAGTTGATAGGCTGCCATAGACTATTGAAGTCATGAGAGAAGTAAAGAAGAGTGTTTTAGGAAAGGACAACAGGAGAAAACTTAGAAAGACGGGTAACAATAAGCGACAGGATTGAGATTTTATGAGGAGAAAAACGCCAGCGTCTTTCTTGCCGAATATTTGTAATTAAATGCCTTTTCTAAAATTGTTTAATAGTCATTGAAAACGTTTATACCGTATTTTTTATTGAATTGTCCTATTACAAGTGTCGAGTGATACTCTTTATTCCACTACTAATAAAGCAGCATGATACATACATCAGCTGAAACAACCGAAACGGTCGAAACAATTTTCTATAAATTATCAAAATGTTATTCATTAATGACTGTTTAATTTTTTTTTATGCTTTTTTTTGATCCAGACTTAATCCCTGTTCGCTTCATCGCGCCTCAGCAACGTCAGTTAACCTTATTTGAAAGAGTTTGTTTTATAGGAAATTATTCGTAAGATTATCCGCATGATTTTGTATTATAAATCACAAAATTTACACGAACACTCCGTGCATGAACGCATTCGATGTTTTGGTATAATATTTAGCAGTGCTGCGAGGGAGCGTATTAAAGTGAGCAAGGAGCCTCCTTGAGGGTTGGCCAGTGAAACAAATACGGGACGAACTTTGATTATTTAATTTTTTCCCTCTTCTCCTTTTGATCTTCTAGAATCTGTAATAGCGCAATAAGAGTGATGTGTAGAAATAATGTCTCGAGTGAATTATAAATTAATAGGAATAATTACGTATCCGCTTGACTACATTCTGCACATTTATAGCGATACAGTCTTAAGAAAGCTAAATTATATTGATCTGCGATTATCTGATGAGCGCAGAAACAGTTTAAAACGACTTTGGTTGAAATTAATTCACTTCCATTTCAGTATATGGAATGACTTCACGAGCTCACACGTGGAATTCGAACATCTCGTCTGTAAGTGCTTCGTTTGACCTTCACTAAGAAGCGCATTCGCAATTTTTCGGGGTTCCCGTTGATGAGCGGTGCTTGATCATGTGATAAAAGAGTTTATTCTCTAGCGCTGTCAAAAGCATCACTGCCGCTCCGGTGCTATATACACCTAATATCTGAAATCGAATATTGGTTTCAGCTTTTGTATAAAAACCCAGAACATTCTGCGTACAGTGCTTACACAATATGGCACTACTGGTAGATTATTCGGCCACGTCTAAATGGAAATTATTTAGCTGGCGCGGAATTAAACTACACCTTTATCGAGTAATCATGGATATAGTCTGCCAAATGTGATTTTTCATCAAATATATATTTTCGCATTATTCGCGAGATTAACGCTTACGAAGGTTTTCAAGAGGTTTGCGTATTTATTATTGAGAATTTCTAAACTGTTGGATATAGTAGTCAATTCAATATGTACGCTATGAATAAATGTCTCGTGAAGTATAATAATTGCAATAATGTTAAATCTGAGGGAGCTCTCTTAGTTGGTAATTTTGGGTTATCGCCTTTTTAACTGATTTAAGCGTATCCCCGCTTAAAGGACAATCCGAATTTTCCATCACTTCGAGATCGAGTATTCATTTTTACCATAAGACTATCTAAAAATTCTGTTCGCTAATCAGCGAAAGGTTAATAATATATTGTAGAATATTGTACTTTAATAATTACAAATTATTGTGAAATTACATGACATAAGAAGATTAAAATTGAAAAAATCATTTTATATGGGTTTCTATCGGTAAAAATAATCTCGCTATGGATTTGAAATATTTTACTTTTCCAAGTACGGAAAGTATTTTTACAAAAATGATGTCGCAATCTTTTAGATTTACAAAACCGCTTCTGTTTGTTATTCGAAATGGAAAGTGATTATAACGGATGCAGTAGTGCCTTTAACACAAGACCAAACTCTTAATGATGTATTATTTGGCCTGTTATGAATCTTTTTGTCACGTTGCTTTGATGCGGATTGCCTTTCATCGTAAGTTGCTTCGTTGTTCGTTCCAGGAATCGGATTCTTAAGGTCACCGTAGATACATTTGTAAATATATATATAAAAAATTTGAATATTTACTTTGCAAATCTTACGTCATAAAATAGATTTTAATTTCCGCATCAATCTGGGATTATTTCCGTTTAAGATTTTATTTGCACAAATATCCCCGTTTTCAGTGATGTTTGTAATGTATTTAATTATAAATTTGACTTTGTCCTCACTTTTTAATGTTCATCGTTGGTGATTATATAATAATGGGGAGGCTTTCATAAAATTGTAGCATTAAGAAGGATTTAGATGTTCGTATGAAAATTAAAACATGTTTCACTTTTATATCGAGCAGTATCATCGGGTTAATTACGCTCTTGAAATGAATTTCGAAAATTCTCAGAAGTGCGCAGGTATATTTGAAAATTTACACTACAGATATATCATCGTCAACAAGATCGACTGTTCAAGTTCGCGCATCAAAAAGTACGGAAAATTATCATATTGTGCCGAATTAGTTGACGAATTCGAATTAATGAAGATAACAAAAAAAATAAAAAGGGGACGCACGCAGCCGTGACTGCAATATTACTTTTTTCCATATTTTAGATGTCAACTATGTAGTAATACATTAAATTAAACCCGGTTTTCAATAGACTTTGACCTTGATATACCTACGATTTTTCCCCGATATCATTCGTAAAATATTCGTCTTTATAAGTTACTAATTATGATTAAAAGTAATAATACGATTTCATACTCGTTTGCTGGAATAATAATTATTCGAAATAATGTTATAATATGACAAGCAAATCGATAAATAGAAATATATTTATTTTCTACACACGCTGATTCTTCCGAACTGATCCTTTTAGAAGAGCGCGATACTAAATCTTTAATTTGCACTAGTTTAATAGGTCTAGTTCCGGTGTCACTGCTATTTGAATTTTATGTTTACATCGGCGGAAAAATTTCAACTTTCCAGAATTTTGGAATTATTTCCTCGATAATTCCAGTTTACTAGATTATATTTCGAGTTCTACACTGTAGTAGTTCGCATCTATTATCTCGATATAAGTAGTGTATTGAAATTTTTCACACTAATAAATTACACGTTAAACGTGAAGATAAGTCATATTTTAAATTTAGACTATGAATTATTACTTTTATTTTTCACTAAATTTGTTTCACGTTATTGTTTGAACTTTTACTTTGTACTATATTCTGTTGTTATGTATATGTTTTAACAGAGAGCAACTGCGCGAAGCCAATTACAATGTATACACTAAATCTATATATAAAATACGTGAATAACAATCTGAATAGTACACACAAATACACGCTAATACACACATTCACACAACACACTCAAAACACATGTACCCCCCCATATATATATATATATTATACATCCATGTGCTATGTAGCGAACTAAAATAATTTTAATAATTACCTACAACAAAAGCAAACATATTTCCTTTTATGCACAAACACCTTCTTAATAATTACTCATTATATTAAAATTATTCATTATATTGTTAATATAATATGGAAGATAATTGTGTTAAACAGTCAAAAAAAAAAAAAGACTCGCCTGTACCTTTAAGTTTATTCCGGTTTTGTAAAAAACATGTCAACCTCCACCGGTTCACTTGTTAAGAAAAAAAAAAGAAGAATTTGTGTATAACTTTGTTCTGTCAAATGGTACGCGCGATAATTGAACTAGCCCCATTGAACTCGAAGATCAATTTTAGTGTATTAATATCATTTGTAACGCCAGTAAGTAATTTTTAAAAGGGCAAATGTTTTTCTTCCATTTTCCAAAGTGGGGATATGTTTAACTCTTTTAGCTGTTGTTTATAATTAGATGTATATTACTGCAATGAAACTTGTATTGAAACCACTATACTTTTTGTATACCCTTTCAATTACTTATTAATATTTATTTATTTACTGAACTTCGGCGAAACTGATAAATCCAAGACAATATAACGAAATTACAAACTTATAAATTAATTCCACATTTTATAATAAACTTATCAAGCAGGAGTAGAGTTTCGGATCAACCGAGTAAAGCAGAGATCCTATAAGCTAACCGGAAACCGATAACCAAGGGAAATCAGTTTATGGATTAGGCAAAACCGCATACTGAGAACAATTAAAAAACAAATCACTCGAATCTAGCTGCATCTCCAAATCGTCTGGCTGAGAACAGGTTGAATCCATTGCGAGACTAACCCTATGTATGTGGCCGGTAAGCGGTAATGATTCGAAGGAATCCGAGTAAATACGTATATCATATGACGAAATACCGGAACGTTGAACGTACCTGGACAAAATTACGGTTCGTTACAAGGAACTGGGTTAAATTAGATAGATATTACTGCAATGAAACTTCTATTGCAGCCACTGTACTTTGTATACCCTTTCAAGAATTGAAGTCCTAATTATGATATAGTTAGATATCGTCAGTGTAATAAGTAGCTATTTATGATTTTTTAACGATTTTCGTCGCATCATTTATAAACATAAGAAATAGTATAGGACCTAAACTGGAACCTTCAGGGAAGCTAGAAGCGCATAAGAACATATACGACTGAGAAGACTACCCATGAAATGAACAAATTTCTCTCTGTTGCTAGCATGCGATATAGATGAACTAACAAATCAAAAAAGCTAAATAGCTGCTTTAGTTTATTCAATGAAATATTACGGTTAACATTGATGGTCTTTGCAAATCTACATAATAAACATGAGCTTTCGGCCACTATTGGTCTCTGTAATTTGCGTTCAAAAATTTGTAAATTCTGAACAGCTTTCCGTACCATTGGGGAAAGTGCGCAAGCTTTAAGCGATGAATTGTATACGTATTGCAGTCAACGCAACCTATGTATATAGCAGGCAATACCGACAGATCGTTTTGATTTTAATTGTTTCATAGTTGTTACATCTTCAACTATTTCACCCGTCTAAACGACATTATTACTTAAAAATGTTTTATTCAAATTCGGTTGTGCGACGCTGCATTGATCGATATGAATGGTCAGCAAATTCAGATGTTATTTGAGAGCATCGTGTACATACATATACGGTTTCACAAATTTAGATTCGGATTTTCAATTGAACTGATTCGTCTTTTGTTGTTTTTTTTTGAAACTGGCAGATTCTTTGTGCCCGACTTTAATTTTGTCGGGTTTATAATTGTTCTGTATCCTATTTTGGATAACGAAGTTTATTCTAGGATATAAACATAAAGTTACTAATATCGTTGAAAAAACTTGCGTTATAATTTTTAAAATTAAGACATTGTTGAGGAAATTCGTATCAGAAACTAGGTACTGTTATCATACGAATTCGCAACTAAAATCCGATATGACAGATGCTTTTATATCTTGAGTTTTTCGATTCATTCTTCTTGATTTATTGAATAAAATCCGAATTTTTTACCGCAACGTGGTTAAACTTTAGACACATGTATAAGACATATAGTTCACGAGGCAAAGATGAATTTGTTGGTGTAAACAGCTTGGAGTTTGCTGTCCTTCGAAGAAAGAAAAAAAAAAAAAAACACTATCTAAAAAGAAATATAGATTATTTTGTAATTAATTTGCCTAGATGTGGATCGTTTAACTTGCGTCGATATTACGCGCACACACACAATTCCTAAATTTTGGGCTAGAAAATTTTTTTCTATCAATCCCCGTGATAAGAACAGCGATTTTGTTAAAACTTAAATTGGAATACGCACATTGTATCCGATTTCCCTTGCGGTTTCTTATTATTGTTAGTCGCTTATACGTGGTACATTTAACAAATAAAGTTATAATTCCATCTTTACTGATTCTGTAGATTTTATGAATGTCTTGCAAAATATTTGAAAGTTTTAACATTTTACTTATCCCATCAATGTAAAAATCAACTATCTGATTAATCTGAATTCTCTATACAAACGTTGGGTGTTAATTGCGTTGTACAATATGCATTTATCAAACTGTTATCATAAGAAGAATATATATATATATGTATATATATATATATATATATATATATATATATATATATATATATATATACTACCATCTGCATCGGTATGATTATTATTTTCGCGATTGCAATTGTTATCTTTCTGTTCGAATGATAAAGAGTTCCTCTTTGATTAAAACCCGGTATCTTCAACTCTTTTGCATCAGTGTTCGCTGACATAATTGCTGCCGTTACTATGTTAGCACAATCGCTAGTCTTGCATTTATCTCTCTGTCTTCTAGGTGACTATCCACTTCGTAATAGACCAGCACAATCCAGTAATTCCCGATATTTTTTTTTATTTTTTATTTTTTTTTAAGTTTTCGAATATTTTAAATGCAGTATGTGATTTCACTTGTTGCTGACAAAACGAAAAAAAAAAAAAAAATTGACGTTTGAAAAAATCGAAAATATCTCTTACAATTAACAAACCATCCTAATCATGACTACAATCGCTGTTTTTTAAAATTAAAAACAACCCTTGTATAAATTTAAAAACAAAAAAACATCAAAAATTAAAATGAGATTTTCTTATGGAAACCGCGACTAACGTATTTCTCTGCATTTAACCATTTGAAAAAGGTTACACTTTTCATAATCGGAAAGTTGGTTTATTTTTGATGGTGGAAAATGCATTATAAACGTTAAATGTGGATATGTTAGATGCAGAGATTTTAATTATAACTCGTAAAGAGCAGATTTTATCTAACAGTTGGTCGTTATCGGATGTAAAGTTGGAAAACGATGTGTATCGAAAAAAGCGAAATGTAAAATACTGTAATTAATGCGGAATACCGAAAGATTAAACTGAATAGTGTTAATATGAAAGACGCAAAAGAAATAAAATTAATAAATAAATAAAAACACGAAAAACTAAATAAAAGTATATTGTAGCAGAGCCAGAGAGCAGTGTACAAGAGATATCATATGAGGAAACAACAGTTATTTACTGGCAACAATTTTTTTCTGATTCTATCAGTCAAATTCTTGGAATAAATTATTGACGTTATCCTAGTTGGTCCTGAAAAAACTGCTACGAGCCTCCATGCACGACGACTCTTTAGAAAACTGTAAATGCTGCTGGAAGACACACTGGATTCGGATTCGAAGCTGCTCTCGGAACCGGAGAGACCACTTTCGTGACTCAACTTCGCTTATCTCGAATTGTTACTATCAGCAAAAGCGCTTAGGGAACAAAAAAAAATAGATCACAGTCGAGCGGAACGATTTAGAAATTTGTAATGGCAGCAATATTTTCGGTTGAGAGGTAATAAAATGTAACGGATGCCGGCAAACGTCAAGACGTCGAGTAGTGTGTATTTTGGTGAAGCTCTTTTCAGGATCTTAAAATTGGTCTATGAAATTAACCTCGATGAATAGTCGGCTGATAGCATACTTATTGCACCCGCAGAAGTTGCTAAAAATAAATACAAATGAAAATTTAGACTGCGTGTCATTTGAGTAAAAAAAAAACAGATTCGTTTTATTACAGGTCATGATGATGCCATAGAAAGAGTGCCACATTTCAATTACCCCTCCGAAGGAGGGATCGTGTGGCAAATGGAATTGTGAAACTAGGCGCCAGCTCGAACAACCGGTACAAGCGTTCTTGAAGTAAGGATGATTACTACACAATTTTTAATTTGGATTTTTCGATACGGCCAATTGTATGCTGGGTGAAATCAGTATTCCTTCGTAGAGGCGTGCAGGGGGCCCGGTCGGTAAATCGATTAGAAGCCTTCCGGATGCGGGCAGTCGTCGGTAGAACGCTGAATATTTCACGATTATCGAAAAAAACTGAGAAATTCAACGATTCTTGAAATAGCTGCTAAGAACCGACCCCTGATTCCTGCATAAAGAAAAGGAAGACGCGCGTGCTACCTTGGATACATGCGGTGAAAAGTACAACCTGATTTCGGAGTAGGCTAAAACATAGAAGGCGAAATTTCGGAGCACCCCCATATTTGGAATCGAATGTCTTCGTTTTAATATTATTAATCCGCCGTCTGGAGTGTGGCCAGGCTAGAAAAAGAAAAAATCCCTTCTTTTAAACAAGAAACGTCACCATCAATCGTGGTGATCTTTCAGTATAGTTTCATTCGGAAAATTTAAAAATCCTACACTAGCAACGAAGTTTTCCTATTAATCGGCTCGGTATGCCTAAAAAGGAGTATGTTGCGGTAGCACTTAGCTATTACGGAGAAAAACTGACTGAAAAAAAGTTTGTCAAAACAAAAAGATTTAAGAGGTACTCTAAAAGCCCCCTTTTTATTCGAAATAACAAATCAGAGTTGATGGATCAATGCGAAGAGGGGATATTCCTTGCGAACTGCTGTTCCGTTGGCCGCTTCATCGGTCATGTCATTATACCAAAGCAGTCTGTGCGGGAACTCGATGAAATTATTTGTGGTTGTTATTTTTAATCAGAGGCTCCGAAATATATTATATATTGCGTCTTATTTCTTTGCCGTGACAAAAAAAAAAAAAGAAACAACAAATTATTGGCATGACCAATCCCGCAAACGTGTACCGCCGCTGCAAATACCGGTAATAAATACGCGTGATCTCGTGATGGTGGAAACGACCAACGAGAACTGTAAAACGAGCAGCGGATGTTGAACGATGAAACCACGAAACCTGCGGACGTAATCGGCTACAGTGTCGTTCTTGATGAAAAGTCACTCAGCGGTACTGCGTGAATTGAACGTTCAAAAGTACGCTTTAACGTTTGAATGGGAACAGCAAAAAGGTGCTACGTAATTTTTGAAACTGGTCAAAATAATAAAATAATCGTTTACAAAAAAAGAGCTCATACGAAATTTCATTAAATCGGCCGTGTTTGATAGAAATAAAAAAAGGAGAAAAGTTCTTCCAGTTCAAAGTTGTTATCCCTGATGCGCGGAATGAACTGATCAAATTCTTGCAACCGAATAACGTGAAATATTAAAGTTTAGCGCCGTAAGTACTAATTTATCAATGTACCGCAGCCCGCAGGCGGATCAGAACATACCAGCCTGAGAACGTTGTACCGTAATCATTGAATAGTCTTCCGTCCATATGTCAATTGGCTGGTAAAATCAATATTCTGAACTAACCCGGCCGTGAAAGTTTAAAAGAACAACGTCATTTTCTGCGAGTTAAGAATATTAATTACGATGACCGAACTCGGCTATATAAAAAAGCTTTATTGCAAACAAATTTCGGGGTAAATCTGTGGTGTCCAGCAATTCATTAACGGTCAAACTGAAGCCCGTAGATACGAATAACGACTTTTACCAGAAGCTATAGAGTAGTGCTGGGCGATTACGAGATATATTAGTGGAATCACTCGCTTTTATGAACATATCTCGAGATATTTCGATTACTACTTTTGTTAACTACTAATCATTCGAATTATGACTCGAATTATCATCCAGTGTTTACTTACAAGAACTATTATGTGATTTAATTTTTTTTTTTAAATTTCATTAATAAGGTTAAATTTATTTCAAATCATTTATTTTAATTTTAACGGTGGTTTTTGACAAATATTGATATCTTTATCGGAGAAATTAATAGTAACGACAGATCTATATCTAAAATTATATAATGATTGTGAATCGCAATTGTGTAAAATAATTCGATTATGAGAACTGAGATCATCATCTCGTAAATACCGATTATTAACATTAGTTATGTAGAAATATTAGACTTATATATTAATATAGGTTTAAATTATCTCGATAAAATAATTTATACCCCTAAAAATTAATGTCTTATTTAAAATGCACAATATAATTTCAAAAAATAATAAATATTTAAAAATTAAAAAAAAAAACAGCTCAAAGCACCACTAATCTTTTAACAAAATAATTGATACATGTGTTGTTCATAATATGAATGATTACTGTATAATCGTTACTCGTCATTCATCACTCGATTATACAGATCACTCGGCTACTACTTTTACAATCGATTATCAATAACTCGTTGATCATTCGGTTATTAAAATCATTCGTAATCGCCCAGCTCTACTATAATAGAGTCTAACGGAGAAGTGCCGTGTACATTTAAATACACGCTATTCCATTTCAATAGGAATACATTAATATTGACAACAGCCAGCAGATGGCGTCATTGTTTTCGATAGAAAAGTTAGCAAAATTGCCGAATTTCTTACATATTTCTCCGTTGAGAGAACTATCTGTAAAAGGTTGCGCTCGGTAAGTGAAGTCTCGTTAACTTTAGCAAATTCACACTTTTGCCTACTTTAAAAAAGCGGCACTCGCAAACCGTGAAATAATTTTTCTAAGCAAATATGCAGTTTTTTTTACTTTAAACATTTTTACTTTAAACATTTTTCGCCGGTAATATACATACATACCAGTGTATATATAACATTTTTCGTTACTATTAGAGCTCGTCCATCTTAAGCATATTACAGTTTTCATCTCCGGAGCTGACTCTAAACATTTGTGCATTTTCCTATTGTTCCTACATTTTGTCACCTCATCTGTATCCTATCTCACACCTCATCATAATCTCGCAATAATTGAAACGCTTCTCTTTTTCCGATCGATTTTTTAATTTTTGTTTCGACTTTCTCTGGCTATTTTTTCGTTTCTTTAATCTTCTTTTATCTGAGTATCAGAACGTGTCCGTTACGAAGTACGTATTAGTGTCCAAACAAACAATTTTAATGTCGTTACTCGTTATTAAACTTCCCCAATTAAGGGACAAATACAAAAACTGAAAGTGTATTATTAAAACTCCAATGCGTGATTCGCGTTAACATATTACATTAATTTAATAATAAACTTATAGAAAAAAAAAAAAAAAATATATATATATATATATATATTTATAATATTGATTACCTCTCCGGTTTTAGAAGTTGTACAGCAACCGAAAACCATTTTGAATAACTTTTTCATCGAATCGGCCGTGTTCGGCAGTATTTTTGTCAGTTTTTGATTGGATCATTAACGATTTCACTTATTTTTGGATACATTCTTTCCCGATGATTTAACCTTTTTTTTTCTCTCTTAGACGAATACTTTTCCGTTTTATCTTCTACACTGAGTGAACTTTAGATTATACATAATATTCAAGAGTTTTGTATCATGAAAAAGGTATCTTGCGAACATAATACACGAGTTCCTTCTGTTTATACGCCGCTCTTGTTTTAGTATTTAAAAACCCTGTGGTTCATAATTAGGCGTCGTTTGTTTTTTGCTTTTTTTTCTTTTTTTTGATTCCGCTAATGCGCAAACATATAATAATTTTTAACGTGCACTCTTTGTATTATTTCTTACACCTACGTATATATAGTAACTAAGTTCGTTTTTTCAGCAACCGCGTATTACGAACCTCAAGCTTTGTCTATTGTTATATCAAGTATTTATGAGGCTAAACTCAAAGAAGGCTATTACGTTTCGAGGATTGTTCGTTTTTCTTTTTTTCGTAAAAACTAGTGATTCGATGATTTTTCAGGATGATTTTTTAGAAAATGAATTTTTTTTATGAAAGTTCATATCTTTCAATACCGCTTTTTAACAACACGTCTACTCTATTCATGGCGGTGCAAAGGCTAAAACTGTACAGATTTATATATTGGAGAGCAGGATAAAAGGCAGATCTGGCCACCGTAGGGTCGGAATATTTGGAAACAGTTCCCGCACGGGTTGTGTTGAAACATCGGGAAATAATCCATTCAAATATGAGGAACTGAGCCAAATAGGTTGTTGCGTTCCTCTATTCTCGATCGAACGGAGACGAATTAACAAATTAAGACTAACCCTTTTTATTTTACTTTGTCGTTAATCCAAACAAGAAATGGTCCGTAATCTGTTTTATTATTGAATACAAGAAATAACAATATTATTAACAATTCGTTCTACAGGATGAAAATTAGCTCTGGCTTATCGGTTAAAATTATGACTTCGAACTGCCGAATGTAACAGAAAAGGAACTGCTCGGAGAACGGAATTAAGAGTCGAAAAGACCGAACAAGATTCGAATAGAACGGAGTTCCAGGTTAGGACTAGTCTCGGAGACTGCCAAATTGAATCTAATTTGGAAAAATTGTTCTTCCGAGTTGCAGGCGAAATTATCAATGGAAACCGCTTAAGATAAAGGCACGATAAAAATAATGGCGAATGGCAGATAACTAGAACTATAAAAATAATCGATTAACGACGAACGGAAAAGCTTTTAGGATATCGACAACAGTCTTATATAAAGAATATTGCTGTAACCACGAACGAGATAAATGGAAACGCGGTAAATAGAAATTGAAGGAGGGAATTGACTTTGGCAAGAGTAAAACAGCGGGCAACGTTAAGATCGATAATAAGAGATGAACAAATAATAAAGATAAAATTGTCGGGATCGGTAATGAAAATAAGGAATGATATGAATTTCATTTGTTTAATGTAATAACGATATTAATAATATTAAAAATAATAATAATAAATAACAATAAATAATAAATAATAATAAATAATTGACGACATCAAATTAATAATTAGAAATGTAAGTAGGAGTACAGCAAGGTGGAGGGAACGACGACTCTTATGGGGCAGCTCGTATAATGAAAGCGGCTGTAGAATCTGATTTTTCATTTCGGTCCGCAGTGTTATTACTGAGGAATAAGAAGAAGGGAAAGAGGAGACTAGGAAATTAACCTTCGAAAACGGGGGGGGGTGAGGGGTGATGCAGACAGATTCACCCGTGCGAAATCGCAGCATGCTCCGGAACGGGAACGGCACTTGGCATTTTAGGAAATTGCGAAGTTCCTCCTCGCGATGGCCGTTGCTACTAAAGCGTGCTCTGGCTTCGTGAATTTAGAACGAAAAGTTTACACACGTGGCCGATAATATTCTCGGAAAGCTTACAGAATGACCGGGTAATGTTATGGGCGAAATTACCGTCGGATTTTAACTGCATCTATCTTAACTATTTCTGGAGACGTTGTTGAGGCATGAAATTTTCGTTCGATGGATTAACACGTTAATTTATTACGGGAGTCGGAACGTTTTACTGCTCGTAGAGGTCGTCGTGAGGTTCGATTATGTACTGTCGGTAGAAGGAAAGCCGGATGCTTAAGGAGGCATTTTAATGGTACTTCGATCGGAACTCGAAGAGACGTCGAGCGTAGTGATAGGCTAATGATGATCGGTTGTTCATGTAGTTGAAATTTTCGAAAAACAGGCCCCTCTTCTTAGTACCTAAACATTCGACCATCTTCGTACTAGCCATTGCTGGAATTCTACATCTGGGAAATTCACATGTACAAGACTGCGCTTTGGATGATGGCGTTTTGACGGAGAAGTAGAGAGATGTTTCGACCGCTTAATCGTATTGACGAAAAATCAATGTCAGTTTTTTCCCGAACTTTGTGAAAAATTATTTATTTATTTATTTATTGACGCTCTTCCGCGAATACCTACACGGGACACGATTCCGGAGCGGAGAATGAATACAAAAAAGGAGTGTGTCGTGTGTCATATAAAGGTGTTTCACCGGAGTTGAGTTTTATTTCAGCAAACGAAATGCTATAAAAATAATAAATGAACTAATAATAAACCAGAAACATATTTTATTTAATGAAATGTTTTTTTGCAACAAAAAAAATACCGGCATCAAGGTTTATTATAACAAAAATTTAATAAAGTAAAAAATAATTACTCCCGCGATTAGAAAATATAACTTAGAGAGTGATATTATCGTAATTCTTATAGAACATTAATACTTATTGTTCCCGATAAGAAAATATACTTTACAGTGATCTATACCGCTTAAGGGGTGATATTATCGTAATTCTTATATAACATTAATACCTGAATTAGAATAGGAGATTCATATTACATATTAAAATATCTAGGAACAATTTAATGAACATTTAATGTAGTTTTTAATTATTATTTTAATATGTAATATGAATCCTATTCCAATTAAGGTATTAACGTTATATAAGAATTACGATAATATCACCGGTATATCACCGTAAAATATCATTTTTTTGATCGGGAATAATATGTATTAATTTCCTATAAGAATTACGATAATACCGTTTCAAGTTATATCACTCTGAAATATATTTTCTAATCGCGGGAGTAATTATTTTTTACTTTTTAGTGCATTTTTATTAAATTTTTATTTAATTTTTATAATAAACCTCGAAGTCGGTATTTTTTCTTTTTTTTTAACATTTTATTTTACAATTTTTAGCATTTACTCGCTAAAAATCGACATCTTTTTCATTTTATTCTATATATTTTATACTTTAAAAAAAAATCAATTCCTTTATTTTGAACTGCATTTTCACGGTAAAAACAACAAAAGCTACATTTCTACGATAATGTAACAAATTGATGATATTTTAAATTAATCGTCTCTGTTATAGTACTAAAAAATAGTATGAAAAAAAAATTATCCAAAGCGGTTTTCCTTAATACTCACATGGGGTACCTAAGTTGAATGGTATTATACTCTTTCTAATGGACAAAGAATCACTAAAATCGGTCTATATAAATATGAGTTATGCGCGAACAATCATAAAAAAAAAAAAAAAAAAATACGCGACGAACGTATAACAGCTCCTTCTTTTTGGAAGTCAGTAAAAATAGAAAACCAAGTGCGTTTCCTAGCAAGGGCTATCGCAATGATGTATACTTCTAGTTTGTTATTGATCCGTTTATTACAGAAAAGCAGCGTGTAATTCTATTACTTATTATAACTTTTCGAATGGTATATTATTATTAGTGCGATCAGTTTGGCGAATCAGCTGAGACGACAGTATTGACCGGACGATGGGTTAGGCAGAGATGCCTCTTATCATTTAACGTGATACGCTTACTCATTCTATTTGGCTAGCGATGTACCGACGATTAACGCCGTTTTTATCGGTCCTGCCACTGATAACACTAACGATGCTCTGTATCCGTTGGGGACCGTCTTTCTAATCGACGATAGCGAGGATAAGTGATTAATAATAACATCGATTCGGGTTTTTTCCCCGAAAAGACCGAAGAGATATATAATAATCCACGCAGTAGCGACGATAACGAGAAACGGCCTAACGAAACAACTCAAAATCACACACAGTGGAAAAGATAAATCTTCGCGCAATCTTTTTTTATGTTTCAACGGAAGGAGGCGTGGGGGGGGGGAAGCAAACTTTCCAATTCGATCAATTATAGAAACTTTGTGCTACAAGAGAAATTGAATGCTAGCGCGTCATAGCTTTCAGGCCTGTCCGCGTGAATAATGAAATCTTCGCGAAATGAGTAAAAAATTGCCCCGTTTCGTGAATTAAAATTCGTGGAATGCGTTACATTTTCACAGTTCATGAAATGCACGTAGCAGTTTTGGCTCATTTCGCAAATTGCGTAATATTACGTTTGTTACAACAAAAACGAATCCGGAATTTTTATTACACAGTAAAAATTTCGAGCATTACATACCATTTTATCCGTACTGATACGTAAAGTAAAATATTTTTGAAAAACCTCGAATTTTTGTAATATAAAAATATTTCCTCGAACATTTTCGTTTACATTTTGTTGTAACACTTATGATTTGACCACATTAATGTGTTTGCGCTGCAGGGCCATATCTGAGGGAGGAGTTTTCCAAGTTTAACCCCCCCCCCGCCCCCCGAAATTACTTTTTAATTTTTTTCGTATTGTTCCACCACTTCAAAAATTTCGAAAAAATTCCTGAGTATAGAGGAATATAAAAGACATTTTCTGACAAAATTTGGTGAGTGACACTCTCCAGAAAAGTATTGAAAAAAAAAGATTTAAATTTTATTTCCGTCGCCAAAAATCGGCTTTTCGTTTAAAAATTATGACCATAATATTTTTTCATGTATTTTATTCCTAAGAATAAGGAAAAAAATCACCATTCAGTAATTTTGAATTTTACTATGAAAAAATAAATAAAATCGATAAAACAGATTTTTTCGAAAAACTCGAAGGTCGTTTGAGATAAAGAGCTGAAAATTTGGCTAAATTTTTTTTATTCGACACCAAAATGATCCCTCAAGTGCAAGTCGAAAAAGCCGCAAGGGCAGATTTCCCATATAAACCCGGCTATACCCTTTGTATAAATAAACATTATGCACGAAAACAATCAGTTAAATAACTAATAAATATTAACTTGAAACCGTGTTATATTTTATCGTACAGTATTTCTTTAAATAACAAAACAGCAATAAGCATTACAATATTACGTACTTACAATCGATGCGTCTGGGTGTACTTGATTTAATGTTAAAATAAAGGTATCAGAATAGGTTTTAATTTTAGGGGAGAAAAAGAAAAACGATTTTTGAAAAATTATTTATCGGTGAAGTTGTCTGGTATAAAAGCTTATTATTAACCGTTCTCGGGGTACACCGAATTCTGGTATAGGCTTATTACTGGAACGGATCCAGAAGAACATGTTTAGGGGGGGGGGGGGGATTATATAATTACGCAAAATCTTTTACGGTAAGCAGTAGATTTGAGAAATACCCCTTTTTTCATAAAGAAAAACAAATAGCGACCTTTATAGAAATTCATAAAAATGTGTTTTAAAAATACATAATTATTACAATTTTTAATTTAACTTTTGTTTTATATTTAGGAGTGAAAAATAAAACGAAATTATAAAATTCTAGCTCTAAAATGGTAGTTTAGAAATAGTATGAAAGATAGTATTTTTATTAGACTTTACTTCTTTTTTATTAATCCGATCCGAATTCTTTGTTCGTAAGCAAGTAAAAAAAATACGTATACTTCTCATTGAATTATTTTTAATTAAAATTCCAAAATTAAAATTAAAAATGGCAAAAGATCGACTACAGTTGTGTTTAAAATAGAATAAAAAAGGAACATTAATAGTTTTACTAGAAAATAGTATTAAATATTAATTATTAAAATCCCTAGGTGTAACATTGATACAAATCTTTTATAGCATAAATTAAGTTTCTCTGTTATAACAAATTTTATTATAAAGGCTTTGGTTCTTTAGGGAGGATGTCCTCTATCCCCCTCCCGTAGTTCTGCCACTGCTTATTATTATATAAACTCAGTCGGTACAACATGGAATTTTGTGACAAATATGTAACGAGGGTGTTACGCTGGTACATGGCCTTTATCGGTCATAGAATGTTCAACTTGTTTTTGTTGCGGTGTTTGGAGGGAGGAGCAAACAATGACCTATTTCGACGTCCGCAGGATTTTTCCTCAGAGGGAAAGATTCGAAAAGATATTTCGGTTACAGAAAGTATCTACTTCACCACTTAAAAGCAAAAAAAAATTAATTTTTTCAATTATTCCGGAATTCATTTTTGAAGAATTTTTAGCCTTAAAATTTATAATAAAAATCATTAACAATTACACTAATGGTGTTATTATTATAGTTCATGCTAAACTAGCCTTGCGAATAATTTTATCTACACACTGGAAATCAACAGTTGCGACCTTTTTTGCTTTATAAAGAAATTATTGAAAAAGAGGGGTATTTTGTATTTTCTTCAAATTTCTGCACAGATCTTCATATCCTAAATGGAGAACTGAAATTTTCTTTTATAACAGTTTTTCATTTTGATTCTGGGCTCCTCTCTGTCGGGGTTACCCAAGCAACTTGTGCCGTAAAAAGTAAGTAAGAATTAATAATGAAGATGTGAGAAAAAGAAGGAACAACAGTGTAGAATAAAAAAAAAAAAAAGGATGCAGATCCGTGCTTTTCTCTTTGTATGTTCGTACCTTGTGCATTCGTTGTTTATATAATTGAACTGATAACAGCGCACTGTCTGTTGTTTTACAACAGCGAGATAAGAATATATTCCATTTTCATTATTGTCAATTTCCAACTAATTAAATCAACTCTAATTACCGATGAATTTGTAGCGATCATAATGAAATTATAAGCATAGAGATAATAAGTTACCACTCCATTTATATGAAGTGTTTCGATTATCTATGCTCCTCCTCACGGGTATAGGTTAGAAAATTTTAACGCACTTAACAGGAATGTTACAAATACCTGGAAGTCTGCTATGCAAGTTGGAGAAGAACGCTTTCATTTCGGAAAAGCAGATCCTAACCGTTTTGTACAATTCTTATCTAATCTTTAATCCTTGATTCTTCGTTTGTCTTTCACGTGTCGACGTTCAGTTATTTAAGAAAAGCAGTTGGTATCGTGGGATTTCAAAATCGCGTTAATAAGATCAAACTTCTCACAATGAAAACAATGTGTTAGCTAAATTGTTGAATTTAATGATTCGAAAATATTCTTGTAGAGATGAAACATTTTTCAGTACGTAATTATTCGAATAGGATATTAGAATTTATCATCAGGGCAAGTTCCGTTTTTTTTTTTTTTGTTTTTATGGCATTCTGTTCGTTTCCATCTATTTAGTAAAATACGTTTTTTATAAAATGAACATGTTAAAATTACTAAAATGGTCCGAGGTAAAGGTTTTTAAAATTCTTCCGTTATGCAAAAGTTTATTCAAAATTTATTACATGATATACTGTCTGCTTGTTAACCGGCAGTAGTGGTTGGACATTGCGTTTGCGGCTGGAACAATTGCACTACCACATATCATGCTTATGAGTTCAAAAACAAGCGGCGAGTTTGGACTACCGCATTGTGGTTATAAGTTTGAATACGAGCGGTGACTAACAAAATTATTATTAAAATTTAAAATAATAGCCATGTCATAGGGAAGGCATATGGGGTATGTGTGTATAGGTAGCTCTATAGACAGATACACTTGTGAGATTGCATTCAATCGGTTTCAAGTGAAGTCTCTTTTGCATATACCCTCGCGCTGCATGCATAATTGTCACGAGGATGTGGTGCTACCTATTTATCTGTACAAAAAAGAATAGTTTGCAGTTCTCGGTTGAGAAGATGAAAAAGAAGAACGGCATACTGATGCCATTAATATTACTATTATTCATCTTACGTAATTTAGAATTGATAATTTGCGCAATTACGCTATTAATGAACTAAAATTAACCAATTACTTGCGGGTATTGAAGTCTGATGAGTTCGTGGCGATCAACTGGGAACTTAACTTATATTTGACAGTTTTGGAAATAGAAAATAAATTGATATATTGTCTATTTGCATATTAAGCAAACGGAAAATCCGTACTAAAAGAAGACCGAATGCTATATTGGTTCGCTGGCAACAGTAGATGAAAATCCTGATTTTAAAAATTACGTCAAATTACTCTGTTATTATTCCCGACGTTAAAAACTAACTTTTAATAATCACATTGAATTTACAATCAATAAAAAGCATAAACCAGAATTTTTTGATTCGGTCTGCAATAAATATAAAATTTTTATTAGAAAAAAATTACTCATTTACAAAATCCTTATTCACCCTGTTCAAATAATATGGAGAAAATTCGGAACTAAAACAGAAAACATAATAATAATAATAGATGAGGAAAATTTTTATACGTTCTGAATAAAAACAACAAAAGTTTATTTCGAATCAAGAAAGATAGAAGAAAAAATAGATGAATAATAAAATAAAGGGCAAAAATAGCCAAATGAAGATACCGTCATTGATGACAAATCTGAAAAAAAAATGGCAGTAACAAGGTCTACGCAAGACCATAAGTGAGATACACTGTACGATGGGAAACTTCCCAAGGATATGAAATCGTTAAAGAGTAGCGACTGCCGTCATGTTCGCATCTAGTACCGCTAAATAGTAAATGACTAACGCCTTCGACAAAATTAGAAAAGTGGAGATACAAATCTTAAGAAATAAAATATAAGCTTGCAAAGGCATTTACGCAAACGACTAATTGTGTTAACATATGCACAATTCCACTAGGAATACTCGCAAGAGTAGAATGATATTGAACAGTATGACATTCGTATAGTTGACCTGCACAAGATTATTATATTATTATCTATGTTAAGTTTGTTAGTTATATCTAAAAGTAATTTTACCAGGGGCGGCTCGTCCTAGGGGGCTCAAGGGCGCGAGCCTCCCTGTGTGTTTTCAAAAAATACATACTTAATATTTAATTACTTCAAGAAAAAAAATCAGTGTTACGAATTTTTTATTTCAAAATAATTTTTTTTGCAAGAGTGCATTTTAAAAATAATTGCAAAATAAGCATTTTGCGCGATTTGTTAAACGAACAGCTGAAACATCCGATAACAGTTGTCGGGTTCATGCTTACTGCGCTGGAACTGGACTATCTACTCGTAGTGTAGTAGACTGTCAAGGTCGTTAACAGCTGATTTTTTGATCACATGATATTAACAACCAATAATATAGTATAGTATGTGGGCTCAGAATATTTGAGCCTCCAAGCCGCATATAAAATACACACGAAAAACGAATAAAGCCGAAGTTTCCCGAGCGTAACTTAAAGGCATCTGAGGGCTCTCGAAAAGTGAGCCCTCGTCAATTTTACACGTGATTATAGCCGGTTTTAACAATAGATCCGCGTCGCGCGCTGCGTCGTCCGTTTATCCGGTGAAGCACACTGTTTTAATTTGCTGCTTTTTTTGTTCTGTTTCTATCCTTGCTTTTCTTCTTTAAATAATACATTTTACGATCTGGATTTTGTTACTTTTGAATGCAAGAAGCACTGCTTTTTGTCGACACTTGTTTTACGGTGATTTTTCAAACGTTCAACATTTTAGAAACTGAATTAGATAAATTAATTGGAGGGACTAACCTTTTAAGCTAATTACTTAAACTTACGATGGAGCATAATGAGCGATTCTACAAATGGCGTATAGGCGAAGATAAAACAAAAATATAAATACTGTCATTTTATTCATTGTTATGCGCACCAGTTGAATTTAATTATGCAAAAAGCAACAAGCCAGGATTCTAAAATTAAAATCTTTTTTTCAAATTTGTCCGCTGTAGCAAGCTTTTTTTCAAATTCTGCTCATAGATGTGATCTACTGCAAGAAATTGTAAATCGGAAATTACCTAGAATACACGTTGGAACTATAATATGCGTACAGTGAATATTGTTTTCGAAAACCGAGAAAAATTAATAGAATATTTCGAAGAACTAAAAGAAAAATGTAATAAAAATATTACATGCAAGGAGCATATATAGTTTACGAAGAACCTTAGAAGACCAGGATTTTATATTTTGGCTTACCTTATTTCACAAAATTATGCCACATGTAATTTTTTTTTTTTTTTTTTTTTGTGGACACGTCAACAGTGAAACTTACTTAACACAAAGGATTGTACATTATATAAGGAAAAGATTAGAAAATATTATTTAATAAATTTCAATCTAAATACAAAATGCATTCACATCTTTTTTTAAATTAAATCAGAACTTGAATGCATTAAACCAGTTTTATTTAGTTTAAAATGTAGACAAAAAAGCAAGATAAGTTTATGTCATTACACTTTTTAAATTATTGTAATTTTACATTAGAGCCCCCCAGATTTACTTGTCACGAGCCGCCACTGAATTTTACATATATATATATATATGTGTGTGTGTGTGCGTATATATATATATACCTTTATAAAAATAATTCTTCTGTGCGTGTGTATGTGACTGAACTCCTCCTAAACGGCTGGACCGATTTTGATGAAATCTTTTGTGTTTGTTCAAGTGGATTCGAGAATGGTTTAGATTCACAATTCAGTCCACTACAAAATGTTTTTACGAATTTATGAAGAAAATTCATTTTTTTTTTTGCCGTTTTTGGTCTAAAAGGAGGGTTTAAATAATTTTTTGTCCGTAATTTTTGAATTTCATGAAAGGGCCCCTGCGTTTTGTTTTATATTTTGAATTTCGCTTTTAAAGGGTTATCGGATGATGAGTTATGAATTTTTAAGGGTGCTTTTGAGGCAGTTCTGAATTCCATATCTATATATATAAAACAAAGTCGGATTAGTTACACCACTTATGACTCAAGGATGGATGGACCGATTTTTATGATCTTAGATTTTTTGAATTTGTTTTCGCTCCGAATAGTAGAGTACGAAATAAAAAAAATATTTATAAAGAAAATTCATTTTTTTTTTTTTGCTGCTTTTGGTCCAAAAAGGGGGGTTTAAATAATTTTTTAACCGTAATTTTTGAATTTCACTTTTAAAGAGTTATCTGGTGACGAATTACGATTTTTTAAGGGTATTTTTGAGGTCGTTCTAAATTCCATATTATATATCAGGGGTGGCCAACACGTCGACCGCGGTCGACCGATCGACCGCAAAGGTTTTGAAAGTAGCCCGCGAAGCTAAAGTTGAACAATTTGCTTTCACTTAAATTAATGTTTGAAAATCTGAATGCGATTGATTATTCTTACCAGAATAGACTGTTCAACGTAGCCCCATACTGTTTGTGTTTATCCCGATGAACAATGCAAGTGAATGTTAACTTTTAAATTAATTATAGTCGTAACGCATGTGCATATAAATGGAAATCGCACAAAATGACGCAAAATCATGTGCCAGACAGCAAATAATGAGGTTATTACACACGGTTCGTTTGAAGACAAATTTATATGTAATAAGTTTTAATTTAAAATTATGCTAAGAGAACTTCTGACACAAATATGCACTCATATTTACAAACTAAAGGTGATTCATATCTTCAACTAAATGATCAATAATGGCTTCTTGGTCTTTCTTTGTTCTGCGATATTATTGAAAAATTACACCAATTAAACCTGCAACTAGAGGGTAAAGGTAAAACAATAATAGATATGATAAGCATTTTGAAGTCATTTAAAGAGAAACTAAATATGCTTGCAATGCAATTAAAACGTCGCGATTTATAAAACATTATCAAAATCTGGCTGATGAGTCTAAAAATAAAAAAAAATCTTACAATAAATATGCCGATGTTATTTCACTGCTTTTAAAAGAATTTGAAAGAAGATTTCTAACATTAAGTGAACTTGAAGATATTGCCAGTTTTTTGTCTTGCTCATTTAATGACATCGATGTCGAAAGTGTAGCTTAGAAACTAAACAACTTTCTCGATAGTACAAATTTAACAAGCTTTGAAGAAGAAATAATAAATATTAAATGTGACATAAATCTTAAGTCACTGGTTTCAGATTGTAATTTTTGGAAACTGATAAGAAAAGATAAATATCCAAATATATGGACAATTGTTACACGTTTCAATGCCTTCTTTGGATCAACATATTTATGTGAATCCGCATTTTCATTTATGAATGCGATCAAAACAAGTTACTTTATTATCATCTTTTAAAGCTTGGTCTTGCTGCTCCTTGCAATGCCTCTTATGTTCTTTCTTTACCCATTCTCTCAGTTGTTCCTATTCTAGGGGTGTTTCTTGATTCCATTGTCGACAAAATAAGAATATAATTTCTATTCTATTCCATGCATCTATTCCATTTTGCTGGGCTAATGCTCTCTGATAGCAAACCCAAGGGGGGTAAAAAAAAACAAAAAAAACGCAATTAACAGATCAACATTTGGAATCATGTTTGAGAATTGCCTTAAGTTCATATGAACCAAATTTTGAGAAATTTGCTGCACTTATGCAAGGTCACATTTTTATTCATTTGCTTATTTCCGGTGTGTTTTTTCTAAGTTAATAAGTAATTCATAACGAAAAAAATAAAAAAAAGTACAATTATTATTTTTTTTCTTTATTTGCTAAAATTTTTTTGTGTACTAATTTCTTTACATTGTAATTTTTTTTAAAATTTCATAAATATTATTGAGCTTCATAAAATAAAGAAATATAATCATTTGTTTACTTTATTTGCCATAATATTTTTTTTAAGTGAAATTCTTGTTAGTTATTTATTAAAATATCAATGAAAAATTTGAAAAATCCTGAAATTGTTTGCCCATATTCACAGTCGCCCGCAGATTACATTTTACAGAATAAGTCGCCCATAAGAGATAAATGTTTGGCCACACCTGTTATATATTCTAGACAGTTTTTTGCCGCCCAGGGTAATCGCTCAGTTTAAAGTTGTAAATTGTCACAGATAGAAGTTTAATTGTAATTTATGATCCAATTGCGATAAGTCAACCCGTTTCCGAACTATTGTAGAAATAAATTCCAAACCGCATTTTTAACAATAAAAAAACAGAGGCATTACTCGCATAAATAAGTCCTCCGGACTTGCTAAATTTGTAAAATTTTTAAATTAGTGTTTAGCATATATATATATATATATATATATAGTAATTTAAAAAAACGAGTAATTCAACTTTGTTTTTTATTAATTCTTGCGAATTACAATTACCATTGTAAAATTTCTGCATTCCAAATAAATCAAATTTTTATATTCAGTACAAATTTTTGTTGTTCATCATTCTCGCTCACCAAAAATATTTTCTTTTACAGCACGCCAACTTCATCAGGATCACTTTCGCTGTTATAACTACTTCCGCTAACAATTTTCTAATCGTTTCACAGTTTCCATAATACAGCGATTTAAACGTAATTATATTTATGGAAAAAAATTTTTTTGTACGAAAATAATAAAAGCGACGCTGAATAAACAATAATTTTAATGCCGAAAACAAACAGAAAAATCAAAAACAGTTCCACATACTAGAAGGCCGAGTAAAAAGATTAATTTTAAAAATTAAGTGGAATACAATCTAGAAAATAATACATTCCACGTCGTCCAGTGTAGTGTGTACTATATCAGCGCTCGAATATCTCAACTGGTGGTGTCACTGGAATTTTAATTGAATATAATTAGAAAGGTGTCCATAATATATATAAATAACATTGCTCATATAATTAAAAAAAATATGAGGTGTTCAATATATGCGACTCTTTCAATATTGAAATAGAGACTATCTGTTTCATATCCGACGTAACATCGGAAAACATGAACGCCGACAACCAACAGACTTAGTTTAATGGCTACGGTTGGATACGTAACCACCGGGATACATACTCCATACGCAGATGTACATATACGCTTAATATTCTTAATATTAAGTAATCTTATTGTTATAAGCTCATTTCGTGTTTTGATATCATTTAAATTAAAAAAAGAGAAAGTTAAAGAATTTACTTACACAAATGTCTGATTGCGTTGCTATCGGAGAAATTATTATCGCTTAAAAAAAAAAAGGAAATTTTGGGGTGAAATTTAATAATTTAAAAATAAGCCTGCAACGTAACGCCCCACTCACTCATTTAAGTCACACCACCTGAGTAATATATAGTAGATAGACGGTGATTTTCGGCTTCTGCTACGCGCGTTACATGTCACACGAATGTTATAATTTATCTTCGATGGAACGCGATCGTACCGCTATTTTGATATAATACTAGTTACAACAGATATTTGTTTGAAGCTACTACCGGTGTTTTCCGGATTATTGGTGGTAAAGTCTTTCATGATAATATACAATTTAGAATGACTCGCAGTACGGCTAGGTCAGAATTTCGAGCGACAGGATTTCGGTTAGTATGTGTTTTTTGTTGTTTTTTTCTACCAAGCATTTTATCTAAAATAATTGAAGTTACATGTATTTGTCAAAAGTTACAGATTTCTAAGCCAAATTTTTTTTGTTTTTCTTTTAATAAATATTTATGTAAAACAATTTGAAGTTATTTCATTTTTTGTATAGAGACAACATGAGGGAAAAATCGGTTAAAAGGGCTCATCGATTTAACTTACAGACATAAAATAACGAGGGTAAAAAATGGGCGCAATCGTGTTGCATCATTACAGCAACCAGTCTACACTTATTTTATCAGACACAATTGAAAAACTGAATGTCGCGCTTGATCAAAGGACGTGGCACAGCTTGCTGCCTTATGCAACTGCTCGCTTTATGATTTATCGAAGTGGAAACTTTTCCGTTGCAAGAGAATGAGGTTAAAACTGTCAAAAATTCGCCGACTATTTTATAAAATAATTAATTAATATTAAAAAAAAACAAAAAAAAAACAAGATCAGTCATGTACCCCCCAGGATTATTCCGTTTATTGAAGACAACCATAATTAGTAGATAGATTTATTCTGTTTTGAAGTCGTGTATCCCGTGAACGAGCACGCATTTACAGAGTGTTTAAAAAACTGTCAGGCAGGAATACTCGTACATTCGTTATCCAGCTTTGCGAAATTTTTTCAAACTTCGTTAAGGAATTGAAGTATGATTTCAGCGAGTTTTAATTTCGGCGGAAGAAATTAAATATTTTTTCTGAATTCCGAGTTCCCGAAAGTCCAGATTTTTTTAAGTTTAACTTTGACTATGTTGAACTGGAGAAATTTCCTAAAATGTTAAGCTGGTTTAAAATCTTCAATTATAAATATCGCGCCGCAAATGGGAGGAGATTTTTCTTGTCTTTTTTGAACTTCTTGAAGATCCCCGTTAACCCTTCTAGTACCAGGTGGAGATCAGAGGCACAGAAGACCAGGTGGAATTTTCAATTGCACACAAACTCCTTTATTAATGCCACAAAATTATTTATTATCGAAATACAGCAAAATAGAACTCTTTTCATTTTCCCTCCAAATAATTTGACATCACATAAAAAGTAAAAATTATGTAGTGAAGGTAAAAAAAACACTTTACTAGAGTTAATATCACCCTAAAATGAAGTGTAGGAATTCAAAGTCAACTAATGTAAAAAATACGAAAAAAAAAGAACGCAAATTTTCATAATTTGGTAAGCAATATGAGAAACTAATAACGAACCATTTGAAATATTTTTCTGAGAAGCATATTGGGGACGTAATACTTTTTTGTGTTGCCCACTCACTTGTCGTTGGCATTTAATGCACAGGAAGTTCCCCTTTCCGTCTTTGGTACGAGTACAAAAATCACATATTTTTCTGGATCGTGAAGCTCCAGCAGTAGGAACTGGTGTTTCTTTATTTTCTTCTGGTATCCCCAACAATTCTTTTATGGACGATCGAAGTTGTTTTGGAATGTGCGTGTTGTAGGCTCTTCTTTTCATCCAAGTTTCGGCGAGTACAAAAGCAAGGGTCTGTAGGAAATCGGTACGTGACTCTTTTAAATACCGCTCCAAGTTCAGATTTCATTTGTACAACACGAATGTCCAAAATGCCAAAAAAGTACCTTAGTGGCCAGCGCCTAGTTGTGCGTTTGGAGGTCCTGTCATGGCATAACTTGTCCAAGACATCAAGGCGGCCAACCGAAAGAACATCTGGGGTCATATGCGAGGCGCCATTATTTTCAACCAAAGGAAATGGAATGAGGTTCGCTTAACTCAGATACGTCGCTTCTCTGATGGCTAAAGTGAGACTGAAGGAAAGGTTATCCAAGAGGAAAGGACGGTTCCAACAACCAATGAACCGTCTGGTCGGATCCGACCCCACCTGGAACTAGAAAGATTAAGGAATCAAATTGCGATTTGTCACCTCTAAAAAAATCGTGCTTTCATCAAAGTATAATAACGCTCGGGGAAAAAATTACGTTTTCGGAATTTCCGAGCTGACAGCGCCCCAAAGGTCCAAATTTGAACTTGTAATATTGGCTGTATATTTTTGCTTTTTTTTAAATGTGTTTTGGTGGTCTTCGATCACCATACATCCTACCTGTTCCACTTATAAAAACGTGCACATAATATTTTTTTTTTGTTTCTTGTCCCCCCCCCCCCAAAAAAAAAGAAGTAGGTTAAACCGATTGACTATCGAAAATTTTTTTTATACTTTTTATGTAAATAATTTGTTATTATGTGTTCTAATTTTTAATACCTGGCAGCGGTGGATTTTGAAATGATTCTTTATAGGTAGACTTTGAGGTTTGTAATTAAAAGAAAAAGAAAGGAAATTACCGAAATTAATTTAATCAGCTATAAAAAGAAATCGACTTCAATTGTGTGCCTCTATAAGCTTTGTCTATTGTTCCCGTTTCCGTCTCTCGACATTGGTATTTTGAATTATTATTTCGCCGCTATCTTACTATTATAAGTTGAAATATCGCACTGGGCACTTTGTATACAAATTAACATGTAAACCGTATCTTCTAAAATCAAAAAACTCCCTCGTAGTGTCAAGACTGTGATTTAAATTTTCGATAAATCCCCATGCCTGCTTAGTAATACTTTTTCTTTTTGCTTAGTACTTTTCGATATTTGTGAAGATATCGTCAATGACGTCGTAACGGAATGTAATCGAGCATGTGTGAGAGCGGTAAACCCTACTCCCTCATGCTTCTAGTGTTATATTTTCCGTCTTCCGCTATCATAACCGGGGTGAGTGGTCCCTATAGACTTTTTTCAGATAAACTTTTCATTTAACCCAATTCATCGCTGCCCCATAATAGAAGGGAAAAGCCTCTTTCTTGCGGACAATATACACAAGTTGATGTCGCCGATATAACTGTATACCATATTTATGAACAGATCTTCTTTTTTACGATTCAAGAATGGCCCACCGATGACCGGGATAAAACATCATTTACAAATAAAATGAATAATATTTGTAACAAAGTACTCTGAAGTTCACGTAATTCTGATTTCAATTTTCCTTAACTTCATATTTTGAGTCCGATAATTGTATAACTATTATCATTACGTGAAAGATTTATAACGCGATCGTGTAGATATTCAATCATCTTTCAAAATGTGCAATAATTGAACTTAAAATGCGGAGAGACGGCATCTGCGCAACTGGTCTGTAATTTGAAGGTTTCTTTTCAACAGTATACACTTTCAGTTAGGATCTACAATTATGGTTAATCTTTAAAATACACACACACACACACATAAAAAACGAAAGAAGAAATGCGGGGTTTTCCCGGATAATTTAGCGAAGGGTATACGTGGTTCTGGTGTTCCACCTCTTTTCTTCTACAGGAGTTACTATTCGCAACTAGATACCCTTTCTTATCATATACGCAACCAGTCTCACTCTTCTTCCAACCATCCTCCTTCCTTGTGTTTTCCAAATAATCCATTATCAGGAGTCCTCGCTATATTACGCTAAAGTAATATAAAATTCCCCATAATGCACCCCGCTAATCCTTTAGCACCATGGGACCACCTAGAAGTAGAAATAAATATATCCTTACTTGCCTATGCTCAAACAAACAGCTTACAAGATACACTCGAAAAAACAACACAAACTATAGATAGGTATATTGACTATATGACTGACGGTGCAAAGGCGGATACAGTATCAATCCAGGCGGCAGCAGCATGTTCTTTCAAAGCGTTTGGCTCGGTCCAATCATTTAGGCTGGGTGATTGGTGCACAATACTCGATGCCGAGTTATACGGTATCTTGCATTGTTTAAGCATATCTACCTAGCTAATCCCCGCTCACAGAAAGTCCTCTTAATTACAGATTCAATAGCATCTCTCTATTCTATACCCAGCTCGCAACCAAAAGACCCACTGGTTTGTTAAATCCAACAGATCATGGTTGACCTCATGAAAGAAAATTGCAAAGTATCATACTTATGGGTTCCTGGTAATACTGGGGTACCTAGCAATAAGAGTATGGACGTGGCTGCACGGTCAGCAACATACTGTTCGGTGAGCCCAGATGTTGCCAAACGAGCATCGATAAAGAGACTACTCCAAGATAAATCTAAGCAGGAATGGAGGTCACACTGGGCTTCCCAAAATATCTTTTTAAGAACAATAAAACCATCAACGGAGCCTTGGTGGCCACCGGAGAATATGTCCCGGCGCGACTTTATATTAATTAATTGCTTAAGATTTGGGCACATCTCTTTGTCTCACGACTACGTGTTCCACAGGACTTCGCCTCCCACAACCTGCCCTTTCTGTTTCCGAACGTGTTGATACTTCATTTCATCATATTCTTTCCACGTGTACTAAATTTGCAACATCCCGCTCATCATTTAACCTAAATTTTTCTTTACAAAAGATCCTCGCCAATGCTTCTGCAACGATCGTCCAAACCTTGGCATACATTAGAACAAATCAGATCGCTCCTCCAGTCATTTAAACTTTGGTAATTGCCGTATGCCGTAATGACCTATGCAGTTATACACAGCTCATGGTAAGAAAAAAAAAATAAAAAAAAAATAAAAAAAAACACTCTGAAATGTATTGTTGTCAAATAATTATTCTTTACTTTTCAGTGCACGTTTATTCAATATTTGGAATAAATCTTAAATTGGTATTTTTGGTTTAAACAATTTTTTCTTTATTTATTTTTTGTTACGTCGTGCGCTGTCTATTTCGCATTCGGGGTTTACAATAAATAGTAAATGCTGCATTATTCGCACTAAAGTAAGTCAGAAGTAACCCCGGCTTAGTCTACATAAACAGGTTGCTATGGATCCACTTATTGAAAGTAATTTATATGCAGCCGCTACGGACGGCACTGTCAAAAGCTTTTCGTAATCATACTATTAATATGCAAGTTCTCGTGGCCTTTTCTCCTCACGTGTACGCATATTCGCGTCTTCCCAACATCAGCTGCTCGACGTAGCTTTTTAACATATATTTTCATTATTGATTATACGTGATAATGATGCGTATTAAAGAGATTTTCAGAACTGCATATATCAGGTATATTTCTTCCTCACGTTTCGAAAGTGCTTACTCGTCCCATCGTCAGCAGGAAAAAAGGTTAAGAGTAAATTATATCGAAGGCATTTTATTATTACGCATACGATTTCTGAACAATCTCAATTGCTCGGTGATTATTAATATTCACGGGAACTAATCAATTTAGTCTTTGCCTTAAGATTGTTCATGCCGTTTTTTTCGAACACCTGGAAACACGAAGTTGGAACATTTAATGGGGCGATTCGTTCCTCTGCTGGATAATATCTAAGGAAACAACATCAGAATGGGGACAAATTCAAAAACAACTTATTGATAGAATTAAGCTTAGATTTGTCATCACCCATATTTAAACAGAAAATGACGTATGACCAGGTCTCAGACTCGATTCCGTGAGATTCCAAAACCACCGTATCCCAATAGTTTGATACTTTGCACAATTTTATTATTATTATTATTATTCTATAAATATTAATATGTAGTCTTTCAACTATGTAATATAGAATACATGCAAATTTATATAAATATTAGAAACCTAATAATTAGAAATAGTCCTTTTTACTCTTTCATTCTTTCATTCAATAACCACTCCAACTGTTTGTCTTCAAACGTAATCAGAATTATCACTAACTTCATGGAAATATGCCTTGACCACAATTATAAATTTCACAAACACTACCAAAGTATTTGCAACACCTTCATGTTAACTTGATAATAACTATTTCATTATCATTATCAGTTACTTATTTTACTTATTTTAAAATATCTTAAACTATAATTATAACTATTCTTATTAATAATATTAGTTATTTTTTCTTCCTTCATTTTTCAATACTAAACTTATACGTCAATGTTTCAGTAATTCACCACACGATTAAACTGTAATAAGTTATTATTAATAGGAACTTATGTTATTACTAACAACAATACATAGCTATGTGTTATTTTTATGATTCATTTTATAAATATTTTTATCAAATTCTTATAGAGAGCATACTTATAATACCTAGGTTTCATAAATAAGTCTGCTTGTTTTTACATGTTGTTCTATTTCTGGATATTGTGATTACTTAAACCTAGCAATTAATTTGAACCTTTACAATAATGTAAGAAGTATTTAACACATTATAAAGGATAGTACCCACTAATCGTGCAGAATGTAAACATTGGGGCTAATTTACTCAATAAATTGGCTCGTGTACAGTTAACGTGCTCTGCTGCTCGTGCGTCTCGCATATAAGCAGAAATTTGTATTTTTATTCACATTTATCTCTGTATAATTGAAGTTAGATAAATAAATTAGATTTGATTTGATTTGATTCGATTTGATTATTATTACTGTTATTACTATTATTATAGTTTGTACTCAGCTCTATACCAACGTACACTGGTATACGGTTTAATGTTCTGGGGGCATTGCGTAATATCATTTGAGGTACGTTCTTTGAATGCAGAAAAATGTGTTTCAAACTCTAAGATCGACGGTTGATGATTTATAGAGTCGCGGCGTGTTAAAACTGGACCAGTCATACGTAATTAACTTAATATTTATAAATAAACGCTGCGATAGATTTAATAATACCATTCGAAAAGGTATATCAAGGTCTACTAATGAATTTTTAGCCCCTATATCTAAATTTTATAAATATTACGCGAAGTCGTAAATTCAGTATAAAACTGCAACCATATACAACTCTCTCCCCTCAGAGATTAAAGAATTTTCAAAGAAATATAACAAACGCCGTAGATCTAAACTGATCAGTGTGCTCTACTCCGAAGTCTCAGTTCGTAATTAAAGTTTCTTAACAACAATCTGATCTTCCATCTCTGTTTTAAATGTAACGTAGTGGGTACAATATGTAGATGTATGAAATAATGGTTTCATAGCCTGATGCAACACTCGTAGGAACTTTCCTTTGTTGCGGATTTATTAACATCTAATTTGTTAATTTTTGCAAAGTACACTAAAGGATTACATTCAGTAATTTGTCTGAATAAGGCATTTATGCAGTATTTTTCTGTTTTTAATAGGCAAAGGAATTTTTATAGGTTAATATAATTTTATAATACCGTATTGTTTGATTTTGTTTATTGTGTACTCCATATGTTTGTTAAATTTTAAATTTTCGTCCGTTATCGTATCCGAATGCTCAAGGGCGTCGCCAGCCGATGAGCCCCGGGGGGGGGGGGGGACAAGATGATAAAGAGGATATGAGTTATAGGAAAAATTAAATTTATAAGTTGTAAAAGCTTAATATTTTATTAAACAAGAATAAAATCTTAATTAAAAGATAATTTTCGTGGGTTTCTGGCAAATTGTTCTACTACTTTATTATAAAAGTCTTCCAAATTGTCCATGATTACGCGCCTATGAATACTCATTATGGCCAGTTGATTAAAAAGTTTCAAGACTCCAGAGGAGTGGACACCTGCCCCCCCCCCGTCCACTGCTGACGACGCCCGTGCGAATGCTTATTTCGTTTTTTAAGAAATTTACGGTCCCAGTTGTTTTTTTATAGCGTTTCCAATTTCCTATTTAAATTCCTGTTTATTAATTTTTCCGCAATATTTATAACTAGAGTTAGGATTTTGCATTTTTTTTTTTTTTTTTTTTTTAGAAGCCATTTCTAGCCTATTGGCTATCGGTAGCTGATATGATAAATGATTTTGACGTGAATATATTTTTTTTGCTCGTAGCCAGAGCGCTTTGATATTTCGTATTTGAGCGTTTCAATTGTAGATTTGAAATACACTAATTTAACAGTGCATATAAATATGTACATATTACGAATGTTAGGGCTTATAAGTGCATATTTTGGATGTTTCGTTCATATTTTGCATATTTTGAGGACTTTTACGTATTTTTCATAATTACGTATAAAAAAACACACACATAAACGCACACATGCACAAAAAATTATATATATCGAAAGTATAAAAAGGTCGGAACAAATACGTCACATTTTTAATTATACTAAAAAAAAAACGATGTTATTTTTGCTTTATTTTTTGTCGAGTCTATGCCCCATGATAGCCTCTCGCTCCGTGTTTATAAAACCAAATAAAGAACTTATTTCTCTTTTACTTTATTATCGTATTATCTTTCTGCAAATAAGGAAAAATCTTTTTGTCTCTTTTATAAATGAATTTGAACAAAGTATTTACTTTCCGACTACCTTTTAGGATTTTTATACTTACATTGTCAATTGCCCCTCATCTGAACAATAGTGTCAGTAGACAACGACAAATATTGTTGATCGACCTTTTTCATGCTAGTATATGATTGACCGCTAGTTAACAGTGCTACATTATCTTCGACCTTGTGATAGGTAACTGTCCTCTGAACCACGTACCGGATGCATACATATACACACGCAATACACACACGCACACGTATGACACAAATTTGATCTAGACATGCTGTCTTTAATATCAAGCAGATCATTTGCAGTTTCGATTCAATTAGGAGTGTCAGATAAAAACAAAATCTCTTACACTCAATCTGAAGTTTTAAATATTTACCAGTTGTTGATATAGAGAGGTCGTTTTCTGCACTGAAAGTTACGTTAACAGGTGTAAGACATAATTTTCGTATAAAAAATTTAGAAAAATTCTTATTATTAAATGTAATAATCATTAAATTTATTTTATTTTTTGGCCTGAACGATGCAGTTTATTTTGCCAATTTTTAAATTTAGATTTATAATTTCATGTCTTGTTTAATAGAAATTAATGTAATGGAAGAAAATACAGCATGCTAATAAAAATTTGAAGCGAAAGAAAAAATACTTCATTTTATATTTTTTAATATTATACACTATCCATTATGAAATTTTTCGTGCATTTTTTAGCCGTTCATGCATATTTTTAGTGCATATAAATCCAAACCCTATTTATAATATTCGTGATCTATTTAGATTCGAATTAAAGTAGTTTAATAGGCTACATCTAAACATTATATAAACAATATATATGTACTTTCGTTAGTTCCGGTCGTAAATAGGAACTGATTAACGGCATAAATCGTGAGAATGAAATTGTTTGATTGAATAATTATTTAGTGTAAATGGCATGGCATTTGTTAAAAACAGTTGGGGACAAAAAAAACACAGCGGACATTATGTTACATTTAATAAGTTTATTTTTAATCAAAAACGCCTTCAGGTCGTGGAGCACAATAACACAGTAACAATTAAAAAAAAAAAAAACAAAGAAGAAAAAAAACATAATTTAAGAGCCGTATTATAAGTTCACACAGGGGATTCGTTCCTCGCACAGAATAACAGACAGGATCCATGACGCCATATGCCAAAATAAATTTTATGACAAACAAATACATTATGAAACCGTCATCCTAATTGAAAGACAATATTATAAAGGCGACGGTTTCGAAAAAAACGAAAACAAACGGTGATTTAATTTTAAAAAATTATTTTGACTTTTACCATACACGGTTAGTGCTTAATTGCGTTTTAAATTATGCTGCTTTTTACGCCGATTTTTAATTTTCAACATTTTTGCTGTTCTCTTTCGATTTTTAATTTATTCATCGACGAAATCTCTGTTTGTGAATATTGCATAAAATTAATCGAGCAGTAAAAGTTTAAAAATAGATCTACTGGTGCGTTATAGTAAATTTTTTGATGAAACAAAAACACAGTTTTAAGTGTAAACAATGTGCAAAACTGCTTAGAACCAAAATTAATGCTAGAGCAATCCCGTATGAAAATATAGTTATGAAATTCTCTGTAAAATAATCGAATTAACATTTATTAAAAATTCCGACAACTGGAGCAAAACATAATTACTCTGTTGAATACTTCGTGAGGAACGGAACAATCTTCTCAAAATAAAAATAGCGATATTAAATTTTTAGTTCGTAACGTTTTGCCTAAGTTACGACTGTATTATAAATAGAAAGTTATTTATTCTAAAGAATTTTATTAATTATTTATCTAATAGATTATTTTTCACATTAAATAACGAAATTTCTTAAGAAATGAACGTATTATTCCTTTTTAAAAATAAATCTTTAATCACTAATGTGTACGTTGCCGTTGACAAAACATTGGAAATAAATGTGACGTCATGGATCCGATGTGTTTTATTTCTAAAAGAGGAAGGGCATGTAATACGCATGCACGTATTTCCAGCCTCAAATATGAAACAGCAACATTTACGTCACACGTACTATTTTTACATCATTGTAAGACAACCGTTATCAACGATAATACTAAATTAAGCAACATAGAAGGGCCTTAAATTATAAAATTAAATTTATCTCCCCGATTCAGTTTAATATTTTACTAATTTATATATATATATATATATATATATATATATATATATATATATATATATATATATCAAGCCCGTGCCCAAAATTTTGAGGGGGGGGGGATAAAAATTTTCTTCACATATTTACTTTATAAATAACAATACATTTTTTACCAATATTCATAATATTAATAATTTCCAACGACCATTTTTCCTTTTTTTCTTTTACCCTTTTTTTTTTTTTTTTTTGTGTAGGCAGCGGTAAATGAAAATTACTGGCCAGGTCTAAAATCAACAAAACTAAAAAACATGTCTCCGCTGGAAAAGGTTATTGAAAACGAGGCTGCGTTTCACCAGCCCCGCCGAATTTGAGTTAGGTAATCAAAATAAGCTTATTCGTTTGTGCTCTGCTTGTGCTTTTTTGTGCTACTAAACTTTTGGTTTGAGCTCTCCCCCTTCATAACTTAATTTAAAAAGTCTTTGGGCGGGGCTGGCGAAACGCAGCCCCGCCCATGTAAAAGTAAGGATTGAAAATTATGTCATTCGTTTGTGCTTCGATTGTGCTTCTTTGTGCACTATTTATTTTTGTTTGTGCTCATCCCCTTCTTAATTTGATAAGGGTGGAACTACTAGCCCCGCCAATGTAAAAGTAATGATTGAAAATTATGTCATTCGTTTGTGCTTCATTTGTGCTCCTTTGTGCACTACTTGTTTTTGTTTGTGCCCCTCCTCTTTCCAATCTGGTAAGGGTGGGACTAGTCCTGCCCATGTTGAGATAAAGGTTGAATATAGTGTTACTCATTTCTGCTTCGTTTTGTGTTTGATTGCGCACCAATTGTTTTTATTTGTACTTCTTTCACTGCAAAGTTGGAATAGGCGAGCCTGGAAAAACAGTACCTTAAGGCTGTGAAATGGAACGTTGTAAAAACAAATATGCGCATCCAACAGTATGGTTTGTGCTCGAATGAAAGTTAGCCATCAATCTTCTGTGTAATAGACAAATCGAAATTAGCTGAATTATTTGTTTCTTCCGCCTAGCGTTTTCAAATCCATTTCATTCAAAGGCGATACATTAGGAAAATAATTCTACACACATACTAGGTAAAGCATTAATATAAAAAAGTATAACAATGAGTCATTTAATTCTAATTATCAACTTCAGTTTTTCAGATTTCCTATATTTTATAGTGTTTTCTCAATTTTTCGTATTTATCTGCTTTTAAAGCGTGGAAAATTTTTTTTTGTCTATTTTGAGATAAATTTTAAGTTTTCTACTACTTTTTTATCATTTCGTCATATTTAAATTTTTGATTAAAAAATGAATTTTACTCAATTCAACGCGTTTTCAATAAAACGTGATTGACATATTTTTGGAATTCAATTCAATCGATTTTATAAACACATTATTTTGATTTTAATTCAGTTTCATTTAACATAATAGATCAGATTTAATCTCAATTTTAATTTGAAAGCCACTGTTTTATGATATCTTGAAAAATTAATATAGTTGCTTAAAGATTACTACACATATGTATCTTCGTTAATACAAGTGTCATATCTATTTCACTTTTATTTTCTTTTGCTTTTTGATTCTAGTATTCTAATAGTATTTATTATTGAATGAATTTTTAGCATATGGGAACGTATTTGATTGCCGTTCCATAAAAGAAAAAAATTAGCGCTAAACCATTATATGCGAAATATTAGAAAATAAAGTATTCTTCTTCGACAACAATAAAATTAGTGCTAAATACTAAGATGAAATAAACCAATAAAAATTATAATTTAAATGAAATAAAAATATTTTAATATGAATTTTATATTTTAAGGTTAAAATTTGCAATTGCGATTAAAATATATGCACCAAAAGTAATTTAAGTTCTAAAATATTAATTGCTTTACATAGTAAAATAGTTAATACAAAAAAAAAATTTAAGAACTTAAGTATTACGGTATTTAAAAAAATATATTATTAATTAATTAAATAGTGTAAATAAGCAATTGACAATTTATGATGGTCGATGGCCGCAGAATTTTTACCACATTTGCATGCACATCACACTGCTCCCATTATGCGGTGGTTTTTTGAAAGCAATAACTCATATAGTGTCCAATATGTATAAATGATCGGGTAATTCCAACAGCGAAACTAACTGCAGCACGCAAAAAAAATTTACGTCTGCCAATTTGAAAGTCTGTAGGAATAGACGACGATGTACAACTTATTTCCTGGAAATCTTTCATTTTGTCGTGGAAATTTGGACATAAGTTAATTACTGCATGTGTTGTAAGTTTCACCTCTCTTTGTACTATTAAAGACTTCCCACATTCTTTGCACTTTTTAGTGCTGAATAGTTCCTCATGAATTTGTTGGGTGAAATTATTTAAATCACCAGATGAAAAGTATAGCGTAACGGTTGATAATGAGCAGGTTACGGAATTACCGCACATACAGTTCTCAGTAATTATTACTGTAGACAAATTTTCTCGAAAATTTTTTGACCCAAATTGTACGATGTAGTTTTCATTTGATATTGGTTTGGCAAATTATGTTTTGTAGTTGCATTAAAAATTCTTTTTAGTATAATAGCGCGTTTTCGATATGTTTGAACCATAATACCATTGTGAATTCCATCGGCAACTAGTTCAAATAATTTGATTTTCGTTTTAAAGCGATCAACAAACTGCTGAAACTTCAAACTATCTATGTAAGAGATGAATAAAACTTGAACTACACTGTTAAATGGACACGTATTAATGACGTTGAAATAATTCTTTCCAATTTTAACACTCTTTAAATCAAGAATGTTTCCATTTTTTATAATACAAACGACTTTACTCCTATGTAGGCTTAGATCATTACACAAAATATGGACAGATCTGAAAATAAATAATTTTTCTTTTGCAAATTTTTTAGGAGATACGATAGCTTCACCTTTCCAGTTTTCAAATAGTACAATTCGTATTAAGTTCTACTTCAATGTTATCAAGAATTTTATTTCTCTTCACAATGCGAATTACGTTTGTTTAGCTGCATAGCGTTACATGACGAATTACTCTGTTTGTCCATTTTTGCTTTAATTAAACACATGGAATCAAGGATGGCATCTGTATGAATTTTTACAAATTCATCAACGCGAAGTGGTAAAGTTTTGTGTTTAAAAGTATGCTTTCTGATCTCATTGAAGTTGTTTTCAGCGCTACTATTGCTTTCTGTTTTTCCCCCATAGCCGAAAATGGAATTCATGACCGCCGACTAAACAAGAATTAGACGACATTAACTGAGAATATTTTTTGCAATTGCAGGTTGAAAATGCATGTTATCCGCCGTCTCCGTTATTTTCTGGTAATTGGGCGGTACGTTCACATTCAAGAAATATTTGGTAAATTTCATCATAATATAATAAAGTAGAAGAATGAGAGTTATTTACATCAAAATCTTCAAAGCGATCATCTTATATTTCATTTTCAAACATAATTGATTGCAATGATTCTTGTGCAGTGTAGCCAGAAATTTCCTATTTTTAGAAGTATTTTAGCATACTCGCATGCTGTTTTATCTCCTTTCGCATTTACTCTATTTTCTTCATGCATAGAAAGAGTAAAAATGTATATAGTTTTCACAAGAAATCACCAATGCAACGTAGTAGTGTAGGTAACATTTTTTCACACGGATTCGGTTATTTTTGATTTCTGGCCAGCTACTGACCAAATGCACTAGGTGAGCGAAATTATTATTATTACGAAGCATCGATGATGGAATGTCCACGTTTATTTTGTGGTGAAGAAGAGTTGCTCAGATTTGTAAATATTTATTCAGTGTAGAATATTATGCACAGATTTTCACTATACCCATCATTAAAGCCAAAGACAGCAGTGAATATTAAGTGAGGTAGTTGGATATCGTTTCTTGACCATTCGCTTATCCAATATGTAATTGTATTGTTATCGTGTTTCTCAGAAATTATATGTGATACAGCAAATTAACAAGCGTTTTTTTCATCCTTCACAAATACTCGTTGTTATATTCTTCTATGTTAATGCTTTACCTAGTATGTGTGTAGAATTATTTTCCTAATGTATCGCCTTTGAATGAAATGGATTTGAAAACGCTAGGCGGAAGAAACAAATAATTCAGCTAATTTCGATTTGTCTATTACACAGAAGATTGATGGCTAACTTTCATTCGAGCACAAACCATACTGTTGGATGCGCATATTTGTTTTTACAACGTTCCATTTCACAGCCTTAAGGTACTGTTTTTCCAGGCTCGCCTATTCCAACTTTGCAGTGAAAGAAGTACAAATAAAAACAATTGGTGCGCAATCAAACACAAAACGAAGCAGAAATGAGTAACACTATATTCAACCTTTATCTCAACATGGGCAGGACTAGTCCCACCCTTACCAGATTGGAAAGAGGAGGGGCACAAACAAAAACAAGTAGTGCACAAAGGAGCACAAATGAAGCACAAACGAATGACATAATTTTCAATCATTACTTTTACATTGGCGGGGCTAGTAGTTCCACCCTTATCAAATTAAGAAGGGGATGAGCACAAACAAAAATAAATAGTGCACAAAGAAGCACAATCGAAGCACAAACGAATGACATAATTTTCAATCCTTACTTTTACATGGGCGGACCTGCGTTTCGCTAGCCCCGCCCAAAGACTTTTTAAATTAAGTTATGAAGGGGGAGAGCTCAAACCAAAAGTTTAGTAGCACAAAAAAGCACAAGCAGAGCACAAACGAATAAGCTTATTTTGATTACCTAACTCAAATTCGGCGGGGCTGGTGAAACGCAGCCTCGTTTTCAATAACCTTTTCCAGCGGAGACGTGTTTTTTAGTTTTGTTGATTTTAGACCTGGCCAGTAATTTTCATTTACCGCTGCGCAACACAAAAAAAAAAAAAAAAAAAAAGGGAAAAAGAAAAAAAAGAAAAAAGGAAAAATGGTCGTTCGTCAACCGTTTGCGATCGAGTCTTACCTGAAGTATTGTAGTAAGTCCGTTCTTTGTTGTGGTTTGTTTACCGTTTATAGTTGGGTTTTTTTCGGTCATTGTCAACTTTGTTGCGCATCCGGTAGTTTAACATTTTTACATCCGACTTTCTTAATTACTTTGTTAAAAATAGCCTTTTGCAGGCTCTTTCGTCATTTTTGTTAAACATCGCCCCTTACGTAGTTATTATTATTCCAAGTATGTTTTATCCGATAATATAAATTTTAGTTTCTGTAATTTTTTAGTACTTAAAATTTATCGCAAACAGCTTACAGATTCGAATAACTACAGTCTTGCACATTAATAACATTTTTTCTACGTATTATATTTTCTATTTTATTCTATTATCTGTTATTGTTAATGATGAAGTAGTATGTATCAGAAAATGAAAGTATGCTTAACCTAAACAGATGTAAAATTTTTAAAATGAAGTTAATTTTAAGCATTGCAATAAAAGTATTTAAAACTTTCCGAGAAAACGGAAAAATATTAATTTTATACGTTTGTTTGAATAACATAATGTTATGTTGCTGCGTATTTTTGTACTTCTGGTTTCCCATTTCAAAAGGCATTTATAAAGTATTTCGTTCGCTCTCTTATTTATTAGCACATTAAATTATGGCAAAACAAAAATTATTATAAGATTTACTAGTAATACACAAATAATGGTTATTTGAAATGTTAACACTAATGACGTCAGTAGTGACGTACTATAACCAGTGACTCTGGTTGTAACAGGAAAGACACGTGGCTGAAGTCATTCCTAATTCACGAGAGTGCACCCATCTAACGTTGCCAGCTATGAAACCGTTATTGACTTGTCGATTATCAGAATAAAATAGTATCGGTTAATTACTATCAAATATAATAATAAATCGGTGTTTATGTGAATTTCGCTGAAACAATTATGTTTGTTTTGACTGCTAACGCTAAGTCCGCAAGTTATATTTATTACATATTTATAAATTTGCCAAATAAAACATAAAACTTACGTCGCTTGAGGAATGTTTTTATGCGCACGCATATAATTGTACACGGTTACCGAGCCTTGCTCGGATTTATTTCGAACTTGCACGCGGTACCCATTTTCTAATTTTCAATGTATATTTTAATAGGTGCCTGGTTCCTATTTCGCCTAAAAATGAAACGGCACGGGAAAAAAAATAACAATAATCTGAAAAGATCAACTTGGTAACGCGGACACGTTTGGTATGGCAGGAAAAGGAGATAAAAAAGCTACCAGAGAAACGAAAATGACTGATAAATAGCACAGTTCAAAAAAGTGCACAGGTGCGATTTTACAACACGCCGTATTGAATTGCCATTGCTTAATGGTGCAGCATTGGTAAAAATGCGTACAGACACATTAGTGCACGGTAAATTTCATTTTTTTTTACTTCTCCGGTAAATTATAATCGCGATATCTACTTCGAATATCATCGTAGATAAATTGGCCCTTTACACCGACGACACTGAAATTACAAGTATCCCTCGTTAGGACGCGAGTGAAAAAAATTAATATGTTGCATTTCTCGCAAAAATAACTCTATCGCTGCTTTGTAATCTCATTATTCCTTTTTTAATGTGCGGCAAATCACTAACTGCTTTACACCATGAAGCTGCACACATTCCTCATTAAAAAATAATTTTTCTTTTAATTCGCTATAAATTTTTATTTTATACGTCAAAAGTTTATTGTAAAATATCTGGTTAATTACATCCAATAGCGCCTTCTTATACTCTCTCTTTTTTTCTTTTTTTCTTTTTTTTTTTTTGGTTAAACCGTAATCTTGTTGAATTAAGACATTTTAAATAGTAAAATGAAATGTTATTTTTCCTTTTTTTTTTGGATTTACCACTTAACAGATTATAAAAGAAAGAAGAGAAATATTACAATTGGACACTAGGGAAATAAAAGAAGCAAGATAAGGAGGACTGGAAACGAGAAAAACGAGAGTAATTGTACGAGGTGAGAATTCTTTATTTCACCAGTTCGGAGTAAGAATATAAATATGTTCAGGTAGCAGGGAAGAACATTCAATGGAAAATTATAAAACCTAGAACGATTGGGGAGTGAAGGTATGGATAGGGTACAACGAAACGAGATTAGAGAAGATTAAATGAATCAGACCATATCCAATCGAAAGAAAAAGAGAGAAGATTAAGAGCTGCTGAAAAGTTTTCGATAAAAGGACACTAATTTGTGCTGCAGTACAAGAGAATCGACTAATTCATTTCCAGTAATATCGACGTGACCAGAAACACGCATAAAATCGATTTAGGTAGAATATTTAGGAAGGAAATCATAAATTATAGGTCGGGTTTGGATAATAGAGGAATAATCACTTAAGGAGGAAAGAGAAGGGAGCAGAGAGCTGAGAAAACACTTTCAGAGTCAGATATTATTAAGTGTATTCACGAGAATTGCGAGAAGACGAAATAAACAAAACTGGAAATAGAAGATTGCAGTTAGAGTTCCACGGCAATATAAAATCATTCGTACGATTGTCTGATTTTTCTTTTTTATTTGCTGAGTAAGCGAAATCTTAAATTTAGGCGAAATGCGAAGTTATCTTTTAGTTTACATAATATTTAAAATCACGTCGTGCAAATATCGTAAACAAATTGATTTCATCGCGAAATTTTAATTATCCGTTTAATATGATAAATTAGCGAATTGTTCTTTATTCATTACTAAACCCGAAATGGGAAAAATTCGTAAGTCATAAATACTCGTATTATGACGAATCAGCCAAATTGTGTATTTTTATTAAATTTAATTTTTTTCTGAAAATTGGAAAAAAGTGATCACCTCTCATAAATAGAGAATAACTTGTAATAACATTTCCGGCTTATGAATTTTAAATTCGTTGCTATTTATCACTAAAGTCTCATCATAGGGCGAATCATGTAAAGACTATGTAGCTAATTTAATAATACCATGGAAACGTAAAAAATAGTATTATTTATATACTTATTGTAGTATGGTAAGTTGTTTCGGTAGTTTAATAAAAGTTATTATGGTATAAATTATTGGTTGTATTTTTTTTTTTTTTTATTATATAAAATTGGAACATTTTTTCGCTATAAAATCTAATGGGGGCCGGCCTATGACGTACGTTGTAAATTTTGATCATTTTATACAAAGCATAGAAGAGAAAGAGGCAGAAATGTAAGCAAGAGGGGTCAAGGGACACAGCCCCTTGCGAGGAGCGAAGATGACCAAATTTTTATGTACATACATATTATATATATATATATATATATATAGATATAGATATATATGTATATATAACCAACATTTTTACTCATATTAAGAGAAAGCTATTCTTTGCACGAGTAAAAATTATTTTATTTGTAAGTTATAATTAGTAATTGTTTCGATTGTACAATGTTTAACATTTTAGTTAAAAAGAATTTCACATTTTCCAAAATTGAAAAAACAGTATCGGCTGACGAGAATTCATTGCTTAAAAATATTTTGGTGTTATAAAAAAAGTAACTTATTACCGAATTACAAAATATGGAAATGAACTTATTTTTAATACGATATTCTTAAGTATTACATAATAAGTTGGCACCTGAAGTGATGAGAAAAAGAAGTTTATTCGAAAAAACTAATGGGACGATCGATCGGTGAAATTAATATCAAGGCATTGTGTGCAAAAAACTAGTTAATTTTTAGATTACTGAATTTCACTACGATTTTTCAACGTTATCGGATAAAGATTATATAATAAAAGCATTACTATTAATAATTAGATAATGTAATTCTGTTACAAGTGTTATGTTTTCGCAACTAGTGATGTCTGATGTGGGAACCTATACACGTGAATTTAAAGCATCTCTTATTTTAATTCGTTTAATTGCCCTTTGCAGCTCAAATTCGTTCAAGTTGTAAAAAATTGTGTAAACAGTTCGGAATTTTAAATAATTTTAAATTGTTTTACATAAAATTTACCAACCGAAAGAGATCTAACCAAAAACCTGTTAATTCGAAATTTTAACGATAATTTTCCGATCTTATATTACGGAGTATTTTTCGGGGCCAGCTAATGCTTCTTAAGAACTCGTTATTCTGCTGGGAGGACATTTGACACGTTGCGTGTTAAAAGTAGCGCTAGTGAGATAGGGCACGTGATAATGATAATCAAAATGAAAACAACAGTTGGGTGACTTTTAATCAATATTAAATAATAAATTGTATTTCTGATGGATTTTGGAACATGGATTCTCGAAGCCCGTTTATCTGAATCGGTACGTTCAGCTTCCAAACCACAGCCTTGGTATAATTGCTCTTGCAAGATTTCGCACGGGGCACAACAAAATTCCTTGCCATCTAGCACCGCTCTGATATGTAAAATACTTCTAGTTGAGGGGGTCATGCAACAGATTTTAGTTCTGTCGTGTCGATGCGAACCGTGTTATTTTTAACTATAGCTTCTACAGTCGTCGTCGCATGTACGTTTAGCTGATGTCACTCGGGGCGTATATCTTTCATATAACTACGTTACTGACTATGAAGGGCAGTTTGATTAATTATGTATCATATAACTGTATTATTGATGTTACGCTACTAGCTTATTAATTTGCACTTTGAATTATCATCGTATGTTTCGTTTTTTACATTTATTTTGTATCTAAATCGGGTTCGCTCGTTAATAATAATGGTGATATTTCGTTGAAACGGAAGTCGATTCCAACCCTGGGCCGCATATTGAAAATGTCGAAAATTATCATCACCTGTACTGAGTTGTTAATAGCGCGCAATATCAAACAATAGGTAAATAAAGAGTCCCTATCCATTCATAAAAATGCGGTGATTTTGAATCGTTTTTGGCGATTAAAAACTGAGTGTTATATTTTGATACAAATACATATTACTTCGCTCTCGGCTTCGCGTTGTCTTGTTTGTTTTTCTACATGCGTCAAATTTCGGCTTTTGCCAAGCCTTGGACGGCCCACTTATAACGGAAGCCGAAAGTCAGTCGTTCGATCGGACTCTGCCCGTTTTCTATTCTACGCCTGTGTTCCTGTTTCGCAGGCATCCGTCTTAAAAAAAAGTTCCTACTTGCATTTCAAAAAATATCCGCCTAATTCCTGGTTCTCCGTACTGCGTTCTAAATTTCCTGGCTCTCCGTTATCGTGCCTTAAATTCTTAATTATCCCCATCCAGTTCAAAATGCAACGTAAAATTCGTCGAAACTCGAAAACTCTCCTCCCATATTTGATTTATTAAGAACCCCTCGTATTAAATTATACCCGCGGGGGAGAAACATCCTTAGCTTTAACATCAAGATTCTAACAATAGGAGACAGTCCGGGGGAGGGGGGATTCGAAAGAAACTATTTAAAAACAAAGTTCATGTACATCTGGTATAAAAAAAAGGATTTCATTTTATAATTTAAAATAAGTTCGGTGACGATGCAAAAAAGGTACTAATGAATCTGACCATATTCCATTTTTTTTTTTTTTTCAATTTGGCATCTACATAAAAATTTTTTTTGAAAATTTTAGACCGTAGTTGTGCTCTAATTAATATCGTTAAAATTTAACAATAAAAAAAAATATGAAACAATTGCAAATATTATAATTTGTCTTTTTTTGTTATTTGTTTTTTTTTTTTTTTTTTTTTTGAAACACTTCATTCTCTGCTATTGTTAATATTCCCGATGTATTGGAAAACCTGACGCGTCGACTCGATGGCGTATAACACATATTGCGCAGCAGAAGATTGTCATGCTGACGTCATACACATAACCTGTAACCGGTTAATTCGAATAGTTCTGACGTAAGAAATGCCGGAAATGTACCCAAAACATACGGAACTACTGAATGGTAACGATCAACCGGTTGAGTAGACTTGAAAATAATGCGAGTAACGTGATCCGAGTATTTAAATTTAACGATATACAAACTTCAAGATACACGTAGCGGTACAATTTTCTTTTGCAATTCTGGGTTTTTTGAAATTTATAGACATCACCGTAGAATGTAGTATATAACGAAAAAAGTTATCTAGTCAACAACTCTAAAAATATTAATCAGAAGTGTTAGGTGAACGAAAACTAGTTGCATAATTAAATAATTAATAGAGTTCGTGCTTTTCTGAAAACAATGTTCGTAACTGAAAATATCTTTTTTTTTTTGTTCACATAAAGAACAAGGACATGAATGTATGTCAAATGTTGGATATCGTGAGGTTTAAACGAAAAACTGTGAAACGGATCTCTAGAGTATTTTCGGAAATTACCGTAATTTTTTTTTTATACTTATTAAAGACACACAAATTCTCATAAAATCTATGTACAAACTAAATTATTTTAATTGCGAATCACAATTCATTAGATAATACGCGTTTTAATTTTCCTTTAAAAATCAACTAAGACTTTTTATTATTGTTTTCTTCTTATAAATTTTATCTGGTCATTATTTATTATTAATAGTATAACATTATAAATGTATTCGATTTTTTTTTTTTTTTATTCGATATTTGAAGCATTTTGCACGTAAAATTTAATAAATGAGATTTACATATAATAAAAGCTTATTTACATAAAAGTAAAACTGATCATACCCCCTCCGCCCCGGGTTGCCGATAAAATTGTATCATAAATCGCCAATGGACGACACGCACCAAAAACTATCTGACATTTACCGTCGCATGACACTCAAATTGCTCCGAATTATAGTCAGACGAAAAAATAGTGGTGAGTTAACATTAATTCGCATAGAGCTGAAAATTGCTACAGGTTTTTTAGGTAAATTATTACAAATGAAATATCGAAAAGTCTCCACCGATTCCATGTCTGCTAAAAAGATTATTCAAGGTCAAAGGTCAAAAATATTAATTTTTTGCATTTTTCTAGTAAACGGTGAGCGTTATCACAAAAATGGATCAGGTGAAAATCGTAGATTATGCAATTGTCTACAAAATTTGTTCTTATACATTTTTTTCCTACGAATCACTTAAATTTGAAAAAGTCGTATGTCTACATAATATGCACACATTTTCGCACCACCTGTGAGGCAGTGTACTTGGCGCATTTTTTTTAACGTAATCTCCCCAGTAGGCAAATTCCACGATCTATTGTGATTCAGTTTTATCAAATAATATTCTATTAATTAAAAAATGATACACTATTGTAAACGATTAAAGTGGCCCGAGTTATTGTCGATTTGGAGAAAAATTTAGTCTGATTAAGAATGTTCAAATGCAACTTCAACAGTAATGTCTTCTTCATTTTCTTTTGCTTCTTCTTCTTGCTGGATACCTGTAAATTGTCCTAATAAAGATGATTCATCTCCTCATTGATATAAAAATCCTCATCTGTTGCATTTGATTCAACATTTGAGCAAGACTGGCCTCGACAATTGGTACATACCGGTGAACAAAATAATGCGACTACAGCCACAGTTTGCACTAAAACCCTTTTTGCAATTTCAAAAGATGGTGTTAAGAGGTTTTTCCGGAGCAGGTGGTAGTAAAGTTTGGATTGGCTCCAAAGTACTATCTATTAGTTTCCAACCCCAGTCTTCTGGGTCGAGTTGATTGCCCTAGTCACATTTGAACTTAACAGTATACTCGATATAATTGTTGATAAGTAGATGCAGATGTCGGACTAGTTGTACTCTTTTGTAGTTCCGCGTATTTTTTACAAAACTTAAATATCTTTTTTTGCAACTCCATATATAGAAAGAAGAAACCAAATTCCGTTTGTGACGATGTCTTATGGAGAAGAGTCAGTATTCTCAAAAACGTTTGCGCAATCAATAAAATCCCGTTTTTCAAACAATTTTAATACTGTTGTTTTACCCCTTTTGAATGATGTAGTATCACAGCCAGTTATTGCATGTAAAAATAAGATATGATTTTGACATTTTGGATAAGCAGATAAACACTTTTGAGGCGGGTCATACCCGGGGGGGGGGGGCTTTCGCTTTGTGTGATAATTTGCAAAAAGACAAAAAAAAAAAGAAAGCCGAATGAGAAAAGTGGCGAAAAATAAGATTAGTCGGAGTTAGTAATGAAATCCGGTCAGCGCGCGAAAATTTTTAAAAAATACACCGATTTTTTCAATGATTTATTTTTAAATTTAAAAAAGAAAACGCAAACGTTTATTTTCGGTGGAAATCAAAAATTACACTCCTGATCAAAGTTTTGCATGAATGTGAATTATAACGCGATTACACATTGTCAATATTTGCGCTATATAAATGACACGCTATAAATTCTTTAAAAATTAATCCTTAATTAATTAATAATTTCCGACTTTTAATGTAGTAGTGAAGTGTCTTTTAGAAACGAAACATTTTTTCTAATCTGCTCCTCTTATTTTGGGGAAAAATCCTAAAAAAGGGATTTAATATCCATTTAAAGAGTATATTTTCAAAAGGCACACACATACTTTTAGAATTTCCATACATACATATATTATGTAGGGAATTCCTAAAAAGTTGGGAGCAACAAAAATATTAAATAAAACTCAATAACTCAGGAACAACAACTTGACTAAATTCATTTTGAAATTTTCAATATAAATCACGATTAGATAACTCATAGACAATCGATTGCTCTTTATCTTAGGTACCAAAAATCACAAAAAAAACCCGTCAAGAAATATAATACCGAATTTTAAACGGCTCCTAAAAAATCACCCCTCTAAATTCATAACCCTCGCCACGAGCTCTAAACCCATTGAAAATAAGAAATTCAAAATCTATAACAAAAATCAAAAACTCTTTCATAAAATGAAACTACCACCGAATTTTGTCACTGTTAGTATTGAAAATCAAAATGATTTTGCTTTATACAATTTAAATTATATATTTGCAGGCAGTTTTTTCTCAAAAAAAAAAAAAAAAAAAAAAACTAATAGCGGAAAAAATTGTTTTTTTTTTTTTAATTATTTTTAAATAGGGTTTTACGATGTATGATTCACGAGTAATGTTCAAACAGCGGACGTGCATACACAGATGCTCGGAAAGAATTTATTTAAAGTGATTTTTTAGATTTCTCATTCTCTCGGAAACATAACTGTATTAAAAATTTTCAATTCTGAGTTTCGGGATATTTAAATTACCACTTCTCTTAGAATGTATAAAAGTATAATTTCAAATCTAATATATTATCTTCAAAATATTCTCAAATGTTTTCAAAAAACAACAATTGAATTTATTAAAGCAGATAAAACCACCTACTGCTATGCAGTAATTATTACAGGTTTAATTTTCATCGATTATAAAATACAAAAACGTATTAACATATGTATTTTTGATTAAAAATACAATTAACATCAATTATTAGTTCTGTAAACAGTACCAAACACCCCTCTTTGCATTTTCTGAAAATATTAAGGAATTTAAAAAAATCCTATTTTTCTTTTCTGTCTGAAAACATTATAGGGAATCGAGAAGACATTACTACTGTAATATATTAAATTCAAAAAAATAAATAACCCCGAGCTTTTTGGGATTGGGGAAGATTTCGCCCTCCGGAAAGTTAATCAATTTAAATAAATTTATTCTTTGCGCATTAAAACATTTTTCGTAACTAATAATTATTTTTGGTTTCCGGTTATTCATTAGTCCGAAAACAACTAAAGCTCATAGACCATAGTAGCTGCGCTCCGACATGAGCAGGGTCTCTGTGTTCCCTTCAATGTTTTTTCTCGTATTATTAACCCCAGAACGACAAGGCTGTGTCATATATGACACCTATCAACTTCTTTACTGCACATGCACCCGATTTCTGATCGGACATACCTGATCTGATCTCTTGGTTACCCTCCTAGCAAGTATTCAACCGGTTGTGTATTTATATTTATTTTTACATGATTACAATAATGATAATAATAAATGTGTTACTTATATATAAAATTAATTTAAAATAAAACTTTATCATAGAATTTAATACATATAAGCCAAAGAAGTTTCACTTGCTCCGCGTGTACACACTGATACACGCATCATAATTTTTTTTTTTGTACAGGTAGTAATGAATGCTCTAGTTGCAGCCGATAGAATGTTCAGCTTTGACATTGTGCAAATTTTATGTGGTGCAAAATTCTCGGTGAAAAACTGAAAAAGTTTCTTTATTATTTTCTTGTAATGTTGACATAAAATTCGTACCTCTTTTCTTTTAACTAGTATAATGGTTGCAACTACTAGTGCATTCACAATAATCATTATATTGCAAAAAAATTAGTTTTATATATTTTATTTTACCTCTAGTAGTATTTTATCATTTTGGGTTAGCTATATTTTTTGTAAACCAAGAAAAAAAAGTTTGTATATTTTTGTCGCTAATAATGTTGTTTTAATTAAGGTGTATTTTAGATTGAAAAAATGTTTTTTTTTATGCAAATTTTTGTGCTTTATTAATTTTTGTCGCGTTACTATTATTTTTAACATAAAAAACACAAATCTGAGAAATAAAAAGAGTCACACATTGAAAAAAACAAAGAATATCATCAGTAGGTGTCATCATGTATGACGCAGCCTTGTCGCTCTAGGGTTAAAAATCATCCTGCTTAGAGACTTTACCATTTCACCGTTTCATGTTTTAAGGTTGTTCGCATTAATTTATTGCAATGGCATATTATGGTCGTCACTTTTTACGGAAATTCAATCGAAGATTACATCTTCAATCAAATAATCGATTTCGGTCAACACTCAACCGATGCTAAGTTTTGACCTGTTCGAAAAAGTAAGCGAAAAAAGTAACGGATGATTATTATTATTTAAAGGGGTTTATACATACGTACAAATATAGTAGTTGTTAGGGTCGGAAAAATTGACTTTTTTTGTTTATATCGCGTATTTTCTTTAAGTTCATTATCTTGAGAATATTGCCGCCAAATTTCAAAATGATCGGAGCATTAGATCCGAAGTTACAGCTATTTATGTATAGCGTGTTCTCAGCGCGTGCAGCTGTGTGCTGATTGTGACTCGGTATAATAAAATATAAACGGTACGTCGACTTCGCCGCTCATTACTGTATCCTTCGAAATTTACGACCTTGAAACTCTGCAACAGCTGTGTATAGACTCTGCAATGTTCAACATCAACTTTACCTCTAGCGGTCGTAACGTGTAACATCAAAGCGTCAGTTTTTTTAAATTCGCTCATAGAAACGTCAAATTTTTTTCCATTATACGTATAAATATGTCCGATTCACGTAAACAACGCGGGAAAGAATAGTATCTACAGGATTTCTCAAAGACAGACCAAAACGAAGAAAACAACATTTCAACCCCCGAAAATCGCAATGACCGATCGCCAGAGTAGTTTTAGAATATGTGTGTCGAAAAAAACTAAAGGTTGCCGATGAGGTCATCGTGTCGCCGGTAGATAATTTTTTTCGAATATCTCATTTTACATTTTATTTGGGTTTTTACGATAATTTCGCAGTTAGTGTAAAAAGTGTGATGGTGACATTAAATCTGCACCAACCGATACACGTGAGTTTTAAAATAGTCGAGCAGCGCAATACTCCTTTGTGTGAGTATGTCCAGCATATTCATATGAAATAAACCTGAAACTTTAATCGCGATTATCTCAGAATCGTGTTTTTCTCGAAAGTACCTTTGCGGTAGAAGCGATTAAAACTCCCGATCAATACCAAATTTATACTGCTTATTTATTAATGACAACAGCTAGTAGGTAACCGAAGGATTTTTAATTTTTTTAGAAAAACATTTTTTTAGAGCAAAAAAACAAAAATTAAACACCTTAAAAAAATGATTTTTTTTTTTAAAAATTAAAATTTTGATAAATCCTCTTCATTCATCTACTAGACAATATTAGTATACTAACAACATTTTTTTTGAAATTCGGATTTGAGATGAACCGTTCTCGAGTTATCATGTCCACTGCGAGGGATGCCCGAAAAAAGGCGCTCCTGGAACACTTTCGCTATTTTCAATTTTTTTTTCTATGAAAAAAATTAAGCAAATACCTCCCAAAACGTGTACTAATCGTTGTTGTTAACAGCTTTTTATCTAAGTATTTATTATGCTGTCGGGAAAAAATCGAGAAAATGTCGTAATTTCGCCCTCTACAACTGTATATAACCCCTTAATTTTCAACGTATAAGCATACAAAGTTTTAAGTTCACGGAATTTGCCAAGTATTGACTTTTGATACCGTTTCTCGAGATGAACTGTAGCGTGAAAGGTGACTTTTTTGCTTTCTCGATTAGTTCATTAAATTACTTCCCGTTTACATATATACATATGCGCATATATACATGGGCGTTGCCAGGGAGGCAAGAGGGCAGCTGCCCCGCCGCCGGAGCCTTGACATTTTTTAATCAACTGGCCATGATGAGTATCATAGACGCCTAATCATGGAGAATTTGGAAGACTTTTATAATTTTATTATAAAAATTTGCCAGACACGTACGAAAATTATGTTTTAATTAAGATTTTATTCTTGTTTGATAAAATATTAAGCCTTTACAACGTATAAATTTTATTTTTCCTATAACTCATATCCTCTTTCTATCATCTTGCCCCCCCCCCGGCTCATCGGCTGGCGACGCCCTTACATATATATATATATATATATATATATCTTTTTTTTTTCTCGAAATATATTTATTTATTTTTAATTACATTGATTTCTTTCGTCAAGCTAAACGCTTGTCGACGAATTATATACATACTCTAACATCACAACTTAAATTATACATATATTATCGCGTAATATATACCACCTATATCATAATCTATTTTTCTATAACTGTAATCAATTTTCTTTTATTTTCTAATCTATATATTTCACTTTTTTATTGTGCATCTTCTTATTTAATGTTTATTCTTTACATTTCCTTCTTTTTGAAGCTATTCCTTTATTTTCCTTTCTCTTTCCCCTCTTTTTTTTCTTCTCTATTATTTCCTTAGGTATTTTATTTAACATCTGACTTATAACAACATACTTGTCAGTTTGCTCCCCTATCATTGTTCTTGCCAATGGCAGACATATATTTTTTTCCTCAGCTCGTATTCTAATTTTATCCCCCGATTCAATTTTCTTTCCTCTTGTTATGCATTTCGATATCTTTACGAATAAGTACCTTATGCCCATTACTTCTTTTCATTTTAATTATTTCACTTTCACTTTCTCCCTTAAGGATTTGTTATTAATTTTAAGCGCCTTATTTGTAATTTATTTACTCGCCATTCCTCATACCTTAATTAAATTTCTGATCCTCAAATCTACCGGCGCTTAATACACTATTTTTAATGTTACATATGTTTCGCATATTTCTTTAATGTATGTATATAAAACTCGTAATATTGCTCTAATTTTCTTTGCAATATGTTTCATGCGTACATCCAATTTTAAGTGTTGGTCCATCATTACTCTTAAATAGTTATCTGAATTACTACTTCTAACTTGCAAACACAAACTAAAAAACTACTGCTACCGGACAAATCGATTTATTAGGTTAAATCAGCGGCGCAATCAGAAATTTATTAAGGGAGATATTGAAAAAACATATACTGATTTTTTTATAAATGTTGCGCTTATATATATATATATATATATATATATATATATATATATATACATATATACAATGGCGGCGAATTTAGGCCTGGGCCTAGGCGACAATATTTGAGGGGCGCCAAAATTAAAAGGTTACTAAAATTTAGAAGGCGCCCGAGCCCAAAGTATTTTTTCCAGTCGCTTAAAGGTCGAAATTGATGGAGTTTTCCGTCAACGATAACATCTTGTGATTTTATGTATCAAAGAATAATATACTTTTATTGTAATTAAAGTAAGTTTATCATGCATATGTAAGAATTGTTAATTTTGACTTTAAAAATTGTTATCAAAACCCGTCGATATATATATATATATATATATATATATATATATTATTTTTTTTTTTCCCATTACAATAAAGGCGGCATACCAGCACAGGTCTAGGGCGCCATCACCATCAAATCCATCACTGTATATATATATATATATATATATATATATATATATATATATATATATATATATATATATAGATATAATATGTATATTATATGTATATAAAATAGTATTTGAATTTTTCAATGTGTACGCTTGTCTTCTATATATATAAAAATGAATGTATGTTTGTATGTCCTCGATAGACTCCGAAATTATCCATCCGATTTTTATGAAATTTGGGCAGTTTATTTATAGGGTCATGAGGAACACTATAGACTATTTAAAAAGCAATAAAATAAATAAATAAATTACAAAATAAATAAAAAGTGATCTGACTAATCATCAGCTGAAAACGGCTCGACCGATTTGGCTGATTTTTTTTTTCGTTGTGTTCGTCATTGTCAGGACAAGGTTTTTGTGAAAGAAAATTTTAGGAAAATCACCAGAAAAGTTGGAATGTTATGATGTGACCAGCGAGAAGAAAAGGAACGGTAATCGTTATAGCCATACAGACGAATATATCAAAAAATATAAACAAAACTGGAAAAAAAAAATATATATATACATATATGTATGTGTGTACATACACGCACATATATACATATGTATTGACATGGTGGTTGAAGTTTATCATAACAAGTTTCCTTGAATTTCCTTTTTTTTGGGGGGGAGCTTTAAAATTTCCTTTCTTCTGAGATCGCAAATTTTTATCAACAATAAACATGACAGCATTAACTAAGCGATATCTTCATTATTTTTGTGCTTGAAATCCTGACTCAATTTTTGTAGTTTTGCTATTGTAGTAATAAATTAATTATGATCAGTTTATTACAACTGCTAGGGTTGTAGCGTACACCACAATTAGCAAAATAAAAACCAGAATAAATTACTGGCCGCCATCTGTTACTATTATCTAACTGTTATTATATCGCATTCATTCGCATTCCAGCAATGTAAGCCCTCATTTTACGATTTGATTAATTTTAAGTTTCATGAGAATTGAACGGCGCAGAATAACGAGAAATTGCACTTGTTTTTTTGAATTTTGCTTTGGGCAACAGTAGAAAATTGGAATATCGAAAAAACGCTTCCTCAATCCGCTAATAGCGGACCAGCCAACGTTCAGGCAGGACAACGTCTACCGCGTCCGCTAGTTAATAAATGTTTTTACTTTAAAACGTTCGCTTTGGCCGTTACATTAAATGTACAGAGATATTTTCTGATCAAGAGAAAGATTCGGACTCGTTCAGCCTCCTCCGCACGCTTCGCTAATGGGAATTAAGATGTTAATAAACTCGTTGTTTGCAATTTACGATATGAAAATATTTAATTTTAATTATTCGAATGACATTTTCAGTATACGAATAATTCATTTTAGTTTTGATTTTTTTTTTGCTCTTACCTGTTTCACAGTTTTGATAGAATGGCGTAAGCAATCCTTTTTCAAAAAATAAAAGTAGACATTATCTCGGATTCCTCAGAAAAATCCAAGTTTCTGAATATTTTTAACGATCTATATCGAAATGCGCATTTAATTCATATACGAAAGTTTAAAAAATGTGTTTCTTCAAAAGTGTTCATTGCTCTTTATTAATTAATTGTAAAACTGTGTTAAATACAGAAAAAAAAAAAGAAAACAAATAATGCCGGATGCGTAGGTAGAAATGTGCACAATGAAAAGTAACTAAGCAGATTTTTGGAACTGTGTAATATTCGGCTTTGATCCAAAGCTCACCGCCGAGGATACACTATTTGTAATCAATGGCGTTCTGCTAAGTCATAGTAACACAAGTTTTGTAAAAATTGTTCCAAATTATTAACTGTTTCCAGGTACGTTTACCAAGTCCGTTTCTGATTATTAGCAGAAACGTCAGATTACAACTTAGCTTCGACAACATCAGCTCGCATTACATTTTTTTTGCCCGTATGCTCTTTGTTCTGTCAATAGGAAGAATTGTTGATTGTAAAATTTAAACATAAACGTCATATACACACTGGCCGCTCTCGTATGATTCGTGATTATTTATCATCACAATCTAGTACACGCTAGGTTGACTACAGTGTCCTTAATGTCACGCAATATTCTGCACTCTTTAAAATTACCTATAGTTTTTTATGCTGTGCTCTATTGTCGGATATATTCCCCGGCAGAGACATGTTCAACGTTACTCATAAAAACGTTCTACTAACTTTCCGTTTCTGTGAAAAATTTTTATCAAGTTAAAATATTATAAAAATTTCCCATTTTTTTTGACCGTAATTACAGTGCACAATAGAACAGAAGTAAGGACTATTTAGTTTAGCGATCGCTTAAAGACGATTATTAAAAAATCCTAATAAAATTAAATTAAAAAAAAAAAACAATTATTTTGGTGAAAATAAGAAATTTGAACAGTTTTTATAAATAAAAATACAAAGTTTTGATATTCTGAAAGAAAATGTAAAATAAAAATATATTTGTACAAAAAGAATAATGTAATTTCCATTGTCCTCGAAAAGTATAAATTACAGTTCTGTTCAATTACATTGCAAATTTTCATAATTTAAATTAAAGCGATTTTAATCGAATAGATTGTAAACCTTACTGTAACAGTTGCAGAATCTTTTAACGTCCTGTTTGTTAATTACAGAATATAGTGAAATAATAATACGTATGAAAATAGTGGCATATATATATATATATATATATAACATAAACTGTAATGAATGTGAGAAAGGATACATCGGTCAAAACAGGTAGAATTAAATGTAGATACCAGGAACATATTAAATCATTCAAAAATAATGAAATAGAAAAATCTACTTATGCTGAACATTTAGTAAGAAATAGACATAAACCAAATTTATTGGAAAAAACGGTCACAGTCTTAGCTACGTATATAACAAAGGTAACATCATAAACGTAGCTGAAAATTATTACATAAATAAACACAAAATTAATATATCTAATAATAATAAACCACTTTTTAATGTAAAACTTTAAAAATTTTTAAAATTCATATTTATATTTACATATATTATTTAAATGTTTAATATAATCCTTAGATATTTATTTTAGTCTATGCACATCACCTCGTGTTCTAACAATTATGATATATCAACTTTAAATTGTTGATTTAAACTATATAAACCGTTTTTGTTTCCTATTTGGCCTCAGTGTGATTTAGAATTTATTTTTGATCACATATATATCGAGTTGTGTTTTTAGCTGATGATGGGTTATACCCGAAAATGTTTCTAGTAGGCAATCATTTTATTCTTAAATTTATTTGTTATATTTGTATTTGTTATAACTTACTATATTCTAACTGTAACAGTTACAGAAGTTAGAAGTACATAAACAGAACCGACCGTCACTGCTTTTAATATTAAAAAGCAGCTGATCTCGCCTAACAATTATTATCTGGTGATATCCTTCTCTTTTCACTTTTAAATATGTAAAAATAGTGCAAAACGTTATTAAATCAACACTAATGCTTTTACATTCGTTTTCGTAATGTTATCATCATCGTTCGACCTTCTATCTCTCTACTCCCTATAACTCTTCCTTTATCCTCTCCTTTCCTTCATCTTCTATGGTGTCCACACTGCTGTCCTTTGTTGCGTCCATTTCGGACTGCCTAGTTATTTAGTTTTTTAGCTTAGTTTTCCTGTTGTTGGGTCAATGCCGCTAGCGCGCCCACAAAAAAAAAAACAAAAAAAAATTGAAATTTCAAAAACTTGTTGACCCCTATTCAGTTATTTTCAGACAGGATTCTGAATATTAGTTTCCGGTTTAAATTTTTTGTATTAATTGTTATAAGAGAAATTAAATGTCGCTAGTCCCCTGTACGAGAACAAATGAAAATTCCAATATTGACCCCTTAGTTTCTTCTACTCGCAGCGCAAACTTTCCCAGTTCAACTTGAATCGGATAAAATCAACTGCTTTTTTCGTGAAGAACGACCAAAAATGTAGATAAACAGAACGAGGCAGATAGAAAATTTTAAAAATGGCAGGTTATATGAAATTGGAAACATCGATTGTTTGCTGTAATATTCGTAAGAGTTCTCAATAAACTTGTATTAAAAATATTTTATAAAATTACACGTATCGTTAATTCATCGATTATTTGATTTTTTCACGCTTTAAACGTTGTTTTTTTTGGGGTTTTTCATGTAAATGTGTGAAACCTGCGCCGTTTATATAAAGCCTCATAGCAATGAACCGTTTCAGATAGTGTCTGAAAACGATCAACTTTCTTTTTTTCGATCACATAGATTAGACCGTCTTGATTAAAAATACCGATCTCATTTCCTCACCTGCTCCTTTTTCCGATTATGTACTTACTCCTTTATTCTTCATAAATGGCGATTTATTTCTAACAGAACTCCAATTTTATCTCTGATTTTTGTTCCGCTTCCTCAATTTTCGCTTTCCATTTTTAGTCACGACAGACTTCTTTACTTTTCGTTCACTTTTTCTAATTATCTTCATGCTATTAAATGTTTTTCTTTACCGATTTGTTCGAAATCTGTTCCTCACCATGTTGCCAAAGTTGAATTCTCCGATTCTTTAGGCTCTTTCATTTCCTACACACATCGCCACCTATACTGAAAAGTTTCAAAGGGGCAGCGGAGCTGCTTCTGCCTTTTTTTTTTGTGCGGCTTTCAATTAGTTTCTGGATCTTTTAAGCTCTCCTCCTTCTGTTCAATTTTCTTTGCGGAATCTATTGCAATTCTACGCGTCGTTCTCTTTGTTTCTTCAATAATTAATTTTCCATAAAGTGCTCATAATTTCGGACCCTAAAAGTGTTTTACAGGCTATCTCTTCCCTTCTTCCTGCTTCCTCTTCCGATTACGTAATACTTCTCATACGCTCCCTCATCCGTAATATTTTCCTCCTGCACTCGATCAAAATCGATTTTCTGCTCATTCCGGTTCATTTGGGCATTGAGCGTAATGATATATTGGGTATTCATTAGCTCGTTCTTCCATTTCCGGGGGCACATCATTTTCAGTCCATAATATCGCTCTTCTTTCCTTAAGTAACTCATTCCAGATTATGGCTCAACTCTTATTCTTCTCCATTTTCTAATCTTGCCCCCTCTTTTACCTCTCTCTATTTAGCCATCTCGTCAACTTTATCCATGATTTTCTTGATACTTGCTCTCTCTTAAATGCTCTACAATCTCTGCCATTTGCTAATGTCCTCGCTGACAAACCCATTAAAAAAAAAAAAAAAAAAAAAAGAAAAAAGAAAAAAACAGGTGTTTTTACGGGCTCGGGAGAAAATGAACAAGAGTTTATAGTGGCTTAGCCGGTTCGGTATAGGATAGAAAACAGTTGAGAAACATACTGGAGTCGAAATTATTCACCTTTTTTTGAACAGAAATGTAATTTTACCTGATAAAGCAAAATTATTCATCGTAGTCAAAATATTGCGATCAAGTTTGTGCGATGATTTGTTTTAAAAAAAATTATGAAAATATCGATCGTAGCTCTTATTTTTAACAAAATTTCTGTATTTGGAAAACACATACAAGGCGCTTTCTCTCTCTCAGATACTGACAATGAGTATATTTAAATTGAACCCGTTTCGTTTAAAAAGCATTCGTTCGGCGTTAATTCAAAAAATAAAAAATCGATTCTTTTTGGTTTTTTTTGGTTTTTTTTTTGGTTTTTTTTGTTTTTTTTTGTTTTTTTTTTGAAGAAAAATTTTACTGACAACATTTGGCGGTAGACGAGAATATAATTTTCTTTAGTGTTTCATGTTCCGCAATTTATTCACCAAACCGGTTCTTCAACACTTTGTAAGGATCTGAAAAATTCTCTCAATTTTTTTAATTTTTAAATCTAACTTCATATTTCATTTTTGATGCTAAGCGCATAATTTTCAAACTAACTTCGCAAATAAACCGGTAATAAAAAAGTATGCAGCAACCGAGCCACTCGTTGAATGACATGGTCTAGAGTGTGTCTAGATGATATATCAAATGCTGTATTTATTTCAGGAATTTGTTTACGATACATTTTTTTTTTTCGAATAGACTTTTCATTTATAAAAAACCGAAAATACATTCCATGATAATATATGTATTACATATAAATGGAAAAAATTGTACAACAATTATTAAATACTTTCTTTTTAATTACCACTTTATCACACGATTAAATATTAAATAAATGAAAATGTTAACTTATTTGCCGCTGATTCCTTCACTGGTTTCTAGGTTTTTGTAGAGAATATGCGAGATTTTTAGAGATGACTTATCAAATTTTTATAAAACTCAATGTTTTGCGCGCGGTAAAAATTTTGGAATAGGTACTAAATAAAATTATCTCTTAATGAGAAGAAGAACGAAGAGAACGAAAAAAGCATATTAACAAATCTGAAAACGAGTCAAACTAGTTGTAACGAAACATCAAACAACTTTTAAAATAACATAATTAACGACGAATTCAAAGTCCAAATTATATTCAAAAACTTAAATTATCCGACTGTTATTTGAATGAAAAAATTTGAAGAAAAAATACTCCTTAAACGACTAAACGACTGTTCTTGTTTTTTCCATGTTGACAAATATATTTGTCCCCACCACTTCTTCTCGCAGCAACTATTATAGCGGATGCGGGGGAATTCTAGTCTTGTTAATCTTTTTCTTTTTTTTTTTTTTTTTTTTTGGGTTCGTCATAAAGACATTGGCTCAAGAAGAGAGTTCAGAATAAGAAGCGGAATCAGATGTTTACGCGATCAGATATGGAAGATAGGAAAGACTCAAGTGCTGGAATGACCGAGGGTGATGGCAAGGAGAGGACAAAAGATGCACAGTACGGAGTTGGAAGACCACTTGACAAAAGGGAAGAGTACAAGGAAGAACATTCGGAAGCGATATAAGTGCACTCAAACAAAATGTGATTAGCGTCACCTATAAAGTTGTGAGAGGAAGGGTGTAGGGGACAGTGAGAAGAGGGGACTAGAGAAAAACGAAATAGGGAAGCAAGAAGCAAACTGTGCCCAAAGCGTAGGCGACAGATTGCAGAGAGAGTTGAACGCCGCATGGAGGGAAAATTGAAAAACCATGGATAAGACGGTAGATTAGGCTGGATAAAGAAATAAAAGGAATCCGGATTTGAGAACGAGGAGGAATACGAATTTAACCATAGTCTGAAATGAGCTGAAGTGGAGAGGAGATTAATATTATGAGACGAAAAGACGCTGAGGAGGATGAACGAGCTAGTGTATCGGCCGACTCGTTACCCTCGATTCCAGAATGGCCAGGAATCCGCAGTAGGTCAATTTGGATAGAGTGAGAAAAAAAAATGTTGTGAATAAGAGAGCGTATGAGAAGGATTATGTAATCAGCAGAGGAAGAAGGAAAAGAAGAGGAGATGGCTTGAAGGACACTGTGGGAATTCGATATAATAAGGACTTCATGTGAAACTAGGGAAGAAGCAACAAAAAGAACGGCACGCAGGATGGCAGTAGACTCGGCGTAGAACACTGAACAAAAGGAAGGAAGTTTGAAGGTTTCGAAATAGTTTGAGGAAGGACAGAAGAAGGCCGAGCCCACTCCATTGGGTCCTTTGGAGCCGTCAGTAAAGATCGCAAAATGATTAGGGACAAGAGAGCCAACGGTATTTAAGAATTCTGATTGGACAACATGATGAAGGAGAGGTTTGGTAGGGCAAGTTAAAAATAAACAATTAATAGGATGTAGGTGTGTGGAAAAATTGGAAGAAAAGTATGGCAACTTGTCGTATGAATAAATATAAGGAGAAAACTGAGAGAGTCGGGTGGAAATGAGAGATAGTATTGGCGTTTTGTTGGTGGCAAATCGCCAGTTGCGGTGGATATAAGAATAGGAATTAACAAGGGAAGAAGAAGAAATAGGAAGACGTTTGATTAAAAAACGATAACCTAGATAGGACCTTCGAACGAAGAGAGGAGGGATGAGTGATTCGGCATGTAAAGCAGGGTTAGGAGTAGACTTCCTAGCTCCCAGACAGAGACGAAGACAAACATTTTGAATACGGTCGAGTTTGGAGAGCAAGGATCTGCAGGTATTTCCATATATAAGCAACAATAATCAAGGATAGAACGAATAAAGGATTTGTAGAACATTAGTAGAATGCATGGATCTCCACCCCAATTAGTATGGGAAAGAGACTTTATCAGGTTGAGCCTTTTGAGGGAAGACAGGTTGATTATGGAACGAAAGGCGACTGTCTAGAAAAATGCCTACATAGCGGAAAGAGGAAGAAAGAGGGATCGGAACGTTATTGATGACGAGACTAATTAGGGAGGGGTCAAAAGGACGAAGAGTAAACACAACAACAGAGGATTTAACAGATGAAATTGAAAGATGTATATTTGATAGGAATCTTTCTAATGATGTTAAAGAATTTTGGAGCTGGGAGCTGGCGACCGAAATATTACGATGAGAGGAGTAGATGAGGATATCATCGGCGTAAAAAAGGGAAGGTGAACTTAGAGAAATGGAAGCGATATTGATAAAATAGATGTTGAACAGAGTTGGACTAAGGGAGAGCGCCCACCGAAGCGATACGATTCCGATACGATAGCAACTAAATGTAGTTCAGAATATAACCCACGTTATTATATGAGTTAGCGCCCACTGACGCGATGCGACAAGCAACCGATAAGCAACTATCGTATCGCCGTCGCTCGAGTGCTACATGTTTTATATTTAGTTGCTTGAGCAAGCGATTGTTTGTTTACATTCTGAATTTTTATGCGTAATATGAATAATCGGCAAAAATAACAATTTAAAATCGGTGTTTTAAATTTATTTCAGAATATTTTTAAAAACAATTCATATTTATAAAATAAATATTAATATTTACATTTTCTTATTTTATGTAATATAAATTAACAGCAATATATATGTATATGGTATAGAAAATGTTTCTAAACATTTAGATATACATAATTAACAAATGTATTTCCCGTAATGTGATTAAAATACGTTTCTGCAGTGCATAAATGTTCTAAAATGGGTGGTTTTTTTTACAATTTTTGGCCAATTTTCTCTAGTAACCAATTAAACGTTTCCTTATTCATTCCATAAAAACTTTAGAACTTTTCCGAGTATATATTCAGTTTTTTATAAACATTAAAGCGTTTATTTTGTTACTCTTTTGAAAAAATGGATGTACTCAATAACGTTGTTTTCTTTTTTGATTTAAATTGTTAAGATTTACTAATGATACATTGCTTCTTCATTAAAAAAAGAACAGGAAAACGAAGAAAAATATGACATTTTTTGCACTATCACACCACATCATAAATTAAGTTGCTTCTCCAGCGGATAAATCGCGTTGCTTCAGTGGGCATTACGTCGTATCGGAATCGTGTTGCTATCGCTTACGATTTAAAATCGCTGTCGTATCGGAATCGTATCGCTTAGATGGGCGCTCTCCCTAAGACAGGAGCCTTGCGGCAATCCGCGGAATACTGACCTAATGTAGGTTTCAGAAGGAGTAGAAAGAATAACAGTTCTACATTTAAAAAGATTACTAATGAGGGAAGAGAAGTGAGCGGGTATATTAAAGGAAAGCATTATATCAAACAAAGTAGGGAGGTGAACATTGTCGAAGGCCGCAGTAATGTCAACAAAAGAAGCAACAAGAAATTCTTTACGGATGAATGCCGAGTAGACATCTACCAAGAACGAACTGATACAATCCAGGGGGCCGCGACCAGGGCGAAAACCATACATATTGTTAGGCAGCAAATCGTTACGTTCGAGCCACCAGACAAGACGTCTGTTAATTAAGCTTTCGAAAAGCTTTCTAACGCAAGAAGCAAGAGAAATTGGACGAAGAGCTGAAGAAATCTTATTTATGACACCGTTGTTCTCAACCAGCTTGTGATCGACTTATTGATTAAAATAATCATTCGGCAGAACTGTTTATTGGCCGAAAATACAGCTAGAATTTTAAAATGGATACGTTTTTTTTTTTTATATATATCTTCGTTACCGTTCTTCGAAATTTCTATGTCGCCTTTTGAAGTAGCCATTTTTGTTGGCAGCGAATTTCAGCTTTCAATTTTATCATATGAAGCGGATTTTCCTAACTGTCTTTATGGAACAGTCGATGAGTATTGCTGCACTGTTGAAAGATTTCAGCTCAACTGTGCTTCCAGGGAGGAACAACAAAGATTGATTATTTCCGGAAGCATCAAGAACATTTTCGAAAAATTCGGTACGACTTTGTTAAAACATAGGGTATTCTGAACTTTAAAAAAAAAAACGACGCGTTATTTCTTATGCTAAAAACTGTTTTAATTAGTGGTATGTTGGATAATGTTGGAAAATCTGTTTAATTTATGTACGAAAAGCAAAGGAACCGTTTATGACCTGTAGCAGTGTACTTACAGTAGCGCATTCATCTGAGTCTAATATAATTTTTCAACTATAGCCGCATTTATTTCATTTAATTTCACATAATTTTTCTCGAAAGTTCATTGAACACTCTTGTAATTTTTGTTCACACTTTTTCATTGTGACAAAGTAAACTTGAATTTTGAAAGCACCTCTTGTGAACCGTTTCAATAAGATATTGAAAGTTAAACAGTGATTTAAACCCGTACAACTACAATTTTAATTCTTTCAATTATCGAGCAGTAAGCCTGAAACATCTAATAAACCTGGTAATTACCTTTCGGGAAAATACATATAATAAAGTTCACATGCTAAAGGTGTGGCCCAATTCCGCGAAATTCAAAGGCAGAGTTAGAATTATGCGTAAAGTAACATAATTTAATCTACGTTTAAATGTAATTAAATGTTTCAGCTCACGTCTCGGGATAAATTTGAATATGAAGAATTATCTTAATAACACAAAATTCATTAAAGTTATTAAAACATAATTTCCGGCAGGATACGGCTGTATAATTTTTTTTTCTTCAAGTTATAGAAGATTGCAGTCAAAAGCTAATAAATGTAAATTTCTCTAATAATTTCAGGTAGTTATAATTTATGTACCTCAGAAACAGTTAATCATTCTATTCATTGTTTATGGGTAATTTTTTCTAATAAGTTTAAAGGTTTTCTTCTAAACACAGTACAGCCTATAATGAACAACCTTTAAAGTTTAAAAATTTATAATTGTGCAACTTTTAATAATTTTAAAAGTCGGCTTAGCAGACCAGACAAAAATTTTAACATCAAGTAACAAGGGCGGATCCGGGATTTTTTTCTGGGAGGACACAAGCGGAAAACGGGCAAAAAGTGTTTCCATTTTGTGCGGTTTACAAAAGCAACATACAACAATAACTGTAAGAAATAAACTTGTAATATTAATATAAAGATTTATTAATATCAAAACAATAGAAAATTACACGTTTAAATGCTTTAAAGCCAGTCCATTCAAACTATCTTTTGTCATCCTGTTCCGAAGATATATCTTTAATCGCGGTGTAAGGTGGAGAAAAATCGCTTGGCAGTGCTGCTAGTCACGGAAAATGGTGCACAACAATTGACAGAGAGTTCTAATATTTGGCGGCATCATTGCTCTTTTGTAGGTATCTGTTGGAAACTTGGGAATATTTTCTCTTACCTATTGCCAAACTTTTAGCTCTCCCTTCAAAGCTAACAAAACAAGGAAGGCTCTCTTTGTATATTTCAGCACCTTGCAAAACATCCTCTATATCTTCGTTTCTGAAGTTATGCAACTACTCTGTAACTGTCTGATCCTTTGCATCGGTGCACTAGGGATCCTCGATGAATCCAGAAAAGGAATACATATATTGAATGCCGGTAATAATCTTCAATAGACTGAGTCTGACGGTTCGACCGATTTGTTTGAAAACTGTTAATTCTACGCACCGTGATTTCTGTACCAATTTCATTTGTGAGGTCCTTAGCCTCATTAAAAAGTTTTTTGAATGCGTCTATGCTAGTTTCACGTTGTCTCTTCAGACTTGCTGTGATCGTATTGACAAATTGAACCGCAGAAAGTATATCAATTTCAATGGCTTGTAATGATCGAGATAAGGACAGCGTGATTCGTAAAGTATTAGTGAGGATTACCACCAAGCTTCTGCCATTTGCTAATATCCTCGCTGACAAACCTGCTTAAAAAAAAAAAAAAAAAACTAGAAAAAAGCAGGAGTTTTTACCGGCTTGGGAGAGAATAAACACGAGTTTACATTGGCTTAGCCGGTTCGGTATAGTGTAGAAAACAGCGGGTCGAAATTATTCACTTTTATAAGGTTGGTTGGGTACCTCGGTGGGGTCAACTATTAGTTACCCGTTGGCCAGTATCACAGTTGACCGATTAATTAGAGACGTATTTTTGTATATACCCTAAAATAATTACTAATTGGCGTCTGCCTGATGAATAAGCATTAGTAAAAGGGGCTCATTTGAAATTCTATGGCAACGTTCTTTGTACCTCAATCAGGAAAATTTTAAAACTACAATATTCATCGTTTTTTTTTTCTTCCCTTTTTATGTTTTGTTTTCTAGATTCTGTATATATATATAATGTACAGAATCCTAATAAAATAGTTCGGAAACGACAAAAATATGAAATAAAAAAAAAAACTTACGAACGGTATAGCATACACTCCTTCAAATTTGGAACATAAATTACAATCAAAATTCTCTTTAAAACGATCTATACCTTCAGGCTGACTGATTACTCTGGACGGAAAAAAAAAGAAAAAAAAAAAAGTCATCAAGAATATTTAATATGGAATTTAAAACGACCTCCAAATCATCCTTAAGAAATTCATAACGCATCACCAGAGATAAACCTTTAAAGGTAAAATTCAATATATGAAATGAAGTGCAGAAGTCCTTTCATAAAATCAAAAAATTATGATTAAAAAATCATATAGACCCTCCCTTTGGGCCCAAAAACAGCAAACTAGAAGATGTTCACGTAAGCAATAGCCCGAGTAAAAAAGTTGAGGAAACCAAAACGCCTCCCAAACATTTGCATAAACGTCCGCTAACCGAGCTTACTTTGTATTCCGGGCCTGGGGTGCCGAAAGCTCGGCAGTTTTGTAGAAAATATTTTTTTTCCCGGGCATGTGATATATTGTTGGAAAGATCGTTATTTGATAGGGACGAAACCATAAGTCATTTCCTTAACGAAACTTTCAACGTGGACGAAAACTTCAAGAAGGCGCGAAAAATAACGTTCCCCCCCCATAGCGTCACGAGTATTGTAACTGAAAATTTTGAGCTAATTTTAAAATATGCGCATCCCCGTATATTTCTCTAGTTTTGAATATCCGGAGTTTCAACTTTAAAATTAAACCCTCGAAGCGCCGAAAGATCGAAAATTTTGAAAAAAATGTTTTTTTTTCCCGGGCATGCGATATATCGTTGGAAAGATCGCTATTTGTCGATAATGAAACCGTATTTTATTTTCTTAACGAAATTTTCGAAATGGTAATAGTTTCAAAAAATCGCAAAAAATTACATGCCTTTTCCATTTTGGATTCCTTTTTGGAATGAAGTTCTTTTACGCGGCTTGTCGGTAGGAGTAAATTGGCAGAAATGGTAATATAACGAAAACGCGTTATGCGTCGTCCGACAGGCGACCTTCATTCTCTTTCTTTTTCACCCTCTGTCTCTTTCTATTATCTACGGGTGTTTGTGTGTGTGTGTGTGCGTGCGAGTATCGAGATTCGGGCAGCAAGTATTGTGCGCGGTCAGCTGTATAAGCTCAATTCTAAACACGTGTACATTTTATTGAATTTGAAAATTGGCGCGGTTTTTCTGTGCGACGTTAGCACATTTCAACGAGTCTGATGATTTATTTATTGTTTTTGTTTTAATTAATTCATACGGAATTCATATTGTGTCATTATTGAAATTTTATAATGGAAAGTCGAGAAACAGAAACTGCAGCAAGTCGAAATAATGCGAACAAAAGTAAATTAATAAATCATATAGCTAATACTCGTGGTATTTACTGTTTACATACATTTAATATACATGTGATTCGAGTGTTCACTAGTTACTATTTATATGCATTACAGAGAGATAATAGTGGAATCATATGCTCAGCTTCAAAAAGAGTATCGAAAGAGAAAAAAAAATCACGTTTAGAGTTGAAAAAAAATAGATAGTGCTCTTTTTTTTTTTTTTTTAATTTAGTAACATACGAAATCCTCAGCGCATGAAACATCATGCTTATTTGAACTTATTTGTTTTTATTTTTGATGGCGGGAGGAGGTTTTCCGCTGCACCCAACAGACATATAAGATTTCCATTTTGCTACTATTTTCGTGCGAGAACAAATGCATATATTGCGTGTGTGGCGACATGTGTGAATTTATCGATATAAAAATGATAGGGAAAATGTAAAAACTGTATTTAATAGATGTTATCTTGGAAACTTGCGATGATGAAATATGGTGATATTAGATTTCATTGTACATTTCAGAACAAAGTTGAACAGAACTGAAATACGTCATAGATACAAAAAAAAAGATGTGCGATTCATTTTTTTCGTTAAAATGTACTTATGAGTTTTCGCATTCGATATTTTCGCATTTTTATACATTTGTAGCGTACTAAGAGAGGCACCTCCCTCGTTCTTGGATAAAGCGATACCACACAGAGATTTAGAATAGCCGAGAAAAAGTATTTCAGGCACCTCGATTTGATTGCCAGGAGCAAAAGAAAATTTGAAGATAAGAAAAACAGAAAAATTTAAAATGTCAAAGCATGAAGCAGGGGAAATGTACTACGGAATACTCATTAGCACTCTAATCAGAAGACTTCAGTTCGAGAATTTAAATCTGCCGTTGAACCGTCAAATGATAGTCGCATTTTGAATAATTTCGTATTCACCGTAATTTACCCCTTCTTTTTTTATGTTGATTATGCGCTTGTGTTTTGTAGCATCGTTTGGATGAGAGAATGCAAATTAGAATAAACGACTTGTCGCTTTTGCTTCAGACATAAACTTCAAACACAAGCTTACCGATTTTTCCAAAGGAGCCTGAAATCGAGCACTCATTTTGTAAACAGGCAGAAAAAGCAGATTATCATCAATGGCTGTACGGTATTTTCTCGAAAAAGAAACAAAGATATTCGAGTAAGACCAGAGGTTCTTTGTCGGCGCCGACTAATGTGGACAATGAATTGAAGTGCAAACTTTGTTTGTTTTTTTTAAAGAAAAATAATAGGAACAAGATATTTGGACCGACGGAAACATTTTTAATGTTGATGAAAGCTGGTGATCTACTGATAAGTGAACCGAAGAGAGTGAGGATCTAGAAAGCTGTGTTCAGATGATTTTTTGACGAAAAAGAGGAGAAATAACATCTCTGACAGTAAGGTGGAAGGTATTTTTAAATTCGTATGGAAAAATTATTTTTAAAAACTGAATATAGTGGTTGTCGGATTCGGCTAATGAAAGCGATATTATAATTGCACGTTTAGCCAAGACAAGTTCTGCAACCATAAGATGGCAGCTTTTTTAAGCTTTCAAGTCAGGAAATTGCTGCCAGGAAGAGCTTGGCTAAAACCGGCTATTGTCGGAAATTCCATTAAAACACTTGTTATTTTTGAACTCGAAAATAACGTGATCCCACTTTTTCACCATATCCGATTATTTAAGATCCACCGGTTTTCATTCAACTGATACACTACCGAAGCTGCAATATTTTAAATTAAAGAAGGAGACTCACAAAGGGTCGCCCTCTTTCGGGCACAGATTCTTTTGGGGGTGGATCGTTCGGGCGGTAGCGAACGAGGGTTTTTACTCTCGATTTGTAATATTGTATATATTTCTCGCCTAGCATTAACATAAATGTGTTTATTTATGTGTTTAAAAATTTTTGTGCTTTTATTTGTCTTTTTCGATATTTAACAGAAGAAACTCCGATTAACGTATCCCCAAATAAATTTGATAGATATGAATGAAAAAAAAAATATAACGAATATATATTAGAAGTAAATTCAATCCAGTTCTATTACACTTTAAATGGCGTAGAGTTGATGGTTTGTAATTTTTATATAAAAAAAAAAAAAAAATGAAAAGAACCGGTATTGCATTTGACCGATTGTTAATATTAATCATCTTCATACGTTTCGTATTACTTATGCTAACGGAACTATTAAATTTACATCGCAAAAGTCGGTTTATTTGTATTTCACACCAAAGTCGTTATTTCAAAAAAATAAAAAAACATTTAAAAAAAATTTATAACCCAATAAAATAATGTAAAATATGTGTTTTGTGATTATATATATATGTATCAGTATATGTAACATGCTATACGCGTGGAAAAACTAAATCGTTAACAGCGGTATTTTTCGTGTGGAATTTCTGATAGCAGTGAATAGGTAATGTAGAAATAAATTTGGTAACCTGTGTTTTCTACTAACACAAATGATAACGTTTAACGGATGATACCTGAAAATCACCGCAGGTAGTCTGTAAAGTGGTCTGAATTCGCTATGCCCGAAAGATTCACGCCCGAAAGATCACGCTTAAACGATCGCGCTCGACGAAGCTGGTCCCTCCAACGAGAGTTTGAGAAAACTGTACTAGCAATGGAAAATTAAAATTCTCGAAATATACCGAAACTGTCTTTAAAAAGAGCACGCAAGAGTAAGGACCGCGTTTCTTGAAGTAAGTAATGGAAAAGTTGGAACTAGACAAAAAATACAAGTTTAGTCAAGCATGATGATTCTCATGCGCTGAGGATTCGGTATATTAAATTAAACATAACTATAATTTACATTTACATAATACTAAATTCAAAAGAAAGAGATCAGATTTTTTCCGCTGAAAAGAGGGAGAGATACGTAATTTTTCATGCTATTTTTAACTTTTCGCCAATTTTGAAAGTTTCATTAAGGAAATGAAATACAATTTGGTCCCGATAAAAAGCGATCTTTTCACTAACATATCACATGCCCGGAAAAAACATTTTTTTTCCAAAAATTTCGAGCTTTTGGCGCTCGAAGGTCCAAATTTAAAGTTGGACAATCGGATGCTATAAACTAGAGGAATATAAGGGAATGCGCGTATTTCTAACCTTGTTCGAAATTTTTTAACTATAACACTCACGCTACAAGAAAGGAAGGTGCTCACGTCATTTTTGCGCTTTTTTGATTTTTTCGCCAGGTTAAGGAAATGAAATACGGTTCCGCTCTCGATAAATAGTGATCTTAACAATAATATATCACATGTCTGGGGAAAAAAATATTTTTTTCAAAAATTTCGAGCTTTTGGCGCCTTGAGGAGTTAATTTTAATGCTGGAAACTCGGATGCTCCAAATTGGAGAAATATATGGAGATGCGTATATTTTTAACTATGTTCAAAATTTTTAACAATAATACTTGCGCTGTAAGGGCTACACATAATTTTTTGCGTTTTTTTGAACATTTCCCAACTTCGAAAGTTTCGTTAAGGAAATGAAAAACGGGGTCGTTTTTGACAAATAGCGACCTCTCCAACGATATATCATATACCCAGAAAAAAAACTTTCGAGCTTTCGGCACCTCGAAGGGCTAAAAATAAAATTGTAATCTCGGCTATAGTTTTTCTATAAAGTGGTCCTTTGCGCATAAGTTTGAGATATGTTTTGGTTTTCTTTACTTTTTTACTCGAGCTATTGTTTACGTGAACATAATTGTTTTGCTGTTTTTGGACCCATTGCGGGGGGAGGAGTCTATATAATGTTTTAACCGTAATTTTTTGCTTTCATGGAAGAACTTCTATGCTTTGTTTTATATTTTGAATTTCGCTTTTAAAAGCTTAGCTGGTGATGCGATATGAATTTTTTAAGAGTGATTTTTGAGGTCGTTTTAAATTCTATATTATATGTTCTGGACGGTTTTTTGTTGTTATTTTTTGGCGCCTAGGGTAATCGGTTAGCTTGAAATTATAGATTGCCTTAAAGAGAATTTTAATTATGATCCAATTATGAAGTTTATAAATCTATCCTTTCGTACGGTGTTGATTTTTATTTGATATTTTTGTCGTTTCATATGTGTGCGGAATCTTAAAAATAAGAAAAAAACAGTAGTTCGATATCGGATCTGGCATACAATCTGGCGAAATCAGGACTCGTTCGCTCCCTTTTTGTACTTTCTTCCCTTTTATGAGAAATTAAGTAAACTAAACATACCCTTGATAAGGTATCATGGATTGTGAAGTTATGGTTCATAATGTACTAAGCCCAACGGCACTAATGAAAGTAGCAGGGCTAGTTCCTTTCTATTTGGGATCCGCCTTTACTTTCCCAGATTTCTCTGGTACCCAATTCAATTTCAGATTAGGTATAAACCTGGGAGCGATTCGGATTCGGAACGAGACAAGCCTCGAACTCGTAACCATTTGGTCGCCAAGCACCTTAACCACTAGGTTACCGCGCTGCATTTATGAGAATGTTATATCTGTATAACTATTTATCTTCAGGTAGCGTGGTAGCCTACTGGTTAAAATGCTTGGCTCCTGAATCAGAGGTATCGTGTGTTTTCGGGAGTTGTCTCGTTCCAGATCAAGTTGCTCCTGGGTTTGTACCTAATCTGAAACTGAATATGGGTTATACCAGCGAAATGTTGAAAGTGAAGGCAGCCGAAGTCCCCTTAACTCACATTAATGCCGTTCGGCTTAGTGTATTGTAAACCTTAATTTTACAATTTCCGACTCAAGAATATATGAGACTTACTTTTACTTAGTTAATTCGACTATTTCTTGTTTCGGTTATTATTTGTTCCATCTATTTCTAAAAGCTGTTAAAATTTAAAAATGAAGTTAATATCGTCGATCGCGTTGCGTAACTGTACTTAAAGATCGATGAAAAACAAAAGTTCTCCTACTTTTATCGGGTTCAAATACTAAGGTATATCCCGAGCTTACCACAAATTTGTAATATATATATATATATATATATAATAATAATAATAATAATAATAATAATAATCTGAATTTAGCTTTTTAACCAAACTACGCAGCTATCATTGAGGAAATTTAAAATTTCACGTATAGGAAGCCAATACCATATCAGGTAGTAATGACCAGAAATACACGAAACCTTTGTAACCCATCTGTAAGAGAATACACTGGTTTGTACGTTAGAATCCATTTAACCTATAAGAGTTTATAACCTTTTACCAAAAATAAAACGAAAAAAAAAAAAAAAAAGTATGATCGTGTCCCATCGTGTAAGTTCGTAAAGTTCACGCGTTAGCTTAGTTCGGCCGACTAAAGAGGTCACATACGGAACCGCTGTTGAGAACTACTGGAAAACAAAAAATGAATCCGACTGTCGGACGTGTGACTCCATTTCCGGAGGTGATTGCAATAATTGCGAAAGAGGGAGGGTGAAAAAAAAACAACCCAAACGTCAGCAAAATTACCGTCGCAGCATTTGCGCGTAGCTACAAAATAAGCTCGATGTAAAATGAACTAGCAGAAAAAATTTAATTTGATTACGCGCGCATTTCAAAAATGCGTCACGTGGCTGGCCCCCCTACCACTGGGGGCTAGGTTATTGCCGCCGTTTCCGGATCATTTTAGTGTCGCGATTTTAGACATTCCTGAACTCTTTCTGATGACGTCACACAAATTCGGCAACCTGTATACTCGGTCGACGTATGGCAAAAAAAACGCGCGCACGTTTCGACACGTGTGTATGAAAATTTTTGTGGCGCTTAATTGTTTAGATGGTTCGCGCGTTGCGTGAGCGTTTGACGCGCCTTTTAATTAGCGCGGAGCGGACGTTGGCGGATTGGTAGGCTTAGAAGAAAATGGCGAAGCGAGAGAGTATTAGGAGGTCGCGGCAGCAGTTACTTTCTTCGTTCGGAAAAGAATTTCGTTGCGTATGGCGCACCTGAAAGTGCGTATAAATCGAAAGTAATCGTGATTGAACTTTGTGTGCTTGTACACCTGTTCTGGGCCGCGTACTGCACACTAGGCACTAGGACAGCAGACACTCTAGACATGGTGTCTGCTCTTATCGGGCGGCATGTCACTGCAACTTGTTGCATCCCTTGGCGACGTTCGTGAGCTGCATCCATTATGTTGTACCGGCGAAGCGCATACATCTATGTAAAGTATGCGCGGCACTTTAGACAGGCCGACTAACGGCATCTCGCTCTGGTTGCCGATGTTGTCGGAAGTGGTTGTCGAAAGCGAATAAACGAATCGGCCGGGTAGCGCCGGGGCGGCGGCAGCAGCAGCGGCGACGGAGGCGACGGCAGGGCTAGCAGGAAAATAGAGTTGTAAATATCGGCTAAATTGTAACGGGCGAATCGAAGACTGCGCTATTTGTTTCCTTAATGGGAAGGTGGAATAGGAATAGGTGGGTCGGCGGAGGAGGAAGGAATTTGGAAGGTGCTGGAATGGCGAGCGAAGATGTGCGTCGCTTTGCAAAGTTCTCCGAAGCGAATTCTCTATTTACAGCAATAAGTGTATCGGAGCGAATGCGTTATTATTATTGCCGCGGCATTATTACTATCACGGCGGTGGGCGTTCGCGTGCCGTCAGCCAATCATTTAACGCGATTAATGCACTCTTTATACTCCGGAAAAAGAATGAAAACACTCGCCCCCCGGCCTTCCGGCTGGCGCTCCGGTTGGGTCAGGCCAGGCGTGTGTAATTGAATAAGGACATGCAGAGAAGCGGCTGGACGAGGACGACGACGACGACGATGCCCTAGAGCCTAAATAGCGAAATCAGACACATTGGCCATAAACAATAAACACGAGACCACCTGTTGACGGGGTTGCACAGATATGCCAGCTCGGACCGAGCTAATCTGCAGACAAGTTCAAAAGCAGCGCCAATCTCCTGTTCGCCGCACAATCCTCGATACGCGCATGCTAATAAGTCGCCTCCTCTTGTTTTCCTCGTCGCTGCAGTGACAGTCTGCGCTGCATCCGCGGCCAAACCCGACCACCTCATTGATACCGGGGGTCATTCTCTTTTTTCACGCGTTTCTGTTTTCTTTTTACCCGAAAAGTCGGCTCTGCCGCCGTACAGTTGGGACGCGTTTCGGCCGAACCGTGGGACTCATTTATAGCGTTTAAAAGAACGTCACTGTGATTTTTCGATGTTTCTTTTTTTTTTTTTTTTTTCTTTTTTGAGAAGAATTTTTGCATCAATTTCGAATGGACAGTGAGTAGTAGAGCTGTACAACTCTGATTTGCCGGAGCAGTTATTCGAAATGAGCAGTGATTTGTTGCTACTTCGTCGGAGCTGATGCTCCGAAACAAAGTGAATATTTTTACCCTCACAAGTAACGTGCGAAATATTTGATCGATAGAAGATTAAAATTTTTTTACATAATAAAAAATATTGTTATACTAAAGATTTATAAACTTAAATTCGCGACTACGTAAAAATTAAAATATTTGATCACATATGTTAACTGCGCCCCGGAATTTTCATTAAAAAAAAAAAGATCTACGTTTCACAATGAAATTAAAAATATAAAAAATATTTCTTAAACCGGTATTTATAAATTTTTAAAAATAGAAATAAATGTAAAAAAAAATAAATAAATAAAAAAAAATACACGGTAGCTACTTTCTTTAGCTGCATACCTTTTGGCTTACGAGTAAATATTGCTTTAGAATGTCTGTTGGGCATGAATGTATTTGTTTTAAAAATGAGATGTAATTCAGTGAAAATAAAAGCTAAAGTATAATTAAGTAATAGATATAAAATCAGTATAATGTGTTAGCATTAAGATGTATTATATTTGTGAATGAACTATATAATTATGTTGGGAACCCACAGACGGGCATTTTCCGCCTTGTGGGACCCACAAATTATTTAAATAAAAAAAAAAAAAAAAAAAAAAAATTCTCAGCGCATTTAAATGACAAAAAAAAAAGTTAAAAATTGACTATTTCAAATATTAATACATGCGGCTCTTACTTAATGATGGGTAACTTTTAAGAATTTAAAATAAAATTGAAGCTAAATCTTTTAGGATAAACAATTAATTACTTAATATTAGAAATTTAGGCACGTTGGTACCGGAAGGTGAATATACATCAGAAGATGACTTCCAACAACCAATAAACTAAACACCAGAAAAATATTAAAACAAATCAGATTGTACCAGTCATTTAAACTTTAGTAATTGCCTTATGCCGTAATGACCTATGCAGTTATACACGGCTCATGGTAAGGGAGAAAAAAAAGAGAAGCAATGAAACCAAAAAAAAAAAATAAAAAAATAGCACTTACACGTAAAAATAGTGGGAAAAAAATCGTGGACACGTTAATGTTTGCGATAAATTCCAAATCATTCGTTTATAATTAATTTTAATTCTCGAAAAATAAAAATGAAGCATGATTTTGAAAAAAAACGTGTAGCGCCAGCAGTGGCACATATTTTGTCTGGCTATGCGTTTTATTGGTATGTATGCGTGTGTAGCGCACCTAGATGAGTAGAAGCAGTGGAACATTCAACAGAAGAGACAACGCGGTTTTTCCACTCGCTGCTCTAGAACAGTATAAGAAGCAACTATCATAAGGAGCAACTGCCAAAAGGAGCAACTCTAATGAGGAGCAATTGTCGCTGGAGAAATTGTCGGAACAGTGTGCAGTGTTTTTCTGATCACTGCTTCGAATGACAATTGCTCATTTGTCGGATCAGTGACAAAAAAGCAGCGCTGCGATTTTTGGACCATCGCTAAACCGTAAGATGCAGACAAGACGTTTTAAAAGGTGACGTCGTTTTTTTTTTTTAGGGAGAGGGGCTTATATGAAGACCACCCATTGATCCGTCCTTAGTACCAATGATATTATGTCGGCAGAGACTGTGATATTACCGTAAATTACCGGCAATATGGGAAAAATTCCCAATTTTGCGCGCAAGGTATCTAGTATATAATGAGCACATTGTAAATAAAAGGAAATAGTTTTCAATAAGCGTTGTCCAGTAATTTCACGTGTGACGAAAAAAAACTATCATCTGCGAGTTAATATTTTTCAAATTAATACATACCCGAATAACTAAACTGCCGACTTTTAAGCGATATCTTTTCCTCCGCATCGAAACCACTTTTCGCTATTATAATGCCCCTGGCCAATGTATCATGTAAAATATCTCGACTACACACGCACTGACGATAATGTATAATTTAAGGGGCCTTAGTATAGATCTATTTTAGATTAAAATAGATTGCTTCTAAGCCAGTGGCGTACCGTAGGGAGTGGAGCAAAGGGGGCTACGGCCCCAGGCGGCGTACGAAAAGGGGCGGCGGCAAGCACCACGATTTTTTAAATCAAAAAATCCTATTTCCAACATAGAGGGGGAACCAAATTTCCGGTCGGCCCCAGGCGGCGAAAGCCCACGCTACGCCATTGTTCTAAGCGTAAAACTTCATATTGAAATAAATTTTTCGCATTTTATTAACTGTCGAGTTCACGTATAATAGTGATTGTAACAAAAAACATTTCCAAATCTCAAGAAGAACTGAATGTACAAAGCGAGAATTTTATCGAGTTTCTATTTAAACTCTTTTCAAGCGTACAGATAATTATTCGATTCTAATTTTAAAACGCAATCGCCAGTGTATTACTAAAAATAATCTCCGACGCATAACCAATGGTGTGTTGTGTAGAGATGACGGCGATCATCAACTCTCTCCTTGTATAGTACAAGCATGGGGCGGATAATAAAAACTCGCAAAAAGTTTCAGTCCGTTGTGAGGAGGTCTATTTATCAGAGAGTTAATCTAGAAGTGCGTCGAGTTCAATTTTAGTACTAAATGTTGATTTCTGCGTTTCATTTTGTTATTATTATATTTAAAATGTTTTTTTCGCATTTTAATTTTTTAAAGATGGAGGAAACGTGCTCTAGTAGTATTTATATACGGAGTAAAAATTTGTAATTTGCGCATGAAGCGCGATCACATATTTTTAAATGTAGATTAATTTTATTATCAAAATTTAATTATAACATACTGGTAAATGATATATATATATATATATATATATATATATACAGTAGGTCACAGAATTGTGAATTAATTAATGATGCTGCAATCGTGACTGCATCGCATTTCTAATGATAATAACGCTGTACGATTGTTTTACAGATTTACTACTAACATTACAATGCTGCTAATTGTAGATAATTCAATTTATTTTACGAACACAATGATTTAAATCTATAGTTGAAAATTCGATAAGTTATATTAGTTCTCAACAACTTGTAATTTCGCCTTTTCAATTAGGAAATCCGTCGTTTAAAAGATCGATTGGGTGCTTTTTGAATCTGTGGTGACGATGTAATTAGATTTATTATATTTCCAGTATAAATTATGTTCATTTCGTAATTAATAATCGTTACAATTTTACTAATTGTAGACAGTTATAACTGAAATTATGAATTTTACCGTTTTGCGAATAAAGAACGATATTAGAGATTTTTTGATTACAGCATTTTTAAGAAAATGATTTGACAGATTTTTAAATTCTGTTTTAATGTATAATTTCGGTTCACTGGTAATTAGGAATAATTATTATACGTGATAGTAATATAAATTAATTGCGACACGTCATGCATCTAAAAAAGTGTCGAATCTTTTGACGATAGAGACCCTCTTGATTTTTATCCTCTCCGTACGATACTTACCTGTCATGCGTACAGACTGCGCAACAGGATTGTTTCCAGCCTCAACTACCGCAAGCAGCAACGGACAACTGGTTTTATCAATATAGGACACTTTTTATCACTCGATTTTAATGTTATTTTAATCTTATTTGAGAACTATTTTATATTAACCGAATCTTTTTTTTTTTTTTTTTTTTTTTTTTTGGGCGCATCAACTATGGACCATTGCCCAGACACAATGGGAAGAAGAGACAACTAACTAGAACCTAATTCGATTGGAGACAGCTGAAATAAAGGAACCAAGGACAAGAACAACAGACTGGGAAGGAAGGGACAAGATGTAAGACGCACAGTAAGGAGTGGGAAGCCCCAGCCTTATAAGGTGAAGATAGAAAAGAGAACGCTCCGCAAAAAGAGCAGAGCACTCGAAGAAAATGTGATCATCTTAGTTATATGAAACATCTACGCATCATATAGATTTGTTAGATTTTACATATTGCCCCAAATTACATGATCGGGAAAAATACTGATATATTTTTTTTGATACATATATCGTTTTAAAATTATTCTATGCTATATAAAATGCCTTATCTGGATTTCACGTACTTTTCCGGATCAAAATAAATTATTTTATATTAACGTTGAAATTTAAAAAAAATATCCGTACTATCGCTATTATCAGTAAAATTTAAAATTTTAATCTCTGTAATTTAATGTTTCTTTTACGAATTCGATTTTAACACATTATCATATTTTTTACGAGATGTAATTCTGGTTTTTTCAATAATCTAATGCATATTCATAAACAATCTTAGATGCCTTAAATATAGGAAACGGCGGAACTCCAAAGCGCTTTCTTATATAAATGTGTTTACTGATATGGTTCGAAGAAGCCGGCTGGTTGCCGATGTCACTTTTATCCTCTCAGGTTGTCGGAATATTCGCATCTTTCTCCTTTCTGTTGCATTTTCATAAACGAATTAATGATATACGTTCCATTTGTCTAATGACCCTACCGCCGGGTTTTTGATTATTTCGAATTCCATGAGTTCTTTTCAAATCATCTGTTCTTGTACCTGATCATTTTTGTAATTTCATTATTTTCCGTGTATGTATATTCACTTAATTATATATTATAGGGGTCATACAAAGCTCTTATATCGTTGAATGAAACTTTGACAATTTTGGTGTAACTGCTAATTCTGTGCCACAACTCCTATAATAGAAATAATTAATAATAATTAATAATTAATAATTAATAATTAATAATAATAATAATAATAATAATAATAATAATAATAATAATAATAATAATAATAATAATAATAATAATAATAATAATTCAATTCAATTCAATTCAAGTTTTTATTATTATTATATATAATCCATCTATGCGCAAGTTTGCGCGAGCGATGGCTATTGTAAACAACCAAAAAAATAAAAAATTTTGAAACAAAATAAAATAAAAGTTTTTTAAACAAAATATGTAAACAATAAAAAATTTTTGAACCAAAATAAAAGTTTTTTAAATAAAATATGTAAACAATAAAAAATTTTGAACTAAAATAAAAGTTTCTTAAACAAAGTAATATTAAAAACTGCAATTATATGTAACATGCACACTCAAACATACAATCAGATGCATTTATACATTTAGACATTCTTATACATATGTGCACTCTAATTAAATACGTATATACAAAAACTGTACTTACTATTACAGAAGTAGTAAGTTGAAAATTAAATAAGTTAAAATTTGGTGAGCTTTTTTTTTTTTTTTCCCTTTCCTTTTCCCTCTTCATGTCTTATCTGTTTCTTTCTTTCCTTAGCTCTACTCTCGTTTCTAATTTTATTTTTCCTTATCTGTGCTATGGTTAAGGTAGTAAGTATGATAAAAGAATTTTTCGACGCTTTTTGTAGTTTTTTAGTTGTATTTTTAAAGTGGAAGGTAAAGAATTAAAAAGTTTAGGACCCATATATGTAGATTGATTTCGGATGTGGTATTTGTTAATATTCGGTAATACTGCTAATTCTTCGCCCGCTGATCTAGTAATACTTTGCATAACCGAAATATTAAATTTTGTTTTATTTTTAAGAACGAACATAAGTAGTTGTAATTCATAGAGTTTTGAAAGATGTATAATATTATAATCTACAACTGTGTCCAGATCTCTGCCAAGTAGATTTACAACATTTTATTGGAGTTGAATCAAATGTTTTAAATGGTGGTCAGCAGCTTTGCCCCAGTGCATGATTCCGTAGCTTAATAAGGGTTGGTATAAAGCAATATATAGTTTACCGAGATGTATAGTATTGAAAAATTTGCTTAGATAGTAAAATACATAATTTAATTTTCTAATTTTCGGTGCAAGATAAATTGGATGTTTATCCCAAAACAGTTTACAGTCTAGTTGAACACCTAAATATTTTATCTCATACACTCTATACAGGGGAGCATTATTTTCCCAAAAAATTTTGAAATCATTAAATTTAAATTGCGGTATGTGGCTATAAATAATTAATTTAGTTTTATTTAGATTAATAAATAGTTGATTATGGTGCAACCAGTTTTTGATTTTATACAAGTCATCCTGTAAAAGACTCTGAAGAATATCTTGTTTGCGGGAGTTTACCATTAGCACGGTATCGAATAATAATAATAATAATAATAATAATAATCATAATAATAATAATAATAATAATGATGATGATGATGATGATGATGATGATGATGATGATGATGATGATGATGATGATGATGATGATGATGATGATGATGATGATGATGATGATGATGATGATGATGATGATGATGATGATGATGATGACGATGATGATGATGATAATGATAATCGTCAAAATCCGTTCATTTTAATTTGATTATCAATTACGAAATAAAAGTAATTTATGGGAAAATATAATGAAATTAATTATAACGTTACGGATCCAAAAAGCGCCCAACCAATCTTTTAAATGACAGACTTTCTAATTAGGAAGATAAAGTTAAAAAGTTGTTAAACTAATATAACTTATCGACTTTTCAACTTTAGATTTAAATCGTTGTGTTCGCAAAATAAATATAATTGTCTACAATTAGTAGAATTACAATATTTCATCAAATATGTATAAACTATTACTCCTAAACCAAATATTTGTAATTATAAATTGTCCCAGGTAAATTACTGACGATTTTGTTAGTGCAATAGCGGGGATAATTAAAACAAATTTGATGCGGCAAAATAACTGCAATTTTTTCTATCGTTAGTAGACGTGTATCATATTTAGCCCTCAAACGGACCATTCTAAAGTGTAATATAACAAACAAAGGAGAAATCGGGAATAGAGAATAAGGAATATTAAAGAAATAACGAAGAACCAGAACTAAACGATAATGTACGAAAACCGAAACTATTATTGATGAAGAAAACATCGCTAAAAACTGCCAAGTGATAACATTATTTCAGGGAACGAAGTACGCTCATAAGTAAAATAATCATATTTGATTTGGGGCTGGTCGTATTTTCATTTAAAATTCAAATTTAAAACGTTTCTCTTCTCATTTTTAACACCATCTTTAGTCTGTGAGACCTGGGGGCGCAACAACCTAACTTTGTCAGTGGCTGCTCAGAGCATTAATCGATGACCAAAAAATTGAAAAAAAAAAAAAAAACAAAAAGGAAAAAAACGGACAACAATTTTTTCAAAATTATGTATACGACCCCCTCCCCCCCAGCTAGGTTTAAATGTATTTTTTTCGTCAGTTTACATAGTCGTTCGATTTTCATTAGATTTTGTGCTGAACTATCCAAATATGTCTTACCATAAAATTTGGTTGCGCAGAATAGGTGTTAAATTAAAACGTTAGACTTCTTCGCCGGGAGTGCTCATGACAATTAAGCGGATGCGCGGGGAGCAGCCTTGGACCGTCCGTTGTTGCGCCCCTGATGAGGCTACATTAAAAATTAATTTTCTTTTCAAGGGGAAAGGTCCAGACCTCGTCTCCCAGCTGCACCGTTGACTTTTATGTAAATTTGAAACGATGCGAATTATACGGGCACGTGGATATAAACCAAAAGTGCATTCAAAATTTTACAGATTCATCGGAAAAAAATATATAAACGGAAATTACGACCTGGGATTTTGGATACTACGCTGAAATGAGAAAATATGGAACCGGGGACATTTTGAAGAATTTATTATTAAAAGGATTTCTCACCTCCGATGGCCTTTTCTAATTGTTTAAAATTATTCCGATAAACAACTTGTCTAATTTTTTATCTAATTTTTCATCTAATTTTTCATCTAATTTTTCATCTAATTTTTTACTAAATTAATTTTGGCGCCTTTTGGAACGGCTGTTTAGAGCAACGGGTGTTTTAAGATTGTTCCGATTTTACCGGCTCGCGTCATTTTTACCGTGACATGTAGTAAATAAGCCAGCTGATAATAGACGCAGTTTGAAAAGCGTTGTAGTCGGTGTTTGTACGAACGTTTTAGGTATACATATTTCGGTAAAAATAACGAATTGCCGAATTACGATTAAAAATGGCCGCTAAAACGTGACTTTCGTTCTTTTGGTCTTTTCTGAGTTCCGAAGTGAACGAGAAACATGACAAAATTTCAAATCGTCTAAAAATGCCGTCATGGGCAATTTTTTTTCTTCATTTAACCTGTTTCAGAGTTTGCCTTTAAGGTATATATATATATATATATATAAATATACAAACGCAAACAAAAAATTACACATATTTCTGATGACATTAAAATGCGCGTTTAATTCATTTACTTTGCATTAAATTTCGCTTCAACTCTATCATCTCTTACGAGATCTAACCGAATTATTATTATGTCCGACGTATGAAAAAGATGAACTCCCTCGTTCGGCGCCATTTGTTATTACGGTTTGTTTTTCTTTTTTCAGTCGATCTGTCGGGGTTCTAATAATTTATCGCAGGGATCTGATATTGATTTTTTTTTTCCATTTAGCTTTTTTAATTCCGTTAATTTCTTAGCTAAAGTGTTCTAAATTTTCCTATTTCATTAATTGCTCTTTTCGTTAATGTCACTGCAATATCAATTACTTCTTGCAATCTTCTCTCACTACGATTGTGTCGCTTTTTAGTCTTAGTAATTGTCACGCTGATACCTTAAAAGTAATAATATTTTCTTATCTTTTACTCAGTAAAATACGTAATAAAAGTAAGTAAAATAAATCCCGTATACCCTTGATAGAGTCTCACAGATTGTAGAATTAAGCTTTTCATAATGTACTTACGGATTTAATGGATCTGATGGGGATCCACTTTTACCTTCCCAGATTTCTCTGGCATAACCAATTCAATTTCAGATTAAGTACAAACTTGGGAGCGATTCGGAGATCCGAAACGGAACAAGTCTCGATAACCTCTGATATCTCTGATTTAGTAGCCAAGCAAATATTATAACCTTTAATTTTCTCTTTCCAAAAAAGAATTTATTTCTCTTCTGTCATAGAGTGTGAATTGTGAGCTCATTCAAATTTTCTAGTGTAAACAAAAGTTTATTGTCAGGAAGCTTTCAGGGTTTTCAGCGAGCTACCGTGTTGTGGCGTAGTCGGCCAGGCAACGGTGTGTCGTTCAGGTAGAATTGGGTTCGAATCCGATAGCCGCACGTTGTAACTTGCAAGAATTTCACTTGTGTGTTGGGTTAGTGATCGTAGTTGACGCGTCCAAAAATAAAAAAGATTATAATAATAATAAAAAAAAAAAAAGGAAAACTTCCAAGGTTTAAAATTAATACTACATGTAAAACTTCAAAAGCATAAAAAATATCGCTTAACTTAATGAAAATGTTTTGCTAGAAATTAAGCGGAGATTTTAATGTGTAATTTCCTGTTTTGTTATTACGGAAGTTTTATAAAATTTTGATTCTATTTAGTAACAAACGCGGGATGTTCTAGAATTTGATTTTTGTAATTTCCGTGGGTTTTATTTTACCGCGCATACGTTCTGTTTTTTTTTTGTTTTTTTTTTGTTTTTTTGTAATTATTATTCGAATTTCTACACGTTCGAAGAAGTTCATTATATTTCGCGGTGCAAAATTAATAAACGTTCACTGGAAATATTGCGTTTTTTTTAACTTTGCCGACTCAGTATTATAACATATCATACTGAGTCACATTCTTTACCGTCGCAAAACTTGAAAGGGAAAGTACATATTGCGTAATTTATTGAAACCTTAAAATATAAAAGAACTCAGGAGGTTATTATTATCAGGCCTGGATTTCAGGTGGGGGTCTAGGGGGCGGCTGCAGCCCCGGGCCCCGCCTTATAAAGGGGCCCCCAAGAAAACAACCACTTCCGACATGTAATAAAAAATTAATCTATCATTTGTCATATACATCAACTTTTTTTTTAAATAAATAGAGAATTAACTTTACAGGAGAGCAAGTGCATTTTTTAATAAATTTATTTGTTAATAATTTTGTATCCATTTTTATTTCCTCCTAGAGGAGGAAACTTCGTAATAGTGAAATTTCGAGTTTCTTAAAAACGTACCAGAAATTTGACTTTTAAGGTACATAACGAGTCGGAATCTACATTTTTAGGAAATGTCTGTATGAATGTGTGTGCGTATGTATACGCGCAATACACGCACACACACTATCCTTTTATGAAAATCTTTCGTTAAAATTTGCTGAAAAATTCTGTGTTTAAAATTATATATATATATATATATATATATATATATAGGTGTATACATATTTTTTTTTTTTTGGTATCGAAAATTCTACCCATTATATATATATATATGATATTTAGTTTTGTTTACATTAATAATTATATATTAATTCGTGAATTCAAAATAATAAATTTTAACTTAAAGAAAATTTAGTTATTCTATAAAACTGATAATTTTGTCACTTGCGAAAAGGGCCCCTAATATTTCCGTAGCCCCGGGTCTATCATACACTTAATCCGGGCCTGATTGTTATTACCTGTTGAATTGTTCGGCCAAAATCGAAATTTCAGTCGGAATTAATCAAAAACCTGAACTGATCTAAAACTTTGATTAAAAATTAAATCGCTTCTCAAGTTTTTCTAAAAATACCGGTCGAAGGAATCGTTGGAGACACCTCACCTCCAAAACTTTCATATTGATACATTGCCGGTTCGAACTACATTCGGTATGTTACTACCGAGGTGGTGTCTTATTGTATTTGATTTTTACTGCTCTGTTGGTTACTTTTAGTTCATTTATATAATATACTAGTGTTCGCCCGTTAGTCAAAATTCGACCATAATTATTATTAAAAATTTGACGAAAACATACATATATATGAATTTGCATATTTCCAAAATTTTCTTTTTTTTTACTTTTTATACATTCGCGTTCATTATACATCTGAGAACATACACTTTTACATGTACTTAATACAAAACACAGTTCAGTACCATTATAACTGAATAAAACATACAATAAAATCACAATTTAAAAACCCTCTCATTTATTGATATTAAAAATGACACCGAAAGATTTAGAACACTTTAAAAAAGCCAATAATTATAATTATTAAGAAAAATTAAAACATTTTAATAAGAACGGATTTTTACTAGCTGTAGCGATTTCATTTTTCATTTTTTGTATTAATTTTTCATTTAAATAAGAGAAAAAGAATGTATAACTGTTTCCAAAACTTTTTTTTTACTGATAACACTAAAGATCGTCAATAGCTACTAAATAGAAAAAAAAAAGGAAAAAAAATCGGTTAATATATGTATATAAGAGAAAAAGGTACTGAACTGTTTTGTCTTTTCCTATTTATATGTAGATGAGATATACTCTGGTATGTGTGGCGTGTGCCTGTAACATACATGTACATATTTTGCACATAAAGATAATGGAATCGCACAATTCGTGAAATGTGCATATAATGGTTTTTGCTCATTTCACGAATTGTGTAGCACATTATTTACCTACTCGTAAAAAAAAAAAACGAAGAAATTGGAAGCCTGAATTTTTGTAATATGAAATTTTTTAAAATTATGCTATATACTTGTTGCACCGGCTAAAACCTGGCCGAAACTTAAGGGAGTAATAATTATTAAAAAAAAAAAAAAAACGATATTATTCATTTATTTACATTTGAAATTTTAAAAAACTGAGGATTATATAATTAAACAAGTTGAAAAACAATTAGTAATATGCCCATGTATATTAATGTATTAGAAATTTGTTTCGATAAATTTATATTGTAAATCGGCACATGTACATTACTTTTAAACTTATTTAGTTATATATGTATACATGCATATACATATTATGTGCATATGCCGTTTGAATTCTATTTTTTAAATTCTTATATATGAGAATTATTAGAAAAAAATTGGCATTTGTATTTCAGAACGTTTGTGTATTTATTAATATTTCGAATATGTAAAAAAAAATACTTTTTGAAGAAATATATTACTTTTTTATAAATTAAAATATTCAACTGTCGAGTCGTTGAAATTTATTTTATATAAATAATTTTCTGGTTTTGTTTAAAAAAAATACTTTACATTTTTTTTAATATTATTATTATTATTATTATTATTATTATTATTGTAGGTACACTATCAGACGACTTGACACCACATCCACAATTGAATTCTTTTGCTTTTTTCGATTTCACGTTGGATGATATTAAGGGGGCTATTCTATCACTACCGAATAAATCTTCCTTTGGTTTGGATAATATATCAATTAAACTAATCAAAGATAATCTGAGCTATTTCATAAAACCTCTATGCTTCTTATTTAATGAATCTGTGAAAACTGGAATCTTTCCTGACATACTAAAAACAGGTATAATTACTCCAGTGTACAAAAGCGGGAGTAAAAATGAAGTATCTAACTACAGGCCAATATGTATTACTTCCACAATTTCTAAAATTTTTGAAAGATGTGTAAAGAAATTAGTAATAAATTTTCTAAATGATCAAAAATTTTTCAGTCCCAATCAATATGGCTTTTTACCGGATAAAGGAACTGACTTAGCAGTTTTTGAACACATTACATATATAACTAGGCATCTAGAAGAAGGCAGATCTGTGGTAGCTGTGTATTTCGATATAAGGAAAGCTTTCGATACGGTAAATCACCAAATTTTACTAAAGAAATTATACGCCTGCGGTTTTCGGGGTAATATTTATAACTGGTTCAGAACATACTTAACTAGTAGGAAAAATGTAACTAAAATTAATGGTGTCTTTAGCGACAGTACTATACAGGAAACTGGGGTTCCTCAGGGTAGTATCTTAGGTCCTTATCTATTTCTGGTATATATAAACGATCTGTGTAATTTGTCTGTAAATGGAAAAATATTTACCTATGCTGACGATACTGCACTAGTGCTGAATTCCCGCTTCCCAGAAAAATTTCATTCACCCATGCAAGAAGATATACAAAAAATCTGTACATGGTTACAACATAACAAATTATCCCTAAATGAAAATAAGACTAAATTTATGATTTACAGTTATCAGGATCAAGGGCTTTGGGACAGATTTTGTATTTCTTACGGTGGTAACATTTCAATTGAAAGGGTTTATGAAATCAAATACTTAGGTTTAATGCTGGACAGCAAACTCGCGTGGAATAAACATACCATATACTTGGCAAAAAAACTAAGAAGACTTAATTATATCTTTTACTACCTACGTGACTATTTCACAGCTCAGCATTTACGCAGATTATATTTAGGCCTATATCAGCCGGTACTTGGATATGGAATCATACATTGGGGAGGTGCAGCAGTAACTCATATAAGTCCCGTCGAAATATTACAGAGAGCAGTGAAACGGGCCATTGATCCGTCACCAAATAATGCTATTTTATCAGTTACAGAGTTATACACTTCACAAATACTAAATTTCGTTTTTAAATATAAGGATAGATTCAATATTTCAGTTGCCCATGGGAAAACAAGGTCGGTCTGCAAATGTAGAAATTGCCCCTGTTCCAGACTTTCGAAAATTTCACACACGTATACAAGCAGTTTATAAAGGGTCTATTATTTTCAACTCTTTACCGTCCAGCTTAAAAGTACACTTATTAAATTATAAAAAAAGACACAAACACCTACTTCTAAAACTACTGCCACTTCGGACCTGTATGGCTGTGGTGAAGAAGTGGCAAGAAACCCTTACTGCAGCACACAGGGCCCTCTACGAATATGTCATGTTATTTTCATCTCTTTTTTTACAAGTATGTCAAAATCACAGTATACAATGTTCATTTCCGGTGCTGTACTGGAATCGCATCGCTCCATAATATATATATATATATATATATATATATATATATATGTTTATCATTAAGATAGTCATCTGTTATTTTATAATAAGCTTTGTCAAGCATGTTTCATAGCAATTTTAATAAATCTATTTTCCGTTGGGTCACAAGTATCTCGATTGGAATTTTATTATAAAAACGCACATAAAAGCCTTAAAGTGCGTTAGCTGATAAAAAAAAATCGATTGCTTGGAAAATATTTCAAAACGTAAAAATTTACTGTTTTCTGATTTTTTCCTTTGTATGCACACAAGTAGCCAGCTGGACGCCAAATTTTCAAGGTCACCTGGAAGTGGGTTAGGTTTTTGATCTATATGTCAGTCAGTGATAAAAATGCCAATTTTTAGACGTTAGTATCTCAGTAACCGTTTGAGTTGTATTTATGAAATTTGGAGTTCTAGTTAATCTAAGGGGGCGTTTTAATAAATAAACCAAATTTCATGTGTTTATGTTTAATTAAATATCACGTTATTAAGGGGGTAAAAATGGGTCAAAATGGTTCGTATAATATAACACATGGCTGCTTCCTTTTTTTTCGACTTGACACGCTCCCGCGTGTCTAGATTACACGATCTCTTAAAACAGGAATAGCATGCTAATCAAACGAATTTTTAAAAATAAAACATACAAATCTACTGAAACGGTGATTATAAAGATCAAAAAAGGCATACACAACTGTAACGCTTATTTTCACATTGGTCGGTAAATTTTGTTGCTTGATATAATTTATTCCCGTCTGTCTTTTTTCGTTGTTCCGATTTCCTCTTTTTAGTCTAATTTTTTATTTATTATTTTTATTTTAATCTTCAATTATATTAATGGCGCAAAATAAAAAAAAAAAAAAAAAAAAAAGATGTAAATCAATGAAATCTAAAGAAAATAATTTATAACAATATGGATTTTTTTTTTTTTTTTTACTTCTTCAAGAATATTGATAACACAAGATTGATTAAAAAAAAATTATCCAAATCAGTCAAAGAAAATTCTTCTTGGCAGCGGTTAAAATAAAACGCTTCGTGACTGAAATGTATCGGCTTTTTGTTAATAGCAGCATGAGCTTGTGATTAAAGGGGGAAAAAAAAAGTTATCCAAATCGGTCAAACAGGGATAGCTAGCCGATTGTTAAAAATGCTTTGCTGTTTTAAATATAATACGGATTTTGTATATAAAACGAAAACAAAAAAACTGTATTTGGAAATTCTTCTATGTATTGTGCGCCACGGTGTGATTTTCGTTCCGGGAGTAATTTGTAATTTCATTCAATGGTGTACGAAGGCTTCAGCGTTGTGCAACAACCAATCGTAAATATCTCCAATTATAATACTAGTTTTATATACATTTAAATAACCCTTTAATATTTTTCATCATATATTGTATTAATTAATATGACTGAACACGATCCAATGGTACAGCGAAAACAGCTTATTATTAGCGAAGTTGTTGCAAGTAACAAACAACGTGCTCTGACTGATTGTCGCACGCATCTGCTGCTACTGTCAATCGTTGGTAGCGTCCTTTCAACAAATTAGCATTGGCGCGGTTTCACGTTGATGTTTCGGCAACAACGGTATACTATACCATTTATCGCCAGTAGATGTCGCATCTCACATAACCAAATAAACAACGTAACACAACGTTGCCCGGAAAGAAAGTGTACATACATATATTTCATTTACAAGTATAAAGTGATATTAAAATCTATTAATATGTCAATAATGTATTAGATGAAAATTTTTAGTTTCAGTTGGCACATTAATATTTTCTGGTTTTACTTGTATCATAATAGCATCTTCGGCAATTAAGTAAATCAATAATAATCATTTTAATCAGAGGATCGATTTCAAAGAAAAAGAGAGGATGATGAGAGTTAACAACGGTTTATTCGAACTGGTTAAAACTACATACCGTTTGGTTTATTTGTGATCATTGGTTTCCAACCGTGTTGTTTAAATTTTACGAATTTTAAACGTTTGTTTTTTCGATTTTTTGTGTTGCGGATTTATTCTGTTATCTTATTCGGAGAATGAAAATTTGGAGCAGCATATTTACAAAGCCGTTCTATAACAAAAATTTATCTGTATGCTGATACATTGTTATACTGAACAAGTTACTTTAGTAATGAGTAAAGCAGCTTCAATAAATCAGTTTGTTATTTTTTTGTGAAATCGTCAAGTACTTTGTACACTTCTTATATGCTTTATATTAGCTTCACCTCCTGTAGTAGGTTTTTGGTTCTTTTCCTACTAACTTAAACGTCGCATATCATGTCTTATTTATATATGTATATTCATTAATTTAGTTATGTGGTAAGACTCGCGTCGGTACACATATTAACAACTATGTCACGAGTGCAATGTTATTGTTTATGCAAATAAATCTTTCTTCTTCTTTCTATATTAGCTTCACTGGTAACTTTTTAAGTTTGTAATGGAATTTTGGGATCTATTTTTCACTCGCTTCCCGACGCGACCGAATGATTTGAAATTTTTACTAATTATCAGAACCCGATGATAATATTATGCAAAAAAAAACAAAAAAACACCTACACCCACAAATAAATTGGAAAAATATAAATATTTATAAACGGAATAATTTTTATTTCCAGCGAAAACCTTAACGGAAGCAACTTCAGCCGGTCTCATTATGTTTCCCGCCACGATATGTCGGCTCGGAGAAAAAGACTGTGTCTCGATGCTTTCCGCCACGATGTGGCAGCTCGACGGAAGCAACGGAAGTTGTCCCCTAGGCTTTCGTATGTTTTTAATACAACCTGAAAAATACGATAATTGTATAACGTCTAAAAAAGGTTGATTAACCAAAATGATAAAGAAGCTTCCCGAATGAATTAATTAAAAAGGACAAAATATGATGTAAATAATAGCGAACTAAAAACAATTTAAATACCGGAATGGAAACAAACGATGAAGAATAGCTTAATCAGTCCTCTTCTTCACTCTTACGTTAATCATGTTTAGGAACTTAATTTTTTTTTTTTTTTATTTTGAATTTAAATTAATTATTTATGTCCACTTTTGCCATCTTAGGTTAATTAAAATCGCAAAATGGACTTTATAGATTGCTGTATTGAATTGTTGAATCTACGGAAAGAGCGAAAAGTATAGCTTTAAAACGTAGAAAATAATTATAATCGAATATGATCCTTCTGTGTTACATTTCCCCTTCAAGACTAAAAAATTTAAAGAATAAAATTATAGTTTAAAAAACTAAAAACAGATGCTTTATTATATGTAAGACGCGCCAAAAAGCCTTAATTTAATTTAAATTATTTTAGAGCACAAACTCCTAAGAGTGAACAGGTATGGAAATTAATAATTAATTTCAATTCACGATAAAAAATTAAGTTCTTTTACAATATTAACCTAAGAGTGCAGAAGTGTAGACATAAATAATTTCAGTTCGGAATAAAGCATCGAATGGTTTTATATCATATGCATTTGTCTCAGACTGCATGACTACTGGATAAAATCACCCCATACTTCATTTTGAATTAAAATTAATTATTAACGTCCACACTTCTTCACCCTTATGGTTAATATTGTAAAAGAACTTAATTGTTTATCGTGAATTAAAATTAATTATCAATGTCCGTACCTATTCACTCTTAGGTTAGTATTGCAAAAGAATTAAAATTAAATTAAGGCTTTTTAGCGCACCTTACGTATAAAGCACTGTCTTTAGTTTTTTAAACTATAATTTTTTTTTACAAAAGATTGGGATATTAGATATAATTTTGCAAAAACGGTTGCCGCGGACTTTTGCTGTTAGACACGGAATTTCCATTCAGGTGACACGGTATTTACTCGCAAAAAAGGTTACTATAAGTTGTATCGCAGAATTCGTAAAATCAGACGGCGTACAAAATAATAATAGTACACAGTTAGTCAGGTGATGGTTTCGGTCAAATTCGTAAAAGTAATATTTTTTGTGTTTTCTTTGTTTAAAAGAATTACGCCACACTCGAGAAGATATTTTATATAATCAGCTTCAAGAAGAAATGACCCTCTGATTCTTTTGTCATAGAAAAATGGCGTTTCGGATTTCAAAGTAATATTCGAAATATCAGAAATGTAATATTGGTTAATGAAAACAGTTCAATCTTAAAATCGTGGCAAAAGAAATGTTTCATGATATCGATGGAAAGATTTTCATTTTTAGGTTTTTTGCTTCACAGCCATTATTTTTAGCTGACAGATTTCAACTGCATTGACCACTTCTATTTTTCTTTTGTTCTTGTTACTGCATAGTAGATAATAAACAATATCATCTCTACAACTGATAATGAATGCTGTAGATGGCGCAAAAGCATGTAAAAAAAATTCAAGTTCTTCTGCCATCCATTTGGAATACCAAAAGTATGAAAACATCATCTGCCCCTCAAAGAGTTAGCATGTGATATGACGATAAATCAAAAAAGTCGATAACGAAATTTAAAATAATAAAAAAATAATAATATTAAAGAATTAAAAATTTGTGAATTATGATGCATATCTTGAGTTTATTGAAAAATTTTCAGCAGGAAATTGCTTATAGTTTTTACTGTAAATTTACTACTTACAACAAATACTATCTCACACTCTTCAGTAAACAATTTGGACGAGTTTCATTGTTTTTTTTTGTTTTTTTTCTTAATGCTTTTGCCAGCTTTTGACAAGTCTTACGATTGTTTTTTTTTAAAATATACATTTTTTCCATAAATTTGTTACACACTATAAAGACCTCGTCAAGGGCAGCTTGTGTCGACATGCTAAATGAATAAATGTCTAAAAAAATTTACGTCAATTGTATAAATTTTTTGGGCGAACTTAACAGGGTCATTTTAATATTGTTGCTTTGATTAAATTAAATCTGAATAAATTATCTTTTCGCGTTTATAATATTCCTGAAAGGCGGCATCGCTTTTTGTTTTGTTGCTTTTTTTTTCTCTCGCTGGGCGCGTTTAACAAGGCTAGAATATTTTCTTAGCGGTGAATCCCTGACAATGCAGTACGCGAATGGAGAGTATTTTCTTCCTTTTAACGGGTACATAATATATAAAAACATATATGTACGTGCGAGAGAGACGAGCAGCACATTGGAACACGCAGACAGAAAGCGGGGTGCTAGACATGTCTGATTTCTGGTAGTTCGGAATGCAGTTCGAACACAATGTTCTCGAGTTATCAGCTGTCTGAGACCGTTATCAACGCGTCCGTTGACAATAAAATAACTTAAACAATAAAGTTTCGGCTAATAGAATACGAATGAGAACGGCTTAACTGCAGACATAATAATAATAATAGTAGTAGCAGTAATGATAATGATAATAATAATAATAATAATAATAATAGTAGTAAAGCGGTAATAATAATGATGAAGTATATCGTAGTCGTCCGATAAAAGTCGATTATTTTTATGTTCAGCGAACACGTCAGCCCGCCAGACGATCTGTCCCGTGCGATATTATTATTCCCACGACCTTGACCTCCATCTGTTGGCTTTCGAATTAGTTTTAGCGCACGTGATATGTTTCAGTTATTTCTTACTTTTTCTAGCCTGTTCGGCTTTTCTTTCTTTCTTTCTTTCTTTTCTTTTTTCTCTTTTTTTTTTCCAACATCGTCGTCGCATTATCATTATCACGATTAGCATTAGCATAGCATTATAGATATTAGCGCGACTTCCGTCATGGTAAAAAACACGCGGCAACAGCTGTCAGCGTGCACGGTGCCGCATATAAGCGGGGATTATTATTTATGTAAACAAGAGTGTCATGAATGTGCGCAGAATTAAGTTGATAAATAGATAATTAATTCGTGCGAGTTCTTTACATAATCCAGTGAACCGACACACGACCGAAACATACCGACATTGTTGATAATGACGACATTAGTGTCATTTTTCAGCTCCATTCACATTCGTTCATTCATATTTTTATTGCCTCCTTCATTCCACACTCGCGTTCGAAGTCGGCCTCCTGTTCGGCTTATCGCTAAAAATCAGTCACTCGTTTTGTAGCTTTCTTCTAGTCTTGCAGTACACGCGTACGCAATGCGCTTCTCGCAAAAAGTACCTCGTTCGCGCTAGGAAAATAATACACAGTTCTCGGCCAATGAACTGGTGTCGTATTGTTCACAAATTCGCGAGGTGGTCGCTTTTTATCTTACGTTATCGACTTTGGCTCCTTTCTCGACCGCTATCGTCCCTCTTCTACCAGCCGCATTAATTCATTAAATTACCGATTTACCGGGGCACCACACTTTTTAAGCCGTTTCAGACCGGCGTGGCTGCGCAAATTCGGACGTCTGGCGAAGGATAAAACTGAAAATGGATTTTCGATAACATTGCTTAAATTTTTCCACAGATCCGGCGACCTCTAGTACGAAACAGTTTTTACTGATTTGCCCGCAGGAACTGGTTTGCACCTGTTGCTATCGAGACCTGAACGTTTTTTTAAAAATTGTTCACTTTTTTTTTATTTTTTTTATTTTTTTGAGGGAGTACGTGTTTTATATAGTTTGCCTGTTCGTTGAAATAAGTACATGAAACGTATTTTTTATTTTTCTTTTGTTCATTTTTTATTTTTCTTTCGTTCGTTTTTTATTTTTCTTTCGTTCGTTTTTTAATGTTGGGGGGGGGGGCATCTTTCATTATTAGTTCTTTCGAATGTGAGAATAGAGTTTTTTAGCTCGTTCAGATCGTTTTTCTTTTCTTTTTTCATTTCCGCTTATCGCTGCGGCGGAGCTTACGAATGTCTCGATTAACAGTTCTTGTTAGGAGCGTAAAGCATCTCTTTTTTAACCGCAGATAGAACGCGCGATGCTGAACGCAAATTTTTGCGCTGAAACCTCCGAGAATCGATGTTAGCGATGAAATTTATCTGGCAGAAACGTTCAGTGTAATTCGACATCGGTGACGGTGGAAATTTTGATTGCAGAAACTTCAGGCTCGATGTCGGCGACGCTATATAAATTTCAGCGTAGTAATTTTTCAGAATATCGATTGCGAATTTTATCTCGCGCAGAAACGTTCACTCTGAACTCGATGTCAGCGACGGTGCGAAGTTTATCGTAGTAACTTTCAAACTCGATGTCGTCGGTGATCCGAACTGTATCGCAGAAATGTTCGGTCTCGATGACAATGTAAATGTTTTAAAATTGATATATGTACATATGCACGACGTGCTCTTCATTTTCGGATTCGAGTTCCAGTGCTGCCCGGTTTTGTTTTTTTTTTGTCCATTTCGTACTTTTGCGGCTTTTGCGTCTTCTATCAATAACCAGATGATAAGGAGACTAAAGATATTTTAGTTTTTCAGTTCCTATGGCCGACGAAAGGACCAAGCTATCTCGACCTTCCTCTTTGTTTCTTTTTCTTCTTCCCGTTAGCTTCTGTACGTGTTTTGAATGATTTCTTCTTTCGATTTTATTCTGGATCTATGTTATCTTGTAGTCTTGCAGAGGAGAATACGGAATATTTTTTTGCAATTGGTACTTATTTATTGGTTGAGGCCTGTTTTCTTGGCCTCTGCGGAATTCGAACCTTTTTTTCTTTTTCTTTTTTCTTGGGCTCGTCAACTAAAAAAGACCCTCTCACTCAGAAACAATTAGAAATGAAAAGAAAAAGTTATACGATGAGCCGATCAGATATCGCTAATAGAGGAAGGAGACGATAGTAGGAATAATATGCGTAAAAGGAGAGAATACAGGATATAGCGGGTACAGTAAGAAGCAGGAAGCCTAAGCGTAAGCAAACAGACGCTCTACAAGAGATGAACAGTGAATAAACACGTGATAATCGTTTCAGATATCATTTTAACGAAGAGGACAATGCGAGAAAGAGGCCAATCAGAAACCGAACGGCGGGAGGAAGTTAGTAGAGAAATAATGGAGATAACGGCAGAGCGTCAAAGTGAAGGAAACAGAAGAGGAACATTAGAAGGGAGACCAGACTGAATAGACGGGTGAAATTAATAATTGTTAGAAAAAGAGGTAGCGTACACGTCCGACCAAAATCTGAGATGGCAATTCTTACACAGCGTTAGAAGGTTAGAAGATGGGATTTTTTTTTTTGAAGAAGAAAGAAGAATCAACAACCCAAACCAAAGAATTGGTTACCTGAAAAAAAAAAAACAGCTCACTCGTTACTGAAAAAAAAAAAAAAAAAGAGAAGTGGTGTCTAGACACCCAGTAGGAACGAATTTCTTTTTACCATTTTTTGGTACATATACAAGTTTAAAGTCATTCATAAAGTATACGATAAAAAATGGCACACAATATACAAATCCCGTATGAATTAAAACAAAACCAACAAAAACAAAAAATAAATCCCATATGCATTAAAACAAAAAATAAATCCCATATGCATTAAAACAAAAAATAAATCTCATATGCATTAAAACAAAAAATAAATTCCATATGCATTAAAACAAAAAATAAATCCCATATGCATTGAAATAAAAAAATAAATCCCATATGCATTAAAACAAAAAATAAATCCCGTATGAATTAAAACAAAAACAATAAATAAATCATCAGACTCGTTGAAATGTGCTAACGTCGCATAAAAAAACCGCGCCAATTTTCAAATTCAATAAAATGTACACGTGTTTAGAATTGAGCTTATATACAGCTGACCGCGTACAAGGCTTGCTGCTCGAATCTCGATACACCCACGCAAGCGTACACATGCACACACACGCACACACGTACATAATAAAAGGATCGGAATGAAAGACACAGAGAGTGAAGGTCGCCTGGAGGACGACGCATAACGCGTTTTCGTTATATTACCATTTCTGCAAGTTTAATGCTACCGACAAGCCGCGTAAAAGAACATCGTTCCAAAAATAAACAACAATATATATATATATATATATATATATTTTCTTTACAACATTCGTTTACGGTTCCCGTTGAATTAATAATATAAGCGAAATTTATATTTCTCTAATTGCTATTAACCTGCACAATTAATTCGTTGAATGCATTCGCTTTTCAATATGTACTTGAAAATCTAGTAATTTCTAGTGTGTATTCGTTCCCCCCAGTTCCGTAGATTGAGCTGAAATTTTTCATGCCGGTATAATTTTTATACTTTTAGATCGCGGAAATTTCATTAAAAAGCTATTAATATCAAACGAATAATAGGCTTTTACAAGCGACAGCTAAAATTATACGGGCCCAAGCATCGGCGTCGCCAGCAGAGGGCATGGAGCCTCGAAATTTTTTAATCAACTGGCCATGATGAGTATATTCATAGGCGCGTAATCATGAACAATTGTGCCAGAAACCCACGAAATTTTAATTAATATTTTATTCTTGTTTAATCAAATATTAATAAGCCTTTGCAACGTATAAATTTTTTATTTTTCCTATAATCGATCATCTTGTCCACCCCTGGCTCGTCGCCCTTGGGCCCAAGTTTTAACGCAGAGAGACTGCTGCCTAGTTAGCCAGTTACGTAAGCGTGTAAAGATACCGAAACGAACTCTTTAGGCATCGAGAGACGAGCTTATTTTACGCTCCGTCATTCGCATTGTCTTTATCGAATGTGTGTGCAGTGCGAGTTTTGAATTTTCGACGAATCACACAACTACTATATAGCGATTCCAGGTGAACAGCGGCACCGTTTGCTTGAATTTCCGCCATCAACCGGTTTCAAAAAAAAAACAAAAAAAAAACGAAACTACACTCTTCTATAGGCAGGGGCGGATCCAGAAGGATATTTTTGGGAGGTGATTATAAGAACATTTTGGGAGGGGGAAATTATATAATTACGTAAAATCTTCTACGGAAGGCAGTAGATTTGAGAAATACCCCCCTGTTTCATAAAGAAAATCAAATATATAGAAATCTCTAAAAAACGTTTTAAACATACATACATAATTATTACAATTTTTTTAATTTAACTTTTTTCTTATATTTAGGCGGTGAAAAATAAAACGAAATTATGAAAATTTTAGCTCTAAAATGGTAGTTTAGAAATAGTAAGATAGTATTTTTATTAGACACTTTACTACTTCTTTTTGAATTTCTGTTAGTAATCCGATCCGAATTCTCTTTGTTCGTGAGCAACTTTTAATGTATATATATGTTTCTCATTGAACTACTATTTTTAATTAAAATAACAAAATAAAAATTAAAAACAAATAAAAATGGCAAAAGATCGACGACATTTAAAAAATAGAATAAAAAAGAAACATTAATAGTTTTACTAGAAATCAGTATTAAATGTTAAATAATTAAAATCCACAGGTATAACATTCACACAAATCTTTTATAGCACAAATTAAGCTTCTCTGTTGTTGTAACAAATTTTTTCATAGAGGCTTTGGTTCTTTGAGTGGGGGAAATGTCCCCTACCTAATACCCCCGTAAATTCGCCATAGGGGTGTAGAATATTAAGTTTCGTACAATTCACGTAAAATTGTACCCTCCGAAATTTATTCATTTTTACATTAAAAGATCTGATTGATGGAAAAAAGTGAATTCGATAAATAATAATGAAATTTTTTAAATTCCACTTCACATTGTAATTTACACATTTCCATTAAATTATCGTCCATCTTTTTTCGTAATAAAAGCAGCCTGGAGAGCGGGGGGGGGGGGGGTACTTTTCCCGACAATTTTACAGCTTCAACACTTTCAAATAGTAGCGATGTTTTCTAATTATTTAGTCGCTTATCACGCGCCTAGTGTTACCACCGCCGCGTTTAATAAAAGCGCAACACCGCTCGTAATTTGCGGTAACCTCAAGCCGATTGCACACCTGTGCGGCGACACACTCGTAATTAACCAACAACGACGTGACTGTGTGTGATCTAAAATGCATCGGGTTGCGTCCCGTGCGGAATTTTCCATCGTGCGATAAATATATACAAACGATCAGAAACCGGTTTCATAAAAATCGTTCCCCTAATCATCAACTTCCATCGAATTGCCACCGAGAATGAACTTTGGTAACTCGCTTATTAAAGCAGATTATATCATAAGCGCACAAGTTATCTGCGACACTCGTATACATAAACGAATCAGCCGCGGAACCTGCTGGCCTCAGTACGTTATTTTACATTCGCATCACCCGTGCTTAATAGCAGCGTTTTTTGTTTTTGTTTTTTTTTTCCCCTTTTTGGACGCGTCGACTATGGACATTCCCAGCGAGAGTGAAATTTTTGAATATTTTCAATGCATGGCAGCGGGATTCGAACCAGCTTCGTCCGAATGAAACACAATTAACCTAACCAACTACGCTCGGATATTTCTTGTTGCATTTCAGTGTGTATTACGTTGCGTGTTATCATTGTGGTTGTTTCCTCATTTTCAAATGATCTATCGAACTGATGATACGTTTAGAATTTCTTTTCGGAAAGAATCTTATCGGAACGAAGAGATCACATTGAAAAATAGAAGGAAATGTGAAAAAAAAAAAAATAGGAACTTATAAATCGCTCGTAATTTTTCGAAAACATCTGATGTTCCTTATCAATTTTCAAACGAGTTTTTTTTTTGTTTTTTGCAAACATTTATTGGCCCATATAAACTGTTGCCTGTAAATATTTTACTACATTTTAAGACTGCTTAAGATTTAACCTGCCGATGTCGTCGTTTTTTAAAAAATGCTATTTCCGGGATCTTTCGAAGTACTACTAGAACAAACTATTCACTAAGCGGTAGGATAACACACCCTTTCGCAATTCGATAGGACAGAACCGTGTCTTGAAAAGGCTTCCCCTATGACTAACGATAAAAGTATTAAGTAAAATTATAATTTTTCCGCCATTTCCGCTGTTTTCAGAACTTTATATAGAGACCCTGTAAAGATTAAGTAGCAAAGTATAGTAGATTATTCTCTCTACGCTCTTAACTAATTAAGCCGAAATTATTTTAGATTGTAAATGTTGAAATTGTAAATAAATAAATGAATAAATACATAAAAATAAAAATAAAAATAAAAATAAAAAAAAATAAAAAAAAATAAAAAAAAATAAAAAAAATCTTCGCACAAGAGAAAATTATACCCCTATGTTCCTTTTTGTTACGTTTATAACTTGCAGCGTAAACATATTCGTAATCGAAAATTTACAGAGAATACAAAATTTGTAAATCCCACACTGAAAATCGATTTACCTTGAGCGTTAAAAATAAAAAAAAACAGAATTCGTGCTCGTATATTCTGCATTGAAGAAGGAGTGTGTGCAAAATCATGAAGCCTCTTGGCTACAAAAGTTGCCCTAAATTCGTAATTAATGTAACTTGCGAAGTTTTTTTTTTTGTTTTTTTTTTGTTTTTTTTTGGGGGGGTGGGGCTCATATAATTTCAGCGCAATTGGAATTTTTGTGTTTATATATTTTTAATGTGCAACAGCGAGATATCAGATTAGAACAAACAGCATTGCCTTAGCTGGCTTATTTGCAACGTTCAATAATGTATAGTTTTTTCCGATTGTTGTCAGAGAGAGACATCTGACTAGATTTATAAAAATTCAGTCATTTCCGCTCCTTTATGCAAGTCCTCAATTTTCACGTCAGCAAGACAAATAGTCGGTTATTATTTTTTCGCTTCCTAAAAAAACTTTTCAGCTTCATAAGAAAAAATCATACAAATCCCAAAACGACATTGACTCGTATTAATCGATCGTAAATTTAATCAGCACAGTACGCGTTATAATGAGTGTTGAGATTACAATTGCTCTTTTAGTAGCTGGTTGTTGTCCGAAAATCAAATAAAAATATATTCCGTTACGCGGCCGGATTTAAGCAACTAGATCTGATTGGGTCTGACGACACAATTACTCTAGCAGTGTTGGTTAGGCTACGGTGTTTCGTTTGCTAGGACCTGGGTTCAAATTTTTGTGACTCTTTTTTTCTTCTTTTCTTTTCTTTTCTTTTCTTTTCTTTTTTAGGCACGTCAGAAAAGGGCCTTCGACCAGCAGCAACAAGAAACTGGAGGATCAGTGTTAAATACTGATTCGGTGATCAGGAATAGCAGGGAATGAAAGAACTAAGCACTGAGATAATGACCTGGGAGGTAAGTGACAAGATGTATGAGGTGCAATAAGGACCAGGAAGTTTAACATATAATAAATTAGAATAAAGCGTTCGGTCGAGAGTACGGACATTCGAAGGAGATATGGTTTGGATCACAGACAGCTTCGTGATTTGGGTGAAAATGGTAGTTCAGAAAAGAAGTGTAAAAAAAGGAAAACGCGCGGAAGGTAAACACGAGTACAATTAAGGCGAACTCTTCTTTCCCTAACTATTTGTCGACCTTCACTCCAAGGGACCTAACGGAGTTGGTGCAGCTTTTTTTTTGCCCTTTAAATTATTTCGAGTCCTTTAAACGTCCCTTATTTTGCTTCTGTGCTGAGTTAATTTTATCGGATGCTCTCTTTTACGATCAAAGCGTGCTGCAGGCTAATCTCTCTCATTTAACCGACTACGTTATCCTTCTTACTCGCTCTTTGATGTATGATAACTTTTTAAATCCAAACTGATCTCTTTCGTACGGTCATAATCGAGGGAAACGAGTTAGTTGACTCATTTGCTCGGTTATCTCTTCCTCTTCTGGTAAGTTTTTTCCCGTTTTCTTATTGCTGCTCTTTCCAAACTTTAATTTAACTCCATATGACTTCTCATTATCTAACCCGGATCGCTTTGTCTATTCAACCTTTCTTTCCTCGCTTCCCTCTTGGTTTCTTGACTTTCCTTCTGCGATTTAGACACAATTTGCTCCGCTTTTTCCCGTTTCCTTATTGTCGACTGCACCCCTCCTCCAACAACCGTTTTATTAGTGGTCGAGAAGCATATAGCAAAAAAAAATATAAATAAATTTCGCCTGTTATTAAGCGGCCAATAAATGTCCTTTTTACTTCTCAACAAACTTACCACCCTGTGTTTTCCTCCTGGATTCCGAAGATGCCTTCCCGCCGGGCGATCTGCAATGTTGCACAATCTGACTCCTGCTAGCGGGTTAAATCTTGAATTCTTCGGGGCCGGCGTCCGGAGGACTGAAATTTTATTAATTCTCGCGGTACTTTTTTTTTTTTTTTTTTTCATTATCTAAGTAAAATTCGAAACTTTGAATACTTTCCTAATTACTTTTTATTTTTCGATTTTTTAAACTAAATTTAAACACAAAATTTGAAGAAGCAAATTTTTTACAAAAATTTTCAATATTAATCGGTTTTGTATGGCGGCCTACTGGTTCAATTTCTCCCTGTCTTGTTACGTGTATTCCTTTAACGCCGAGTTTGAACGTGCCCTGTCTGTGTGAAGATTTGTACTCGCACTGAACCTTATCATCGGTGTCTTTTCATGACACGGTGAAACGCTTTCCGCACCAACGGGCACCGGTCATGACTCGCTACCCCACTTGCACCACGGACTACTATCACTTGCCTACCATAATAATGAAAAATTACTTTTCTCGAAGTATCTCTAACTCTCCTTATATTACCCGTAATAATTGCACAAAAGCTCGCTAAGATTGGTAAAACTACGTACTTGATAAGTTCGTTTAATTCTGTTATCATCGTTACCGAATTTCAATAATTCCGAATAGATTTTGAACGAAATTCGTATCGATACGCGTTCAATTTAATCGGAGTAGATGTCTTTTGGTTTTTTATTTTTGTTTGTTTTTCATGTAGCTTTTTTTTTGCCTAATTGGTCGACCATTTGGTCAATCTGCGCGATATAAATTGTTTGATTATCGTTACGAACTAAGACCGCATTTTTTTTAATATCCGTAAATAATTATAAAAAGGCATCTTTGGCTCGACGAATCCGAAATTGAGATATTAATATCAACCGGTAATGTGTATTGCAATTAGTAATCATCTGTTGTGTACTATTCGCTGATCTTCAGCATTGCCGTGTATGATATGCATGTTATTCCCTGATGATTTTCGTTGTGGTAGAAGCATTTTTGAACAATACAGATTTTTTTCATCTAATCAAATTTTCTTGTGCGGCCAGAAGTGTTAAAAGAAACACATACAAAATCTGTATGATATAGTTCCTGGACGGATTTTTTTTTTTTTTTTTAGGAGCCATGGATTTCCAATTTTTTGTATTCTATACAACAGTTGCAGGTGTTCTAGTATTCTATCTCGATACGCGTCTTGATGTATATAGTTCGTCCAGTGATATTTTATATTTTCGCATCTCTTGTTTTCACTTGTAGCTGAGTTATCGGAATCACCGTTTTATCGTCAGTTTATTATGACCTGCTTCTCTTGATAAAAAATTTCTGCATAATGCATCTGGAATAACACTAAAATGAAACATGAAAAACCGTTTTTGCACAAAATAATGACGATCGCGGATTTTAACGATGCACTTAAAGAAACCTACAGTGAGAATAATTTGAATCCGATTAAAAGTGGAAAAGGACTTGTGGACTTGTTAGTCAATTCGAAATTCTTAATAGAAAAAAGTGAACCGCCGAACAAACACGGTCAACGAACGAAGACGTTGTGTTCTTCGTCTGCAACTATGTACTACGCCGAAATCGATGAAATCCTAAAGTAGTAGAAATAAACTAAGCGATACGAACCCTTAAAAATAACAAGGCAAGTGGCCAAGATAACATTTCAGCTGAGATCTTAAAGTGTGAATAGAGAATACACCATACAGGCCATCCTATTTAACTCTTGCGACGTTGTATGCGTTGTCTTTCGTTTGAACCTATCTTTCCATCTACAGCGAAGTAAAAAGCCTCTGCAGTTATAACAAACGGCTGTATGATTTAAACGAAAAGGAGCATATTCAGCTTTTACAGTGAGTCTCATAAATATTCGTACACCGACGAGAAAAATGGAAAAGCGTCTATAAAACAACGAAAAACAACTTTAATGACAAAAAAGGAAACACATATGGATACTCGGAGGTATCACTTTCTGTGCAACATAATGAAAGACAAAAAGTAAAAACAATAATAATCGTATATCATACCTGTAAATGGAACAAAAAGGTGACAAAGGCACGTCACAAAAATATTCGTACCCCTGCAGCCAACCGACGTGGCATGGACGACACCAATTTTTGGCAATATTCCACGGGAATTTTCTTCTATTCGGCTAAGAGACGTTCTTTCAATTGATTGATGTTCTTGATTCACGAAGTTTCTTGTCAACGTAATCTCACGCATGTTCGATTCGGTTGCAGTCTGCGGAATGAGCAGGGGTAGGTATCATACGGGGACAATTATAAAGCATCCATTCACGGGTATATAAAGTGCGCTATGCTTTGGATCGTTATCTGGGTAAAAATAAAATGAGTTGTTCGCAATTCCAAATTTTTCGGCACTTGGGCGTAAATTATTACGTAAAATGTCCACATACATTTCCTTATTCATCCGGCCATCAATAAAGACGAGTGAACCTACCCCATATGGTGAGAAACAGCCCAAAACCAATTACTCCTTCGTCTCCATGTTTCACAGTTGCCATAAGGTCTTTCGGATTTAATTCCATCTTCGATTTGCGCCATACGTTCTGTCGTCCACCTCCACCAAAAAGGTTAAATTTAGACTCATCGCTGAATATAACGTTTTTCCCGAAACTGTCGGGGACCGTCTGATACTTTATCGCAAACTGATACTGCTTTTTCTTATTCTGCTCACTTATGAACGGTTTCCTTCTGGCGATTCTCCCATGAATATTTCCTTAGCGATCTACAAATTGTTTCAGCGGAAACTGTTTTATTCCGTATAGCATTTACTTCCGTCGCGAGTTTTGGAGCACTTAGTTGTGGATTCCAGCCAACCTTACTGACAATATACCGTTCATTACGCGCGGAAAGCTTCCTTGGTCTGCTATTTTGTGGAATTGACTCAATGCAATTCTCCTGTACATATCGACGGATAATGCGTATCGGTAAGTACTGCGAGGTAGTTCGAGTAGCTGAGCTATTGCATTTAATGATTTACCACCTTTTGTATAGTGATGAATGACCAGTTTTCGCATCTCCAAAGACGTATTTCGACACTTTCGCGGCATTTTTACTCGTACTTGATGCACTCTGCACTCGTAACTCGCACACGATATGATCGCTTGTCGTGAAATTACGACTCAGCGCTCTGTACGCTGTCCGGGGACGCAGCCGGATGTGTTCATCATCTTCTGTTTTTGGAAAACCCCAAGTGCAACATTGCGCATTGCGTTCCGTTGTACGAATATTTTTCTTTTTGATCTGTATACAAGCGTGATATGTGATTTTTTTACTTTTTGTCTTTCATTATGCTACACGGGAAGTCATACACCTATCAGTTCATATTCATTTGTTCGACTTTCTTTTTTTTTTCTTTTTTTTTTTTTTTGTTAAATAAGTTATGGGTCTCGCAGGGCAGTATGCCCGTTGTGTGAGTGCCCGATACTCTTATTACCGTTTATTTAAGATACAAAATTATAGTTATTCTTGCTTATTCTATACATCATAGTAATAGTCAACTAAGTTTATATAACTTATGACATAGTACACACATACAAATACAGACACACACCGCAAGAATTCATCTACATACCGATACATGAGGGTAGCAAAATATCTTCAAATACGAAGAAAAGAAAAGAAAAGAAGAGAAGGAGAGAAAGAAAATAAAAAAAGAAAGAAAAAGAAAGAAAAAAAGAAAGAAAAAGAAAGAAAAAAAGAACAATAGGAGAAAATTATAAAATGTCATGATTCGAACCGTATCATGCATGGGTTTTACTCTTTACACCATTCTCTCAGCCATTTCCTTACTTCCCCTTTCCACGCACCAAGTTGTTTTTCGTTTAATATATGATGGGGTATTTTACTAATTAGTTTAATTAGAACTAAATCATCAGTATTATCAATTCGTAGATTTACGCCCGGGGGTAGATGTAATATATATTATTTTGGTTTCTTGTTAATCGAGTTTTTTGCCTAGAAGATGGTAGTTTTATATTATTGACATTAAATTCTAGTAATCTATAATAGAAATAGTACATCTTGGGGGAAATTTCGTTGTTTTTTTTCTGATCCAGAGTCGCTTTCAGTAGGGTGATATAAAGTTTCAAACACCTTTTCTGTATTTTGCTTATTTCCGTTTTCTTAGCCTAACATAATATATTTGAATTCCACATAAAATTCTAGACATTATTATTGTATCATAGTATACATAAGTAATGTGAGATATGCTAAAACCTGTTTTATTTTATGTAAAGCTGGAATTGACCGTCTTATTTTCGAATAAAGTTGTTGTTTTTCGTTGTTTTATAGACGCTTTTCCATTTTTCTCGTCGGTGTACGAAAATATTTATGGGATTCACTGTACCTCTTTTTTTTTTCTACATTGTTATTAACTTGTGGAAGTAAAGTAATGCAAGACGTGTAGAGTAGCGAAAAAGTTGACGAGTGTTCAGCAGCGCGTTGAAATCGTCTTAATCTCCAAACGATACGTTATCTTACCAATCTGGAATGTCTTCTAAGTACGGAATAATTTATAACGTCTTTTTTTATTTACCGTATCAAATTAGGGAATATATGAATCGTGAATATGGCGTAAAAAAGCGCACTTCTTAATTAACCGATAGATTAGAAGATACTTCCGAAATAACAAACAAGAACAGGAATATATACCGAACGTATAGAGAAAAACATTTCCGAATCAGTTTTGAAATATTTTCGCAAAGATTGCATAACGCGACTGTAAAAATTATCTAATAAATGTATATTACAACAAATTAGAATGTTCGATATAATAAATATATTAAAGAAAATAAAAAAAGTCGGACGATATAGAATAAAATTAACACGGATGATGTTCTATCTACCATCCGAACGATTACAATTAATCGGTGTTCGATACGTCTTTTATAGAACAACCGTAATAAGAAACGCGGGTGCAAAACATAATGTAGAAGAACTCACGGTAAGAGCATAATCCAAATTATATTATAAAACTCAACGAAAGGACTAACGAAAATAGGGATAAAATATATTCCAACGATAACGATCAAAGTTATACATTCGGAAGGCAAAAGTTACGTAAACATGTATAACATTAGATTTGCGTGTCATCATCGCCTATCAGGAAGACAATGCTTTCAATATTTACCATTACGGTTCGGGAGCAGTGAAATCATTGTAAAAATAACAGTTCGCGCGCAGATGGACAAATATTACGATGAAATATTGTAATTCAATAAGAACTGTACGTGCTAATTGTTAAAGAGCTACATAGAATTTCTTAGAGAGGCACAAACGGGCATGCATAATATCTAAGCTACCAAAAGACCACACACACAATATGCAATCGTCGCAATTTTAAGAACAACTCTCTATTTCATTATCTGCGGGGAAGAGGTCAACGAGAGGCGAAGGCGTAAGGAAGGTAGCAAGGAATGGTTTAAGCGCAAACGCACAATGGAGACAACAACAGAGCGAGGAAGTGAAGGAAACAGAAGGAACCAAGAGGATTTGAAGGAAGATTAGGCTGAACGGACAGATAAAAAGAGCGACAATTAAAAAAGGAGGAAGGGTACATATTCGACCAAAATCTGAGATGGAAATATTTACACAAAGACAAGAGATTAGAGGATGGGATTTTTTTGAAGAAGAATGTAGAGGAAGCAGCAACCCGAGCCAAAGAATCAGCCATCTCATTACCTGAGATGCCAGAATGGCCAGGAACCCACAGCAAGTAAATATATGGATCCCATGGAGAGAAGAGAGAGTCCGAATGAGAGAAAGTATGCGGAGAATAGAAAAATCACAGGAATGATTAGGAAGAGGAGAAGAGATGGCTTGAAGAGCACTCATAGAGTCGGATATGATCAGAAACCGGGAAGAAAGACGATTGGAGGAGATAAAAATAATGGAACGTAAAATAGCCATTAGCTCGGCTGTAAATATGGAACAGAAAGAAGGAAGACAGAAGGATTCAGAGAAGTTATAGTCTGGAAGAATAAACGAAGCACCAACCCCATCAGGCCCCTTAGAACCATCAGTGAAAATGGTAACATGAGAAGGGAAGAGAGAATTGACAATACTGTGGAATTCCTGTTTAATTACAGCTGGAGGGAGAGATTTTGCAAGTGTAGGCGAAATAAATACTCTGGGAGGATGGCAGAGATCGCTGAAGTTAAAGGAGAAATAAGGCAAACTATTAAAGGAAATTGTATACGGCCAAAATGAACTAAGACGGAGAGAAATAAGGGACAGGATAGGAATTTTCCTAGGCACAAAGCGCCAATTCCGAGAAATTGAAAGGTAGGAAAAAATGAGAGAAGAAGATGAGAGAGAAAGACGTTTTGCGAATAGACAGGGGAGGAACATTCGATTCAGCAAGCAGTGCTGGAATAGGAGAGGATTTAAGAGCACCGAGACAAAGTCTAAGGCAAGAATTTTGGATCACATCAAGTTTAGAGAGACGGGATTTGGAAGCGCAGGCATAAATGAACGAACAGTAATCAAGCTTGGAGCGGACGATGGATTTATATAGAAGAATAAGAATGAAAGGGTCAACACCCCATTTAGTCGGAGACAGGGCCTTCAACAGGTTCAACCGTTTAGTAGAGGAGAGGATGAAAGATATTTAATATGTTCGGAAAAAGTCAGACGACTATCGAGAAAGATACCGAGATAACGAAAGCAATTAACACGAGCAATAGCTGTGCTATTTAAGGATAAATTAACAGAAGCAGGGTTATATAAGGGCGAAGGGTAAATACAACGCAGGAGGACTTAGAAGGAGAAATCGAAAGGTTAATTGAGACAAGAGCACTTTCAAGAAAATTGAGGGATGATTTGAGAGCATCATTAGCTGCGTCAATATCGTGGGAAGAGGAAAAAAGCAAAATATCATATAAAGAGTGGGAATTTAAAGGAAGGGAAGCGATACTAGAAGTATAAATGTTAAAAAGAGTAGGACTGAGGGAGGAACCTTGAGGAAGACCGCACTAAAACCTTTCTAGAAGTGTCAAATAATGGGGGAGAGAGGTGGATAGAACGATTGGACATGAGCTTAATAACAAGGGAAGTGAAATTCACTGGAATGTTAATTGCCGTCATTTTATCTCTTAAAATCGAAAGCACAGGAAACATCGATGAAGGAAGCCAGAGTATAATGTTTTTGGATAAAGGACTTATATAAATGAGATACAAAAAGACTGATACAATCAGGAGGGCCGATACCAGGCCGAAAGTCGAACATATTGTTAGGAAGCACATTATGGTGTTCCAACCACCAGACAAGACGCTTGTTTAGCATACCTTCAGGCAATTTTCTGATGCAGGATGCCAAGGAGATGGGGCGTAAGGAAGAACTTTTCTTAGGAATAGGGACAATGATGAAAGAATTCCAAGAGGGGGGGAGGGGGATTGAACCCCTGGAAAGGAAAGAATTGAAAAGACTGAGGAGAAAGTTAAGGGATAGTTCAGATAGATTTTTAAGAGCAAGATAAGGTATACCATCAAGGCCTGAAGTAGGACTGGAAGATCTGGATAAAACAGATAATAATTCATTAAGATTGAAAGCCGAATTAAGGAAGTGGAAGGAGGGGAAAAGATTTGCGGAGAGGTGCTGGATTACAGTTCGTCAAAGGAAGGAACGTAAGCAGGAGCGACAGAATCAATGAAGGATATTAGGCTACCCTCAGATACATTAGAAAGAGAAGGACATTCAGAAGATGGAGATTTAAAAGCTCTAGCCAACCTCCAAATATGTTAGAGAGGGGTATTTCTAGAAAAGGAAGAGCAGAATTTCTTCCAAGAGGCCTTTTTCTCGACTTTAAGAATAAACCTAACCCTGGCGTTGGCTTGTTTATGAACCAGAAAATTTTGGGTTGCAGGATCAGAGCCATAGATTCTAAAGCGTACCATGTATAAAATAAGAAGTAAAAGGGTGGAGAGAAAACAATGGAGAAGATATAAGGGAGAAATGGAAAAGCGATGAGGAAGTAAACTGTGTCTATAGCCGATTACGCAGAGAGAGGTGAACGCTGCAAAGGAGCAAAGTTGAAAAACTAACGGTGAGGTGGAAGATCCGGTTGAACGGGCAGATTAAAGGAGTGAGGATATGAAAATGAAAAGGAATAATGGTTAGCCCGTAATTTAGAATGAGCAGCTCCCGCTAAGAAATTTTCCGGTAAAAGAAGTCAAATGAGTTAGCCAATCTACCAGATTATTGTCTTCGATCTCAGTGTGTGCAAGTATTTATAAGAAATTATCTTTAATAGAGTGGCAGAGAAGAACATTATGAATTAGAGAACGTTTGAGAAAAATTACAAAGAAAATCATCTAGCCATGAATAATTCTGAAATATACTGGCGGGATATTTATCCCTCCCTATTTTCTAAGCCGATTCCTCGTTCAGCGTAATAGAAAAGGAGATGATAAAACACATTTGGGAGCAGAAATGAAGGACATATATGGAGATTTTGGAGAAACAGGAAATAGGTATGAAAACATCCAAATAAATAAAGTAAAGTCAATTGTAGTTAGACCATTGCACTTAAAACTGTTGCTTTGTGTTACGAAGCCATAGCTATACACGCCAGCTAGTCTCACAACTGTATAAATGTAACAGTAAAAGTGAGAAAAAAAGCAACTCCGAAACTTAAATGACTACTTTATTTTTAGGAGTTTAGTAATCGTTGTACAGTTGCTGTTTTAAACGAGGATTCTTCTAATACAAGCTGGAATTATATAACCGCTGCCTGTCAGACGAACGGCCGAGAATCAATCAGAGTATTACACGTCTTTTGCAACACCAGAGCAAAAAAATGTCCTTAAATTTGTATTTTCCAAGAAAAACAAAATTAACAAGAAAACAATTTCAAGCGAGGAGGATTTTTAAGAATCAAAAAAAAAACACCTAAATTTCAATTTTTAAAAAGAATCGCGTGCTTACCCAGTCGAAAAATTTCAATTTTAACAAAAAACGTCTCTAGAAAAGTATTTTACGCAGAAACCGTTGGCAGGAAAAAATTTCACTGCTTCTTTTGTGGCGCTACTTAATGGAGATGTAAATATCATGAAGTGTTAAATTGGAACTTTTTCAATTTTTGTTAAGTATTTAAAATGAAAAAGGCGACGAAAAATAACGTGCAATGGAATATAACATTTTAATTCATTAGCAATTAAATAAGTTTTAATTGACAAGTTCGAACGTACATCGGTCGCCTCTGGTTAATACATTTAAAATAGAGATATGACGTTCAGAAAGTAAGTTTCCCTATTTTTTATTTTTGAAACTAATAAAGCTGGAAAAAAAAACAACGAACACCGGCATTGCATTCAGCGTACGTTTACTTACTTTTCCACATATTCACCTTTTAAATTTAAGCATTTGTCGAGTGTCGAGAAATTAACTTATAACTCTACCTTTCTCGTAGAAATTTGGCGCGAAATTTTGTAACCAGGTAAGAACGAAATTTTTCGACTCCTCGTCGGTGTCGAATTTTTTTTGCATGGTACCTCCTCGTGACACACTCGGAAACTGGTCAAGAAGATCGGAATTGGTTTGGCGGCGATCGGATCGCAGAGTTTCTTCGATTTTTCGCACACCAGTTCGTCTGAGATTTCGGATGGTCTGCCACTCCCCGTTTCTCGTCCTCTACATTCGTTCTACCCATGAGTATCGCCAGCGGATGGCAGGGGGCAGCTGCCCCCCTGGATCTTTCAAACTTTTTAATCAACTAGACATGATAAATATTAAAAGGCGCGTAATCATGAACAATTTGGAAGACTTTTATAATAAAGTAGTAAAACAATTTGCCAGAAACCCACGAAAATTATGTTTTAATTAAGATTTTATTCTTGTTTAATAAAATATTAAGCCTTTACAACTTATAAATTTTTTATTTTTCCTATAACTCATATCCTCTTTCTATCATCTTGTCCACCCTTGACTCATCAGCTGGCGATGCCTTTGGTTCTGACTACTCGGAATTCATGGCAACATTAGAAACATGTTGAACACTCATCACAGGGGACCGTAAACTTCCACCATTTATTGATCGATGAATTTCAATTGGTGCAATTTTTTTATGCTCTAAAAGACGAAAATAACTGAGCGCATCTCGTAGTCAGCGGCAACTTTCAGAATTTCACTCGTATTTAATTTACGTAACTCGAAAACGAAAAAACATACACTATTACGGTTTGGACAAGTATAAACTTGAATGTTGTAGCTAGCAATTGAAACCACGGTCACTCCCGCAAGTTTATTCTAACCGGTTTTACAAGGGCGGAAAACTTACTTTTTGAACGTCCCTTGTGCTTTTAATTTTCTTTTAATTAAACGTAAAATGTTTATTTACTTATTTATTTATTTAGTTGTAGCAAAAAAAAAAACAAAAACGGCGCTTTCGGCTACTTATCGCGCTTAAAAAGTTTAAAAATGGTTAAAAACACAGAACTTTCTAAAAAAAAAAAAAAAAAAAACTTTTTAAAGTAGTCGCATCTATATGAATTTTCAAAATAAGGTGTTTCAGAGGGGACCTGTGGTTTACTTTGAATATATACGTAATGGTATGCAATAGAAGCAAATATCGGTATATTCGCTAAAATATTTATCGGAAATAAAAAAAATAAAATAACAATTTAAAAAAAAAAATTACAATAATGATCTTTGGTGGCGAATTTTAATAAAGCAATAGAGAGCTCAGTTGGCCGTGAAAGTATTTTATTATGTTATTATTTTGAGATACTATTGAATTTATGTGCGTGTTTTGTGTAAAATTATTTGCGGTGTATAACTTAAATTTTATGACGAATTTATATGCAGTTAATTTTATAATATGCTATCGGAACTGCTGGCTTTCTTCGGACAAAAAAGAAATTTATAAAATAATCTTTCGTTAGACTTTTAGACTTTTGTTGTTATTTTTAACTGGTTTTTCGTTGTCATTATTTTTAAGTCCTTAAATAGTGGCCAAAGCGCATAAATTACAAACTGAAATTTACCTTTTAAATAAAATAACGGTAATTACATCTTCGAATTACAATCGGGCACCAATTAAACACGCTACCGCAGTCAGAGTTAGTAGTCAACTTACAGAATCACGGACAATATCTCGGGAGTATTAATTTTTTAAATTGATTAAGATACTGCAAGGTTTTCGAGAAATTTCCTTTCCTTATGTAGCTATTTACTTGCTGGGAAAATGTCCGTGTATTTTTTCCGGTTTTATTATAAAGTCTTAGTTCGTTACGTGTCATTTAGTCGAAAGAGTGCCATTGTGATAAATTTGAAACCCAAGCGGTTACCAGGGAAGCCATCGGTTTAAAGTTAGTACAGAAATTCGATTAAGTATATTCCGTTTTTTTTCTCCTATATAACTTTCCATATGGCACAAAATAATGTATACGGTTTAAATCTTCACCAGTTGTGTTAGAAATACATTACATAACAATCATTCGCAAGGCCCCGTGTCCACGGCCGGGGTTCTTCTCTTATTAGAACTGAAATAGTTGTTATAAATGCACGAAAATCTGAAAAAAAAATCAAAAATTTAAAATAAATATTGATGATTTTTTAGGGTATTCTTACATTAAAACAGAAAATCACCACATTTTTAGGTAGTTCATTCATATTTTATGCAAAATTTTTTTATTATACTTAATAATACATATGTAATTTTTATTAATGTTCATATGCGGGGTAATTCATTTATGTAAATTATTAATATGTAAATCAAAATGATGAAAATTATTAATAGTATAAATATTAGTAAAAAATGTATTATTTATAAAATAAATATACGGAAAAAAAATTTAATCCCTCTTCCTTTAATAATTATGGGTACGGCCTTGATCATTCGCATTTTTCTAATCATTATGCAAATAAGTCAATGAGTAGAATAAACACGCGTCATCGTCGCCCGCTTAAGTGTTTCAAGTAAACACTCACACTGTTCATAAATGCGAATTCTATAAAAACAGAAATAAAACCTGTAAAAAATGAAAATTAAATTACATTTAAAATGTTAAATAAAAATAATTATAACGAAATAATTGAAATATCAATTAAGATTAATTAGTTAAACCTGTGAACTTTTTCTTTTTTATTCGCTAAAATAAAAATATATAGAAAAATCGGAACTAAAAAAAAAAAAAAAAATATATATATATATATAGGTATATAAATATAGAATTTCAAAATAAGATATGATTTTATAGAGGAAAAAAAAAAGTAAATATATAAAAGGAACTCGAATGTATACATTTTATTATTAGCCAACCAATGTGAAACTGTTTAAAAAATCATTTATTGAGAGTGAAATTTTTAACGAAATAAAAATAAATATATATTCTTTTTCGGGTGTGCCAACGCATAGTCCAGCAATCAAGGAATGGCGACATCATATAGGAGGTAGAAAAAAAGAAATCTGAAAAGGGAATTTAGCGATGGGAAGTGAAGAATATTACGAGACGATGTAAGGAAGACCTAGAGGTAGAAATTCATGATAAAGGAGAGCGAGCTAAGAGCCGAACATTCAAACATGATTATGATCACCGATAAAGGATCAGAATTATGGAAAGGCCAATAGGAAAATTAGGGTAGAAAAAAGCAAAAATGTGATGTGGGCAGGAAAGGAGTCTCACAATCAGCAGCTAGACTGGTTAACAAAGAAGTACTCCTGAAGGAGGACTACTTAGTCCTCACTCGCTAAAGTAAGCGTCTAGTCAAATAACAGATTTAGAGGTTTTTTTTCTTTTTAGTTTCCTTTTCCAGGCTTCAAATACTGTAGCAAAAAAATCGCAATTCGTAACACCTTCCAACACAATTAACACCCGCTGGTTTAAAGGCATCGAATGATTTTCCTACTTCTTCAACCACCGCAGCAAACTTTGGTTATCTTAACCCCTCTCGCGAAATCATGAGTACCGTAAACAGACGCCGAGCGAATCACTATAATAGTATCTAAATGCCTTATTGGCTCGAGTCAGCCGTATCACAAAGGGACTACTTGTGACTGCGCCACCTTCATACAAGGAATCATGTTTTCATGCAATGCCCAAAATACGACACCCAAAGTTTAACTCCGTTATCTGCTTTGATTTACCTACCAATCAATATTATCTCGATTCTTACTGATCCTCAAATCAATGTAAATCGTTATTTCAATTTTTATCAGATTGCAATTGAAAAATTTAAATTATACGTGAAATAAAAATTGTTATATGTTTATATATAGTATATTGTTAAATTGTTTCGTCGCATAATAATCTCATTGGAGGTTAAATGCGTTTATATGTACAACTTCATATAACTGAAATTTCTTTATTTTTTAAAATTGACGATCTTTGCTAAAGGAGCGAAAATACCTCATTTCTTTTGTAAATCGCTTATGACCATTTCTTCTTTTCGAGTTTATTCTTGAAGGAACACGAAAGTTATTGCTTAAAATTTGTGGGGTTATTGTCGGGAAGAATCGGAAGATTTACACACTTCCCTATGTTGATAAGATATTAATGAAAATAAGTTCCAAATCCTCATCAGATGCATATCGGTCAGTGTCAATACTGTCTTCTGAATCTATCTCATGTACAAGGATAATTCAGCACTATTTTCAGTTTCACATAAATCATTGCTCTCCGATAGATTCCACTTCGGTAAGATCGATTTTTAATTCAAAACTACCGCTGATTTTTATCACACTAATAAATAATGTTAATAAAAATGTAAAAATAAATAGCAATGAAAAATCAAAATAGGAAAAATGAACTCAAAACGTTGAAATGTGAATACCGACAAAAAAGTCGAAACAAAACACGAATTTAATAATTAGGAAACTACAAAAAAACAACTTGTATCCTCCAACATCATCCCTGCTTTGTTAAAACTGGTTTTAAAAAGGGAGGAATCACAGAGACTAGGCGTTGTGATTCCATGTCTAATAACTAAATTAGAGGAATTACTCTTTTCGTAATTAAAAACTTAAAATTAACGAGCTGTTGATTAATAATTAGAACCAAACTAAGCGCAGAAAATAACGATAATCGCAAATTTTTTCCTTCAGTTTCTTTCCCGCGGTTTTTTTATTTTACTTCCTTTTCCTTTTTCCTAACACTGTATGTCTGAATAAGCATCTGTGTGATAACGTTACAAATTTATTTTGCCCCGTTTTTGTTAGGTCGTGTACAATCATAAGAATATAGAGAAGGTTCAAGATTTACTTTGGCCAGGCTTATATGCCCAACTCCTACAGAACTTGCCTTTAATGTCTCAGCAGAACTGTTATTTCCGCTGGCTTTAACGACTTCTTTCTGTTGAGATAGTTTCTTACTTAACGAGTCAGCTCTATCCGAGCTATTGAATAGTATAGAAGACTGTAATTTCTCATCAGAAAACACGACCAAATTAAAAGGCTCAAAATTCCTCATTATTGTTGTAATAAGCCCGGCTGTTGAAGCAAATTAAACACGGCTCGTTAGCGCTTTCTTCAAAGCGACGCCCCCTCTCCCTCCATAGTTGTACACTAATCAATTATTTTCAGTTGAAATATGCAACGTTTAAACGGTCAAAGAAGCGCCAGTTCACACATTACACATTTTGTGACTTGAATGTGGTGGAATCCGTCGAAGAAATCATGTCCCGAAAGGGGAGAAGCGTGACGGATAATTCACTGATATCAATAAATCTTTATTGTTATCAGAAGAACGCTTTGAATATCGTGCAAAGTGCTGAAGCCCCCCCCCCCCCATTGGGTAAATAAGTCGCTATTCGGTAGCCAGATTTACAGGGAACAATCTCTTAAACTATTCCACTTATCTGTCATTTTTCGTTTTCGAGGATATCAATAAGAATTGCGGGGCTGTAAGTGCCGCGCGCAGATACTAAAACGAATAGCGGTTATTATCTATTCCCGTTTACTGCAAGTAATTTTGCTCATCCTTTTTTAGCTGATTACGGCGCTTATACAGGATCTGTTCCGTTCTTGTTGAAATTTCTTTTGGTAGCATTTTTGTAAATTATCTGCTATTTATTAAAACTAACAACGCGGGCTAAACTGAAATTTGCAATTGCTGTCAAAGATAATTTGCGCTTTTCACCGGAATCACCCACACCTGTCAACTAATTGTGTTTTGTCTTACCGAAAAGATGATTAATGATACCATTCAGTTAAACGTGGAATACAATCTGTATTTAGGACCTTGCATTTGAACTAAATTTTAATTTTTGTGCAATTACATTGTCCTCAGTCTTATCTTAGTTTTAATAAACACTTACCGGTTATTATTAAAAACTTATTGTTAAAATATTTCTATAGCTATGTATTTATTGTTACTGATGTTGTTACTGTCACTATTAACAACTAGCTTGTTACAGCTGGTAAACGCGAGTGTAGTGTGACTGTGTAATTACAGTACATCTAATGTTAACGATAACAATACAAATGAAATATTGTAAACGTGTGCCAACAGTGTAAAGTATATCATTCAAAAATGGTTGAAGAAGAGAGGAAAAGAGAAACCTGAAAATTTTCGATCATGTACTAGAATGGAACACGTTAAGTATTATTATTAATGCAGTTATGTCTAAACGTGATAGTTACAATAGTTTCCAATGAGATGAGCTAGATGTCGTTTTATTTTTATTTTATTCTTATCTGAAAGGTTTTAATTTATTTCTTTTAATTTGTTTTAATTTACTTATTTTCAATGTACTTTATACTATTTTATAAAACTTCACGCGACCCGGCGTATTTGTAATTGTTTTCTGGCTTGTATTATATTGTACTGTACTATATTTTAAATAAATAAATAAATAAAAAATAAATTCTCTTTATAAATTTTTCAGAACAATATAAATCAAATTTTTCCAGATTTACGCCGATATTTTTATATTAGTGTTTCCGATCTCTTTATTTTTTTGTTTTTACATACTTTAATTTGCTTCCAACTTCTTCCATGAATATTTTATACTTCCGTTGTTGTCCATGGTTAGCTAGAGAACGGTCAAAGTAACATGGTAAACGACGCAACTTCCTACGTATTTATTCTGCTACTTTCTTCTTTTAGTCTACTACGGAGTCTCATGATGTTCCGCACAATAATTATCTTATCCATTCCGATGTTAATTATTTTTCCGTATTTCTGATACTGAATCTGCTATAATTAGTACGTCTATACTTTTTGCTTTATATATTTCAGTATTGTTTATCAGATACACTCAAAACATATTTGCGTCAAAAATATAATATTTTTTACCATATATGTTGTTTTTAATTACGTTCATTTTTTATCGATCACACCAGGGGGGAGTAATATGTAATTATGTAATATGAATTTTCATTGTACATAAGAAAAATCCCGTGTATATGTATTTTTGTGTATCAATATTATATGCGTATGTGTATGTGTGTGAGCCCTGCGGGGCATAGGTTATTATAACTAGAGAGGAGATATCTTCTCTGGTAAGTAGTTGTTCGATCGTCACATATGGTGCTAGTTCTACCAACAGAAAAACGATGCAACAACCACGTAAGCGCTATGTCCATGCAGAGTGGTAATTTTCTATTCAGCGGTCTGAGCGCTGATCAGAAAAGTCAAATCGGAACTCATAATATATACCGATAGGAAAAACGGAGAACGGCTTCAATTGCCGAAAGTATTCCGAATAAGAAATACCGTTAAATGCTTTACTGCTTTTCAAACAGTGACTATCATCAGCAACTCATCCACGGCTAAGTGTCTCAGCCCGAGTATCCGGTGCCTTCAAACCAGAACTTTCGACTAGGTTTGATTCTATTTCGCCTAAAAATGTAACGGCGCAAAATAATAATAATAATAATAATAATAATAATAATAATAATAATAATAATAATTTGAAGAAATCAACTTGGCAACACGGACATGTTTGGTAGGACAGAAAAAAAGATAAACAATCGGTTAGGGAAACGAAAGAGATTGACAAATACCATAGGTTAAAAGTGAACAGGCGTGAATTTGGCTGCTAAGGCAGAAACATAAAGCCCAATGCCCAAAAGCGCCCCTCTGCCTCAGCTGGAGCTACCCTTTTTTCAGCAACATAAGGCAGACACATGGGAAGCTACGTGGTCGGCTCACACATTATGGCTGCGATCCATTAAGGTGAGCACTGAGCCTTGGTGGCCACCGATATCCATGTCCCGCAGAGAGTTTGCAGCATTGACTAGACTCCGCATAGAGCACACAGCAATATCGGACAACTATTTGCCGGAAGGAGCATCTCCTCCTTCTGCCTGTTCCATATGCAATTCCCCAATTTCACCAACTGCTGAACACGTTCTGGAACATTGCCTGTCTGCAGGCACCTCCAACTTACCGTCGGTTGCGTTGTCAAACGAACCAAAACAGGTCCAGGATATGATGCTACACTATATTAGAGTGGCTAACCTATTAAAACACTTCTGATCTAGCACTGATCCGCGTGCTGTAATAATCCGGGCAATTACCTGCTCCTGGAGTGCCTCTCCTTCGCGCTCTAGCGCGCTAAGCTCCGCATAGCGTCTTTGCAGTCGTCTTTGGCCAACTCGCCTTTGAACATTGCAGAAACTATTCGGTTTCTTTATACAACTAACTTATTTCGAACCATTTAACTTTCCGATTGCCGTAGTGTCGTAATAGCCCCGCCAGCTGTACACGACACTCAAAAAAAAAAAAAAAAAAAAAAAATATATCTGGTATTTGAAATATTTATTGAAAATTACGTTTTAAATGAAATGATAGTACTCAATTCGGCAACAGAAAATGAAAAAAATCGTAATTCATTAAAAAATTATTTTCCTTTTAATCTGCTATAAATTTTTGTTCTAACGACAAAAGTATATTATGAAATATTTTTGGTTAATTGCATGTTACATTCTCCATTTTTTTTTCCATTTTTTTTTTTTTTTTTATGATAAATCGTAATCCATCGACGGCAATTTGTTGAATTAAGATATTTTAAATAGTAAAATGGAATGGAAGATTGCACAATTAACTCCTTCACGATAGAATCCGGTTTTTTAAGAATATTGACTTTATGAAAATTTCATCTTGTAAGACGGGAAAAAAAATTCATAACTGTATTTTTTCAAAAAATTTTTTATATCGCGCGAATCATTTAAAAATGCAAAAACTCCTTCTTTTAACCATTTTTCGTTAGTTATTGATCGATTGCAGGCCCGGCCTTAACCATCTACCCGGGCACGTCGTTCATTAAGCGCCCTTTATTATTTCATATTATAATTTTAAAAAACCTATTTTGAATTTGGTATCATATTTTTTATTGAATTTAATATAATACCAAAAAACAACAATAATTTATTTATTATTACTATTATTGATATTTTTTACCAATTCGTTCTCTATGCAATGTATATACCTATGTATATTGTCTGTCAATTAGTAAACATTTAATGAAAATCGAAAATTAAACAAGTAAAACATAATTTTTTTAGCCCTTTTTTGCTAGCAAACTCTCAGATAAGACTGGAAAAATCTAGTTTTTTTAAAACTTGATTTTCAATGGACAGCAAGGTGAAACTGGTTAATCTCGTTTGAAACATTGTAGACCGCAAGTACATTTTTATCAATTTTAGTTTGGAAAAAACTTACAGCGGTCACCGGTATTGTTAAAAAAATACGCAACGTTATCCAGGTAGTATGATGATAGTGAGGGGAAAAAAAAACGACAAAGAGCAATTATTTACCAGAAACTGATTCAGCAATGAACGCGAATTAACCACCCTCAGTAAACGCTAATTTTCGCAAAAAAAAAAAAAATTTCCAGTTTATGAATTTTCTTTGCCGGTTGAAAAATACTTCACGTAAATACGATAGCACACTTAACAATGGATCACGTTCGTCTAATTTCCTACACTAGTGCCAGTGAGGGATGTAACAAACGACAAAATGACGTGCTGAATATTCGAACTCATTCCTACTAGATAAAATGCACTAAATTTAGTATTTTTTAAAACTCCTGTAGATGGGTGTCCAAATTATGTAGTTAAGCAACACTACTAACGGCTTTATACTTGCTAGTTTTTATACTTATTTGATTTTTTTACACTATAATTTCGTTTTCTATCTTTGTTCAAAAGAATCATCGTGAGCATTTAATTGACCTTTTCTTGGCTAAAAGTGTAATTGAAATCAAACAAAAGTGAAACAAGTGTGAAACTTTTTAGAATGAGCTTTTTTTCCCTTTATTGTTTCTTAATTTTTTACAAGTAAATATCTGTTGCTAGAGATTATCATGTATAACGTATATACACGATTTGAGATATTGATATGAGAACATTTGAAATATATATTTTTTTTATATGGTGCTTTTTAATTCCATGTCCATGCACACGTGTGCATTGTTTTCAATTTGTAATGAAAGCATTTGTTCGTTTACAACTCTTTATCTAGAGCACTGTTCTCTCTTCTTTTTCTGGAACTGTAAATTTTAATTTACAGGTCACACTAGATACCGATAAGGCTTCCTACATACTGACCGATAAGGCGAGTGCGATTTATACGGTACTTTCGAATGGAATAACTCGCAAATATTAATCGGGATCGTCGTTTCGTATGTTTACACTTAATACATTTTTAACAGTATTTTTTCACTTCCGATTTTCATATAATTTTCCGAAAAGGAAAAAAAAAAGTCTTTAACAGCGGAATCGAATAGCACAAAAAGTGCTAACCGTGGCTCAGTTTAAAATTCGACAATTATGACGCGTTGTGAAATAATTTGCACGCTCGCCTATTTTTTTTTTCTTTTTATCTGCTGAGCCCCTGGGGATGTTGCGCATATCCGCATCCGCAATTTCGGAACTTCCGTATTGATTTTTGCGTGAAAGAAAAGATACCGATGCTGCATCTCACACCTGAAAAAAAGAATGTCAAGCAATAGACGGTCACCCGAAGAAATGCAGGTTGACTTGAGTTTCCTTGTACCTTCGTCGATGTAGAACTCTGCGGGAAGGAGCACACATGTTTCAATTGGAACGATCAAGCTAAAATCTGACTTAAAAATAGAAATACATGGAACTGGCGAAGCTTTTTATTTATAAAGGTTACGAACATCAATATATTCGGTATAAGCGGAAAATTTTATCACCCAGAAGAAAATAAGCAGTATTACCAAAACAGAGTAGCAATAATATAGAGCATCGAAGGAAATAATGCAAAAATACATTCAAGGCTAATAAAATAAAAAAATATAAGTAAAAAAGTAGTCCCCCTGAAGAAGTGGAAAAACGTGCTATGACGGAACGAATGGTATAATTAAGCGACTGAAAAACGAAAACAATGGGAGGTCTGAATGTCAAGGCTGGCAAAGGTGTAGATGGAAGTGTATACAGTAGCAGAGTTTGGACTAGGACAGAGACGTGGTATTTGTTGATTTCTATAAAGAAAACTGAGGTTACGCTCAATGAATACATTCTTCAAAATAATACATCTGGAAGGCACCAGCGGATGGACCAAATAATATCATAAGGAATCAAATCCGTTATATTTCCATGAATCAAAGATACAGAAATGTGATCAAAGCAGTGTAAACATTACCGGGTAGCCGATGTCAGACCACAATCAATTAATAGTAATTATAAAAGGAAGACTAAAAAGATTAAAACTAAAAATATTTAATCGAAAAGCATAATGACCAATATATGTACATCGTTGGTGAGTAAATGGAAGAAAAGCAAATTTGATGAAGTAGTACAAAATAACATCGAGGATCACTGGATACGATTAAAAGCATAATAGACGGAAGAGTTTCTAAAATTCTTTATAATATAAACAAAAATTGCAATTATGGAAAAATGACGGATGTTCGGAACATGGAGAAATACAAGAAGATTAAACGAGAAATAAAGTAAAAAAGGTACACACAACTAAGAGAGTCTGATACGAGAAGAATTGTTCAGAAATAGAACAGCTAAATCGAAAAAATGATATATTTAATATGGATAAAAAAATAAAAGATGTGATCGGAGCATATAATATAATGTGTCAAATGAACTAGTAGATAAACAAGATAAGATAATGTCATTAATAAAGAAGAGAGATTAAAATTATGGCAAATCTATTCCACAACGTGTGGAACCATATTAGGGAGCGTGTCAGGACTGCAAGATATGCCCCCGGCAACTGATTTGTCGGAACAGTTCTTCGAAATGAGCAGCGATTTAATGCTGCTCCTCCGGAGCAGTTGCTCCGAAACGAAATTATTATTTTTACCCTCACAACTGACGTGCAAAACGTTTGATTAATGTAGATAATAAAGATTAATACTTTTTTACATAATTAAAAATATCGTTATATTAAGATTTATAAATTCGCGACTACGTAAAAATTAAAAAATTTAATCACTTATGTTAACCGCACTGCAGATTATTTATTCGAAGAAACTATGTTTTACAATGGAAATTAAAAATATAAATATTTTTAAAACGGTATTTGTAAGATTTTAAGAAATAGAAATAAATGTAAATCATATAATGCAGTAAAAAAAAAAAAAAAAAAACAGTTAAAAACCGACTCCAATATACAATTTACTTGTGGGTTTTGCTTAATGAAAGGTAACTTTTAAGAATTTAAAATAAAATCGAAGAAAAATCTTTTAGGATAAACAAGTAATTATTTAATATTAGAAATTTGAAATTTTTTTTTGTTTTTTTGGATTATACCAATGAAACAAAAAAATAAATGAAAAAGAGCGGAAAAAAGCGCAGACACGTTAGTGTTTGCGATAAATTTCAAATGGTCCGTATATCATCCATTGCAATTCTCAGAGAATAAGATGAAGCATAATTATGAATGAAATTGTGTGATGACAGAAAAAAATGTGCGGTGCCAGCATTGGCGCATATTTTGTCTCGCTGTGTGTTTTGATTGTGTATGCGTGTGTAGTACGCCTGGATGAGTAGAGGCAATGGAATCATTCGGCAAAAGAGACATCGCCGTTTTCCCACTCACTGCTCTCGAGCAGTATTCGGAGTAATTGTCGCTGGAACAGTAGTCGGAGAAATTACCGCTGGAGCAGTGAGCAGTGTTTTTCTGATCTCTGCTCCGAATCGCAACTGCTCATTTGTCAGAGTAGTGACAAAAAATCAGTGCTGCGATTTTTGGGCCGTCACTAGTCAGGACTATCAGTCATAATCGAAAAAGTAGAACAAACCATAAAAAAGTGACGAAAAAAAGAAAGGCAGTTGGATCGGACTAAATACCAGTTGATGTTCTAAACAAACCGGGAAAAAAAAAACGAACTACTCTTTGCTTCAACTATTTAATAATATACATGATCCGGTAAAGTTGCCAGATAATTAAAGACGAAATCAACATTCGTAATGATACCTAAAAAAGAAAATGTCAAAATATATGGAGACTACCGAAGTATCAATTTAATGAGTCAACTATTACAAATTTTTCTTAGAATTTATGTACGAGAAAATAGAAAAATTACCTGGTACTCAATTCGTAATTTAGGAAATATCCGGATACTAGAGATGCTTTATTCAGTATTAGAGCGTTAGTTCAACGTTGTATTGCAGTTCCGGTCTTCATACGCTTTGTTGATTTTTCGACAGCTTTTCATATGGTAAAGCACGGTAAATTGATAAGTATTTAAAAAAAAAAAAAAAAAACAAGCATTGATGACAAAAATATACCTACGTGTATATTTATTATAGAAAACTCTTACACGTTGGTGATGATCGAACAACATAGTACAAAAGCAGCGATACGCAGAAAGGTAAGGCTGCATTTTGTCCCCGCTGCTATTTTATATTCTGAAAATTTTTTAAAAAAAGGTGAGGGAACCAATTTAACAGAGGTATTTAAGTAAGCGGGAAAAAGATACTACAGATATGCGGACGATACAATTCTAATAGCGAACAGAGTGACTAAAAGAACTTCAACGATTCGTGGATGCCTTCACTATGTGATGATTACGGATTGCAACTGAATGTCTACAAAACAAAATGTATAGTGATTAACGAAAATGGTAAAAACATAATAGTAACTCGCTCACAGCTTATGGGAAAAAAGTTAGAGAAAATCAAAAATGTTGAATATCTACATAGGTAATCTCTATATATATGAATAGGCGCAAAGACAAAACAGTTCGGTACCTTTTTTCCCTCTGTTTATTAATCGATTTTCTTTTCTGTTTTTAGTAGCTATTGACGATCTTTAGTGTTATCAGTAAAAAAAAAAACAAACTTGGAAACAGTTATACATTCTTTTTCTCTTATTTAAATAAAAAATTAATACAAAAAATGAAAAATGAAATCGCTGTAGAGCTAGTAAAAATCCGTTCTTATTAAAATGCTTTCATTTTTCTTAATGATCATCATTTATTGGCTTTTTTTACAGTGTACTAAATCTTTCGGTGTCATTTAATATCAATAAATCAGGGGGGGTTTTTAAACTGTGATTTACCGTTATTTTATTGTATATTTTATTCAATTATAATGGTAGTGAACTGTGTTTTGTATTGTATGTACATATAAAAAAGTATACATTTCTCAGATATATATGTTTTCCTCAAATTTTTAATAATAATTATGATCGAATTTTGACCAATAGGCGACCCCACGCTAGTATGAGCAATAGGATCTGAGCAAAGAAATATAAGTATGAATTGAAACAGTTCAAAATGCATTTCTAAAATTAAAAACGACATTATGTAATAAAAAAAAAAGTAAAACTAAAAATGGGACCGGTAAAATGCTACGTGTGTTCTCGATGTCGCTGAAAACTGGACATTATAACAAACATGATGGAAACTGCACAGATGCGGCTATACTGTAGAATACTTGGAATAAAATGGACCGGCAAAATCGAAACTTAGAGGTTACTCTATAAATCGATTGGACAAATGTAAAGAAGTAACAAAGGAAATTAAAAATCGTAAATTACAATACTTTGCACGTATTCACCCGGGACAGATATATGTATGCAAGGGCGTCGCCAGCCGATGAGCCAGGGAGGGGCAAGATGAGTTGCCAGCCACCAGGGGAGGGGACAAGATGATAGAAAGAGGATATGAGTTGTAGGAAAAATAAAATTTATAAGTTGTAAAGGCTTAAAATATTTTATTAAACAAGAATAAAATCGTAATTAAAACACAAGTTTTCCAAATTGTCCATGATTACGCGCCTATGAATACTCATCAATGCTAGTTGATTAAAAAGTTTCAAGGCTCCAGGGGGGGGGGGCAGCTGCCCCTCCCTGCCCCCCGCTGGCGACGCCCATGTATGTATGTGTATATACACAATCGGTATGTTGGAAGTTACAAAGCCGATTTTTCTTAAAATTGAATTGTTACGCTGTGTCTTATGTTATTTTTTCTACTGCTCCAACGACCTACTGTTATATAACCGTTTGTGCACTTCATTTTGCAATAATACAACTTTCTGAAGTAACCACGTACACTTTAATAAAGAATCCTTTAACATCTTGTTTGTTAATTATAAAGAATAATAGTAAGTTATAACAAATACAAATATAATAAACAAATTTAAGAATAAAACGATTGCTTACTTGTTTTCAGGTACAACAACCCATCATCAGCTCTAAAAAAACACACAGATTTTAGCTGATTATGGGTTATGCCCGAAAACGTTTCTAAATAACCAATCATTTTATTCTTAAATTTCTTTGTTATATTTTGATAGTTGTTATAACTTACTATAACGTATACTTTTTTATTTCATAGTGTATAACGCCATAGACGTGTAATACAAGCGTTGAACTAAAGTTAAGAATGGTACTATGTAGCACATTAGTTCTAATAACATTTTGTGAGATATGTATATATATATAATTTTATACGTTTATATATAAAATGAAATTCAACGGATTGTTTTGTTTTCCGTTTTGCTAGCTAACTTCATTGTCGCTATTTCATAAAAAGAAAATTAAGCACTGTTAGTTTCACTGATTGTGATGTTGTGGAATGATTTTTAAAAAAAGTGAGAGAAGGAAACGAGACAGTATTGTCCAGGCCCGTGCCCAGAATTTTAAAAAGGGGGAGATTTTGAAAATTTTCTTCGCATATTTATTTTGTAAGTAACAATAAATTTTTCACTAATATTCATACTATTAATAATTTACATAAATAAATTACAGTATAAACATTAATAAAAATTTACATATACTCGTAATAAACAATTTTGCATAAAATATTAATGAAGTACCTAAAAATATAGAGCATATTTTTTTCTTTTTTCTTTTAAAGATAAGAATATTTCATTTCTCACGGGGGGGGGGGGGGTAACCTCACTAACCTCCCCGTGGATACGGCCTTGATGTTGTCTATATTCAAGTAGAAAGTCAAGCAGAGGAGATTACAATAAAGGTGGATAACAACAACTGTGGTTAAAAATCTGCCGGTAATTAAAGGGTTTTTTCTTTCACATGTACTTTGCACAAATATCGACCGCTAAAACGTGGTAATTGCAAATTTTTCTTCAAAGGCTAGACACTTATGGAGGCTGATAACGCGCATGCAGGGGTAAAAAAACAAACCGAAGAAAAATCGAATTCATTAAAATAACTCTATGATTAGCACGCAGTTTCTTTGGTAAAATAGATGTTTTCGAATAATAATAATAAAAAAAAAAAATAAACCAATGGCGGATCCACGGGGGTATTAGGTAGGGGACATTTCCCCTACCCAAAGAGCCAAAGCTTCTATGAAAAAATTTGTTATAACAGAAAAACTTAATTTATGCTATAAAAGATTTGTATAAATATTACACCTACGGATTTTAATAATTAATATTTAATACTATTTTCTAGTAAAACTATTAATGTTTCTTTTTTATTCTTTTTTTTAATTTGCCATTTTTATTTTGTTATTTTAATTAAAAATAGTAGTTCAATGAGAAATATATACTTAAAAGTTGCTCACGAACAAAGATAATTCGGATCGGATTACTAACAGAAATAAAAAAGAAGTAGTAAAGTGTCTAATAAAAATACTATCTTACTATTTCTAAACTACCATTTTAGAGCTAGAATTTTTTTATAATTTCGTTTTATTTTTCACCCCTAAATATAAGACAAAAGTTAAATTAAAAAAATTGTAATAATTATGTATTTTTAAAACGTTTTTTACAGATTTCTATATATTTGATTTTCTTTATGAAACAGGGGGGTATTTCTTAAATCTACTGCCTACCGTTGATGATTTCACGTAATTATATAATTTCCCCCTTCCAAAATGTTCTTATAATTACCCCCCAAAAATGTCCTTCTTGATCTGCCTCTATATAAACCATTTGCTTATTCTGAAATTGTGTATGCGTGCACTTAGAATTTAGATAAGAAAACACCGGTGTTCGCTGTATGTAAAAAACTTCATTCGAAGACAGCAATTTTAAATTTGAAGTTGTATTTTCCGAACATTACGGGTTACCGTAGAGAGAATGCCGGTGCATTTTTCGTAACAACAATTGTAAAACAGCGATTATTATCGATCAAAAATAGGACATAAAGTTTTTACTCTTTTTTTAAATTTTGACACTTATTTAACTTTTACTGTTCCGAATAAAGTTAATTGTCATTCTTAAAAATAAATATAAATGGATTATGAAATGTCAACTGCTTTTGCCTGCATTTGTTATTCTTTCATTTTTATTTTGTCTAGTAAAAATGTCGTCAATCGCATAGCCGCGGCGTGTATAATATTGATTCTTAAACTTGTTGGAATCATTTCCACATAGTACAATAAAAATAGGATATAATATTTAACATTTGCACGCGCCTTTGAATTTACGTTTATTTCTTTCTCATACTATTGGATTGAATTTAGAGAAGTACTATATTATACCGTTTTTGTATTATCGTTCACTGATGGGTAATTTTCAGTTTGATTTCAAGGTGAAATACAAAATATATTTTTTACCTGAAACGATTTTTTTTTTAGCCTATATTCTGCCGTAGGAAATTTATTGATTGCAGATTACACGCAGAACCGTTAAAGACAAACTATCAGAAAGCTCTAACGTTATTAGGAATAGAATCTTCATTGAAGAGGTAGCAGCGCAGTGATGAAGATGTGGGCGATATTGTTGAGCTAGTACTGTTGGTAAGTAACCACGTAAATGGTAAAGATTCGAGTGAAAAACTTCCGATAATATCGCAGTCGGTGCGATGTGAACATAATCCGGTATATAGACTGAATTGTCAAATTAATGTCATTAATGAAAGATTGAAGAAGACAATAAACGAACTGGAAGGTAAAATCAGCCGTGTCAAAATTTTATGAAAGTTTAGCATGTAACGTGATATTTTTATATTGTAAAAAAGGCGCTAGTGTTCGCGCTTTAAACATGACGCTAATTTTAGCTTCATGACACTTAATAGAGTAAACTGTATCGATGTAGCAATGCGGGAATGTTCATATACATATGTATATACTGAACATTCGATGTTTCACAATCGTTTTTTGATAAAATAAACTTTTATTTACATTTCAATGATAAAAGTCGATAAAACCCATAAAAATCTATAAAATACGACATCTGGTAGTAAAGAAAATAAATGAAGCTTTAAACTAAGTTTTTAACTTTTTTTTTTTTTTTTTTTTTTTTTGGTTTAACCTTGATGGTAAAGTATCTTGCAGATCGTGGAATAAAGTAGTTTATAAAAGGAAAACCTGTTCAGTTCGGTTACAAGCACTCTACGCAGACAATGGCTCTTGTCAAAATTTATCCGTGTGTGTGTGTGTGTACAAGTATAATTGATTTTTTAGGATGATCCGGAAAATTCAAAAATTATCAGATGTACAAAAACCTAAAACGCATATTTTCTACATATTTTTACCACTTGTGAAAACACACTTATTGACTTGAAAAAGGATTCAAAGCAACCATATGTTCGTGATAATCGAATGGAGAAATCTTCCACAGGGGAGAGTACACGAGTTCCGTCCGGCAGTCAGGAAGAGTGCACCGAGTTCCGTCCGGCAGTCAGGAAGAGTGCACCGAGTTCCGTCCCGGATTGGATAATAAGACCATCTTTGAGTTACGTCCTACGGTCGAATTTTCTACCTGGATTTCCATCCGGTGAAGTAAGATCTTTCGTATTTAATTTTGTTTCCGTTCAACCAAAAGATGTCAAAGTTGAAGAACTTTGTGATTATAAATATTGAACAACTACATTTCTGATGATGCCCGTTCTCCGTCTGAAATGTGGGCAGAATTTTTGTCGTCCATAACTCGTACTTTAAATAATTGCGCTTCTTTTCATTCGGAAATTAATTCATCGTTCTATTCCTCGAGTCTGAATTTATTAAAATTTCCGAAATGCGCAATGTGATCTAAATGTAAAAATGCCGTAGCGTTCACCAAAACTAAAACTGTGCAAAAAGAGAACGATTTCTTCAGAAAAAAATGCTTCTTTGGAAAAGTGGTGATATTAGTCGTCGGTAATTTGTCATTCAAAATTCTTACCGGCTTTTATTTTAAGCGGAAACCTAAAAGATTTTAATGTATTTGCTTTTTCCGATTCTAGTTTGTTTCTCAACTTTAATTTTAACGCACATATAGAGAGATCACTGCTTCGACAATTATTTATTTGTATACTTTTTTTTAATTCGATTTAATTTTTTTAATTGTAATTTTTTCATTCCGCAATAACTTTTTGGTATCGAATTATTAAACACGTTAGCTACTGTAATTAGCTTCCGGTCGCAACTACTCGACTGTGTGTATGAATAAAAAAAAAAAAAAAAAAAAAAGCTATTTTTATCAGGTATCGGACGGAACTCGAAATCAGCTCTTTTGAAAGGACAAAACAAGGGATGAAGAAAAAGAGCAACATCAAAATACACAATAGGATTATTGTTTTGATAAAACTAATAGATTTGCCGCGTATAAAATTGCACGATAATAAAATGATGATCCATCTTCTATGATCAGTTTTGACGCAATTGAACGGTGGTATTTTAGGGCGGATAAAAGAAAAACCGCTATTATCGATCAACCAAAACTAATTCGTAGTAATAAACAAGTTCAGTCAAGCATGATGTTTCATGCGCTCAGGATTATTCCGTATCTTAACTTAAAGATAACCGTAATATTTATATTTACATAATAGTAAATTCAAAAAAAGGAATCTGATTTTTCCCGTTGCAAAAAAGGGAGAGGAACGTAACTTTTTTTTGCGATTTTTTCAAATTACCGCCAACTTCGAAGGTTCTCGCTGAAGAAATGAAATACGGTTTCGTTCTCGCGATAAATAGAGCGATCTTTCCATAGATATGTCAAATATTCGGGAGAAAAAATATTTTTTTCAAAAATTTCGCTCTTTCGGCGCTCCCCGAGGGTTTAATTTTAAACTTGGAAACTCGGATGTTCTAAACAAAAGAAATATACGGGGGAATGCGCGTATTTTTAACCTTATTCAAAATTTCTAACTATAGTACTCGCGCCGCTAGAGGGGGGGCACGTAATTTTTCGCGCTTTTTTGAACTTTTCACCGATTTTAAAAGTTTCGTTGAGGAAATTGTTCCCGACAAATAGCGATCTTTCCATCAATATATCACATGCTCGGGGAAAAAAAATATATTTTAATCAAAAGTTTCGAACTTTCGGCGCCCCGACGGCCTCTAAATATAAAGTTGCAGGCTTGGTTGTGGTTTTCCTATAAAGCGGTCCTTTATACATGTATATTTGAGATACGTTTTGGTTTCCTCAACTTTTTTACTCGGGCTATATACGTGAACATCCTCTTTTTTTTTTGCTGTTTTTGACTCAAAAGCGGGGGAGGGGGTTAAAGAAAATTTTGTGATCGTACTTATTTTTTGATTTTATAAAAGAGCTTCTGCGTTTTGTTTTATATTTTGAATTTCACTCTTTTAAAGGATTATCTCTGTTGATGAATTTTTCGAGGGTGATTTTTGAGGTCGTTTTAGATTCCGTGTTATATATTCTTGACGATTTTTCGGGTTTTTGCCGTCTAGGGTAATCGGTTGGCTTGAAGATATATTGTCTTAAAGAGAATTCTAATTGTAATTTACGATCCAATTTTAAAGTTTAAAAGTCGTACCATTCACGAGTTATTGCATATTTTAATTGAATATTTCCGTCGTTTTTTAACCTTCGTACATTTTATGCATACACGAAATCCTGAAAATGGACGAAGTTGGCAAACGTGACTAGAGTTAATTTCTAATTATCCCATTTAATTTGGAGACAAAAAATATGACACTGGCTATTGGTAATTTTAAGGTGTTTGACGCGGTGCTAGTAAATACACTTGTTGGGTTATTTACAACCTCGTAAAACCAAAAAAAAACCCAAAGAAAACACGCCTGGACTAAAGTTTAAAATACGTCTCTTATTCGCGATTAAAAATTACACGGCAAAAAAAAGTTAATATATCGATATTCGGAATATAATGTTTATTTAAACATGCTAGATGTGATAATAAGAATCATTATTTATCAAAAAAAGGAACAAACGGGAAGACGGTGTTAGGGGCACAGAACTATAACGAAAACCTCTTAGTTTACATGTGGCGGCGAGTTTTACACTTCATCACATAGAGAACTCTATTTAAATGTTTTATGTTTTCCTCAAAAATAAATAGTAATTTTTTTTTTTTTTTGGGGGGGGGGGGGGGGCTTATATGCAAGACAACCCCATCGGCCATAGTCATTTTTAATAGTACTATATGTACTTATTTTTATTTTACATCTTTCCAGAGTCCTTTTTATATGTTAAGCAAATTTACCAATTTACGCTCAACATTCTTTTTTTTTTAGGATTCCGTACATCCTAATAAGATGGTTCAGAAACGACAAAAATATCGAAAAAAAAAAAAAAAAAAAAAAAACCAATAATTCACGAACGGTTTGACTTATAAACTTCAAATTTGGAACATAAATTACAATTAAAATTCTCTTTAAGACGATATCTAAATTTCAAGCCAACCGATTACCTTGGGCGGCGAAAAATCTAAAAAAAACTGCCAAGAATATATATAATACGGAATTTAAAACAACCTCAAACATCACCCTAAATAAATTCGTAACATATCATCAGATAACCCCACCCCCTTCGAGAGTGAAATTCAAAATATTAAAACGCAGAAGCCCTTTTTGTAAAATCAAAAAATTGCGATTAAAAAATAATATAGACTCCCTTTTCGGCCCAAAACGGCAAAAAAAAAGGATGTTCACGTAAGCAATAGTCCCCGACTAATAAAGTTAGGGGAAACCATAACGTATCTCAAATGTACGCATTAAAGACCGCTTTATAGGAAAACTATAGCCGAGCTTACAACTTTATATTCGGACCCTCGGGGCGCCGAAAGCTCGAAAGTTTTGAATTAAATTTTTTTTTTTTCCCGAGCATGCGATATATTGATGAAAAGATCACTATTTATCGGCAACAAAACCGTATTTAACTTAACGAAAATTTCAAAGTTGGTGAAAAGTTCAAAAAAGCGCGAAAAAAGTACGTGTCACCTCACTTTTCGGAGCGAGTATAATAGCTAAAAATTTCGAACAGGGTTGGAAATGTGCCCATCCCCTCGTATATTTCTTTAATTTGGAGCATCCGGGTTTCCGACTATACAATTCTACTCTCGGGGCGCCGAAATTTCGAAATTTTTGAAAAAAACTATTTTTTTTTCATTTTGAGCATGTGGTATATCGGAGGAAAGATCGCCGTTTCTTTCGGGAACGAAAACGTATTTCATTTCCTTAACAACATTTTCGACGTTGACGAAGAGTTCAAAAAAGCACGAAAAATTAATTATGTATCTCTCGTTCTTTATGGCGTAAAAAATCAGATTTATTTGTTTTGAATTTAGCATATTATGTAAATGTAAATTATAGTCTCAGATACGGAGAATCCTCAGCGCATGAAACATCATGCTTGACTGAATTTGTTTTTGTGGTGAAGCTCTTGTGTCTTTGATCATATTAATAGAAAAAATTGGTAACGTAAGCAAAAAATCAGAAACACAAATCACCACTTGTGACTTAATGTGTTAATGGAAAGCAAAAAAAAATCGGCTTTAAGCAAAATACTTTTTTGAACATTAAAAAAAAAAAAAAAATTGAATTGTACAATTTAGAATTTTTATTTTTAAAACAACATACAAAATCTGTAAAATATTCATCCATCAGCACTTTTCTTATTGAATCATTTTTTAAGAAGCAAAGTAATTTTACGATTTTTATAAATTTTTCTTTTGTTTGGTTTGTACTCTTACTTCAGAAGCGTCATTTAAGTTTTCGGTTAAAGAGAGGAAATCTTTTTAAAAAAACATCTACGGATAAATAAACAGAATTATTTGACAAAAATAAACCGTATAACAACTGTTTATTATACATTTCCAGTTTGTAAGCATAATTTTTATATCTTACACGCGCAGTTCATTTTAACATGAAGTTAAATGTAAATGCGAGTATATTAAAGAAAATAACGCAATCGATGTAAAAATAAAGAAATTTTAATTACAACAGATATATGTAAATAGATGTATCTAAATTTTTATTACAAGTAAACAGTTAATAATCGTAGATAATATACGCCTTTTCTATAAAACTTAAAGGTAGCAGTGGAAGAAAAATCAAAATATTACTAGCTAAAATAAGAATACGAAAAAGTATCAGATCAGCCGAAAGAAATACATTACTGATAGAAATTTAATTTTGTATATGTATGTAGTAACTGTCGAGTGGTTATAGTCGATTTAGTATCAAATATTAAGGATACCTGTATATTAAAAAGATAAAGTAAAAGTTATCTAATTGTATTAAAATGAAAATGAAGTGTAATATTTTTTATTTTGAATAATGGGCGTCACATTGAAATAATGTAACAACATCGTGGTTTAATGTTAGCCGAATTATCGTCATCGAGAAAAATTTGTTTGACTTCCCCCAGTTCTAAGCTAAAATCATTGAATAGGTGAGTTGATCGTTCGATTTATTATTGAGACCGTAAGTGATTTTTTATCGCTTTTAGTGCGGAAAAGAAAATTTTTTTCATTAAAGGTTACGAAATGTTAGAAAATTTTTAATTAAACGAATTACTTCAGAGTAGATCTCTGGAAGCTTTTTTAGATTCACATCATAGTATATTCAGTAGGGCAAGTGGAATTGATAAAAAGAAAATTTTTAATTGAAGCAAGCATTAATATTCAAAAAAGCTGATATTTGTCGATGAAATTTCAAAACTTTACCATTAAAAAAAAAGGAAGGAACAAACACTCTCTTTTTGAAATGTTTCTGTTGCTTCCATAATGTCGTCTTGATTCTCCGCAAATTGACAGTCGATAACATCCATTAGTGTAGATTTTCCATTTTAGTTTGGCTTACTGAAGTGAGGATTATGTTGCTTGCTAAATACATTGTCGCAGTTCGAGATCTCTTTCTTGCAGTTCGCTCCATATTGCTGGCGCCAGCAAGAGATTTTGCTTTTTATTCTAATTTTTCATATTTCTTACCACTTCTTATTTTGATTAATTCTTCTCTGGTACTTTTGATCGGATACCTAACTGTCATTTAAATCCTTGAATTGAAGGGATGTTAAAGCCTAAACGAAGTTCCATTGCACAGATCAGAAAGATGATGAACTTGGGTGCCGACACCGATAGCTTTATCTTTAGTGCTCTCATTAAGTGCAGCTAAAATCGCGTAGAATTTTTGTAAAATTCCACAAACCAATAAAAATTCATCGAGTAGGAATTAATCGTTCCAAGTACAGTGTAGATTACCTCGACTTTCTTCGTGTTTCTGAAAATTTGATTAATATGAAACAGTCGATTGTTTGAATAGTAGAAAATAAATCTTTAGTTTTTATTCAATAACATCCAGTGATACCACTAATATACTAGAGATGGTGAATATGGCAATGGAAAGTATGTAGCGTTGGCTGTTTGAGATCTTTCACTCTAGTTTAAACCCACTTGCCAACATCAACGTAGCATTGTCCGACAAATGGAAGTGTATATGTTCGCAACATTTTCTGCCCCGCGATATTTTATACGATGTAAAGCAATGTTTTTTTTTTCTTTTAATACTATTTATGATCCATATCCTAAGTGTAGCTGCTAAGATTATGACAGCTTATGGATCAGTGCAGATTTAAAGGTAGATGATTGGCCGCTGCTAATGTGGAATAACATATTCTATACCTGTTTTGGGACAATGTAATAAACGTTAAGTTGGAGGGCCTTAAAGTGCATGCACAGGTATAATATTCGTGGATATGTTCCGCAATTAGCGAGACTGGCAAGTTATATAAGGGGCAGGAGCGGGAACAGGTGTTCTTCTAACAAACAGTTAAGGGACACTGATGGGAGCCTTACGCGAAAACTCCCTACGGGACATGGATACCGGTGGCGATCACGGCTCAGTACGCAGATTGATTTCAGCCATAATGTTTGAACCGATCACACATAGTTTCTTACATCTCTGCCTTATGTTTCCAGGATGGCATTGGTTGAGGAAGGCTCTTCGGACATCGAGCTATATGTTGCTGCTGCCCTAGCAACTAAATTTACACGCTTGCTTCCAGCCATGTCAGCATGACTACTCGGGAAACACATAGAAAGGTTACTTGTGAGTCAGCCCGGAAAAACAGACTAATAATGTCTCTCGGGATAGCGAGTTTGAGATTTTCACGAAGTAAAATAATAGATTTTACAGAGTCTATAAATGCATTTCGAAATTGGGGATGAGACTACAGAGATTTTTTTTTGGGCAGAATAAAACTCTGTACAACTTACAGTTAAACAAAAATCTTAAAGCCGAATTACATGGACTTTCTTCTTCACTTCGTAGGCGTAAACCGCCGGCAAAGACCATTTGAGGTTTGCTTTGACATCGTCCGTGTATAAATGAGTATCGCTAGAAAAAAGTTGCATCTTTTGTGCCACGTACTAGAGCGCCAGAGTGCCCCCCGCCCCCGATCAGAGTGAGAGTTCATCAAAGCCTGGTCAGCAACAATCGCCGTAACTTCCCAAGCGATTTCATTGTTGTGATCTGTAGGGTCTCCGGTTAATTCCCGCTTCCTTGAAGAGAGAGAGAGATAGTACGCTAGGGAAGACATTATTTGGAAATGACTGTAACAGCATCATTAAGAACCTCGGATAAGTGTTGAGAGTGGAATATCCGCTGGTGAATAGATTTCCAATGACAGCAATGTCCTATGTGTTCCCAAGATAATGCGTATGGGGTAGTCTGATGGATTATATCAAGTAATTTAAGGAGTGTTTTGTTTGTCGAGGAATAAATATATATATTGCTTAAGTAAGGGATTTGTGTATAATTAGTAGGAGCTTGGGAGCTATATTGTATTTCGGATTTGAAGAGCATTTAAGTATATTTAAGGATTTCATACAGTTATTCTTGAGGTTGTGAATATTATACAATCTGCCCACAGTTGTGGTTTATTGATTGAAGGATTGACCTTGCATTAAACGGAAAGTTAGAAAGAAGAGATATATTAAATAAGTTTAAATAAATGGACTGTAACTGGGGCGACTGTATATTTATATATAGTAAAAATAATGCTACGTTCAACGCTGATTTTACCATTTTAAATTAGGAAGGAGGAAGATATATTAGAGAGTCAATCCTTACTCGGATCGCCCTATCTGCAAGCGAGTTTAGGATATAATTGTCCATGTTTCCACTAATTTTGGTGTTCTTCAGTTTGATAAGCGCATGTTTTTTCTTTTATTTTCTTTCCGTCAAAATCGATGTACCTAATTTGTTTGCTCCGTTTTTTGGAAAAGCCTTTTGTTTCGTCAGTCGTTATTTAAGTAAAACTCCGGATTCTCTTACTTATTCCACGATATTCCTTGCAATTTTAGAAGTGAGAAAAAACATACTTATTTATCAAATCATTCCGGTATTCTGCAGAGTTGTAATAACTAGAAAGATGGCTCACTGTTTCCGAAAATGTTTGGAATCATTTCATAGAGTGTTTCTAACAAAATGTTCCTTTATTTACAGACTAATTTGAATACTCGTAACTTCTAAAATCTAAATGCTAAAAACTTTGTTTTTCAAGAAAACTGATCACCTTTTGAAGTCTTCTGTTTTCTTCGATTTTCCTAGTTTGTTCAGAAATTAACCGAAACGCTGCTGACACATTCGCCAACTTCGATTGTTTAAGTTAGACTAATCAGTCGTTGTCGTTTTGTACTTCTCACCTTTTTCATGTATCGAAAAAAAGCTGAAGCTCTGACAGTTTTTTAAAATTTTAATCTCTTGTGGGAAACTACCCGCTTTCCGCCCTTACACAAATAACGCCACTGACTTATTTTAAAATATCCGCTCAAGTTTCTCCTACATTAAGTTCTAATGGGTACTTGGACAGTGTTTTGGATAAATTAAAAAAAGAGAAAATTATATTCAGAAATTTAAAACATCCACAGTTGAAAAAAAATGTTGCTACATTAATTTTATGACTGAATGTTAACGTGAATCGCAAACATTAATGCCCGACGCGCATATCATGCAGTGCGATGACGTAATTAAGATAAGAAAATTCCACTACTTAGTGTTGGCGCAAAGAAAAAAAAAAACAAAGAACCGTAAGAACAGTTTTTTATTAATTTCTATTAAGAGTTTGATGTGTACAAAAAAAAAAGGGAAAATTAGAATAAATACATTTAATTCGAAATTGACATCCGTTTATCACTACCAAACTGGAGTTACGTTTACGTCATCGTTGCGGCCCCATGGGGAATTCCGGTACAAAATGATCGTATCATGAACGTGCGGTGATATAGCGAGACCGCAACTATGTTTTCGTGACTCAATTTGACTTATAATACCGCAAATTACAGCATCGCAGCGATATTGCACGTTAAAAAATCGGATACGCGCATTAAGCGTAATCTTTCTGTTCGATTTTCATGTAGCGTTCTGTGGGTTTCTGTTCGGATTCCAGGTAACAAGCGGGTGGGTCTAACTGCTACGGCAACTCTATCTACCCAATGTAAATGAACTTTACCAAAAAGAGTGAACAGTGTTGTAGCAGACAGCCTGGTTCAGATCTCTAAAGTTAAACTTCCAATGTCACATAGGGAATTGTCGATTCAGTCAAGATTGCGGTTAGAATACATAACATTGCTCCATGACTACGTCCTCGAAAATTTCCCTTCTCCATCTACTTTGTAAGACAGTTTTATCAACTCCACGAGCCCTGTTTCACAAACGGACTGTTTTAAATTTTATAATGAACTATGGTAAATTTGAATATACATATGTGCCGTAATAGACTTAGTATAAGGCTCCTGGATTTTAAACTGGTATAACAAATATTACCATCAACATTTAAATAAATGAGATAAAAGGAAGTAGTAAACAAAAAATATTGCGTTTCTAAATTTCAAATGGCTTTTTACAGAAAGTGAATACACGAGCTGGACGTTTAAAATTTATTTCGAAATAGTCGCCGCTAAACAGAATAGATATGTGAAATGTTGGAACGCTAAAATTTTAAAGCAATTAAATCAGCATCATTTTTTCGTTTTTTTTTTAAACGTTTCTCTTCTTTGTACGTAGTAAAGGAAATATTGTAATCATGAAAAATGATTAACGTCATATTATCCATTTTGACCATTCTTGACTACTTCCTTATAAGGAATAAAGGGAAATACTATGATCGCGGTGTATTTTGAATTTCACATTTCAACGGAAATATCCATTTTGACCATCCGTGGATCCATTTTTAAGTTTCGTTTTCCGTGGTGTGTGTATGTAGGTATGTATTTATGTATCAAGCATAACTGATTTAACAATTTTCCCAGCATCATCCGTTCCGTTACTTTTTCCGTAGTTTGCTTTCGTTTTAATCATAGTCTGCTTCCGTTTTCCGTTTTGCTCTCGTTCAATCTCCCTTGTGTCCCCTTTCATCCTCCTATCTTAAATGTCACCTGTGACGCAAACTACTTTAAATTCGAATATTCCTTTATTTCCTCAGAACGCGCGATTTATTATCCCAATCTGCTTAGCCTTGGCCTCCCTACTCCTTACAAAGTGCCCTCTACATTTTCACTTTTTTATCTCCTTCTGTTGTTCCTTTTGTTGTTAGCCGCCTTAATTTCCCCTATCTCTAATCGTTTTTCGATATAACCCGTCACTTCATATATCTTTCGATTCTTTTAATATTTCCTGTTGCGTGAATGTCCCCCCCTGTGCTGACGTGCCCATAATAGAGAAACAAAACAACAAGAAAAAGCTAATTACGATGAATCCTTGTTCTTTGGAAAATGTACTTCAGGCAGTAGCTGGTACGAGTCCGATGAATATCGGTAGACACAGATACTCTGTAGTCATCTAAAAACATGAAAAAATATGGCTTCTTCGGAGAAATTTTTAGGAACATAACAAACGCGACTGTGTCACATTATCTCAAACTTGATATTGAAAAAAAAACAACTAATTATTAATAGGACAAAAAATTAAAATATTATCAGTCATCGCAAGTAAATATAGATTCGAATAAAGAAAATCGAAGTCGCCAACTATCTATAGTCTCATCACTGACGGAACACTACATGCTTTGTGACATATATGTGCATATATTTTTTATGGCGTTTATAATGATGCGATAGATCACATTTTCTTTGTTTTTACGATAACGAAGTTGTCGGCTTTCTAATTTAGATTTACCAAAAAAAAAAAAAAAATCGCGCTAAAAGCTAAAATTAGTTTCACTAGATATTTATTAAAATATCGTTTGAAAAGACAAAAAAATTCGTAAAATGTTTCTCTTTAATTATCGTCACCACATAAAATTTTTCTTATTGATATTATTAACAATTTTACAAAATTCTGGACTGAGATTTAATTCTCTAGCCAAGAGCCGCGCAAAAAGTTTGGAGAATATTTCGAAATCCAGTGACTACTCATTGGAAACATTTTAGACTATTGTGAAGTAACGCGATTCAAAATTCGTGAGCTATTGCGACAAATCAGCACACAACCTGTATATGTTTTTATTAAATTTTTGTTCCCCGAAAATTTGATTACCTTAGAAATATGATGAGATTTGTAATAATATTTCGGGTTTATGAATTTTAAATTTGTTTTTATTAATCACTTAAACGTCGGTCACCTCCTGCAGCCCTTCACAATTGCTCGTTTAGTAGAATTTCCACGACTGATTTGTCTACATCGCTAATATCGCTAAAAACCACCCATTCCTAAATTTTATCAAAGTCATTAGAGCCGTTTCCGAGTAATACAATGTATGTCATATATATGTACATGTATATACATACATATATGTATGTATATTTGTTCATAAGTTACACACTTAAAAAACACTATACCGGGGAGGCATAAATCGTATGTTAAAATTATCAGTTAGAAATTTTTTATTACTAATATTTTTCACTCTGATTAATCATCGATGTAGTGAAATTATAGTCGGGCATTTTTTAAATTGCGATTAATGTTTGAGGTTTCTATCCGCGATTTTATTTTATGGCTTTACGAGAAATCGTGCGTCAAATTCTGTAATGTGCAAACCGCTGATGAATCGTAGTAAGCAGTTTGACTTTTTTTTTCTTTTATCGGGATTACATCTGTACTATTAGAAAGAATTACTTGCGTCGTCAGCGTCAATTATACGCTAATATATGTACGTGCATCGACGACGTACATATACGGAATACGCCAATTTTGGCGGGAACCAACAGGCGCTGTTTGACGTTGCAATAAAAAGTTTTTATGTAAGCGGATTATTTATTTTGTAAGCTGGGCGACTATGGCCTTTGCATCACTCGCCTGACCAGCCTTGATTATCATGCGATAATAGAGAGAAATAATAATTTCAAAAAGTCTCATAATTGCAGAGCTCCCCCTATTTAACGTATAAAGGATATATGCTTTATTCTTAAACACACGTTTAAGGAATATCCTCTTTTTTTTTCCTTCCAATTTCAACGTATTCATGACAAATGGAAATATACATATATATTTTTTTTAAAAATACAACCAGTAATAAATTAAAATTGAGAATTTTAATTACCAGAAAAATTTTTTCAATAAATAAAAATAAAAATCCAATCAGTTTTTGAATATTAAGATCACATTTTTTGTGCATAATAAATACATATACATATATGTGAACGATATTAAAAAATAAAAATGTACACACGTATAATATGTACATATATGTATATGTACATTTATATCTACATATTTGTGCGGGTATTAAATATATCAATGACGTCACGTCGGGGTTCGCACGAATATACCGTTACGAACGACGTAACGTTTATTTCTGTTTCGTTTTGAAATAATTGCACGATAAAAAAAAAAAATTAAACAATAACTGTATTAAAATGATTTATATCGCCCATTTCTATGTTTATTATGTTCATACATTGTATATATATTACAATATTATTATAAACCAGAAATATTTCACAGTACAGATAACGGTACTTATTTGAAGACAAAATACTTCGATGTTTGAGCAAATATTTGCAGTTCACAGGCAGATTAGCCCAACGTGCATTTGTCAACTTTAAAAAAAAAAAGTAAACCGACTGCAACGCAAACTGTTAATTGTTTTTTTTTTCCCCCGTATAAAAGCAGCAGTCAATTGAAATTTACTCTAGTACAGATACCGTAAAAAAAAAAAAAAAAAAACAACAAATTTTTACCCGATGGTAACCCCCGAAAAAGAATTTGACTGTATATGCATGTATATAAATTACATATACGTCAAAAAAAAAAAATTTAGTTTTGTCAATTTTAAAACGTCGGAAAATTATTTAAATAATTAAAAATAATTTTTAAATTTTTAAAAAATAATTAAAAAAAATAATAATCGAAGGTTTCACACATTTCGATGAAATTTTTCGTTAAAAATAAGAGAAACGAAAAAGAAAATGAAACAGAGAAAAAGTACTGCGCGATGTAATAATAGTACCTAATAATACATGGGCGATGATGCGACGGCGGCGGCGGCGGGAACGAGGCAGGCAGCTCTAATGCTGTTTGTGCATTACAGCGGAGCGAGCGGCACATCTTCGGTGAATCAGCGGCCGAATACTAGGAATCTGGTTTTCGAACGGTCGACTCGACTGTTCCACTGTTATTTATCATTTACACGGTACGAGCAGGACGGCACTATGGCCGGCCCAGCAAACGGCTCGTCCTGTTTCGCTCACGCCGCCGCCAAGTTGCCGATTGCGCACTCACCACAGCGGCGGCGCGTTTGCACGCCTCCCGACCGTCGCTTGCCGCTGGCAGCAGCAGCAGCAGCAGCAGCGGCGGCGGCGACATGATATATTTTGAGCGGGAACGCGCACCGACCGGCGCGCACGCTGCACACCGCTATTTATCATGCGGCAATCATGGTCCGCCCGGGCACCAGCACTAACGCACAGACGAGCGGTCCCGGCGACGGCAGCCGTTTTCAGCGATCAGCATAATGGCGTTGCCGCCGCAGATAGCTCGAGTGCTCTGCACAGCTTTCTCTTCGAAGCCGCCGCAACCAGCGGCAACCAGCGGCGACACAGCGGAATCGGTGCCGTCGTTGCCGCTACAGCGGCGAATTCTTCGGCGACTATTGGTTCGCACGACGGTGAGCGGGGACACGGTGTGACAGCGCCGCCGAACATGCAAGCGCAATCGCTTCGCGTTAGGCCCGAAACCGTGTGGCCGTCCTTGTCTGGCCCGCTTCGTCGACGGCCTCGTGCATGTCACGCTAGCCCGGACGCGCACATACGCCGACGTGTCCTCGTGTGCGTGGCGATGGTCGCCGTCGACGCTCGTCCGATGCCGTTCGGTGCGCGTTCGGCTTCTCTCTCACGGTCCGCCGGCAGATGTAGATATTCTGTTTCAATATAAAATGTAATTTTTCCTCCCCGCGAACCATCCCTCGTCGTACCTCGTCTTCCTTCGTCGTCGTCGACCAGTCCTCTTCGTAATTCGTAATACTCATTTATTATTCCGGTTGCTATATTACACACAGTGCTCTCTACACATTCTTTTCGTCTTTTTACATCTACAGCACGCTCTACGCTGCTGCACCACCGTCTACTAGTAGGCAGCGCTATGATTTCCAATGTGCGCATCCTCTAATACATATACGTCTCTGGGAAATCATCTTTTTGTTTTTCTCCGGCCTGTAAACTATATCAAAACAACGATTCGCGTCCGCTAAAACGATTAATTTCGCCACGTTTCCCGGCTTCATTTACTAATTAAAGCCGGAAACAAGACGAGCTAAATAGTTGCGCATCGGACGACACAAGCAGGACACCGGCACGGCGCGATCGGAAAATCTTGGCGTGTTCGTTCGCTTTCGGCTGCCGAGTGTCTTGCAAGTAAATGCCGGGCGCGGAGTTTCCGTCTGATGCGAGGGAGGCTAATTAGAAAGAAGATTTGTGTTTTCCGAAGCAGACTCCGGTTTCCTTGGCCATTAGAACTTTTGGAAATTTCCAGCCGCGTTCACGTGTGTCGTCGTCGCGACTTTGACATTTTCTCTTCGCTACGTCATCGGCGGCCGGATCTCTAATAGAATAGCCTAGCCTAGCCTAGCCTAGCCTAGCCCCCTCCTCTTTTTCGAGTAACGAAAATTTTTTTGTCACCACTAGGCGCGCTACTTGAAATGACACATGTACACATGTACCGCGGGGGGGACGGGTCATGTAGTTTTGACCTTTTGGCTTTTTTTTTTTTGTTTTCTAGTCAACTCAGCCGCGGCTTGATAGAAAAGAAAAAAAATCTGGCTGTTTTTTTTTCTTTCAATCAGCTGTAGTGCCTAATGCGTAGTACACGCACACTGTGTGTCAGAGAACTGGCTAATATATGTAATTGAATAATGCCGGTCAGACCTCTTCTTTGCGTGCGTGTGCGTAGTTGCAGCTTTCACCTTTGGCCACTTTCATCGCGGCTCTACGTAAAACAATATCCGTTCGAAATAAAGTGCAGCGAAGAAACTCGGATCTTCTGCAGCGTATTTCAATACTCTCTGACAATAATCTGTATGTCAAATTTGTAAACAGTTTTATTCGTCGAGGAAAAGAAATCAGCGGACGGATCACGGAGTATTACTTTCGTTCGGCCGTCGAAAACACACCGTTTTAGGTTCGATAAAACGCCAAGCTACATGGTCGGAAAAAAACATATAATAACCGAATTTTACACCATTTTTAACACTGTTGTTCGAGAGAGTATTGTGTTAAATACATTTGTCTCCTTTTCTTTTTTTTTCTTTTTGTTGATATGGCTCATAAAAATCCGCTCATTTAACATGCCGAAGAGAGACTGAACTGTTCGCTAACTAAAAGTAACACTAAATCGATACGGCCGGTCGTCTTATGTAATAAGTAGTTAAAAAAACAGGAAAAATAACTGAACATAAACATCATGCAAGACCGGTTTATCGTTTACTTTGTTGTTTTCCGATTATGGGATTAAAAAAAATGCGAAACATTTGATTTAAACTAAACGGTTTACGTCGAATCGATTTCATTTCTAACATCAATCATCCCGTGTGAAAGTTTCAAATGTCTTGTATCGGCGCTTTGTTTTTAAGTATTTCTTCCCCGGTTTTTTCTTTGCTCTAAAATGTACACATACATATGTATATATATATATATATATATATATGTATATGTGTGTGTAGAGTTTTTTTTTGGGCGTTTAAACTTATCGAAAATGCTGCGAATGAGGGGGAGTCGCGAAATATTTAAAGGAAAGAAAACAGTAAAGCGGGAAGGAAAGTTGAAGACAAATATGGCTTTGCAAAGGCGATGACAGTAATCAGATGAAAGAAAAAGGAAAGAAGAATAATTTTAACTAACATATGTATAAAGGGGAGAGAAAAGGATTAAAAAAGGTAATCTTAAAATCGAAAAGAGAATTTTAATGGGAAGGCGATTAAAACAGACTAATCAACACTAGTTCAGGACAGAGCATAGTGTGACGAGAAATTTTGCCTTATCGTATCAGATTCCGAACGTCAGGGCGTTTCCAGAAGTTATAGGGAAATTATAATGGATATGTACAGAAACTTAGAGAGTAAAGGAGAATATTTTTCCATAAAGAAAGGTGTAAAACAAGGAGACCCCCCGTTATTATTTCCGATATTATTTAATGCTGCTTTAGAAGAAGTATTTAGAAAATTGGACTGCGGTGATAAAGGTATGAACGTAAATACGGGAGGAGGTTAAATAATCTTAGGTTCGTTCATGATGTCAGAAAATGTTGACCAGTTACAAGAAATGTTAAACGAGCTAAATAAAGTCGGAAAAAAGGCCGGTTTATGGGTATGAATCTAGATAAGACCGAAATACTGAAAACCGATAAAACAAAAACAACAAAGAAATTAAAGTAGTCGAATGTACAATTTATTTAGGACAACTGATATCCTTAGTAGATGAAACTAAGCGGGAAGTAGATTGTAGAATTGCACTCACTCGGACGAAATGCTGGGCATATTTTTAAAGGCGACCTTATAGTAATAGATTAAAAGGGGAGAAATGTTAAATAGCTGCGTCCTACCAACCCTGACATATGGCTGTCAGACTTGAACAATTTCAAATGGGTATATAAAGCAAAATAAGGACATGTCAAAATGCTATGGAAAGATCAATGTTAAGAGTCATATTGAAAGAACAAGCATTAAAATTATTAAAAGTAAACTAAAATTGAATAATAATTTCATATGGGCAATTAAAGTGAGACTGGGCGGGACATATCGCTAGAGTGGAGGCTACGAGATGGACAAAAAGGGTAACTGATTGGACTATTTACGGAAAAAAGAAAAAAGGAAGACCAAAAATTAGATGGAATGACGATTTCATTAACTTCTTAAAACACAGGCACTATCAAAAGAAGGCTTATGATCGACTGGAGTGGGCACGGTTTCAGGGCTAAAAATTAATCTCAAGAAATGTTCTTTTATTACTCTAACACATACATAGTAATTGTTTATCTTTAGACTAATAATAAATAAATAAATAAATAAATAAATAAATAAATAATTAAATAAATAAAAATATTATATTCCGAAAACGACCATCACTATACCGAGCATATCTTGTTCTCTATTTCATAATTTTTTCCTTCATCGCTCTATCTGGACTGTGATTTTTTACGGATACCTCTGAATACTCGGGCCAACTCGTTCAGATTCTTCTACCGGGAGATTTCTTAGCATTTTTGAATCTGACAACGTCGAATATCTCTCTGCAGCTGCTCATTCCGAATTATAGAGTAACTATTATTCCCCTTCATTTTCTAAGCCTGACTTTTCCGTCTTACCCTCGGTTTCTCAATGTTCCTTCCTCGCAACATTCATCTTTCTTTGCAGTTTGTCGTCTACGCTTTGAACACCGTTTGATCCCTCATCGATGTTTTTCTCGCTTACATATTCTTCATTTTGTCCTTTTCACCGTTCTACTTCACTTTTTACATGTGACGCTGATCGTTATTTAAATGTTCTTCCATTATTCCTCTTTCTACACGTAACTTTTGTTCACGTCTACAACCCTCCTCTAGAAAAAAATTATTAAGGTTTTTCGATTAAATTTAACATTTTTGAAAAATAATGCGCTTTTCCTCTGAATAAGCTGAAAACTCAGAACAGTACTTTGTGGTCACTAATACGTGTCCGATGCATTGAAAATATAATAACAGTAAATGATAAAGAGTGAGCAACCGGATAATTAGATAAGACCTACACCGTGTCACTGCTAAAGTGTTATTTAGCGAAATCACGGCTACTGAAGAAGACAGAATAAGGGAAAATCGTTAAAGAAATCAAAAAATAAAAGATGAAATTTATTGAATAGGCCTCGAAAGGGCAACCTAAATTCTAACATAAGGAAGTAACGAATAATAACAGGAGAAGGAAATGAAAGTATGAAATATTATAAGGAGTTAGAATGTCGTGTCATTGAGACAAAAAAAAAAAAAAAAATTAATAGAAAAGACGATCCGCATTGCATGGAGAGAAGAGTCATTATAGTGAGAAAGTTGACAGAGAAAGTACAATAGAAACGCGATAATGGGAAACGACAAAAAGAAAGGAAATAGGGGAACGATGAAGATATGAAAAGTCTAAAAAGCACTAATGACGTGGTAGGTAACGTTGGATAGATAGAATGAGTGGGGATTTGGAAGACCCGTAAAAAGAATTTCAGTCTGTTAATCCTCTTGGCGGTGTTTAATAATACTGCCAAGAGAAGAAAAAAAAAAAAGTGGTAATCATCGAGCGAGTAAGACAGTCGATTGCTTTACACTTCCCTCAGTTAGTGATCCGGGGGACGGAGGAAAACAATCTCGATGGAGTGAGAACAATTAAGGATCGTGTATGGGAAGGATGATGAGGCATCAGAAGAGGGATGAACTTGAACAAAGAAAATGACCCTTTTGGAATTTGATATTATGAGAAACGTTTCGCGGTGAATAAGGGACAACAAATTCTGATACGCATGTTAATGGTAATTTGAGTGAAATTGAATGATTTACGTCGATAATATAAACTGAGCCGACACCCCTTGCATTGTTTTAGATCCATCAGTCAAAACGAGAGTATGATTCGGAAATAACTTCACAACTGAATTCAATAATTATTGAAGAAGAAGAGAAAAATTTAGTATGAGGAAACAAAAAAAGGAAAAGTTTAGGATGTCCTCCGAAATTTCTGTCAACTTTTTTTTAATAATGTCCGCTCTTTTTACATATTCGATGGATAAAAATATTTCCAAAAAAAACATTTTCTCTTAACCTGTCGCATAAATTATTTCAAATTAGAAAAGTTAACATATTTTAGAATGTTTTACAAACGGAATTAAGACACACTTCACTTCAATCAGTGGTTTTCCTAACAGGAAAAAATTGTCAATAACAGTCGAATGAACTATGATCACTGATTAAAGTTCGGATTTCGCAAATTAGATTTTTTATTTAATATGAAATCGAAAATTCAGTACCAAAACTTTCGATCCTTCCCATTCTACATGTATATCTGTGTATATATGTATTTCGATATAATGGCACTTAATTCGCTGTCACTAAATTATTTAGCTTGAAATCAAGGTTCGGAAAGTGCGTAATGAAATAATAAAAGTCTAGATATTCGCTTTTCAAAATTCCTGTTCAATTTTACCTGTTTCCCGTGTTTGAAAATAAATGAACACTTCAGACGCGTTTGGTCACGTGAAAATTCCCTAAATACGGTTTCAGAAGACGAGTAAAATATTAGCCGTAAAAATTACTCTAACGTAACAAAATTCTGTATTTTTATCGTTTCTATAGAAAAACTGACTCTCGGTCTCCAGGGGAATTCTCTGAAAACTTGTAAATGGTTTTTGTTACCAACCATTACTGCTCAAGTTCAGGCTCCACGCTCGTCCCTTTGTAATAAATATTTCATTACGGAATGACGCGAAACAACTTAACGTCTCTTTAATATGTATTATTTATATTTTTATAGAACGTCGGGACTTTACACTAAACACTGCGTGCGGACTTAAAAAAAATGATGCAACGGATTACGAATTTCACAGAAAAAAATTTCATTTTGCGTTCAACAAAAATTCCAAAACAGGAAGTATTCGCTAATTAAAATATTTGTTCTTTTTTTTTCTTTCTTCTCATCTCCGCGTTTGAACTGTTATGGTTACTACGAAGTATGCTTAGTGATTTGTTCGCTTTGACGAAGGTTTTTAAAATGGTCGTCGCCAAGGATTGCGATTCGTTAGATAAAAGTTTTTGGAGTTCTCCTTGTCGGGCCAACTATGTCTTCAAATGTATCAAATCGTTGTTAGTCGCATAATGCGCGCCAGACAAATAATTCAGCGTATTCTTAACACATTAGCTTACCGGTGGCATCAAGTTTACTAGCAGATGATTATAATTCCACTTCTGGTTGGCGTAGAATTTAGAATTCATCGCAAACGGTTCTTTCGGTGGCCACACTAAGAGGTTTAACCGAAAACTTAGTCTCTCCTAGAAAGGTAAATCTCGTCATTTAATCGTGTATACATATGTAGTCGTTCAGTAGAAAACGGGTTATTGATGATGACGGCGCGACATTTGCTGGTTCGGAAGATCAGATATCCGGTCACCGAATCTACATACTCATTGCTAAGAACTCCAACGTGACCGGGGATCCCCATGCAAACGCCACTGGGAAATTTATTTTAGAAAGTTCCGAGTAGCCTAACTCGGTATTTCCTTTACCAGTAGACGGTGGCTCTCTAAGTAGATCTGCGACTAACGGTATTTTTTGGGACGCCCGAGTGAAGGGACTAAGCCAAACTTTATTCCATACAGTTTTGCGCCTAGAGTTGAATGTAAATATCATTAAGGCGGAACGCCCGTGTCGTCTTTGAATCTCAAAGGAGTAAAGTGTTTTGAGAAGTTAGCCACCGTCTTACAACATAATTAGAATTTGCAATAGGGAGCGTGTCACTTTTCCCACGCGGTATTATGGATAGAGGGTTTGATTTCGGGTTCGGTATAGTAGTGATTTGATAGAAAGGATCTTATTTTTTTTTTTTTTTGGAAAACGGAGAGATGATACATTAGCGAATATGCTTTGTAATTTATAATATATTCTGTAGTATGATAAGGAGGAGCCGGTTAACAGATAGTGCGAAGTTCTATGCAAACCTTGGAGCAGAATGATTTAAGAGAAGTTTTTGACCTTTAAAGAAATACTTGAAAATGAACTTTGGTGCCCTCAATATAGAAAGTAGTGTGAGTACAATTTTAAAAAGGGAAAAGATGAGTCCCATTATCGTTAGATCACCTTTCTTTAATCTGTCGATGGTCTTCTGAAGGATATTTTGAGCGTTCGGTGGAATATTTAAAGGTGAAGAGATGTCGAAGTCGTTCATATTTCAACTGGTCGGTAATGGGGTAAGAAGCACAGTTGCTAGCGTCGTTAATATTTAGAGTATAAAAACAAGGTCGCGCTTACCGCGCTTAGGGCGATCGTTGCGATGTATCATTTTCTCCGTTTGAATGAATTGCGATAAAAACGGCCTGATTTTAACATGAAACGTCCGCGCATTTAAAAAGCTACCTACATAGTTGCTCATCTTTTACATCTTGCTAGTGAACTTTAAACAAACGATTAAAAGGTTTTTCCGAATCGAGGGATACAGTGGTAATTACCGTGTTCTATGCTCACTAAAAATGTTTCAACTACGTTTCCCGTCTTCTATCCTCTGGTTTGGACCCGGAAAAAAAAAAAGAAGAAGAATATAGGCACGTAATCAGGGTTAAGTTTCGTGTATGGAAATGAAATTAAAAGTTTAATTCGTCTATGGCGAGGGATCTGTGTACTACATGGCTTTGTCAAGGTCGTAGGAAGGATATTTGCTGTTTCGAGGCGGATCTTTGACATTAACGGATGGAAAATAAAAGTTACTAAAATAGTATGCAAAAATATCGACTACTTTGGATGTATCAGATGTAATAATCAGTTCATCAATATGAAGAAGTTAAGTGTAATGGGAAATTTTTTAGGCTGTCAATTTATTTAATTTTTGACAAATAGTATGACGCAAAGATGAGATTACCCGTGATATCGATGAAACGAATTATTTCTGGAAATGTGATGCCTGCTAGTCTTAATGATTAATTAAACCTACGATTGATTGTTGGTAAGTGGCATAGTATAATTTTAGAGTTTCTTTGTGCTGTTGGAATGCCATTTCTATTGTCGTGGGTTCTCCGTCGTCTGTTGAAGAGCGAGTTGATTTAGGTTTAGAAGCATTCACTGTGAGATTTATAGCGTTGAAGTTTTTTGGAACTGTTACGTTAGTAAACCTTGAGCTCAGAGTGGAAGCTTTTTAGACAAACAAAGCCGTTTTCTGAGGCACAGAAATGTGCCATGTAAGTCTTCATTGATACCGGAGCATCCATTTGCTCTGCTACCGTGAATGTGATTGTATTGGGAAATTTTCTGTAGCTAGATACCGATAAGTTGTTGGAAGATTTTAGATGGGGCTCATGTAAATGTGAAAAATATTTAGCAATCTCTAGCTTTATTGCTGAGGCAACTACTGCACATCCTTCATAAGATCTCTATTGGAAGCCATGTTCATCCCTTTTTTTCCTTCTTAGATTACAAACTTATTTTTGGATTTTTTCCATTTCACGACTATATGTTATCAGAGTAGCACTTTGGGGTATTCGGGTGCATCTGTTTTTCGTACTCTCCAGTTTCGGAAATAATTTTATAGCTGAGGACGGGTGCGCGTTTCTATTTTCTGTGCAATCACACATGCGAAATCATCGAGAGGTTTGTACATACAAACATTTTTCACAAATATTTTAAATTTGTCGAAAGTTAAGACGAATTTTTGTTATTAAATAAAGGCTTAATTATGCTTCGTAAATAACCGCAGTTTCTGAAATTTCAGTAGTCTGTTGCTTCTTTTTTTCTCTTTTTTTTCCCCCGATTCGTATTATCACAAATATGCCCCGGTTTACCCCATTTAATCAATTTTCGATGGAAGAAAATTATTCGTTATAGTTTGTTCTTTCTTTTGAATGTCATATCTATCAGTCGGTATAAGGGTTATTTCATGTTCAGATGAAAAACTAACTGAAAATTTCATTGCCTTCTGTGCGACGACTGTTACGATTATTCCATTTTTAAGTGACTTTCACTTTACGCCAGTAATTAATTCAGGACCCTGATTACACGAGTAGTTCATTCGTTCTAGTAGTTCGTAGCTGCCGTTATGTCCGAAATACGTGAAAATTTCAAATAGGACACAAGTTTACTCTCTATTAATGATGTAAGATTTTGGAATAATCTTTTTTTTTTTTTTGTCTTCTTTTATTACTTAATTGGAAACAACATTATTCATCTTTACACAGTATAATGCTACAAGCGCGATAGCGTCGAAAACATGATTTTTTTTTTTTTTTTTTTAACGCCATGTACAGCTACTAAGGCTAGTGGCGTGTCGTGCAGGAGGATTGCTTTTAGGAGGGATTTTATATTGGGAGATGGAATCTTAAATTTTATAGAAGGGGTCGTAAACCAGTTTTAGAGAGAAACGATAATAAATTTTGAATTTTATTGGGATCATCTGTTAAAATTTCTTTTGGATTATTGGAAGTTAGATATAGGGATCTTTCATTTTGATATTTAGGACATTGAAAAAGTAAGTGCATTATTGAAATTTGGGTGTTACATATTAAGCAAATGGGGGGAGGTTGTTTATTGAGTAGGTAAGAATGAGTGATAAGAGAGTGACCTGTACGTATACGTGTGAGTAAGACGTCTTCTCGACGAGAGATATCAAAGCAATTTCTTGGAAGTATATCGTTTTTGATGTTTTTCAGTTTATTGGTGGGGGGAATTTGGTTCCAAAAGTTTTGAAAAGTGATTTGGGTTTTAGTTTTGATGAAGGTTTTAAGGTCGGAAAGTGGAATGGGAATATTTTGAATGGGAGTTATGTTCAGTGCAAGTTTTGCGGCTTTATCGGCTGATTCATTGCCTGGAATGTTCTTGTGTGAAGGTAGCCAGCATAAAATTGTATTTTTCAATGAGGACGAAAGTATATAGGATATTTCCTGAGCTATTGGATGTTGTTTTTTCTTATTAAAATTTTTTATGCAAAGTAGTGCTGAGAGAAAGTCTGAAAGAATGATTGTGTTGATGAAAGAAGAGTTATTTATATAGGTAAGTGCCTGTTTAATGGCATATAGTTCAGCTGACATAATTGAGAATTGGGGTGGGAGGGGGTATAAAAATTCTTCGTCATTATGTACAAAAGCACATGCAGTGAGGTTTGAGGTTTTAGATCCATCAGTAAATATGAATTCGTAGTTTGGGAATTTATTTGCGAGTTCGTTGATGCGCGAATTAGCGATGATGGAGTTTGTATCTGATTTTATTATTTCAGTCAGAGAAGTATTTATGTCTGGTTTGAAGTTTGACCAAGGTGGGAGAATATTTATAACATAGTGATTAATTTTTGTTTCATTTTTAACTATAGATTGAAGTAAATGTGAAGTGTCCGCTTCTAAATCATTGAGTGGAAAAGTAAATTCTGATCTAGGGTGAAAGTTGGGGGTAGAAAGTATGTTGAGAGCCGAGTGTGCTATTATTTGTTGTCTTCTTATGCTCAAGGGAGGTTCCGAAGCTTCAGAAAGTATGCTGGCAGTAGGAGTTGTGCGGAAAGCACCAAGACCTATTCTAACACTGGAGTTGAGGATGGTGTCAAGTTTGCTGAGAGTTGGAGTTGAGGATGGTGTCAAGTTTGCTGAGAGTTGGAGTTGAGGATGGTGTCAAGTTTGCTGAGAGTAGATGTACCGATTTCATTATTTTCGAATCCTCTATCGTTGTTAAGATGAGCGAAGCGAATTTTTTAGAGTACCGTTGATTGCGTGGAAACTTTGGATACGTCATTTTTATAACCTTTCCAATTATTACGAACTCTGCAAAGTTACAGACAGAGCATTTTGACGACTGGACGTTAATGGCTGAAATGCTGTACCCTTCATCTATTTTATCGGTATAAAAATTTGAGAATTTGGAATTTGATTGCGATTAAAAAAAATTTGATGAACACAAATTAGACAAAAATTAGTTATATTAAATATAGAATTTCAATTCACGTTCGCCGCCTTGTGCGCTAAAATATTTTCCACCAAGAATTTACAGTGCTCAATAATATGTATTATATATTTAATATTTAACGAGACATTAGGTGTAAGCTTTTTTGTTGTTTTTTTTTTTTTCGAAAATAGGTTTTTTGATTTTTAATTTCTTTCTAATTAATTGTTTGGGCTTAAATTTAGTATTTCATTTATTCGGCAGATTAAAAAAAACAAAAAAAAACAAGTTCAGTAAAGCATGATGTTCCATGCGCTGAGGATTCGGCATATTAAATTAAATATAACTATAAAATTTACATTTACATAATACTAAATTCGAAACAAAGAAATCAGCAGCTTTTTCGCACTGCAAAGGGAAAGAGACACGTTATTTTTCGTGCTTTTTCGAATTTTTCGCTAACTTTGAAAGTTTCGTTAAGGAAATCCAAATTCGATTTTGTTCCCGACAAAAAGAGCGATCTTTCCACCAACATAATATCATGTGCCGGAAAAAAAATATTATTTAAAAAAATTTCGAGCTTTTGGCACTCCCTGAGAGTCTAAATTCAAAGCTGGAAACTCCAATACTACAAACTAGATAAATATATACAGGTATGCGCATATTTTTAACTTTGTTTAAAATTTCCAACTATATATAATAGTGGCGATGCTGGACACGTCTTTGAGTTTTTTGAAAATTTTCAGTAACTTCAAAAGTTTCGTTAAAAAAATGAAATTCGATTTCGCTCCTGACAAATAGTAATCGTTGTACCGACATATCAAATACCGTTAAAGAAAAAAAAAAATCAAAAATTTCGAACTTTCAGCGCCCCGGGAGCCTAATTTTAAGATTTTTAATTATAATACTCGCGCCGCAAGTAGGGGTACATGTCATTTTTTGCGCTTTTCCAAAATTTTCGCTAACTTCTAAAGTTTCGTTAAAAAAATGAAAAAACGGTTCGTTCTCGACAAATAGCGATCTTTCTGACAATATAGCCATATGCCCGGGGAAAAAATATTTTTTTCAAAACTTTCGAGATTTCAGCGCCCCGAGGGCGTAAATGTAAAGTTGTAAGCTCGGCTATAGTTTTCCTATAAAGCGGCCCTTTGTGCATAAGTTTGAGATAGGTTTTGGACATTTCACTACTTTTTTGCTCGGGCTATTAATTGCATGAATTTCTTTTTTTCTTTTTTTTTTTTTTGGTTTTTGCCCCAAAAGGGAGAGTTTAAATATTTATTGAATTGTAATTTTTTTTATGAAATGGCTTCTGCGTTTTGTTTTTGCATTTTGAATTTCATTCTTAAAGGGGGTTATCCGGTGACGAGTTATGAATTTTTTAAGGGTGATTCTTGAGGTCACTTTAAATTCCATATTATATGTTCTTGACGGTGTTTTAGGCTTTTTTGCCGGCCACGGTAATTGCTCAGCTTGAAGTTTTTAATTAGAATTTATGATCCAATTTTAAGTTTATAAGTGAAACTTTTTATTTGATATTTTTGTCGTTTCTAAACTATTTTATTAGCATTCCATACATTTAATACGTGTACGGAATCCTAAAAATTAAAGTATTATTGGTATGAATTACCGCAGTTGAATATATAGATTCGAATCGTAAAAATTGAAAGCGCCACAGCGCCATTACAAGTTTATCGTTAACAGAAATGTTTTCGTATTACGTTTTTATATTATTACGTATAATTTTTGACCACGTGGAATGATATTCGAATGGCATATACTTTGTTTATTAGAAATTGTACCGGTTAGAGGTGGTCCCGTATGAGTCTATTAGTAGGTATCGATGAATGCTGACAGTAGTCATTGAAGGAAAATATTAAAAAAAAGAAAGCTACCTTAAGAGATATATTTTTATTAATTAAGATAACCAGACATAAAAGTAGCCAAAAAATTTTCATTTAATTGTAAGGTAAATGTGAACACATAAAATTTTAAAATTAAGGGGAGATGAATACGAGCGATTTAAATTATTATCAACGTTAATTTACACAAATGTAGATTCGAGTAAATGAATTTCAAACCACCGAAACGCGATTTACAAGCTCATCGCTGACGGAATTTGAACATTACACATATTTCTAAAATCCAGCGTTAGTACGAGTCGCGTATTAGGTATTATCATCACTGAAAAATATTTACACTGAAAATTTTGCGAAATAAAATCATTTCTAATTAAAAAGAATACCAGATTTATGATTTACTCCGGAAATTCAATAAAAGATCACCCCAAAAAGTAAAAATAATTATGTATTAATATGTACTTTAAAGGAAATATTATGAATTATCGCAGTGGTAGCTACCAATTCGGATCGCAGCAATAATTAAGAAGCACATTAAATGTTCCGGGTGTTTTCAATGCTTGATAGACAACGGCTGATTGTTATACTCAAGATGGTTTTTTTAATTGTTGAAATTTGAATCTGGCGCATCGAGGCCCTAATCATAAGGTATTAATGTTTAAGAATAAAATTACAATGTGCCCTTTTAAGGGTATATTTTACTGTAAAAAATATATCATCACAGGATAATTATTTTTCACTTTTTAGCGCATTTTTATTAAATTTCTGGAGTAAATCTTTAAATATCGGTATTTTTTTGAAAAACTATTTTATTCTTCATTTATTTTTCGATATTTCTCTTATCGTGTTTTTTTTATTTGTTTCGTTTTTAGTTTTAAAGTTTTTTTATAAAATGTATTATTTTTATTTGAAAACGTTATCTCCCGGTAGTTGTTTAATATAATTCCGTGGTATTGACTGATTATTAATTATACATTTATGCAGTGGCGTGCCAACGTTTCACAACCAGGGAGGGCAAAAGCATAAATCACCCCTATGCACAGAGAGGCCTATATAGATTAATAAATAAATAATTCCTGTTTTTTTTTTGTCGCTGCTGACAATATTTCGTGTGAATAAAAAGAGGCTTTGATTATCAAGTGACGTATGTGCTATAAACGCTTTTCTTTTTTACTTTAAATGATTTTTTTTTATCGAAATTTTATTTTTTCCAACTATCCGAAATTTCTGATTTCTCGGTTCGATGGCCACCTTCTTGTTTTATTTTTTTGACGACGATATAATACTTAATACGGTTAAAAAAGTTGAATTTTATCAATTCAAATGATCTCTCTTCATAGTTATTTAGCTTTTCGTTTAATTTTCTCGGATTTTTATTAAATAACCGTTATATACATATTTACTGTTATAATATATATATTTTTTGAGGAGGTGTCGCCCCCGCAGTTTTTCCTCTGGGAGGCGGCTGCCCCTGTTGCCCCTCTCGTTTGGCACGCCACTGTATTTATGTCTACAATAGTGGTTACACATTAACTCCCCAAAAAAAAAAAATATATATATAAAGAACTGGACGAAAAATCGATCAATCTCGTGAAGAATTGCAGCGTGAATGAACTTTCCGGTAGTAAGTAAACCTTTTATTTAACTCAGACAGGCTAACAAATTAGTAAAGATCAACTGCGAAACCTAAAGTATATACAGCTGTTTGGCGATATACTCCACGTTATATAATAAATTAGGTAACGATGAAAAAAAAAAGATTAAAACTATAAAAAAAACTATATGAAAAATAAGGATAGAATCAAAGGAGTATCGAAGGGAAATAGAATACATATCTTACCCCGACGCCTGCTTAATCTTTACCCGACATTGGTGTTACATATATCTACAATTTCGACCGTTTTGCTGTAGTAAACATTTTCATTTTTTTTAAAAATATAATATGTATGTATTTTTTTTTTGGCTTGTTAGTGATGAACATTTATCGCGATGTTTTTAGTGCGCAGCAAATTGATTTGAACTAGCTAGCGCGCCTAACTACTATACGAAGTAACTAGTCAAAGTCGTTAAAATATAATTTTGAGGAGGATGATATCGGAGTCGGATGATATCGGAGTCGGATGATATCGGAGTCGGATGATATCGGAGTCGGATAATATCGGATCGGATGATAGCGGAGTCGGATGCGAATTTTCAGCCGATAGTACTCTTCGCTTCTCTCTTTGCCTGTGTTTTACAATTCTTTCCGCAGAACTATGTCGACTATCACGGATATAATTGCCGAGAATGGAAACAACCCATCTATTCTCTGTCACTGCAATGCTTAAAAGATTCACTTAATCTCAGGCGACATCCAGTAGCAAAAGAAATAATTCGCACCATCGTGACATATTCGGGCGTGTTCGTATAGATTCCATTCCGCGTTGATATCGCTGGAAATAATCTTGCCGAAATTGCAGGTGAAGGTCACACTGTTCAAATTGTATCCTCCACTGTCTGCGCTGGTCAGTAATCTTCACACAACTATAAAAAAGTCAAAGATTTTTGGGAACCATCCTACAAGCTCTACGTATGTGCCATATGTGACTCCAAATTTGCTAGAGTACTAATAAAAAAAAAAAAAAAAAAAAAAAAAAAAGGGAAAGCCGTGCTCAATCATCTGCGTCAAATTAAAATTTCGCACAGTTACCTTCACAAAAAAATTATCAACCTGTTCCCATTTGTACAATGTGTTCTTATCACTGTAAATCACTCCTTTATAAGCTACCGCGATTTAGTAATCTTCGTAAGGCAATTCTCGACCAACCCCATTTCACTCCAAAACATTCCTTCCGACTCCTACACAAAGATTTCCACAAACTAATAACATTTCTTGAACTCATCAACTTCTACTCTACGATTTAAGCAGCCCTCCTACGGTCATCGTACCTCCGGCCTAGATGACACGGCAGGTAAATCAACAAAATAAAAGTGTTTTTGATCCATAAAAAAGGGGAAAACGCAAAACGCAGAGCTACGGTGAAAATAATTTCGTTCAAGAAATAGGAATTTATAACTGAAGACTTACCAACTCTTTTAGCTCTTACACAATTCACTGTTATCGCTGTCGGGGGAATACTGAATGTCGACCAAAAGGGGAAAATGGAAAGTTATTAACATTCCGTTAACAAGTTTTTTTTTTTAAAATATTCTTTAAAAATAATAGGAGTAAATATTTTTAGTTAATTCATTATCGGATTCAAAAAAAAAAAAAAAAAAAAAAATGAAAATACTTTATTAAATTAAAAGCGTAAAAAAGAGTTATTTGCTTAAGTAATTATAAAACATCGAGTACACCTATAAATAAATTATACCGATTATTGTTTCATTATACATTTAAGGTGAACGATTTTATAAATAATTTGTATATGCGTCCTTCAATTTTTTTCTTCTTCTTTTCCGTTGGCTCCATGTGGGACCATCTAGAGGTAATATGCAAATAGGTTGCGGACATAAATGGCAAGACGTACACTGATATTACGTATGAAATGACGCTGGCAAATTTATGAAAGCGGTATTTTTGAAAATGATTAAAGCTATGAAAGTTGTCTTTTTTTCTTCTATTTTTGGATCGTTTGGTCAACCATTTTTAACCAGTCTCTTAATTAAACAATTTATTTCATCCGTTACTAGGTGGTAAACAGAAAACCTCGTAAATATGGATATACTCCTTTTGAATCTTTTAAACATACTTCTATGCAAAACCAGTTTATCTATCTTAAGCGCTCTATTTCGAGTATTTTTTTCTTATGACAGATTTCAAAAATGTGTTTTGCAGCTTATTCCAATTTCTCTTTTTCCTCTTTCATTCCATCGAGATCTATCTTTACGCTTGCGGTCATTCAAGCATTGTGAATAATAAGTTTTAGCGAGAATATTAACATTAGTTCGCTTACCTCCAAACTACAGATTGCTAGACACTTTTTCAGCTCACAATATTACTCTTCTTTCCTACAGAGGGGACTCATTCGAGAATCCGGATTAAATTTTATCCTGTATTTTCCAATTCCGGCCGCATATATAACCATCTTTTTTCCTAGTCATTGCGGAATTCCTTGCAACGAATTAGTTGACTCGTTGGCACGTTCGGCGGCGACCAATGGTCTATTCATTAGTAGATTTCCTGCTCAAACTCTCTACTGTCTTTCTTATCGTTCCCACCGCGATTTCTGGACCGGATTCTATCCTTCATTCTTTACCAATCCTCGATCTTTTTACCTTTCTGTTCAACTCTTTCCTTCCTCTCTTCCCATTGGTTTAATCTTATCCCCTACGCTAGCCGTTTGATTATTTCCTCTATAGTTCGCCTGCGGTTCAATCATAGTTTGCTTCCGGCTTCTCTTTTTCGTTTTTCTATTGTTCAATTTCCTTTGTGTCCTTATGACCCTCCGGAGCTCAATTATACCTGTGATGCGAATCACATTTTGTTCGAATGCCCCTTTATTTCTTCCGAACGTTCTACTCTGTATTCTAGTTTTCTGCGCCTTGGCCTTCCTACTCCTTATAGTGTCCACTCCATTCTTGCATTCCCCTCTCGCTATATAGTTCTTTTGTTAGCCTTCTTTATATCCTCAATTTCTAATCTTTTCCTTATATATATATATATATATATATATATATAATGTACAATTCTTTGCGTTGGGTAAAACTTCACTGTTGACGCACCAAAAAAAAAAAAAAAAAAAAATCTTTTTTTCCTCGTCCACGGCTTTTAGATACTTGACTTCTTTAAACGCGATCTCGATTACTTTTTTCGATTTAATCGTAGCTGCCGGCATCATATTCTCGCTTCTCATTTACATCTACTACTTTGCTCATCAATTTGATATCATGCTTTGTATTGATATGTTCAACTTTTTAAAATAAAAACACTCGTCCTTTCATTTCACTCTATTAAAACTACTACTTTGTATTCCCTCTACCCTTTTATTCGTGCTTTTGATTTTCATTTCCTTTCACTTCTGTGTTATTCCTGCCTTCGAATTTTTCTTTTTTCATTTTCTATTCCCCAAACTTCAAAAAAAAAAAAAAAACAAAACAACGGGGGCAGGTATACATTTCTTTTATTTTGACTCATTTTACTTCCTTTTTTGCAAAAACTGAAAATTTTCATCTTGCAGCTCTGCTAACTTTTGTTTTTTTCTTTTCTTTTTTTATCAGCCGTAAAAAAATGTGTGGACCGGATTTTAAATGTTACAGGAAAACAAATACACGCCCGTTTTTTCACAATCCGTATTTTTCTGCAACTTATTTAAAAAGCGTTAAAAATATGCACGTACGTTTGCCGGTTGCTATACTGTCCCGAAATTAATTATTATTTTACCATTACCAACTTGGCAGAATTTGCGAGGGTTTTTTTGCGTACGTATTTTAAAAATATAACAAAATAAAAACTTTCTGAACACTGACAGAGACGATAGGTAGGAATTACCACATTGAAAGTAAATAAAAATTAAATATATTTCAGTAAAGATGGTATCTTGTGTAAATAAAAAGAAATCTTAGTTGTCCCCATAAATTTTCAATGATAAATGTGATAATTCTTCTGAAGACGGCGTAAAGATGGTAAAGATAAGAAAGTTGTATAGTATATTAAATTATCGTAGGTTGAGTAAACCAGCTAAATGTACAAAAGCAGCCGGGGCTGCTAATTTTTAAATATAAAAAGTTGTTGACACGCTGTTCCCCACTTTCCACGCGTACACAAACTACATCGGAGGAAGTGTAATTTGTGTACTTTTCTAGGTCGAAAAATTAAATTCATGAAATTTTTCACTTCGATGATAAACCGAAGTCCCAACAACGTGATAAATTAAAAGTCAGCATTGTACAGCGCTTCTTTGTTGGTCTCGTTGCGGTTCATCGTCGTTTCTTTCTGGATTTTCAGTTTTATCGATTATATTGAACTGAAAGAATCAACATGTTGCTCGTTTATCATATCAGAGTTTTCAAATATCACGCTCTCAATTGGCGAGCATTAATAGAAAACCCAGCTGTAGTTATTTTAACTAAATCCTGATCGTACTTTGATGATATTAATTTGATTATTTTATGTGTCTTTTCGCTTCATTCCGCAAATCCGAGTTCGGAATCCCATCTGTATTATGAATCTTAACTCCAAAAAACTTCAAATTTAGAGAAATGTTTTGTTGGGCTTGTACACGAACACTTTTTTCGAACCTTATCGCAACGCTCAAATCCAAAATTATCTTTTTATTTTTCTTTAAAAACAAGCATTCTAGCGAAAAGTATCGACTTCAAAATCAAATAAAATTGTTTTTTTCCCTTCTTTTTGAATACCGAACTTCAGAACTTTCTAACAAAAGTTTAATAATAAAACAGCGCTAGAAGGTAAAAAATAATTACCCGATAATAAATAATATATTTCAGAGTGAAATATACCTAAGGGTGATATTAGGATAATTTTTTTTTATATATAGCGTTAATACTTGTTAGTCGGCACGAAAGTGAAATTGCAATATCTGAAACAGAGTTTAATGAATTATTATTGTAATTTTAATTCCGTGCTGACTCTAATGAAGCTAAGAATGTTGTACAAGAATTATCGTGATGTCACATTCTTAAAAAGTATATTTTACTGCAAACGTACATTATCTCCTTATCGAATAAAATTGTTTTTTACTTTTTAATGCATTTCTATTAAAATATTCTTAAATCTTTCAGTATCGTTTTTTTTTTTTTTTTTTTTTAACATTTTATTTCGCAATTTTTAGATAATATTCTGATTTTTTGTCCCGCTAAAAATCAATTTTTTTAAAAGTGGCAAGCTTGTAAATTGCGTACGGCTGTTTAAAATTTGTTTTACTTTTTTTTTTCTTTTTTTTTTTTAAATCTATATTATCCGTTAATAATACTTTAATTTTTTCTAAATGCCTATCTGCTTAATAGCGATGATAAAATGTCAATAACGTCTATTTTATTAATATGTAAAAAAGTGTGATTTTCCCTACCTGATCGATTACCCCTGTGATTTTATTATTCCTCGTGTACGTTCATTTATCCCTCCGTTCCATTCAAATTAATCTGCCGTAGGTTGCTAGCGCCATTCAGACATCTTTTTTAATCAAGGGGGATGGGGAATTCTTTAGTTTGCAGCTTTTTTTTCCGTTTTCTTTCATAAGAAAAATCCCATCCTTTAATGTCCGTCCATCGTGTAAAAGTTTTCACTCAGATTTTGGTGTCCAATCTTTTTCTGTTGCTAAAAATTATTATTCATTTTCTATCTGTTCAATTTAGTTTTTCTGCTAATCCGTGGTTCCTTTTGTTTCCCTCATTGCACCGTTCTGTTGTTGTCTCCATTATTCACCTACATTCTTCAGCCATAATTCTATTAATTTCCTTCCGTTTCCGTGTTTCGTTGGTTTCCTCTCCAGCGTTTTACTGTGTATCCCAGTTTGCCGAAGCTTGATTTTCCTACTTTTTATTATGCCGCTTAAATCCTATCTTTTCCTTACGCATTTTCTGTTAACAAATCTTTCTCGTGTGTTTATACAGCGGCGGTCCCGTATGAGGGCCAACGAGTATCGACGAATTACGATACGCAGTAGTCATTGAAATAAGCGTCAAAAAGAAAGAAACGTATCGTGAGAGATATATTTCTTTGCGTAATATAAACAAATAAATAATAAGTCAAAAAATGTTTATCAAAATGTAGGAAAAATATATGAACACGTGAAAATTTTAAAATTGTAAGGTCGGAGAACATGGGTGACCTAAAGTATTGTCAACGTTAGTTTATACAAATGCAGATTTAAAAATAGTAAGTTAATAATAACAAATATAATAAACAATAATAACAAAAACTAAGAAGATTAAAATTTCTTACTTAGTAACGTTTTCGGGCATAACCCATCATCAGCTAAATCAATATGTGAACAGATACAAATTCTAAATCACACTGAGGTCAACAAGGGAATACAGTGGTTCATATATAGGTTTAAAATAACAAATATAGAGTCTATGGTCATAACTATTAAAAGGGTAAAGTACATAGACTATAATAAATAATATTTAAGAAATTTAATTGATCGAGTTTAAATAAATATAAAAATATATAACATATATTTTAAAATTTTATATTAGATAGGGGGTTATTGTTATTTGGGATTTGATCATTTAGAATATTACTCTTGTGTTTATTTATATAGTAATTTTCAGCTATGTTCATAGCACATTACCTTTATCATATTTAGCTAAGACTGTGACTGCTTTTTTCTATAGAATTTGGCTTATGTTTATTGTTTTTAAATGATTTAATGTGTTCATCATATCTACATTTTATTTTTCTACCTGTTTGGCCGATGTATGTTTTTTCACAGTCATCGCAGTTTATTTTATATATGCCACTATTTTCATATATATATTATTATTTCCTTTATTTATAGTAATTTTGCGAAAAAAAATTGTTTTTTAAAAAAGATAATGATTATTCTCTATAAAGAATAATTCAGATTAATAAAGCTTGAACCGCATTAAAATACTTAACAGAATCGCTACCAAATTAAAATTGCAACGTTAATTAAAAACCACATTATGTATTTCTAATACATTCGGCTTATAGAAAACGGGTGATTGTACCTCTGTGTGTACTTATTTGATATGTGTTTTTTTAGTTGCTGTAACTTGAAATCGATGCTGACTCTAATCAATTTTTACAATAAATAGATTAATAACAAACCGGAAGTAACTAAACAATAAAAAAATCAACGCATATCGTAGAGTGTATATTATATATATATATATAACCAAAGGCGTCGCCAGCCGATGAGCCAGGGGGGGGGGCAAGATGATAGAAAGAGGATATGAGTTAAGGGGAAAAATAAAATTTATAAGTTGTAAAGGCTTAATATTTTATTAAACAAGAATAAAATCCTAATTAAAATTTCGTGGGTTTCTGATAAAAGTCTTCCAAATTGCCCATGATTACGCACCTATGAATACTCAATCATGGCAGTTGATTAAAAAGTTTCAAGGCTCCGGAGAGGGGGGACAGCCCCCCCCCCCTGACGACGCCCATGTATATAACCAATAATACCACGAATATGTGTGTAGCTCTAGTTACGAAATACGTTGGTTATTTAATTTAAAATAATAGACTCTATTTTATTATTGGTCTATTTATTATAAAATATATACGGAGATGCGTAATTACGTTAATTACAATAACTGAAAAGGTTTCATTTGAAACACTACAATTTGAAAGTATTAATATTTTTCAAAAGTAATCATAACATCCTCTTTAAGGTGATACTACACACTAAAATGTATTAATTTTTAAGAATTATTTTTTGTTTTTTATATTAAATTTTCAAAGTAAACCTTCGTGTCAGAGTTTTTTTTTAAAACTTATTCTAAGAAAACATGTATGAAAAAAATGTTCAGCACGGACTGAAAATTTAATTTACTTTTCGCATAGCAATTTCAATCACTTCCGCCTCCTACGACATAATTTCCGTCATACTTTTCCCGGCATGTCCTCTGCGACATTTGCAACTCTAAACAAGTAAACACAGGTGTCATTAGAAAGTATGACGTTTGTAAATACGAAAAAAAAAAAAAAAAAAAACAAATAAAAAAAGAGCTAAATGCTTAAATTAAAATTATCATATATTTTCAAACATTTTAATATATACGATCAATATTGAATTTAAAAAAATGTGCAACTTTTTTTCGTTGCTAGAAGACAATCCGCGTAGAAATTATATATATAAACAGGTTATTTTAAAATATCAAAAATATAACAAAGCGCCCGTCAGTTTTGGAAGCACGCTGTTTTTTATGTTTTATATTCGGGAAGCTTTTTTTTTTGAACAATTAATGTTCGGAAAAATTAGTATACAGTTTAGTCCAGGTAGATAAATGTGCCCAATTAATGTTTTGCCGGCTACCTTCTGCGAAGGTTGGGGGTACGTCGATGTTGTCGAGCATCAGTGGAAAAATATTGTGGTTTTTTGTTCTGTTTATGAAATTTTACTGTCTGCAATACAGTTTCACATAAAAAGTAAATAATAAAGTTATTCACAAATCTTTCAGAGCTACTTCAGAGAAAATGCGCTCTAACATCAATGCAATATCTCCATAAAAATGAGCCAAAAATTTTAAATAATATTTTACACAGTTGTAATGAAGAAATTCAAACATTTTTTAAAACCGTCTTTGGTGTAAGTTCCTTTTTACTGCAGAACTTATTTTTGTGTAATCATATATTTTTTTTTTTAATTTTAAATATTAGATATTATTATAGAATCTTAGAAGGGCAAAAAAAAAAAAAAAAAAAGAAATAGAATGAAACAAATTAAATAAACGGCTATATGAAAAAAATGTGTGTTTATACTAAAAAATGGAAAATCATAACTGTCAGTCAGTTTTGAGTGATCTGGAAGCGAATATACTACTACAACGTAAACGAATTAGGTATAAAGCGAGGCTCTGTTAGTGCGACTATAAAAATGAAACGAATTAGAAGAGGCTTAATTAGGTTGTAAACTGAATTGGACAGACAGAGAATTATGGGTAAAGATTCCTGGTTGACGATGACGACACCCCCCATCAAAAGAAAAAAATAATAAAAAAATAAAATGCGGGTGAAGTAATATTTTCGAAAAGTTGTCAGCATCTGAAAATCACACCACCATTATTTATTTATCTAATGAAAGTAATGAAATTCCAGCAGCAATGATAGCATATCCGATATACGTGTTTGCTTTTTTTTTTGGCTGGGAAGAATGTTTTTTTTTTCTTCTTTTTTTTCGTTTTACGAGCACACCGGCAGTGACATTTAACGACTGATTAAAGGATGAGACACCTATTGGAGATAGAAGATATAAAAGTGATTTAGGCACTATATTTATGAAGGGAGGAAAATAATGAAAGGAGCACCTGTAAGACGAGTGGGTAGATCAGATTATAATAAACTTCAGTATAGGGGAGTAAGGTTATCAGCATGTACTTTACAGAACGGTGAAGGAGAAAGCGATTGCAGGAACAAAAGGAAAGTGATAGTGGTTTGAAGAAAAGGGGGAAAGAAATTTATCCAGGCGCAACATTGAGGAGAAAAGATTGGCCTCTGAGGAGAAATGGAAAAAAAAGGGACTGGAAAAACAGATGGGATACGAATTAGGCCAGTTAGAACAAGAAAGTTTTTATATAAGGAAAAAAGATAGAAAGAATACGTGTAACTGTTCGTAGAGGATGTCCACTGTAGACAGCCGAATGGGATAGAAAGAGGGCAGCCGCCTCGTTAACCGGGATATTAGGAACCCTCCAAAAAAAACCTACCTAAATAGAACGAATATTATGCAGATTGCAAATAAGACAACCGATTAAAAAGGATAAAAGGTAATCCGTATGCAGAAGTTAGGAAGCGAGATAATATAAGTTGAAGAACGTTCAAAGAAACACAGTTAAAATTTTAGAAGAAAGTGAAAGTGTTAAAGGTGATGGACTCAGCGATGAAAATGGAATAAAAGAGGGGGGAAGTTTAGTTAGGACAAAATGATTCATAAATGATGAAGTAAATGTGTGGCGTCAACAGCACTGGGGACCATCACTGAAGGTAGAGGTGGATGATGGGGAAAATGTGTAGTAATGAAAAAGTGTTGAATTGTTAGGAAAAGAGGTAGAAGAAGGGCGGTGTGTCTGTAGGAAAAGGGGAAGGTAAACGAACTGAAGAAGAAAAAAAGCGGAGTTTGGAGTGTGAAAATATTAAATAGGGAAAAAGCGTTATTTACGAAAAATGGAAAAGTAGAGAAGAAAGAAAATTGGGGAACACGAAATTACAAATCGGTGGCTAAGAAAAAATGGACGAAATGAAAAAAAAAAAAAAAAAAAAATAGATCAAGAATTGGATTGGGATATGAATGCGTAGAGGCGTGAATTTTAAAGCATTCAGATACGGCCGAAGAGGCAAAAGTAAATTTGTCAAGTTTAAATGAGGACTACTTAGAAGCACTGCTGTAAAGAACGATGCAGTAGTTTAATTTGGAGAGTTGTGCAAAATGAAAAGAACACCAGGTTCATCACACTGGTTAGAAGGAAAACAGCCTTAGGCAGATTAAGTCTTTTAGAGCAAGATGCACGAAGAAAGTTAATATATTTTACGGAGAAAAGACAGCAGATGATGATCGGGACAGCAAAAATAATCCACGAAAGCGATAGTTAATTTGCGGATTTGTTACAGAGACGCATAGAGACGGTGAGGTAAAAAGATTCGTTAGAGAAAATCGAGAAGAATTGGTCAGGGACGTTTTAATCGAGGATAAAGAAGAACCGAGAATTGCATTGGCTGTATTAGATCGGAAAGAAGAACAGACAAATATGTATATCATCCGCAAAGAACAAGGAAGTTGAAGTGTACCGGAGAAAAAATTTTTCGCGGTCTTTCTCAAGGTCACTTAGTCCTACTCTCTTCAATATCTCTATTAGTATTTTCGTTTGAATTTTTCCTCTTTATTCCTTTACTGGCAACATCCTATTTTTTTCTTCCTTCTTCGATATTGCAGTTGCCGGTGAAGCTCTTAATTCGTCTCTCATTGTACCGAATTATTTTTCATTCTCAATTCACTATTTCTTCTTTCGAGTCTTCTTCTATTGATTTTATGCCTCGTCTCTACGATCCTGCTTTGGTTTTGAAGTTTGTTTGACATTTTAACTATCCTCTCTTTCGGTTAGAAGACCAAACTTGCCGAAAGCTTTATTCCCAATCAAATAGGGTGGTGATCCTTACATTCTGATCTCTTCGTATAAATTCATTACCTGTTCCGGATTCTGGTGCTTCAAAATCCCGTCTGTCTAAATTCGATATAATTTGAAATTTGCGTTTTTGCCTCGGTGCTTTTAAACCCTCTCCCATTCTATCAATTTCAGCAATGCTTGCCGAATCCAACACACCCCTGTTGTCTCTCTTCGCAGATTTTATTTAGACTATCATTTTCTCATTAAAATTCGCTTACGTCCACTACTCTTATCCATTCTTACCGTTCGAATTCTCTTCGCAAATTTTATTTAGACTACCACTTTTTCACTTAACTTCACTTACGCCCACTACTCTTATCCATTCTTAACTTTCTAATTCTCTTCGCAGATTTTATTTAGACTATCATTTTTTCACTAAACTTCGCTTACGTCCTCTACTCTTTTCCATTCTTATTTTTCCATTTATAAAAACTGGCGTTTTATGCTTAGATTTTATTATCCTTTATTTTGGAATATTATCGCAAAATTTGGAAATTGTAAAAAAAAAAAAAAAAAGAAAAGGTATTACAATATTCTCCATTAAAGACAAATTAGAAGTTGAACAATAAAAAATCACCAATTTATCATATATCACAAGGCGCAATTTCGGAAAAGTATAGTAAACAAAAGTTTAACAATAACTCAAAAAAACACTTTGGCGATTAATAAAAATTTGAGAAGATTCGACGAAAGTGGAATCATCAAAAGTTTCTTTCCGCCAATTACAAATTTAATAACAGATAAAATACCGAATTCTTTTATTTTTAAATTTACCCTAAAAAATATTTAGTATCGGGGAATCGGATTGCGTCGTGCGATAGGTCGATTCTTCGATACGTTAGTTCAGCTTGCAATACTAACGTTATGTCATAATTTGCACAAATATATATATATATATATATATATATATATATATATATATATATATATATATATATGTATATAAATGATAATTTCTAAACGATTATAGGTGATAATCAGAGAAATATATGTTAAACTATATTACTCGTAGAGAATTGGAATATACCGCGCTTAAGAGTAATATTAAAAAAAAAAAAAGATTTCAATTAACATACGGTGGTCCAGTATGTTTGGTTTTTTTTTTCACGCGTTTGATCGTCTAGCCGGATTTTAGTGATTCTTTGTTTATTCGAAAACGGATTGGCGATCATTTCGTATAGTGGGAGTTCCGATGAGTTTCGGTGAACAACAACCGGAAATAAAAATGCCCTCTCTTTAGAGAAATTTTTAATACAACAAACGCCATTGACATTTAAAATATTAACAATGTAATTTACCACGGAAAGCTGGACTGGAAAGCGAACTACTTTTAATATAACCAGACAAAAGTTAGCTAAAAAATTTTTTAATACAGTCTGCAACTTTTTCTACAGCAGCAACTAGATAGTTGAATTTTTTTTAATCGACATTATTTCGTCATTAGAACATTCTCGGAATTTTAAAATTTAAGGGGCAAAATTTTGAAACTAAACGGAGGCGACGAATACGAATGAATTAAAATACTATCAGTGTTAATTACCGTGAATAATACAGATCTCAAAATAAGGATAGTGAATTAAAAGATTTACTAATATTTAAAAGGCGCCTGAACCTGATTCCGGTCGCTTAAACGTCGAAATTGATGAAGGTTTCCGTCAACGATAACATCTTGCGATTTTGTGTATCGAAAGATAATATATTTTTATCGTAATTAAAGTAACTTCATCATGCATATGTAAAAATTGTTGATTTTGACTTTAAAAATTATTATCGAAACCCGTAGAATATATATTTAGATATTTATTTTTTATTTTTTATTTTTTTTTCATTAGAAGAAAGACGGTATACCAGCACCGGTCTAGGGAGCCATCCTCATCAAATCCATCTTTAGAAATAGTACGTATGTAAACATTACACGTTTTTTTTAACCGGTAGCTGAAGTTTTATAGAGTAAGAGGGGGCAGAATTTTTGTCTGTATTATTTCGAAATATTTTTACACTAAAAATTGTAAGGTAAAATTATTTAAAAAAAGAAAATACACCGATTTTAAAATTTCAAAAAGATTGCGCAAAAAACTGTTAGCAAAACAATAATTATTCGATAGGAAATAATTTAGAGTAATATATTATAGAGATTACGATTATTCTTAAATAATTAATTAATTAAAGTCGCTACTAAATTCAAATTGTAACAGTAATTAAAAATTGCGTTAAATACCGTCGATGTTTGCAATACTTGATAGATGTATTTTTACAATTCATTTAATATGGTTTTTTAATTGTAATCTGTACCGAGACTCTAACTGCCGTATGAATGTTATGTTTAAAAGTCGTAATAAGGATTGTTTTAAAATTTTATCGTGAAATAGTTGTATCGAATAAAATTATTTTCATTACATTTTTAGAGAAGAAAAATCTCAAAGCTGGGATATTTTTCGTTTTTGTTAAAATAATTTTCATACAGCAACATTAAACGGAAAAAAAAGGAAAAATATCAATAACGAACGAAACTTATTGAACGGTTCCTGATTATCCGCGCAGTAATTTTAAAATAAGAAATAAACGAATGCCTGTGACTGGAGAGCGCGATTGGGACATTTGTATACACAGCTGCATCTGAAAAAAAAGGTACACTACATGTCGTCCGTATGTTAGGCATGCAATAATCGATTTTGTTGCCGAAAGAAATCGCGTAATTCCAGAGTGGCAATTAATCTGTTGGTAAAAATGCGAATTCGTTGCGTTCGCGTTTCTGCGATTTAATCACTGATAACGAAGGCGAACGAAAGTAACGTTCTTATCGTCGGGCGAACTGTTGTGCCTGATGGTGCGGGTGCCGTCTCGGTGACGGATTTCCTATCTCGTTCGAAGTCGCGCGGTCCTTTTTCGCCTCGTTTCGTAGCCGCCGTTTCCGGCACTCATCGCTCTCCGTTTTTGTCCGATGTTCGCTAATGATTCGGCCGGTAACATTACCTCTCGCTCCTGCTTTATCGCCGGCAGTCTCCTCTTTTCATCGAGGAACACAGTGCCCTGCGCGGAACCTTTATAACTGCCAACTCAGGTTCCGCTCGTGCACCGTATGCCTGTTTTCTCTTTGTTCCCTTTGCCGCACAGAATCCGTAGAATTCGGCAGGGCTGGCTCATCGCTTTGCCGATTGCCGTTCAACTGGCATAGTTGAACCAAATGATTCTCTTGACGCAGCCAACGGGGAGATCCTATTTTTCCTCTCATTTGCAAGTTCGCTCGCCTCAACATGCCTTTCCTTTTCTCGTCCTTTTCTCTGCGGCGCCGTTTTCGCCATTTCACTCCTTCTCTCCTATCGTCGCTTCGTCCGCTACATCCCACAACCAATAACTATGCTGCCTCCCCTACATTTTCCACTTGCACCACCGCTCCTTTTTTTTTCTTATTATACATATGTATATAACATCTATTGCCCCAGTAACTTTGCTTTTACTAAGTTTCAAGTGCCACTGTAAGTATCCCGCCGAAGGCATATAGAATATGTGGCGTGTCATCATCATTCGGTCGAAGTAGGTATTAAAGTTGCTCCAGCCAAACGGGCTAGAGCTTTTTCTTTAGTTTGGTTACGAATTTTTTAGTTGCGGATCTGCAAAATGTTATAATGATCAGAGATTGGAATTCAATTTGTTTTATTTTCGTTTATTTATTCTGACTCGTCAACTTGTATTAACTGGGCGCAGTGGTAACATTTTTCTACACTTTCGATATGCTCCAGCTGGATTCGGCCGAGTTCTATTGGAGCGAAACACTGTTAGCTGACCAATGAGCTAACCAACTGCATAGCGCAGTAGCTGACGTTAAGTAATATAAATAAACGTCGAAACCCGACCGCGTGTCGTAACAGAAACGGATAATATTTTGCAAAATTTTAAAACACGATGGCATAAAAATCATTATTATCAGACAATTTGAGAACTGAAATTATAAAAAATTCCCAAGTTGCGATATATTTCTCCGCTGTCAAATGTATACGGAATATTTCCTAATATTTTATTCATTCACCGCTTATATTTTTGCCACATTTGCATTGCAAAACCCGTATCAATAAACATCTATATTATATTTTATATACATATATCTGTGTGTGTATATTTTTCTTTATAATTTTTGCGCTTATACGTTACAAAAAGAAATTGAAAATAATAAAAAGGATAAACCATATATTTATATTTAAATATCGAGCCCATGTGTATATGTATATGAATAGATCTTCTGGACCACGCCATAAGGCATGCACCTCAGGATAATATTTTGCTACAATTTTATAGAACTGATTTTTAACATTACAGGGTATTTCATACAAAAACGTTACATTTAAATTGTTACATACAATCTATAATGTAAGCGTTACATATAAATTGTTACATACAATCTATATATGTAAGCGTTACACATAAATTGTTATATATACAATCTATATGTAAATGTTCACATGTAAATTGTTACATACAATCTATATACATAAGCGTTACACATAAATTGTTACATACAATCTATATACATAAGTGTTACATGTAAATCGTTATATATACAATCTATATGTAAATGTTCACATGTAAATTGTTACATACAATCTATATATGTAAGCGTTACATGTAAATTGTTACATACAATCTATATATGTAAGCGTTACACATAAATTGTTACATACAATCTATACATAAACGTTACATTTAAATTGTTACATACAATCTACATGTAAACGTTACATGTAAATTGTTACATACAATCTATATACATAAGCGTTACATGTAAATTGTTACATACAATCTATATACATAAGCGTTACATGTAAATCGTTATATATACAATCTATATGTAAATGTTCACATGTAAATTGTTACATACAATCTATATACATAAGCGTTACACATAAACTGTTATATACAATCTATATACATAAGCATTACATGTAAATCATTATATATACAATCTATATGTAAATGTTCACATGTAAATTGTTACATACAATCTATAATGTAAGCGTTACATATAAATTGTTACATACAATCTATATATGTAAGCGTTACACATAAATTGTTACATACAATCTATATACATAAGCATTACATGTAAATCATTATATATATACAATCTATATGTAAATGTTCACATGTAAATTGTTACATACAATCTATATATGTAAGCGTTACATGTAAATTGTTACATACAATCTATATGTAAGCGTTACATAAAATACAATCAATAAATAATGTTGCAGCATTGTTCTTATATTACCTGAGCATAAAAATGATAAAATCATTAATTATGTATATGTATGTTTTATTATTTCGTTCATATATTTGGATAGAAATTACTAGGCGCTTTGTAAACTAGGCTTATTTCTAGGGAAAAAAACGGAAACCCGATAATTTGGGCATTTTAATTTTAAAAAAAAGCTCTTTTTATTTGATATATTTTTGTTCCATTAAATCTGGACAGAGTTACTGAAGCCTTTTTACAAATTACGAATGAAATCAAAGTACACGATTTGTTGGAATTTATTATTATTTTAATTAATGTTTTCATATTGTTGAGAAGTGAAAAATTTGATACGGTGTGGTTGTCAGACTGTTATTTCGAAATTTAGGCTGAAGTCTAAAAGGTAATTCCGAATCGGGTTCCCGCTGTCATTAACAATAAGCAAAAAAAAACAACTGAACACAGTATTTTTTCACACTAACTGAATCAGATTATTAATGTTTTTCCTTTTTTTTTTTTTTTTCTTTTCCAAAAGACAACAAAAATGGTTAAACTTAAATAAAAATGAAAAAATACTGTTAAAATTACAATTCGAAGTTCCCTAAATCCCATTTTCCTACCATAGAAGCCTCATTGATGTTCATTATAATATGTTCATAAATATACTGAGTTTTAAAAAAATTTATAAACACAAATTGAAAGCAATGCACATGTACGCTAAGTTGTATATCTAAGCTCCTTATTAATTTAACAAATGGAGAATCGTTTTTTTTTCTTAATTTTTTTTCGAATGCAGGAATTTATGTTTAATATTCTTTTTTTTTTTAATCTTAAAAAAAAGTAGGAAGTGTGTTTAAAATATTATTAAATGAAAAAGTTAATGCGGATTTATTAAGAATAACCTAATAATTTATCGTATATTATAGAGTGTAAGCCTTTAAACTGATCTTTATTAATTTCTGTTTTTTTTTGTTTTTTTTTTTTTTTATTTGTTTTTGGGTTAGAACTAGAAAAACTGTTGCTTTAAGCCTACTATTAGCATATTTTTTATAAAGAAATTAAAAATAACTTTGTTATCGTAGATAATATTTAAATATAGATATGTCCATACCTGTTTATTAATATTTAAAATAAAATAAATAAATACCTTAATAATAAAAACAAAATTGTATTAAATGATTTACTTTAATAGATAAAATAAACTTCTCAATTTAAGAAAACGTTTTCATAGCCCATCATCAGCTAACAATATAGAGTACAACTCAGATAAAATTAAAATCAAACTGCAAAGTTTTATCTGAGTGTACTCTATATTGTTAGCTGATGATGGGCTATGAAAACGTTTTCTTAAATTGAGGTGTTTATTTTATCTATTAAAGTAAATCATTTAATACAATTTTGTTTTTATTATTAAGGTATTTATCTATTTTATTTTTATAGAGAATATTTATTTGGCGTAATTTACAAATAAATATCTTTAACGATTGATGCGCAATGTAAAAAAGAAACTTATGACAGTGTAAACTTGAATTTGTATAAGATTATACACTGAAAGGTTAAACGTATAAAAGAGAGAGAGGGGGGGGGCACCGGAAGGAAACGATTCAAGTAACGTAAGAACTAATAGTAAAAATTAACATAGTGTTAGGGCAGTGAATGAAATGCGAAATAAAAGAAATCAAGTGAAAGATATAGAAAAAACATTACATTTACAGCAGACGGTATGATAAAAAAGGAAAATAAGCAGTTAAGAACTTAAATAAAACAAGCTAACTCTAAAAATGAAAAACTGTTAGAAATAAATTGTCAAAGAGGTTAAGGAATTAAATAACTCGATAACCAAGATTTAGCTAACTGGACCGAAAGTGGTGTAACAGAAAACAAAAGTGAATAATAGTAATCGCTAAAACTGGAATAGAATTTAACAGTAGGATATGTTGTATACAAATAACACATCCACTATTTAAGAAAAATCAAAATAAACCAAGACCAATTAGGGGAGAGTCCGGCAGTACCATCACCTTAAGGTTTGATTGGAATAAAATTAAAGTTTATCATGTTACATGTTTACTTGCTGCTGACATATTTAGGGGCACTCATAAGCTATAAATAGAAGACTATAGAACGTCAATACATTTAGAAATAATCAACTTTATTCGTAAAATTTCAAACAATGAAAAATTAAGTTTAAAAAAATTGTGCTCTAGTACCGGCCAGCTGAAACTAGAACTGTTATATTATACAATAATCACACATATACTGATTTGGCTTCATGGATCCACGACTTACAGTTTCCAAATTGAATCCAGTCCTCATGGTGGGATTTGAAACATAAAGGACAAATTGTCTCCTCCTGAATCGAGGTCTGGGTGGGAACCCGGTTTTCTTTTTTATTTTTGCTGACATCCTTGCCCAAAATCAAACTTCTGCCTTTCCTGCCGATATTTTTTTCTAGAAAAATGTGTTGCTTAGTTGATTCCACATTTTTTTTTATCTATTCGCTTTTCTTCCAACATCTCTTTATATGGAGAACATGTGAATATTTCACTACTTTCAGCTTTACGTCGTCGTGCAGTAGCTCTTCTTTTTGAGGCATCAGGAACTGGTGATAATTCTAAAACAATTTCTTTAAAATTTTCAACCGATTGGTCAATGATAGCTGATGTGTTGAGGCTCGGATTTTTCATAAGCAGTTTGAGATTTAGTGTTAGAACTAGCAGTTTGTGCCTCAGATTGTCGAGAAGGGTTAACATGAGGTTCAAAGTTAGAAGCAGTAGGTTGAGGTACATGTGCAGAAGTTGAAGGTGTCGGTTCTGTTAGTTGGGAAAACGATGGTGAATTGTTTGCAATATTTGTCATCTCTGAAGCAATGAAATCAAAGTCACTGAAGATATTCTTGTTAAAGGGATGAATTCCTGTACAGCGAAAGCCGTCCATTCGAGAAACACGATTAAAATCAGAAGCAACAAACCCAGCAATCTCATATTCACTAACCCTTATGCCAGCATTTGACCTCATCCATAAATCACATGCATCACTGTAAGCAGACTTAAATGGTTTCATAAAGGTGCGATTAAGCGGCTGTCGCTTATGAGTCGTGTGTGGTGGTGGAGTGCTCAACATATGGATATGATTTTCTCTAGCAAATAGGATGACATCCAAGTCTTTGTGACTGGCATGCCCATCAAGAACTAACAGAACTGGGTTTTGTTTTGTAGATTTGGAATACTTTTTAAAGTGGTGCATCAATTTTAAAAATAATTCAGCATTCACCCAGCCATTTGACTGAACTTCGCCTACGCTCTCATGTGGAGCATTTATCATGAGTCTCTCATTCATTCTGGATCTTGTCAACACGAAGAATGGTGGTACAAATTGACCTCCGGCATTCATTGCAAAAAGCACTGTCACATTTTTTCTACGCTTTGCAGAAGTAAGCTTTCCAACTTGTCTTTGGTTTTTTGGTAGCTATAACTTTAGAATGTTTCGGAACAATACTGACACCAGTCTCATCGCAATTCCGTATTTTATAGTGAGTGAAATCATATTTTTCCATCAAACTCTATCAAAAAAACGCTCTACTTCAGGTCTATTAAACGCTACAGCTCTCATTAAACTAGTTGATTCTGCAGTTCGCAATGATAAGTCGCCATGTCTTTTCATAAAGGCATAATAATCGTTTTTGCCAGCTAACATCTCCTCTTTATTGAATTGATGTGGTATTTTTAAAAGGCATTAACCTATTTGCCAAATCTTTAACATGTTTAACCAAAACTTCCTCATGTTCAGGTAAGAGTGTTGCGTGGAAACAACCCATAGCTGGCTTAATTGACACCTATTTATTATTTTTAATAGCACTGATTCGGTCATTTAATGTCGTTTTAGGTACTTTAAAACGATCTGCAGCTTAACGCGCACCCATTTCTTTATTTAAAACCTTCTCCACGGCCTTGTGCATGTCGGAAGGATCCCAAGTGCCCTTCTTTTTCTTTGTCCCAACATCACTTTCATCACGTGCTATTTTTATGAACCTAAAAGAAAAATAAACTGCTTTAAAAATAAAATAAATAGTGGCCGGTACTCGGGGAATTTTTTTTTTGGCCGGTACTGAAGGAAACAGAAAAAAATATAAATCTAATCGCTGATAAAACGTAACGTATAAAATTAAAATGTAAAAATATTTTACAAGCACTGGTACAAATGATCAATGCACAGCTGGTTTGACTTTTTTCTAAATCGCTGAATAAACTCCGGTTATCATGCACAGAACTTTTATTGCGTATCAGACGTTAACCATATATGACAACAATTTTTGTACTGCGGGTGAACGTGTCGCGTCAAGTAAACGCCGCGCCAGTTCTAAACTGTGAGTGACGAATTGCACAAAGGGCGCTAGTCGTTACACCGCCTTTTGTTGTAGAATTTCAGAAATAGTGTTTGTAAAAAGAAATAAATTTGTTTTTTAACGCATAATAATAATAATAATGATAATAATAAAGGCGAAGATTTTTCTTAGTTAATTTAACTGATTAGTAAGATCTGTTAATTTGTACGGATTAATTTTTTTCGTATAATCGAATAAATTTGATAAAAGCACAGTGAGTTCGCTCGTAAGATGATTATGAAAATCACTAATTATTAAATTTTTAACGCTATTTGTTTTAAAACATCGTTGCTCTATGTGTTCTAAGACTTTTTCTTTTAGCTTCTCTCCTTAGAGCTTTGGAAGCGAATCGTGTCGAACAGTTAGCTGAACCGTGACGTTTTAGACTGGAAATTAGATGTTAAAAAATTTGTTTAAAACTGATTTTAAAGATATGTCGTTGCGAATTTCGCCTAGGTTGTATATTAAGCGATCGCCGGTCATTATACAGGAAAAAAAGTAAATCAAATGTTTCGAGTACATTCTATAAGTTTCCTTCAAAACCAAATCAAAACAAACAAAATCAAAAAAACAAAATCAAAAAAACAAAATCAAAAAAACAAAATCAAAAAAACAAAATCAAAAAAAACAAAATTAAAAAAACAAAACAAACTGCAATAAATCTACTGTTTCCGCGTGTAAAATTTTCAAATTTCAGAAAGAGAAAATTTAAGCGGTATCTAGTTGACGATACTTTGGCTTAGGGGAATATATACACTTTTAAAACTAGCGAATAATAGTGTTTTTTTTTTTTTGCTAATTAATCGTGTAGACCTTCATTTGTCATCCAAAAGGAGCGTTTACTGGAAAATTTCCACGTGCACTCACCAAAGCCTAACGAGAACAGTTCAAAATGAGTCATTTTGTTTAAAATTTAAACGAGAAAAACCGTTACAAATGTTGACGGTATATTTAAGTTTTTTTTTTTCCTAATTTATTTCGACTCGTGTCTTCTACGGGGGGGGGGGGGGATTTTTAATTCGGAACAAGTGATGATAATTTTTGATATTTGCGTTTCACTTCAACAAAATGCCTAACTAGCGTCGCGGGCTAGCTGGCGTAGCAGAATTAGCGTGTACTTATTTTTTTTTTGTTCCAAATACGGCGTAAGTGAGGGTAATATTTTAAAAATCCATCGTTCCTTACTGAATCCTTCCGATACGTATTTCTGTATTGTTTTTCTTTCTTTGTTAATTTTTCCAGAGGAATCGATTTTTTTTCCATTCGGTGTTCAAACTTATTTCTGTTCTTACTAAGTGATGATCGCTACCGATGTTGAACTTTCGTAGTTCACGATTGTAATTATCTCACATCGCTATTACTTAGTAATCCACTTCACTGTTTTGTTGTTGTACAGTTATCCGATTATCATTTATTCTCTTTTATTTGTACTCGTAAAAGCATGTTTGTGATACATATAATTCTGTCGTATTTGCAAAAAAGTTACCGGCGTTCTCCTCTTACATTTCGTAATTTTGTTGTTTAAAATTTACCAACGTTATCGTTCTAGTTTGCCTCCCTTAGGTATTTATTCTGCACCCTGTACGCTTTACGCCTCTGCAGAACTCCTTTATTCCAGCTTCTACTGAAGTAACGAATGCGGGGGCACGCCTATCTCCAATTTTATATCTATGCACAGTCATAGAAATATTTTAAGTATTTTACTTATTAATTTAATTTTGTCCGTACTACGTTACTTTCCATTTTTATTTATTCGAAAATCCTACACTTATCGACACTTGTTCTTCTGTTCTTTTCGTAGGGGTTATTTTTTACATGGTTATTATATACTGCCACTGTTCGCATTTATAATGCTGTTCTGTCACCGCTTCGTCTCGCAGATTCCTGTGGCATTCTATTTTATGGTTCCTAGCTCTGTTATCAGATCGAAAAGAAAAGCCCTGAAGAAATTGAAAATTAATCCACCACGGGAAAAGCAAATAAACTTTCGTAACCGTGCCATCTTTATATTAAAACACAGAAAGGAAATCATAATGAAGAACTTCCAAAACTCTAAAATAATCCTTTCGATACATTTATCGAAAAAAGTTTGGAAGTTAGAAGCCCCGATGGAATAGTTCTGTACCCTACAAACGTACTAATTAACAACACGAGATTTGTATAGATTCTTATCAGAACTAGATTTGTCAGCTTTTTGGAGCCAAACAGTCAACAGATGATTCTGCCGACGCATGAACTTCATAACCACGCCGACTGTTTTAATCTGGAATACTGCAACAACATAATTGCGGGAAACGAACTACGACTCTCAATCAATTAAATCGAACCTTTCTCCTCAGCTGATCTTGATGGATTTCATATCTCATTAATTCAAAACATTTCACCGCTAATCTTCAACAAAGTGCTGTTATCAATTGACAATCATCTCACTTTCCCCTCGCACTGGAGTTTTTCATGAAGTGATACCGATCATTAAGCGCAACGTAAAAATCCATTGCTCCTCGTAAATTACACCGATTAATCTTCTTAAAACACCCTCGTTTAATTTTGTGTATTTAGTCAAACAATCTTTTATCGACCGACAGTTGGAAATGCAGATGTGGACCAACTTTTCTTCGTAAAATGTTCCTTTAAGAATTACGCCAAACGTCTTCTCTCAACTTGCAGAAAGCTTTTGGACAACATCTTATCTTGAAAAACTTATATGAATAGGAAATTTGCGGCCATCTAACCATCTTTGTCATCTATCTTCTCGGAAAGTCTTTGCGCGCAGTGGACAAACATCGTTCATGACCTCATTTAACACCAAGCTCGCTGATTAATCCGACCCTGTTTAATACACCGCTATGAATCAGTCAGGGGCCAACGGACTGATGCACTTTGTTTCAAAAAAAATATCTTCGTTTCGTCCTATGTTGGAACGTTGAATTAGCAGCGAAGATATTCTACGGGATAAAATCAACTAGACTACAACTGTGCATGTTTGCCGCGTCCGACGATGTCTCCCTGAATAAGGTAAATTTTATTCGCTTTATCGATTCAGTCAACAAAATAGCTCGGCATCTATTTCGTCGATCATAATTTTTGTACGGCCTGTTCACGTCGCCGAGATTAGTGAAACGAAATAATATCTAAATAAATTTTTTTCAGTGTTAATGTATTAACTAAATATATTTAAGTATTAATTTTTATAATGTGTAAAAACTAATAGGGATCTAAGAAATGTATAATTCAAACGGAAATACAAACTGACTTTGAAGATATAATTCATAAATAACTTGCCACTTAATTTTTCATATCACAAATAATTTTTTTTTTGCTGATAAAATGGCTAATTGTATAATGTTTTTGCACAAGTTCAATTTAAAAACTGACACAAACTTCACTGTATTTTCTACAGTATTTTGTTTTTATTGGGATATCACTATTTTTTGTATACAAAATTTATTCATTACACGTTATATATGCGTATATTATTTCGCATACTGTTAGCATTGCGATAGGACGATTTGTGTATTGATAAAGGAAGAGGGGAATTTTGATTTTTGCGCAAATACTATAAAAATTTCAAAATTTGAGACATACAGAATTTTTCAGGTTTCATAATTTTTCCGGTATTTACAAATTTTTTTTCAGCTTTCTACGCCTTGTAGATTTTGCTGAGTATTTTGGTTTTTTGAGAAAATAAGTAAAAATTTCAAAATTAGGGCCCTTTCAGGGCTTCCTATGAAAAGTTTTTTGGGTTTTGAAATTTTCCTGTCATCTAAAATTTACAAGTGTTAAATATACCAAATTTTCAGTATTGCGCTTCTTGTAGATTTCGCTGGGTACTTTGATTTTCACAGAATCATTTTAAATTTGAATTTTTGAACCCATTTTCGGTTTTGCATAAAAACTTTTTCAGGTTTTATAATTTTTTTTGTTATTTACATGATAGAGCATACCAAATTTCATCTTTCTACGTCTTGCAGATTTTGTTGGGTATTGTGCAAAAAAAAAAAAAATAAATAAAAATTTCAAAATTTGGACCCATTTAAGGTTTTCTATATGAAATTTTTCGGGTTTTGTAATTTTCTCGCATTTACAAGTTACACAAATGTTGAACCTCTCAAATTTCAGCCTTCCGCTTCTTATAGATTTTGCTGGATGTTTCAATTATTATAAAAATGTTTAAAAATGTGGGTGTTTTGACCCCATTTAAGGGGCTCTTAAATTTTTAATTTTTTCAATTTTTCTATTATTTACATGCTACGAGTGTTGCACATACCTAATTTGAACTTTTTATGTTTCATAGAAGTTTGGCTGTAAACTTTTATTTTAAGGAGTCATTTCAAAATTCAACTGTTTTAAGCCTATTTTAGGCGTTCATAATTAGAACTGTTCGAATTTTATAATTTTTCTGTTCATTATGCGTGGTAAATTGTCTGAATACCGAATTTCAGCTTTCTAGGTCCAGTTCAGTAGATGTTGCTATGTATTTTGGTCATCGTAAGTGAATATATGTATATATATGTGACGTTTTTATTTAAAATGAGGTGTTTGATCTCGGCTTGATTTTGGTAATTTGTAGAAATATTAAATTCCACTATAAGTTTTGTAAAGCATGTTTTTATCTACATTAGGGGAAAAGTTACAGTGTCTTAAAAAGTCCATTCATTCTCTCCTTTCCTTCTCCTTCGGTTATTCTAGCTCTTGATCCCTTTCTGTCGGCTATCTCTGATCGTGTAAGGATCAGAGTCTCTTTTTTCTCGCTGTTCCGCTGTTCCTGGGCCAATGTCCATGTTGACGAACTCATTAAAAAAAAAAAAAAAGTCCATTTTTGAGCGTTTCGGTGATTTCTGCATATATACACAGCTGTGCCAGCAGCCTGTTTTACTAATTTGACTGCATGCACTGCCGTGCATGTAGATTTCACGCTAATAAGAATAACAGCTTCCAAGTGATTGAACTACATATCGTGCAGAATAAAATATCCAGCTTTAAACAGTTTATTTTTTAGGTGATTATATTCTAGAAAAAAATGGAAAAAATACTACGGTTTGGATTAATATGCACTAAAAATTTTATAATATATAGTGTATATTGAAAAAATAAAATAACATCTTTTGTTTTTTTTCGCTTCAAATTTATATTATCATGATGCTTTTTCTTTCATTTAATTTATATTAAAAACCTATTAAATTATAAATCTAAATTTTCAACAGGGAAATTATGTCTTGCGTCTGTTAACATAGCTTTCATTACGAAAAACGACCTCTTTACAAGGCAAGATACAATTGGTAAATATTTAAATACGGCCAATTCAGATGGAGTGTACGAGATTTCGTTTTTGACGTGAAACGTCTTGAAAATTGCTCATGCAACGAAATCGCGCAACGCAACGACTGTCATTCTATTATTACGACTTATTCTGAATGTTAACAAAATATTTCAGTTTTATGTTTATTTTTGTAAAAATATAAATTAAACGTAAAAATTTTAGAAATAAAATGATTACTATAGTAAATAATAAACTCTAGATGACATTTTATTAATTTTTGGCCGCGTAACGACTATTATTCTATTTTCAGAGTTTAAACTAAATAATTCAAGCAAAAAATACTTGTTGTTTCATAAATTAACATATATTTATATTGGTATTATATAAGAAATAAAGTAGCCATTTTGAAATGAAAATCGTTTTATTACGAGCGCGTAAAAATTAATTTATAATTTGTCAATCGTCAATAGCGTACAAAAACGTTAATAACACTACAAAGTCTCGAGTTTACAGAATGTTATCCATTTTATATAAGCGAGCTTTCAGTTTTATGTTTATTTTTGTAAATATAAATTAAACGTTAACATTTTTAAAATAAAATGATTACTATAATAAATTATTAATAATAAACTCTAGATGACATTTTATTAATTTTTGCCGTAAGTAAATACACCGCGTTCTGCTACTTAAGCGAAATAAAATCGTTATTGATTATTATGAAATAAAAAGTACTGATGACGTGTTTGTTTTATATTAAAGGATTTTTAGAACCAAGTCAGATTTGCTTTCAATTCAATCGTTAATACACTTAAACCGATATAGGCGTTTTAAAATCAACGGCCCTGTGCCCTAGCACAGCTGCACCCAAATTTTATCTGACACTCGATCTAATTGAATCGAAACTGCAAATGATGTGCTAGATATTGAAGAGAGCATGTCTGGATCAAATTTGTGCCACGTGTGTATATTTGTACATAACAGGTACAAGGTTCAAAGAACAGTTACCCATCATAAGGTCGAAGATAATGTAGCAGTAGTAACTACTAGCGGTCCCAATCATATATTAGCGTGAAAAGGTCGGTCAAGAATATTTGTTTTGTTTGCCGGCACCATTATTCAGCGCAGGCAATTGACAATATATATATATAAACTCCTAGAAGGTCGGAACGTAAATGCTCTGTTCAAATTCGTTTCGTTTATAAGGAAGACAAAAAGACTTTTATTTGCAGAAAGATATAATGGTAGTCACACGACCAACAAGGAAAAATAAGTTGTTGTTTTTTTTTTTTTTTTTTTTAGTTCCATAAATAATTTGCAAGAGGCTATTATCAAACGATGGACTTGACAGGAAACAAAAAAAAAATTAACACCTTTTCTTAGTAACGTTAAGAATTTTATACATTCGCATCGAGTTTCCTTTATATGTAATTATGAAAAATTTGTAAAAACACGTAAAAACACTCAAAATATGCACGAAACGTCCAAAATACGCATTTATATGCACTATCAAATTAGTGTTTTTCGAATCTGCAACCCTTGAAACACCTAGATACAAAATATCAAAGCGTTAGCTACAAGCAAAAGAAATATGCATTATATGCAAAATCCGAACCCTAGTTATTATACAGCAAAGCAGTTCAGCATGATGTGTCAACCGTCAATGATTCTGTATGATAAGTATGAATTACCGTAATTTAAATTTACATAATGCTAAATTAAAAACAAATATTTCCTGTAAAGTTTTTGAAAATAATTTTCTCTAAGGTTAATTGACCGGGCCAGCCAATTAAACCCAAACGAATGGTTCCCGTTAAAAATAAACATGAAAATGGGAGAATAACTTCTTAAGACTGACAAAAGAATTTCTTCAATAAAATTCAGATGCTAGATGCTTTTTTCAAATTAGTAGTTTTTCATGACCATTAAAATTAATATTTATTTTTCATTTATGTGCATGTAAAAATTTATTATAAAGCGCATGGTTTTTCTTTGAAAGCAAAAAAAATTTTTTTTTTTTTTTGAAAAATATGTATTTATTAGTTTTTACATACAAAACTTTCGTCAAGCTAAAACGCTTGCCGACGAATTATCCTATTGAAAACACTTTACCATCTTAAATTACCTTATACATATAGATAATCGTGTAATATTTACTAGTCTTAATCTATCTATTTTACTTATCAATAATTAATAATCTATTTATATCTTCTACATTCAAAGTTTTTTTTTTTTTCTAGTTCTTTGCTGCGCTTTGTTATTTTATTTTATGTTTATTATTTTTTTTTATATTTTCTTCTCCCTGAAGCCATTTCTTTGTTTTCCTTTTCCTTTCCCCTATTTTTTCCTTCTCTATTATTTCTTTGGGTATTTTATTCAACATCTGAGTTATAATATATTTATCCGTTTGCTCCCCCATCTTTGTTCTTGCTAACGGCAGTTGGAACGAAAGTTTTTCCCTCAACTCGTATTCTGTGTTTATTCTTTCCTCCAATTCAATTTTCTTTTCTGTTGATATTAATGGGAAATTATTGCCGTGATTAACTAATTTTTTCCGAATATTTTATTGAAATAATCTGCTAACTGTATAATCAGTATTTCAAGTCTCTGTAAGAAGAAATAATTTTTTAAGCGATGTATGAACGGAAAAAAACCATTAAAAATCGCTGATTTATTTTCTTAGCAAATTAATTCCTAATTTTGCGCGGGTGTTTTCTTTGGTGCAATGATTACTTTACGCCTTAAATTTAATATTAACTGAAGGAAAAAAATTAAAAACTCACTAAAAACTAGGTTTACATGGAAAAAGGACGAAGCCGAAACGTGACAAGGCCGAATCGTGTCACGGCCGAAATGTATCGGGGCCGAATCGTTGAGGCCGAAACGATAGAGAACCCTTTGATTTGCCCTTTTGAAACCCGTCTGAACGAACTTCTTAAAATCACTGTTCTGTTAAAATAATTTCTACAATATTCATAATTATTTAATCAATATTTTATACTAGCAAGATTTGGTAGCCTAGAAAATACGCTAATGCGGTAAAAAAAAAGTATTTAACCGTTCGCCCCGTACCGAACATTTACCAGACCTTAAGATTTCAAGCAATGCGCTAACCGTTAGGTTTTTCACTATCAAAGATTCTTCAGCACTCCTTTCGCGATTTCCATCAACAAAAATATAGAGGAAAGGGTCACCAGATACTGCCATTTTCCTGTTTTCTCACAATGCGTGTATCGCCATCGTCTTCTCTTGCGCGTCCACTCTGTTAGAATCGGAGTACCAAAAGTTTCTCCGTGCAATTTTGCGAAATCAAATTCCATCTATAATTTCTCTTCCTTAGAGCTACCGATTTTATTTTTCTAGCTTTTCTTCTTTCTTTTTCAAAGCCAGCAGGATAAAAAGAAAAATCAAGTCCGATCCCCCCCTTTAACAGGGCGTCGGGGATTGTGAAGGATACGGGGTACTAGAAATCAACAGCTAAAGCGGCGGGTAAATATTGTTATTTTTTGATGCAGAAAAAAAAGCGAGCGAGATCGGGAGGGGAGGTAAAATTTTTGCACGAGAAACGTTTCTAATAAGGTTGTATATAGAGTCCAACCGGATGCACACCATTTTCAGTGAACTTGACCAGAAGCAGGCGAAAATATTCGGGGAAACATGTAAAACCGAATAGAAAAATAAGTAATAATTTTTATTTAAAATAAAACATGGCAAAAGCTATGCTAGAAATAATAGTGATAATATTAAATAAAGTAACCAAACAAATATTTCGACAAAAAATTGTCTCCCTAATATGAAATGAATTTTTTATGTATCGATATTATCCGTTAATCGATTTTCCGCTGAAAGCGACGGAACTTAGTTTCCACTTGAATGATCGTAATATTTTGATATGTTTTGACGGAGAAAAAAAGAGAGCCGACATCGTTCAGCTGATGAACATAAAGCTGAAATTTTTTAACAAAGGGTAGAAGCCATTTCGACAAGAAATATCGAATTATTTTCAAACTCATCACAGGTTTGTTTAAAGAACTTTTAAGGCGAATCTCAAATAACGGTTCTTCTCAACAAGTTCTAGCCTTTCGAATAGACATGATACTTTTTAAACGGATGATGAAAAATACAAAATAAAAATAAGAGAAGGCAGCAAAAATTTATTGGGGAGGGGGGGGGGAAGTAAACAAATAAAAGCGGTAGGAAATACCATTTATTTTAGTAAGTGATAAAATTTCCATAACGTGAGAATTTGAATATTTCTTTTTTTTCAATACCAAAATGAACGCCTGATAACGAATAGAGTCTATAAATGGCTTGATAGTTAACTAAGGCCGGGCCAAAAAAAAAAAAAAACAAAAAAAAAAAATGAATATAGTAGAAACCGTATATTATTATAATAATATAGTACAGTTTCTGTTTGCTATTTACGTAATTACTCGTTTATTTTAATATTTTACATTTTTAGCAAAAACGGGATAATAGATTTTTCTATAATTTCTTTCTTTTTTTGTTAATATTCTCGTGGTATTTTTGACATAACGACTTACCCCGAGAAATAATTTAAAGGTAAATTTTATAAGCTTGAGATAATTTTAATTATCAGGTAACGTTTTAAGCGAAAAATGAAAATATTCCTTTCGTCTTAACAAAGCGCATTATTTTATCAGCTAGGTGAGAACTAGTCAGCAATTCTACCCTATCGCGATTTAGACATAGAAATAAAATGGAACCTTGGTTTAATAAATACTCCAGCGGCTAAGAAAGGCGCATGTCAGTGTTACACTTTAAGAAGAAACTATATGCGATACGATATGAAAGTTCAGCTCGAATTATATTTAAAAATAATAATAAATACAGTGTCATTGAAAACCTAATTTTTGAGAAAAGTTCAATTGTTATACAGTATCATATTTAATCGAATGAGATTTTAGCGAGGTTCTTTTAACCGTAGAAATCGTTTAGATAACAAAGAAGATTCGAGGTTGTTAACGCTAAAATTTTAATTAAACCCCGACATTGAAGAAATCGCTCAATTTCAATTCCAAGGCGTTTACATTGAAAATTATATTTCATTTTGATTTATTTTTTACAAATGCTTTGTGTTTTTTGACACTTTAAAGTTGCATAATTTTTTTGTTAGTTGTATTTGCGCAATTTGTAACATCTCGAGAATACAAACTGTTCTACTACTGCGTACATTGTGAGTTTTAATATAACGAAAATATTTTGCAAATTTAATGATAAATATAATTACAAGTTATCCCACGAGGAGGCATTGATAGCACAGACTAAGAAGAAAATTGCGAATCACCGAAGCATGAATCGGTGTCGTTCTCTTTTCTATGGTCGACATGTCTTCCTTCTTAAACGGTTCTTCAGTTTTCGTCATAATTTCATTCGACCACACAATTTGCCCAATTTCAACGAAAACTTAAATAGCGGAAAGTCGGGCACATTAGAACAGAAGATATGTTACGAATTCTCTACTTAAGTATGCTCTCTGGTAAGTGAATGTTTATCTGTAAATCTTAACTTAGAACGTAGGAATCAGGAGTCTGTGTTTAATAAGCCGCACGTGTTGTTGTTTTATTGTGTCGTTTTTAAAGGGTTTAGATTTTTTTGATATTTTGAAAATACGCGACGACAGTCATTTCGATTAAGTTAAGTCTTTACTTGCATATTAAATATACGGTAGGTGAAGAAAGTATTTACAGTGTCGAGCGCAGGTTGTTGAAGACAATGTATGACCCTGAAACTTGCTGCATACAGTGGAGTAAGAGACGTCACGGCAAAAGAAAATTAACAGCTTTAGGTTATATAGGAAAAAGTGAAAAATGGACGCGCGTAAAAGTATTTGCGCATGCATCACTTGATCAACAAAATACGTTTCCCAGTAACAAAAAAAAAAAAAAAAAAAAAAAAAAAGATACTAATACTTGGTATGCATGTCATTCGTATCGATGACGGCTTATAATTGTCGGGGCTTGGAATCCACCAGGTATTGCGTGAAATCGGGGGAAATATCCTCCCGTGCAGCTTGTAAAGGCTGTTTTAAACCTGAGCATTAAACATTTTCCATGTACGCGCTTCGACATCAAGCCAACTCCACAGATTTTCAGTAACGTTCAGATCGGGAGACTGCGGAGATATGTATAATCCGCGGAGAGCGTTTTAAAGGAGCCACTTACGAGTTGACATCGCGCTATGTTTCGGGTCATTATTTTTTGCTGAAAGACAAATCAAATCTAATTTACGCGCTCTTCCCTTTAAATTATCTCGACGTAGTCAGCGACTTCCATTTTTCCCGTCAATGAATTCGGTCCACTAGCCGCCCTCCACAAACCATACAGTTCTTTCCTTTATGCCTTACGATATTACTTTCAAGTGATTGGCTTGGAGTTCGGTACTGGGCATGCGCCGTACGTAATAAATTAAATTTTTGCTTTCGTCGGAAAAAATCATCGTATGTGTGTCAAAAGGTTGCCAATTGGCGGCATGTGCTTTCGCGAAGGATACACGTTTTTTGTGACGGTTAGTTTTTGAAATGAGCGATTTCTTCTTTAGGAATCTACTCTGAATATTGGCGGGGAATCGAGTACATTTCTGATAGTTTGAGACGGTCCACTATGATTTCAGACATTATTGAAAGTTCAGCGGCTAGCCTTTTTGACGGATAGTAGCCGTTTTATTCTCTGATCGGGCTTAGGAAGTTTGCCACGTGGCGCCTCATTTTTGATTTTCCCTGCCGTTGTAAACCGTTTAATAACATACACCGAACCGCAGAATATGTGACAACTTACTTTTTTCTTCGGTAACTTTTTACGGTAACTGAGATCACTTTCATATAATTCGCACATGTACTGTTATTGCTGCTATCATGTCGGTATTTTTCGGTGCCATCTTCTACACTTTACTGAAATTACTTTTATCGCCAATTTTACCTGTACTGTGCATACCACTGCATTGAGCGTCCTATACGTTCACTGAACTGTACGTTCGTCATTTTATCATACACGCATTAGTCATCTATTGACGCGCGGGTGCAAATACTTTTTTTCACGGTTTTTCCCGCGTTTTCTGGCTGTGCCGTCGCTGTTATTCACTGTTACCGGTAAACATGTGTGCAGGTATGCGTTTTAGGTGATTCTCTTTTTCTAACACATCCCCTTTCCCTATCGCCATTCGTACCACTTGCGTCCTACAGCGTTTTTGGATGGGTTGAAAATACATTTTTGATCCACTGTATATATATACATATATATGTATATATTATCTGTGAGTTTACTTGTTTAATTCTCTCTGAATATTATAAGTTAAATGTACATTTGGGGTAAGAGCCTGGCCGGTTCAGTGCACTCTTGGTGTCCTCTGCCAACAAATACATCAAATTTTATACATATTATTTTTAATTTTCGGTATGAGACTTGTGATAAGCGTATTAACAGAAGAAGTGGGAAAGTCATCGAAGAACGGAACATATTGTGTGCCAGAAGTTATAAACGGAAAAATGTCAGATTTCATTGTCTTGGAAAACAAAAAAAAAAAAAAATTGCGTTACTAAAAAAGAGCCGTGTCAGGACCCAAATTTAAACCAGGTACACAGTGTATCGGATGTAAAATGCGGCTACATGAAGAATGCTCTCCGGAATGGTAATAAGTTTATTATTTGTTCATAATATATGGATTCGAAACCGAATCGTAAGTACAGGAACTGCACTTGCCGGATACATATTGGACCTACACTGATCCATAGTACACTTAAAAGTGACTGACTCTCGTTTGTATCGCATCGGTTGTCGAAAAATTGTAACCAGTGATCGACTACATTACATCATGTCGGTTGTTTGAACAAGTCTGGAGACCTGCAAAGACCGCTCATACTCTAGTAAATTTGTACTTGATTCTTTTTGCGTTAATCGATTAATCAAAATGCTTTTTGGGGGAAGGTGTGATTTTTTTTTCTTTTTTTTTAATAGGATTTTCTTTTATTTCTTTTACTTCTTTTATTTGTTTATTATTTTTTTTTGGCGTATCTACTACGGACTTGAACTCAGCGCGCAAATGAAATTTTTTTGGAATTGTCAATGTGCAACAGATTGCAACCAGGTTCTACCCGAACGAAACACCATTCAATAAAGGATTTTGGCTAATCTGTTATTTAGACAAGGACGAAAAAGAAAATAAAATGCTATTAAGCTATAATTTAGATACCTATTTTAAAATCAAAAAAGGTAAAATCTTCCGTTATGTTTTTAAAATGAAGCCAAGTCGATGACCTATATTGTAATACCAAGTATTTAATAAATGACTAATACGAGTGAGTATAACTTTGTGCTAAATTCATTTATTTCTTACGGAAAAAATATAGACGAAATTATCGAGAAAATGTCGTTTTTTATGTCAAGTTTTTGTCATCGGGAAAAAATATTCGGAAAAGATAGGAAGAATTACGTAGCATTTTGTACTCTGTTCAAGGAGCATTGGCTTCTGCGGTGGAATCGTGTAAACTATCGCTGGGGGTCGGAGTTGTGGGTATCCCCGGAACTATGTAATCGGAGTTACAACAACTCCGTTGTGGAATACAGATCTGTGGATACAAATCCTTCCGGATCTACTCGAAACTACTACAGAGAGTCTTCCAAATTAAGGTACATCATCATTGTAAATAAGATTTTTCTGATTAGATTGTTTTTGTTTCAGCTTCATTTACGTCTACTATCACATAAGGTTAATCTAAAAATTGATATTTACGAATTTGCATACGTATATTGTAGTGTTTTCGTTTTTTTTTTCTTTATTTATACTTACGTTTTCAAATTAAAAATTTTAATTTCTACATCGAATTTTCTTTTTAATTCCAAATAGTCGTAAGTGTTATTTTAATAATTAAAAAAAAAAAAAAAGTAATAATAATTTGCCGATTTATTTTTTTCGTTTAGAAGAAAAGAATAGGAAAGTGGTTTCTTCATTTATTTATCTACCTATTTGGTTGCAACTTTTATCCCTGTCTTTTTTTCAATTGAAATTAATTTTTGAAAGCTTTTAATTGAAAATTACTTTTTTCTTACATTTGTTTACGCGAATAGTGTACTAATTTCATTGAAGTTATGGGCTATGAACAATTCAACATTGATGAAATGCCATTAGTTTTTCTAGTTCTCCTTCAGGTCTGGACATATCTTCGTAGAATGTTTCATCTTGCCTCCAAAAAAAAAAAAAAAAACTTCTTGACGATTTTTTTTTTTTTTTTAATTTGAAATTTCACTCTGTGATTAAAAAAGTGTGCTATCTATTATAGTATTCTATAATTTAGTTTAATTAGCAACGTTGCGGAAAATACAAATTTCTTTTAAAAATACTTCCAGTTACAGAGAAAAAAGTATTTGTGAAATTTTTGCTTGTGTCCGGATTTTACATACACGGTGTGTCGGAAAAGTTCCCGAACTTTTGAAATAAACGAAGTACAATTGGATGTAAAGTAATTTATTCGAATTAATTTTCAACATACTTCCCAAAGTATAGACGTATTTGTTGAGCACTTGTACAGCGATTCGAAGCTTCTCTGGTACTCCTTTGAAGTAATGGCTCTGAGGCGTTCGGTGCAAAAAGTTTCAATGGCGGCTACGTCGTCAAGAAATCATCCTTTCGGGTGCATTTTAGCTTCGGGAATAAGGAAAGGTCGGCAGTTGCCAAATCAGGCGAATAGGGGGCCTGATTGATTCGTGGGGTTTGATTTTTAGCGAGATAACGCTTGACAACGTTCGCCGAATACGCGGGCTCATTGTTATCCAACAGACTCCACGATCTGGGCTCCTTGTACTCGGGCCGTACGCGCTGAATCCGACGTTTGAAACATTTTAGTAGGACTTCGACATAGTAGACAGCGCTCGCTGTTTGATTTGGAGGCGGGTATTCGCGATGAATTAACCCTTTTGCATCAAAATAAGCGATGCGCATGGTTTTCACCTTGGATTTTTTTTGGAGCAATTTCTGAGAGTCCTTGAACCGCTTATACCATGTGTAAACAGTCGTACGTGATACTTCACCGAAACCATCATCGATCAGTTTTTGCGTTTCCGAAAACATTTTTTAAAAGTCTAACACAGAATTTAATCGCGGAACGAATTTCTCACTTTTCATCCATTTTTAGATTTGCACATGCGACTCTAACACACCTTCACTAAAATACGTCTAGCTCGCAAACCAATCAAAACTGCTGAACTTTTAGGCAGTAGCAATACAGTACGGGTATTGTTTGATAGATCATGTCACTTGTATGCGTGCTAGAAAAGAAAAGTTCGGGAACTTTTCCGACACACCGTGTATTACCGGTGTAATATATATATAT